>JANUWI010000013.1:0-1268749 GCA_025504975.1 Plenodomus lindquistii
ACCAGAACTATGAATACCAACACGCTCCCCTCGGGCCAACATCTCTACAGATAAGCCCAGCGAACGATATCCTTTGCGTGCCGCCGGTCCCACTGTAAAACCGGTATTCTGAGACAAGCCCAGCGCTTATCTCGGAGGCAAGGCAGACTCATCGGGGGAATCCCCCCGAGGCGATGTATATAAACTGCTCTCCTGTCGCTCCTGACGAGTTTCTTTCTGTAGATCCAACAAGAAACGAAAAGTATCTCCTCACAAGAGATATTTAGAGTCTTCATTTTACAGAAAGAATAAAATCCAATCGAGTTCTTCTTCAGTGGCTTTGTCACTCTTTAACCCTAACCCTCCTCAACAACAACTCCTTTGGTCACCATGTCCGCTTCACCACACACCCCTCAACGAGGACAGCAGAACCGCGCCAGGGCGGGCCCCTCACCCCGCCAAGACGATATGGAGGTTGACTCGTCATCCGTTCCCGCTGAAACCCAATCCAGCGTCAATTCAGAATTGCATAACCGACGAATGGCCCTCGGGCTTGAAGTCGTTTCTGCCTTTCTGAAGAAAATCGTCAACTCGCGCAGCGTTGCACAACTGGTGTCTAGCGTTCCAGCCGTAGCACAGGACAGAACTCGAGTCAATCTTGACAACATTGTGCAAGCACACGTCAAGAAAGCGCTTGCAGTCTCCCTCCTCGCGGAATGGAGAGATTGCATCGCTAAAGAAAACTTCGACTCTATCCTGGAGCTTAAATCCCTCCGTGCTCCGTCCATTCAGGTCAGCAAGCTTGCTGAACACGGCGGCAGCATCCCGCGAAATTTCGATGAATCTCTCAAGGAAGCCAAAAAGCTGTCACTCACCCGCATGATCGAAATCAAGGACCTTGAGGTGCAATCCCTGACCGGTCTATGCAACCAGACACAGCAGGCGAATTTACTACACAGAAGCTGGTTACCCATCGCTCAGATGGAAGGGGTGAGCTTTGAGGCCTCGGCTATTCTGCTCGACCCCGCCTGCTCTCTGTCCCTGGTACAATCAGCCATATCAATTGGAGAGAACACTGCGCAGAAACAGATGAGCCTTCGGGCAAAGAAATCTAGCACAGTCAAAAGAGCACGAAGAGACGGGACAGCCGTCATGCCTACGGACTCCAAAAGTCTCGAAGTGTTCGTCAAAGAAATCGCGAAACGGCAAAGGCAGTCTGCCCAAGACAAGGCCAAAGCCAACAACAAAAAATCGGGAAAAGGTCGGAGAGGGGCTGGTCCCTCCAAGACCAAAAACCAGAAGAATCCCAACAAAATTGGGAAGAAGGACCGCCAACGAAAAAGCGGAAAACGCGGTTCTTCCTCCAGAAGGCAGCCCAAGAAGCCTTAGATGCACCGGCTCCCTTTGCATCAGGCAAGCTGCCTTTGGAGTTCTACCAACTCTCAAGTAACACTGCACAATATATGTACATCTGGCGCACATGGCCGTCTCATTGGTTTGAGACTCTCATGTCATGGAAACCAGGTGTACACAAACTCGATGGTGTCAGACTTCCCCCGGACATCGAGTACACCCTTAGTGTAAACTTGAAACACCTCTTCCCTATTCGATATTCGGAAAAGGTTGCTGAAGATTGGTTCGAGGAACTTTGCCGCAAGGCCAGACTCCTCACCTATTTTTGGAAAAAAGGTAACGATCAAGATGACGTTACCCCCGACTGGGCGAAATCAATCCCGTATCTCGCTTCCGGTTGGGACCCTGGCATTGACGACGACTGGTTTGCAGATGGTATTCTTGACGGGAGGAAGACTCTGCGTCATGCGCTCCATGAGCGATCTATACCCCGACGAGATGTAAAGGACGATGCTCTCTTTCATGTGACCGTCCATCCAAAAAACCTGCAAAGATGGCTGTCGGAAGCTCAGCTTCTGGCTTTCATCACCGACAAAACCCTGGGGATTGTCGTCGTCACTCGTGAATGGTACGAGGAACAAATCCAAGCCTTTTTGGATCTACCATCACCTTCAACAGCGCACCTCCCTCCCAGGGAGCGCCGTCCGCTGTTTGAGGTTCAGCATCAAGGAAAGGAAGCTTTTACCGATTTCTTCACGGGCTGCGTCAATGACCTGAACGGTAGAATGCTCAAGATGCCCAACGGCGAAGTTTTTCCGTTCCTTTCTTCAAAAAAGGTACAAAAATTCTGGCGTTCAGCGTATTCCAATACGACAATCCCTGTCTTCCATGGTATCCCAAAGATTCACAAAAATCCATGGAAGATTCGGCCAATAGTCCCTATGCATTCCTATGTGTTAGGACCGCTGGCCAGGATTCTGCACGCCCTTCTCTTACCGGTTCAACGATCTTTCCCATGGATATGTGAAAGCAGTCGGAATCTGTGTTCAGAAGTCGCAGATTTTAATAAGAGATTGGAAACTTCTCCACGTCTCCATTCTGGAGATGTGACGGGCATGTACACGAATATTCAATGGAGGTATTTTCGTGATGCCCTGCAGCTTATCTTATCTTCCGGCGACTGGTATGATGAGCAGACCAGGAACTGGATTTTAGACGCTGCCGAACGAATCTGGTTTAGCGCCTTGTTTCAGCTCGGACCATACTTGGTTAGTCAGACAGACGGAGTGCCAATGGGGCTACATTGCGCTCCAGTCTTTGCAAACCTTTTCATGGCCTTCTACGAACAAGGATTCATCAATGCGTCACCCTCTCTGTTTTACAGACGATACATTGATGATATCTTCGCCCTTGACCCTTCGGACGAAGCGCTAGATCGATTACGCGTCCCCGGACTTTCGATCCAATGGACGCATTCCGCCCACGAACTCCCGTTCCTCGACGTACGCTTCCACACGCACCCCGAGTCGGCGGAGGTGTGCTTCGCACCTTATCACAAGGCGCTTAGCCACCATCAATATATCCCATGGGCAAGCGCCCATCCCCTGTCGGTCAAGAAGGGGATGATCAAAGGCGAGCTCAGCCGGGTCCGCGCAATATGCTATAAGGAGTCATACTTTTTGACATGGAAGGCGACATTTTTGTCGTGGCTCCGAGCGCGCGGCTGGCCAAATCGGGTGTTACACTCCTGGGCACGGCAAGTCCAATGGCGATCTTACTTTCCCGGCTCCGGGCTGGAGAAAAGGGAAAGGACGAAAGCAATCATTGCCGTGTCCGAATATAACCCCGTATGGGATCAGGTTTCTTCGACCGCTATCTGGGAGAACATGAGGAAAGCATGGTTCCGTCATGGGCTTACGGACCTGCCATACCCACCAAATGTTCTTGTTGCCAAGAAACGCACAAAGTCCATGTGGGACTCTGTGCGAGCGGTAAATCGAAATATCCTTTTTAAGGAAATCGAAGAAATCGACATCGAGGATTTGTCGGTATCTGTGTCATCCTTAAGCACAGAAATGCCCTATCAGTCCCCTCGAGCTCTGACCTGAGCCTTGAGTTTCAAAGAAAGGCTGCTTCCTGCGTAATGCTTGAAGCCGTTGACACCCTTCTAGGAACCTCATACCACCTGAAGCCCGCCTGAAGTCTCCTCGCCTGTCAGCCGTGAATACTGAAGGGGTAACCCGGATGCTGAAGCGCATGGCGAAGGAACGGATAGGGGTGAATAGTGGTGTCTGGAACCTTTCCTGACCCTTGCTGTGTATCGCGACGCACTATGCCTAGCTTTCACACCTCAAGGAGCATCAACATGGCTGTCTTGAGAGGAACCTGGAAACTGGTTTGCCCCTTCTTAGTACCACACGAAACGTGCTAGTAGCTTCGGCGAAGACACAAAGTACTGTGCGAAGAGTCGGGAGATCATTTGCCCAATTCTCTTACAGCCATTTTGACGTTGGGGGAAGAAAGACAATTGGGGAAAGAACGAGAGGAGATTGGTAAGTCATTTCGGTGTTATTTCGATTAAGGTCGACCATTGCGGTTTCTGGAAACAGACGGAATAGGAGAAGGGCAAGCGCCAAGGCGCTAACCCTGACCCTAACCCTAATCGGTTAACCAGAACTATGAATACCAACACGCTCCCCTCGGGCCAACATCTCTACAGATAAGCCCAGCGAACGATATCCTTTGCTTGCCGCCGGTCCCACTGTAAAACCGGTATTCTGAGACAAGCCCAGCGCTTATCTCGGAGGCAAGGCAGACTCATCGGGGGAATCCCCCCGAGGCGATGTATATAAACTGCTCTCCTGTCGCTCCTGACGAGTTTCTTTCTGTAGATCCAACAAGAAACGAAAAGTATCTCCTCACAAGAGGTATTTAGAGTCTTCATTTTACAGAAAGAATAAAATCCAATCGAGTTCTTCTTCAGTGGCTTTGTCACTCTTTAACCCTAACCCTAACCCTAACCCTAACCCTAACCCTAACCCTAACCCTAACCCTAACCCTAACCCTAACCCTAACCCTAAACCCTAACCCTAACCCTAAGCCAAGGCGCTAACCCTGGACCCTAACCCTAATCGGTTAACCAGAACTATGAATACCAACACGCTCCCCTCGGGCCAACATCTCTACAGATAAGCCCAGCGAACGATATCCTTTGCTTGCCGCCGGTCCCACTGTAAAACCGGTATTCTGAGACAAGCCCAGCGCTTATCTCGGAGGCAAGGCAGACTCATCGGGGGAATCCCCCCGAGGCGATGTATATAAACTGCTCTCCTGTCGCTCCTGACGAGTTTCTTTCTGTAGATCCAACAAGAAACGAAAAGTATCTCCTCACAAGAGATATTTAGAGTCTTCATTTTACAGAAAGAATAAAATCCAATCGAGTTCTTCTTCAGTGGCTTTGTCACTCTTTAACCCTAACCCTCCTCAACAACAACTCCTTTGGTCACCATGTCCGCTTCACCACACACCCCTCAACGAGGACAGCAGAACCGCGCCAGGGCGGGCCCCTCACCCCGCCAAGACGATATGGAGGTTGACTCGTCATCCGTTCCCGCTGAAACCCAATCCAGCGTCAATTCAGAATTGCATAACCGACGAATGGCCCTCGGGCTTGAAGTCGTTTCTGCCTTTCTGAAGAAAATCGTCAACTCGCGCAGCGTTGCACAACTGGTGTCTAGCGTTCCAGCCGTAGCACAGGACAGAACTCGAGTCAATCTTGACAACATTGTGCAAGCACACGTCAAGAAAGCGCTTGCAGTCTCCCTCCTCGCGGAATGGAGAGATTGCATCGCTAAAGAAAACTTCGACTCTATCCTGGAGCTTAAATCCCTCCGTGCTCCGTCCATTCAGGTCAGCAAGCTTGCTGAACACGGCGGCAGCATCCCGCGAAATTTCGATGAATCTCTCAAGGAAGCCAAAAAGCTGTCACTCACCCGCATGATCGAAATCAAGGACCTTGAGGTGCAATCCCTGACCGGTCTATGCAACCAGACACAGCAGGCGAATTTACTACACAGAAGCTGGTTACCCATCGCTCAGATGGAAGGGGTGAGCTTTGAGGCCTCGGCTATTCTGCTCGACCCCGCCTGCTCTCTGTCCCTGGTACAATCAGCCATATCAATTGGAGAGAACACTGCGCAGAAACAGATGAGCCTTCGGGCAAAGAAATCTAGCACAGTCAAAAGAGCACGAAGAGACGGGACAGCCGTCATGCCTACGGACTCCAAAAGTCTCGAAGTGTTCGTCAAAGAAATCGCGAAACGGCAAAGGCAGTCTGCCCAAGACAAGGCCAAAGCCAACAACAAAAAATCGGGAAAAGGTCGGAGAGGGGCTGGTCCCTCCAAGACCAAAAACCAGAAGAATCCCAACAAAATTGGGAAGAAGGACCGCCAACGAAAAAGCGGAAAACGCGGTTCTTCCTCCAGAAGGCAGCCCAAGAAGCCTTAGATGCACCGGCTCCCTTTGCATCAGGCAAGCTGCCTTTGGAGTTCTACCAACTCTCAAGTAACACTGCACAATATATGTACATCTGGCGCACATGGCCGTCTCATTGGTTTGAGACTCTCATGTCATGGAAACCAGGTGTACACAAACTCGATGGTGTCAGACTTCCCCCGGACATCGAGTACACCCTTAGTGTAAACTTGAAACACCTCTTCCCTATTCGATATTCGGAAAAGGTTGCTGAAGATTGGTTCGAGGAACTTTGCCGCAAGGCCAGACTCCTCACCTATTTTTGGAAAAAAGGTAACGATCAAGATGACGTTACCCCCGACTGGGCGAAATCAATCCCGTATCTCGCTTCCGGTTGGGACCCTGGCATTGACGACGACTGGTTTGCAGATGGTATTCTTGACGGGAGGAAGACTCTGCGTCATGCGCTCCATGAGCGATCTATACCCCGACGAGATGTAAAGGACGATGCTCTCTTTCATGTGACCGTCCATCCAAAAAACCTGCAAAGATGGCTGTCGGAAGCTCAGCTTCTGGCTTTCATCACCGACAAAACCCTGGGGATTGTCGTCGTCACTCGTGAATGGTACGAGGAACAAATCCAAGCCTTTTTGGATCTACCATCACCTTCAACAGCGCACCTCCCTCCCAGGGAGCGCCGTCCGCTGTTTGAGGTTCAGCATCAAGGAAAGGAAGCTTTTACCGATTTCTTCACGGGCTGCGTCAATGACCTGAACGGTAGAATGCTCAAGATGCCCAACGGCGAAGTTTTTCCGTTCCTTTCTTCAAAAAAGGTACAAAAATTCTGGCGTTCAGCGTATTCCAATACGACAATCCCTGTCTTCCATGGTATCCCAAAGATTCACAAAAATCCATGGAAGATTCGGCCAATAGTCCCTATGCATTCCTATGTGTTAGGACCGCTGGCCAGGATTCTGCACGCCCTTCTCTTACCGGTTCAACGATCTTTCCCATGGATATGTGAAAGCAGTCGGAATCTGTGTTCAGAAGTCGCAGATTTTAATAAGAGATTGGAAACTTCTCCACGTCTCCATTCTGGAGATGTGACGGGCATGTACACGAATATTCAATGGAGGTATTTTCGTGATGCCCTGCAGCTTATCTTATCTTCCGGCGACTGGTATGATGAGCAGACCAGGAACTGGATTTTAGACGCTGCCGAACGAATCTGGTTTAGCGCCTTGTTTCAGCTCGGACCATACTTGGTTAGTCAGACAGACGGAGTGCCAATGGGGCTACATTGCGCTCCAGTCTTTGCAAACCTTTTCATGGCCTTCTACGAACAAGGATTCATCAATGCGTCACCCTCTCTGTTTTACAGACGATACATTGATGATATCTTCGCCCTTGACCCTTCGGACGAAGCGCTAGATCGATTACGCGTCCCCGGACTTTCGATCCAATGGACGCATTCCGCCCACGAACTCCCGTTCCTCGACGTACGCTTCCACACGCACCCCGAGTCGGCGGAGGTGTGCTTCGCACCTTATCACAAGGCGCTTAGCCACCATCAATATATCCCATGGGCAAGCGCCCATCCCCGGTCGGTCAAGAAGGGGATGATCAAAGGCGAGCTCAGCCGGGTCCGCGCAATATGCTATAAGGAGTCATACTTTTTGACATGGAAGGCGACATTTTTGTCGTGGCTCCGAGCGCGCGGCTGGCCAAATCGGGTGTTACACTCCTGGGCACGGCAAGTCCAATGGCGATCTTACTTTCCCGGCTCCGGGCTGGAGAAAAGGGAAAGGACGAAAGCAATCATTGCCGTGTCCGAATATAACCCCGTATGGGATCAGGTTTCTTCGACCGCTATCTGGGAGAACATGAGGAAAGCATGGTTCCGTCATGGGCTTACGGACCTGCCATACCCACCAAATGTTCTTGTTGCCAAGAAACGCACAAAGTCCATGTGGGACTCTGTGCGAGCGGTAAATCGAAATATCCTTTTTAAGGAAATCGAAGAAATCGACATCGAGGATTTGTCGGTATCTGTGTCATCCTTAAGCACAGAAATGCCCTATCAGTCCCCTCGAGCTCTGACCTGAGCCTTGAGTTTCAAAGAAAGGCTGCTTCCTGCGTAATGCTTGAAGCCGTTGACACCCTTCTAGGAACCTCATACCACCTGAAGCCCGCCTGAAGTCTCCTCGCCTGTCAGCCGTGAATACTGAAGGGGTAACCCGGATGCTGAAGCGCATGGCGAAGGAACGGATAGGGGTGAATAGTGGTGTCTGGAACCTTTCCTGACCCTTGCTGTGTATCGCGACGCACTATGCCTAGCTTTCACACCTCAAGGAGCATCAACATGGCTGTCTTGAGAGGAACCTGGAAACTGGTTTGCCCCTTCTTAGTACCACACGAAACGTGCTAGTAGCTTCGGCGAAGACACAAAGTACTGTGCGAAGAGTCGGGAGATCATTTGCCCAATTCTCTTACAGCCATTTTGACGTTGGGGGAAGAAAGACAATTGGGGAAAGAACGAGAGGAGATTGGTAAGTCATTTCGGTGTTATTTCGATTAAGGTCGACCATTGCGGTTTCTGGAAACAGACGGAATAGGAGAAGGGCAAGCGCCAAGGCGCTAACCCTGACCCTAACCCTAATCGGTTAACCAGAACTATGAATACCAACACGCTCCCCTCGGGCCAACATCTCTCCAGATAAGCCCAGCGAACGATATCCTTTGCTTGCCGCCGGTCCCACTGTAAAACCGGTATTCTGAGACAAGCCCAGCGCTTATCTCGGAGGCAAGGCAGACTCCTCGGGGGAATCCCCCCGAGGCGATGTATATAAACTGCTCTCCTGTCGCTCCTGACGAGTTTCTTTCTGTAGATCCAACAAGAAACGAAAAGTATCTCCTCACAAGAGATATTTAGAGTCTTCATTTTACAGAAAGAATAAAATCCAATCGAGTTCTTCTTCAGTGGCTTTGTCACTCTTTAACCCTAACCCTAACCCTAACCCTAACCCTAACCCTAACCCTAACCCTAACCCTAACCCTAACCCTAACCCTAACCCTAACCCTATATTTATTTATATCTATTATAATATTTATAAATCTACCTAGCTACTATAGAGGTTATAGAGATATAATTTTTTAAACCTTTATATATAGAGTTTACTATAAAGTATTTATAATTATACGTATAGAGGTGCTTATTTTTATTAACCTATAGTTTTAGTTATACGTATTTAGAATTTAACGCGCTATATATCTATATCTAGCTCTATTTTAAACTTATTATTTATTAGATTTAGTTATAAAATCTACGCGTGTTAAGTTAGTTATAGCAGCTAATTATCTTTTTCTTTTTTTTTTTCTATTTTTTTTTCTATGTTTTTCTCTACTTTATTATAGAATACTACTAATTCTTCTAATATATCTAGAATAGGCCTAATTAGGTTGCTATCTCTTATTATAGCTACTAGTAGAAACTTATCTATTTTAAGTACATTAAACTTATTTATTATACGCTACTTTTTATAAATATTAATAGCTACCTCTATAGATAATAGTCTGTGCTTAGATTTACTATTACTTAGCTAATATTTCTATATATTATTTTTATTAAATTTTAAAAAAATCTATTCTATACATTCTAGTTCTAATTATTTTACCTATACAATTTACGTTATAAATATATTATATTATAAAACTTTAGCTAGCGTAAAAGCTTTATTTTATTTATAATATAGTATAGCTTAGATGTATATACTAGCTAATAATTTAAAATTATTTTAGAATTTTTTAATTATTTACTATGTAATATTAGTATTATTAATTACTTTTTAAATAAATGCTATTATTTTATCTACTTTTTATATATATAGTACTTTTTTTTTTTAGGTTAGTTACTTTTTACTTAGTTAGAATAAAAGTAATACTCTATTACTCTATAAACTAGTACTTTATATTAGAAAATACTTTAACTTTAATTTAAGTTTTATAAATATAATTTTAGGTTATTTAACACCTAATTCTTTTTCTCTAAAGTAGTAGTCTATAGTATTAAAGTATAATACTTCTAGGCTTTTAACTATTAATAGAGAAAGCCTAGCATATATTATAAAGTTTTTCTCTATATTAGAGTTATATTTTTACTAGTAGATTTCTATAGTTTATAGAATATAAAAGTTATATTTTTAAATATATATTTAAACTAGTATTATAAAAATATTTATAACTAAGTAGTAGTCTATACTATATATCTAAATATTCTCTTTTAATTTTCTTTAGATTAGATCTTTAATTCTTTTCTTTTTAGTTTTTGCAGTAATAGCTTCTATTCTAACGTATAGAGTAGACTATAGAGCGTTTATACTAATATTAAAATATAGGTTAGCTTTAATCTAAAAGGTAGATATAGAAGTACTTTATATCTCTAATTTATATAGTAACTATATTATACTATAGAATGCTACTTGCTTATCTAGGTTTAGTCTATATTTTTTTTAGAATATAGAGTTAGAGTATAGAATTATTTTTTAGAAATTATTTTAATAGTAACTTTTTACCTACTACTTTTCTTTCTATACTAAAGGCAATTAATAGGGATTAAAATAACTAAGTAATAAGCGTAAAATATAAGCAGCTGCTATAGATATAAAACTATTATTTTTTTATTTATATACTAGTATAGTTATATTTATTCTAGAACTAAATTCTACTAATTACACTACTTTTTCTAATATAAATATCTATTAATTATATTCTACTATCTAGAAGGTATTTATATTTTTAGTTAAAAAGTACTAGTAGTTTATATACCTCTAGCCTATAGTTTAGTTTAGGTCTAGTTCTAGTTAAAATTATACATCTAATACTCTAAAACTAGATAGTAAGTTTTTTAAAATTTCTAAAAAAATATAGAACTTTTATTAATTACTATATATTATATAAAATAAAAATGTTAAAGCACTATATAGCTGCTTTTTAGTAGTCTATAGATATTAAAGTAGATAATTTTAGTGTAGTTTTAATAGATTTTTTTTTAGACGCTGTAATTAAATCTATATATTTAATTAATTCTATAAGTATATAATAACTTTAAATAAAAAATTTTAGAAAAAGTAGTAGCTTTTAAAGTGCGTAGTAAACTGCTTTTTATTAATATTATATATTTTATAAAATATAAATCCTTTTATATAGGTAATATTATTTTTTATAAGTTTAGCTTTAATTACTTCTATATATATACCTATCTATAGAAATATTATACTTTTTACTATACTTTAATTCTAGTTATTTTATTTTTATAGCTATAAAGCTATCTATTAGTTATAGGCTGTTTTATAAAGTAATATACTATAGTTTTTAGTTATAATTTTTTTATATTCTAGATCTACCTAAAAGTTATTTGTATTAATATGCTTTTTTTACTATTAACGTTTAAAATTAGCCTAAAACGTATTTTATATATTTTAGAATAGTGTACTTTTTATACTAAGTTTTATATTATAGTTCTATATAAATATAATTAGCTCTATAAATATATTAGAACCTAGAAAGTTTATTAGTAGAATACTAATACAATTAAAAATATTATTCTATAAAAGTTCTAATATATGCGTAGTAATTAGAGCTTTTACATCTATAGTATTTAAATTTTTTTCTATTATAATCTTGCTTTTAACATAGAATTTAGTACGTATCTCTAGAAATAAATAAAAATAGTAATAGCAAAATCTACGTGTATATATAGTATTAAAAGTAGATAAAAAAATATAGTTTATCTAGATTTTTATTATATAATTATCTAAATATTAGCTTTTTAATACTATAGTAGTACTAGACAAATTAATATAGCTTATTAGTATATAGAGAAAGAATATAAAATATTTCTATTACCTACTTAAGTATACTAAAATGCATTTATTATATTATAAGTTTAGACTAGAAAATAAAATATACTAGTTTAGATATATAGTTTAAATAAATAATAGGTAGAATATTTACTTTACGTCTAATTAGAATACTATAAAGTGTGTAGAAGTAAATAAAATACTATTTATATTAAATTTAGTTGTAATTAGTACTGTATTAGCCTAGCATAGAAATTCTTTCTCTAATAAATTAATATTTAGTATAGAATACCTAGGTTCTATACAGTTTAGATTAAAGCTATATCTAGTAAGTATAGATTTCTATAGAATATATTTTAGAGCGTTTAGGTATATTATTAATAGTTTTAGTAAACTAAAAAGTGCGTATAGTTAGAAAAATAGAATAGATAAAAACTATATTATTTTTTTAAATAGTATAGATATTACGCGTAATAAATATCTATATAGATAGCATAGTATATTATACTTATAGTTAGTAGAAATATATTATTTAATTTTTTTTATAGTAGTTTTTTAGGTAATTTATAGTAGCTCTATTAGCTAGACTTTATTATAGTTTAGATAAATTTCTTTTTATATTAGATCTATTTATAATAATAGTTATATTACAGCTAGTAATTTAATACGTAGCTTTCTAGAGGGTAGAGGTAATATATAAAGTAAAGTATAAAATTTAGTATTTATAATATATTTATCTACTATACAATCTGCTACGTTAGTATATATAATAATCTTCTTTTTATTATTACTATCTATAGGCTTTTTGTCTATATATAGGTGTAGGTTATATCTATCTACCTATTCTAATACTTTACTTTCTTTATTACTAGGTTAGGTAAAAACGTAATTACTAAAACTATTACTATAGTATAATTATTATAGATTTTAGAAAAGTAAAGTGTTAGGTAGACTATATAATTAATAGTTAAAATTAAACTAGTAATAGCTTTATATCTAGTTAGTCTATATATATATAAACCTTTCTAGAATATAATTCTAAAAACCTCTATATAGTATTTACTAATATAAGTATTATTAAATATGTCTACTAGTAACTTTATATTCTAATTTTATAGTATAATATCTAGTATATTATATAACTAGATTTGTATTAGTATTTCTATATTACTTTAATTTTTACTATTATACTAGAGTTATTTATATCTATTCTATAGGCTTTTTAGTTTTATATTTAATAGCTATAGTACTACTAGAGGTTTATATAAAGCTGTAGGACGTAAAACGCAAGCTATTATAGATCTAGTTTAATTAACTATTACTATCTAATCTAGTTCTAAAGTTATATTATAAACTAATATAAGTATTAATACGCTATCTAATATATATTTAGCTAGTATAATATTTATATCTATATAGTAATTTTATTTACTTATATTTATATTAGAAACGCTAGCAAATATAGATATATTTAGATTAATAAATAGGTTTTTAATATTAGTTTACATAGGTTACTAGTATATATCTAGTAAACGTACTTAATAGCTATTTTATTTCTTAAGCTTTTTTTCTCTAGGCGCTAGTATATTATACTTTTATATTTTACTATTTTACTTTTTTTACTATATAATATTTTTTAGGTTATCTACTTTTTTCTTTACCTACTATAATACTATATTGTTTTTTTTAGATATATTATAATTAGTATATTAGGTTCTTTCTATTTTATAATTATAGTAAATTACATACTAGTAGTAAATAATTTCTATTTATAATTATACTATATTTAGACTAAACTAGAATTTTACTAGCGCTTAAAATTGCTTTTAGTTATAATAGTAAAACTAATAGCAGCCTTTAATAGGTTTTTATATAGTTTTACTTAAACTATATAACTATACTAGTATTAAAATTAAAATATACTTTTATTTTAATATTTAGTATAATATTTAAGTACTATATAGTGCTACTTTTTATTTAGACTTTAGAAATATAAATTAGGTTTATAGCTAAAAAGAATATTTACGCACGTTATATTATACTACTAAATATATCTAATATTAAAATTATTAGTAGATCTAATAAAAACTCTAAATAGGTTTAGTGTAGTTATAGCTTTAGCTATATAATTAAAGCTAGTAGTAAAATACTAATATAATATATTTATAATCTACTAATAGCTCTATTAGTATTAATATACGTTTATAGAGATAGTATATAATATATATAGTATACGCCTAAAAGTTAACATACCTATACTATAATTAGAAGTTTTAGAAATGTAATTCTAGATATCTATATTATATAAAGGGGTAGAGATGCCTAATTCTTTATAGATATACGTAATAGTATAAGTAAATATAATATAAAGTTATTAGGTCTTTTATAGTTATAATACTCTATTACTCTATATTAGTAGTTATAAAAGCTTTAATTAGTTAGAGGTTTTATATTATAGAGGGTCTAATAGAAACCTAGAAATAGTATAGTTAGGCGATCTAATAGAAATCTATATATAAACTAGTACAAGTTCTTTTACTTTAATAAATATAAAAGTAATAAAACTACGTAATGTAATATAACTTTAATAACACCTTTAATAGTATTATAAAAACTTTAAAATAGCTTATTATAATATATATAATGTTTACGTAGTCTATTATTCTAAAAATAAAACTTATAAATAATAGGTATAGATTTTATGTATTTCTATACTACTTAGCTCTAACTCTATGTATATAATACTATTTATTAATAATTATTAGAATAACTATTAAATTTAGTAGTTACTCTAGTAAAATATAATAATTTTTTAAATATTATATTTTATTTTATTTTATATACTTTATACCTCTATTATATATACTTTATTACTATTTATTACTACTTTTAATACTAATAGTAAATATTTTTTATAAAAATACTTATTTTTATACCTTTAAATATTATAATAAAGCTAAATTCTATTATAGTAATAACTTATAGCTATAAAAGACTTTTTATAAACTATCTCTATTTTTCTCTATATAAACTTATTAAAATATAAAATTATACTAATTTTTATTTAAACTACTTTTATACTATACTTAGTTTAAATTTTATAGAAATTTCTACTTTACTATTACCTACGTACTAATATAGTATTAAAAAATTTTTTTTTTATAAAAATTTAAAACTATCTATAAATTTTATTTTTTATAGCTTACTTTTTTAATAGAACTATAATAGTATAATTTTTTTATTTTTTTATATAAAGTTTATAAAAATATAATTTATTTAGTTTTTTAATCTACGCGTACTTTTATATACTTTTAAACTAATTTAGATACTTTTTAGTATTTTATATTTTTAAGCTATTATATTATAAAAAAATTATTTTTTTACTAGTAACTATTATAGAGCGTATATACTAAGTTTATATTTAAAGTATAGTTATATATAGCACGCTCTATATAGTATTTATATAAATAGAGTAGAATATATTTTTACTAAAATTTTAGCTATAAGTAGTACGCTTTTTTAAGCATTTTCTATATAGTAATCTATTTTCTAATTACTTCTAAATCTACTCCCTATAATAGTAACTATAATACTTTAAAAATATAAAGTACTAAAAAGCATCTAAATTAGTTTAAAAGTATATAAAAGTACGCGTAGATTAAAAAACTAAATAAATTATATTTTTATAAATTTTATATAAAAAAATAAAAAAATTATATTTTTATAGTTTTATTAAAAGAATAAGCTATATAAAGTAGAAAATAGTAGTAGTTCTAAGCTTTTATAGAGTTTTTTTCTTTTTTCTACTATATTAGCACGTAGGTAATAGTAGAGTAGAAATTCTAGTAAAATCTAGACTAGATATAGTATAAAAGTAGTTTAAATAGAAGTTAGTATAGTTTTCTATTTTTAATAAATTTATATAGAGAAAGATAGAGGTAGCTTATAAAAAGGCTTTTATAGCTAAAAATTATTATTATAATAGAATATAGCTTTATTATATTACCCTCTACTTTAAATTAGATAGTTCTATATCTAAATATTCTCTATATAACCTCTATATAGAGTCTATTCTAGAATTATTATTTTATTAAAGTAAATATAACTTTTTATTTACTATTTATTAATAATTATTATAATAACTACTAAATTTAGTAGTTACTCTAGTAGAATATAATAATTTTTTAAATATTATAATTTTTTTTTACTTTTTATATTTTATACTTTTATTATACGTATATTATTACTATTTATTATTACTTTTAATACTAACACTAAATAGCTTTTATAAAAATACCTATTTCTATACCTCTAGATATATACTTTTTAGCTTATTAGATTTTTTACCTATACTCTATCTAGGCCTAGTTTTATAGTAAATTTAATTTTATATATTTATTTAAATTAGTTAATTTAAAAAAGTATACTTATTACACACTTTTAAATAAAAAGTATAAACTAGTAAATAGCTATTTTTTTTTACTAGTTTAAAGCTTTTTCTAACTTTTTTAGGTATTTATATATATAGAACTAGAATATAACTAAATTATAGTAGCGTTTTATAATTTTAAAAGCTTTACTACGCAGGCTATACTAGCTAATAAAAATAAAATAAAAAAGATTAAAGCTAAACTAGTAAATATAAAGGCTATAGCTAGTTTAGCTATAAAAATATTAGCTTTTATAGTATAGATAGTAACTATATAGATTACTAGCTTTAATATAACTAATATAATATTAGTAGACTACTATATATAATAGAAAAAGTTTTAAAGCCTATATAAAAAAGTTTTAGATTTATACTAGAAAATATAGCTTTTTTAGAAAAATGTAGTAGCTTTAGCTGCCGCTTTTTCTAGAGAAGCTCTAGATTTTTCTAGTAGTAAAAAAAAATATAGGCCTATTTATAAATTTAATAGAAAGTTTTTAAAATATAAAAGTAGTAAAAACTTTAAATTAAATAAAGTATATAACGTTTTTAATAGTAAAATAAAAATTAAAAAGTTATAGTAGTAAATAAATAAATTTTAAAAAACTTTTATATTTATTTATAATAGTTAGTTTACTAGGCTAAAAGTTTTATTAGTAAAAGCTATATACTAGTTTTATATATTAGCTATAATTTTTATATATTAATAATAGAAAAATTATTAAAGTTATAAAATATAATTATTTATTAACTATAATATATTTTTTTTTATACCTAAAACTATCTATATAGTGCCTAAAAAAGTTCTATATAATTAGAATACTTCTAGTAAAAGTTTTATATTTTATATAAAAAGCCTATAAAGTTAGACGCTAGGTACTAGATTAGATCTAGATTATATTCTATCTAGCTAGCTCTATTAGAAAAAAACTTTTTATAGTATTCTAGTTATTTACTAAGCGTATTGTAAATAATTTAAATTACTAGTAAATAAGTAGGAAAAGACTTAAGTAGTGTAGCTAATATAAATAGTTTAATTTACTTTATTTACCTTGCTTACTCTATTAACCCTATAAACGTTAAACACTATAAAAAATTAAAACTAGTCCTAATTAGGCAATTAGAATTCTAAGAATATAGAATAAATATTTAGCTATAAATTAGTTAAAAAATTACTATTTTAGGCGTAGCTGTTCTATAGTTATTAATTATTTACTAAAAGGTTTTAATGTTCCTTACTTAAAAATAATTTACAGAGGCTGCTAATAGTTTAAATAGATAATAAAACTATATTTTTTTTCGCGCTAAGCCTATAAAAGTAATATTTTAGTATTTAGAAATTTCTATTATACTATTATATTAATTGCGTACGTTATTATATAACTTAAAAGAGTTTAAAAAAGTAAAGTTTTTTTTTATTTTAAACTAGCAGGGGTCTAGGAGGTAAGCAAGGTAAGTAAAGTAAATTAAATAAAAATAGTATTTAAAGTAATTTACATTATTTACGTTATTTACTAGTAAATTACTAGTAAACTATGTAAAAAAAGACCTTATAGGGTAAAAGTAGTAAATTAGTAATTTACGTTAATTACTAGCTATTTATATTACTTTCTATCTACTTACTTAATTTACTATATAATAGAATTTCCTAACGTCTATATTTTAGCTTATTTTAAATAAATTTACTAGTAAAGATTTTTTTAATTTTTTATTTTTTTATACTTTATATAAAAGTAGCTAGTAGCTTTAGAGCCTTTTATTTAAGTAAAGAGTTATTAGAATTTTTATAGAGGATATTAGAAGTAAACACGTTATATATTTTAGAGTTTAAAAAAAACTTAAATTTATAGAAATACCTAATCTATTTAAAAATTTTAAAAAGATTTTTCTATAGTTTAGATAACTTTTAGCTAGGTTTTATAGTTATTAGATTAGTAATAAAAAAATAAACTTTATTTTTAATTTTTTAATTAATAGAATATTAATAGGTGTTAATAGTAAAACGTATTTAGTATTATACTTTTTTTATATTTTTTTTAGCTTATTTCTAAACGTTATATATTTAAATAGCTAGATTATAAACTTTTTAGTAGTTAAATTTCTTAATAGAATTTGCTATTTTTAAATAGTACTAGTTCTAGTTTTATTAGAGTTTAGAACTATACAGGAGCTAGTATAGGTTTATTTCTATTAATATATATAAAAGTATTATTATAGTTTAGTTTATAAATAAAATAAGTTTACTTTAGTTTTTTTAATAGTATATTATATATAGCTATAGGCGTTAGTTAATATACTTATTTATAATTTTAGTTTAACTATTAGTTTATTTATAATAAGTAGTAAAAAGCTATATTTTAATACCTATAATTTAATAGAATTTAAACTAGAATTAGAAAATAAACTAGGCTTTATAGTTAAAAATAATACTTTTAAAAATATATTTAAACTAATATATTTATTCTATAAATAGTTAAATAAAGTTTTAAACGTCTATTATTTTATAGTATAGTATTATAATTATTTATTTAAAAAGTTAATTAATAATTACTAGAATCTAATTATAGCTGTATTAGTTTTTAAAAAAAAATTTAAAGTCTATTATAAAATATTATATAGGTTTCTCTAGAATTAGTAAAAAGTAAAAAATTTTTTAGATTTAAATCTATTTTAGATAGAATTTTTAGTAAGTAATATAGTTACGTATATAATATTTATTAATAGCTTTTATTTTTTTCTAGTAGTATTATTATATAAATAACTAGTAAGTTTTTATAGTACTAGAATAGGCTATTAATATTTAATTATATACCTCTCTAATAAGTTTTATATAACGTAAAAAGTCTAGAGAAATATAAAAATAGTTTTTATAAAAAAATATCTATTATTTATTTAATACTAGAAACGTAGTAAAAAGCGTTTCTTTTTAAAAAACTATTAGTTTTTTTTTAATAGAACTTTTATTAGTTCTAAAAAATCTTATAATATTATTAGAGTTAGTTAAAAAAAAGTAATAGTTATTTATAAAAAAACTCTAGGTATTATTTTACTAGTTTAAAGTTAATATAGCTATATAGCCTAGTAAAATAAAAAAAAACTAAAAAGTAGTTATTATACTAGACTAATTTAAAATTTTTTATATTTTATTTTTAGTAACTAAAAATATCTACGCGTTTATTATTTTTATTTAAAGTATATTTAATTAAGAAGTTATATAAAACTATAAACTTAGTTTAGTTAGTCTATTATTAATTTAGAACTTTTATACTTATAAAGTACTATAAAAATTAATAATTAGTATATATTTAAATTTAGTACTAAACTAAAATTAGTTTAGCTTTTTATTTTTTAAAAGTAGTAATAATAGTAAATAGTTTTTTATTATATATTTTTTAATTAAGCTTTACTCTAGTAAGTATTTTACTATAGAAAGCTATAAAGTACTATTTACTATCTAGATATTTTTAAAATATAATTCTAGCTACTACTCTATCTAAAGTATTAGTTTCTAATTTTATATTATAATTAGAATTAAAGTAGTATAGAACTAGAATTACTAGAAGTAAAAACTTTAGCTTTTTAAAGCTATTTTAGTAATTTTTATTTTATATAAATAGAGTTAAAAGACTTTATAGAGCTATTATTAGCTTAGCTATTTATAAAAATTTAGAGATAAATTATCTATAGTCTCTAGTAAACTCTAGAAAAGATTTAATATCTATTATAGTAGTAGGTTAGACCTAGTTATAGAGTACTTTTACTTTTTCTAAATCTATTTCTATTTTTTTATTAGTTAGAATATATTCTAAATACTTAGTTAAAATAATATAGAATTTACTTTTTTTAATTACTATTTATAGTCCTACTTTTTATAGTTTTTCTAAAATAAGTTTAACGTGTTATTAGTAGCTCTAGACGTTTTTAAAGTAGATAAAAATATTATCTAAGTAGGTAATATAGAAATTATCTAAATAATCTATAAGTATATTATTTATATACTTTTAATAGATAGAGAGGCTATTATAGAGACTAAAAAAAAGTACTTTATATTTATATAATCTATAGTAGGTATAGAAAGTAGTATATTTCTTAAACTCTAAATCTATATAGATTTTATTAAAAGCTATTTAAATATTAAACTTAGTAAAAATCTTAGCTTTACTTAAATAGATTAGTAAGTTATTTATTTTTAATATTAGATAGGTATTTTTTTAGGTAAGCTAGTTAAGCTTATAGTAGTTAATATAAATATAAAGTAACTTATTAGATTTACAGATATAAAAAATAGAGAAAGTAAAAAGGCTATAACTAGTCTCTATAAATTCTTTCTATAAGTTTTTCTAGATATACTTTTTAATAGCTTCTAAATCTTTAGTATTTTACTTATATAAAAAGCTAAAGTTATTAAATAGAGGTTTATTTAAAATAATTTTATAGTTATATAGTTAGTGTTCTAGTAGTTTCTCTATAGCTAATAAACTAAATACGTTCTAATACTACTAGTAGTAAAAAAAAAGTTAGTTTTAAATTAAATAGTTATTTTTTTAAACGTTTTTTTATTATAGTTTTTAAAAATCTAGTTAATTTTATATAGGCTAGTAGTAAAAAACTTATTTTCTTTTTTTTATATTAAAATAGAAGGTATTAGTAGAAATAATAGTAACTTAGAGACTAGAAAAGGTTATAAAAGGTTTTTAGAGTAGATCTAGTTTTTATATCTCTAGAGAGATATTCTAGTATTATAGAGCTTTAAAAATTCTCTAAATATAATTAATTAAAAGGTGTAGGCTACTAGTTTTCTAATATAACTTTTTTTTTATAAAGTGTTTTATCTTTTAATATTAAAAGTAACGTGTTTTTTTAGTATTTTTTAATAGAGTTATATAAAAATTAAAAGAGTAGAGATATAAATATTAAAATAAATAGCTAGCTACTATAACTAAAATCTATTTATATCTTGTAGAATTATAAACCTTTTTAACTATTATTTTCTAATAATTACATTTTAAACTTCCAGATTAAATATAATAAATAAATAATTTAGAATTTTTTATATATTTATAATTATATAAAAACAGATATATTCTATAACTAGTAAAACAATTTAGTTTTTAAACCCTCTAACTATTACTAGATAGAGTAGTTTTTAAACTTTAGTTTAAAATAAAAAAGATAAAAAAAAAATAATACGTAAATTTTAAAAAAGATATTTTTAAACGCTAGTATTAATAAGTAATAGTAGTTTTATACCTACGCCTAGGTTATATAAAATAGTAGATATAAAAAAATAGAAACTTTAAAATAGTTTTTAAAAATTAAAGTTTAATAGGTTATACTTTTAACTTAATTCTAAATAGCGTAATACTTTTAGAACTACTTATTTTCTATTTAATTTTTCTTTTAATCTAGTACTTTAGCAGCGTTATAATATTAGTAAAAGTAATTTTTAATTATAATTTTTTTTATTTATAGTAATAGATATTTATAAGCGTAGTATTCTAGCTTACTATAGTTATAGTAATTATCTAGTACTTTTTTAAAAGCTAGAGTAGCTATTATTTACTATAGAGGTACTATAGTAAATTATAAAAAAGTTTAGAAAACTATATATAGTGCGGTATTTTTTAAAGTTTTTCTCTAAAAAGTATTTAAACTAGATTATACTATAGTTCTAGTTTAGAACTTAGTAGTACTATTATAAAAAAAGTTCTAATAATATATATCCTTTAGATAAGTTTTTCTTTCTATATTAAAAGTAGTAAAATGCTCTATTATATCTAAAAAAAATTATTTTAGATATATTTAAACTTTTAACTAGAAATATATAGGCTAGAAGTTATTTTTATCTATATATAATAAATCTATTTTAAATATAGTATATATTTTTTTATAGTATAGCTTAAAAAAAAAACTTTAAAAGTAGAGAAAGTTTTATTTTTTTTATATATAATTAGTTAAAAGTATTACGTACTTTAGCCTATTTATTATTTATAATAAAGTATCTATTAAGCGTAGCTATTATAGCTTTTATAGAGAAAAAGTAGTTAGCTTTATTATTAGATAGGTATTAAAGCTTAAAATACTTTTTAGCTAGACTAGAAGTACTACTTTAAACTAGTACTATATAAACACGTTTAGAAGAGTAGTAGTTACTATTAATTTTAAATTAATCTAGTATTAAAGCCTTCTATTATCTATAGATAGAGTCCTTTCTATTTAATAATTTAAAAATAGAAAAAGTACACTCTAATAAACGTAGCTTTTTAAAAATATAAAAAAAAGCTTTAGAAAGTAATCTAGTTAACTAGTAATATTAATAAGTTTAAAAGTTTTTAGTAAAAAATAAAAGCAAGTCTAGAAATAGAGTTAAATAAAGTTTTTTTTTTTTAATAAATTTTATTTTAGTCTATAGAGCTGCTATTTTAGCGTGTAGCTAGGCTATTATTTCTATAGAGTTATTAAAAGTTACTATTAGTAGATTTCTAAGTTCTACTAAAGTAGGTCTAGTTTCTATCTAATTCTAATTATTTTCTAATTAGCTAGTATTAGCGATTTTCTATATTTTAAACATTTAATAAATTTATAAACTTTTTATAAAAACTAGTTATTTTTTTTTATTTTTAAAAAATAGGATTTATTATTTATTAATAGAGATAGGTATTAGCTTTATTTTTAATTCTACTAGATTATTAGTAGTCTTTAAATCTATATTTTAGCGCTATCTAATATAACTTTTTTAAAAGTAATTTAAATAGGTAATGCTTAGAAGTCTAAACTTATAAACTTTAGTTATTTAAAAATCTCTAAAATCTAGTTTTAGAATTATTAATAGATCTATTAGCGTTAATTAAAGCTAGAACTAGAGAGGTTTTAGAGACTAGTTAACTAGAGAATTTAAATAATTTTTTTAAATAAATTAGTAATATTATATAGGCTATTACTAGTAAAAAAATAATTTTTTTATAATATAATAGTTTAAAAATATAAAGTGCTAAAAAGCGTCTAAATTAGTTTAAAAGTATATAAAAATATATATAAATTAAAAAACTAAATAAATTATATTTTTATAAACTTTATATAAAAAAATAAAAAAATTATACTTTTATAGTTCTATTAAAAAAGTAAGCTATATAGAGTAAAATTTAGTAGTAGTTCTAAACTTTTATAGAGTTTTTTTTTTCCTCTACTATATTAGCACGTAGGTAATAGTAGAGTAGAAATTCTAGAAAAATCTAGGCTAGATATAGTATAGAGGTAGTTTAAATAGAAATTAGTATAGTTTTCTATTTTTAATAAGCTTATTTAAAGAAAAATATAGATAGTTTATAAAAAAGTTTCTATAGCTAAAAGTTATTATTATAATAGAATATAGCTTTATTATAATATCTAATACTATAGTAATTATAAAAAAACTAGGTATAATACTTATATATACTAAAAAAGTTTAGAAAGTACTTTTAAATTAGATATAAACTCTATAGTAGTAGAGTTAGATATTAATAGTAATAATAATAATAATTAAAAACTTAGTATTTATAATACTAAAGAAAACTATTAGGTTTACTAGATTATTAGATTAACTAGTAGAATACGTTAATACTATCTACTAGTTTTAGTATTTAGCTTTATTTTCTTTTTAGATAGCTATTAAAGCTTTTATAGTTAGCTATATAGAAAGTATATTTTAATATAGTTTTTAATATTATTTTATACTAATACTAGCAGATTTTAACTATAATATAATTTATATTAATAGAGTTATAATTTAATTTAAAAATTAAAAGTTAGTAAAATACTACTACTAGAAAATATATATATTTACTAAGAGATATAATCTATAGTAGAAAACTATAAGCTAGCGTTTAGCGTGCTTTTATCTAATAGCTAGCACTTAATAACACTACACACGCTTAACCGCATGCTTAACAACCAACGCCCAAGTGCTAAGGTTTTCATTGCTACATTTCTCCACGTAAGTGTGGTGTATAACCATTGCCGGCACAGAGACAGCGCATTGCCACCTATCGGTCGTAGTTTAGGGTAACGACATCGTGGAACTTCTCTACAAGGATTATATCAGAATACGTTTGAAGTCGAATTTGTGATCACGAGTCGACTGACCTTGGAGCCGTAAGGTGTATGTAATACCTGCGCTTTCGTATCTCGCAACGATAGAGCTGTCGAAGGTAAAGTACCAATGTCCGTCGGCCATTTGCTTCTTCTTACTCTTTATGAGCAATCGTTTGAGACTGACTCGGTCGACGTCGATGGTCAGCTGGGCAACCTCAATCGTGTTATCGTTTCTATACATTGGAGCTTCGCTATCGACCGAATTTGCATAGATCTTGATTTCTCTTTCGGGATCCTCTCCGCTCCACACTGGAAATGCAATTTCCATTGGAATGACAGACGGACGATTGACTGGGTAAGATTGGCCCTGTGTTGTATGTCAATTAGCAACCTTCATCACATCCACGCACCCGAAGTACCTTATTTACAAACCACCGCATGCTAGATACAGCATATTCTCCCCATTTCGCATACCAAAACCTGGAGAAGTTAACGTGGCGCTGGAAGTGGTCAAATGCGATTCCCAACCTTTGACTGATATCATCTCTGCCCTTTTCGTATTTCCTGATGAGTTCTGTACCGTAATGTTTCCTTGCAATTCGCGCAGAGACGTCGATGCCTGAGCTAAGCACGCCACCGGCACTCTGGAGGCCCATGATTGCTGCACCCCGTACAACAGCCGTCCAGCCGTTTGCTGGCTGTATGGTTTTGATGCTGGGACCAACAGCTGCATCAATTCGAGCCCTGAGATATTCGCTAGCCCCAAAGCCACCTACCATCAGGACCGCCGCAACGTTGCCCTGAGCCAGGCGGATCTGATCTTTAACTTCGTCAATCACATCTTTGATTATGGGCTCGAACACCTGTTTCTTCATATCGGCGTGGGGTATACGAAGTCTTCCACGG
This sequence comes from Plenodomus lindquistii, assembly GCA_025504975.1. Taxonomy (NCBI): domain Eukaryota; kingdom Fungi; phylum Ascomycota; class Dothideomycetes; order Pleosporales; family Leptosphaeriaceae; genus Plenodomus; species Plenodomus lindquistii. The sequence goes on from JANUWI010000013.1 coordinate 25,069, forward strand.
CGTATGTTCTTAGCAGCATCGTCTGCAAGCGCGACATTGATCAGCAATGGCTCCGAATTCTGCGTGAATGTCTTCTTGAACTTATGAACATTAGTAGGTGAATGGACTGGGAGGCGGGTGTCCCTACCTCCTCAAATATGTCGGTCGCTTCTGCAAGCCTGTCAACTGTCCAGTAAGTATCTCCAAGCTTCTGCTTGAGGTATCGGCGAAAGCGCTGATTCAACATGGACGAGCCACACTTAGCTCCAGTGCCGCGCACAGCCTCCTTCACCCTAAGACTTGGCGAAATCTGTTCTATCGTGTACGAGATCAGATCTACCGTTCCACCACCTGCATCACACACAACAAAAGTCTTCCCAACACTAAGTGTCTGAGACCCGAGATTGCGCAATGTGTAGATTGCCGCGGCTTCCTGCAAAACAGTGAATGGCGATCCAAGTAGTTGTGTGGAGGCGAATATACCGGCTCAGTTACAAGGCGTATCTTCCTCGAACCTCGGAACCCTGCTTGTTCCGCTGCCGTCTCTGTCTTCTTCATCGCTGCATCCGACCAGATCGCAGGGACTGTAAGGACGAACTGAATTGGGGTACTTGTTACAACGCTCGCGGATAGTTGCTTTCTCAGCGTCGACATCAAATGCTGGTGTAAGTGAGACAAGTAGATTCGCGCGAGCTCTTCTGGTGACTGAGAGTTGTCCCCAATTTGAGCGGAGCCATCAAGCTTTCTGGTATTGGAGATCATGTCAACATATCGATACAATGCACATTGAGAGTAGACCTTACAGCTTGAAGTACTTGCTCCGCTTTGCAGAAGCCGGAATTTGGAAGCCCCATTGATGACCGCTCGATATGGCACGCAGTTCAGTTGGAACCTTGGGACTAGACTTGGTTGTATTTCTTGCTGGCCATTTGTCAATGACCTGTTGGACGTCTGCCTATCTCAGATCAGTCTTCCTTCAGTGAATACACGTGGGCGTGGCATTACTTACTCTCGAGCTTTCTGCCCAAGCAAGGCCTGAGTATGTGGTACCGAAGTCAATCGATACTACCAGCTGGCGCGAGCCCATAACGGCGGTACGGGTCCAAGGTAGTGAGACAAGATCAATGTTCCGAGGCGATGCGGAAGGAAGGCTGAGATCCTACAAATTACAGACGCCACGGACATAAATGATTCTTCGATTGGAGGCTCAATTCTCCGCCTTGTGTACGAAGATCGAACTTGCTGCATCCGATATAAGCCTTCAGATTATGCAGGCAGCATACGCTCATGATAGCTATTCGACGACTCGCTTCGGCACGGTCACTGTTACCTTGCATTGCATTGCTTCATGTATCACTAATGGCTGAGCCTTGCTCCATGTCAAATGATGTGTAGCCTTGTGAAATCGGGGATCCGCGGACCATGAAAGCCTGATGAGGCCAATATACTAGCACGTTTATGGTATGGCGCGTGCAAGGAGGCACGTGCATCTGACCACCTTCGACACTCCTTTTGCCAGGCAATCAGCCACCATTGTATCAGTGTGACGGCTGGTGCGTTGAGCGCACTATCGAATCTACTTGGCATGACCGTGTGCGCCCACAAGGCCGACTGCAACCCCACTGTCGCCACCTGGTCCTTAGGACCCTCCGTGGATCTGATCCCGACAACATCAATCGAACATCTCTCTAGAGCTTTGTCTTTACGATTCAGCCAGTCCAAGTCAGTGATAGAAACACTCTCGGTCATCGCGATCAATCAAAAAGGTGAGCCAGCTTGACACAATCGGCTAGCGCGTCAGGTTTGCGCTGGTCAGCTATAAATACTGCGTCAAGTCGTGCATTCATATCTGAGGCTGAGTTCTCACAGCACCTTGGAATCAGAGATAGATATACATGTGTTTATTTGGTGCTTAAGCGGCTGGGAATATTAGAACACATGGACATCATGGAGCGCGAGAAAGACGCACTTCAGAAAGAGCTTCGGGAGCTGCGGTCTGCGCTCGCCGGGATGGAAGAAACTCTTGACTACAGACAGAAAGAACTCGAGCGCCAAGAGAGAAAGACATTGAAAGCAGAAAAGCAGCTTGAAGATGCCCACAATCATATCTTCCGCCTACAGCCTCGTCGGACAGATGTCACAGAGGCTGAAGCTAAGGAGATGTTCAACGATCTGTTCAACAGCGTTCAAAGATGGGTAGGGAACCGCCTGGATAAGGTTCTGGACATTTTGGATCAAGGAAAGCTGAAGAATCGCGAGTTTCCGAGGGATGCGGCTCGCAAAATCCTTGCGCTTACGGGTGCAAGAGCATTACAGAGCAGTGGTCTGGATCAGATAGACGAACACCATATCATCGCAACGATCATGGAGTTCATCCGACGGTCCTTCTTCGATCACACATTCTACTGCCCATTAGTGGTAGGAACAGAGCCCAAGGATGTCACGCCTGCTGTCAACCGCATTGAACAGCTCATGAGAGCTGTGCCCCGAGGTATGCCGTTCCCTCCTAATTAACCCATAGCTCACTGACGAACAGTAGATGAATCACAATGCCGAGAATGGCGCGTAGAGGCACTATTGGCAATGACTTTGGAGGAAGGATTTACTGGACGTCGCACCCGTCATGAGCATCAGAAAACTATCGAACTGTTCAGTCTGCTTGCACCTCTTGTTCCGAATGCAGAACCGCAAGACCTCGGCGATTCTATCAAGAGGAACATGATAATGCCTGCCATGGACCTGGCGCACCACTTACAATTGGCTGCTACAACGTACTTCCTGAAATGGACATCCTTCAACGCTGATCTGCGTGTAGGGAATGTCACTTCGTCATCAGTCGAGTTCTCTAACTTTACTTCGATGAACATTCAAGAGAATGGGAAGGTCATCGCACCATTGAACAAAGCCCCTTCCACAAGTTCTCAAGCAATCAGCATGAGATATCTGTTTGATGTAGCTCCAGGGCTCTACTCGAAGCCCCCAGGTATCGAAGACATCACAAAATTGAAAGTCATTAGCAAGCCCCGAGTCCTGGTGCATGTTGGAAATAGTGCGCCAAAGTCAGGACCGACACTACTGAAGTGGATCGAAGTGGAGTCAAAGCGAGATGCTCGACTACGCAACACCGTGCCTCAGGCGCCCTCTGTTGCGACCAGCGAGGATAACATGGCGAAATCGTCAATACGCAATCCGATTACCACGCTTAACAAGAAGCTGCGGAAGTAAGATTGCATAGTTGAAGATATTTGTACAATGAATAATGATTCGGCGAAATTATTCATAAGAAATAAAATGGATTTGTTGTGTATTAAATGGAAACTTCAAGAGCTTTTGGTATCGTAAAGAGCAGACGACATGGAATGAACAGCAGACGGCCATATTCAGAGTCCATGTTGACACAACATTACTACAACTATTGAAAGAAGCCAGGATCCCGTATTATACCCGTCGAGCCCTCCGCTCAGAAAGACTTCGAGAACGGCCGCGTGTCGCAGCACGGGTCATAAAGTACACCCGCTGCCAACCCTTGTCTGAGAATACTGGCACCCGTTCTTGAGTGGAATGTGTTTGATGCTGCCCCACGTAATGCCCTGCGGACCTCGCAGCATCTTGCGTTCTTTGTGAAGCCTTCCTTATATCGCCAATACCACGCGGCGATGCATTCCTTTGCTCCTCCAATGAATGCGACTTCGGCCTTGCTATGCTTTGACCTTCTTTTGGAATCAGTTTCCTGATGCAGTTATGGATGTAATCCTGCGACACGCCCAAAGCTGTCGCATCTGCGATGCCATCATTGATCCTCAAGATGTACTCCTCTCTTGGAAATCCGTCTCTTACGAAGTCTGGACTCAAGTAGACTAATACGTTGTCTTTAAGCTCACGCCGAGGTACTGATTCCGCACCCTCTGCAAAGTCTACTTCAGAAAGCATGCGATTCACACCGCCATTGCCAACAATCCACTTCACAGGTCGCCTATACAGCCATTTCGTCGCATGGTAGACCTCGACAGTTCGGTACTTCTTCACATAGCATGGAGCTTTTATGCCGTCACATGGTTCGAGTTTGGCGATGCCTTCGTTTCGGTCGAGACGTCTTTCGTCTTCCGCATCAATTTCGAATAGAAGGCCTTCCACACAATGGTTTTTCGAAGGCACGACGTTGGCGAACCCACGCTGGTTGATTATCCATCTATAGTGCCTCAAAATCGCAAATCCGATATATATGCTGTTAGGACAGCGTCTGGCCATTTGATTCAGAGAAAGATTGCTTCCGAAAGCGAAGTAATAACTGCATTGTCTTGGTGCTTGCTGTCGAGGGGGAGGCTGTGGAGACGAATCTGGGCGCAACTTTTGAAACAACTTCATGACTGTAGGAGTAGGACAACAATGTCAGAAGAACGGTGATGCGCGGAGCGCGGTCAACGGAGGTCGGACGCGTCGCGGGGGTGGCGAAGGGACAAAGTCAGCCTTGTGAGCAAACGACTTTCGTTTGCCCCCGCCACGTCAGCTTGTAAGCCCAGATAAGGGACGTCACGCTGGCTAACAGTGCAAGTCTCCAGTTTGGGGATCCAGAAGCGAAGGCTACCATATGCAACATACCTGCAGGTCAGCTTTGCACAAGAAAGAGGCACATAAGGCAAACGAGGCAAACGAGGCAAATTAGGCCTCCAACGATCCCTGATTTGAGTACGGCCGGCCGAAGATCGCGACCAGGTTGAGTGCTAGTCAGACGCCTCTCTATGTATTGCCTGTAAGCTGTCCTTCACGACTGTAGGCTGAGAATAGCCTAAAGCCACTATGGTCATCCGTCCTCCCTCACAGCTACCCCCTATCCCGTTGTGAGATCTCGAATCTCTAACTTCAGTGCATCATATTCTTGACGACCGATCTTGTATCCATCTCAGCAGCACTCCAGGATGACATATACCAGCTACAACTTCGGCATCGAGATCGAGACGATTGTCGAGCCGTGGCCTCGCCGCGAGGACCTCAGAGGAAATGCAATGGAGTGGAGGAGGAAGCTTGCGCGCAGACTGGAAAACCGAAACCTACCGGCAAAAGCGGATGACCACCAAAGGTATAACAAACATCCAGAATATTACAACACCAAGTGGTTCATCACACGCGACGGAAGTCTTAGACCGACCGACGATGACCACGGTAAGCAAGTGATAGATTCAACGCCATGGCATCGATGCTGTTGCCACCAAGATCGTGCTGACGGGATCAGTGGCCATGGAAATTGTATCCCCAGTACTCAACACTGCAAACTCGGTGACTGTCACCCTGTCCGAGTTCTGGGAGGCCATGGCGGTTGGATTTGCAGTACAAAAAGCAGAGTCATGCGGCGGCCATGTGCACGTCACTCCGGCCAACAGCACCCGTCGTTTCACTCTTCCAGAACTGAAGAAAATTGCCTTTGCAACTTTTGTAACAGAGAACCTTGTCCAAGCTATTCTTCCTGGAACAAGAAGGGCCAATAGGTGGTGCAAGATGAACTCAGAACACAAAGGGGGGGGATGGTATCGGTCGACTAAAGGAAAGCTAACTGCTTCTACTGTTGTGGATGCCCAAAGACTCATCTCACAAACACTCTCTCCGGCGGACCTGCGAGACTTCGTGCAAGGTGGGGAAAGGGACGACCGCTATGTGCTCTGGAACTTCCAAAACATCGCGCCTTTCGGAGACGCCCAGACATGTTCTTCTACGGTAGAGTTTCGTGGTGGTAGCCAGTTTCTCGACAGACCTACAACTCTTAAATGGGTAGCATTTGTGGTCGCATTCATCCACCTGGCTTTGAAGGAGGTAAGTGACTCTTGGCCGCTTTAGACGACCCATTGCTGATCGGACAGCAGGATCTGTTACAAGCCACTCGAATCCCTTTTATCCCCAAGAATGCACCTGAATTTGACACGTCAATGACCCAGTGGTGGGCCAAAATAAGAGAATCGGCGCGCGCGTTGAAGGTCAAGCGTTTTTTGCCTGAAGACTGGAGAACGATGCGTGATCAGGCATAGCTACGCAGCACAACCATTGTGCAGCGCATTACTGGTGTCCACACAAGTGGGTGGAACGTGGCTTAGAAGACATGTGTTTGACGTAAACGATTTGCATTCCAATGGTAGCTTCACAAGAAACCGCGAATAGGGCGTGCAGAGGAGCAAGTACCTACCATAAGCATGATCATCGTTCCGCCATGGGCACGCCCACGATATTGAGCTACTTCGCGTGGTATCATATTCGCTATGTTCACATGGACATGTTTCACAGACATATCATTACGTAAAGCGTCTGGCAAAGTTTTGTGATCTTTGATTAGATCTTGATGGATTGATATGCTACCTAAGACATCATAAGCAAATCCACATACAGCCTGGACGTTTAGAACGTACAAATGGGACGATCTCCCCATGTCAATTCGGCTTGGGCCATCCAGATGTCCAAGATATGCAAAAAGGTATGATGTCAAAGTTCCGTGACAGACGATAAGCTTGAAAAACAGGCCTTCCAGCCATTATCGTGATTGGCCGGCTGGCTGGCTTACTGACGGGCCCCGCCGCTCTACCGCCCGCTAACGCGAGCGGCTATCGCTACCGTCCGCACGATGTGCCCCCGCTGGCACACGACCTCGACAGCTCTTCACCCGCACCCGGATCCGACTACGTCCAGCTTCTGCCCGCCGACCATCCTTCGATCGGCGTTTGAACGTGTGGAGGTTTGACAAGGCTTACGGCAGGATGGCGCCGAAGCCCTTTGAATGGCGTTGGGTGCTGCAAATACGCCACGTCGATGAGGCGAAAGACTGAGCATACCCAGCCTCAGCCTGATGCGGCTTTTTGTTGATGTTGGAGGTAGACCTCGGATGAATGACCTGATCATACATCCTCTCGCATACTGTGTACGGTTCAATCTGAAAGCGAAGCGAGAACCGCATCCATCTTGTGTACCAGCAGCTACCATAGGTACCCTTACGCTTGGTCATACTCAGCGCGTCCAGCGTTCGCCGCACCACCGACGCTCACTATCTACCGTTCAGACGGACACGTCTCCATCGACCGCAGATCTGCTGCTCCCATAAGTGTACTTTCCATTGTGCATGGCCAGCTTACATGTGTGCGGCGGCTTGCTTGGCTTTGGGATCTCTGTGCCGCTTAATCTATCCTGCATGGACCTAGTGGAACTGTACGACCCAAGCGTGTCCACTTAGAAGCACGGAGAACTCGCAGAACGAGTTGGTTGAGCTGGGTACAGCTATCGCGGGGTCTGCCTTTCAGGAGAGGCACTACCGTATATTCTGGTGAGAGAGCTCTATAGCTAGCAGGGGTGGGAACCAGTGCGTAATCAGTATCGCCCGTTAGCTAGCATGAGGCTGATTGGTGATTGGCTGTGACCCCTGCTAGCTATAGAGCTCTCTCGCCAGAATATACGGTACACGTTCCAATTATCAGCACGTCACCGGTGAGCGCTGACGTGTCCTTGTCTCTAAGCACACACTAGCGTCTTGTGATAGCATGAAGCGGTCTCACCGGTGCCTAGCTGGTTTTGTGTTTCGAAAACCTTGACCTCACGTGAATAGCATTGCCACGGGTCAAGACCTGTCACTTATCACAATTGTTCAATTCACATTCGTTCTATTCACAATCTGTCCTAATTTACAATCAAATTGCCAATCGATTTACAAGTGTCATTGAGAGCGCGCCTTTCTGTCATGGACGACGGTCCAATAGACTTGCTTTCACATCTGGAAGAATTACGTTGTCAGAACGCGAGTCGGCACTGGTTTATACCAGAGAAGCGCCTTCGTGAAGCGCTGTCGAACGATGTAATCCAGGGAGCATTGCGCGCCGCTGGGATCAGGCGATACAGGATAGCAGAGCTTGCAGGAGATGTTGTTCAGCATGGAATAAAGATCTTTAGCATACTTGTGCTAATCGAGCAGGTAACAGCAGTTCTTGAGTTTATTGGAAAACCCATATTTGAGGATACGCGTTTGCCTTTAGACGCGAAGTCTCTAAAAGAGCTGCTTCCACCAAGGGCGATTAAGAAATTCGAAGAACGTCAATGGGAAGTCATAGCGCCTGCATTCCATCGCGGCACAATCCATCGATCACTGCAAGATGGCGTTGTACTTCCATTCAGTACAGACAGAAAGATTGGTGGAGGTGCTTTTGGCACGGTATTCGAGATCGAGCTGATGCAAGACCATCAAGATATCGATGAAGCGTTCCCAAGAAAGGTAGGCAAGTATCCCAAATTTCAAGCATAATTAAAACCTATCATTTAATGACGGCTTAAAGCTAGTGAGAAAAGAAATGCAGCAAATCAGTTGCCACAAAGCCGAACTGGAGAATCTCACCATACTTAGTCAACTGAAGCATCCCAACATCATCGAACTCCTAGCTTCGTACTCTTGTCAAGGCACGCAGAATCTTATATTCCCACTGGCTGAAGGCAAGACGCTAAAGGAAATGTTCTCACATGACCGCCAAACCACGCCATGGACGGAAGATGCAGATCTGCTCATTGCAGCGGCTGGATTGTCTTCTGCCATCGAGCATGTCCATGATCTCGTTGAGGAGAGCATTGACCTAGCTCTGATAGGCTGTCACTACGATCTGCGACCAGATAACATACTCGTATCTGGAAATACACTGCTTCTCGCTGACTTTGGGTTGTCTAGGTTCAAAGATATAACAGACGGTTCTGCAACAATTTTCAAACAAGGAGGCGGTGATTACCGCGCACCAGAATGTGAAGATATTGACGACACCAAATTTACGAAACAGGTGATACATCGATCCAGTGATATCTGGTCCTTTGGCTGTATTCTAGGCGAATTGATCACGTACATGACGCGCGGACCAGATGGTGTGAAGGAATTTCGTGCTAGGCGGAGATTCAAAGCAATCGTCTGGCATTTTCTGTTCCACTGTGGACTAGACAAGCCGAACGAGGCAGTCAGTGACTGGCTAGCACAGATCAAGCTCGGAGCTTCGAGACAGAGTACGATGTTCCTTGAGCTTATCGACCAAATGTTGTGTATCCGTGAGAAGGATCGCCCGAAGGCCAAAGAGGTTACAGGCAAATTACGGCTTATTGCGCTATATGAAGTGGCTGGCCCGGTGGACGAGTGTCTCAGCAACATACTCACCGGAAACTCATATGACGCTCAGATTGAGCGTGCAAGATTCAACTCATGGCGATACGCCCTTGGAATCAACGATCAGCAGACCTCGACATATAATGCGGAAGAGGTCGGAGCGTGGTCAATTTTCAAATTTGAAGCCATTCTGAATGACATAAACAGCATGAAAGACTTATCGAAATTCATGTCTTCTCAGCCGCAAGGGGGGGCACCACTATCTTTCTATCGTCTTTCGGAGCTCAACGTTTGTCTCTACCAGTCTTTGAGCATACAACTGCAAGACAAATCCAAGCTATTTCTGAGCACCTCCATATCCGCTCTGCAGGATGTAGAGATCGGACCAGACACCACATTCTTGCCAACAGATATCAGGGTGCGCTTGGCGCTCAAGCACATGACCAAAATCGCAATGGACCATTGGGAGAGAGAATCCTGCCAACGACAACTTGACCCCAAAACCATCAGCGTCGTATCTAAGTTTGGAGATCACGATATTGGGAAGCTCCAGAGAAAGGATGTCAGCTATCGGATACTGATAGAGTGGAGACCATACGGACGTCAGTCAGCGGATGAGGCAATTAATCATCAGCTGTTTGCGAGAGCGGATGCTATAGTTGAGCTTCTGGCTCAAGGCAAGACTGAGGGGCTCCGCGCGCTTGACAGTCAAGGCTTCTTCCATGATCAGCATAGATCTGCCTTTGGGGTCGTCTACAAATTCCCGAATAGCATTGCGCGACCTGAAGACGTCGAGAATCCAGTATCTCTGTGGAGTCTGCTCGAACAGACCTTCGAACATCCTCGACGATATCCTGCCTTCGAAGATAGGTTTCGAATCGCCGCCATACTTTCCCGATCCATATTAGAGTTCCGTATGGTCAATTGGCTACACAAGCGCTTATCGTCTTTTAACGTGGCTTTCTTTCCTACCAGCACATCTCTCGAGGATGAGTGGTTTCAGTGTCCATATATCATCGGCTTCAGCCACAGTCGGCCAGACGAAGTCTCAGCATTCACCGGAGGACCGGAATCATCGGCTTCCGATCACTACCAACATCCAATGTATCTTCAGAATCAGAGAAGGTATTGTCAAGAATTTGACTACTACAGCTTCGGAATCGTTTTGTTGGAAATCGGGCTTTGGAAACCTTTGCATAACATGATCGAGAAGTTTCAAGGAAATCATGACGAGATTCGACAGCAAATTATTCGTAAACGACTGCCTCTGTTGAAAAGCTGCATGGGAAGGCAATATCTCGAGATCGTGAGGACGTGCCTCCAAAGCGACTTTCCGACCTCAAAACTCAATCTTGATCACACCTCAGATTCATCATCAGTCCGACTTGAGTTCAACGAGAAAGTGGTCTGCAGATTAGAGCAGCTGAGCGCCGGGTTTCTTGCTGCATAGACAGCGATGAGGAACTAATAAACTTGGGCAATATACAAAGTCAAGAAAATACACCCAATTGGAGACAAACGCTGTATTTTCAACCAATAGCTTATAGAATGTGGCTTATATAGTCGTCTACATGAGTGACTTCGAACCACATGCAATTATTGGTTATTGATTGGTAAGTTGCTGCATCTCTTCGATCTCCTTCTGTACCTCAATTAATATAGGAGAGAAGAGGAGCATTAGTACGATCCCACATACATCTGTGAGCTTTCGAGGGATCTCTAGGTTATAGTCTTCATCATCGACCTGATGCATTAGTTTGGTTTTTTTGACATATCTGTTAGTTGCCGACCTACTTCAATGTCATAGTTGTTGGTTCCAAACAATCGAGACAATACTTGACATAGGGCGGCTGTGTCGATATACCGATTTGATATAGTCTGAGATACCATCATTTGGATTGGAGTGACGTAGGCAAAGAGGATATATCAGAGAAGGTATCCGGGTGCCGTGGAGAAATATCAGGATATCTGGTTAGATATTTGACACCAGTGCATGAGGCTAGCGCTTGACTGACCGGATCTGCGGCATTTCGATAGTCTCAGCTGACATGCATGTTGACGTCAGCAATCAAGTGAACGCAATTGGAGCCAAGTGATAGCTGTGTGGCTGAATCCTTGCTGAACGATTAGTTCTTAGGAGCTCTTGCAGCTACCGCTGGTACACGTGGCTAGACGCACATTCTAGTACCACGGCTAGCACACCAGGCATCCTTGCTCGTATGAATAGTGCTCTTGGCATGAGAGAGTAGGTTCTATAAACGTTGAAGAGTCCCAGTACTGCGGATCATAAGAAGCGTCAAAATACTTGATCCAGCATCTCGTCTTATGGGTTCTCTGGCAAATTCGGAATATCGATAGAGCGCTTGGATTCCGTTCGAAACAAGGCTGAACATGACATGCTACGACAACTTCCTAGCCTTGCATGAGCAACGTCTTTTCGAGAGGGACGAGGTCGCTTTGGAGATACTGCGTTCTGACTGCAGCAGTGAGAGTAGGTCACCATAGTTCACGCTCTAGCACTTGCAGTGCTTTTGCTGACATGATCTCTAAGTTTCGGCAAATCACAGTATACAGACCTGTACTGTATCGGATAGCAGGAGCTTAAATGATCAGCTAAATGTAAGTAGCGTACTCCTTTTTGACGGGAATACTGAAGTGTGGAATTTCGGGCATGCGGTTGCTTAAGGGGAAAGATCTGACTCTACGTAGCGCCAGAGGGGGTGCGGAGAGCAGATATTTTTGTAGGTAACAGGATCGACCTGACACTCGACAAATCACATGCTTATCAGTGCAATAGCATTGTCTCTCAACGCTATTCCTGGGCAAGACTCCAGGTCACGAAGATCGTCTTTCAGAGCATCTTGAAGCACTTCAACGTTTCTACATCCTTCTTGAACGTTCTCCGTGAGTTTGGTGCGAAAACACGACATGAATTCCCACGGAGCAGCATCACCTCAATATTCCATCGAATGTGCTCTTGTTCATCTGGGATCTCCACCGACATAGATTGTCCTCACAGTCACGGTAGGGCTTGAAACCCAAATAAAAGCAGCCTTTAGATTCTGATTCTGATCGTGGACCAGAACTATCATACGTTGTCCAGTATGTCGAAAAGAATAGTCGGGGTAGAGGTGACCCATGGTCGATCCGACAGACTGGAGTATACTGTCAATTGGATCACACAACTCACCGTACTACCTGGATCTTTCTGCAGCTGTCAAAGTCGGCTAGAGTGCTTCTAGAACAAGGAATAACAACGCAAGACTGTCGCAGGATGTGGAAGGACCCTCTCTGGCCCCATGTTCTCGTCCTCAATGCAACAATGATAAATTGGGGCGAGTACATACAAAATCTGAGCGACCTTCTTCAAAAGTTTGTAAGTTGACGGGAAGATGGTATTTGGAGTGTCGTTGGTACTGACAGTTGGTCTAGGACGAAAGACCGAGATGTTCTATTATAATTGACCCAACTCCGCTTGAACACCTTCTGGACTGTAAGACTATGCGATCCCTAGAAAGGTTACACCACAAGGTCCTCATAGCATCCTCATCGTTAGACTCAACTGCGGAACTCATAAATCGATTGATGGAGTACTGGTACATGCTTCATGAATCAGATGCCTTCGTCGTAGAGGATCACACCCGCAGATCATTAGGCTGTCATGCTGCAGATCTTCGCCTCTATAAGAAGAGCATGCATACCTTATTAGAAATGGTGCAGGTCACGCGCGACTGGGTAAGTACATAACATTCCGAGCATGACGGACTTGAAAATTTGACCTGTTCTCCCAAATTCTAGTTCTCAAAAGTTGTCGAGTCACGAAACCTCCAACAACTGCGACGGTCCATCGAGACGTCTGAACAGTATCTGAGCTCGCTAAGTACCCTGACTCTTCAACTTCGTGACTACGCAAGTAGTTCAGGGATATTGGTATCTCGTGCCCACCATGATGCCAGGTCAATGAAGGCCTTGACAACAGTAGCAACAGCGCTTCTTCCAGCCTCACTAGTGGCAGTATGATAACACCTTTGTCTCTGGGTCCACGTGCTGACGAGAAGCGGACAGACCATCTTCAGTTCGAACTTGATCCAATTAGAGCAGAGCAACGCCGATATCCGGGGCGCGCACTTTGTGGTCACTTCCCAATTCTGGATATACGTTCTGGTCACAATAGGCTTGACAGCAACAACTATTGTTAGCACGCGCCTCCTAGAGCGTTGGTGGGCAAAACATTAGGTATAATGAAGTCCAATCATTCCCGCATTGAACACGAGAATTGTGACATGCTACGTGATTTTGTGACTCTCAATACACAAGTATAGTTTCGGATTATCTGAAAGGACTATTTCGGGAGCGGGCTGGTCAGGCAGCATATGTAATGTGATGCTCACCTTGCTAGCGCTAAAACACACTCGCGTGGCGTGGTAACCACGTCAGCGCAGACCGGTCAGCAACGCTGCATATGTACGGCCCGAAAGCAGCCAATAGACTTTTGCGAGGTAAGAGCCCCCCAGTCTGTGAAGTGCCGTGGCCTCTTTGATCCGATAGGATCGAAGAGCTTGAAGATGACCTGACAGACAGCCGAACACATCGAGCGTAGCTTCTACACTTGCATATCCATACTACACTCGTACCCTGAACTATTGCTACGGCTTCAAAGCCATCCCGATCAATATGAGCAGTAACTATGAGGACAGTTACATGAAGCCTCGGTCCTTCTCTGATTCCTCGGTCTCAGCAGCCAAAGAGCTCGAGACAGCCTCACCTGACCTGTTGACATTCCTCGCTGTCATTCAGAACCTCAAAACTGGTATCCTACCCATCACATGGCAAGTAGCTCGCCAGCATATAGGCAAGGGAGCGATCGGTAAAGTCAACCAAGCCTTGGTGAATCTACACACCAGCTTTGCCTTCAAGTGCGTATCCGACGAAAAGAAACGCGAGAACAAAGGGGCTATCATGAGCGCTCTCATCAACGAAGTTGTTACACTTAGCCATCTATCAATTCAGGAGCACCCCAACATTGTTGAGCTACAGGGCATCTGCTGGGACGTGACGACCGATGAGCTACAAAATCACGAGGTGTGGCCAGTACTAGTTTTCGAGAAGTCACAATTTGGTGACCTTTACGACTTTGCAAGGCTACCTGCTGGTAGAGATCTCAGTTTTGCTGAACGTCTGGACCTTTGCTTTGAAGTTGGCACAGCAATCTCAGATATGCATTCTCGAAGTGGGTGTCATTTTCGGTCTTGGAACCATTTTCAACCGCTAACATAATCTTAGATATCATTCATGGAGATATCAAACCCGACAATATCTTGATCTTCAGGAGACGCACGGGTGGCTACACAGCAAAGGTGACAGATTTCGGATACTCAACACGATTTTTGAGCGAAGGCGCCACTTTTCTTATGTCCAAGTCACCAACCTGGTGTGCACCCGAACTTGTGTTTGGCACCAAGTATTCACCGTCGCAAGCACGCGAGACGGACATGTACTCCTTTGGAATGCTCTGCCTGTGGCTACTTTTTGAAGGGTATCTCTCAGGAGAGACACCATTGCCCGAAGAGGCACGATGGATAGGGCAATATCTTCCAAAACGCCGTTCTCTTCATCCTAGCATTCATGTGCTTGGGGAGGTGAAGGACAGCAACCAACTTGTGCTGTTGGCACGACAGCTTTTGCGCGCTGAACAGGACTTTGACCAAGACATAAAGATAATGCTAGAGAGGTTTTTCACGAAGTCTCTGGCTTTCAATCCTCATGATCGAGATCTCAGTCTTCAAGAGCTGCTCGGTGCCGATGACTTAGACTGGTAAGTATACATACCATAGATACCATACCATAGCTTTGCGCACGGACTTCGAGCTGACTGTATTTCAAGGCGGCAATCAACGAAGTTTGAACTGGAAGAAAAACACGACGTGCAGATCTCTGCATCCAGGTTTGAGGTAAGTAGCTTGATCAAAGGGGGTACAGTTTGTTGATGCCTGCAGGTCGCGTTGTCCGCGTATCATCTCTATGAATCAGATTATAGAGTACGGCAGCGTGTCCGACAGCTCTTAGAAGAGCACATGCGGACATTTCTTGACCCATATATTGCGTTTCAGCTTGCCATATGTTACTGTATCGGATTTGGTGGCCCCAGGGACGAGGAAAAGCTTTCAAATGTTCTTGAACGTTCCGGAATCTCCCATGATTGGCTCATCGACACCTTGAACAAGAAACGTTCGACACGTTCCTTCGAAAGGAGGCAAGGACACCGCCCTGGTCAGACTTACACTGCTCTGACAGCCATTGACAACATATCTTTTGTTGATCTTGTCGATCAATACCGTATGGCAAATGTGATGGAAGAGGCAGAGGCAGAGATCCGACGGGAGATTGAAGATACACGGTTCTGGCCTGGAGAAGATAGTACCTTGCGAAGAGATTGTATGGAAAGTCTGGCGACCATTTACAACGCTCGAGGGCGATGGAAGGATGCTGAAAAGCTGCAAGTGGAAGCTCTCGAAATATGCAAAAGAGTGCTTGGAGAAGAGCATTCAGACACAGTCCACAGTCTGCACGTCCTGGCATCAACGTATAGAACCCAAGGAAAATGGATTGATGCTAGAGAGATGTTCCAGCAAGTAGTAGATATGAGAAGGAGGGTACTGGGAGAGGAAAGCCCCAGAACAATGATTAGCGAGGGAAATTTGGCAATAACATACCAGTCGCTAGGGCAGTGGAAAGAGGCGAATGAGCTGCTACGGCATGTAACGGAAGCTTTCCAGCGCGTACTTGGGGTTGACCATCCGGATACACTGACCAGCATGGGCAACTTGGCAACAACATGTATTAATCTCGGACAATGTAAAGAGGCCGAGGAGTTGCTTGAAGAAGTTGTTCAGAGAAGAAAAAAGGTGCTTAGAGAAGATCACCCGGATATGCTGGCAAGTCTTTCCAGTCTAGCCTCAACCTACAGAAAGCAGGCACGTTACAAGGAGGCTGAGGAGCTCTTCACACGTGTGGTTGAGATACTGAAAAGGGTACTTGGAGAACGGCATCCAGACACATTGACTAGTATGGCCAATCTCGCGACGACGGCTTTCAATAAGGGACGGCTGCAGCAACATGTAGAGCTTCAGATACAGGTAATGGAAACAAGAAGGAGCGTCCTTGGGCAACATCCGGACACTCTAACTAGCATGGCTAATGTGGCGTCGACATACCGAAATCAGGGTCAGTGGGAGGAGGCGAGAGAGCTGTTTACCCAAGTCATCAACATGTCAAAGGAGATCTTAGGAGAAGAGCATCCAGACACACTAACTTCTATGGGCAATTTGGCATCGACCTACCGGGCTTTGAAGCGGATTGAGGAAGCTGAAGAGCTAGAGATCAGGGTGATGGAGATTCAAAAGAGGGTAATTGGTGATGAGCATCCAGACACGCTTGTCAGCATGAATAATGTTGCTGTGATGCACAGACTTAACAGACGATCAAACAAGGCATTAGAGATGTACAAATACGTGGTGGAGAAATTAAAGAACTTGTTAGGGGAGGAACATCCTGACACACTTACTGGTATGGCCAACTTGGCAGCAACATATGGGGATTTGAAGCAATGGACTGAGGCTGAGCAATTGCAGAGCGAGGTGGTCAAGATACAAAGGAGGGTGCTCGGAGAAGGGGATGCTTCTATGTTAATCAATATGGGCACGCTGGCAATGATATATAAGAACCAAGGGCGAATATCTAAGGCGAAAGAGGTGGGACGAGAAGTATTGGAGATACATCAGAGGATATTTCCCGTAGAGGGAACATCAAGACACACTGGGTAGAATTACTCCTTACAAATGAGACGATCAGATTCGATGCGACAAGAAGTAAGCGCCCAACTCATTAGCATGATGCGTGAAAGAATTTAAGATTGATTGATTAAAAGGGCATAGGCGAAGTGAAAGAAGCGAAAGGGGCAATTTTAAATCAAAATTGCACTGAGAACCCTTTTGCTGCATTGCCCAGACATAACCTAAGTGCGGCAGAACTAACTTCGCTACAATCAAGCTGAACTCTGCTTGCAGCCTCTTCTCAGGCATTGCATCTATTAGAAACGATGATCCCGCGAGTTCTTATAAATTACCGTGATGCTACCATCGTGCGCATAATGCCCGATGGATCTAGCAGCATTCTTCTGCACAATTTAGGGTAAATGTTGGAAGGAGTGATACCATATTTCTTACTGGTGAATCTCCGCTGTTGTACGTTTTTGCCATTTTTTGCACTTGTAGATGGACCCACTCGTGGAACTAATCAGGACCCGCGCCCACAGCATCGCGCTCTGCACGCTCCCTACGAAGGCGATCGTTTTCAATGAGTCGCCGCAGGAGCCGCCCGTGCGCCCCGAAACGGCGACTCATTGACAATGATCGCCTTCTTACAAAGTACCATACCTACCCAGCAAAATATGCATTTATGAGCTCGCACTTCTAAACCCAAAGACCAACATCACGCATATGTGGAAGTAACAGCAGAAGATAATGTATCCGCAACAAGCATCACGTGCACCATCCATACATTCTTGGCCGTTCTGGAGAGAAGTCCGCAGATCTTGCGATTATGATTGGATGATACCAGTCTTCGGAGACGACTCCGAAGTAGCTCCGTAACATCGGCCTCGGGCCTTCTCATCACGTAGCTGTGATGACGGAGTCTAGCTTGTACGCATTCCTAAGTCCTTAGAGTGTAATGGGCTAGGCCCAACCAAGTAAGATTGCTCGGGCTGGAGCCCTCGCAGACTCCGCTACCTGAGCCCACTAGAGCCATAAGGGCCTCCGCGGTTTGAGCCTACTAGAGGGATAGAGCCCTCTAGAGAGGCCTAGCACTAGAGCACGTAAAACCTCTAAGGGTACACGCTACTAGAGTATTAATACGCTCTAGAGGCTAATTCTAAATAGCTATTAAATTTATTTCTATTTTATTTTATACCTAGCTTTAGAGTTTACTTTTTATATAGATGGCTTTATATATAATAGCCTATAGATAAAGTAACTAAATATTTAAAAGTATAAAAATAAATTATATAAAGTATATTAAAATAGTAGTAATACTAGTTTATTATATTTTTATATACTTTAAAGTTATTATAGAAACTTTATTATATATAGGCTAAGTAATTAAAATAGAAATAAATTAATTAGTATTCTAGTAGTATATATTATAGCTATAATAAAGCTATATAATATTACTATTATAACTTTAGCTATAAGCCTTTTTATAAGCTATTTCTATCTCTATAGTATAGTTTATTAAAAATAGAAAGAACTATTCTAACTACTATTTAAAGTTTACCTATATTAAAGCAGCCTCTATATATATAAAAAAATTTATTCTACTAATAAAAATATACTAATATAGTAGAAAAAAGGCTAGATTTATAGAATACTAAAAAAAATCTAATAAAGCTTAGAAATAGCTCTAAACTATTATATATATAATATATTTCTTCTATAGCTTACTAGAGGTATACTTTTTTTATTCTTTTATATAAAATTTATAGAAATATAAATTACTTAGCTTTTTAATTATTACGCACTTCTATATACTTCTAAAATAATCTAGATTTTTTTTAGTACTTTTATTATTTAAGCTATTATATTATAAAAAAAGGATTTTACTACTAGTAATAGCTTTAATAATATTATAAATTGTTAAAAAAATTACTTATATTTTTTATTAACTAGCTTTTACTTTAAACGTTTATTAGTAGTAAGCTAGCTTTTATTAACAATAATAGATCTATTATTAAAAAATTAGATTTCTCTAATCTCTAATTAACTAAAGCCTTTAGATTTAGAACTTTCTATTCTTTATAATTAGAATTACTTTTAGAGAAGTTACGTTAGTAGCGCTAAAGTAGAAACTTATAAACTATTAATAATCTAGTAGAATTAGAGGTAAAGCTAATATCTATTTTTTTATAAAAAATTTCTTTTATATATTAAAAAAGAAAGTAGCTAGCTTTTATAGAAAAACTATAAACCTACTATTTATTAGAAATTTAAAAAATAGTTAGGCTAAACTAGACTAAAAATAAATA
Source organism: Plenodomus lindquistii (assembly GCA_025504975.1). NCBI lineage: Eukaryota > Fungi > Ascomycota > Dothideomycetes > Pleosporales > Leptosphaeriaceae > Plenodomus > Plenodomus lindquistii. The sequence continues at coordinate 44,229 of JANUWI010000013.1, forward strand.
GAATTAAACTAATATTAGACTTTTTTTAGTTATATTAGATGCTTTACTAATATTAAAAGACTTTACTAAAGTTATTACTATTTTTTAAACTAAGCTTACTTCTCTAAAAAGTAAAAGTAAAAGAAAACTAAAGAATATTTACTATACTATAAATTAAAATTTACTTCTATTTTTTACTAAAATCTTTTATAGCTACTAGCGTAACTTTTTAATAAAACTTTTAAAAGCTTTTCTCTATATTATTAATAAGCTACGCTTATCTAAATATACTTCTACTATCTTTAAGTTATTAGATAGTAAAAACTCTACTTTTAAATAATAAAAAGTATTAATCTAGAATTAATTTAAAATTAACTTTAACTACTACTATACTAAGCGTGCTTATATAGCGCTAGAATAGAAAAATACTTCTAGATTAGCTAAAAAGTATTTTAAACTCTAATACCTAGCTAATAAACGTTAGAATTAATTCTAAATTACTAAATAAATAATTAAATTACTTACTAGTTATTTTATTACTAGTAATAAAAAAGTATAGGCTTATACTACTTTTAACTAGCTATAAATAAACAAAAAATTTTTTTTTACTTTTAAAGCTTATTTTTTTAGTACTACTATAACAGCTTAAAAATATAAAATACTAAAAGATATCTAAATTAGCTTAAAAGTATATAGAAGTATACGTAAATTAAAAAGCTAAATAAATTATATTTTTATAAACTTTATATAAAAAGATAAAAAAATTATACTTTTATAGTTCTATTAAAGAAGTAAACTATATAAAGTAGAACTTAGTAGTAGTTATAGGCTTTTATAGAGTTTTTTCTTTTACTTTACTATATTAGCACGTAGGTAATAGTAAAGTAGAGATTTTTATAAAATCTAAACTAGGTATAGTATAGAGGTAGTTTAGATAGAAATTAATATAGTTTTCTATTTTTAATAAGCTTATATACAGAAAAATAGAAATAGTTTATAAAAAAGCTTTTATAGCTAAAGGTTATTATTATAATAGAATATAACTTTATTATATTACCCTCTACTTTAAATTAGATAGTTTTATATCTAAGTATTCTCTATATAACCTCTATATAACCTCTATATAGAGTTTATTTTTAAATTATTATTTTATTAAAGTAAATATAACTTTCTATTTACTATTTATTAATAATTATTATAATAACTACTAAATCTACTAGTTACTCTAGTAGAATATAATAATTTTTATATATTATAATTATTTTTTATTTTTTATACTCTATACCTCTATTATATATACCCTATTACTATTTATTACTACCTTTAATACTAATACTAAATAGCTTTTATAAAAATATTTATTTCTATACTTTTAGATATTATAATAAAGCTATATTCTATTATAATAATAACTTTTAACTATAGAAGCCCTTTTATAAACTACCTCTATTTTTCTCTATATAAGCTTATTAAAAATAGAAGACTATACTAACTTCTATCTAAACTACTTTTATACTATATCTAGTCTAGATTCTATAAAAATCTCTACTTTACTATTACCTACGTGCTAATATAGTAGAGGAAAAAAAAAACTTTATAAAAGCTTAAAACTACTACTAAGTTCTACTTTATATAGCTTACTTTTTTAATAGAACTATAAAAGTATAATTTTTTTATTTTTTTATATAAAGTTTATAAAAATATAATTTATTTAGCTTTTTAATCTACGCATACTTCTATATACTTTTAAGCTAATTTAAACACTTTTTAGTACTTTATATTTTTAAACTATTATATTATAAAAAAATTATTTTTCTACTAGTAATAGCCTATATAATATTACTAATTTATTTAAAAGAATTATTTAAATTCTTTAGTTAACTAGCCTCTAAAACCTCTCTAGTTCTAGCTCTAATTAATACTAATAGATCTATTAATAATTCTAAAACTAGATTTTAGAGATCTCTAGTTAACTAAAGCCTATAGGTTTAGACTTCTATAGTATTACTAGTTTAAATTACTTTTAGAAAAGTTGTATTAGATAGCGCTAAAATAAAAACTTAAAAACTACTAATAATTTAGTAAAATTAAAAGCAAAGCTAATACCTATCTCTATTAATAGATAATAAATTCTATTTTTTAAAAAATAAAAAAAAATAACTAGCCTTTATAGAAAGCCTATAAATTTATTAAATATCTAAAATATAAAAAATAACTAATACTAGCTAATTAAAAAATAATTAAAGTTAGATAGAAGCTAGATCTACTTTAGTAAAACCTAGAAATCTACTAACTATAATTTTTAATAATACTATAGAAATAATAGCCTAGCTACGCGTTAAATTAGTAGCTTTATAAGCTAAAATAAAACCTATTAAAAAAAAAACTTTATTTAACTCTACTTCTAGACTTACCTCTATTCTTTATTAAAAACTTTTAGACTAATTAACGTTACTAGTTAACTAGATTATTTTCTAAAGCCTTTTTTTATATTTTTAAAAAGCTACGTTTATTAGAGCGTACTTTTTCTATCTCTAAACTATTAGATAAAAAGAACTCTACCTATAGATAATAGAAAGCTTTAATACTAGATTTATTTAAAATTAATAGTAACTACTACTATTCTAAGCGTACTTATATAGTACTAGTTTAAAATAGTACTTCTAGTCTAGCTAAAAAGTATTTTAAGCTTTAATATCTATCTAATAATAAAGCTAACTACTTTTTCTCTATAAAAGCTATAATAGCTATGCTTAATAGATACTTTATTATAAATACTAAATAAACTAAAGTACGTAATACTTTTAACTAACTATATATAAAAAAAATAAAACTTTCTTTATTTTTAAAGTCTATTTTTTAAGCTATACTATAAAAAAATATATACTATATATAGAATAGATTTACTATATATAGGTAAAAATAACCTCTAGCCTATATATTTCTAGTTAAAAGTTTAAATATATCTAAAATAACTTTTTTCTAGATATAATAGAACACTTTATTACTTTTAATATAGAAAAAAAAACCTACCTAAAAAATATATATTATTAGAACTTTTTTTATAATAGTACTACTAAGTTATAACCCTAGACTATAGTATAATCTAGTTTAGATACTTTTTAAAAAGAGACTTTAGAAAATATAGTACTATATATAGCTTTCTAAACTTTTTTATAATGTACTATAGTACTTCTATAGCAAGTAATAGCTACTTTAGCTTTTAAAAAGGTACTAGATAACTACTATAACTATAGCAAGCTAGAATACTACGCTAATAAATATCTATTACTATAAATAAAAAAAATTATAATTAAAAATTACTCTAACTAATATTATAACGCTGCTAAAGTACTAGACCTAGAAAAAAATTAAATAGAAAATAAATAGTCCTAAAAGTATTATACTATTTAGAATTAAATTAAAAGTATAACCTATTAAACTTTAATTTTTTAAAACTATTTTAAAGTTTCTATTTTTTTATATCTACTATTTTATACAACCTAGGCGTAGGTGTAAAACTACTATTACTTATTAATACTAGTATTTAAAAATATCTTTTTTTAAATTTACGTATTATTTTTTTTTTCTTTTTTATTTTAAACTAAAGTCTAAAAACTACCCTACCTAGTAATAGTTAAAGGGTTTAAAAACCTAATCTTTTTACTAGTTATAGAATATATCCGTCTCTATATAATTATAAATAAATAAAAAATTCTAAACTATCTATTTATTATATTTAATCTAGGAGCTTAAAATGTAATTATTAGAATATAATAGTTAAAAAGGTTTAAAATTCTACTAAATATAGATAGGTTCTAGTTATAGTAGCTAGCTATTTATTTTAAAATTTATATCTCTACTCTTTTAATTTTTATATAACTCTATTAAAAAATACTAAAAAAGTACGTTATTTTTAATATTAAAAAATAAAACGCTTTATAGAAAAAAAAGTTATATTAGAAGACTAGTAGTCTATACCTTTTAATTAATTATATTTATAGAATTTTTAAAGCTCTATAATACTAGAATATCTCTTTTAAAATATAAAAACTAGACCTACTCTAATAACCTTTTAAAACTTTTTCTAGTTTTTAAGTTACTATTATTTCTACTAATACCTTTTATTTTAATATAAAAAAGAAAAAAAATAAGTTTTTTACTACTAGCCTGTATAAAATTAACTAGATCTTTAAAAACTATAATAGAAAAAATATTTAAAAAAATAACTATTTAATCTAGAACTAACTTTTTTTTTACTACTAGTAGTATTAGAACATATTTAGTTTATTAGCTATAGAAAAACTACTAGAATACTAACTATATAACTATAAAATTATTCTAAATAAGATTCTATTTAATAACTTTAGCCCTTTATATAAATAAAACTCTAAAAACTTAAAAGCTATTAAAAAATACGTCTAGAAAAACTTATAGAAAAAATTTATAAAAACTAGTTATAGCCTTTTTATTTCCTCTATTTATTATATTTATAAACTTAATAAGTTGCTTTATATCTATATTAACTACTATAAATTTAACTAGCTTACCTAAAAAAACGCCTATTTAATTCTAAAAATAGATAACTTACTAATTTACTTAAGCAAGGCTAAAATCTTTACTAAGTTTAATATTTAAATAGCTTTTAATAAAATTTATATAGATTTAGAGTTTAAAAAATATACTACTTTCTATACCTGCTATAGATTATATAAATATAAAGTACTTCTTTTTAGTCTCTATAATAGCCTCTCTATCTATTAAAAGTATATAAATAATATACTTATAGATTATTTAGATAATTTCTATATTACCTACTTAGATAATATTTTTATTTACTTTAAAAACGTCTAGAGCTAGTAATAACACGTTAAACTTATTTTAGAAAAACTATAAAAAGTAGGACTATAAATAGTAATTAAAAAAAGTAAATTCTATATTATTGTAACTAAGTATTTAGAATATATTCTAACTAATAAAAAGATAGAAATAGATTTAGAAAAAGTAAAAGTACTCTATAACAAGGTCTAACCTACTACTATAATAGATATTAAATTTTTTCTAGAGTTTACTAGATTCTATAGATAATTTATCTCTAAATTTTTATAAATAGCTAAGCTAATAATAGCTTTATAAAGTCTTTTAACTCTATTTATATAAAATAAAAATTACTAAAATAGTTTTAAAAAGCTAAAGTTTTTACTTCTAGTAATTCTAGTTCTATACTACTTTAATTCTAATTATAATATAAAATTAGAAACTAATACTTTAGATAGAGTAGTAGCTAGAATTATATTTTAAAAATATCTAGATAGTAAATAGTACTTTATAGCTTTCTATAGTAAAATACTTACTAGAGTAGAGCTTAATTAAAAAATATATAATAAAAAACTATTTACTATTATTACTACTTTTAAAAAATAAAAAGCTAAACTAATATTAGTTTAGTACTAAATTTAAATATATACTAATTATTAATTTTTATAGTATTTTATAAGTATAAAAGTTCTAAATTAATAATAGACTAACTAAACTAAGTTTATAGTTTTATATAACTTCTTAATTGAATATACTTTAAATAAAAGTAATAAACGCGTAGATATTTTTAGTTACTAAAAATAAAATATAAAAGATTTTAAATTAGTTTAGTATAATAACTACTTTTTAGTTTTTTTTTATTTTACTAGGCTATATAGCTATATTAACTTTAAACTAGTAAAATAATACCTATAGTCTTTTTATAAATAACTATTACTTTTTTTTAACTAACTCTAATAATATTATAAGATTTTTTAGAACTAATAAAAGCTCTATTAAAAAAAAACTAATAGTTTTTTAAAAAGAAACGCTTTTTACTACGTTTCTAGTATTAAATAAATAATAGATATTTTTTTATAAAAACTATTTTTATATTTCTCTAGACTTTTTACGTTATATAAAACTTATTAGAGAGGTATATAATTAAATATTAATAGCCTATTCTAGTACTATAAAAACTTACTAGTTATTTATATAATAATACTACTAGAAAAAAATAAAAGCTATTAATAAATATTATATATGTAACTATATTACTTACTAAAAATTCTATCTAAAATAGATTTAAATTTAAAAAACTTTTTACTTTTTACTAATTCTAGAGAAACCTATATAATATTTTATAATAGACTTTAAATTTTTTCTTAAAAACTAATACAGCTATAATTAGATTCTAGTAATTATTAATTAACTTTTTAAATAAATAATTATAATACTATACTATAAAATAATAGACGTTTAAAACTTTATTTAACTATTTATAGAATAAGTATATTAGTTTAAATATATTTTTAAAAGTATTATTTTTAACTATAAAGCCTAGTTTATTTTCTAATTCTAGTTTAAATTCTATTAAATTATAGGTATTAAAATATAGCTTTTTACTACTTATTATAAATAAACTAATAGTTAAACTAAAATTATAAATAAGTATATTAACTAACGCCTATAGCTATATATAATATACTATTAAAAAAACTAAAGTAAACTTATTTTATTTATAAACTAAACTATAATAATACTTTTATATATATTAATAGAAATAAACCTATACTAGCTCCTGTATAGTTCTAAACTCTAATAAAACTAGAACTAGTACTATTTAAAAATAGCAAATTCTATTAAGAAATTTAACTACTAAAAAGTTTATAATCTAGCTATTTAAATATATAACGTTTAGAAATAAGCTAAAAAAAATATAAAAAAAGTATAATACTAAATACGTTTTACTATTAACACCTATTAATATTCTATTAATTAAAAAATTAAAAATAAAGTTTATTTTTTTATTACTAATCTAATAACTATAAAACCTAGCTAAAAGTTATCTAAACTATAGAAAAATCTTTTTAAAATTTTTAAATAGATTAGGTATTTCTATAAATTTAAGTTTTTTTTAAACTCTAAAATATATAACGTGTTTACTTCTAATATCCTCTATAAAAATTCTAATAACTCTTTACTTAAATAAAAGGCTCTAAAGCTACTAGCTACTTTTATATAAAGTATAAAAAAATAAAAAATTAAAAAAATCTTTACTAGTAAATTTATTTAAAATAAGCTAAAATATAGACGTTAGGAAATTCTATTATATAGTAAATTAAGTAAGTAGATAGAAAGTAATATAAATAGCTAGTAATTAACGTAAATTACTAATTTACTACTTTTACCCTATAAGGCCTTTTTTTACATAGTTTACTAGTAATTTACTAGTAAATAACGTAAATAACGTAAATTACTTTAAATACTATTTTTATTTAATTTACTTTACTTACCTTGCTTACCTCCTAGACCCCTGCTAGTTTAAAATAAAAAAAAACTTTACTTTTTTAAACTCTTTTAAGTTATATAATAACGTACGCAATTAATATAATAATATAATAGAAATTTCTAAATACTAAAATATTACTTTTATAGGCTTAGCGCGAAAAAAAATATAGTTTTATTATCTATTTAAACTATTAGCAGCCTCTGTAAATTATTTTTAAGTAAGGAACATTAAAACCTTTTAGTAAATAATTAATAACTATAGAACAGCTACGCCTAAAATAGTAATTTTTTAACTAATTTATAGCTAAATATTTATTCTATATTCTTAGAATTCTAATTGCCTAATTAGGACTAGTTTTAATTTTTTATAGTGTTTAACGTTTATAGGGTTAATAGAGTAAGCAAGGTAAATAAAGTAAATTAAACTATTTATATTAGCTACACTACTTAAGTCTTTTCCTACTTATTTACTAGTAATTTAAATTATTTACAATACGCTTAGTAAATAACTAGAATACTATAAAAAGTTTTTTTCTAATAGAGCTAGCTAGATAGAATATAATCTAGATCTAATCTAGTACCTAGCGTCTAACTTTATAGGCTTTTTATATAAAATATAAAACTTTTACTAGAAGTATTCTAATTATATAGAACTTTTTTAGGCACTATATAGATAGTTTTAGGTATAAAAAAAAATATATTATAGTTAATAAATAATTATATTTTATAACTTTAATAATTTTTCTATTATTAATATATAAAAATTATAGCTAATATATAAAACTAGTATATAGCTTTTACTAATAAAACTTTTAGCCTAGTAAACTAACTATTATAAATAAATATAAAAGTTTTTTAAAATTTATTTATTTACTACTATAACTTTTTAATTTTTATTTTACTATTAAAAACGTTATATACTTTATTTAATTTAAAGTTTTTACTACTTTTATATTTTAAAAACTTTCTATTAAATTTATAAATAGGCCTATATTTTTTTTTACTACTAGAAAAATCTAGAGCTTCTCTAGAAAAAGCGGCAGCTAAAGCTACTACATTTTTCTAAAAAAGCTATATTTTCTAGTATAAATCTAAAACTTTTTTATATAGGCTTTAAAACTTTTTCTATTATATATAGTAGTCTACTAATATTATATTAGTTATATTAAAGCTAGTAATCTATATAGTTACTATCTATACTATAAAAGCTAATATTTTTATAGCTAAACTAGCTATAGCCTTTATATTTACTAGTTTAGCTTTAATCTTTTTTATTTTATTTTTATTAGCTAGTATAGCCTGCGTAGTAAAGCTTTTAAAATTATAAAACGCTACTATAATTTAGTTATATTCTAGTTCTATATATATAAATACCTAAAAAAGTTAGAAAAAGCTTTAAACTAGTAAAAAAAAATAGCTATTTACTAGTTTATACTTTTTATTTAAAAGTGTGTAATAAGTATACTTTTTTAAATTAACTAATTTAAATAAATATATAAAATTAAATTTACTATAAAACTAGGCCTAGATAGAGTATAGGTAAAAAATCTAATAAGCTAAAAAGTATATATCTAGAGGTATAGAAATAGGTATTTTTATAAAAGCTATTTAGCGTTAGTATTAAAAGTAATAATAAATAGTAATAAAGTACGTATAATAAAAGTATAAAATATAAAAAGTAAAAAAAAATTATAATATTTAAAAAATTATTATATTCTACTAGAGTAACTATTAAATTTAGTAGTTATTATAATAATTATTAATAAATAGTAAATAAAAAGTTATATTTACTTTAATAAAATAATAATTCTAGAATAGACTCTATATAGAGGTTATATAGAGAATATTTAGATATAGAACTATCTAATTTAAAGTAGAGGGTAATATAATAAAGCTATATTCTATTATAATAATAATTTTTAGCTATAAAAGCTCTTTTATAAGCTACCTCTATCTTTCTCTATATAAATTTATTAAAAATAGAAAACTATACTAACTTCTATTTAAACTATTTTTATACTATATCTAGTCTAGATTTTACTAGAATTTCTACTCTACTATTACCTACGTGCTAATATAGCAGAAAAAAGAAAAAAACTCTATAAAAGCTTAGAACTACTACTATTTTCTACTTTATATAGCTTATTCTTTTAATAAAACTATAAAAATATAATTTTTTTACTTTTTTATATAAAATTTATAAAAATATAATTTATTTAGTTTTTTAATCTACGCGTACTTTTATATACTTTTAAACTAATTTAGATACTTTTTAGTACTTTATATTTTTAAAGTATTATAGTTACTATTATAGAGAGTAGATTTAGAAGTAATTAGAAAATAGATTACTATATAGAAAATGCTTAAAAAAGCGTACTACTTATAGCTAAAATTTTAGTAAAAATATATTCTACTCTATTTATATAAATACTATATAGAGCGTGCTATATATAACTATACTTTAAATATAAATTTAGTATATACGCTCTATAATAGTTACTAGTAAAAAAATAATTTTTTTATAATATAATAGCTTAAAAATATAAAATACTAAAAAGTATCTAAATTAGTTTAAAAGTATATAAAAGTACGCGTAGATTAAAAAACTAAATAAATTATATTTTTATAAATTTTATATAAAAAAATAAAAAAATTATACTTTTATAGTTCTATTAAAAAAGTAAGCTATAAAAAATAAAATTTATAGATAGTTTTAAACTTTTATAAAAAAAAAAATTTTTTATACTATATTAGTACGTAGGTAATAGTAGAGTAGAAATTTCTATAAAATTTAAACTAAGTATAGTATAAAAGTAGTTTAGATAAAAATTAGTATAATTTTATATTTTAATAAGTTTATATAGAGAAAAATAGAGATAGTTTATAAAAAGTCTTTTATAGCTATAAGTTATTACTATAATAGAATGTAGCTTTATTATAATATTTAAAAGTATAAAAATAAGTATTTTTATAAAAAATATTTACTATTAGTATTAAAAGTAATAATAAATAGTAATAAAGTATATATAATAGAGGTATAAAGTATATAAAATAAAAAAAAATATAATATTTAAAAAATTATTATATTTTACTAGAGTAACTACTAGATTTAATAGTTATTCTAATAATTATTAATAAATAGTAAATAAAAAGTTATATTTACTTTAATAAAATAATAATTCTAGAATAAACTCTATATAAAAGTTATATAAAAAATATTTAAATATAAAACTATTTAATTTTAAGTAAAAAGTAATATAATAAAGCTATATTCTATTAAAATAATAACTTTTAGCTATAAAAGCCTTTTTATAAACTACTTTTATTTTTTTCTATATAAGCTTATTAAAAATAAAAAACTATACTAATTTCTATTTAAACTACCTCTATACTATATTTAGTTTAAATTTTATAGAAATTTCTATTCTACTATTATCTACGTGCTAATATAGTAGAGAAAAAAAAAACTTTTTAAAAGTTTAGAACTACTACTAAATTCTATTCTATATAGCTTATTTTTTTAATAGAACTATAAAAGTACAATTCTTTTATTTTTTTATATAAAAATTTTAAAAAATATAATTTATTTAGCTTTCTAATCTATATATACTTCTATATACTTTTAAACTAATTTAGATACTTTTTAGTACTTTATATTTTTAAACTAATTTAAATTTTCTACTAGACTTTTCTAGATAGTTATTAAACTTTTTTTTATTATATCTAGTAACTACTTTTAGAGTTTACTTTTTATAAGTCTCTAATAATTAATTCTAAAAGCTATAGTAGTAGTTTATTACCTTTTATATTAGCTATTTTTAAAAGTAGTAGAAATAAATTCTATTTATTCTTTAGTATAAAGTAATATTATATAAAGTATAGTATTTATAATACTAAAAAAAAGTAGCTACTTTACTAAATAAGCTAGTTTACTAAATTAGCTAGATTACTAGTAGAATATTATTAGATGCACAGTACTATTAAAAGTACATAAGTATTAATAAATTTTATAAAAGTTTTAATAATTAATTATTCTCTTTAAATATTACTTAGAAAGCTAGTTTTATTATATTAGCTATAGAGTGCGCTAGCGTACTCTATACCCTACTTATTTACTAGCTCTAGAATAACTCTATTAATTTAATACACCTTTTTTAGCCTAGAAGCTATTACTAGCTAAAACCTTTCTTTTAAAAAGTTATTAAAAAGTAGTCTAGTTATTATTAGATTTTTTTAATTAGAGTTTTATTTATTAGCGTTAATAGCGTTTTAGCTTTAATAAGTCTTAATTAATAGAAAAACCTTCTCTATAATTTTTTTAGTAGAGCTTTTATAAAGCTATTTATAATTATTTCTAATAACTATATATACTATATATTTATCTATTATTATTATACTTTCTACTATAGCTAGTAATTATAGATATTAACGTATTAGAGCTTAGTTTAAAGCTATAAAACCTCTATAGTAAGTAGTTAGATAGTCTATTAATTATTATATTTAATAATAATAAGTTCTAGTTTAATTTTAATATAGAACTTTTAAAAAAGCTTTAAAATAAAAAAAGCTTTTTTAGTAACTTAAAATAGAGTAAAAAGTTTAGCTTTAGTAGTTAATGTAGTTACTATATTTTATTTATTTACTTTCTAAATAATAAGCCTATAATATAGCTTAATTATATAGCTTTATAAACTTTTTCTATTTTATATATTATTAGTAAAAAAGACGTTACTTATAATTTAAAGGCGTAAGCTACTTTTAAATTATAATATAGTTAATTTAGTATTCTAAAAATATATTAAAACTTAGTTAATAGCTTTATAATATTTATAGCTAGAATTAGTAAAATACTTTACTAATTATAACGTAGTAAATAAAATATTTAGTTATATAGTAACTATAGTAAAAAAAAGTAATCTAATTTTTTATTAATATTTATTGATATCTACGTAGCTTACTAGTCTATTACTTAGTAATAGTTTAATAGCTACTATTAGAGTATTATATACTACTCTTTAATTATTAATTAGTTAACTAATTTTATTATAGTAGAAAGCCTAGAAGAGTTAGATCTAGCGTAAAGCTTAGTTATAGATTATTTCTATTCTAAAAAACTATTATAAGTTATATTCTCTAGTAATAATATACTACTTTTTTAGCTACTTTATTATTTTAGTAGCCTACTAATTCTACTCTATTAGATAAGCTATAATAATATTATTAATATAAAAAAAAATAATAATACTACCTTTAATAAAGTAGTATAGCTTATATAGTATAGCTTTAAAGCTAAGCCTCTATAGAGTTACTATAAACTCTTTCTACTATAGTAGTAGTAAAATTCTAAAACTATATAATACTTTATTAATTTATAGAATTATACTAGCTGTTTAATAGCCTTTTAGTATATATATATAGATAATTTAGTTTATTACTATATATATAAACGCGTTTATAATATTAAATTACTTAAGCTCTAGTTTATACTAGGCTGTAATTACTATTAATATTCTAAATAAATAGCTAGCTAGTATAGCTATATAGATATTTTAAAAAGTAATATTTCTCTATTAACTTTTTTAGACTACTAGTTACGCTTTATATTTAAAAAGGTTATAGTTTTTATCTAGCTTATATATATAGACCTATATATAGTTAAAAATCTATTATTTTATTAATTTACGTTAGGAAAAAACTTTTTGTAGCATTCTGGTCATTTACTAAGCGCATTGTAAGTAAGTTGAATTACTAGTAAATAACTAGAAAAAGACTTAAGTAGTGTAGCTAACGTGAATGGCTTGATTTACCTTATTTACCTCGCTCACCCTATTAACCCCACGAACGTCAAATACTATGAAAAATTAAAACTAGTCCTAATTAGGCAATTAAAATTCTAATAATATAGAATAAATGTTTAGCTATAAATTAGTTAAAAAATTACTATTTTAGGCCTAGCCGTTCTATAGTTATTAATTATTTACTAAAAAGTTTTAATATTCCTCGCTTAAAAATAATTTACAGGGGCTGCTAATAGTTTAAATAGATAATAAAACTATATTTTTTTTTCGCGCTAAGCCTATAAAAGTAATATTTTAGTATTTAGAAATTTCTATTATATTATTATATTAATTGCGTACGTTATTATATAACTTAAAAGAGTTTAAAAAAGTAAAGTTCTTTTTTATTTTAAACTAGCAGGGGTCTAGGAGGTAAGCGAGGTAAGCGAGGTAAATTAAGTAAAAATAGTACTTAAAGTAATTCACGTTACTTATATTATTTACTAGTAAATTACTAGTAAACTACGTGAAAAAAGGCCTTGTAGGGTAAAAGTAGTAAATTAGTAATTTACGTTAATTACTAGCTATTTACGTTACTTTCTTTCTACTTACTTAATTTACTACACAATAGAATTTCCTAATGTAGCTATTCTAATTAGAATTTTAGTCTATAAATTTATTTAAATATAGTTTAAAAAATAGTTAAATTTAGCTTATTTAAACTTAGCGCCTAGTAGATAATTTTTAAACTTACTTTTATATATAGAAAAAGGTAGAAGCTAGCTTTAATAGGGTTTTAAGCCTATAGTAAGTATTTTTTTTAATTAGACTTTATTAATAGCTTTTTTTCTAGTTATCTCTATAATACCTATTTAGGTTTCTACTATAAACGCCGCTATCTATAAAATTATATAGAATAAAAATAATTATTTTTTAAAGTATATTCCTACTATAAATTAGGTAAAAAAAGCTGCTAGTAGTAGAGTTAGTAGTAGAAATAGATAATAATTTTTAATTTCTTTACTATTATAGTATTCTAGTAGATCTACTTTAGAATTCTACTCTAAAGTATTTTTAATAGTATTATTTTTATAGAATAATTTAGTTTCTAGTTTATATACTAGTAAAAGGAGCTCTATAGTTTTTATAAATATAGCAATTTCTTCTAGTATACTATATATAAAATTATCTATTAAATTTTCTACTTTTCTATTAAATATTATTTATTTATTAAAGGTAACGTCTTTAGTACTAATAACTTTAGTAAAGAATAGAATCTATATTCTATAGATATTAGAGAATTAATAGCCTACTAGGTATTTTATCTAGGCTTTTAGATTAAAATATTATAAACGTACTTTACTATAGTATATATTATTAGTTATAGTAAAAGCTTTATAGCTATATACTCTAAAGTAAATAAAGTTTAGTTTTTATATTAAAATAACTATACTATTACTAAAAGCTATTTAAATAAAAAAAAATTTATATAAAGTTTTCTAGTTATTTATATAGTTAGGTAATTAGTTATATAAATAGATAGTAGCTTATATTATCTCTAGCTAGAGCTTCTATAAAAAATTAGCGTTAAATTATATTACACGCGTTTTTTTTTATTTATACTCTCTAAATATTTAGCGCTTTTATTCTATACTTATATATCTAGAGCTAAAAACTTAATAATAATACTTTATAATAAAAAATAGCGCTGTACCTCTAGTTTAACTATTATAATTTTATTATCTACTTCTATAATCTTTATAGTAATATTAAAATAGTTTTTAAAAAATAGAATAAAGTTTAAAAATACTTTAATAATAGACTTTATAGTTCTATTATTACTAAAGTAGTAGTTCTATTATATATCTAAGTATCTATTAGTAATAAATATCTAGCTTTTTTTTTTAGTAATACTTTAGTATTTATATAAATAGAAATTAATAGCTAGTTTCTTCTCTAGTTTTTTATAATCTATATTTTATAAAGCCTATTTAATTTAACGCTAGGTTTTAGCTTATCTATAGAAGTTATACTCTACTATAGTAATACTTTTTATTTATACTTTTTTAGCTTACTATATAAAGTGCTCTATAGTTACTAGACTAGAATATTTAAATTTTTTATACTATATAAGTACTAGAGCTATTTAAGCTTATTTTAGTATATATAATATTATTTTATATATATAGTAAGCTATAGGTACTAATATATAGTACTTAATTACCTATTAGCTATATAATTTCTATAGGCTTCTAATAATTATACTATCTAATACTTATAGTATTATTAGATTAGTTCTATTATTCTACTATAGTCTTTATTATTAAAGTAATTAGAAAGATATAAAATTATAGAGAAAGTTAGAATAGATAGCTATATTATAGAGTATTATTATTATTATTTACTAATTATATCTAAAAAGTAGCTAGATAGAGCTATACTTTCTAATCTAGACTTATATATTACTAGTTTATATATAGTCTAAAGGTCTAAATACGTAATAATTATATATATATTAAAAATTATTTATAATATAGTATATTATATCTAAATCTAGAATATATAAGTTTTAAAGTAGATAATTATTTATTATAGCTATAAAGCCTACCTCTATATTAAATATTACTAGAATCTATTTTTTAGAACTTTTAATTTATATAATTTAATAACTATATAGTTAGTTTACTTCTAGAGTTAAAGTATAGAACTATTTAATAGTTAGTATTTTTATATAAAATTAGCTCTATAAGCAGATTAGCCTTTATAGTTCTAGATTTTATTTTTTTTTAAATTTAATAAGCTTTTTTATAGACTTATTTAGTTTCTACTAGCTAGGTACTTTTTTTTATATAAATAGTAGTAGTTTTTTAAAGTATAGTATTATTTATATACTAAGTATTTTATAAAGAAGTATAAACTCTCTAGAGGTTTTTTAATTTATTACTTTTAATTATTACTGCGTTAATTATAGGGTTTTCTCTAGTAAAATAGCGCGCTATTTATAGTAAAAGCGTTTTTTATACTATTCTAATAGGCTTTGCTTTTAGTAGTATTATATAAAACTTTATTATAAACTATAATAAAACTTACTTTACTTTTTTTTATTTTTAAAAAATAGTTATTTATTATATACTTCTAATAGTATTTTATTATCTTTTTATAGTTTATTCTAGATTAGTATTATTTAAAGTTCTAGAAAGTAGTTATCTATATATTTACTACTTTATTAACTAATATAAAGAAATCTTTTATTACTATATTAATTTATAGTATTTCTAGTACGTTATATACCTCTACTTTAGTTACAGCTTAGTTATATTCTATTAACTAGCTATTCTAGTATATAAAGGTTTTTATTAGCTTTAATACCTAAAAGTATTATTTATAGACTTACTTTTATTTAAGTTATTTATTAATTCTAATTATTACTTTAAAGCTTATAAGCTATTTTTAGAGGGATTAGTTAGATAGATTATAAATTTAGAGTAGATATAGTATTACTATTAATTAGATAAACACTATAATATACTAAAAGCTAGATTACTTTTTTTTATAGTTATATTAGTTATTTTTATATTATTTAAAAAGGATTTTATAATATTTAAAGTTATTCTAGAACGCCTTCTAGCCTACTATAAAGAGATTAGTAATTTTTTTTAAGTTTATATTACTTATATTAGCTAGTACGTAATAAGTAATTACTAGAGTTTTTTTTACTACTAGTTTAACTATTAGCTAGGTAGTAGATTTAGAATTAATTTTATTCTAGATATTATATATAATATAGCGCGTTTAAAACTATATTATCTATATTATATAGTCTATATAATTCTATAGAATAACTATTAGATTATATATTATTACTATATTAGATAGATATATTAAAGTAGTTTAAATAGTAGTTAGTAATAAAATTTATAATTATTAAATATATAGTACTATTAAAAGTGTATAAATATTAATAAATTTTATAAAAGTTTTAATAATTAATTATTCTCTCTAAACGTTACTTAAAAGGCTAGTTTTATTATATTAGCTATAGAGTACGCTAGCGCACTCTATACTCTATTTATCTACTAGCTTTAGAATAACTCTATTAATCTAATAAATATATTAATAGCTATAATAAAAGCTATTATATTTATTAGTTATATAATATATCTATAGTATTAAAATACCTTTCTAGTTAGTATTTTATTACTTATAACTTAGAATTTCTATCTATTATAATGTACTCTACGGGCAAGTATCCTACACAGGTAAGTATTCTAGCTATACTAAAACCCTACTAAAACGTACTCTTATAATAGTACTGCATAACAAATAATAATAGTACGTAGAAATTATAGTAAGCTAATCTATTTAGAAATATACTCTACTTTTTATTTATATATACGCACGTTATACCTAGCTTTACTATAGTATTTATAATAATATTACGTTAGTTTACTTTCTGTAGCGTGCACTTTTTTTAACGCTTTTTTTCTATTACTACGCGCTGTAAACTTCTTTAAAGTTATTAAATATAGGCTTTTTTTAACTATAAAAGTACTTTTTTTCTATATTTACTTTTTTTTATATAATTTATATTACGTAGCAGCTTTATTTACTATTTTAAGTTTAAAGTTGTATTTTTATATTAACACTATTAAGTGCGCTATTATTTTAGCTTTTTTAGTAAACTTTATAAACGCATCTACTATAGTAGTTAGCAAGCTATCTATATACCTTTAAATCTTTTTTTTAAAAAACTTTAATTATAACCTAAATTATAAGGTATTACTTAGAGTCTAGAAGTACTAGAGCTTATTATTAATAGTAGGGGGTAATAGCGTACGCAGTTTAATATTAAAGCTAGATATTATAGCCTTTAGATTAAAAAGAACTAAGCCTGCGCTTTAAAAGCCTCTCTAGATATTATTTTAAGTAATAGTAGTATTAAAAGCAGTAATAAAGTATAGTAAAAACTTAATTTTAGTAATATAGTTAATCTAGTTATATATTAAATTTTTAGCTTAGCAGCTATACGCCTTCTTTAGAGGCGTAAAATAACTAATATTAAATAGCTATAGAAAGTATAATAAATAGAGAGGTATATAAAGAGTTATAATTTTATATTCTTTATAGTACTAATAGAATTTAAATAAGTTATAGCTTTTATAACTATTAACTATAAGTAGACGTACTATACTAATAGTACACTCTTTTATATACTTATTAAAGTGCTTTAACTAGTCTAGACTAAGCCTATTATCTATCTAGCTATTTTTAGAGACTATAAAAGCCTAGTTCTAAAGCAGGCTAGGCTTTTTATACTAGATAGAGAAGTAGTGCTTACTAGTAAAAATAATAAAAAGTAAAATAGCCTACTCTGTTACATTAATACTTTAAATTACTATAGTCTACTTCTAGTTACTCTACTATATAGATTTTAGATACCTTTAATAGTTAGCATCTATAATAACTACTCTAGTTAATATAACGCCTATTATAAAGCCTATTTTATTAAAGTTATAGATATTTTTATTCTAAATACTATACTTAGCTTTAGTATTCTCTATAAACTAGAACTAGTTACTAATAACTACTAGATTTTTATAGAAAGCTCTTTTATAATTATACTTATAATTAAATTTTACTTTAAGCTTAAAGTAATACTTAATAAAGATTACAGTCTAGTTCTTGCTAGTAGAGTTATAGTGCTAGGCTTTAAATAAAAAATTAGCTATATTTTTAATAGTAGTAAGCTAGAGTAGAAATTTTTTTATAGTAAAGTTAAAGATATATTTAATAATTACCTTTTTTTTAGTTTTAAATAGCTTTATTAAATTAAGCTTATAATTGCGTTAGAGTTGCTTTCTAGCGTGTTATTATAAAAAAGTTCTTTAGTAGATATTATAGGTAGCTACAGCCTGTAGTATAGTAAATATTACGTCTTTTTAGATAGCCTATATAGCAAGCTATATCTAAAATTTATCTAAAGACTTCTTTACGTTGTTGCGTTGCAATATTAATAGTAGTATAAAGTTTAGTAGGGTTTTAGCATAGCTAGGACACTTGCCTGTGTAGGACACTCGCCCGTAGAGTACGTTAGAGGGATTATAACATCTAGCTCTAGAATCTAATAGCTATTTTTAAAAAAATATAGTATAATAGAATTTTCTTACGTAGTATTCTCCCTCTAAATAAGCCTATGTAGTAGGTTTAGAAGCTATAATTAGAGATGTTCTCTAGCTCTATAGGTAAGGCTTACTACCTACCTACTAGGGTAATTAGAAGAATTGCGCTTACTCCGAAAACTAGCTCTCAGCCACACCCTTCACTTCTAAGTAGCGAAAAAGCTCTGTTAACCGTGAAGATTTTACCAAATTGTTCCATCGGAGGTGAATGTCCAGCCCTCACTCGGAATGGCGGTGATATCCCAAGCATTGAGGTCAAAGGTGAACTGGGAGGACGGCTGATTGGACATGCCTGTTTCGAGGTTAGTTCGACTGGCCTAAAACACTGAATGTATGCTTGGTGTCTTCAAGACATGGCCCACCAAGGCTGCCATTGTATGGGGCAAAACTCAACCCCCGCTCTGGATGATGGGGCAAACCGATCCAGGTTCCCCATGGAGAGTTGCAGCAGGCTGTTTGCACAACAGGATTTATTGCTAGTGCTTCCATGAAAGGGCTGGCGCTCTGGCATGGCGGATATTGTATAGCTGGAGGTGGTCGAACAGCAAGACTTACCAATGTACGAAGTCAAAGATGTGTCTTGTAGGATAGCCTGATTTTCCGAACATAAGTTCCCATTGCCTTCGTTCTGCCCGCGTGCAGACGTACCAGACCTACGAGAATCAGTATGCATGCTGCTTTCATGTAAAGTCCCCGCTTTCGCAAGCACAAAACCTATGGCATGTGCCGCTTTTCTCGCCTCCTCTGAAATGGCATCGCTTTGCATCCAAATCTCTCTCGAGCCACGCAGGGCTGTTATGATTTCGTCGTCTCGGTTGAGAGTCATGCCACGATACAGCAAGGAGCAAAGCATCATCGTGGCGGTTAATAGTTGGTGTTTAAGTACCGAGGAAAGACGCCAGCGCAGAATGTCTAGCCGGCCTCCGCGACGCGTCTCCCCATGCAGAATGTGTTGGATGTTCAACATGGCTAAAGAGGCATCCAAACATACTCTCAGAGAGTGGGACAATAGGCCTTCGTCGACAGAGGACGGCGCCATTACAAAGCGACGATGTAGAGCGATCTGGCCCTTGTAGAGTAAATGGCTAAGGAAAAGGCGCGACATGATGAGTTGCGGAGAGTCAGCAAGACTAGCCGTTATTGACTTCATTTCAAAGGGTGGAGGAATGCTCGCTGCAGCTTCATGTAGCTTCATTTCGGCGTGGAGGACGTGGGCGTGATCGTAAGATGTCACGTTGGCCATGGTGTCAGACACAATGCCAAGTGCTACCAGCATTCTGCGTCGTGCTATGGTACCCAGAACAGTGGTGATCTCGGTCTCGGGACGCGATGCAGGAAGCTCAAGGGTATCATCGTCGAGATCGCTATCGTTTAGATTTCGCGGTTCAGCCGTGTCGCACTGCCAATCCGAGATGCTTCGCGGCAGGCCCATCTGGCTCGAGATTAGGACATCGCATTGAAGGACAATGGTCCAGACCCTGCGTCGCATTTCGCTTTCTAAGGGAGTGAGAGCGGGGAAATTGTCAGGATCGCGATGGCAGCCCATGCGTAGTGCAAGGTTGACCTCGAGGGCAAGCAGGAACCAAACGTCCTTGTCAGCATCGGCCCGAACAGAAAACTCAATGTACACATGGTGTATAAAGGCCTCGAGGACATAGGGACCTCCTTGCGTGTACTCACTTGCTACAAGACACTGTGCGACCTTTTGGCGGTAGGAGCTGACTTGGAGAGCCTGCTGGTCGATGCTGTGGCCATGTACAGTGTCGCTGGGATCCGAAGCGAGGGCAGCAAGGCAACAGATGCCGAACAAGAGACCAACCCAAGCAATCGGTAGTGCATATGGATCGGCCCAGAAAGCATCGTACTATGTAGAGTAGGCAGTCAGTCACCCAATCCGGGGCCGCGGGGAGCAGGCGCACGATTTACCTTGCGGAGAAACGTCGGGCTATGCACCACGGCTGATGTGCATGTCAGATACATGTGATATGTATGCACCAGTCGATGGCACGCAGGGGTGGGGGCAAGGAATTGCACTTACGCGAGATCATTTCCTGGCGGTTGAAATAGTGTGATATGTAGCGGTCGATGGTGGCTCTGGACGGAAGGGCGGCGATGAGCTCAGCGTGCGAGATGGGTTCGCCCGAGCCGTAGAGCAGCAGCGAATGTGTCGTGTGGATGGCATGGTCGGAGCCAGGCGCTGCAGTAGTGCCGTGGTCGGGGCTCTCGAACAGCCTCATCTGCTCTTGCTGCTCGAAATGATGCTTGAGCTCAGCGATGCTATCCATGATGGCAGCCCAGTGGTCGCTGCCAATGTAGTGCGGCTGCGCCTCTCCCGCGTGCATGATGCCATGGTCGGTCGCGCTGCGGGCAGGAGACGCAGCGTGGGGTGGCGGCGGGCTGATGCCGCCGCTAATGCCGCCGCTAATGCCGCCGCTGATGCCGCCGCTGATGCCGCCGCTGATGCCGCTGATGCCTCCACCGAGGGTGGTCGAGGGAAGGCGCGGGGCGGTCGTGGGCTGGGCGGCAATGGACATGACGAGGCGCTCGAGCTGCTCGAGGCGCTGGTGCATGCCCGGGGCACTGCGAGCAGCAGGGACCAAGACATTGTCGGGGTAGGTGCAAGTCTGGCTGCGGGAGGCGCAGGTGGAGCACGGCTGCTGGCGGTCGCAGCGGAGTCTGGTACAGGGCACCGTTAGTAGCGCGCAGAGGGTGTAGTGTACTGTGTACAAAGTAGGCGTACTTGCGGCGGCGACAGAGATCGCACGAGAGCTGCGTCTTGTCGCGGCGTCGACTACCGGTACTGCCTCCAAGACGAGTGCGCGGGCTGGCTCGAGGCGTGGGCTCTGCGCTTGCGGCCCCCGTTGCCGTTGCCGTTGCCGTTGCCGGCGCCGTCGCGGCCGACTTGTCCACGGACCGAGACGTGGACGCGTCCATGCGTAGCTGGCGTCGCTGTCACAAAGCTCAACGGTGTATACAAGTACGCAGCAGAGCGGGCGATGGGGGTGCTGAGGCCTTCGCAGCTGAGGGCGGCGAGCATGTGTCTGCCTTTACCATACAGTACAGTACACAATACACTTGTGCCCAGACCGCGCCGCACGCACTAGCTGTCATCTTCCTTCCACAAACGCCCGACTCGACGTCTGCTGGCTATCACACATGTAGGTCCTGACCATGACGCAGCAATCGTTCGCTAACTCGTCCAACACTAGCAGGGGGTAAAAGCATGGCGGCGATCACGTGCGCCATGGCATGCCTACACAGTACTCACAGGCGGCTTGCATAGCTTTCGAACCCTCTATGCTTCTATCCTGCATGGTGTGAGTGGCGATTCTCTCATTATGCCCGTATAGATACATTCCAGCTGTTGCTCAGCTCCTTGCGCCGCCTGCGTAGCCATCCTTGACCCTCAGCCCATTTGTGGCAGCTCGCATCTCTCTGTCAACTGTCGTCGGCAGTCATCCGACCCACAAAGTCCACCTAAAACACCACGGCCTCCTTCGCCCGCAGCCGCTCGCCGTACTTGTACAATAGGATGGGAGGGACAACGAATAGTAATGCTAGAAAGCCTAGCAACGTGTTACCCCAACCATATCCCAGTGAATCATACAGCCGCGGCCCGGCTAATGGCAGGAATGCACCGCCCATGTATCGCAGCACGTTGTTCGCGCTGAGGGCCGACGCAGCACCTTTGGACCCGAACAGCTCAATGATGTAAAGTTGCGTGGGCATCTAACTCTGTCAGCCATCCTGAAGAGCATGCACGGATTCTGCGGTGCTGACTTACCAGAACGAAATAAGCCCCAAATCCGATGAAAAATGTCCCAATAATAGGAACCATCCAATGCACCTTGTAGTGCGTCGTCCAGCCATAGATGAAGAGCCCAACGGCCACACACGGACTGAGCCATACCATGAGCAGAAGGCGATATTCCGGTTTGGGCGTGCTGACGCCGTCCGCCTTCATGCGCGCTGCTTGGATTCGTGGGTTAATCTTGCCGAAGATCACTACACCTGCAACCAACGCGATCCCCAGTCCAAGATACACGAGCCCCGACACAGACGATGAGAACCCGTACTGGCCCCGAAACACTCCGTTGAACGTCGTGAAGAGGATGTAGATGTCTCCAAACACCAGGGCAGCGTATATCGACAGAGCCAACACCACCGGTGACCTGATCAGCATCATGGTCGGCCGCACCAGTGACTGAGCCAGAACATGTCCATGGGACAATGTGTGCGCGAGCTTCGATCTCAGGCGCGTGTTACCCGTCGAGAGCCGCAGTCGAGCCGCCTTGCGCTCGAGCAGAGCCTTTGGGGACGTCTCTCGCATAATGAAAATCGTCGCGATCTCAGCGGCGCCACCCAAGATGACCAGAAGCCACGAGGTCCAGCGCCAGCCTTTGCTTCCTGCAAGGAAACCGCCAATGACAGGTCCAAGAACCTACCATGCGTTAGCTCACGTCTTCGAAACGGCTGCAAGCATTCGACACGTACTGGTCCCGCCAACGGCCCCAGGCTGAAGAGTGCAGTTGCAAGGCCTCTGTCTGCCGGACACGTCACATCTGCGATGGTGCCGCCACCCATGTTCAGAGGCATACCGCCAGCGCAACCAGCGAGGAACCGAAATACCATGAACCCGGCCATGTTAGTGCTCAACCCAGTCCCGACCATGAACCCAATGAATGTCATGTTGGCTGCATGGTATACAGGCAACCGGCCAAAGAACTCACCTAGTGGAGCAAGGAACATGGGTCCCAAAGCTAAGCCGACCAAGAAGATGGTCACAGCAAGTGAGCTCACCGTCGGGTCGTCGACATTGAAATCGGCCATGACACCTTCGATGCCCGGTGCTACCATGGTTGTGGCCATGTTGCTACATTAATCACTCCATGTCAGCCAGTGATTCACTGTAATCGTCAGGTACCTACGGAATCAGCCCCAGTATCGCGACAATGATAATGTGCGCCCATCTCTTCCGGCTAGGCCAGTTGATCGGATTGGCCTCATCATCTGGTCCCTCCCAGTCAACCAAGAGCGCACTCTCTACTTCGCTCTCACGTGGAACTGCAGCCTCCAGAGAAGCCTCTTTCTCGCTATTGCTGGTGACCTGTGACATCTGTTTGGCGTTGTGTGTAGTCAGTTGTGCAAGAGTGTCGGATCGTTGCGAATGGAAAGAGAGTTTGCCTTGGTAAAAACTTGTTGGACGAGTCTGTTACCATAACAAAACGATAAGTTTGCTGTTTCCTATTGCGGCAGCGGAGCATCCTGTTAACGCCGGGCCAGACCCGGGCCTTGCGTCGGAACGTCCGCGGATGATCGACAGGGCGCCTTGCGGGCTGACAATGCCCTGTGTGTAGCCCAATCACGTGTTCTGATAAGCAAATACAGATCTATTTGATAAGCGTCATTGCCCACCGTGTACCCACAGCTCACTAGATGGGTCTTCATGTAGTTACGACATGGGAACGTTAGCCAGGTGTTGGGGATCAGCTGGGGTTTTACGCAGTACAGGGACTTGAGTAGGGTAAAGACTGGAGTATAAACGCACAGATACATTACGCGACCATTCAAACGGTTACAATAACTCATCTTCTGCTGTCCGATATCTGCCATATTCAGAACCGTGATAGGATCCCATCAAAACATCACCTGTCATGCGCACAGCCTTTTGTACGACCTGATACTCAAAGGGATAATATAGCAATCAACATGGCGCGTGTGTATGATGAAACTACCCGGGCGATACTTCGCACCTCGTGCGAGCGCTGTCGTACGCAGAAGCTTCGATGCATCCCCTCTCCCAAAGCAGCGGCTGGCGCATTGTGTTTGCGCTGTGTGAGAGCTAGATTATCAGATTCCTGCATCTTCAACTTGCGATCCAAAACGGGGCGTGGTGCTGGCCGCAGTCGGAAACTTTCCGACAATGGCCAGGGCTCTCCAAGGAAGGACAAAGAAATGTCACCGTCTTCTCTACCTGGAGTGAGCAAATTTACTCTTGCAGGCGTCAGTCCTGCCTTTGCCGAATCGTCAAACTCAGAACCCCTGACAGCACTACTGATTACGCAAGCCCTACCCATGCTCGATCTAGACGATAACTCGCTCAGTTCTGCTACCGTCAGT
The DNA here is from genome assembly GCA_025504975.1 of Plenodomus lindquistii. Taxonomy (NCBI): domain Eukaryota; kingdom Fungi; phylum Ascomycota; class Dothideomycetes; order Pleosporales; family Leptosphaeriaceae; genus Plenodomus; species Plenodomus lindquistii. The sequence goes on from JANUWI010000013.1 coordinate 69,592, forward strand.
GGCAACAGCAGTATCTCCGATTTTTGGCAAGACAACACAACAACGCCAGACACGTTTTCCCTCGACGACTTTCTGGATCAGTCCCCGGCACTTCTCTCCATGGACAAGTCTGGTTTCACGGACGACGAAGGCGGTTGTCCGAAGTCAGTCGATCTCGTCAATGGCATCCAGATGCTGTTTCCATGGGAAAACACTGCAGACTCGGACTTTCAAGGCTTAGCCTCATCGCCTTCAGATATCGCTCACCTTGGCCATCCTCAACTCGACATGTTTTCTAAGAACCAACCGCATCCCCTCATGCGTTTTATCTTCCTCTTGACGGAGATGTCCTCCTACGAGGGTCGACTATTGAAGCTCTCCAGCAGCATGTTCCACGATTATCCAATTGGTGACGCAATCTTCCTATCCCACCGTTTCTACGGCATCCTCCTCGACCACAATCGCAACACTTGCATCAGCCCAACATCACGCACGAGCACATCCGACTTTCTGCTCAGTGTTTCGTGCTTTGTCACCCTAGCCCGCATATACTCCACCATCTTCGACCACTTGCGCGAGTACATCTTGCAACTGGGAAAAGCGTCACCGACCCAGTCCTTCACTGAATCCAAGCAATACCCGCTGGAAGCAGACATACATCTTTACCGAGGGCTGAAGCTCAGCCAGTTGCAACCCATCTGTCTATGCATCAGCTGAGACCCAGTGAAAAAGGCAGTGTTCATGCTACTTAACACACTACGTTGTGCCGTTTAGGGTTCCCGCGGATTCGCGCATTGTGGACCCTGAAAGCCAAATCGATAGCCTTGCAGCAACAGACACGAAAAGCGCAGAAAGCATGGAACTAGCAGAGGAAGATGCCATGGACCTATCAGCTCACGACAGCCTGTACCAGATGGTCAAGAAGCAGGCTATTCAACTACGAGGGAAAATCAAGGCAACACGCAATCTGTCACAAGAGCGCTGCAAACATCGATCGCCCGCTCCGCCCAACTTTTAGAATCGGCTCTGATGGAGTCGTTGAAGTCTGGGTACGTTATCTAATTTATCAAAAATACGTAGACATCCATCGCCGTTGTCGACGAGGATTGGGGCGTCGGCGCCTCCTTCGATGGTGGCGTTGAATCCAGGCCCGTAGATGCTGCCTCCCACGATTGTTTCAACGACGCGGACGCCACCTTCGATCAAGGGTATGGGACCAAAGGTTTTTCCCAGGTTCACAGTGGCGCTAAAGAGATAGACGGGATTGGGGAAGAATGCGGGCACGGAGGCGGGTGTTGGGGTGTGTGCGTTGGATGCCGCCATGGCGATCGAGAGTATTCGCACACAAGGAGAGTGATAATTTTGGTTTGTATGATAGGCGTAGGCAATCCTATGGGATGATGACGTATGCAGCGGAGGCTGCGCTGATGTTAGTCCGCTGCTGTAGAACCAAATTCGTGCTGAGTACGTGCTTATTGCTCTGGGGCATGCCGAGGACTTCTCGGACATTTTCCATAACAAGAAGCAGTTCGGGATGTTCGCGCACTGGTTTTGGTGTACCTGCTTGGCGAGATTTCCCGATGGATTGGAAGGGCGCTGATCGCCCGCGGAGCTCCGAGCTGTCTTGCATCGTAGCAACCCCCCGAAAGATTGTCTAACATACTCGCAGAACTCTGCATTCCAAGCCTGAATTTCCCCAAGAAGCAACGTCAACATGTCCTTTAAATCGCCCCTTTCAGCGCGTTCGACTCGCATATCGTCACTAGCCCTCCACAGATCGGAGCAATCTTGCGCGTCACGCCAGTAAGACAGGTGCATATGTTTCGAGTAGGAAGTAAGCATATCAGGCTTGTGAGCAGATTGCACGAAAGCGCGACGGACCAGGCAGGAGGTACAGCGCCAGTCATGTGACACCACATATGATTGAACTGATCCAAAACGTCCACCTCCAATTAAACAGGGATGAATAACCCGATATGATCGGTCCGATCACGGGCCCAAGGTTCACGAACTGTACTATAATCAGTACTGGCATGAAGATAAGCAGAAAGTTACCTCACTGCAAGAAGATTAGCAATAGCCCGCCCACAGGTAAGCTTGTCATAATAGATGTCCGCAAGCATCCCTGGGGCAATGGTATATGGACCAGATGCGTCAACACCTACTAGTAAGCGAAATACTAACAGCAATGGCCAATTGGATGTGAGCGCATAATCAACGTTACACGCCGTGTAAACCACAAAACATGGAACCAAGACTGCCTTTCTTCCAATGGTTTCGCTCAAGGGAGCAAAAACAATTGGGCCAAACACATACCCAACAAGGAACAAAGAGATGGGGAGAGCCAGCTACTGGTCGGATTAGATATGAAATTCGTCAGCGATGGATAGCATTGCTCCTGCTGGAAGTGACGAGCTGACGGTGCTATTGGCCATGGCAAGTAGACTAACCAGCATCACGAATAGCTTTTTTTTCTACAATGCAGTTAGCAACTTCAAATTAGAGATGCAAGGCTTTGAACGGACCGTGCTCCAGTTCTTAGGATCCGCCGCATCTTTCGGAGCGAATGTGAGGATGGATATGACCATTGTAGCTGTTTTCGGCCTGTCTTTGGCTTGGTATAAGTGTTTGAGTTTAGTTAGTATCATGGTTTGAGTTCGCCTGCATTTAAGGGAGTGAGATTTGATGTTCGGACCTCTGTTCCTGGAGAAGTTACCTCTCCGAATGCCCATTAGCGCGATTACGTCAATGGCTACATCGATGGACGTCACCAATCATGGACTGTCCCGAACGTTTGAGCAGATATTGAGGACATTAGGGGAGACGCGTATATTCATTTCAAGATTGTCGACGCTTATAGCTCTCGCAATCAATTACCTTGAATTCCTAACAACTGAGTAAAAGAAGCAAATCATGTCGCCGATCTTTCTATCTTATCATGAATGAAACACGGATGGCATCGAGCCCTGCCTTCTCAACCTCCCGGAAACCGTCGACAGCGACAGAGCGCCCCTTTCAGCATCTATTGTTCTGCCTGTGCTGAGGCCAGGCCATGTACAGGATGAGGATCTGCTTCCTAAACTTGCATCAGCTTGGTGTTTACTGCTGAGTTTCTATTGCGGTAACCTTGAAGTCTATTTCAGAGTGCAAGACCGGCGGAACACGCATCTCTCCACAACATTATGCCGCATGGACTCAGATCCTGCCAGTAAGATAGAGTCATGCTTAATGAGAATGCAGCTTGATCTGGAATTGGGAGAGCGCACTGGGTGTAAAACAATGCGAGAAGTACTGGCAGCGGCTTGCTTGGACATAACAGAGCCTCTGTGTAATACAGCAGTTTTGGTGTGCGAGTTCGAGCCATCGGAGAGTTGCATAAACAGTTCCGAGGTTTGTCAATGAACTCAGCTGGATTGCAGCGCTGATTGCCTCTAGGACGACATTGTGGTATACTTCAAGGATGCAGCTACAATAGGACTCCGGTACCGCCCGACGTTCATGTCTCAAAAGACAGCGATGAATATAGCTACCGCTCTACACTTCGCCTGCTTAGGGATGTTGGATTTCAACTCAAGACTTCTGGGCGACATTCAAGTCATCAGTGACGGGCAACTAAGGAAAATGGAGGGGTGGAATAGCCGACCAAGCACAGAAGCCTACGGATTGGTCCATCAGATGTTCGAAAAGCAAGTCAGTGACTAAAGTTGACTCTGCTGAGCTGAGTAGACACTAAAAGTCTTAACTTAGGCCCACAAAGACCCAAGCGCGCAAGCTGTGTGGTCATTGGATGGTTCTTGGACGTATGCGGAGCTGGGAAGACTATCTTTCTGCCTGGCTCTACGACTCAAGACCTTGGGATCGGGCCAGGAGTGCCTGTCTTACTCTGTTTTGAGAAGAGTAAATGGCATGTTCTGGCCAGCCTAGCGGTGCTCAAGGCTGGGGGAGTCTGTGCTTCTGTAGATCGTACACATCCGGTCGATCGATTACGATCCATCGCCCAGACAGCAAAGGCTACTGTATCGTTGTGTACAGAAGGCCTTGTTGAGAAGATGCACAAAGTCGTCAACGAAGCAATCCCACTGTCTTCGAACTCAATAGAGGCGTTGGCTAAAAGCACTGGCGTGACAACATTCGCATGTAAGACCGTTGGGCCGAACAATGCGGCCTTCATAATTTTCACTTCCGGTTCAACAGGAAAGCCCAAAGGTATTGTTCAGCAACATGGAGCATTTTGCTGGGCGAGTCATCAATTCAGGCAATTGCTTGGAACACGACCGGGACGTCGAGTCCTTCAATTTGCGGCCTACACTTTCGACATCAGTATCGTCGATACCTTCATTACGCTCATGAACGGCGCGTGTCTCTGCATCCCCTCGGAAAATGATAGAGTGAACAACCTTCCTGGATTCGTGAACAGGGTGGCAGTTAATCAAGCCTGCATCACATCCACCGTTGCACGAACTTTTCAGCCAGAAGAGACGCCAGGACTGTGAGTCCTCTGTCTTGCAGGTGAGGTAGTCACAAAAGATAACATCTCCACTTGGTCAGAAAAGCTGGAATTGCTCAATGCTTACGGTCCTGCTGAGGTGTCAATAGCAGTCTTGTGTAAGACAAGTATGAAGCCAGATACCTATCCAACGGATACAGGAAAGCCTATAGGTGGCGGCTGCTGGATTTTCAGTAAGTACCTTACCGAACAGCTAGTCCCAATCGGCACAACTGGAGAGCTCTTGGTTGAAGGTCCGCATGTTGCAAGAGGCTATCTCCATGATGCAAGCAGGACCGCGGCATCTTTTGTCAAAAGCCCCATGTGGTGGTTCAAGAAGCTGCATGGTCGTGACAGCACTCACCGATTCTATCGAACAGGGGATCATGTCCAATACCAGCCCGATGGATCTCTTAGTTTTATTGGAAGGGCTGATTCACAAGTCAATGTTTGGGGCCAGCCTGTGGAATTGGCAGAGATTGAGCACCACATTTACGAGAGCAAACTAGCAGGCAACTCCATCGTACTGTACCCCACATCCAGAGGATTGAGTAAAACTCCGGTTGCAATAGTCTCTTTTCCAGGGCTAACTACTGCGGAGTCGACTAATGGTAGATCGATTAGCACATTGCACAGAGACGAGCAAGCAGTAGCTCAGAAGACAGTCGCATTACTGAAGAGGCGTCTTGCTGGTATCCTCCCACAGTATACGATTCCTTCGATATGGATATGCCTACCGATCCTGCCTTCAACAAGTGCGGGAAAATTAGATCGCAAAGCTATCCAAGACTGAATTTCATCGATCGATGAAGATGTTGTCAGAGGTCAGTGTAAGACTGAAGCGGGAGAACAGGACGAAAAGCTCCCAGAAACAGCAGCGGAAGTGCACCTTGCGAAAGCACTGAGTTGGGTCCTCAGCATTCCATTTTGGGAAAATTCGCTCAACAGATTCTCTTCTAGGGCTCGGGGATACGGTTTCCAGCTACTGATTACTAAAGAGGCGCTAACTCTTCTGTAGGTGATTCTGTGTCTGCAATGGCAGTAGTGTCCTGGTGTCGGCACGATGGCAAGATAACCATCTCAGTGAAAGACCTTCTACAGGCTGATATCCTGCGCGACGTAGCTGGACGAGCAAAGAAAATCACAGATGCTGGGCCTGTCCGTGGTTCGAGTGGGAAATTCGATGTTCCATTCAGCCTAACGCCTATCCAAGAAATGTTTCTTGCCGCCAATCCTTGTATGGACTACAGCCAGAGCTTCCTCTTAAAGATGAGTAGTAAGGTTTCCCATGGCACACTACAGGATGCATCCAATGCAATTGTTCGACGGCATTCGATGCTCCGAGCTCGGTTCCATCACGACACAGATACAGGTTCTTGGAAACAACAGCTGCTGCCTTTTGATGCCAAAGTTTACGCGGTCCGAGTGACCTCGATCATATCTACAGTGTTAACTTGAAAACTCGCAACACTTTGGACATGTGTACAGGTCCAGTATTTGTAGCCAACATCCTCCTCGACGAGCTCGGAACTAGCCAGATTTGTTTCTCACTGCGCATCATATGGTCATTGATCTAGTTTCTTGAAGGATCATCTTGCGTGACCTCGAAGAATTCCTTTCAGGGCCAAAAACTCGCGCTGAGCACTCGGTAAACCCCCTGTCTTTCGAAACATGGGCACGACTTCAACAGAACTTTGTGCAACAACTTTCCCAAAGTGATCTGGAAGTAGAAGTTGAACTCCAGCAACCCGATTTGGTCTATTGGGATATGGAAACAACTCTGAGCACTTTCGACTATCTGGATACTATAAGATTTGAGCTCTATTCCGAGCCTACAGCTGCCTTATTGGGACCGGCAAATGCAGCGTTTCCCACGGAGCCAATGGACATGCTTCTTGGTACTGTGATGCATGCCTTCTGAACGACTTTCCCTGATCGCGCCATGCCCCCATTATTCACCAAAAGTCACGGCCGTGAGACATGACATCTAGACATCGATCCATCGGAGACGATAGGTTGGTTTGCGACTATGTATCCCATCGTAACTACAACCAGGGGTTTCAGAGACGTGAAGGACACGATAGTGGAGGTTAAAGACGCCCGCCGAAGGATCCCAGACAAAGGCTTCGCTTGGTTTTCATCGCAATTCTCCAACAACAAAGCTGGTTCATCACTCATTCAACAAGGTGCAATGGAGATCATATTCAATTACTTTGGATTGTATTATCAGCTAGAGAGGAAGGGATCCCTCTTTGCCCCAATCAACATCAGAGAGATGCAGCCAGCCGAAGAAGGCAGCGCAGGAACGGCAAGGATGCCCCTTTTGAAAGTTGATGTTGCGGTATACCGGGGCCGCTTGAAGTTTTCTTTGCTGTTCGATCGCAGAATGCGCCATCAAGACAAACTTCTAGCATTCATGCAGCAGGCACAACACTTCTTCGAAGAATCAGCGCGGACACTGCCAGAGAGACAACGAAAGCTTACCACATCGGACGTACCGCTTCTGAACCTCAGGTATAAGCAGCCGAGAAAATTAATGGAAATAGTGAACGCGAAGGCTGGATTGCCCGCTGCAGACATACAAAGCATGTATCCGTGCACTTCGATGCAAGAGGACCTGCTGCTCAGCCAGGCGAAAAACCTTGGATACTACAATACTAGACTTGTATGGAAGGCAGACGGAAGGTCTGCCGGTACCGTGGACTGTCTCAAATTGGAGAATGCATGGCGGCAGTTGTGTAGGCGGCATGCTATATTACGTTCAACATTCCTGCCTAGCCCGTTCAGCTGGGGAAAGTGGTTTCAAATCGTAGCAAAGGCTGCCACGCCATCAGTCGAGCATGTAGACGAACCTTTGCAAGGACTGGAGAATGTGCGTAGGGCCATTGCCGTCGATGCAAGCCCTAACTGGAATGTACCACTGCCACGTCACCGACTGAAGATCTGGAGAATCTTGGAAGGACCGGTCATTTGCCAGATTGATATCAGCCATGTAATCATCGATGGTACAGCCACTGAGACTATCCTGTGCGATTGGTTGGCATGCTACAATGACTCCGTGGTACCACCAGCGTCGGCGTACGAGCTGTACGTCGAATTCCTACAATCGCATACCCGGCACCGCGAGCTAGATTATTGGAAGCGTTACATAGAAGATATGCCAACAACGAGGTTGAGTACGCATAGTCCTGATGCACTGCAATCTCTTTGCACAAATCATGTCATGGACGTTCCAGTCGCTCGATTTCGTAGATGCTGCGAGACCTACCAAAGTACACCTGCCTGCATTTTTCGAGCGGCATGGGCTTTGGCACTTAGCAGTTACCGGAGCTTCGCAGACGTTGTGTTTGGCTATCTTGTCCATGGTCGCGATATTCCCATCAATTCGGCACGGGACATTGTCGGCCCGATGGTGTTGACATTGCTATGCTGGGTGCGCGGTGCTCGTGATGTGTCACTGTCGAATTTAAAACACAGATTACAGCAGGATATGGTGGATGGTCTCGGGGCGCAGAATGTATCTTGGGGAGAAGTTCAGCACGCCTGTGGACAAAATGAGCGGCCCTTTGATACATTGGTCAACTATCGGAAGGCTGTTGATGCCATAGCCGATCTGTCAAGCGCGATCACTTTGACAGAGCTGTGGACATATGATCCTATGGAGTACACTGTCGTTATGGAGGTGGAGCAGGGCACCGATTCAGCGCACGTATCACTGAACTATTGGGAGCAGCATCTGCCAAGTCCAGCTATCGAGCTTGTGCGAGATCATCTAGAAGACTCTCTTCTTGATCTACTTTAAAACTGTACATATATGTAACTTTAGGGGCTCACTACTATCATAACAATCAAAGACTTCCTAAACGCGATATGTATTGTCGCAGTACAATTCCATTATCAGCCATGTTGACAGCGTTCACGGTGTTCACTTTTGCTTCTCTCTCTGCAAATACATGTATAAAATCCAGTCGAAAGCTATGATTGGCCTGGAAGTCTACTTTTTGCAATTTGGATCGCAATGAGTAACTCTGCACCCTTTAGTAGGTTCATGTTTTCCTTTAAGCAACTATACTGCACTTGATATGTAAAGCTTGGACAAAGCTTCCGTTGTTGCGTGCATTTACTCAGCAAAGGTGTCCAAAATCCGCACTTGAAAGCGTCTACCAAGCTATGATGTCCATGAAAACAAGACTGATGTACCGCGCCGGCTGCATGACAAGCCTAATCAACTCTTCTTTATCTGGTCTTTGAGAATTTTTACCTTCCATATATACCCATACGCTGGACACAGTATCCCTTTTCCCAGAGCTCGAGGTGTTCACGGCCGCCAACTTTCCTCCCTCAATCATAGTCCCATTGATCGGGACATTCATGCCTCCGTTTGTAACGCAGTAGAAAGTCTTCTCGTCGCCAGCAAGTGTACCAAAAACGCCTGTAACCACTCCCGCAACTGTCAGCTCGTCCAGTGCTCCGCTAACAACAGTGATCGAGCCATCTGGGGTCACAGCCAAAAGTCGATTGTCAGCGTCTGTCGCAGCCCATATAGTATCTTCAGGGTCTATGACAAAGCCGTCGAGGAAGATCGCCTGGAGCTCGAGGACAAGTTCGATCTTCGCACCGGGGACCGGATAGCCGTCGTCTGTGAACTTAACGCGGTAGAGTAAAGCCCTGAAACAGTTGACGAAGTACAGATATCCTTTGTGGAGTTGCATGCCTCCAATACCAAAAGGCACTGGCGACCACGCTGGGAGATCCATCGTGGCATCCTTAAGAATCGTTTTGTGCTCTCCAGTCGCCAAGTTAATTCTATATATCTGGCCGAGGGTTGAATCAGACACTAATATCGTGTTTGAGGTATTCGAGACGGGAATCAAGGCAGCAAGAAGCCCGACGCCAGGCACGTGAACACGCTCAGTAATGATCGGTTTAGCACCCTGCCGAGTGTCGAGCTCCCACACGCGAAAGGTATCCATCACGGCTTTTCCGATCGAGGTTTCATTTCCGCCACGGAAGGTATAGATACCGGCTTGTGTCTCGACTATTCCCGTGACTGCGTTCAAGTTTTCAAACTTGTGTACGCGAGAAACAATTGGTGCGTGGGTGTTTGTCCCAGTCGCGAGCCATATGGACGCGTCAGGCGACACCGTGTTCATGTGAATATTGCCATTAGCACTAATTGCCATGCCTTGTATCCATGTTAGGAGGGGCCATTGGTAGAGATCGCGGATTGGAAGTGGATGTTGTTTCCACTTAGTCTGCAGCGTATCGATGGCGGCATTGGATGTGAGGATGTGTAGTAGAACTGCGGAACTCAAGAGTGGTCTCATGGGAAGTTCCTTTTTCCAAGAAAGTTCAAAAATCTTGGAAATTGCTGGCTCTGGAAGTAAGGCAATAACTTAGAGCGAGTGTGAGAGAGCGGAGGATATTGTAAAGCTATTGTGTGCGGCCAGTCCTCAAAAGAACAATAGATTCATCATTCATACCCCAGCAACTCTGTTGTGGAACTAAGTCTCCGAATCGTAGTTGAATGCGTGGGTCGATAAGCATCCTTTACGCGAACTCCCCATGCGATATTGTGAAATATCCGACTTCCCGATTTGGTGATCCTCCGAATCCGCCTAATGGGGTATATCACCAATCGATAACCGACTTCGAACCCGTCATAGATCTTCATGCAGCGATTTACATCTTTTTGGTTTCCCTCTAGCACTTATCTGTGACAACGGAAATCGACCAATGCAAAATGGTTCCAAATCAATCTTCTCGTCACCTTCTAGCACACTGGGTAGCCAACAAGGCTGTCGGAGGTCTCACTTCACGAAGGCCGTCCTGTTCTTAGTGGTCTCGGCAGCTGTCATCTCTGCTTGATACGTTCCCCATGAATTTTATCGGGACGTGAGAACCATAACGTCGAATCGTCAAACTCCGTTCCGTTCATGCGGAAATACGCCCAACTCGCGGCATTGCTGGGGAGAGTACAGCGTGGATACCAACTATATCACCACAACTCTAGATACGGGAAATACCGTAGAGGTTTGGCTGTCCGCCGAAGAAAGTTTCTGCAACCCCGATGACTATGAACGAACCTGCAAGACATTCAATAGTACAATGCCTGGTCCCCCAATTGTTGCGAATTGGGGAGATGAACTCATCATTCACGTCACAAACAAGTTGAAATCGAATAGGACAACTGTTCATTGGCATGGCGTGCGACAGCTTGACACAGTCCAATACGACGGGGTACGTAAGCATTGCATAAGTTTGCACTGGAAGAAACCTCACTGACGCGAAAACCTTTGATATAGGTGCCTGGTGTAACCCAGTGTCTGATAGGCCCTGGGGAATCAATTACCTACAAATACAAAGTCACACAGTATGGCTCGAGTTGGTATCACAGCCACATCTCTCTGCAGTACTCTGAAGGACTATTTAGTCCTCTAATATTCCACAGATATATTCCTCCAAGACTGGTCACACACGCACAGACTTGGGAACAGTCAATTCAAGTCAAATAATACCCCGTATTTGTACTTAATTTAATACTTTTTCTGAACAGCGTATCTGTACTTAATTTAATTAGATAGAAAAAGCTTATATTTGTATTTAAATTATATTATTTAAATATATTACCCTAGCGCGTAAGGAGGCTAGAAGTAGAGGTAGAGTAGCTAGGGATAGGGGTAGATTATAGGGGTATTCACCCCACCCTACTTAATCAGGCCTGGTCCTATCGATAAGATTAGAGTCTAGCCTGATTAGGTAAGGTAGGTAAATACTCCTCCTCGCACCTCTTTTTACACCCCTCCTCAAGCCTTAACCACACTATATTAAATTAATCCAATTACTTAAGCTATTAGCACGTATTTAATTGTAGTTAATTTAGAAGTAGTATAAGTGTATATATACTTGCAATTGATTTAAATATTCAAATCAAATCAATTAATGGATTAATCGCGATTGATTGTTCCTAAATCTGCACACGCACGCCTTTAATGCCTAGGAGCACAAGATCAAGTATGGCATCACGCACTCCCTCGATACGTCGTTGATAAACGGCACCAACACATTCAATTGTACTGGTATTGAAGACGCAAATTGTATAGGCGGAGGAAAAAAGTTCCAAACTGTCTTCGAGCCGGGAAAGCGATACCTGATGCGGCTGGTCAACAGTGGTACCGATAGCCAGTTCCAGTTCAGCATCGATGGCCACAAGCTCAGGGTGATCGCGAATGATTTTGTTCCAATCAAGCCTTACATTACGGATAGCGTGATTATCAACGCGGCACAGAGATACGAAGTTATTATTGAGGCATCTGCTGCATCAGACAATTACTGGCTGCGTGCATTTTGGGTATATGCCTGTGCAGGGGTCACCAATGATCATCCTGAGGACTCGACTGGTATTATTAGATACGAATCTCGTAGTACACTCGATCCGAAAAGTACCAGTGCAGTCCAACCTCCTACCATATGCGGCGATGAGCCATTGCAGAACTTGGAGCCCCATATTCAGTACGACATCATGAACATTGCCGGTACGACCATTGAAGAACTTCGTGTAGTCTTCAATCACGAAGCGTTATTTACGTGGACCATCAATAGCAGTAGCTTATTGCTGGACTGGACTAATCCCACGCTACAACGAGTGTATAACAACGAGTCGGTCTTTCCAACAAAATACAACGTCGTCCCTGTAGATGTAAGAATCCGGTCCTCCCTCGGAACGTGTCACAGCTACTGAAAATCATAACAGAAAAAGTCTGCCTATGAAAATGAGTGGGCGGTTCTAGTAATCCAGAACAAAGTCATGGGTATGCTTGGCGCGTAGGTCAAACCGACCCTTGTTTCCAATCCGCGTCAGCTGACAGCACTATGTACAGTATCACGCACCCTATTCATCTCCACAGCCACGACCTTTGGACTCTTGCGCAGAAGAGTGGCCCCTGGGACGGAACCACGGATAGCTTCATGATGACCAACCCTCCACGCCGCGACGCAGCAGTTCTACCAGCGTTTGGTCATCTAGCCATCGCATTCCATCTGGATACTCAGGAACCTGGCTTCTGCACTGCCATATTGTCTGGCATGCAAGTCAGGGTCTTGCCTTTGAGTTCGTAGAAAGCGGGGACTCCATTGACGTACGCCTGAAAAATATGGGAAATGCCCAGGAGCTGTGTGAATTTTGGAACGAATGGTCTATTAATTCCACTTACCCACGAGACGGATCAGGAATTTGAAAGAGGAATTATAATATTGCATCCACTATATTGTCATGCGAAGGGATGAAATGGAAATAACAACCTGACGTCAAGGTAACGTAATGCGCGTCCTCATGGTAATGTGACGATAGACATCTCCATCGAGATTGTCATGGTAGTCTTCCGGCTTGAGTTGCTCTCTGTGAAGATTCGTTAACGAGGTACATAGCGTGAACAATATTCAAGTCATCAAGACGTTAGAAGTCTGCCTGCAAATAATGACACTTACGACTTACAGGAATTTTCAAAATCGTTCTTACGTCAGATTCTGCAGTATGCAAAGATGTACCGGCTTTCAGGCACATCTGGACCTCCTCTCTCTGCTGTGCTGCCGCTCACGTACTTCCAACCAAGCCTAGCGAGCATGATTCCGGACAGGGAAATGAAATCATTGGCTTTGATGGCTTGTATACATGAGTCAATTCGTAGTTGTTGGCTGATCTGGCTGATTGCTGAAACAAGTATTCTCGGGGTATCTGTTTGTGGAATTGCGTACGTGCCGGACTACTCAGGGTTACGGCGTTTCCCATCTGTTCTGTCATTGCGAGTACCGTAGAAGTGTGCAAAAGTTAGAAATAGTTAGTACTCAAAAGAGCAGACTGCTAACGCATGCGAGCTTAGGTGTATCACTTTAATCTTCCTATAACCACTCAGAGTCCCTTATACCCCTGCTTAGCTATCTCTTAGCACATTTCTACGGCACAGCGGGAGGACTATGTTGCCGGCGTTGAGACACAAATAAACATGTGATAAACATGCCAGCATCAATAAACGAGCGAAGTTGTCAGTCAGTGGCGCGAATGTGAGATTATTGCGTGAGCCAACTAAATCATTCCCTATCAGATTCCTATGCGACCCGTTCCGAAGCCGAAAAGGGAAATGAATACTGGAACTCTGTAACCCCTGCCGCATTAATGTTTTGCCTTGAAGCTCTAATCCGCTAATCGGACAACCGGATAACTGCAAGGTAAGGAAGTTTATCGGGAACTGCGTGTCTGTGGTGTGATTCGGTGTTTTTATCAAATTTTCTTCGGATTGTTTTCCATATGCAACGAGCATTTCCATCCGGAGCTTATTTCATATTCTTGGCGATGTTGATGTCTATGTAGCGATGACGTCGGATGTAGAGCATAACCACTGCTGCACAGCTGCTCCTCGTTATAAATCTGAACGATAAAGCAGACACAAGTCAGATCTCATAGTTCATACCTAAAACAATCCATAAAGGACAAGCACACCTTTGCAACGTCATGGCCTTGGCAACTCTCAACTTCGAGCTCTTTACTCAAGGAGATGAAGCACAGCGACAGGAACTTGGTGACGCCCTGACAGGAAGCTTCAAAGAGCATGGGTTTGCCAAGCTCATCAATCACGGCGTTTCCCCTTACATGGTGAAGAAGCTGTTCGCTATAGTGAGTACTTATGCTTGTTTAAGGTATTGCTGCTAGGATTGGTTTTGTGTTTAAAGGTTACTAGCATCACAAAGAAAAGAAAATTTCCTAGACGCGATTGGGAAGAGACGATGACAGTGCGGCGACTACTGACATAAGAAGGGCGCGAATTGCATCAGGACGTCCACTTGTCGCAAGAGATGGATGAGGCTGTATGGGAACTGGATGAAGCACAAGATGAAGTATCTGAAGATCAATCCAGACCAGCAGCTGTTACTGACGAGGAAGTTGCTTACCTTGCGAATTCATTCCTTGCCGCCTATGCTAATACCCTCCTTTGTCTGCGGGCTAGCTTGCTCTACCCGTCGTCATCACCCAACGACGCTCTGAATCTCGCACCAAGGGCTTTGTGCGTGCCTACTCTCCTCTTCTCAAAGAGATAGCTATTGACGAGACAACCTCCCTCGACTTCCTCGGCAACCTCAATAAATCGCTTGCGCCACATCTAAACCTAGCGGCATTTGCATGACAGAAGGTACCTGAGCTATTCACTATTATGATATCGATTCCTGTCAAGAAGGTAGCCGATGCAGCCAGCGAGCTCCACAGCCGCTCCAGAACCAATCGCTTTCTCGATCGGCTCAACGACACCTTCTTTGCAGCACGAGGTCTGGTCACCCTGATAATGACGTGGAAGCCCAAGGAGAAGGACGCTCTATTGACCAGGGCCGATTTTGACATGCAGCCCTCAATCGCCAAAGCCTCGAATGCCAACAAGTCGCTCCATCTTTTTGAGAGCTCGAGCGGTGCGACGTTGTTCGAGTGGCCGTTAACAGCGCCGCTCATATTTCCCGCTCTTGACGGATTGGATGGCGAAAAGCAGGCTGCCGTCAAGCGCGGTGGAATCTTCGTTTTTCAGTATATGGACAAGAGAGCCCGAGCGAAGTGGGCTGGGGCAAACCCCGACAGCGTCGTGGCCAATGCTTTGCGCAAAGAGATTTTCTGTCTTTCACCCCCGTGCTGACCACCGGAACACCAATTTTGTGAATTTTAGGATCCTTAAAATCTATTAATTTTTTATCTAAATTTAATTCTTTTTATTAAAAATACTTACTTCTAGAAGTTTTAAGCAGCTGCACGCGCGAGCAATAGCTGTAGAGAGACTTTTAAAAGAGGTAGCCTCTAGAACGCCTAGCTGTCTACTATTTATTTTAAATTTAGATTTTACTAGCTAATAATAATTTAAATTTTCTATTTATACTAACCTACACGCGTATAAGCAGATTTATTAAAAAGCGTACTAGCCTATTTTATAGTTTTCTAACTTCTAACTTTTCTAGTCTTTATCTAGCTGCAGTGCTAATAAATAAAATTAAATAGTAGTAGCTATTATCTACTAACTCTAGAAAGCTATTAAAGCTACTAAGCTAAAAGCTTACGTTACATCTATAATTACCTAGGCTATTAATAAGTGCTTTTAGAACTTTTACAGCTTTAAAAAAACCTGTGTAGTAGATAAAATTTAAAAGAAAATTATCTCTACTTTTACTTTTTAGCCTAGATTAGCCTAGAATCTACTATGTAGTAGCGTTTAAAATAATAAAAGTAATACTTTAAAATCCTCTATATATATATAGATAGACGTTACTAGACACTTTAAAAGCTACTAAACTAAAAAAAAAAGTAATAAAGCTTACTAGTTTAAGTATAGACTAGGTAAAACCTAAGCTTTTTTTTTTAAAAAAAAAAAAGACCTGCGTATATTTATAACAGTCTTTAAAAATTTCTGCCTAGCGTAACTCTTTTTATTTACTATCTAAAAAGCTATCTGCTAGTTTATCTAAAGTATTACTTTTAAAAATATTCTAATAGCGTTATAAATTAAAACTAGCTAGGCTATTACACCTAGGAATAAAAAAGTATAAAAAAAACTTTTTAAAAAAAGTAATAAAAAGCTACTTCTACGCGCGCTAAAAGAATCCTATATATAAACCTCTAAAGTCTAGATAAACTATACTATTTAAAAAGTAGCTAGCTTCTACTAAAGTCTTTTTAGCGCTATAATTCTAATTACCTCTATAGAGGTAGAAAAGGAGGTTTAGTTATAGATAGGCTTACGCCTAACTAGCTATTACCTTTTACGCTATAGACCTAGTATAGATAGTAAAACTACCTAGATTATTTTATTTAAAGAACTAGTACGCTTATTCTAGCTGTTTAGAATAAATAACTTTTTAAAAAAGATCTATAAAAACCTTTTAATTATATAATATAATATAGAGTGTTAAAGCTATTATAACTCTATATAGTATATAAAAGCTCTAAAGTATAATAACTATAGTAGTTAAAGCGTAATATATAAAGGACCTATAGGTAACTAGTATATCTATATTACTAAGTGCGCTAATTACTATAGCCTATATAAAGCTAAATATACTTTCTATCTAGCTACTCTACGCTGCGTTAATAGCAGACTTATTAAGCCTACTAAAGGTAAGCTAAGTAAAATCTAAAAAATTAAGTAATAAACCTTCTATTAGGCTAATAAAATTGCGGCTTAGATATCTAGCCTATTACCTTTAATATTAGAGAGTATAGAAAATTATTCTCTAGTAAAGGCGCAAGGTTTAAGCTAAAATAATAATCTAGTACTAGCTACTAAGCCTAATACCTGCAAGTAAATAAAAAGGTAGATAGTAGTATCTAATATTATATTTATAGATAATAGTTAGCTAAAGTAAAGCACAGGCCTAAAATAAAGTCTAAATATCTATAAACTTTTAGCTAATAGCCTAATTTTTTAGGCTAATAACTATACTAACCTTTTATCTACTTTAGGCTAAAAAGATTTAAATATAACTAATATTTCTAGTTTATACTAGAATATATATAAAGAAATAATATGCTCTAAAAGCACTAGATACTACTAGAGCGCGTAGATTTATAGGTTTACTAGGTAAATATTAGTTACAGCTCCCCCTACTATATTACTATATTAGAAATTACTTTCTAAAAGAATATTAATATTTTTTATATTTAGGAACCTACTATTTTTACTTAATTTTAGATATCTATGTACTCTAGATTCTAGCTCTTTACCTCTATAGAGAAATAGGAGACTACTAATAATCTAGAAAATACACGCTTTTAAATAATAATATATATTTAAAAAGGAGCTAAACTTTAGCCTAGCTAGTAGAGAGTAGTAATTAGCTATAATCTAAATTAGGTAGAAATAAATAGCTACTCTATTTTTAACGTATATTAATAACTATATAATCTAAAGGTTTTTAACTATATTACTACTTTTACCTCTCTATTACTATACCTAGTAGAAAGGGACTTTAACGCCTAGTATAAAACGTTTAAACCTAGCTTTATCTCCGCGCATAGAGGAAGCACTCTATTAGAATAGGCCGCTTAATATTAGATTCTATTTATTAGGTAATCTAGATAGGCTATGTATAAAGCTAGCTATATAATTAATTTAACTTTTTTTAATATTTTTTTTACTAGTATAGTAGTTAGAAAGAATATATATAGTAGATTAGATTATAAGTTACTTATTATAGTTATACTAGAATAGAGTATAGAGGCGTTTACGCAGTATTATTACTAAATTCTAGAGATAAATCTACTAAAGTTTGCTAGATTAGTAGAGCTAAAGATAGTAAAAGTTTTTATACTAAACTATAGCTTTATACTAGAAGAACTAGAAGCTAGTATTATACTACTTACGTCTAAATTTAATAATACTATAAAGTAATCTAGTAAGCTAAATTGCGTAATAGGCTACTCTGCGCTTTAGTAGATAGAGAACTATTACTAGGTATATAAATAGATAACTAGAGCTAAAGAAGAATTTTATAAAATTTTATAGAAAGTTTTAAAGCACTTTAAATATATTATATATAAGGCTAAGTAAGATTATTAGCGCTATTTACTAGATAATATTAAAAATAATAAGGCTTTTTTTAAAATAACTACCTAGCATAAAGCTGTGCTAACTAATAGAGAAACTCTACTCTAGGTTAAAAACTAATTATTTACTAGTTTTTAGAATAAAGTAGAGATTCTCTATTAGAAAGTACTAAACTGTTTTAATATAGCTAATAATATTTTAGAAGATCTCTCTTTTATTTAAATATAGGAAAACGCTCTAGCGCTACTATAGAATACTTACGTATTAACTAAAAAAGCGTACTAAAATACTATTAGCGTAATAAATACCTTTTTAGAAATTAATAAAATTATAGTCTATTTACTTTATACTATCTAGTATTTAATAGAGAAGTATATACGCTAGATATACTAACGCTGCTTTAAGCTTAGCTACTTTCTAGTATACTAGAAGATTACTAAAGTTACTATAATACCTAAAGTAAATAAAAAAAATAAGAGTTTACTACGCTTTTAGTAACTAATTACTTTTTTTTTCTACTTTAGTAAAAGATTTAAGCGTATTATTACGCATTAGATAGCTTTAATAGCTATAATATATAAAGTGCTAAGCTTTTAGTATAGTAGTATACTTTTTAAATAGTTAGCTCTAGACCTAACTATAGCTTTTATGTATAATATTAAGTTAGTTTAGGCTTAGAGAAAGCACGCTACTATAATTACTCTAGATATCTAAAGTATATTTAATACTCTACTAAAAAATAGGCTTTTTAAATGTATAACTATTTAAAAGTAGCTAGCTACTATAGTATAGCTAGTTAATAGCTTTCTAATAGACTAGTAACTTTAAATGCGTCTAGAAAACGCTATTATACTAGAATACCTAGTAAAGTATAGTATGCTTTAAAAGTTTTTTTTTTTATCTATTTTTTATACTTTATATCTAGCGCCTATATTTAAAGCTAATACTAAATACTACTTTAGCTATACTAATAATATATACCTATACTGCGTAACGCACTTTTTTAATAAAAATATCTAGCTTTTTACTAATAATATAAAGGATATTTTTAAGTAGTCTAACGTAAATAGGATTCTATTTACTCTAGAAAAAATAGAAATAATTTACTTTACACGTTAACGTAATAACTACTCCCTTTTCTATATTATTAATAAATCTCTAATAATAGTACTAGTTAAGCTAGGTAGAGAGAGCTAAAATTAGCTAGCTTTATAATAGTTAGAGGTTTAGTTTAATAAAAAGCTTACTTTTAAAAGGCACGTGTTTTACTAAGTAGCTAAAGCCTACTTAGTTATATTTTATATTTATAGTTTTATAAAAACTACGTATAGCTCTCTAGTAAGCTTTTTTTATAAAGTAACTATTATCTATATTATACTATTACTATTTTATAGAACTAAGTGCTAGTATACTAGAAAAAAAAAGCCTCTATATATTATATATAAAAACTGTAACTCTAAAGTTAGCGCTTAGATAGACTAGTATATTATAGCTATTAATAAAGTTTTAGTAATAGCTACGCGTAGAATAGTTTTAGTATAGTAAATAACTTTTACTATAGTGCTTTTTTAAAAAGTAGCGCTTTTTTTAGTAGTTTTCTATTTTAAAAAAGCTAAATTATAATTTACTATACGCCTTTAAATAGTAGATAAGTACTATCTATTTACCTACTAAATAAAAGTATTTATAATATTATAAAGAAAAGGCGTAGGCGGCCTATAGCGCCTCTAGACTAAAGTCTAGTAATTTAGCTAGCTACTCTCTATAGTATAAAAAACTATTTTATTAAACTTATATTATTTACTAGAATCTATAATAGACTCTACTAGAGGTATAGATAAAATAACTACGTCTAACGTATTTAAAACCTAGTAGGCTTAGCTCTCTAGTTTAAACGTCTCTATCTTTTTAGATAGATTAGAATAAACTTTTAAAGGTACCTAAATTATTACCTATAGTTTTATAATTTACTAGAATAGTAAAAGGGTTACGTAAAGAAGTAGTATACTTTACTTTAATTTCTATATTTTTAATATAGAGGCTATTAGCGCGTAAAGAGAGTTATAAGCTACTTTTTATATATCTAACTTTTAGCGCTGTACTATATAGATGTATATTAATAGCACGTCTATTATATAGTGTCTGCACAGTAACACACCTCTATTCTTTTAATAGGTATTTTTAAACTTCTAGAACGCTATAGACTACTATAATATATAAATATAATAGGCGCTAGAGTATACTAGAATAATTAGTAATAAATATACTAACTTTTTAGCTAATACTAAAGCGTATTAACTAAGTGCTTTAAAAGGTAAAGTAGCGCTTTTTATAGTATTAGGCATCTATATAATAGTACAGCGTATATTTAAAGCTTTCTAAACTAAGTAGTAGGTTATAAAAAAAGTAAAGCTCTCTAAATAGTATAACTAATAGAGTTTTTAATATATTATAACTAGTATTTTAAAAAAGCTAAATTTTTTATATTTAACTCTAGCCTATTTTTTTACGCTTAGAACGTAATATAGCAACTTTAACTAGTACTACTAGAAATTTTAGCATAAAAATATAAAACTATACTATTTATATAAAAGAGTTAAATCCTCTAAATACCTAGTCTATTATTTAAAAGCTATTAAAGTATTTAATAAATAGCCTACTAAACCTTTTTAGCTGCTATTAAGTAACGTAGAAAAACTCTACTATATTTATAGTTTAGTTAATAATTTTTAGCTTTTTAAAATATTTACTAGTCTAACTAAATTCTATACTAAAATCTGCACGCGCTAATTAAAAATTTATACTATATACGCTAAAATTTTTTAGTATACCTAGGTAGTAGTTAAGCGGCTAAAGCCGCTAGCTATACCTCTAAAAAAAAAGGCTATACTTTTTCTAACTATACTAATTTCTTTATTTTTGTTTATACTAAGTTACTAGCGTTACTGTTATATTATATATATATAATATTTTATATTTTATTTTACTATAATATTAATAGGCCGCTTTCTAGTTAAAAAATATTAGATAAATATTTTTCTAGAACTGTCTGCTTTTATAGTTTTAATAGAGTAAAAAGTTTTTTTTTTTTACTATACTATTATACAGACTTCCTGTATAGAGAGGATTTACGTATTAACTAGCTCTCGCTAGCTTTAATATAAAATGCTTTCTATAGTAGTACGTTACTACTATAATTCTATAGCTTAGCGCGTTCTTATGCCCTTTAGGAGGCAGAATGTATATAGAAACTTCCTTACGGACGTAAATAAATACCAACCAACCAACCAACCCCCGTGCTGACTGACGTTGGGCGGGTCCATACAAGGAGGATTTAGCAGACAAGCTGGGGGTAATGACTTGAGATCTGGTAGGCGGGGTGCTCTTCGGGGCCATGAAGGCGCAATGGAGCTGGATAAAGGCAGAATGGCGGGATTGCAGAGAGTAGGGGAATCTTCACGTGAATTTGGCCAAATTGGCGTCGGCCAATGTGAGCGGAGTGGCCTGATTGGTGGTGGTCGAGGCGGCATAACTAGTAGCGGTCTCGGCCCGCTAATGTTCATGGAAGGTGCGAAGAAGCTTTTCCAAGATGTAAGTGGAGGCAGGGATGCTATAAACCGAATTACCGAGTTGCCGCGCAATGCTAACGTACTAACATGACGTGCTTTACCTGCAGCAATGGAGCGCATGGCCTCTCTAGGTCAAGCCCGTCGTTGATGGGTGGTGCTCGCACGGAGAAGTGCTATATGGTAGCTATTTTTGCAATGTATAAGGCCAATCTATTCTACTGTGATAATTTGTATTAGCTATACTCGCTTCTAAAGGGCCGCTTTGACCCCGTCAGCATGGCTAAGGATGAGAACAATGTTCTCACGGAACACACTCCCACGCCTCTCGATGCGGGCAACATGCTGCACAAGTCGGACCACTACGTGACTGGCGTCGATCAGGGCACTCCACTCGCCCAGTCACACACGCGGGCCGCCGTTGAATGGCAAGTATACCTACAGGGTGTAGACTTATCAGATTGCATGCCTGTAGCTTCCGTGTTAAACCGAAGTTAAGCGTACTAATAGTAAAAAGCGATCAGCGCAGCTCTGTCACACTATTAGCTCGGTGTTTCCTCGATATAATACGGAAACTAGCAGGCATACACAGTATAATCCGATGTGTCAATACCCTGTATCCACGACGGCCGCAGCGACATCGGAGCATCAAGTAGTACGCTGGGCGGAAGTCGTTGCCGTTGGAGCCGCATATATTTGGCAGCCGTGTATGACCCATGCCGCGGCGCCGTTGTACATACCCGCTCGGTATGTCGCATGTTGACAGGGGGTGAAGGGCGCAGAACGGACAAAGCACATTGGCATTAGTTTTGCCGTTTCACAGGATACACGTACTTGATGGCTGACTTACTCTTGTCCACGATGCTCCGCAGTACACGCATGCCATAGGTACTGTGTGATCTTCAGTTCCTTATGGTCACTGATACACCTTGGCGGCCAGGGCGCGCTTTGTACACGTCCACTACCAAATTCAATATTGTGTGCAGCAAGCCTGCCATCATATCGCGCGCGGCGAGCAGCGCGTTGAGAAGCTCGCTGCGAGCTTAGGGCTGTGACAGACGGCCAACAGCTCCGAGCGTAGGTTGTAGTGGCCCGTGTTGACAGCATCAGCGTCGGGCGCGCTCTTCTGGCCTGGTGCAGTGTCTCGGCAATGTACAGGAGGGACCTATGGTAGTCAACTCGGTTTACATGCCTATAGGACCTTTGACGAGTTACTGCTCTACTGTGTAGATCTTAGGTAAATTATTACACGGACTACATATTTGTATTCAAATTAGGGATCCAAGCCGACTAGACTACCTCCCATGGCTAGCGATGAATCCGTGCACCGTATCGCGTGCATGCGTTCTCGAACTCCACAACTACTTTTGCCCTATCGATCGCGCACATCCGGCAATCGGCCCCATCGCGCGGCTGGTTGGCATCCAGTCTGGCGTCTGAATTGTTGCTTCTGGACTAGAGAAGCGACCCATCTTCCAAGTCTGAAGATGACAACTAGCGTTAAGGCTACAACATTGATGCGGTTGGGAAATATCTTAACATGCCGTAACGAAGTCAGCATCTACTAGCAATCATCACTTGCGTAGTCGCAGGGGTACTTGCAGGCTACCAGAACTCCGGGACAAGTCACAATAGCCCGTTATATATGTCTGTTCTGGACCAGGCTGCCCACTTCTCCTACCATACATATCTAGTAAAGACCTTAGCGTCTGACAAGTCCACTTTCGGCATTATGCACCTACCTCAATCAACATGCAAGCGGAATACCCTTTTGGGACCGCGGGTCAAGTGATGCCCGTGTCAGGATACAGATGCCCTGATTATAGTCGCAACATCATTGTGCCTGGCAAAAGGTAATGGCATGATGTGACATCTAGTGAATCATGTAGCTGGCCACCCAGGGCTACAGCTTAATACTCGAACGTGACGCCACGCACTTGGCTGTCTGTGTGAAGTTCTTTTCCACCCGTCTCCAAACATATGTAACAAACGTTCGTGTTTTACATTATCACACCGTATGGTGATACGCAACCCTATATAAGACTCTATGGCATTTCTGCCAGGAGGTGGGGTTTGAACGCAAGCCTTACACAAATTATACATGTATTCCTCGTAGAATTGAGTAAGTCATGTCGCGCATAACTGCCTGTACTCCTAGTGCGCAACTATAGCAGTCCTGACAAGGTCCTCTAGGCCAGCTTTGTCAAGGCTCGTAACCCCCAACAGTTCGTTGTCAGTCTTTTCGAAGTAGCCACCCCAGGCCAAAAATGCTCGCCAGATGAATTTTTCTACCACGCTCTCACTACGGTCTCCTTTCGCCCAGCTCGCACGTGCTTCCTGCTCAAGGTCCTGCGTCTTTGAATAGGAGATTTCCCATTTCGCAGAAGGCTCTATCTTCCGTGCAATGTCCAACAACTCATTTTGTGTCGTATCAACACTTTTGATCTTCACAGGCCGGTTCGCCGTCTCATCCAAGTGTGAAAGTATGCCGACTGCTGCTTGTGCAACAGCACCCAGTGTTGCAGCACTGAACAAGACATCTCCGCCATCTTTAATATCGCACCTTTTGTTCTCGACATCAACAAGGAAGTTCAGCGCGTAGCCCGGCGCTAAGAATGAGCTGTTCTGGATGATCGTGTAGGAGAACGTTTTCCGTTCCGCAACCTTTAGGTCAAGATACTGCCGGATGGCTATCTTAGGCTGATAGATTGGAATAGTAGCGACGTTTGGATCCAGAAGGTTGTTTCCGTATTCGGAGGGGATAATGCGGCGCACACCAGCGTTGAATGCAGCATCTACAAGATTTTTCTGCACGTTAATGGCATCAAATGCCAAAGCAGACACGAGTGCATCTTGGCCCTGAAGGGCGGTTTCGAGGGATGGTAGAGATTCGTAGTCAACAATCTTGACATCAACATCTGATGGGAACACCCCTTTGCTCCCTTGACGAGTCAGAACAGTGACCCGGAAAGTCTTTGATGCTAGAAAAGCTTCGAAAATGTGCTTTCCAATCAAGCCGGTAGCCTGGATAATTGTAAGCCGCTGCCCTGCGTTAGATGTGACATCATTACCCCAGCAATTGCGACGTTCCTAATGGACATATCTAAGTATGGAAATAAAGTGGTAATGAGAAACGAGACCTATCGATAGGTAGCAGAGCCGTAACAGTAGGTCGCGGCGCAATGAGATATATAAGGTCAAACTCCGAGGTAATCTCCTCCTCTGTAGAGCACAGCGGAGGTATTTTGTCTACTGATACTGCTTTACCACGAAGCTCCACTTCGTACGGCCCGTCTTTGGCAGTCTGTTTCTTGCGGACCGTTTCCTGTACAGGGTATGCGCGCGCGGGTTCGCTCGTAGCCGGGGCTCAACAATGTAGCATCTCAGACGACGGCCAGCCTGACCGTTTTTACCCGCTGGACTTTGACAAGGATGCGAATGAACGTACGAGTGTCGTGAGACATCGTGCGCAAGTGATTGGTTTGGTCAATTTGCTGTTTAGTGATTATTTAAAAAAGTTCGTCCGTGATGTTCTTTCTGGGTATAGTCTGCCACTTAAAGAGCATAAGGACACGCAAAGCTATGGGAATACAGTGTGCAAGGACCACTGTAGAATGCGTTTGAGGTAGAATCGGGTGTTAGGGCTATTGGAACGTGATTCTTGTCCATCTAAGAAGTCTGTTAGAATAGGGGGCTGGGCAGAAGAACCCTACCCCATCGAGTTCGGCACGAAGCAGAAAATGAGTGGACAGGAAAAAGGAAGACAAGATATGACGTGATGAGAGACGCAATAGCGCACAGACACATGTCCCGCCTAGTAGGGACTGACGTTTAGATCTGTCGCAATGAACTTCCGGTAGAGATTGGCGTGAGGATGCTTGCGAAGCCCCCGCCGGCTGGTGACACCCATACATATACCTACTAAGTGAGCGAGATCTTGGCTGCACGCCCACATGTCGTTATTTGCATAAGACAAGATTAGTTATCTACATATCCTGATAGTCCACACAGGAGTTCATGTCCTGGATCTAAGCCTGGACTACCTTAGACCCTAGATCTTACCAAAACTGCTTGTAGTCCACTACGAATCCGTTTCTAATAGTTTCTATCGTGCGGTCCGTTTCTTGCGGTCCGTTTCTTAGAGTCCAGATAATATAAAAGAGCATCAATGCCTTGGTAAACAACACTCAAGAGCAGCATTGATACCTTCCTTCAACAAGCATTATGGCACTTCAAACCCAACTTCTAGACTTCCCTACACTTCTCGGTGTCTTCTTAACAATATTTACGGCTACTTGTCTTTTCAAAATTTATACGCATCCATTAAGGAGTGTTCCCGGACCTTTCCTCGCAAAATTTACCAGCGCACGATTCCTGTACCATGCTTGGAAGGGCGACCTCCATTTAGATCATGTGCGGTGTCATCAAAAATATGGTTAAGCTGTCTGGTCATATAAGGATGGAATAATGGGGCTGATACGAGCTTAGGACCAGTCTACCGCTGTGCTCCAAATCGGGTAGTTTTCAATACTCTCACTGCTGCCAATGGTGTGTACTTCTGCTCTCCCCGAAATTTCCAACACTAAGAACGCTCCCTAGCAATCTACTCTCCGGATCGCACCATTCGTAAAAGTGACGGTTATGAATCACACCCTTGGACACGGAACAAGACGCCCAGCTTGTTCAACTGTGTCGACCCTATTTGGGCCAATCGGAAGAAGAAGACAATACGCCCCGCTACGTCACAGCCTGCGATGGACTTACATTATGCGAGTGTGAATCAGAACGTAGACGTTCTGGCTGATATGTTCAAGAACGGTCAGCAGCATGATCTCAGCGAAGTTGGTGAGTTTCCTGACTTTGGCGCTCAATCCCTGTTCTAGGGGTCACTGACTTGGCGTAAGGTTTCCATTACGCCCTGGACGTCATCTCTCAATCCATGTTTGGTGAGAAGTTCAACACTTTGCAGGACCCAACCAATCGCTGGATGACAGAATCTCTTGAGCGTGGCAATCGACACATGTACCTCCAGCTAGCCTGGCCGTCCCTATTCCAGATACTGGGACTGTTTATAAACATCGAGAGTCTGAGCTACCCTCAGTTTTTCAAAGAGAGTAAAATGTTTCTCGATCTCTGCGAGCGCTGCATCACGCTTGGGAGCTCGAAAAAGGAAGGGTCGATATTTCAGTTGATGAAGGCCGACTTACCAGATGACGTGGACGACGATGAGCTCCATGTAGATGCCTATTCTTTCATGCGCGGAGGTACTTGAGCTCATGTCAGAAGTCCTTTGCAAAGTATGAGGCTGACTTTCTTAGGTGGCGATATGGTCGCAGTCACTATTGCAGCTACCTTCTTCTACTTGAAACACAACCCAGATATTCTGCAAAAGCTGCAGCACGAAATCCGTACGACATTTGGCAGCAAAAAACCCACTACTGGCCCGACACTGGATAGCTGCACGTATCTACGTGCCTGCGTCGATGAAGCTCTACGCATGGCACCTCCAGGACCTGGCGTTTTTTGGAGAACATCTTCTTCTCATCGCGTAATCGATGGCGTTAACCTTCCTGTTGGAACTGAGTTTGGTGTCTGCATTTATGCTCTGCATTACAACAACGAAATCTTCGATGAGCCAGAAACGTACCAACCAGAGCGTATGTTGAAGGTAGATTCGGAGGTGTCCAGTGCTAGAGAAGCACTGATTCCGTTCTTAAGAGGCTTCCGAGCGTGTCCGGCGCAAAAGCTCGCCTACGCAACCATATTGCTTCCTATTGCAAGGCTTCTTTGGGAATATGAGCTAGATAGCGGTGAGTCCGGATCTGATCCGCAAACATCGGATCTCTTGCAGACTGAACAAACCGAAGCGCAAGTTCTGAAGAATGAGTGGGCCCCAGTCCCCACTTTACCGGCCTCGCAAGGTCCACAACATACCAAAGTGTTTCCCCAGGTCGATGTCTTTGGCTCACACATCTCAGGACCAGTGCTCTTGTTTAATCAGACGCTCCGTTCAAGCGACTGCATGTAATTTGAATGCAATGTAGACTTAGCGCGTGTTCTGTTCTCAACAACGCTACAACACTTGTTATAAGAATTGGATACCTTTTCAGTCGTATAGTTTACACGCGGAACTTCCGTGTACACATCCATTCCGCCTCTCTAATCACGATTTGCAAGCATCAATGCTTCTGCCAACCCGACGTAGCGTGGCTTCTAGATCGGCTCGTCCTTTGTATCCCAGGTGCATGCTCAGACGGGATGGGCGAAGATCAATTCCTTAGAACAAAGTCGAACTAAACCTGTTATGCATCTTTGCTATCTCAGGCTGAAGAAGACGCAATGCATCTACCTTTTACGTGTTCCGATTTTCCCGATTTACCAAGCGCTGGAGCGTACGAAGCGCACACAAAGTACTACACAGCTACACCAAAATGCAGGCCCTTAATGTAGTCTATCCACTAATCCATCGAGAGCGCAAACTATAATCATTGCCAATTTGAATAGAATCTGAACCAGCACAATTCCTCCTAGTCGCGTCAGCATTATAGTGATGACAGTTCAGATGTCAGGTTTCGTGCCCATCATTACTGTATTATCCGTGATCAATGATAACTATCATTGGTCACTCTCGTCCTTTTGGTGACGTCTTCAGACGTCGTGCTCTGATATCTGAGACTGGCATGACTTCGTCATCGGGTAGACCTAAGTAATCTCAGTTCCGTTATAGCCACAGAAATGTGCCTTCGGGGAGATATTTGCACAGAACGGAGTATTTAGACCAGTCATTGTCAATGTAGTGCGCGACATGGACTGAGGCGAAACACAAGGGCGAAGTAGTATAATCTCTCGTGAGGAAGAGCCTTGACAATGTCTTCAGCTGCGAGAGAATTATATATTGGCGATCTCATGTAGGTACAGGAACGCGAGGAGGCATGTAGGTAATCTCATCCATATTTCTGCTGACAAGCATCAGGGCGGTAGCCCGCACTGGGCTGCCGCAGTCACTCAGCGAGCCTATAGATTCCAAAGTTTGACCGGGACTTATATCCGTTATTACGCTCGATCATTCTGTAGATCTAGCTATACCCCGATATCAATGATAGTGCATAGCTCAGAGGTATGAGAACGCATGTTTGTTCACATAATTGTGGCCAATCTGTATCTGTATCGACTCTTGACTACAACGCTCATATAGCTGCAGAAATTTATGCAAAATTTATGAACCTGCATGAGACTTGACCCCCGCCAACAACAATATGGGTAGAGGCAATGATGAGCCGCGCTAGGTCCGAGACACGAGAGATCGCGGCGTCCATATGGCATCACATACTTCCAAACACCAGAAGCCAGTATGCCACTAAAGTAGCATGGTATCCCGAAGGTGAGGGAGATGAAAAGAAACTATGGCATTCGTTGATAATTTGTATATGCCCCTCGCAGGGTTGTCCATCATTTCTTTGGAGCTACTGAACAATTGATCAGCTGCTCTATGGGACATCGTCAGTATATAGTATACCAGATAGTAGAAATCTGGTATATAGTATACCAGTCAGCTACTCTGGTATACTATATACCGGAGCAGATCCTCAGTGAAATGCTCGGCCATTCCAAGACTTCGGAGATTTCAGGATCTTCGGTGAAAGATAGCGATCCTCGGTGAAAGATAGGTATATCGGGATTGATAAAAGCTGCCTATTCATTAAGAATTTTGGTGTTCCTTGCCAAGAATGGCCTTCGGCGCCTCTCGGTGAGCCTCTACCTTCACTACCACCTACACCAGCCTCTGAACTCACTCAGATTCTGTCAATTCAGACAAAGTTTATACACGTGTTAATTCACTAGGCCTCATTCTACAATAGTCACCCCCTTATAGGGATCACCATCGGTAGGGCGGTTTTGATCGTTATACGGTAACTATCGTTGTAATGAGAGTTCTCTTGGCGCTGACTTACTAGACTAAATCTTCTATCACCTTGCTTATCTAGTATAGAACACTAGCCTTGCTAAGGAATGCTATGTCTGTACTTTTCTTTCACCCTGTGCACGCGTCTACAGCTAATTATAAACGAGAAAACCCCCTGCTAGCGCCATTTGGCTATAACGATCATGGCCAGAAGAATAACAATACGTTAAATTCCGTTTTGAACCTTATTTGTATAGGGAACACGCTGGTTTCGGGAATTTGATCGTTACAGCCGGATTATCGTTATATCGGCTGAACGTTATAGGGGGGTAACTACTGTATTCCCTAAGGTGGAGAGGGACTTCGTGGTGGCTGGCCAGCCTCCTCCGGGGTGGGGCTACCCCTGACTACCCCTCTACCCCTCCCTCCCCTTCTAGATAATATCTATTCCTCCTTCACCCCCACGCTAAATTAGCCCCTTTTCTAATTAGCCAGAAAAGCTGTTATTATCAGACATTTATCGGTATTTTTGCTGCCAGAATCTTGGTATATTATATACCTAATCTGGTATAAGATATACCGAATGGTGGTACACAATATACCATAAAATGGTATAACATATACCAAGCAGTCTGGTACACTATATACCGACAGTGACCCATAGGGTAATCGATTCGCCCTGATTATAGATTGTTGTATAGTTACGATGGTGCATAGTGTACTCTCGTCTCGGAAGTGACATGGATGGCCTTATGTTCCATGCCTTGTTCTATGCCGTCTTCCAAGCTGCGGCCCCTCCGGGCTGCTTGGCCAATCTCTGTCCGATATCCATGGTTGTGATTTCCGGACCACAGTCGCATCTCATCCTCAATTGCGCGCTCAGATCTTCCTGTAAGCCTATTGAAGAAGCCGATTCCACTTTCAATATCATAGACAACTGCGTCCCATGATCCCTTTCTGTTTTCCTCGATCCTTGGCAAGGGGAGGTGGTCACTTCGATCGGCCAACTCGGTCGGCTCGGTAGGCTGGTCATAGCTACGTCGAGCAGAATCGAGGAGACCTGGTTTGTATCGCACAAAAAACGGCTTCAAAGCAGGAATCGACGCGCACACGATCCCGGTATTGACTTCGAGAAAGGCCCACAGGTAGTGCTCCTTTGCGTCCCAAGTGTGGTCTTCTGATGCCAATAACAGTGGGATCAAGAACATGCGTCTGAGTGCGACAGCGAAAACACTGCAAAAGATTAGCATTTGTTGTATATGATATTGCTGCAATGTAGAAATTACAATATACCAGTGGCGAACAATGCGCAGATAGAGATCTTGTGGCGCACTGACATTTGCAGTGGACAGATGATTGCAATCGGAAGAAGGAGCTCGAACAGATCTATCAGAACGTTGAAAAGGGCCAATCCCATATGCTTGTCCAATTCACTAAAGCAAGCTGCACCCGGCTTCAAGCGGAGATCCCAGGCCGCCGCCAAAGGCCGACACCCGACTGTTAAGAGAAAAAGATACACAACCGCATGTGCGGTGGTAAAATAGATGGTGGCCCAGACTACTATTCGAAACCATTTTCGCGGGGACAGTCTCAAGTAGAGAAACAGAATGGACAATTTGGAAGCCGCCAAGCTCAGCGCGAAGATTGTAGCCTCGACTAGACTGATCTGCGGAAGCGATTAGTGCTACTGTGTGTCTGATTGTCTTACCTTTACATACAACCTGGTAATTGACAACAAAGTCTGACATCTTCACATCCCATATATGGTTCCCGAGACCAATGGTCATGTCTGGCAGGTTCTCAATCAGCAGAATGTCTGTAAGGTCTCAAAGATGTATTCACGTTTGAGTGTCGTGCTTAGCAAAGCTATGGACAAGAGCATAGCGACAAGTACTAGGTCTAGAAAGTTAGCGAGAGCCATTTTCCACGGGTAGTTGGGACTCACAGTCATCGATGCAGACTCCACCTTCAGTAAAGCGTGCCCGCGTGAAAATTCGCAGCCCAACTGTAATGCACGCGACAGATGTGATTGAGACGCTGGTGGCGATCAATCCGGCATTGTGCGTCTCGAGACGTGGGTTTCTTGATTGTCCTTCAGGTGGCTTTGCAACATAGAACGGTCCCTTCCCAGATTCAAAGGCTTCTTGTGGTATTGATAGGGCCGGAATCCCGTACATTGGTAAAGAATCTCTTGGTTCTTGGAAACGTCGTATGAGGAAGTGGGTATTCAGAAAGATTGTGTCGAAGATGCTTCACAAGCAAGACAGTTGATCTCACTGCCAGGTGGAGGCTTGTTTTATATCAAGGGGCCGTGTATACAAGGCTTGAGTAGCTCGTCCTGGGACTCTCCATGATGAACAAGTATGGCCCTTGTTCATTACCATATCCACCCAACGGCCTTAGGAAGCCTTCTCATCCACTGCACAGGTTCCTTCATTCTCTAAGCGTGGACAGAGTTCTGAGCTCAGTATGTGATGCTTACATATACGGGCACGAATGAGAGCTTACGCTGGCAGCGCTTGACTTTTGTCACCATTTTCTGTGGTGTCTCAGGCCGATTTCACTTGTATTGTGTGGAAGAAATAAGTATTTCCGGAATTCTTAACGTTCATAGAGGATGAATAATGTTTACACCCATGTTGAAAGCCTATGGATTAGTAGTCATGTCAACAGGTAATGAACCCTGCGCACATAAATTGATCGGCTATGAGTGCCGTCCCATCTTCAACATTGAGGTTCAATGGAACTTTGTCGAAAATTACAGGAACCGGCGGGATCACAATTCTTCTAGAAGATGAGATCACCCGTTCGTTCTTCAGACACTCAGACAGCCCATCTTTTTGCTACAAGTCGAGGCTCGTCAAGACTTACGGCACCCAACCTTTGACAGAGGATATTCTTTTCCAAGCCCCACGATTATTCTGACTTTCTGTCATTTCAAGGATTTTTTTGACGTGCATGCAAGCGACATGGGTACTGAAACACTAGGTTGCAGGCATTGGGTTAACGTTGACGACAGGAATCTGAATGATGGCCATGGAATTCGCAGAGATTACACAAGTGTACAAGGACTATTGGGAGAAAAGAAGTCGCAAGATAGCCTGAAGTGGTTCATGGTTTGATTGCAGTTGGCTGACAAGCAGCGGGATATCTTGTCCAAAGAGTCAGTGGGGTAAAGTCTATCGATCCTTCGCAGACGACCTTCCCGCCATTAACATCCCGGTCGTGCATTCTACCGGTAAACACTTCAAATCGAGTCCCAGCCCCACAGTTTTTCAAAGATTTCCATGCATAACGGCATGATGTCAAATTCAGATCAGATACCCACGAATCAGAAATGTGCGTTTTCCTAAACTTTTGCTGCTTGCTGAGGCAGGGCACACGGAGAAACGCGGAGCATACGCAGACAGGCCGGCAAATTAGGGTGCATAGGGTACAGCTCATGATGAGGATCCATCATGAGATTGTATGAGCTTGAATCGTAAAGTTACCGCAGCCGGGTTGTGGATTCGATCTCTTCCCTAAGGATTGGCGTTTTGATAGCACAAGGGCGATAGTATAAAGGGATAGCAGAGTAATCGAGATGTCAGCACGCTCTGAACTACCACATATTGTATATTGAATCTTGTTTGCAAACCTCGATTTGAAAATCTCGGCATGAATCACATGTGTATCGTATCCATGCTCTGGAGCAAGACTCCGCAATTAGCCTCTTT
Organism: Plenodomus lindquistii; assembly: GCA_025504975.1. Taxonomy (NCBI): domain Eukaryota; kingdom Fungi; phylum Ascomycota; class Dothideomycetes; order Pleosporales; family Leptosphaeriaceae; genus Plenodomus; species Plenodomus lindquistii. Next base: position 102,813 of record JANUWI010000013.1, read on the forward strand.
CTAAGCGTGAACATAGTGTAGAACACAAGAAAAAATGCAGCCAAGTGCACAATCAATACGTCAAGCCACATTCTCTGCTCCGTCGGCCTGAAAGATAGGTTGATCGAAGCATTTGGACTACATGAGACGTAAACATGTCACGGATGTTTGAGCCGTAGTCGCGACAGGGCTACTGAACCTAGACGAGAGCTCAAATAAGGTCCTGCCGAATATTCCTTGGCGGCTGCGGCTTTCCTCGAGGCATATACCTGTAAAGGACGATCCTTCGATGTCGTGCCTCCGGATGACCCCGGGGCGCATGAATGAAGACCTTGTCGTGGCAGTGAGGATCTCGATATGCGAAACATATTATATGATAGGTGCTACACGCGAAACTTGGAACAGGATCGCGATTCAAGTCGCCCTCGGTCCATGGTCGTTGCCTGCGCCTGCGCTCCTTTGCAATGGTAGACGACTTGGTGATAGCGTGACGCACATCAACGACAGTTTTGTCGACATGTCGAAGAGGCAAATTGAATGTACAAGATACCGGGGAGGCACATTGGTATTGTACAACATGCCGCCGGTTCTTGTTGCTGAGGATCAAGGAGGGATGCCGTTGGTAACATGCTGTACATTGACTGCAGTATCACCCTGCTTGGTCATGATGAGATTTTAGATGTACGTGAGTCGTAGAGTTAGCTCCCAGGTCGGACAAGATAGCCAGCCTATCTCAGGCTCCATGGTACGTCTGTAGCGTTCCACTCGCTCCGACACTACTTTGTATCTAACAAGCGCAAGTTTGCAGCTACTTAATGTCTTGTTCTGGTCTTGCTCGCTCAACGGAGGTCTTTGTAGGCGATTGTAGACTTTTAGCTGCAGAAGCGGTGCACCATTCTTTGGGTTCTGAGGCAACCTTCAATCACTTCAAGATCAACAAAAATTTCTAAAGTCCCCAGTCCACTCACCTCAGGATCCACAATGCTCCTTCACTTTTTGCTTCCGTACTCAGATACCTAGCCTATCCCTACACCATCCAAACTAGATGTACTTGTAAACGCTACTCTACTTGCTTTACTTCCCTCCGCCAACGCTGACTCCCTACAACCTACATTCCAGATGAACATCGCAAGGCCCTAGATCGCGTGAGATCATGCCCCTTGTCACCTTACCCTTCTACATTCAACTCATAGTTGAAAGAAAGACGCTGTCGCAGTAGCTCCACGTCCATGCAAGAACAGCGTCGCAATACACTCACCTAGGGGTCGCAATACACTCACCTAGGGTAGCACGACACTCAACGAATGAATCACTGCGCTGTGAGCCTACGGTTGAAGCGAGGCCTACGAAACTTCCTTGCCTACCTGTTGATAGCATAGTCTACAATCTTTGCAGCATTTGATTGCAATTGTGCATGGATGCAACGAAGAATCTAGCGAAGGATCTCGGCAGGGATCCCTGCCTTCCAAATCTTGTTATCGCGGACGCCTAAGTTATGCAACGTGGAGGTTCATCACGACCAGCCGACCCACCATATGCGCGGCCGCAGCACTGCATCAGACGACTTAGTCATCCCTCTTGACATCATCATCATCATCATCGCTATATCAACACGAGGTTCAGCTCAATATCGTCGTTTTATTGACAACACCTTCCAGACCTGGTACATCAAGAAGCACTCTCCCCATGGCCGAACACTACGCCGTCAACACGCAGCCTTTTGCTGGAAAAGTCATTACCGTGACAGGTGCGAGCCGCGGTGTTGGTCTCGCCCTGACAAAGTACTTACTCGCACGAGGCGCCACCGTGTCGATGTGCGCAACATCGGCTGAGAACTTGTTCAAAGCCGTTTCAGAACTCGAAAGCTTGTTCCCAGACGCGAGGGATCGCTACTGGACTTGCGTCGCGGACATTGGGAAGCTTGAAACGGTTGAGTCTTGGATTCAGCAAACAGTTGAAAAGTTTGGAAGACTGGATGGTTGTGCGAACGTTGCTGGTGAGTTGTTGAAGTTCCGTCTGGCCGAGTGGTCTTACTCACGCAGTCCTATGAAGCGGTCGAGCAACGGGAGATCTTCCCAATCACGGACTTGGACCCAGAATACTTCGCATCACTACTACAGGTCAATGTCCTGGGTACCTTTCACTGCCTCAAGGAGGAAATGAAGGTCATTGAAGATGGAGGCTCCATTGTCAACGTCGGTAGCATCGCCAGCAACTATGCCTCTCAAGGTGTTGCCGCGTACATTGCGGCAAAACACGCCCTGATCGGTTTGACCAAGGTCGCTGCCTTTGAAGGCGCTGCTAGACGGATTCGCGTCAACGCAGTTTGTCCGTAAGCCACCACGACATGCTTCTCGGGGTTGTTGCCTTTGGCTAATATGGTCCGTAGTGGTGCCATCAATACGGAAATGACGCAAAAGCCGTTTCATTCACCTGCAGGAGATTTCAACCTCACCAATGATAATATACCGGCGATTCTCAACCGGGAAATGGCTGAACCGTGGGAGATTGCGGCTTCTATAGCGTATCTATTGGGGCCTGAGAGCAAGTACGTTACTAAAGCGTCATGGTATCACGATGGAGGGTGGGTGGAGGGAAACTACAGCTCTGGTTGAGACAGCGTCTTCAAGCAATATGCAACCAAGAAGTGACATGGATAGACTGGCTGTCCCAACGATTGTCTGCGTTTCGCGCAGTCTCTTCTACCTCATATGTGGTTCCACCTTATGTGCGCTTCACATACTTCTCGCAACTAATCTAAGATGAGATGTACGTCCGAATAGCTGCGACGACGCAGTATTACGCTTCAAACTCTGCTGCAGCCGTCTAACTAAACGCGCAGGACAAGTTGTCTTTCGAGTGATGGGTTATGGTACATTTGTATGTACCAAAGGAGAGGTGGTGATTCGAGGTATACGAAAATTGGAGAGCTGTTGCAGAGTGCGGGAAAGGTAAAAAGTAGGTGAGTTGAGGTGTATATAAAAAGGGTGCCAGACGGGACTGCGCGGCAGCCGTGTAGGGGTTCGTAATCATCATGCTCTCTAGTCTCAAAACGCCGATGAAGAAAGTCTACCAGCAAGATTTCGACAGTATGCCCCTTCCTCCACACACACTCTCCTCCCGCATTCCCATCCTCACCTCCCCATCATCGCATAAATTTTCAAAACTCCCCTCCCCCACCCCCAAGCGCAGCAGCACCCCACACGCCCACAAGCCCCCAAACACCAACTCTCCATCCCCTCCACAACCCATGCAAGCCCTGCCCCTTGACCGTCTTGAGCGGTCTCGCAAAACCCAGCGCCTTCGCACTCGCCACTTTCGCCGCATTCGGTCCAATGACCGTAACCCCTTCGTCACGTGCAATATACCACATCGTCCCCACGACGCCCCTATACGTTCCCGGCTGCACAATGGTCGTGAAACCTGTATCTTCTTCTTGGACATACATTGGGGATTTCTGGCGGCCGTGGGGGTGCGAGGGTAAGGTATTGTAACTTTCTGCCACACGCTGGGTTTCGTGCTCTGCTAGGACGGCGACTTGGCCTCTTCGCAGTACAGTTTCGAGGGGAAGGCGGACAAAAAGTTCGCCAATGGAGGCGGCGAATGTGCCGATGGAGTAGGTGGTGGGTGTGAGGATGGGGTCGATGCTGAGCATGCTTCGTAGGAAGAGGGGGGTGGAGGTGGAGATGAGGGTCGGTATGCATGCATGGAGTAGGGTTGCGGGGATGAGAGAAGAGGAGATGGTGAAGGAGGGTAACAGGGCAAGACAGGGGTATATTGAGCGGGGTTGCGAGGATATGGGTGAAACGATGAGGCGGGTGCGGATGAGGTCCAAGGGAGCGAGGAGGGTGGCGGCGATTGCTGTGGCGGCGACTGCGACGCCGAGGGACGTGAGAGGCGAGGGAGAGTCGATGATGTCGAGGCCGCCTATGCTACTTGCTGAGCCGAGCAGGGTGGGGTCTGGCACGTTGAGGACGGCGGAGATGAGGCTGCGGAACCAGTTCTCGGTGGTTTTGAGCAGGAAGTTGTAGATGAAGGTGCTGTTTGTGGCTTTCCAGACTCCCCAGGCGGATTCCTTTTGCCAGAGCTGGCCGATGACTTCGAGGAGGGCGTCTGGGCGCTTGAGCTCGAGTTGCTTCACGGCGGAGGGTGGGGCACGGGTCGGTGTTGCTGATCGTGAGCGAGAGTGGGCATGTCGTCTTCGTTTTTGAGGCGAGCGTGATCGAGAGGGGGCGGGCGAGTAGGGCGATGGTGGAGCTTCGTTGAGGCGTGAAGTTGGTGCGGTCGATGTAAAGTAACTGGGCGAATCCTCGTCCGACTCTTCATCCGAGGGATAGTCGACATATTTGCCACTGGCAAAGCTTTCCGGCCGCTTGTGCCCCCATTCCTTGCCGTCTGCTGCTAGCCCCGGTATCTGGCTACTCGCTTCATGGACCTGCAATATCGTCTTGGCGACCTCGAAGGGCTGGGCCAGCAACACACTCGTGTAACTCCACAGCGCATGGTCCAGCAGTTTCTTGGCATGGCCGGCTACCGTGGGCGAGTCGTTTGTGAAGTAGGCATCGTAGTCGAGATCAGACAGAATGTCGCGTGCCTGGGTGCCAAAGCTGGGTTTGCTGCTGCTGCCCGAAGAGCGCACTGCCGGCGTTATCGACGAAGCCGTCTGGTTTTGCGGGACATCCGGCGGTAGGCCAATCGACGGCGGTATGTAGTACGGTCGCAGGGGATTCGGAGCGTCACGTGAAGTCGTCATGGTGACTACGGTGTCCCTCTATAATCACGGTGGGGGACTACTATCAAGTGGAGAGAGAGAGAGAGAGAGAGAGAAAAAGGAACCCGAGAAAGTCGGCGTTGACGCATCTCGTACACAGAACAGTGACACGGCAGCAAACCAGCATGTTGGCGGGCCAGGCGGGTGGCCCGTGCCCGCCGTTGGCTCAATTGCGTCTCGACGTCTCACAGGCGTCGGAATAATCGACGACGTGCATTCGGCATTTTCGTGACGGTGCTGTGTACGTCTGCCCGCTCGCACCTGCGCCTTTTTCTCTCCTCACTCTCTCTCTTGCCAGTCATATACTATCTCTGGAGTCTTTAATCATAATGGCGACTGCCCGCACGTGTTTCCATGCCCTGCGTCTGAAGGAATGCCTTGCGTCAAGAGGCGCATGCGCATTACCGAGCCGGCGCGCTTTTTCCAGTCGGTCGAGCAATTGCATGTCCAATCGTGCAAGCAATAGTCGGGCGAGAATTGTACCAGCATCGTCGAGCGAAACATCCAGCATCATCACAGCAACCACCCCATCATGGCTGCGGCATCGGCGACACTTTTCCTCGACTCCCACATCCCGCCACGGCCATCTCGACCCCCCCAAACCTGGTGAAGAGTACATTTCCCCACCCTTCTCTATACCATCTCAATGATTTAACAAGATTCTAGACGCCACATCACATTCATAGAAAAAGACGGCACCTCAAGCACCTTCACCGTAGCCGACGGCGACAACCTGCTCGACATTGCCCTCGCCAACGACATTGAAATGGAAGGCGCATGCGGCGGCTCCTGCGCCTGCTCCACATGCCACGTCATCGTCGAGGACGAGGCCCTGTACGATAAAATACCAGAACCAGATGATGACGAAAACGACATGTTGGATTTGGCGTTTGGACTCACCGAGACGAGCCGGTTGGGGTGTCAGGTCAAGATGAGCAAGGAGTTGGATGGGCTGGTGGTGCGGCTGCCGAGTATGACGAGGAACCTGCAGGCTAGTGACTTCAAGTAGGGGGATGGAGTGTGCACGGATAAAAAGGGTCCTTGGGGTGGTGGCATATTGTGTATGGTTGGAAAAAATAGGGTTGGATATGGGTTATCTAATGCACCCGCTGTATCATATATGCACTCCGCTTGCAAAAGAGATGGAGACTGGGAGACTCAATTGGGTGGCTAGATCATGTACAGTATGTGGTATCACGAATACATTGTATAACGACTCTTCTTTTATACGCCTGTAACACCATGGATGCAGTCATTAGACGAAATCTTCTAAGCCTCAACACTGCCCTCCTTGGGCGCTTTGCCTCCAGTGATCATGTCGAGGAACCCTTGCTTGCTCATCTCCTTGACCATTTCCTCGCGCGTGCCCATGCCTACGTGCCCTCCCTCCTTGACCTGGCGCTCCGCCTCTTCACCCTTGACCTGAGCTGCTCGTACAGCATTGAAGAGCTTGATGACACCCTTTTGTGCTGTTCGTCGCAAGTCCTTCTCCTTGGCAGATGTTGTCGCTGTGCTGATGTTAGGGTCGTTTAGTCCCAGGACGTCCTTGACACGGCCTTTGTCTTGCGCTGCTTTCCTCTCTGCCACTACCTGTCTCCGTGCCTTCTCTGTCAACTTGCTGTCGGCGAGTTCGCGATTCGCCGTCGCGGCGTCCTTTGAGCGCGCCAAGATAGGCTCTGAGCGTTTTGTGGTTGTGAGCTTGGTGTTGAGAATTCTCGAAATGGACGTCGCAAAAGCTTCGGGATCGTTGCGCTTCTTCACTTTGCGGGCCGCCGCTGTGGAAGTTTCTGAGACTGACGATGCGTCCGAGTCTGAGTCGTTGATGTCGAACTCGTCGCCTTCAGGTTCAGAGTCTTCGGTGTCTGCGTCCTCGTCGTCGTCATCGCTTGGTAGTGGTGCTTCGTGGTCGACAGGCGCAGTCTTTTTTAATGCAGACTTGACAGGTATTTGCGCCTTGAATTTGGGTTCTGGCTTCTTCGGTTGTTCGACAAGGGCGGCGGCAGGCTCATCCTCGGTAGATGCTGCATCGTCGTTCTCGGCAGACTTTGCTGCAGCAGCAGCTTTTTGTTGCTCAATCTTGGCTTGCTTGCGCAATTGTTGTTTCGAGAGCTCTGGCTTCCCTGGCAGTGTCGCATTGACACCTGTGGGCTGGAACTCTTCTTCTGGCTCCTCACTGCTTCCTCTTGCAGGCGCGTCTTTTGCGCCGCCTTCATCCTCGCTGGAACTGTGGTAGAACTTTTGCTTCTTGACCTTCTTCTTCTCCTTCTTGGGAACTTTGCCGCGCAACTGGTCCTCAGTCCGTCTTCGTTTCAGCGATGTGTTCACCATTGTGGCTGTAGTGTCGATATATAGTCGCGTACGTGTGGTGAAATGTCGAATGTGCATACAGTTAACCCGACCACTCATTTTGTTGAGCCCACCAATGAAATTAGCGCGGGTCCAAGCGCGTTGGTGTGGTTACAGATGAGATGGTGGGGTTAGAAGGGCGTTGGTCAGGTTGGTCGGGTTACCACTATAAGTAGCTAGGCTACTAACCAGGAACACTAAAACCTTTCCCCCCCCTGTATTTATCCTGTAATTAGGCTAACCTTAACCAGCTTCTAACCTATTTTTAACTAGTTCCTATTACTATAAACAATGTTAATATATTAGACAATAAAACTAATAATAAAATAAACCCTCCTATAGATTAAGTACCTATAGATTAGAATAAAAGATAGTTAGAGGCAGAAGAGAGTAACAATAATAAAGTAAGACACTTATTACAGTCTTAACGTGTTCTTATTCTATTCTAGATATTATATCTTCTAGTTACCTTACTTATAAGTAGAGTAAATTTACTACTTACAACAACTACAATTAGCTACGTTGCTCTCCTCCTAGAGTATCTAAGAACAAGCTAAACTAGCTATACGTACTACGTTCATATTAATCCAATATATAATAGTTCTAAATAAGTGCTCTAGAACACGCTTAAAATAAATTAACGTCTATATTAAGTTATAATTAGGTTAAAAATATATCTTTAACAACACAGTTCTAATACTGCTGTAAAAAAATAGGGCTGTCTAAACGCACTACATCTCTATTTATAGAGACTGTAGCCTTCTAGTATAGGTACTCGTGTACAGGGATTAAATATTATAAATACCTTAATAACAGGTTAGCAATACTTTCCTATACATTTATAAACAAACAACTGTAGAATTAGATATAGAGCGTAAAGATAAACTTATATTGCTTAGAATTAGATCTAAGCTAATAAAAGGCTCTAGCGTAAGTAGAGGGCTTGTTTACAACATATTTTTAATCTATCTATATTGTGTTTACATTGTATTAATAGCTTTATCTTATATAGTCGTTTGCTAATATTGCCTTACTAGCATCTATTAAGCATCTCTCTATTATTTCTGTAATAGAACTGCCTACGTCGTTGCAAATCCTAACTATAGACTAGTTTTTAGAGTAATAAAGCACAAAGTACGTTTATTACATCTATAACAGAATTTTAACCTAATCTAAACCTGTTAGCAGGATATTTCCAGCACTACACAATGGTATATTAGCTGCGCGGGTTAGAATTACTAGACCTGCGTTAAAAGCTATTTCTTTTAGTTTATTAGTAATAATATTAATAAAAACTACCTATAGTTTCTATTTATAAATAGGCTTAGTTAACAGTCTAAGCAGGCTAACGTGTGTAGTAATATCTTTAGTATAAAAACTAAGTTTATAGAATATAGTATATATTATTATTCCTATTCTATTTAGAACTAGTTTGTAACCTATTCTAGATACAAACCACCTACAAGGTAAAGGAACGCTTTAACAAGTAATATATAGAGTAAAGTTTAATATTATTATACCTCTAGATATTTCTTCTACCCTATATTATTTATTTACGTCTATAGAGGTTTATTTACACCCCCTCCTGCTACCTATAAAAACACTAGTACGCTTTATAGAGGAGATAATATCTTTTATTAGGCGCGTAAATAATCTAGGAATAACAGTTAGTTAGTAGCATATTTCTAACCTGTTTTTAACTATCTAATAATATATTAGCATCCTTTCTAAAATTACTATTCTTAGAAGAACTTTGCAAGAAATATAACAAGCCTTCCTTCTAGCAAATCCACGCCTCCTTTAGTAATATAGACAAACTAGCTGCAATAATCTACTATTAGAAGCTACTTATATTCCTATTTAGACAGGATACTGCTAGCGTTAAATTTAAATTTAAAAAATAGCTAGGTAAACTAGAACAGGTACAGAACTACTTATAAATATAATAGAGACATAATACTAATATAATTATAAGTATATCTAAAAAATATACAAGCACTAGCTTAGTGTAATTATGCTCTATATACTAAAGAAACAAGCTACTATATTTAGTAGTTTTAATACCTTCTAAGTTAACCTCTTCTTTAAACGTGTAGACTTTAAATTCTATAAGATTCTATTTACGTATTTTAACAAATAACATAGAAAGCGTATGTTAACACGCTCTAAACCTGTTCTTATTATAATACTAACCTGTTTAGTTATAATACTTATTTAGATCTTTATTAACTCTAACTAGACCTAAACATATTATAAATACTTTTATATGCTGTTTAGAATAATTAAAAAGCTTACTAGCTTAGCTATACGCTAGAAATATTTACATAATAATAGAATAATTAGCGTAACAGTTAATATAGATGGTAAACAGATAACTAGTATATTCTAAACATATTCTAAAGCTGTTACTAACCTATTTACAAAGGCTTAGAAAGTACTTGCGTAATATTAATTCTAATAAGCGTCTATAGTAATAGTAACTATAGAACACTATTAAGTTTTATAAAGCACACTTCCTACGTAGTATTACAGCTGCTACTAGCTCTACACATACTATAGTAGACTTTATACAATTACAGATAAAAGGTTTACTAACAAGCTAATTATATAAAGAGTATATTATACTATATTAAGGACTTATTAATAAGGTGTTCTTAACCTATTTTACACCTATTCTAATCCTGCTTAGAGCACAAATTACTAACTGTTAGCAATTAGGCAAGGCATAAATTTAATAAAGTTATTACAGCTAGCCTAAATAAAAATATTACTTTTATACCGCTTAGTAATTAGAAGCAGTTAGAAACTACTTCTAATTATATTAAACAGGCTGCTAAGAAGGGTTACTCTTTTAGAAAAAGGAAACACCTACTTGCTACTATTTTTAGGTTTATAATACCTAGAGAATATAATATAAACAACCTGCTAACACGTTTAGCAGGCGTTAAATAGACTAAAAGAATATTAACTAGTAGGCAGCTTAAAATAAGCATAATATATAACACAGTTAAAAATCTACTAATTAGATTACCTAATATAATACGTCTATAGCAAGGCAAAGTAGGTGCTTACTAGCGTGTTCCTATTATATTATTAACCTGTTTAGAACGTAAGCGCGTCGCATTAAAAGAGGAATCTAATAACAACAATAAGTCTAGTAGTAAAAGAGGGGATAGAGTCCTATACAAGGCTAGATCTTCTAGTCTAGTACCTACTAGACTATTTTTAAAGTAATAACAGCAATCTACGCAAAGATTATCGCTACTAGCGCTATTAGTGTTAAATTAAACATCTTTAATTTTATCTATAATAGGTTTTTAACCTATTATTATAGTAATATAAATAGTATTCTATTAGCCTACAGTAGCAAGACAAGTTCTTTAGCAACACCCTAAAGATTAGGCAATTAATAAGGGTATAAAAAAATAAAAAGAGCTAGCTTTTATAGAAAAGATAGAACTTAAAAACAAAGTATTAAAATTGCAGAACAGGATATTAGCAAAGCAACTAGAGGATTAGACAGGTTAGAAACAGGTTAGGAACCTGTTTATAACAGCATATATTACCTAACTTAGACTATCTCTTTAAAAATTTCTATAAACTATTATCTATTACTAAAAACAGCTACTACTACCTAAACTAGTCCTTAACCTATTCTTATATGCCTCTAATATTAATTAATCTATTAAACAGCCCTTTAACCTGTTCCTATTATGTTTAGAACTACTCCCTATTATTATCTTCTTTAATAGGCAGGTCCTCTTCACCGCTATCCTCTAGAGTAGCGGGGTAGAACTTCTTCTAACTTTTAAAGTAATTATTAGACAAACATCCTTTACTCTAGTAGCAGCCTCCTAAGTTTTTTATATATTCTAAACATATTAGAATTAGGTTAACATTACGTTTATATTAGGTTATATACTTTTATCTACAGCATAGAAGTTGCATAGAACTTAACTACTATATTTTATAAGCTTCTCCTCTATCTTATTAAAGTTTAGCTGCATTATGTTAGCAACTAGTCTAGAATAGGTTTAGAAAAGGTTTAGACTTTATTCTGCTTAGTAAAAATCTTCTACTTAGAGTTTTTACCTCTAGGTAATTTAATCTTGCTACTTAACACCTTGCTACTTAATACTTTAGGTGCCGCAGGAGCCTTAGAAGTCCTAGGTGTCCTTTTAGTCGCAAGTGTATTAAAGATATAGGGCAGGGGGGAGGAGGCAGGTTAAAAATATGTTAAAATTAACTCTAAAATAGTCTAAAATCTACCTACAGCTTTATTTTACTTCTAGAGCTTAATATACTATACTAAAAATAGGTTAGCAACATATTCTAAATAGCATTTTACCTTTAGAGAAAGTTCTAGGGCTATTCTAAATAGGTTAAGAACAGGTTTATATACCTTTAGCCTTATTAACACGCGCTATACTAGAATTGCCCTAGACATTGCTAGCGGCGAGCTTAATAGTAGAGTAGTACTTTTTAATATAATTACTAAATCTGCCTTTCTCTAAAAACTACTTCTAAACAGGTTAAAAACATGTTAGTAACTAGTTAGAAAACTTTTAGTTATTCTAAAAATATGTTTAGAATAGGTTAGAAGAGGGATACTACTTACTATACACAACTTAGCCTTTTTACTATTATTCTCTAGAATAACCTTTGCGCGATAGTACTATTTGCCTAACACAAGCTAATTACTAGGCTAGTGCTAATTAGAACAGGTTAAAAATATGTTTAGAATAGCTTTTTTTTTACTTTTAAGGCAGGCAAGTCGTGCACCTTACTATTACAGTCTTGGTAGTACTAGTACGCGGTCTATATATATTAGAACTTATTTTTAGATAAATATAGAGGTCTTACACTAGAACTAAGTGCTGCGCTTATTATAGAAGTAGTTAAAAGCGTGTTATAGGTAGGTTGTTAATGGGTTAGTGGGGTTAGGTAGTAGAAAATTTGAGGTTGGTAGGGTTACTCTTCGGTTGGTGGGCTTATCTAATCGTTGGTGGGGCTTGGCAAAACAGTGGTCGGGTTAACTGCGGCCACATGTCGAATCGCAGTCGCAAAAAAAAGTTCAGGCGCGGTCGGCGATTCAGTCCACCACCGACGGCAGGCCAGCCAATCAGCCGACGCCCAGCATGTCGCCGCCGCGCAACCCCACCCTTCACCAGTTCCCCCACAGAACACCAACGCCGGCGCATCACCACCACCAAAGGAACACCCGCCCTCCACCCACCTCCACCTCAACACCAACAACCGCCGCCATGGTGCTCCAAGATCTCGGGCGGCGCATCAATGCCGCCGTCTCTGACCTTACGAGGTCGCCCAACCTCGACGAGAAGGTGCGAACACATTAGTATAAGAGCCTCATACAGCGGCCACGGCTAATCAGCGCAGGCGTTCGAGGCCATGGTCAAGGAAATCTCAAACGCCCTTGTTGAAGCCGATGTCAACGTCAAACTCGTCATGAACCTGCGCCAGTCCATTAAGCGCACCGTCGACTTCAAGCACCTTGCCCCCGGCGTCAACAAGAAGCGCCTCATCCAAAAGGCCGTCTTCGATGAGCTTGTCAAGCTCGTCGACCCACACGCCGAGCCCTTCAAGCCGCGCAAGGGAAAGAGCAACGTCATCATGTTTGTTGGCCTGCAGGGTGCGGGTAAGACGACGACGTGTACAAAGCTGGCGCGCTGGTACCAGGCACGGGGCTTCAAGGCGTGCTTGGTCTGCGCCGATACTTTCCGTGCTGGTGCCTTTGATCAGTTGAAGCAGAATGCGACCAAGGCGAAGATTCCATACTACGGTAGTCATACACAGACAGATCCCGTCGTCGTGGCCGCCGAGGGTGTAGAGAAGTTCAAAAAGGAGCGCTTCGAGATCATCATTGTTGACACATCAGGTCGTCACAGGCAAGAGAAGGATCTTTTTGACGAAATGGTGCAGATTCAGAACGCAGTACAGCCCGACCAGACCATCATGGTCCTTGACGGAACCATTGGTCAAGCCGCAGAGTCGCAAGCAAGAGCGTTCAAAGAGGCCGCAGACTTTGGAGCCATCGTTATCACCAAGACTGATGGTGCAGCCGCAGGTGGTGGTGCTATCTCCGCCGTTGCAGCAACACACACCCCCATCGTCTTCATCGGTAACGGAGAGCACATGCTAGATCTCGAACGCTTCGCGCCACAGGCTTTCGTCTCAAAACTGCTGGGTATGGGCGATGTACAAGGTCTCGTTGAGCACGTTCAATCGCTCAAACTCGATCAAAAGGACACCATGAAGCACATCACACAGGGCATCTTCACCATCAAGGATCTCCGGGACCAATTGTCGAATATCATGAAGATGGGTCCCTTGTCGAAAATGGCGGGCATGATTCCCGGTCTGAGCAATATGATGGGTGGCATGGACGACGAAGAAGGTGGCACCAAGCTCAAGCGCATGATCTACATTTGCGACAGCATGACCGAGAAAGAGCTCGAGTCTGATGGCAAGATGTTCATCGATCAACCAACACGTATGACACGGATAGCCCGTGGTTCCGGCACTTCAGTCCGCGAAGTCGAGGAACTACTCACACAACACCGGATGATGGCCGGTATGGCAAAGAAGATGAAGGGCGGAATGGCCAATATGCAAAAAGCACAAGGTGCCATGGGCGGTGGAAATAAGCAACAACAAATGGCCGCCATGCAAAAGCGCATGGCGAGCATGGGAGGAGCGAACGGCATGGGTGGTGGAGGCGGCGGGATGCCAGATATTGGTGCGATGATGAAGATGCTGGGTGGTGGTGGCCGGGGCGGTGGAGGTGGCATGCCAGACATGTCAGCGCTCGGTGGTATGGGCGGCATGGGCGGCATGGATATGGGTGCCATGATGAAGATGATGGGCGGTATGGGCGGTATGGGTGGCGGGGCGCCACCACCAAAGGGGCGAAGGTGAAGTAGTCTTGAAACTCATGGACTTGAATTTGGACTTGGAGTGGTATCTTGGGTTTGTGCGTTTTGATGCATAGCCGTGGCGTTTTGGGGCCTGAATGGACTGTACCATTATCAGGAAAATACCTAGGTATCCGTGTCTGTCATGCAAAGTCTGACGACCGACACTATTCTAAAGCAAATGCAAGTCGACGATTTTGATTGATCGCATCCAAGGGCGGCTTCAGTGAATCGTTGATACTGGTCTTGCGCTTAGCGACCACGTGCTCGTTTGATGGCAGTAATGGAAGTACGCGCTGCATTTAAGCCGATACACATGAATTTGGTGAGCCGAGATTCAGGCACTGACTTTGTGAAAATTTGCGGCTTTTTTTATGGGGCACATTCTTCTCGCGCTTCATGGCGCTTCAAACACAGGGTAACATACTAACTCCGCAAGCTTGCAAGCAGGCTACGCGTAGACGTAGTAAAGGAGCGTCATTGATACGACACTAAGTAACGAAGGTAAGGTGATCATAGGAAGAAATAGACAGCATTATACCCCCATGTGTATTTGACTTAGAGTGAGATCAGAACTTTCCCTTTCTTTTCCATCCAGATCAACTCCATGCAACCTTCACGCTTGCGACAACGTGCCTTGAGCTTTGTGCTATGGCATTTCCGAAAGCTCGTCCCTGTCCATGTGGCAACATTCATTAGAACCGAACTGCATCGCAACGTCTACGATCGTCGGTCTTTCTCCTGGTGAGGTTCGAAGCATATTCGAAATCGTTCGCAGGCGAGACCTCGTCTCCTTTTGAGGTATGTTGATCTCTTCCAGTTCTCTGGGGTGATCGCTCAAGGCCGTAACACATGTGCTGACAAGGTCAAAGTCCTGGTAACCTCCACTACGGCCCCGACTCCGAATGCTTTTCGTTAGGGCATCGAAATAGATTCGTCCCAACACTGCGGCTTGCATCTCAAGGAACACACCCCAATGAGAACACATCGGCGGGGAAGCCTCGTGAGTCTTCTGCTCGAATTTTGGGAGCTTCGTACATACCGGGCCTGTTGAAGGCGATTGGTTTGTCTGTATGTGCTCCTTCTTCAGTCGTGTACTGGTGACTCATGCTGAAATCAGTGAGGTAGACTTGCGCAAGTGCGCCCGACCCCAGTGCCCGTGGGTCTCTAATCAAGATATTTGCCGGCTTGATGTCCATGCACTTCACCAATTAATCATGACAGTTTTCGACTGCTTGAGCAATACATGCGAATAGACGTTTCAATGTAATCCGCATTAATGTCACCTGTTCTCCCGAGCAATTCGTCTCTTCGATATAGTCGTTTAAGATGCAACAAGCTACTGGATATTACAATATGCTGAGGTTCCTGCCTTATAGGTAAGAGCCAATGAGCTGCGTAATGTGTTTGTGTTTCAACCCAGGTTGTGATTTCATTTCGACCACAATATTTTCAATCATTTCATGTCAACTGATCCGCATAGTCTTTCGGGCGAGATCTATACGTCGACAGCGGACTTCACGACCATGGCATAGGCAGTGTATCCTGATGCTGCAAGGCTTTCCAAGCCAACGATCTCACCAGGCTGATATCCGACGTGCATACCTTGCCCAGACCAGTCGGAGATTTCCGCCGTTTGGGGCAATTTCTCAAGATATTCTGTACTGACTGAGCAGATGCGTGATGCCGTTGGGGACAAATTCTTCAATAGGTATGTCGTGGAGACTGATAATTTTGACATTGTCCTGGTCGCAAACCTCAAAGTAATCTGCCCCCAGACTGACTCTTTTTGTTTTGAACGGATGGGGCGCAATTTCAGTAGCCAACAGTTTAGCTTTATCGGAGTTTTTGGTACGCGGAAGGGTCTTCTGACGCCAGAAAGCATGCGCCTTGTTGTTGGCTTCTTGGCCAAAGAGCAAATCCTTGTAGTTTCCGAACCAAAAGTTACCACCACCTTTCCCAAACAACATATCGTATTGTGCCGACCTCTCTTCGTCCGAAACGTCTCCAGTGTTTTGTGGAAGCCAGTCGTAGTCAAATCCACTGGAAGAGTCTTCCCTGATCTTCACAAATTCCACCAAAGTCTTCTTGATTTCATCGTTCTTCTGCTTATCGTAGGTTGGTTTGAGCATGGGCAAGTGCCAGGTTCGGAGTCCGCTGAAAAACGGTCAAATGGGTAGCGATTTTGCCAATTCCTTGTATTGCCTGTACGCCGGACGCGCCAGTTCCAATCACAGCCACTTTCTTGTTGTGTAGATCAACTTCCTTCTGTGGCCAATGCGAGCTATCGTGTATGACACCTTAGGAATTCTCGACTCACTTGTAGGGTGGGGTGTATGGGCGTGCTGCAAAGCCGGTACACATGAGAACGTGGCGAGCACGATAAGTCTTGGTGTCTCCATTCTCGTTCGCCAGGCCAACCTTCCATTCCGAGTTTTGCTCATCCCAGTGAGCGGAGTTTGCTCAGGTGCTCAATTGTGTCTGATCGCGGATCCCCCAGACTTCGAGGACGTGGCGGGAGTACGGAAGCAGCGCGTTTCTATCTGGTAGTTTTGATTCCAGTTCCATGTTTTCCGGACTTCTTCGCCGCCAAACTGATATAATGGCACGTTTGTGTCTACTCGAGCTCCGAGGTAGTAAGTCCAGTACCTGAGATATGTGAGCGATCAGCGGGACTGAGTGGACGAAGATGGGATATACCAGACACCGCCGGCTTCCGGTGCTGCTTCGAACACTTTACATTTGAATCCAAGAGCTGTGGGCTCTTTGAGTGCATAGCAGCCGCTAAAATCAGCTCCGACAATGAGCATATCGAGCCTGTATCCTTGGATTGATCCCATATCGCAGATTGCTTTTCGCAGATCTTGGAGGTCACGTCATGAGGTCTCTGGACTATATAGTCTATAAAATTTTAATTCAGATGGAGATGAGTCGGTTCATTGGTTGCGCAATGGCTTCAAGGCGCGGAACCTACTCCGTACCTACAATAGGTACTGATGTGACTTAGACTTGCCACATCCCGCACCCCGCGCACTACTACCTCCTGCCAACATCTCGGATGAATCATAACGTCTAACTAGCACGTCGAGTTGTGTTTGCAGTGTGTCAAATTTCCGATTGTCGATCCCACAGACACCACGGAAGGATATCGGCAGCATGTTGCAGTGCCTCATGATTCTAATAGAGGTAGAGGAGGAGATGGTGTGTTGTGAGGCTAAGGAGGAGCTGGAAGAGGATGTAGTAGCCGCTGGGCAATGACTAAGCACGGGGCTAGTGGTGGATCGATGGGAGAATTGGCAGCCCTTCAAAAGATCCATTTTGTCCTTCTTCATCGACATGAATCGGCTTCCCTTTAGATTAGTTGGATTTTGTCTAAAGTTCTTGTCATTACGTCTACGGCGTAGCTAGTGGTATGCAAGGGTGACCACAAAGCGCGAGCGAGTGACTACCTATGCCCGACCTGTGGCTGTGAACGGTGTGTATGAAGTTTCATTTGCGTACTAAACTAGAGAGCCGTGAAACAAGAAAAAGAAATCCAAAATTCAACTTCGGCCTGCTCTTAGCGACTTGGGGGATCCAAATCTTGGATTGCTTACACGCAGAGGCTGATGACTCGATCTACTGTCCCTCGCAGATGCGGCGACGATGTGCAAATATAACTTAGAAACGACAACCTGGTTGGCGAGAAGACAACTGCGCTAGTGTCATGGGACCAAAAAGGTGGTGGCCCAATACAAGGCGATTGATTATTACTCAGTCGCCTCCCTGGCACCTTGGGGATGAGGACCATACAGCTATCTGCAAGTGTTACGACACTAGTCTAAAGCCTGTGGACGATGGCGTCCTGATGCGATATGATTCTTGATGGTCACGGCGATACAGCTGGACTTAGCAAGAAGCAGTTCAACATCTCCTCCTGGTTCATGCAAGCTAAGAAGAAAACATGTTCTTGATTGCGGTTCTAAAGTTATATAGGCATGCATAGTCAGCCTTGCCATCGGGTCATTGAGTAGAAAAAACTTTCTGGCCCTCGAACCACGTTTCGGCCACCTTCGCCTTCAGTAACTCCTCATCCTTCCACTGCATGTCAACAATACAGAAGTCAGCAAGCATTCCAACGTCCAGGCTGCCTATTCGCTTCTCGGCGAAGCAAGATACTGCAGCGCCTTCAGTGACAGCGCTTACGGCTTGAGCCAGCTCCAATCTGAAGTTTGCATTTACGGGCTTGTCGCCCGCTTGGGGTTGCCGTGCCGACTTGCGAGTCGTTGCAACATATAGATTTGGTAGAGGGGCATAAGGCGCCGTTGGCGTGTCTGATCCAATAGCCAAAGGCGCGCCATGATCAGCAAACTCCGAGTATGCAAATGCTCTCTTGACTCTCTCAGGCCCGAGTAGTTTAGGCCATGCGCGCAGTATCGCCGGGTCTGAATGGACAGGTTGTATACTTGCGGTGATGCCTAGCTTGCCCAATCTTTTGGCGTCCTCAGGCGCCGTGAGTTCCAGGTGCTCAATGCGATGGCGCTGGCCTGGCTTGCCAGACTTCTCTAGAACATTCACAGCATTGTGGACTGCTTGGTCGCCAATAGCATGAAGCGCACATTGAAGACCAGCCTCACATGTCTTCTTGACGACAGGTTCAAGCATCTCAGGCGTCCAGATTGGGCCTTCAAAATGACCATTTGAGCTGTAGGGTTCAGCCAGAGCAGCAGTGCATGCGTCGATGACCCCATCGCAGATGATCTTGATGCCTACGATCCTAAGATCAGGACTGTTCTCACTGTTGAACTCTCGACTTAGTTCAATGGCGCGGTCGACTTGCTGCAGCCGATGCTCTGGTCCGTCACCAGGGAGTATGCACCAATGTGCTGCTATGCGCAGTGGAATCTGACCCCTCTCCTCCTTTCTCAGTGCGAGAATGGCTTCCCAGGCGTTCTCATCCATAGCCATATCGATACATCCTGTACATCCTGCTTCGTGATACGCCTTGACAGCAGATTTCAATGCCGCCATCTTGTCTGCCACAGGAAGCACCTTGGCAAGATGCGGCCAGACAATCAGCAGGACACATGCCTCACTCAGTAAACCTGATGCCTTGCCAGAGGCATCGCGCTCAATAGTGCCACCCGCCGGGTCTTTCATGTCTTGCACTCCCATCTCTTCGAGTGCCGCGGTATTGCACCAGCAAGAATGGATATCTTTTGAGTCGATGTAGATAGGCCTAGGATCCAGATCATCCAACATGCTTGCCTTCGCCTCCCCGTTAGTCATACTATGCATCCAACCCTTGCACAATATGCGTTTCTTTTCTGGGTTCTCTTTGGCATATTTGGTGATGCGCGCTCGTATTTCATCAAGATCCTTTGCATGATCAAGGTCGACCTTGTGCAGCGATTGGCCCAGCATCAAAAAATGCATATGCGCATCAATGAAGCCAGGCAGTATGAACTTCCCATTGAGATTCTGCACTGCAGCTCCCGCATCACGGAGTGATGCTACTTCAGGCGCTTCGGCATGCCCAATAAACTTGATCTTGCCATCTTGCACCACTAATGTCGAATGCAAATCGGCTTCTGAGGTGGACGCACTGCCTTTGAAAATTCGCGCATTGGTGAAGATGACGGGACTTGTTTTCATTTTGAGTTTGCTTGGTGTTCTGGCGAGACAATAGGGGCGTGATTGAGGTACGGTATCAGATGGAAAGTGATGAGTAGTAAATCCTCTATGGTGGGGGTTATCAGATGAAAATGCAGCCGGTGTCGGACGAAGCCCCCACGCCTTGCACCTCGCGCCCTACAACCAACCTCCACCCGCAAAACATTAACCAGAGGGCGGGACAACATGCTTGAGAGCGACTTCATTATGGCATGTAGAGTCAGACACAAGTCGAAAATTCTTATTGGAGAATGCTTGACCCCCACGCCAATGGGCCCCGCATTCGGCGATGCGCCTACCTACCGATCGTTACTCACGAGATTCAGCACAGCAAGAAGTTTCGTGACCGCATTGGGGATTCCAACTTTGAATTCGCATATCTTCATACAGTACTGATAGGTCCCGAAGCATATCGATGTGCATGGAGACCTTAAAGACTCGGAGTTTTTTCACTTACGGGTAGCTCTGGAGAGCCGGCCAGGCATCGACTGTGCTCACTGACTAAGAGCATCTAGAGGGCAATGCACGAAGGGGTAAGCGCTACTATGCTGGAATCTTCACGATGAACATATAATAAGAGTAGAGCGTTATATAAGCTCATATCGGCATACATTAGGTGACTCGCACGTACTAAGATGCCTCTATATAATTCACGTGCGCAAGTGGTGCAGGAAGCAGGTCAGATATGCACTCACAAAACGAGGCTTCAGTTTCCACAAAGCATATGACACTCCAGCCAAGCTCGTGAAGCCGGTGTCACTCGAACGCAATGGTCGACCTCCTCCGCCAAGGTGTTACACCTGTGGCTTCGCACAGCATCTGTTTCAAGGGCATGGCTTACACCCGGCGTCAGCACTCTCCTCACACCGCGCATGCAAGCTGACACGGAGTGTGCTGCGACAATGCCGGCATTCTCGGGAGACGCGTAACAATGCTGTGGTATATGTTGATGTAAAGCCCGTGGTGATCTAACCTTCATCACATCTAGAAACCTTCCTCATCTCATAGCACTACAATTCCGATCCCTGTCATCGTGAACTTCGACAAAAATGCATGTCTCAAAGTCATTAGTTGCGGTTTCTCTCTTGGGCCTTACGCAGGCGCAAACACCGTCAGGCTTTGTTCCCCAAGTCGACACTAAACTCGATGTTATCTTCAACTCTACCACAGTCGATCCAGCCGGGAAATTGCTTTCGAAACCCAGTAAGTCGGTCAACCATCACTACGTTCACTCATGCTAACTGGAAAAGTCACCGCGACTCAACCCACCATCGCGTTATCCAGCGATCTCTTGAACGTGACCGATACTTACATGTTCATTATGCTCGACCTAGACGTGCCACCAGCCAATGGTACCACCGAACGACGAGTCCTGCTCCACGCCATGATCACAGACTTCACGGCTGTTCAGCCAAACATCAATGGGATGTCCAGCACTCTCAGATCATCCGCAACAGGCCCTGCAGCATACTTGCCACCTGGTCCTCCAGCGACAGATACGAAAGCGCATCGTTACGTCGAGCTCCTGTTTCAGCAACCAGCGGAATTTGACGTTCAAGCATCGGCTTTCCCGACTGTGCAGAATAGGATCAATTTCGATCTCGCGGCATTCGCGACTGAGAACAGCGTGAACGCGCCCGTAGCGGCGAACTTCTTCACCGTGGATGGGCGCGCGAATACAGTGGCGTCTGGGACGCCGACGATCAGCGGAGGTGGTGCAAGGAATACATCACGGCCTTTTGAGGGTGCTGCTGCAAGGATGTTTCTACCATGTGGATGGGCTGCGTCGCTGGGTGCAGTCATGTTGTTGACCATGTGAAACCAGATGATCCGTTAAATGTCACTGGAACCACATTCTAGCTATCAATATCTCTGAGTTCAGGTCTAATTCGCACGATATATCACATATACCTTCGCGCACTTTCGAAGTCGGTTCAAAAGGATGCGACTGGACTACATCTTTGCCTTCTCGGCATTGACGATAGCCCAGTATCTCTCTGTTGACCGCATGCGCAATACTTTGCCATACTTAACCATGACGAGAAACACAGCTGACGCCGCCATGCCGATGAACGCAGCGGATATGAAGCAATCTTGGTAGCCAAGATTAGTCAACCAAGGAGTGATTCTAACCATGTCAGCGTTGAACTCATTGATAGGGGTTTGCAACGTACCCATAGCTGATTGCGAAGGACATAGTGTTCCGGACTAAGATGACAGTGACAATCGCATCCCCACTGATATCATGATAGCTGTCGATCATGTAGTTCACACTCAACGTAACTCCAACGCTGGATGTGAACGCCAGACAACCCATGGCGAAGATGAGGCCGAACCAATGGATGTTATGTGCTGCACCAACGCCCCATAGTATGAGCGATCCAGGAACCAAAATGAGACAAATCACAAAAGGCCAAAGACGGTGCTCAGCTTCCATGACTCCCCCGTTGCGACGAGCGAGTTTGACAGTCAGCCAATCGCTGAATTGGCCAGATACAAGCATGCCGACTACTACGCCAATACAACACGATACATAGCTGAGGCCGACCATGGAAGGCTTGAAGTTGTACCCTGGACCGCTCAGAATGATCGACGCGGTGGCGTTGAGCACGTTGAACCAGATCAGGTATGAGCCGTAGCTGAACCCTGCGTAGAAGATGACAGGCCAACCAAGGTATTTGAGACTGCGAATTGCGCGACTGAGCATGCCTCTTCCTGGTGTCACGTGCCAAAGCGCAAGCTTCTGGGTGAACGACTTAGTCGTGGTTCCTACTTCTTCGGTGGCAGTTCTTTGCGCCGTGAGTGGACCAGCTTTCTCTGGGTCTTGTCCTGTCGCGGAACTGGTCGGTCGGGAACTCGCTGTTGTGGCGAGAATGGTGGAGGGAGTCTTGCGAACGTAATTCGTTTCTTCCATGAACAGGAAGAGGATCACAAAGGCTACTGCGTTGAAGATTGCTGGCCAGTAGAACACCCACTACGAGTGTTTTATGGTAAGTAACAGGAAGCAGAGTCTCAATTGATGTCGCAACATACCTGCCAGCCTTGTCCATCGGCGATGAAGCCGGCGATGATGGGAGCAAAGTAGTTGCTACCTGTCAAGGTCAGTGCGTAGATTCCCATGTAAGATCCGCGCTATTGCCGTTCATTAGTTTGTCGGTTTTTCTGAGCTGCTCAGGAAACCTACCTGATGAGTAAAGTAGACATCGGTGACCGAGATCTCGGGAAGAGCCTCAATGGGCGCGATGAAGAACCCCATGACAATGCATCGTGCAGTCCATTCGCCATTACTCTTGACGTATGCACTCCGAGCGGTCAGTACATGCACTTTCATGTTCTTCGGGGTTTCAAGCTTACCTCCAGATACTGGTGCCAATCGTACCGAGAACTGACAGCAAGAAAGTCAAGCGCTTGCCATATCGCAATGCAAATGGCTGCCAGAAGAGTAGACCCCAGCCCAAGAGCAGAAACATAAACCCCGTGCCCTCGTTCAATGTTGGTATAGACACTCCCGATGCAGCGGAGAGTGGGACGAGGACAGAGTACACGGTTGCCGTAGCGATACCTGTCATCAAAGTGTAGCTGTAATAGTCAGAGACAAATCTACCCTGACCTTCACACTGACCTACAGATTGACACATATAGTTGACAACAACTTTCTCCTCGGGGACCAGTTCAGAGGGTCTTCTGGATCGCTAGATGGTGCTGGGTCCAAAATGATGTCTCCACCACCAGCATGCCGAGCTTGAATGTTGTGGTCAAGATCGACAAGGTGAACGGTGCCTGGGATAGCTCCCGACATCGCGCTGAGGTCTCCAGTCATGTTGGTGGCTTTCAGGCAGTGTCAACGACAACTCATCGATGGAAGCAATCGTCCCGTGGACACTTATAGATACCACGTTCGCACCGGTACGGGGGGACAAGAGTGGGGTCATGACGACCCATGGACCAGATACCGTCTTTCAACGGACTTTACCCAGCCTTCGGGCCGCAGCAACGCCGTCTCAACCATCTCGGTGGTTTCTCCATCTTGTGTTGGAGCATCAGCATGTTGATTGATAACGACTCGGAATTAAACCTACACAGTGTTCGTGGCAAGCGAGACATTGATCTCACATATCTTTCCCAATGCGATAAATCGCATCCCTCCACCACCGGCGCGACGGTTCCATTGGTTGTGGTAGGTCCAAGCGATGGCGCAGTGTTGGAGAGATATGAACCTGCATGCGGGGGGAACTACATTCGTTTGCTACTGGTACTGATGACTTGAAAGGCGCCTATTGGCTGTGTAGGGCCACGCTATACGAAAGAGCATGGGGAGGTACAAACAAGAGCGGGGTGTAGACCCACTCACGACTTTTTAATTGATCACTTTCCGCACTCCAACAGGACCACCACGGTTCTTTATCGGCAACACGTTGATAGCAACGCGGGACAAGTCAATCACCCCTACGCTCTCCGGCCCATTGCGGACAGTCTGGCATTTTGTCGTATCGCGGAATGCGAAGAGACGCAAGATGGTGGAACCAGCCAGAGCGGAATGCAGATAAGCGTGCGGAATTGCTGACGACGAGGCAGCAAGTAACTCGCTGGGGCCCAGGTGCTTAATGACGACCTGTATCCCCTTTGCGGACTTGCTGTAGTTACCACAATCAAGCTATCATGGCTATTGCAGCTCACACGTCAGGCCTCACCGTTATCCAGCCGAAACCCTTACCCAAAGGTACCCCTGCTTATGAAGAGAGACGAGCCTCAATACTCGAAAATTTCGCAAAGAAAGTTCCATCAGAATATCGCCTACCATCAGAGTTCTTTGTCGAGCCCCCGCTTAACGTGTCAAATGTACCAGCTACATGCGGCATCCTGACACCAGCCGAGGTGGACATAACCGAGAACTACGATGCTGTGGGACTAGCAGAAGCAATCGCAGCTCGCAAGCTCACGTCGCTTGAAGTAACGACTGCTTTCTGCAAACGCTCGATTATCTCGCATCAACTTACATGTTGTCTGACACAATGGTTCATGCCTGAGGCCCTCGAGCAGGCGAAAGAGCTAGACGTGTATCTTGACAAGTATGGCAAAACCAAGGGTCCGTTCCATGGTGTGCCCGTCAGTATCAAAGAGCACATGCCCATGAAGGGCACATATTCGTCTTATGGGTCACTTGCCAGTACCCAGTTCGACGAGGAGGATTGCTTGATGGTTGCGATGCTACGCGAAATGGGTGCGGTTTTTTACTGCAAGACGAATCAACCACAGTTGATTATGCATCTTGAATCAACATCCCATTATGGACGTACGCTGAATCCGTTCAACACCAACCTCAGTTCAGGTGGTTCCTCGGGTGGCGAAGGCGCCCTTGTTGCCATGAAAGGCTCTGTCATGGGTGTGGGGACAGATATAGGAGGCAGCATTCGCGGTCCCAGTGCCTTTAATGGCATCTATGGCTATAAGCCCACAAGCTATACTTTGCCGACGAAAGGCTTTCTCTCCCATCCCAACTCGGCAGAACTGAACGTACTGGCTTGCGGTGGTCCCATGTGTCGGTCCTTAAGAGATGCGGAGTACTTTACGTCGAGCATTCTGGGTGCAAAACCCTACATTCGCGACCAAAAGCTCATACCGCTTCCCTGGACGGGTTTCAAGACCCCCCTAAAAAGACCCCTCAAGATTGGCATAATCTCTAATGATGGCTTTGTCGACCCCCAGCCCCCAGTCAAACGCGCTATCACCTGGGCTAAATCGCTTCTTTCAGATCCCAAGCACTCAGGCATTGTTGAAGTCAAGCCCTTCAAACCATACAACGCTGCCGAAGCCTGGTCCCTCATTCGGCGCATGTACTGGCCCGAAGGCGACGCCCCAGTTCGCGCAGACGTCGAGTCCACCGGCGAACCCGTGCATCCCCTCAGTCAATGGATCCTCGCTGACGCGGCACCCTACGGCATGCTCACCGCCGAACAAGTAAACGACATGCGCGGCCAACGCGACGAATTCCGCTATGCCTTTGCCGACTCGTGGAACGCGCAAGATGTCGATATTGTGATTGGACCTGCGTTTGTAGGGCCTGCGTGTAAGCACGACACGGCGTTTTACTGGACGTACACTAGTCTGTGGAATTTCGTGGATTATCCGGGGATTGTAGTGCCGACGCCTATTGTGGCAGAAACAGGGGAAAAGTATGAGGCGGGGTACTCGCCATTGAGTGAAGCGTGCGGGAAGGTGAGGGAGTTGTGGGAGGAAGGCGGGTTTGAAGGGGCGCCAGTGGATTTGCAGATTTGTGCGAGGAGGTACCATGATAATGAGTTGTTTGGGGCATTAGCAGTGTTGAAGGATATTTTGGGCTTACCGTAGAAGATGCAAGTCACAGTTCGATTTTCTCATCATGGCGTTTGGCATGTGGACTACGCGTGACCTTTCTCAGGAGATGCAGCGTGTACTAGCGGCTCCTCGGTGAAGAGCCGCTTGAGAAGTCAAAGAATTCTCGTGATTAGGGCCTTGCGATGGAACTCGCATAGATAGAGCCATTTGCGAAGCTGGTGCTGTTACTCCATGCGCTTAGGGAGACTCGACCTGAACACCGCAGTCAGCATTACGACAAGACCGATTCTTCACGCTTGAATTTCACTTTACTCGACAAGCACAATACACAGAGGGATTGACAGCCGTAGCCTTACCTTATAGGGTAAGTTCTTACCATACAACAGGATTGTCCTTCGAGGATAGCATCGCTTACATACCCGTAAAGCGAGAGAGTATACAGTACAGCATTACACTGTCTATCTTTCATCACAGCGCATCTGGAGCCTATCCGTACATTCAACCCAATATCATGGTGATCCCCTCACTCCCTACTGAGCTACGCCTCGAAATCTGTGCCTACGCCGCAACCTTCAACCTCAAATCCTTTCTACCCTACCTGAGCCTCTACACCTCCTGCCACCAAGTCAAGCGCGAAATGGACATTGAGGTCCTTCGAATCCTCACTTTGCGCCTCCGTGAGATCAACAGCAATATCCACCCTGGCTATGGCATTCAGCTCGAGATACCCACAGCTTGCATAAAGGCAATGCGCGATCTACGCCTCATGCTGTCAAAACATATGTGTAAACTCGGCTACAGTACCACCATGCTGCGTTCACCATGCTGCTTCGACGCAGTCTTCGAGTCACCAGTGCACTCGCTCACTCTAGTCTTCGATTACACATAAGCGACCGCACGAACATGGAGAATATCAATTGGATATACTCGTACATGCTCACGGGTAGTCTCTTAGGCACGGACGGCACGCTGGATGCGCAACGTCTCATCGTCGACATTGGTAAGCTGGACCACGATATCGAGATTGAACCCTCGATCATGTTACTTGAACGAAGCAGTCGCGAGCTTAATGCTTGCGAATGGCGCGAATTTGACTGGAAGATCAACCGGAAGAAGGGCGCGAAGGTTGTATTCGAGAGGAAGGGTAGTACAAAGCCTAAGTTGCAGCCTCGGGACGCACAGCTCCTAATCGCGCTTGCAGGACCCTGGTGGACGTTGAAGCGCTGGGGTATCTTGTGGTGTTTGGTGGGAATTGCGGCTGAGCCTTGACATAATGAATTGGTTTTTGGTGGTAACGTTCGCAATATATGCCATCTTGTACGGGTTACGTTTAACCTGTGGAGCATATGCGGATGTGTGGAAAATGGGAGGTTTACCTTTGTTTTGAGGGGTCGGTGGAGGAGGAAGATACCAACGCTTACGGGAGGGTCGAGTAAGCTACATATTCAAGTGCCAAGACAGAGTGGGCAGACGCCTGGAAGGCGTCGGCGATTCAGGTGTGCAGTGGAGGATGTGACCGTTGATTTGTTTATTGGGGCGATACAAACCTGTGGTGATAGGTAGCAACCAGGACCAGTGCGGGCACCTTTTCTAGTCCAATTTAGTTCCTAGCAATGAAATCATGGTACGAACAAACTGTCTCGTAAATCTGGAATACGGCTTATTCGTTAGAGCACTTTATGAATCAAGTTACTACGGTGTAGTGGTTGTGAAGAAGATGCAATGGTGCAAACAAGTGTAATCCTCCATTGTGTCAGACGCTGGTAGTTGCTCAAGGCGCGCGTTGTTAGTTTCATGCTTCGATACTGAGCTCGATCATTCAGGCTTGATCTGAAGACCAACGTATCATGGTCACGCAAGTCGATTGGTGTGACTGCCATGTGGAGTAGACACTCTCACGCAGCAACGACGCACCCAAGGATAGCCTAAACTTTGTCGGAGATAGCTTACGGTATAAAGTGTTGCTCCCCAGATCGGAATAATCTTCCTTATGCTTTTGCCATGTTGTATTTGTTTAACAGTTGCAGGACATAGTCGTGGGTTACGAATCCACCCAGAAAGTTGTTCAAGAATCACATAGGGCTGAGGCGGATTTAGCGTCTTGGCAGCCCGTCACGACGGGAAATGCCGCTCGTTCACATCGCGTTGAATCCTCACGGACTTCAAACCCCACGAACCTCTTTAGTATCTTTCTACCGCCATGCTCGACTTATAACAACACACCTCGCGCTCTGAACGCGCACTCAGCATGGATCAATTGCGCATCGCAGACCTCTCGCCTGCCCTACCAGCGCTCGAAACCAGGCAATTCCGAGCCTCAGTCATCCTTATATGGCCGTACTCGTCCTCGCAACGCCAGTTTGCGCTCCTTCTCGCCGACCCCGACTTTCGACTGCGCCGAAAGAACGGTCAAGTCCGTGTTCGCTTTACAGGGTCAAGCGCGAAGGCGATTGCGACGACAGGCGTGGGGATTGGCGACGAAGTCTTACTGAGTCTGCGCGGCGCAGAGTTTGTAAAGGATGGTGCGGTTCAGACACCAGGCAGGAGCATTGATTGGGAACTGGAATATGGGCAGACTTTGACTGTGCAGGTGTTTCGCGATGGCCGTGAGACTGCGAAGTTGGAGCTTGATGACATCGAGCCTACACCTGCGCCGGAATCGCCTAACCACCGTTTGTCACTTGGAGGGCCGAGCCCAAGTCAGCATTGGTCCTCGCCGGCGATCCTGAAGCGCATACGCCTCTCCGATGGGCCCTTCTCCCAGGCACCTTATGATCCATTTACAGAGGATATCGAACAGGGGCATGACAAGAAGAGGCGGAGAAAGTCGTATCGAGATTGGAAGGCTTGGACATACAGCGCGAGAACGCCGTCACCGGAGAAGGTGGCTCATTCTGAAGAGGACCTGGAGGAGGATGTGGAGCAACTATCGCCGATACGTGCACATCAGTTACCAGATACACCCATTTCACCATCCAAGCCTGAACCCCAACAGATCGCGGCAGATCGCCTTGAGGAACCAGAAGACGACGTAGAGATGTCTGCGCTTGTGGACGACCTGCTGTCTTCTGATTCAGAAGCCGATGACAACGAGAGCCGACAGTCTTCACATCATTTCGAGTATGATGGAGCGAATGAATTCCGTCCGGAAGACTCGCAGTATGCATTTGGAGGTGACACCGAGATAGATACCGAGGTGAACACGGAGGAGGAAGATGATGCGCAGAACGAACCAGAGGGCGTTAGTATGACTACGACAGTCGCGAATACGGAGGAAGAGCATACGGAGGATGGATTGCATCGTAGGTGGAGCGATGATCTTGACCCCAGCGATGCCAGCGCATTAGATATCCCGGCGGAAAGTGCTTCGACTGCCGTCGACAGCGCAGCCAATGCGGCAAGCCCAAAGGCCTCAGATCAGCCAGGACTTGCTCATATGCCAGCGCATGCGGCTGATCATCCTGCAGAAGTTGTAGAGACAACGGCCACAAATAATGTCTTAAGGCTCGAAATGCCTCCACCGACTCTGCCCATATTGCAGGTGGACGAAGCCGCTCCAGTCATTTCGGACTTGCTCACTCCAGTTGGTAGGGAGCCATCGAGTCCAACGCTCAAACCACAGGACTCTTCTACACTTCCCTTGCCGTCACCGTTCCCGGGCGATATCAACACGAGTACGACATCCTATCATGATTATTTTACAGCAACCGAAGCCGCTACGATACCCGAGACAGCCGTAGTCAATGAACCGGAGTTACCCAGCGATGCAGATTACATCATGGAGACCTCATTCTTTAGCTCGATAGGATCGTCCAA
This sequence comes from Plenodomus lindquistii, assembly GCA_025504975.1. Taxonomy (NCBI): domain Eukaryota; kingdom Fungi; phylum Ascomycota; class Dothideomycetes; order Pleosporales; family Leptosphaeriaceae; genus Plenodomus; species Plenodomus lindquistii. The sequence continues at coordinate 132,624 of JANUWI010000013.1, forward strand.
AGATCCCTCGCTTCACCCTAATCACGAGTCAGCCTTTACACCTGTTAGGTTTACGTTTGGGCTTGATGGTGCTGGGTGGTCTCGGCCGCCGTTAGACCTGTCGTCGCCCGCGCCGGAAGGTGACACAGTTCCAGAAACCTCACAAGCTGGAAGGGAAGATTCTGTGGAAGCAAAGGAGGAAACAGTTCCGCCGGCTAGTGAGCATGCGCCTTCGTCCCTTCAGAGAGAAGCAGAGGAGAGCCAGCATCCCGCTGCCGCCGAGGACGCCGGGCAGATACCGCTTGATGACGCGACAATCGAAGAGCCAGGTTTGAATGAGCTGTCTTCAGGTGCCGATACAGAACCGGAGGGAAGTGACAGCGAACAAAAAGAGCACGTCGTAGCGGCTGGGGACAATCCTGGAAATGGCGATGTCGAAGATGAGGAAGGAGATGAGGATCACAGCAAGGTAGCCAATACCCAAGACACCGGAGCTGTGTCTACAATTATCGATCTCGGATCCCCGCCCGTGGATGATACTCAGACGTCGGAGGCCGATATTCCCTCGGCATTCGACAATCCAGCTGAAGGCCACGTTAGTTACCAAAATACACAGCAAAGCACGACACTGGACGACCTTTCGAACATCTCTTCCACAGCCCAGGATGATGACGTGCTCATGGAGAACGAGAATTACAGTGAGTTTGTAAATCTGGAATTTGCGCCTGAAGTTCCAAGCACCGTCGCAGAAACACAACAGCACACAGTCGCTCACACACCAGCACAGGAGGCACTAGAAAGGGGATTTGATCCGGTGAACGCACCCATTTCATTACCCTCGGACGGAAACGCGTCCTCGGCCCCAGGAGAGTCCAGTAGCATGATGCAGGAGACATTTGATTCCGAGGAACCATTCCACCGGCCTGAGTCGCCTACGCAAGACGATGAGTTTCGATATCCAGAAGTGAAGATGGAATCTATCGAGGATGACTCGATCTTTGAAACGCTGACTCATTGGACTCAAGACGAGAGCGCTCCGTCACAGGGCGAAATGCAAGATGAGCTTATGATCGCGGTGCCAGAGGCAGGCGGAAAGATGGGCGAATTACATACTATGGCCGTTCCAGCTACGGGACCAGCCAGGAATACACGATCGAAGCTCAGTATCACGGTCTCCCCCACTCGCGAACGAACACAAACCCCCAGGAGGACTACACGCTCGACAAGATCCTTCGCATCCGTGACCCAAGACACTCTGTCACCCGTGGAGACGAGGTCACACGCGACATTCTCTGCATCTCAGGAACCTTCTCAGACTTCACCATACAGCCTCCGCTCGCAGTCCAAGTTGCTGTCGCCAGTGAAGCTCGCACCCGCGGTCGGTCCGGCCTCCTCTCGTCGGAGTCCACGAAAACAGTCTCAAAAGGTGGCTGAAGATTCGCAGGCTGAGACTGAACACTCGCTTCTTGACAACCATCTCTTGGGGTTAAGAATTTTCGATCCATCATATGACCCTAGCGCCTCGCAAGGAAGATATTCCAATGTGGCATATGTGAAAGACTCCGAAGATGATAGTGCCCGCTCCGAGCACTCCATATCCACTGCGAATCAAACCGACGAGCAGGCTGGAGCCTATAGCGATCCTGTACAACCTTCTGGGCTGAACGAAGAGCTAGAACGCCTAAAACCACCGCCAGCAAGCGCGCCCGAACCTCAACTAGGATTCAGAGGCAGGCGGGTCGTTGGTCGTGTCGCAGGACCGGTACTGAGGAGTAGTAGTCCCTTGCAACCTACTAGTCCTTTCAGCGTACAATCGTTGGCTGCAAGTCCTAACCGGCAGCTGCGCTCAGCAGGGTCAGCGGCTGCTTCTTCGGAGGCTGAGAATAGTGTACGTAGGGTCTCACCCAGCGATGGTGAAGATGCCGATGAGCTCGAGGATCAAACGACGCCCAAGGCCACAGCCGGTGAAGGTGAAAGCAGTCTAGTTGCTGCGCCCTACCAATCGCAGCAGCAAACACAGATGGATGAACACATGCGTAGCTCGCCACCACCAGTCATAACCACTTCTTTTCCAACCGTTCATCAGCACGCGACCCTTGAAAACGACGCACTCCTCTCGCCAGACGATACTCAAAATCACACCATGGACTCGCAGCTCTCCACCCACCAAGACACCCAGCTCACGCAAGCCACCTCCCTCAGTCTGCCATCATTCCAACCCAAAAGCCTCCCCATCGGCCCATCCACCACCGAACCCCCTGCCGTCGAGCCCTCCTCCGACCGCTCCACATCCTCCACCCCACCCCTCCCCTCCATCGGCCTCTCCACCCCTCTCGCATACTACACCCCCCTCTCCTCCCTCCCCTACTTCCTAAACCGCTCCTCACAATACCATTCCTCCGAGAACCCCGACATCCTCGCCCTCGTCACACGCGCCTCCACAGTACCAGCGCGCGCCACCCGCGGCCCAAAACACTACTACACCACCCTCCACATCACCGATGTATCAATCTACCCCGCTACAACAAGCGTGAACGTTTTCCGCCCGTTTGAAACCGCATTACCTGTTGCACATGCGGGGGATGTGGTATTGCTACGTGCGTTTGGTGTCAAGAGCGTCAAAGGCCGTCCGGGACTGAGGAGTGAAGAGGATAGCGCGTGGTGTGTTTGGCGGTGGGGGAAGCCGTGTTGGGGGATGAAGAAGGGTTTGTTTGGGGAGGTGAGGGCAAGAGAGGAGGTTAGGGGACCGCAGGTTGAGAGGGGCGTTGGGGAGTGGGCAGAGGTTGGGGTTATTAGGGCGTGGTGGGAGGGGGTGGTTAGGGGAGAGATGGAGAGGTTGGAGGCAGAGCGGGGGAAGAGTGAGCGTGGGAGTCAGGTTGAGGGGAGTAGTCAGATGGTAGGTGAGGAGGAGAGTCAACGGGTGATGAGAGATGGGGATTTGGATGCGAGTCAACCATGAGGTAGGAGAGATGTGCTGTAAGACGATTTGCATCTCAAGGCGTTCTTGAAGCTGTGTTGTACACCTGGGCATGCATGAATGGGGTCACTGACATAGCAATTGCTCCTCGCATAGCATCACATGAAGATTCGGTCTTGCGAGATCATTCATTGTGTCTCATTTCTATATGAACGTCTTGTCCTTTTCATGATCGTGTCTTCATAACCTGAACCCACTACCACAAAGACCAATATGAGTGTTTCACTGTACAGCACGTCGACTACTCCATCGACCTCTCACGAAGTCGACGTTTCGCCAGCAAGCATGTACAGTTACTCCACCCCCCTACTCTTCATAGCAGCAAGACCCAAACCTCATACACTGCAGCATGTCCGCGTTACAAGTCATAGATTAAACAAAATCTACTTCTCGTAAACCCAGTCGTGCTGAGCGCTCTTCCAGCTCTGGACCTCACCCTCGTTGAACCAGAGGGCAATCTCCTTCTTTCCGTTCTCGACGCTGTCGGAGCCGTGGCAGACGTTGCGGCCGACGTCGAGGGCGTAGTCGCCGCGGATGGTGCCGGGGGCGGAGGCGAGGGGGTTGGTGGCACCGAGGATGGAGCGGCCGGTCTTGACGGCGTCACGGCCTTCCCAGACCATGGCGCAGACGGGGCCGGAGCCCATGTCTGGGGGGGTATTAGGAGAGTCATTGGATGGTTGGACGAGGGGGTGATTGAAGGTGGGGTGTTGGGAGGACAGGGGGTAGGGGAGACGCACAGGCAATCAGACCGGGGAAGAAGGGCTTGCCGGCCAAGTCGGCGTAGTGCTTCTCGAGGTGCTCCTTGGAGGGAGTGACGAGCTTGATGGCGGCGAGCTTGAAGCCGCGGTTCTCGAAGCGGGAGATGATGGGGCCGATCAGGCCACGCTATGGGTGTTGTTAGTGAGGTGTTGAGCTGGGGAGAATCCCTTGTGTCCCAGCGATAAGAGGCGCTGGAGTAAGTAGGGAAGATGCAATTGACATGCCTGGACGCCATCGGGCTTGATAGCAATGAAGCTGTTGTGGTTGTTAGTATACGCTCTTCACCGCTTGTCCAATGCCCCAGTCCATGTCCATCTTCAAGAGGGGTAGTGTTGGTTGAAGGCGATGGTCATGGCGGGGTAATGGTTGACGTACGTCTGCTCGGTGGTCATGTTTGCGGTGATGTGGCTTTTACTTTCTTTTGAGATTGTCGAAGATGAGGAATCGAGGGGGCAAGTCGGAGCAACAACAAGACTTATGCGCTGGAATTTTTGGTTGGCGCCGCGTAGTGGGGTAACAATTGCGCTGGTTGGGGCGGGGCATTTGGAGCTGAATCGAGCTAGGCCCATTGCATAAGGTTGCGCACGCACCACCGCGGCCTTGGCCTGGACCCTGGCCTGTTTCGTGGCATCTATGTCAAGTGAAGTCGTGATTTGGACTTTATTCCTTCTTCGAGGCTGGCTTGCGAAGAATTGTTCCAGATTAGCTGCCAGCTATGATCACACCACGGCAGAGTTCCGCTCCCAGGTGGACGGCGTTGCTGCTGCTGTTGGCCGCGCTGTGCTGTCTCATTGTGCCAGCTGGTATGTAGCTTCCCGAGCCCCAGTCACAGCCTCCATAGCGTCAAGTACGACAATGGCCACCATAGAGCTGATTCAATTGTCTAGTGTCTGTCAAACACGAGAATTTCAAGACTTGCGCCCAGTCTGGCTTCTGCAAACGCAATCGCCAATTTGCCGACGACGTCTCCGCTTCGAGCTCCTGGACCTCGCCATATGCCCTCGATGCTGAGTCCATCGCTTTCAAAGACGGTCAATTGGATGCTGTTGTCCTCAAGACGCTCAAGGATGGCCAGGACAAGGTCCGACTACCTCTCAAAATCACATTCCTCGACTCTGGCGTTGCACGAGTGACGCTCGACGAAGAGAAGAGGGCCAAGGGCCAAGTCGATTTACGGCATGATAGCAAAGCAAGGAAGGAGCGGTACAACGAGGCTGGGAAATGGGCGTTGGTCGGAGGCTTGAAGGTCGCTCTTGGTGCTGCATTGAATGCAGAGGCCGAGCAGGGCTATACCAAGGTCACCTACGGCAAGGGTGGAAAGCATCAGGCTGTCATTCGTCATGCGCCGTTCGGCATCGAGTTTCAACGAAACGGAGAGACTCAGGTCAAGTTCAACGAACAAGGCTTTCTGAACGTTGAGCACTGGCGATCCAAGGTCGAGAAGCCAAAGGAAGAAGAGAAGAAGGAGGGTGAAGAGGAAACCAAGGAAGAGGAGAAGAAGGTCGAGGAGATTGGCGAAGACGAGAGCACTTGGTGGGAAGAGAGCTTTGGTGGAAACACTGATAGCAAGCCCAGAGGTCCTGAGGCTGTTGCACTGGACATCTCATTCCCTGGATACGCGCACGTCTTTGGAATTCCGGAACACGCGACTCGTCTATCGCTGAAGACAACAAGGTCTGTACATCACAATCACCTGCCACGCCCACCAAACTGACACAATGCAGGGGTGGCGATAACGCTTACACCGAGCCTTACCGACTGTACAACGCCGATGTCTTTGAATATGAGATGGACAGCCCCATGACACTATACGGTGCCATTCCCTTCATGCAGGCTCACCGCAAAGGCTCTACCGTTGGTGTGTTTTGGCTCAATGCTGCAGAGACTTGGATCGATGTCACCAAGAAGCGCAACACTGCAAACCCGCTTGCACTTGGCGTTGAAGGCCATACCGATACCCAGACTCACTGGATGTCAGAGAGTGGTCTCCTCGACATTTTCGTCTTCCTTGGACCTACCCCTCAGGATCTCACTCGCCAGTATGGCGAGCTGACTGGCTATACCGCTCTACCTCAGTCCTTCGCCATCGCCTACCACCAGTGTCGATGGAACTACGTTACCGATGATGATGTCAAGGATGTCGACCGCCGATTTGATAAGTTCAATATCCCGTACGACGTCATCTGGCTCGACATCGAGTACACGCAAGAGAAGAAGTACTTCACTTGGGATCCACTGACATTCGTCAACCCCGAAACCATGCACAAGCAGCTCGACAAGAGCAACCGCAAATTGGTCGCGATTATTGATCCGCACATCAAGAACACCGATAACTACCCCATCATTGACGAATTGAAGAAGAAGGACCTAGCCGTCAAGAACAAGGAAGGCAACCAGTACGAAGGCTGGTGCTGGCCTGGTTCCTCCATGTGGATCGACTGCTTCAATCCAGCTGCCATCAACTGGTGGAAGGGCCTCTTCAAGTACGACAAGTTTAAGGGTACTGCACCCAACACCTTCATCTGGAATGACATGAACGAGCCCTCTGTGTTCAACGGGCCCGAAACAACCATGCCCAAAGATAATCTTCACCACGGCGGCTGGGAGCATCGCGATGTTCATAACATCAACGGCATGACATTCCATAATGCCACATACCAGGCGATGGTTGAGCGCAAGAAGGGCGAGCAGCGTCGACCATTTGTTCTTACTCGCGCGTTCTACTCTGGCAGCCAGCGTAGTGCAGCCATGTGGACTGGTGACAATCTTGCAGAGTGGGCCCATCTTGAGGCGTCTCTCCCCATGGTTCTCAACCAGGGCATCTCTGGTTTCCCATTCGCTGGTGCAGATGTTGGTGGTTTCTTCGGTAACCCCAGCAAGGAGCTGCTCACTCGCTGGTACCAAGCTGGTATCTACTACCCCTTCTTCCGTGGTCACGCTCACATTGACACTCGTCGCCGTGAGCCTTACATTGCTGGGTCGCCTTACACAGAGATCATCACGCAGGCTCTTCGTCTAAGATACCAGCTGCTTCCTGCCTGGTACACCGCTTTCCACGAAGCCTCGACAACCGGCGCGCCCATCATCCGACCCAACTTCTACGTCCACCCAGATGATGAAGCAGGTTTCGCCGTGGATGACCAGCTCTACATTGGATCCACCGGTCTTCTCGCCAAGCCCGTGACCAAGGAAGGTGCAGACTCCGTATCAGTCTACATTGCTGACGACCAGCCCTACTACGACTACTTTGACTTCACCACCTACCATGGTAAAGGCCACCACACCGTCCCCGCACCTCTCGAGAAGATCCCCCTGCTCATGCAAGGCGGCCACATCATCCCCCGCCGCGACCGTCCCCGCCGCTCCTCCGGCCTCATGAAGCACGACCCGTTCACCCTCGTTGTCGTTCTCGACAAAGACGGGAACGCAGAAGGCACCCTCTACCTGGACGACGGCGAAACCTTCGACTACGAAATGGGCGCCTTCATCCACCGCCGCTTCTCCTTCGACGGTTCCCGCCAGATCCTCACAAACTCGAATCTCGATACCAGTCGCCAGACTGTGCGCTGCGAAAAGTACATCAAGAGCATTGCGCACATCCGTATCGAGAAGATCATCGTTGTCGGTGCGCCCAAGGAATGGGCTAGCAAGAAGGAAGTAGTAGTCATGCAGGAAGGCGAGATGGAGAGTAAGAGGCGCAAGCCGATGCCATTGGAGTGGCATGCTGCAGAGGGAAAGAAGGCGAGTTATGTAATCATTAGAGATCCAAAGGTCTTTGTGGTCAAGGGGTGGAAGATTGATTTTGCGGAGAAGGGTGCGGGGCATGCGCATCATGGGCATGAGCACTAAAAGACAACTGAGATTGAATGAAGAGGGATGAGCTGGATGAGTGGATTTCCACCAACGCTTACGTTGAGGTCATAGATGATGTGTAGATGGGAAGGGTACAAGATAAGTTAGCGAAAGAGCAACAATGCGAATATGTCCACCATAATGTACTGTGAACACAGGCAACCAAACCCCCTCTTCGATCCAGCATTGTCCTAACGCCCTGTAATATATACTCGTAGCAGAATGAGCTCTTGACTTGACAACCCGCTTGGCACGGAATTACGTTTGGCGTTTGGCGCAGGGGATGATAACAGATGTGACAGAGCTGTTGCAGAAAATTTATGTAACCCCCGTTCTAGCCTCACTGCTGATCTCAAGTAAGACTAGGTCACAATTGATACGAGCACAGGGGTTAAAGTAACCATTTTATCTTGTACTAATACCAGGACTGTCTACAAGCTTACCGCTATACCACCCAAACCCACCAAGGCAAATCAAATACACACGTCCCAACATACCCTCAGCGCGCCCGTCCACCCAGCGCCCCAATCCTAGTATTCAAATCCTGCAAGATCCCAATGTACTGTCTGCGAACGCCCTCGAACGTCGGCTCAGATGGGAAACTGGCCATCAGCGCGGCGACCTCGTTGCGGTTGAAGGGTTGATTGAGGCGTTGGTACAGATAGGTGCATTGTTGAGTGAGGTTGGTGACTTGGATGCGGCGGAGGGTGTGTTGGGTTTCGAGGGTTTGGACGTCTTGCATGAGGGCGTAGATGCTGTTGACGAGGCTGGCGGTGTTGGGTTCGTAGTTCATTGTGAGGGGTGGTGTTGTTGGTGTTGTGATTTTGTTGGGAATTGGGTGTTGTAGAAGAATCGTCTGTCTCTGTTAAGGTAAGAATGTTTCTTAGTTGTGCATGGTAAATTGAAAACTTGGTAATAATATTAAGCATACTTGGCGGCACGATCTTCTTTATATCCTTTTCCCCAGATTTAGCCAGCGATTGCGAGCGCATGGAAACTCTTCAGTGAGTTTGTTGGCCATTCACGGATGATATTGTGATGCGAAGCAGATGCTGAAGGGATGGATTTACAAAAACCTCGAAGCTAGTGAGTGTTGCAAGTTCGTGACAGGACATGCACGCAGCACAATGTTTAAGATTGATGTTTCGCGACATGATCCTGTCGAGTCTGATTGGTAAACTCGTGTACATCTGATTGTGAGGGGTTAGGTTTAGAGAGTGGGTGCAGATACATATTGTTGTTAATCAATACTATGCAACTGATTGTCCGCTTCTCAGACCTCTGGATCGTTAGTATGTCCATGCTCTCAAGCTCGAGCGGTCCTCACGAGACCTCAATGGAGCGCTGGTTATTATAGCAATTACATGTTCGAGTCTGTGATATATCGCAATATAAGCATGTGACTAAATTTTGCAGTGGATAGTTGCATTTTTTCAGAAACATGTCGCGCACTCAACCTTAAACTGTAGTCCGACAGACCACGAGATGGGTTAGATAATTATGCTGTAGGGTAGGACTTGTATACTCATTACGCGCCCACTCTACACTTCGAATACTAGGGAAACATCAGTACAGGCTCAGATTAGCATGCTGCATGGCTTGTGGCTGACTGCCAAATTGCTAGTGTGAGATTTTTGGCTTGGTGTTATAGTAATCTTAGATACCGCACATATGGTTGCTACAGATCACAGGTGTATTAGGTGCACTAAACACGGGATGATGGTGTCAAAGCCAAGACTGAGCGCTTTCTTTCACTGATTCCTACACAGATTTTGGAAGCTACAATGGTCTCTGAGCACGATCACATGTTAAGAAAATATGCTCACAAAAGATTACATATGTAGTCACGTTGAAAGAAGTCATAGTATTAAGGATTCACTTGTATATCTTATAATCAAGCATATAATTCCTAAATACCGTATATGATCTCATGTGTCTGGCCCCTGATTGCTAGGTCTCTCACCATTAAGCCCGCTGTAGTCAATCAGATTGCAAATGACTCCGGTGCTGACAGGTCATAGTGCTTCGTAGAAAAAGACTTAATTCGTACCCTGGGTGCGACAAATCATCGGACCGATCTTCTTAGAGCAGTCACCCTTTCCCTGAGGTTCACTGCATATTTATGCCATTCACTACCAGTAGTCTCTGCTGACTTCTGCGATTGAGATGGGTAGCAGTGAACGTAGGTCTTGAGAGCTTCCGCTGTAAATTTGCGTCGAATGTCCACGAGGACATCGTCACAGCGGTGGTTAAGATCTTTTACCTTATCGCAAATTTTGCGGAGATCCTGGTCGCTATTTGTAGACTTGGATTTGTTGATAGAGCTACTGGAGTTGTTCTTCCAGGTCTGGAACTCGGATTCGATGCGGTCTACGTCTGCTCCGAGCTTGATGGTAGCTTCGATGGTCTTATGGATTGAATTCGCTTCATCTCTGGTGGACATGGTTGTGGCTGTCTTTGTTACTGGTTCTGGGTACTTCTAGAAGTACTGTAATTATTTCTGGATCTTTGGATGTAGCGAGAAGTGGGTAGTGTTATAATGGTGGTTATACTACTTCTTTGTCGAAATACGGGCAGTTTTATTCCCAGTGTTGGGTCATTCATAAATGTCCTTCAAAGTTGTCTGCTTCGCATATTCGACTTCGCCAACGACCTCCTGTTGAATCGGAAGTCTCTTCATAGAACGTAAACAGATAGAATCGTATACTCTCGTGAATACTTGAGCCCATCAATGGGGTCGTCATTGATGTGTGTTTAGTTTGCACGGCAACCGGATTGATCTAGACTAAAGACGAGGCCTGCCTTCAATTGTCCAAACATCATGTAGAAGACGAATCTCAGCAGACGAGTTCGCCACTGAGAGTGCCCGAAGTAACGACGACATTTATCGCTTGTAGGCAATGGTGAGTCCTAATTCCGATGGCGGCAACAATAAAAAAGTCTCCGTAAGCGATACGCAAGTAGTTCAAGCGTTAATCATTCGCAACGAAACTACATGAAAGTGAAATGACCGATATAGCCATAGCTAAGGCGAGGAGGCATAAATGACTGCACCACGACCGACGCAACTTCCCGATGGGGCTAGCCGGTTTGTAAACCTAATGCTGCGAGTCGATAACAACACCCGGGGACAGTTAGTACCTGCAGTTTCCGTCTCTTAACCCATGCACTCAACACGTGCGCTTTCAGCCTCAAGCGACATCTGCGGCTAGATGACGCCTCTCACGTCAACAAATTTCAGCGGTGAGCGCCGATGAACGATATGGTAAACCGGTAGTTATGCCTATGCAGCACGCGGGGTCATCGCAACGCCTCATTGGCCATCCGTCAGGTTTGTGAGCCGTGTGGAGCTTCTAGCTACGCGATGAGTACGCGGATCTATATCCTTTTGGTATTGAACCCCGCAGAAGGTCGGCGTCCAGATGGCTATAAATGCGCGTTACGGCCACGTTCCTGGGCAAAAGCTTGTCAAAGCTTGGCCTTAGCTTCACACTCTACAAGTATTGGGCGTACGACAAGATGAAGATGCAAATCACATCTATTGCGCACACGGCAACCATCGCAGCCCTTCTGGTGCAAGCCGGAGCTGCGCCGACTACGATATCGGCGAAGTCCATCGTTGGTGAGGCTACGGCGGATGTGTTCCCTCCCGCAGGCAGTATGTAATCGATGCCCCACACCATTGGGAACATCCGCTGACAATCCGCTTCACTAGCTGAGGTAAACTCGTCTCTCTTTCCGCCAGAGTCTGTAGTCGGCTTCCCTGGCCCTACACCTACCGGAGTTGAGCCAGCGGCCATCCAGACCGCAAAAGGCTACCCCTACAACAGTGGCAATGCCAATTCCTTCCCGTTGGTAAAACCGCAGCCACATGGAAGCAGCGCTAAATCGCCAGTCTTCGACATCACTAAGTACTGGGGTAACTTGTCGCCCTGGTATTCCGTCCAGTCGGCTGATTACGGTCTGCCGAACGCTGATCCTCTAATCCCAGCCGGTTGCGACGTGACGCAAATGCATCTGCTTTACCGTCACGGTGCAAGATATCCCACGTCAGGCGCTGGTCCCCAGAAATTCGCAGACAAATTGCACAATGCGACCAAGACTGGGCTAGCCTTTTCTGGTGAACTTTCATTTTTGAGCGACTGGACGTATAAGTTGGGTGCCGAATTGCTCACACCGTTTGGTCGTAGCCAACTCTTCATGCTAGGAGTTACGCATCGACAGCTATATGGTCATCTGCTGAACAACTTTACCGAAGCTGGAGCTCTTCCCGTCTTTCGGACCCAGTCCCAGGACCGCATGGTGAAGACGGCGGAGAACTTTGCTGCAGGCTTCTTTGTGAGACTCTACTATGACGAGAGCAAAGCCGGGATTGTTGACAAAGGTACAGGGCGTCCCTGAATATATGAGCGAAGTCAACATTGAGATTCTCGTTGAGACTCAAGGCTTGAACAACTCCGGAGCCCCCTACGAAATTTGCAACAACTCCAATATCGCAAGCCGTGGCGGCATCGGCAACACGGTAGCCACCAAATTTGCCAATAATGCTTTTAACAGCACACTCGCCCGACTCCAGTCAGAGGTCAGCGGCGTCGATCTTACTTCCACCGATGTTATTGCCATGCTGCAGCTTTGCTCTTACGAGACTGTCGCCCTTGGCTACTCGTCTTTCTGCGATCTCTTCTCTGAGGACGACTTCCTGGCCTACGAGTATTACTACGATCTGTCATTTTACTACAACAATGGCTTTGGATCTCCTATCGCCGCTGCGCAAGGCAAAGGCTACCTTGAGGAATTCCTCGGTCGCTTTACCGGCAAGTTTCCAAGCGCAAACTCTGCTCTTAACGAGACCTTTGACAACTCGAGCACTTTCTTCCCCCTTACCCAGTCCATCTATGCCGATGCGACTCACGAGGTTGTTGTTCTTGACGTCTTGACTGCTTTCAACTTGACGGCTCTCTTCAAGGGTCCCCCGCTCAGCGCCACCGGTAATCAGAGATCAAGCAACTTTGTTGCCAGCAAACTCGTACCGTTTGCGACTCACTTCACTGCTCAAGTCCTCTCATGCCCGGCTTATCAGCCAACAAAGCAACTTCGATTCATTGTGTAAGTACCTCTTCATGTAATAGGCGTTGAAATCACTTACTAAACAAAGTTGTAGCAACGATGCCGTCATTCCAATCGACGAGTCGTACCCTGGGTGCCCGGCTGATCCCAATGGTCTCTGCTCGTTCGACAATGTCGTTTCCGTTCTCCAGAAGAGAAGCGCAGAGATTGACTTCGACTACGACTGCTTCGGTAACTATACAGCAAAGGCTGGCATTGACTACAACGGCCGTGCTCCTCGGTCTTAGGGACGTCGAAATGGCAGAGCAAATACTCAGCTACCCTCGGGAAACACAGCCGTACTATGTATATAATGACGACCATACTCAAGGATTCAAAATCCCTTTATTGCAGTCATGTTTCGGAAACGGCTGACATAGCGACCTTGGTACTCTAACATTGAACACGTAGTCCCAAAATCACCCTTCACATCCGCCGTTGTCAACTTCGCTGTACGCAAACACAAGTGAATGAATGTTTTTGCAACATCTGCTTGTTTTCTAAACTCGTACTTCTACAAGATAGTACCATTTGTTCTCGCTCTGGCATCAATATTATCCTCACGCGCCATCCCAATCACCCTTGCCTCCTTCCAATTTACTCCCACGCGGATTCCACCGCTGCACTGCTAGCATCTCACATGCTCCTGATCACGAACAAGCCTCACGTGTTCTGCTATATCTCCTATTTTAGGGCGACTCATAATCCTTTCTTTCCTTTCCGCGCTCTACACTCTCCACCAATCTCCTCTTGATCCCTACGGCTATCCAAAACATCACACATCAAACAACTAAACACCACACTTTAGTCGCACTCATGCCCTCATCCCACTCAAGCAAGCATATTCCCAACAAGAACCACTCATCTACCGCCTCGTCAGCCCACACCTCAAGCACACCGTCCTCGCACTCACGTGCCCATCCGCCCTCACACTCCAGAACCAGCTCATCCTCAACCATCCGCCCTTCGCAATCTGCGTCCAATGTACAGCGCTCTAGCGCAGGCTCTGCTAAACCATCCAGTAAACGTGTAGGTGTAGCACATACTACCAATACGACGCAGAATCCTCATTCTGCTCCAGCGGTTCGAGCGACTGACACAGCATCACGCATGCGACAACCGGGCTCTATGAACATGCGCGCCGGCATGTCATGTGTACATTCCCCGGCCGCATCCTCAGCTCGGGAATGGGAATTTGCAAGCGGCGGCGTACCATCTGGCAGTATGGTTGTTCGTCCTTTGAGCAGAACGCCTTGCCGGTCGTCGTCGTCGTCGTCGTCGTCGTCGTCATCATCATCGCTACGTCTAGTATCGTCGAAAGTCTGTGCCTCAGACTCCTGCAACGGCAGCGATTCTTCCGGCTCCTCGTCGCAAGGCTGTGGTGCGTATCATGGAAGGGTGGTAAGATCGACACGGAGTGTTTGCACGGCGCTGTATGAGTCTAGCGAGACGTTTGAGTCGTGGTAAAGTGGCTTGTGGGGATGCCTCTATGCTGTACGTACGTGTCTGTGTACGCTCGCTGTGGTTCTGGGACATGGAGTTGCTGCATGGGTGGTGGGTATTTGTCAATGAATTGGCCTTTTTGTAGTGATTTAGAAGAGTAAAGGTGGCCATCTTGCTAATTCATTCGTGAAGACTGCAATTCACTTCTACACTCACACATTACTCTTGTGCGGCCAGCCTAACAATCAATTCATCAAGATACCGTCTTCCCCTCCCTCTCCCCATCATCCCCCACTTCTTTCGCTGCATTCGTCCCCGGGGATTCCGCTTCCGCCGTCGAAGTCGCTACAATCTTTGCTTCTACCTGTTGAATTAGATACGCGCCTACATTCCCTGCTCCATCAATCGCGCCGAGTTTTGCGTCAAAGAGCTTGACTTCGCGGAGTAATCTGTGATTTCAACGTTAGTCGGTCGAAACCCGTATTCATATCCAGGTTCTAGACGCATTGCGAATTCGTGGATAGGTAACGCAAACTGCAGTGTACTGTACATACCTCGCTTTTCCCCCCGCCGTCTTAACACCCGCCTCCTTAACAACCTTGCCAACCTGCTCCCGATAACTCTCGAATACCGGTCCCATGATCATACGGACCTGGATTTCACCCAGGTACTTGTTGATAACTTTATACATGGTGACAGTATCCTTTGTCAGACTCTCCATGCTAGCGGAAACGTCCTTGCTCACTTCAGCCGCGTCATCCCACTCGATTTTCCGCAGACTGCGCATATGTACGCCCGCGCGCCCGGCCAGGATGTCTGTGAGTTTATCGTGGATTTGGTTTTGTTGGTCGTGCAAGAGGCGTTTTACGTTTTCGAATTCTGCGAGGCCGGTCATGCCTTTTGCGAGGGCGCCGGCTTTGCGGCGCGCACATTCGCGGATGTAAGGGAGTAGGGCGATGATGAAGCTTAGGGTTTGGCTGGCGATGGCGAGGTGTTTGGTGTTGATGTTTTTTAGGCCTGCGCTGTGCATTGCGCCGGCGCCGAGGATGAGCTGGCATAGCCGCGAGTTGAAGAGTTTGAGGTATTCGCAGAGCGAGGAGGATACTTCGGATGTCATGCTGGGAATGGTGGAGAGCAGGATTTCGAAACGCTGGATGCCGCGGAGGACGTGGGTGGAGGATGTGGAGATTGTGTAGGGGGAGTCGTCGATGATGGCTGGAGCTGTGCTTTTGCCCTTTTCCTTTGCGGGAGGGTTGGCGTTGGGGGTTGATGTGCCGTTTGTGCCATCCGTTGTCATTGCGGTGGGTTCTTCAATCACACGGAGCACGTCACCGGTCTCTGACCAAGTTGGGGGATCACTTTCCATGCCTTGCAGAATCTGCGCGAGGACTTCGTTGTCAGAGGTATCGAAGTCCTTAGGTTCCCAGCGGTCAGAGTCCATGGCCTTGGCGAGTTCCTGCTTTTCGATATCGCCGAATTTGGAGACAAAGTCGCTGATGTGGGTGTTTACTACGCCCTTCAACGCCGCACCAGATCGACCAGAGACAGCTTCGCATTCGTCGGCGAAGAGGCGGCACATGTTGAAGTAGCGGAGGAACCGCTCGAGGGGGAGACTAGCTGTTGCTTCTGAGCGAACCTTGAGGAGCTTGGTGATCTGAGTCTGGGCGGCGTCGACAGCCTGACCGAGAAGACTGGACATGTCTAAAGCTTGCATGAGTTCCATCTGAAGGTCGTTGCTAGCTGGTGTGACATAATCGGGGCCAATGTAGCCGTCAATGCTATGCTGCATGTATGGACTTCGAGGGGGTGATCGAAGTCCGCCTGCAGAGGGTGGAGGTGTTGTGACGCCACTGGTCACGTCCAGTAGTACCTTTACTAGCGTGCTGAGCCGTCGTAATGCTTCGCCGATATTGGTGAAGATATTAATGAAGAACTCCTCAGCGTCCGCAGGGTCCATAGCGCGCAGATTACGAGCTAATATTGAGTTCTTATCCTGCTGACTGTGCCCCCGACCTCCCCGTGTAGACACCGAGGTCATCGACTCTGTATCGTCGTCTGAAGAGCTTGGAAGGTGTTTGCGGATGAGAAGCTTCATCTCGCGCATGACGGCTTCTCTGAATGTCGCACTGGCTTGATTCGTGAACTGTGCCGCACTTAGCCCATACAGACTCGCCCGCAAGTCCGCACGCAATTTATCTCCTGTGGTCATGTAGGTAGAGAAGCTCGACTTGATTTTTGGATGTATGCCGCGCGCTTTCTGTGACGCCGTTACCCACCGCTCGAGAGTCTCAGAACTTGGCACCGCCTTGACATGGTCTCTCAGGTCAATGATGAGCGTGTCCACGAAGCGCTTTTCAAAACCTCTTCCGACTCGAAACTTCAATTCGTGTATGCCATCAAATACGCCCTCCAGTGCTCGTAACGGTCGAAGGTCTATTAACCGCGGTGGTAGACGTGAGTTTAGCCAGGAAATTTTGGCCGAGTCGGACGTGTCAAGGGCGCCAGTTATTAGTGTCTCTATTACCTCTAGTCGCGACATGGCAATCTCCAGATCTCCTTTGTTGACTACCTCGTCACAGTGCGATAGGCCAACGATGACACCTTGCAGTTGGTCGACAGCATCTGTCAATTGCCTGAGATTCTCACGCCGTTG
Source organism: Plenodomus lindquistii (assembly GCA_025504975.1). Taxonomy (NCBI): domain Eukaryota; kingdom Fungi; phylum Ascomycota; class Dothideomycetes; order Pleosporales; family Leptosphaeriaceae; genus Plenodomus; species Plenodomus lindquistii. The sequence goes on from JANUWI010000013.1 coordinate 149,393, forward strand.
TTTCATTTCCACAATCTCCAACCCTCCTACAGCCATCTGCTCGTCTAGTCGTCGTAGATCTTGTCTCAGTCCTTTGATCCTTGCCACTGATTCGGAGGCCTCTGTTTGAAGTTGGCGCAATGATCCCAGAGCCGCGAAGAATGAGGTGGAAGCCGAAGATATAGCCGAAATGAGATGCACTTCGACCGTGTCCATGTACCACGACAGTTTCTCTTGCAATATCGCATTGGTTGCCAGTGCCTTCCTCCCTGTTGGCTGAGGTGCTTCCGGCGTACCATTCGTATTGAATTCGTCATTACTCGTTGTTCGCACAGGCCGTACCACCTCTGACCTCTCGCTCACAATGTCAAAGGTTCGGGGGTTCTCCAGGTGAAAGTTTTCGTCAAAGTAGACGGCGGGTATGGTAGAGAGTGGGGTGACAGCAGGCGGCGCGCGCTTCTGGCCACTGCCTCTCCGCTTCGGTCTTGGGGTACCGCCGGGCGTGATGGGGCCTCCTGTCAGATTTGGCGTCACTGCGGGCGAGATGGCTCGCAAGCCACGCTCCAAGCTCTCGGACCGGTCGTCCTTTTCCGACCCTCGCCGTACTGGCTGCGCGGCCTGTGCCTCTGCCTCTGCTTTTGCGCGCTGGAACGCATCGTATAGGCCTCCGACTTGGGACAGGTATGGGTTGAAGGCGGTGGGCTCGACGTGGGCAATGTTGACGAGGGTGACGGGCGGGATGTCCTTGGTCGAGGGCGGCTTGTGGCCGGCGGGGGCAGAGGCGGCAGTGTGCGGGACCATGCCTGTCCTGACGATGGGCGGCTGGAGCAGTGTTGATATGGCTGGCGTGTGGTTAGCCCTTTGTGTCGCCCACATGACGCCCGCCAAGCATATGGACCCCCACCATTATGGCTCTGCTCGCTCACGGCGCCCATGCTGCTGCTGCTCCTGTAGCCGCTGTCCAGCGCTCCTCCCACCGAGTGCATGGAGCTCGCCGTGGAGCCGCGACGTGGCTTGTAGCGCCCGCCCGTCGAACTGGGCCGGTTGGTCCAGTCATGGTGTGCCGCGGCGGGGAAAGGAAAGGCCGACTGCGGCGGGGTTGGCGACACAAACTCGAAGCTCTCGGTGGAGTGGCGCGGGGACGGGGGGGGAGACGACATGGCGGCGGCGCTGCTGTTTGGGGGGGCCAACGTGACCGAGGCATGGGGCAGACAGCGGCGCTGCTCTATCGCATGTCGCTGGACGCAGAGGGTGTAAGGGTGTCGTGGTCACGCCGTGGGGAGGCGGGGGCTATGGTCGTGTTTGCTGGTGTTGGGGCGTTTGGCCTTGTTGATGCCGCACAACGTCCCTGGATCCGCGCTCTCGGTCGTTGACAGGGGGGTGGGTTAGCGCCGGGAACGTCCCCACCCCACCATCTACTCTAGACATCACGACAACGGCAACCTCCATCACGACTTGACCACCTTCAACGACGATTCAAAGGCGAAACAATGCTCTGTCCAATGTTGACATGCATGCCGCCTACAGTATCTGTACCCTATAAGAGATCCTTTCTTTCCCTGCTGTCTTGGTCATGGAACCCATTGACATCCAGTCTCCTCATCTTCCTCGCCTTCTCTTTGAGAACCCCCGGCAGCTTCACTCCCCCCTGACCCTTCGATCACATCTTCAATCCTATTCGAATCTCCTCGCTCCTCCTCCTCCTCCTCATCAGCAAACGTCCGCATGACCTCCTCCCATTCCCCCTTCGTCACAATACTCATCAACCCCCTTTCCACGCGATACACGCAACTTGCCTCCTTCCCTCTCTCCCCAACTTCCTTCTCAATCTCTCTTTCCACCTCCACCTGCACCCCAGAGCACGCACACACCCCCTTCCACCCCGTCACCCACCTCAAAACCCCCCTACAACACGGACACGCATCCCCCATCCCCTCCGTCTTCCACAACCCCTCCAGACACCCCCAACAAATCAAATGCCCACACGGTATCAAAACCGCCAATTCCTCCATACAGTCTGTATAACACACCATGCACATGCACGGCCCCTGCTCTCCCCTAACTCGCTGCGCCACCTTGAGCGGAAACACATCCAAAGTAATATTCTCCACGGCCGTGTAGCCGTCCAACCAACCCATCCAGCCCACGGTCTTGGATGCGCAGAGACGACTCGCTCCGATGCGGAAGAGCGTGCAGACGATCGTATACCCGTGGCGAAAGCCGCAATAGTCTGGGCAGACGATGAGCATGAGGAGGGGTGGTAAGTACGAGCGCGTGACATAAGTCACGATGAAGAAGGACGACATGTTGAGGATACTTGTGCGGGTTCGTCCAGTGTGGAGTTGGAGGAGGTGGATGAGAGAAGGCATTATTACACGGTGATGTATTCAGTTTTTTGGGAATTTCTGGTAAAAACGACAAGACTGCACAAGGTAAGGAAAACTGCGGCGATGGGATGGGCCGATGCTCACGAGGCCATGTCTATTATATATATGTTTTTTTGAAATATTTTTGCATCTTGGGCGCATATATATTCTTTTCGGCACCCAGCGTTTTGACTCCGGGTTCTACACGAACACAACATCACCCACCCACCCACCGCCCTACAATCGTTCGATTCCGACACAACGCATACAAAACATGCACACAAGCTACCCATATCATCATCACTCACAGTCTCATCGTCACAAAATCCAGTAATGCATCGAAAATCGCAAAGCCCCAAAAGACGTACATGCAGCTGAAAATAAATGCCCAACGCTAACAATGTATAAGCTCGAATATACTACACGACCCCGCAAAAGGCCACATATCCAAACAAATACTTGTATTCTCAACGTGTCGAGTCTACTGCAGCGGTACCATTTCAGTACAGTTAATCCGTCCTTTTGTGGGCAAAATCCTGGCGTAGGGTTTGATGCTCGCAATGCAAGGTATTTTTTTGCCTTTGAAGAAGAGACAGGCAACAAACAGCACATCATTTCGAAACAAGCTCATGCCCGTCTTCTTTGGACGTACAGGGACTGCATAGTGGCAAGAGGTAGAGGTCAATGCGCGCCAGTCATAGTGTGCGACGCTGACTGACCCAGGCGAGTGGAGTTATTGGCGCGCGGCACAGAGGTCAAGGTGGAAACATGGTACGACGTCTTGTATGCTGCGCATATTGCTCACGAGACCGCCGATTGATCGAAAAGATTGGGTGTTGTTGTTGTTTTTTTTACAAAAGTAGAGGTGAGGCTCGAGATTCTTGTGCATTGCTAAATGCGCCATCAGAGACTTGCACCTGTTGTATTGCAAGATCTAATCTCACTCTCCGTCTACCATGTTCGCGACCCGGGTGCGCATTGTAACCTGAGGTCTAACAGCCGTTGAGGTAAACAAAGACCCTCCTGTCGTGCCCTCCACCACGGTCTAGTAGCAGAAGTAGCTCTGTGCGCCATCAACATGATGACTCGCAGTCGGATGCGGGCCCCCCGACCAACGAATATCGCCCTGGCACTGCCGTCCACTGTGCAAAAGTCAGCCTCACCATCTCCACCTCACCTCAACACACCACGTGTGCAAACGGAATAAAGGAAGAATTGACAACTTACTCGAACACGATACACAATCCGCAGCCCCAATTCTCAAACAGAACCATGGTCTCGAATTGGTCCGTGTTGGTGCAGATGTCGCTCGTGAAGGTTGGAACGGCGAAGCCGCCCTGCTTGATGGTGAATTGGCCGCAGATACCGAACTTGGAGATGGTGTTGGGGCCGCGGTTGGCGGTGGCTTTGGCGATGGCGGCGGTGAGGTTGGCGGGGGTGAAGGGTCCGATTTCGGTGGGCAGACCGGTCGCGACGTTGAGGAAGAGGCCGATGAGGGCGAGGAAGAGGGGGAGGAAGTGCATGGTTGGAATGGCTGGTGTGGACCGTGGTGTGGTGAGTGAGAGAAGATTGAGAAAGTGTGGAGGTTGGTGGTGGAGACAGGGATGGGAATTGAGAGAAGAGTGAGTCTTTTATAGGAGAGGGTGGTGTGTGCGTGCGCGGCGCAAACGGTGCTGGTGGTGGCGGTCTAAAGCGGGAGCGAAACAGGAAGGGTACTGAGGTGAAAGGAGTGGAACGGACCATGGGGACCTGCTCTCACCCACCACTGCGAGCCGCATATTCACGTGTACTTACTTGGTATCGACAGGAGCTTGGGCTCGCAGTGACTTACAAGAAATCAAGGTGCTGGAATTCTCGAGGAGATTGGCGTTTGTCCGACTTGAGGTGCTCACGTCCTTTAACACGACCATGAGGACTCGGGGCGTTTTGTCTTCATAAACGCGTCAAGCTGCCGGCTAAATTTTTGACATATGGGCTCTCTACTTGAGCTTCTGGGTCAACGTCCATTCCGTGGGTGCACGACGAGTAGAGGTAACAGGTTGGAAGTTGGTCCCAATCGACTCTTCACTAGGCCTCCTCGAAAGAGATATTTCCAGATCCATGGCAACGTCTTACGCGCGTGAGGTTGCTATTACATCCGCTCATCATCAAACAAATTCAGCCCATGGACTTAAGAGCTTGGTAGGTGCAAGTTCATCTTATCCTTGATATCCGCACTATCTGGGAATTCAGGATCTCATCGATAGTTTGGAACAAGAAAACGAGGCTTGGTGGTTTGTTTCTGAGAATTTTCCGTCGCCTCAAACTCGAGCTCGAATCAGACCAAGTACCAGTGTGACTATTCGCGATATACTCACCGTAATACGGTATGATGACTTTCAATTTGAATCAAGGTGGCGATGTTCACGTTTACCACCAACACTTTTTCAATGCGACAAATTCCAATTACTGTGCCTCTGCCCAACTGCATAATTGACCTCTCGTGCTAGAAGACGCATGATAGCCAACTTCAGCTTGCTGATGTCGCGTTACTACCATCTAGTTCTAGACGTGCCCTTTATCAACTAATGTAGAAGCTCGCAAAGATCAGACTCAGCTTGACCCGGAGGATTCAGCGGCGGGGGTAAGGGTGATAGTCGGTCTCCTGCGAACCTTTCTAGGGGAGTCACCATTCTCTGACTTAGAGTCGGTACTGCTCAGAACGACGCTGCTGGTCTGCGGCTGATCCTCCAACTCTATGGGACTTTCTGATTCGGGAGAGCTAGACCAGTTCCCGTTCTCCATATTTGTATCGATCCTCGACAAATCGTGGTGAAACCGCGATCTCTTGTAGGGCCTAATACTGTGTGTGATGTCCCAAAGCTTGTCTCGAATTGCGCCGGGACCAAGTCTCTTATCTGGTGGCTCTGCAACGACAATGTCTCTGATCAACTCAGTGCAGCTTGTGATCCATGCAGATGAGTTGGGTTCTCTATCATTTACTGGAGCTTTCTCTGGTAGTTTTTCCAGGAAGTTCTGGAACCCTGAATGTAGCTTCTTGGTCTCGACATCGTAAAATCGTATCGTCACAATGTTCTGAAGCTCCTGGACAAGGGACGGATCCATCTGGACTGCATAAGCAACGACTTCGGAAAGCACACATCCAAACGACCATCGATCGGCTCTTCGGCCGTCCATTCTTTCTGGATCTTTCCCCGTCTGATCTAGTTCGGGGGCTGTATAAGTTCCCGGAGGTCTTTTCGGGAATGATTTGGATACTGATGCGGAGGGCTTGAGGCGGTGGGTTCTTTCGGTAATTATTGGGAAAGGTTCTGCGCTGAGGAAGTCAGCAGTTGGCTTGTGAGGGTCTTTCACCCGCGAAAGCCCAAAATCCGTGAGCTTCCAGAGACCCGCTGGGTATGTGTGGTCGGGATCTGTGCTGTCTGGATAGACGACCAAGATATTTTCAGGTTTGATATCGTTATGAGCGAGCGAGATCCTACCCTCGGGATTGTGGAGACGGTTATGGATGAAGTCGAGAGCGTCGGCAAGGTTACTGCTTGCCTCAAAGAGATCGGCGGCTTCCATGTTCAAAGAATCGTTCCTTCCGTCCCTGCCGGCCTCTTTGCGTAGCGCCCTCTGCTGTGTTGGATAATTGGTGAGGAATACCCCGAGATCAAAAGCCGCCACATCATAGAGAAGGTGATATATCTTATTCGTGGCCGTTTCAGATTTCTCGATGATAGTCGCAATATTCACCATGATGCATTTGTGTTCGCTCAAGCAACTGCGCAGCTCCCTCAGGTTACGAAGCTCTAGTTTGCGCACAGTCCGATCGGAGATACTCTTTACAGCAACTGCGGTATCCTGATGATGAATCAGCTTCATGTATAGAGATAAGTAGTTATTGGATACTTACTGTGGAGTTCAAAGAGCGATTCTTGTACATGAGATAGCCTTTGGCTATGTAATTCTTTCTAACCTCGCCAAAGGCCCCGTGGCCGATATCTTTGAATTGACCGACACACGGCAGTTGATCCCCTTCTTTTAAGTGTATAGGTTTCTGCCGTTGAATGATGGTTCTAGGCCGGCAAAAGCACCTTTGTTTGTCCCGGAACGAGGTACCGAAGGTATGGCCAAGGAAGTCCTTGCGCCGAAGGTCTTCAAGCTGAAAAGGGAGGTTTTTATCTGTTCGTTGGCGGTCGATAAATATTTTCTTGAAGTCATCCCAGTGTGGGAATCCAATGCAAATCAAGATCGACATGATCCGAAGGTAGTCGTTCAGCAAGCAAGTTCGATCCCAAGCTCGATCGTACCACTTGCACGCCGTGTAGAACTCATGTGTGTATCTTGGCGCCCATGTTGCCATGACCTGCTCGGGCAGTGTCATCCGATTATTCTTCTCTCCGATTGCCCGTCGTTCGAACTCTTTATGCAAATGTGTCGAAAGATCGTCCTCAGACGTCTCAATTGCAGTGTCGATTTTGAGTCGCTTGGAATTTGGCTCCGTTGTATCTGTACCGTACGAGGAATCATCGATTTCATCGCCGAGGTGGCGGCGTTTGACTAGGCCTCCACGTTGAGCCATATTCGACGAAGAGTTCAGCTCTTTTCCTCCACTCGAGGCGAAGGCTGGGTATCGGCATATATGCTAATACAATTCCCGCGGTTTTCTGGCTAGAAGTGCTTACGTCTCACGAAGCCAGGGTCCCATGAAAGAGGTCTGACACGAGGTTCAATTTTCTTGACTGGGCAGTGACTTACTTCGAAGCGACATGCAACTGAAGGACCTCAAGGTGAATTGGTGCTCGTTTCCTCTGCACACTATATCCCGTCAAAATCCAATGGTGGAGGGTGACTCGCTTCGCCTATTGGTATATATTTGCTGGTGGCTTAAGCCCTGCAGCAGCGGCCCCCAAATCTAACCCACACTATCAGAATTTACCGATAAGCCATCCATTTAGTCCAATGACCGCGGGGCTATGCCATGCAGCCTTCTTCAGCTGAAAATTACAAAAGCAGGCAAAGTCTCAGCCTTGTGCGAGGCAGCCAACTGGACAGGACCAGACCCCAACACAGCCCACAAGGCATACTGCGTGTTCAAGCGTCGCACGTCTTCTTGTCACCGCTTTTTGATTCGATATCGAAGTTGCGGCTCTGCGAGGTGTCTATAAGTGTGTTTGGCGTGTGCCCCAAGGCTGAATTCCTACCATCAGGCCGCGAAAGTCAGCCTTGGCCACTGCACCGAAGCGAAACTCACCGGATTTCCAGACTGTCCTATTGCTCACAATGGCCCGCTACCCTACTAAAAATGTTGTTGGCGAAAGAACGACTGGCTATATAGATGAAGCAGCGCTAGGGAAGTTCTTGACCGACAGATATGACGGATCTCTACTCAAGGACTTTGACATAAAGGTATAGCAAGGCAGACTTATCGAAGTTAGGCCGTGGCTGACTGATCTGTAGGAGGAGCGAAAAAAATGGGTCTTTTACGCCCCCGAACTCATTCCTGAGGTATGAACAACCGCTGTTTCCGCCAAATGTGGTCACCGCTGACAGCTTCGATTCTGCAGGAAGATTTGAAGTGAGTGACCAGTCCACCAGCAGATTGCGCTCACACAAGTTTAGAGCTTTGAAGAAGAAGAACTAGTGACACTTTGTAAGAAATTCGAGCGTTTAATCGTAGAGCACAAAATCGTGGTGTGCACTTTGCGTTTTGGCTTGCAGTCGCGCAGCACAATCGGAAGCAACACCGATCAATCAATGTTCTACAATGTTCGCCGACATTCTCAAATGCAAGCGGCCTCTTTAGAGTTACTGGTCTTCCATCAGTAATCTCTCAGTTTGCTTCAAGCAACCTTCAAAAGCGAGTGTCAGGTTGACACGTACCCTACAATGCTACGTGGAAGATACAGCGTGCCTCACTGCCTGGCCACATGCCTTGTTTAGATCGAGGAGCATCAAGGCACGTTATCATGCTATAACCAGACATGGCAGGCTAAAGCGTGAATAGCTTTATTGTAATGTCGCAACACGACAGGGCTAGCTACCACTGATTGGGCAAGCTCAAAACGCCGCGGCTGACACACAGTCTCAGCCTTCTCCCATCGGCGTCATCGCTTTCATTATACTGCGGCAGTTTGCCCCTCCTTTGGTGCCCCTTCGCACCGTGTCAGCGCAAAGTCAACGACAACTGTATCAATGAGATTAACTAGATGCGATCTTCTACAGGCTTCACGTATCGAAATGGGTTCATCGACGAGTGGCAGGTGCCCCTGTCGAGACTATATGACAAGCAGGATTCAATCTTCACAGATGTAGATACCCATGCTGGAGCTTTTGACGTCCGGACCTTGCCCATAAGTAAGCATTGAATTTCAACATTGATAAATCACGGATACACAGCTCACCAACTCAGCGTCACAAATCAACAAGTTCATTTGGTCGCGATCGAGATCAGAGCTCGAGGACCATCTCTGGAAAACCAGCGATTCTGCATTCCGAATTATGTAGGTAGAAGCCCTTCAAAACAAGACGGGATCTAACGGAAATCCCAGATCTTTCTGTCAAGAATTTTCCTTGGGGCCTGTCTTGTGCTCGAAAGATGCTATGCTGGGCGTCATTCGCAACTGTTGCATCTCCAGCATGTTTATAGATGTTCTCTTGAAATTTGGCGATCAGCCGCAGGTTTTCGAGGAATCATCGGGATTCCGGCAATCATGTCATGCCACCGATGGTTCGTTTGGTATGATTCTTCCACGAACTTTCAACACATGTACAAGTAAAGCCAGCAAGCTGACATTTCCGTTACCAGAATTGTGTTATCAATTGATGTACATCGAACCAAACGGCAAAAAACCACCGCGAAACCCAAGATCTTTTCGTCAAACAGGAGTGTATCACAAATCATCTGCAGCGAACTGTGTAAACGAAGTGGTCCTTATTCATCCTAACAATGAAGCTGCTGCTCAGCGGAACCTCGAAGATCTGGCAGAGAACGGATGTCACACGATGCTGGCCGAACATCCGTTGAACATTCACCTGCTGATCATCACCACTTACATGGCGCATTGGCAAGATCACAACGAAGGTCTTGCCAGCGAATTGGAGCAAATGGTGAGTAGTATAAATCCTTGGATACCGAGTTGGATTTGACAAGATCAGCGGCGCTACATCGATGTCGCAGATACCACACAGCCATACGCCGATGCATCGATCAGCCCCGAGCGTCTGCAGGCGCTTCGTCAACTTGAAGACCAGATTGTGTGCAAGACTTGCAGATGTCTTCGCAGCATAGTCGCGCTGGTCCATACTCTAGGCGACATCAACGATGCTCTTGCGGATAGCGGTACTACATCGGTTGAGGGTTCACATGTAGTAAGACAAGAATTACAGTTACTCGAACATCGTCTACAAGGCCACATTAACGCAGCAGAGATCCTTGCCCAACGTGTGCGGGCAACCCTGGGCTTGGTGAGTACCTTAAGAATAGCGACGTTAGACTTCGCTGATGATCCTTCAGCTCACTAATCTGCTTGATATTGGCAATCAAGCCAACTCAAGACAGATTAGCACAAGAATACTCGGACTGACGCAAGAGAGTGTCGAGGATAATGCCACCGTCAGAGTCATCACAGTCTTTACGCTGATATATCTTCCGGCATCGTTCATGGCGGTGAGTTTTCTCTTTACTCAATTCTCAACTGAGCAAAATTAGCTGACATGATATTTCTAGTCTTTCCTTGGAATGAACCTTTTCGATTTCAAATCTGAAGACGGCTCGCTTCAAGCAAGCCCGCAGTTCTGGATCTTCGTCGCAGCAACGGTGCCTCTGACTATGTTGACAGTTGGAGGATGGTACCTGTACAAGATGCGTCAGGACAAAATCAAGGCCGTAAAGCGTGCTAGAGATCACGTGTGACACTCGGGTAGTGCAGAGTCTCAATCCATGATTTGCCTCTTCTTTATTGGTACCAGCAGATCTCGCATTGCTCGTTCATTTTCCTGCATTTGTCCTTGTGCTACCTCAAATCTGAGTTTCAAACTCGGCTCTGAAGACCGACTTATCGTACCTTTTCCTCTTTTGCCTTCCTGTGTTCTTTCTCAGTATTCAACGATCTCAATATTTCTTAGATCTTTGATGTCAACAAGTGTACTTTCTCATTGCGTTTACCCTACCTATTGCATCAAGTTGTGTCAGAAGGCTCTTTCCAGTACTGCAATTGCCTAGCCGCTAGCACGATGAATACACCTTTTCTTGGAAAGCAAGCCATACAGTAGAACCTTCACCGCGTATCGCCCAACGAGATAAACCACGTCATGAGAACGACAGATGATTTGATCTCGTCTTTATATCTTGGACACGAATGAAGAACTTGAACCCCGCTCACCATACTCATTCTCTGTCTGCTCGCTTATACTAGTCTGGTCACTAAATTCATGAAGTTGGCGAAGGCAATGAGGAGGGAACACGCGTCCGCCGTCAGGCTTCGGAGTAATTACCTCTTGTATCGCGAGCACATCGTTTTCTAACGAAAAGAGATCTGGGGCTGATGATCATATCGTCATCTGCATTCATTCCTCTACCTAAAACGCCGTCCAGTGCTGAATCGTTGCAAATACTCTTCCAATCGTGCAAAAACATGGTATACAAATACTGTTACATATCCCTCCTCCCCCGTTCCCCACCCTTCTCTTCCCAAACCCCCCGACCCACACCAACTCACGCAATAGGCCTACTCCTCTCATCCTCGGGCATACGCATATACGCATCAATCGCGGCCGAGAACACGGCAAACCCCGCACACCCCACGGCAACAGCCTGGGGCCCCGCATTCCTCGCCAAAATCCCGCCGGTTAGACAACCCCCCGCGACACCATTGTAGAGATCGTTTTTCGCTCGCAGGCCTTCGATTGCGCATTCAGTGCCGGAGAAGATGGCGCCGACTTTGGCAAAGTTTTTGCCGGACGAGATGGATGAGCGGTACATGTCGCGGAGGCCGTGTTTGAGCTGTTGGCGTAGGGGGAGGTCGGTGAGGGGGACGGTGGCTGTGGGGGATGTGGTGGTGGGGAGGGTCGCGGTGGCGGAGGAGGAGAGGGTGGTAGATGAGGCTGCTGATGTGGTTGCGGATATGGGGGTAGCAGTTACAGTGTTGCCGCCAACTGTAGGGGCGAGGACGGGGGGTTTTATGGTGGAGGTTGCTGTTGATGGTGCTGTTGAGGCTGCGCTGGGGGCTGTGGCTGTAGCGGTTGTGGGTTTGGGGACGGCGTTTACGGGGAGGGGTTGCGACATTGGTGTGTCGTATCGCATCTGAGTTGGTGTTAGTATACTGTCGTCGTCTCGTGTATGTCTGGACGTGTAGACATTGGGGAGCGTACCGAAGCCATAAAGAGTCCAAACATGGCGCCTAGGCCTCCGCCCATGACGCCAGCCATGACTGTCTTTCCTACACACGACTCCATGCCCATTTGCATCTAGTCACAGGTTAGTATACGCCTGCATCATCATCGCATCTCGAGGCCTTGGTGTGGGGTCGCATACTGCTTTGACCATTTGCTGTTCTTGCTCAGACATGCCAGCATTAGGATTCATTGCCGCCGGCATAGCGCCTGGTCCTCCTGGGAACGCCATCTTGCAAGTCGTAGGGGAAAAGGGCGTAGAAAGAGGCGAGTGGTCTGGCGGCGATGTTGGGACAATGTCTGGTATGCGCCTGAACTTTTGCGGAGTTGGAGCGGAGGACGGGAAAAGCCGGCCGTCGTCCAATGGCATGTCTTGCGCATTCACACACCTCAACTCATCAAGCGATCACACACATGACCCGATTGAATTACAGTACGTGAGGCTCGCTGCTCAGGGTAGATTTTGTAAATTCATTGATGCTCGCTAAATGCTTCGCTTCTAATAACAGTAAATATCGTGCACATAGCGGGTCAAAAGCCCAGCATGTCAATGTACGCCTTTCCAACACCATGCATCATCACGAGATGCCACTTCAAACAGCAAACCACCGACTAACCTCCTCTCTAGATAGAATTGGACAATGCCGTATAGTGGCGTAGCGTCATCAGATATAAAGCGTCTCCGTACAAGTCGTTGTTTCATGATTAGGGAAGTCCAGACGGTGAGCCAGATCGGCCAATGTAATCACCGTGAGTGAATGTGGTGGTTCGCGACTCAGGTGGGGGTGTGAGTTGCTTCTCCCATTCCTTCATGAGGTGGGAAGCGGTGCGTTTCAAATTGTTTGGCGACAATTTGGCCAAATCAGACCACGGCATTGAGTTGCGCTTGGAGTCACGTGGAGTTGTGATCTCGTCCATGGGACCATTGTTGATGGACGATGCTTTCGAGTCGTGTCGCTTGGAGTGGTACTGGATACTCTGAGTGCTTGTTCTAGAGCTAGCTTGGCCAGACAGTTGAGATGTGTGGCCTTCAGATTCGTCTGAACTGCTGTCGAGATCGATCAGCTTTCCCACGGTTGCCTCGTTTGGTGTGTCCCAGTTGTCCCAATCTTCTTCCTCGACAGATTTGCTTGCTTGCTTTTGTGGTGTCTGCATGTTCTTTTGGTTGTGGGTTTTCTTGGTAACAGCCGTGGTCTTGGGGTCGCTCACGCCCATCTCTTTCCAGAAATCGTCACCAAATGAGCCGGGACTTTGGACAGATTTCTTGGAACTAGCTGCACGATTCAGGGGTGGGCGGCCGTCGGACGGCTTGCGGGCAGATTTGACCGAGGGACGTCGAGCGTTCGCAGGGAGGAGACTGCCCTCTGCCTCATTGACAGCCTCGTCGCCGACTGTAGCTTGTCTAAGGTCCTCGATGAATGTGAACAGGCCGGTCTTGAAGTCGTTCGCCATCTGTGTACCGGCGCGAATAATGTTCTCGCGCTGAATGTTTTGTATGCCACCGAGGTCATAACGCTCCTCGATGCCGTTAAGGTGCGGCCGCGACAGATCGGAGGATGTGGAAGACCGTGGTGGGGCTTGAGAGAGTCTGTCGATGGACTCTGCATCTTCTTGGATATCGAGGGGCTGAGGGAATGACGGCGGGTGTTGTCGGTCTGGAGACAGAAGGGACAGAGTGCGGAGGTGTCGCGAGCCGCTGAAGACCTTGCGCTCAGGCTTCTTTGTGCTGCTCAACAGGGCCTTTCTGCGCTCCATCTCGCGTTGTAGCGAGACACCTTCTTCCTCGGCAGCATCTGTTCCGTTGGCTAATAACGTGTTGAGCGGCTGCAGCTGGGCAACTTTGCGGCCATCGCCCCTACGCGCGCTGACGACCTTGCTGGCCTCGTGTTGCTGGTAGTACTTCTTGAGGGTCTTGAGATCAATCTCAGCTTTGTTGAGCTCGTCTCGCAGCTCCAGCACATAGCGCTCTTGAGCAGCCAGCACCGAGAGGATGTTGACGTCGGTAGCGGGCGAGGGATCAGCCGCAGGCGTGGCCGTCTGCCCGTTCATCCATGACTGCGGGCGGGAGCGGGGACGCGCGGTGGGTGAAGCGCTGCCAGCAGCTGTGGGTTGGATAGGGAATTGCAGAGACAGGCGCTTGCCTTGGCCGACGACGTCAATGTGCGACGTTGTCTTGGAACGAGCGTGGGAGGCCATCGAGGGCGTGGACGTGCAAATGTCGGTGTCGGTGTCGGTGGTGGAAGGAGCGTTGGGGGCCCAGACGTCGGCATCGGGTCCTTTTGATGCGGCGGGCGCCCCTTTGCGGTCCAGGATCTGAGTCTGTGCGTCGTTGTCCATGACATCGGCGCCTCCAAGGTAAGACATGGAAGCGGTCATAGCATGTCCTGTGTTGAACGTGAGACTGAGGGTGCAGAGCAGAGTCGAGAGCCGCAGGCGGCGAGCAAGTCGGTGAAGAATAAGCGAACGAGTGGCTGGCGAGCGGCTGTAGACTTCGAAACAGAGCGTTAGAAGGGCTGCAGCCAATCGCCGCAGCGACAAGGATGATGTGTTGAACCACCGAATCCAAGTCGTGAGAATCAGAGATGGTGTGGCAATGCAGGAAACCATGCCCGCCTCTGTAGAGAGGGCATTGCTGGACGAGACAGACGAGAGTGACTGCAGTCTCGCGACTGGCACCGCCGCTCCCGTCAGTGGTTCTTGTGTCGCCGTCGCGCACGCGGAGGTGCTCGAGCCACCAAACAAACTAGAGACTCCGGGTCCCACCGCTCATGGGAACGCCTGCTCCTCTAGCGTTGGCGAAGAGAAGAGGGGTTGAAACTTGAGCGTGGACGAAGACGCAGTCGTGGACTCGTATCTGTGTGCACACACTGTCTTGACTTGAGCTGTCGAGGCAGACGGTTGCGGTCCATCATCGTGCATACGTTTCTGGTCTTGCTATCCCACACCGTGCATTGGGCTTGTCGAGTGGAAGTTGATACGAGTCTTTCAAAATAGGTCGCGAGGTGTGCGTGCTGCAGGGGTACGGAATACGGAAATGGTCTGCCGGATAGGGCAGTTCACCAAGTGGGCGACGAGTGTTGGTGTCCTTGAGGACGACATGAGAGACTCGGGGACACTCGATTCTGCATCAACAAGCTTCGTTATGATGGATTTTCTTCATTCCACAGCATCTCGGCAGCCATTGCCCGTGGAATGCTGACTGCAGCAACACACGATTGGACCATGCCCACGTGTTGAAGACAAACATCTGCATGACTTCATTTCAAGTGTGTGTTCAGCGTGACTTGGGGTAAAGGCCACTAGCACTCACCTCATCTTAATTGTTATGGCGACGCGAATGGCGAAGACGTCCTTGGCTGGATCAACACATCAACACACAGCCAATTGGCAGAGCGCCCTTCATCGACGCGGCTCCATATGTATCTGACCTCCAATGTGGAGCTTATGCAGGGCAATTGTGTTGGTCTCTTTGTGGTACCCGTACTGGGCTTGATTGAGGCTCTGGACATGCAGCTTTTGTTCTCATCGCGTCGTCGCATGGCAATCTTCTCAGATGCTCTTGTCACATCACCCTCTTCTCCAGGTTCGCCTTTGATGCCGTCACGCCACACGGGCTCGCCAAATGAAGCGCGGGGGCGTGCTCTGACTCTTTGTTGGTGGTGGTGGGTTGCAGTTGCAGTTGCCCAGTTGCCGGGGCGATGATGGACCCTGCGCGACGCTGTTAATCACCACCAACATCGCGCCTGGCACTGGGCAGCACACTGATGACCGCTCGCAACCCTATTCCTATCTCACCGACGCTGACCCGAAGCGTCGTCTACCTCGCATTCGACTTGAATTCCTGGACTCAGCAATTGCAAAATATACCCAACCGCTGCGAATTACACCACATCGATAACATTGCCTACCATGGCGGAAAACTACCAGGTCATGGAGGAGCTGGGCAGTATGTTCGACACAAAAGGCGAACAACATCCAGAACGCTGACAGAGTATTAGGCGGGAGCTTTGGCAAGGTGTTCAAGGCAATTGATCGCAGCACAGGCGAGACAGTTGCCATCAAGCACGTATGCATTGCTCAATTTGCATGCGCCAAGACTTGAACTCATACGCTTAGATCGATCTCGAAGACAGTAGCGAAGAACTCGCCGACATACAAGCTGAGATTGCTCTCCTCAGTACTTGCCACAGCCCCTACGTCACCGAATACAAGACGAGTTTCGTCAAAGGAGTCAAGCTATGGATAGTCATGGAGTATTTGGGCGGAGGCTCTGCCGCAGACTTGGTAGGCGTCATCCATACTCATCAACTCCAGATTCAAGGCTAACAAGCTCAGCTGGCACCGGGACCCTTCAGTGAGGCGCACATTGCCATCATGTGTCGCGAACTACTCCTCGGTCTCGAGTATCTGCACTCGACGGGCAAGATCCACAGAGACATCAAGGCTGCCAACGTTCTTCTCACCGACCAAGGCAGAGTGAAATTGGCTGATTTCGGCGTCGCAGCACAATTGACAAACATCAAGTCGCAACGGATGACTTTTGTGGGTACACCCTTCTGGATGGCGCCCGAGGTCATTCAAGAGGCTGGATATGACTTTAGGGCCGACATCTGGTCGCTGGGAATCACAGCCATGGAGCTTGCAGAGGGAGCCCCTCCATACGCTGGTGCGCATCCCATGAAGGTGCTCTTTACAATCCCCAAGAACCCCGCTCCTCGATTGGAAGGCGACCAATGGAGCAAGGACTTCAAGGACTTCATCTCACAATGCCTGATCAAGGACCCGGACCGACGCGCCACAGCAAAGGAGCTCTTGAGGCATCGATTCGTCCAGCGAGCCGGAAAGGTCGAAGCCTTGCGAGAATTGGTCGAGCGAAGGCAAATGTTTGATACCCGCAGGGAGCAACAACAATCGTCTCATCCCAAATACTACGAAGAAACTATGCGCGAGATCTCCCCGCCGACAGACGACGACGATTGGGTCTTCGACACTGTCAAGGCGCCCACAGTCAACACGGCACGACAGACTACGCGGCAACGAAAAGTGGCTCGCATCCCTTCAGCAAGTCCCGACACGGTATCAAATATGATGCAAGAGATGGATCTAGACGCTGCGCCATTAGGAGAAGTGACCGACTCACCACTTCCTGCGCGGCAACGAACCTACTCTCGGAGAGCTTCTCAAGGCACAGCCTTCCGTGTGTCGTCTGGTAACACGCCTACCGCCCGTCGTGTTAGTAACGCGCCCAAGCAGCCTCTCGGTGTAGATCTGAATTTCGGCAATTCGCCTTCAACTATACGGCATTTCAAGCGGGTCCCTTCGGGCGAACGTCGAGCAGCACTTCGATCGAATCCTCCCAGTACCCCGACCGACCATAGGAACCAGTCTTTCCACCCCAATCCAAATGCGCCGACCTTCCGCCCGTCGCCTTCAAAGTCAGCCCCTCCACTGGACACGAACAATGAGAATGCGCCCCCAACACCAGAGTATGAGCCGATGCCTGTTACCAAAGACGCGTTGTACGGCCGGCGTGCATACAGCAAGGTTCTCGACTCTGTGTTCCAGGAAGCACACGCCGAAACAGCATCACCACATCAACGAGACGCGATCGGACGTGTCGCGCAAGCTTGGCAGCACCTCGATGAAATAGACCCACACGGTGAATTTATGCTCTTGAAAGCGATGGTTGATCGCCTAAAAAATGATACCAAGCTGGCCTCCGCACTCGGCATCGAAGTCACAACTCTCCCATCACCAACAAAGCACAACACCCAGACCAGCGACACGAGCTTGGGTGGCACTACGGTAGGCACAAACACTACACGCCGCGTACGATCAAGGACCACAACAGCATCATCGACATCAAGCGACAAGTCTTCAGAGGAGTACGATCATACGCCAAAGTCAGCATCGTTCCAGACACCCCCAGGTATCCCGGCGTCACCACTCAAGGGGCCAAAGTTGGTCATGGCTCGCAACAACCCACATCTCAAGTCTCATCGTCGTCGACAGAGCGCTTACGCTGTTGGCGAGAAGACCGATCGCCCTGACAGTGCTTATGGTGTATTCGATGAGAAGAAATTGCCCGGCTTCGTTGAACCAGGCATGGAACAACACGGTCTTCTCGCGGACATCTTGTACGGTCAATGGACGCAAGGTTTGCGTACGCGCTGGCCTATATCTTAGCCGCCCTCTTCGATACGCGCTCCACACCAGATTGGGGCAGTTTTCCCTTGCATAGCCTGCGGTTTTACCATTCTGCACATTTTTCTCATTGCGGTCTCCAGATCAGAAATTGTTCATTGAGATGTCTCTGTCGAATATCGGTATTTCTCTCTTTCTTTGTATCTCCTTTTTATCACTGTTGATGATTGCATACGACTGGGACACTGGCGGGCTAATCGGCTCTGCGGGGAGGTTCTGGGCGGCGTTTGGATTCGCTTTGGAAACACTGTGTTGCATGGCATGATGGCGTCTTGATGTAGGATTTTGTAGATTTTTGGTTCTATTCATTTCAATTGTTTCTCACAGATTGTGCGAAGATTCTTGTTTAAATGTGCAGTTGGCGTGTATTCTAGGTCTCAGTCGACGGAGGGTAGTACATCGTTAGAATCACGGTCTTTGCCCTATATGTTGAGTTTGACTCTAGAAATTCCGCTACTGGAAACTATATCCCTGCGCAATCTTCGTTCTCTCTTGCTTTGGTCTGTGTTGTGAGCGCGTCTTGAGTGGTGTCGCTGGTTTCTGTCCTTCCAAACACAGCCCCTACACTTCCTTCTACCAAACCACCCGCCCACCAGGTAATTCATCAACCCCTAAACACTTGTCAGCACTTTTAATCTACTATCTTGTTTTTCCTAGCTGCACTTAGACTTACAGCCGTCAACATCCTCTACCACTGTCTGTGGAATCGTACACTTCATAGCCTCTTCACTACTTTGCGTATCCAACACATCACAGACGTCGCCCGTGCAGCGCGCATCCATTGCTCGTTGGAGAGAGTCATCTTCCCAGCCGAAAACATAATCGGCATGTTGAGCATAGCCTTCGCTACCCGACCGTCAGCCTTCCAGACACAGGAGACAAGAAAAGCAAGTCTCACCGATCCCCAGTACTATACACAAAAGGCTGGGACCCATCCTCTGGCCAGATCGCCGGATCATTAAACATCCTCGTCTACACCCACACGTCAGCAAAACCAGTCTCCATCTCCAGCACGCTCTTGCAAGCCTCAACAACACATTGGAAAAATCAAGTAAAAACACAACACTCACATCCCACATAACCTCATACATGACCTGCGGCACCCTAACCCAGCCTCCACACTCCCCCGTAGGCCCAACATCATTAGCCCCACTACCAACCCCATACCTCACATGCGCCCTATGATCCGGACTATCCAAATTCACGCCATCCCAACACGTCGGAAACGTAACCACGCTCCTAATCCCCCCCTCACACATTTTCTTCGGAAAACTCTGCTCATCCGGCGCCCCGCAGTTGATATTCCCCGCGTCCCCGGTCTTGGGCATACATCTGTGGCAGATTTTTCGACCGGGGGTTAGGGGCGAGGTGGACGTTGTGTCGCCGACTAGCATTCTGAAGCCTGGGGGGAACGACGTCACGGGCTCAGAGGCGTTGGTGCTGGGTATATAATATACTGTTATTCCGCCCACGCCGTTTAGCCCTTCGGAGACAAACTGCGGGACGCGTCGATACGTGCCGTTGCGGGCGCGGAAGTACAGTGATGCGGTCCAGTAGTTGCTTTTGTCTTGGGTGAAGGTGCAGGATGTGCAGGTTGAGAGACTGGGCAGGTCGTGCGTGGGATATGGCATCGAGGACTTGAAGCTGTTGCCGCCGACGATTTGGTGGAGGTGGGGGGAGGGGGATTGCCCGGGGGTGACGAGGGGGTCTAGACGCTCGATTACGAGTTGCGAGCATTGGAAACGGAGCATGGGGGCGGAGGGGGATTGGGAGGTTATGGGGTGGGCGAGGAGGAGGGGGAGGAGGAGAGGGAGAAACATTGGTGAGGGGTGGGGGTGGGTGTTGTGGGAGGGGTGCAGGTGTGATGGGAGGCGAGTTGAGGTGCGGTATGGTAAAGAGGAGGGAATTTGTAGGACGACAGAGAGGGTGATGTACATTTTGGATGTGAGGCCTGTGGATTTATGTCATTGGGACAGCGAGGTTCCAGTAACCATATTCTCGGGTTTTGTTGGGTGGCGGATGTAATATAGATGTTGATGAGATGCCGGGTGGGGCCTCGGGAGTTGGTGTTGTGGCATCCATCGCTCATCGAGCGAGCCAGATCACCGACGGATGAAATCGCTTTTGAAGAATTGTACTGTTTGGTACTGGAGCTAACATCGTCAATAGCATTTCAGTATTGATGATATGACCTTTTGGATTAATGATGCTTAGACGATGACAAATTCCACTGTAGGTAGCCACGCACGCGTTCAAGCCGCTGGTGAACAGTATCCCACCAGGTCAAAACCCTCTGCACCTCTTTACTCGCCTTTGCCCAAATCCCCAATACACACAACCGATTGGAGCGATCTAACAGGACCCAGTTACAGGCGTCTCCCGTCCGTAGATGACCTTTCACGTGCCATTTTCATGCTAACACCGGTACACGACGGCGCAGCCGCACATCACTGCAACGTCGCGACCTGTAAAGACGTATCCCCAACCACACCTATTCGGAAAGTCGCTAAGCGTGATGTTGAGGCTATCACCGTCGACGCCGTGGCCTGTGCATCTGTAGCCAGTTCTGCGGGTGGTAGTCTTGGGGGCGGCGCGAGGGCGGTCTCATGATGGAGCTGGCGGAGACGCGTAGAGGGTAAGCTGAGATACGGACTGTCCATTGGTGGCTTCTTTGGGCTCAATGATCGACCCAATCGAAGCCTTGTAAGTTCGCTTAGCAACCGTTTTGAGTGTATTTGACATGTTTCGTAGAAGACATGATGGTAAACCATGTTCCTGATCTCGGTGGGAAGGCGGAAGAACGGGAAAACATTGGAGCACTGGAAGGCAGGCGACTTGACGCTGGGAAATTGTTTCAGTAGCAAGAGCGACGACTGAGTCACAGATTTTTACAGCTTCTTCCTCTTCTTCTTCTTCTTCTTCTTCTCGGTCACCAGATGTAGAGGACCATTGGAGAGAGGAGAAAAGTAAGATCAATAACAAAAGCTAGGCTCTTTATATACTCATAGGGACGCTCGCTATTGGTTGAGTATTCGAGGTGACGGTGAGCTTCGGAAAACACTCTCTCACCTCCCTTTCCACTTTCGGCCGCCGCTCCCAGAGCGCAGACCGCACAGATGCATTGCGACGCTGTCCTCTCGGAAATTTACAAGGTCTATCATGGCGAGAGTTGAATTTGAAAGAGGCCGCTTTTGTTGTATTACGTGGGATAAGCTCCACGTCTATAGGGCGTAGGCACGTCGGATCGCACCCCTACTATCTAGTCAGTCGCCATACTGAATGTTATCCTATTTTATATTTATCTCTAATACAGTTAGGTAGGTCTATATCTATATAAATAGTAAAACTGTATTCTAGAGTTGACTATCAAATTAGCGCTGCGACGGTGTATTATTCAGGCGCTACAGGGGTGCGAACCGACGTGCAAAGATTCTGTAGTTCTCTTGAAACTATTCGGACCGTGTGCGCGAATACTCGCCGAATTTCAGTCGAGAGCATGAAGTTGTACGTCAGCTTACCCTCGTATACATGATCAACGTTTCTAATTGACCCGAATAATCTGACAGCGCATACGACTGATCGACTATGATTACTACAGTAATTGTGGTTCTTAGCTATATTAGAGACACCAAGTTTGCCAAGGGAACATTCGATTTACATATATATATGTATAGGTGTTCCAGAGACTGCGTTTGTTCACTCCTTACCTTCTCAACTACCAACTACACTTGTCAAGTTATATTGTCTCAAACCAAGTTCACGATGAGATTCGTTCTTCCCTTTACGATCCTTGCTATATTTAGCCAAAATGTCTTCGCACAATCGTGCTGGCCTGAGGGCGATATCAGTGACAACGTCGACATTAGGACAATGCCCGATAATTACCTCGATTGCTGTAACGGTTGCTTGTATAATACTTGTCAGATCGTATGTTACCTTGACCAAAACAAGTTCCTCGGTCTAACCTCCTTGGGCAGAGAAATGGGGCAGCAACACTTTATTATTGCCCACCGCTTGTAAACGGTGCATGCGAGATTCGACGCTGTTGATGACTTCAGCAATCTTGCAGGAATAGAATTGATGGGGGTAGAACGGTGTAGCGCATCTCAGGTCCTGAACTACTCTGCTGCAGACCCTGCATCAACATGGAACATATGCGGGCCTGGTACACATATTCATGCTGTAAAGCTTCTCGATAAAGACTAGTTTTCTTAAGACATAACATGATTCTCCGTCCAATGAACCAGAACCTCTTAGTACTAGTCTCAAAGATAGTTGTCGACCCGTCCGAAAGCTGAAAGCAGAGAAATGCGGGATCAAGATGAAGGAAAAGGAAGACCAAGAACAAGCCGAAGAGATAAAATCTACGTTTCTGTTCCTTCCACGAGATTTCTCGGGTTCCCAGGTCGTGTGCTAATATCGGAGGTGACTGCGCGTGACTTGGAAAAATGCTCTTTCACCTCGACTTCCACTTTCGTCTACCGTCCTATAGAGAACAGACTGCGCACATCTAATGGCTGTACCAGCACGAGCTGTATAAAAGTGAATCATCAAAAAATAAAATAAGGCTGTAAACACTGGAAAAGCATCATCACAGGCCTGAGCCATGATAATTACGTATTTTATATTTTGACTACATGATGAAACGCATGTATGCCATTCTGGAAGGGTAATCCCGTACATTTGTCACTTATGGCAACACCAGCATGTAAATCCACACGTACTTGACCATGTATCCGCGAATGTGCTTAGAAGCCATTGAACGAGGTATCAAAATATGATCATTATATAACATGAAGTAAAATACAAAAACGTACAGACATCTTTTCTAGTAATAGTTTATTTAATGTTAAGCTTTATACATAAAACAAAAACTGTGATGTTAACAATATATTGCTTCTCTATCAACTCAAGTCTATATTACTGTGTATGTCACTTTGCTCCCAATAGGTTACCCATCTTGAGCATCAAATCCCGGCTGGAGTACTTGAGTAACGAGACAGATTGGGGACAATTAAGAGATGGAAATCTCAGTTAACATGATAATTCCAGTCACGCTTATCCTGTGTACATCGCTGCTTCAATCTGCAGTAAGCTTTCTCGGCCTTGTCGCAGAACTCGAGAAGCTTCAATGTCACTGGTTCTTCCAATTTAAAGCCTCCACCAGCAACTTTGGTGCCGGACGTCAGCGCGTGTCAGTTTTTCGTAGCCTACAGTGGATTTAGAATGAGACCTTGTCATCATCTAGCGAATGAGGCTCTCGAAATGAGTTTGGTAAGTTAAGTCTGGGGAGGTTTACTGATCTCTCTGTGTCAGGTGGGTCGAGTTCCTCAGCCGGGGGTGCAGGGGTACTCCGCTCATCAACAAAAGACTATGTCGTCGGCTGGCTGTAATCGGACTGAGAGAAGTCCAGTGGGAGTTTGAACGTGATTGATGACCGGATAGGTATCCTGAGATAGTGGCTGGAAAATGTGTTACCTCGCCGGATTCTGCAGTAAAATAGCCGAAGGTCCGAGATCTGAACGAGAGCGTGCCGAGAAATGTAAGTTGTTAATCAACGGGTCTTAAAGTTTTAGGACGTAATCTTGCAATGTTTCATAGCCAGTATATACACTTTGACAAACTTAAAATACAGGCGAAGTCAACTCGGCTTACTATGTATACGACGCCCGATTCTGCTATTCCCGTTGGACTCTCGCTCAAAATCAGCATCTTGACCTTGGACGAAACATTCTGGAAGTTTGTAGTCATGCCTATGTTCGTTCACGGGATCATGCATGCACTCCGCGAAGCGGTTCCGCCGATGAATCAGCATCGCGTGAATGCGGGTGGGCACCAGACGAAACAAAATATGGAGATGCATATCTACAGGGAGTGGCAAAGTGTGACCTAAGAGTGGTCCATTTAAGCATGAGCAGGTTCGGGTCCCCAGGGTGAAAGGTAGCGGAGAGCACAGGAAACGGATGACGATGGGTAGCGGCAGGCGTGCCACCAATTAGACTAATGTTTGATGCTGGACGAAACTTGCCAAGCTATTCAAATTTACCCCAAACGCGAGCCATCATCATCCACAAGACATGGAAATCGGGATGAGTCTTGATTAAAAATCGGAAAATAACAGCATTTCATTGCGGTGAAATGGGGCGAACAATTCGTCAAACACTAACCAGCACGTGGTCCGATGCGTCTATACCCTATACACAGAAAACGTCCGGGAGTCTTCTAACCAGTACGCCTTTGACACCAGTAACTGTCTCTCGTCTGTACCTGCAATTCCTATAGCCTCGCCCGAATCAGATCCACATCTCGGTTTTGCCAATTCTCTGCAACAATGTCATCAACGATATCTGCGACTTCCGCTGCACATCCAAAACTGAGGCTCCATCCTGAGCCCCCGTGCCCATAAGAGTGAACTATACTCGATCTCGGCCTCCTTGTCTCCCTCTCCAGCCTCACATTTCCCTTTCTAGCTGGCCGCAGACCTTGTGCGAATGGGTACACGGGATCGAGTTCCATCTTCGCAAGCACTGGCAAGAATGCAACGGATCTCTCTCGCATGCGTTGTACAGTGGGTGTAGTCGAGTGATGATTGAGCTCGTATTCGTCAGGGTGTGCGAAGCCTCCTACGACTAGAGTATTGTCGTTTCGCGGTACAATGAAAACTATCTCCCCCGCGTCGTTTGCGTCCGCGCTGATAGATAAAGCCTGCTCAATCTTTGGGGCTGTCGAGCCGTCGTTAATGAATCGTAGTAAGCCCCCCCGTAGCGGGTAACATTTTGCGTCATTCGCCAATGTCAGGCTGGCGAGACCGGAGCAGTTGACGATGGCATCGGCGCGGAAACGTGCACGAAGAGAATCTTCGAGTAACAGAAGATCAACGTAGATTTCTTCGGTAATAAATTTGACACCTTTGTATCGGACGAGAGCCATGAGCCAGTGCATAGCCTGGTCCGTGTCTATCGCTGGTGCTAGCAGCTCATACGCGTCTGCAGCACCGCACGCTTGGTTGACACCGAGTTCCTGGATGATGGAGGGATTATGCCGGAACCCGTCTACCCCTGATCCTTGGATTTCCAACATCTTATCGCGTTGTTTTTGGTCCTGCTTGATGTCTGTGGCAAAGAAAAAAGCGGACCGTATCATCTTGACTCCCACCTCCTTGGCTATGTCAGATCGTGCCAAAGCCTGCCACGCTCGGTATGAGACCATGGCCCATTCTTTTGACCGTCGTAATGAGTCCTCGTCAGTGTGCGAGCCGCAGACGGCGGGTGGGTACTCCCATAGAGCCCCAGCGATTTGCGAAGTCAACCGACTGTTTGCACTATCGTTGGCCCAAGCCTTCGAGACAATGGTTACTCGATACCCACGATCTCTTAGAACCCAGGACGTGATCAGGCCTGTCACACCCCCACCAATCACTAAGACATGTGGAGACGAATCTGTACTAGTCTTGCGAGGTACCGGGCTGGTTGTTATGGTATTCCATCCCGGAAGTGGTATGTTGACAGCTCTGCTATGCTCGCTCATAATACAATCACGGTTGAAGTAACGTTACAGTAAAAGGTGTGGTGCGCGTTGTGTGTTTGTGGCCGAGCAGTTACTGTTATAGCCCAGTGGACTCGTGTTTTAGTCAGGGCGAGCGATGGCAGAGACTGGTATGCATAACGCGCAGCAAGCGTACGCCACAATCATGTCAAAGCCGTAGATTATTGACCAGGATATGCATTCCTGTCTACTCTAGGCGCAGGTCAGGCCAGCACAACTACACAATACATCCGTGAAATAAGATGGGTGGATTACGAGTACTCAAAAAAATCACCGTGTCCTCAGCGTTGATTCGTGCCGATTTCTGGAAATCATGCCAATGGCCCCACGATTCTAAACAACAGAGGGGCCAACGAGATCTTTGCCGCGAGTTTGAGAAGAACCGACATGAACTGAATCAGAGGGTACGAAGTCTTTCGGGCCGAATTGAGTGATATCCCTGTTCCCATCTTGTTACCGCCTAGTGTACGGCAGGACCTCGCTGGTTCGAAGAAGATGTGGTCGTTTATTATTGGTTCGCAATCCAAGTGTCTTTAATCCAGGAAGCAGATCTAGGCTTGATTTACATACTACAACTCATTGTGGACTTCTCGTGTCGCGGAGTGTCGATTGTCATGTATGGTTCTGCGGAACGAGCTGGAACGAGCCCGTCCGCCCGTTGATCTAGCCAAGATCGGACGAATAGCGCAATTCTCACGCGACTTGTAAGGAACACCTGGCTTACAAGGCGCAATACAGCCAACACCTCTCCACCGCTCTTCTCTTGAGAATCGCCACCGGTTCGTTCGAGGAATAGCGTCGTTTGGCCACATTCTGCGCTTGAATCAATTGCAGGTCTCGGGTTTAGCTTCACTTCAGCTGGGGCTCGAAGCCGCCCGTGATTGTGGTGCATGGGTCAAAGGTCAGTTCCCGGGCGCCTGATGAGATCGAGGCACACGTCCCATGGGAACGCTTCGCGAATCTGACATTGTGGCGCGGTCACCTTGAGACAAGATCAGTTCTCATTTAATCCCAAGTTTTGCGAGCATGTGGCGTTGATCATTGACGACCTCGTGGTATGCAGGCGGTGGTTTGGTATGGGCTTTATCTACCGCGATGGGTAACTTGTCCGTGATGCGCTTGACGGAAATTTTTTCCTC
The DNA here is from genome assembly GCA_025504975.1 of Plenodomus lindquistii. Classification (NCBI taxonomy): domain Eukaryota; kingdom Fungi; phylum Ascomycota; class Dothideomycetes; order Pleosporales; family Leptosphaeriaceae; genus Plenodomus; species Plenodomus lindquistii. The sequence goes on from JANUWI010000013.1 coordinate 176,004, forward strand.
AGGCTGCTGATCGCATCGTATCAAGTTCTGCTTTTGCTGATCAACATTGCTGCGCTGGCTGAGCCAGAATCCACTCAAGGACGTTGGCCTAGATCTCTCCACACCGGGTGAGTATCGCTTGTGCCGATAGTACCACCAAGGAAGAGTTGGACAACTCCATTGACTACTCAGGAAATACGAGGGGGTCTTGCTAGGCGTTTCTGTTAAATCCATTCAATTGTAAATGTAAGACAAATGCATTTTTTTATAAATGTCTAAGCTTCCACGAGAAATGAGCGGCTGGCTGTCTATGCCAAAGCTCACGGAAGGATCTAGTGTCAACACGGATGTGCAGGTTATCGCCGAGTCAGCTCCCATGGCGGTGGTCTAGGACAATGTAGCCTTGAATCCATCTCAGGCATCACGATATTCGCTCTCCTAACGTCAATCCAGACACAAGACGGCCTGTGATCTGCCCATTAACCACGCCACTCTGACACGATTGCTAAAGAGCTTCCTGGTCGTCTCTTGGCCCGTCATTACACATCGTGCAGTGAACGTATACACCAGTAACGGCCTGACGACCGTATACCTGCTTCCCCCACTCAGTCTTGAGCAAAGCGTACGCTCGGGTAGATGAGATCAAGGAGGCAAAGCCTTCGAAACGACACGCACTGACATTACTGGTGGCTGGAAGATGATATATTCACCCAGAGATAGCAATCAAAGCGGTGTAGGAGTGATCCCCTGTCATCACTGGACGGTCGTCGCCCGGAGAAGTGATGGAAGCTGGTGCATCCATTGTCTGGCCACGTAAGAAAAAAGTAGCTTCCAACCTATAGATTCTTGATTTCTGCTGCGATGTTCTGACTTTTGATGACGATCATCGAGCTTCAATTAAAGCCGAAAGTTCTAGCATATATCAGGCCACGTCTAGAAAAGATGCTTCGACCAGGGAGTAAGGCGAGGTCGCCACCCAACGCATAGTGGCGTCGAAGACGACCTCTGGCGCTCGTCTAGTTAGTGAATCGCTCTCAACTGCCTTAGATGGCCATGTCAAGGCATCGTATTGAGAGAAAAGGACTCCAAATTAGGATCCGGCGGTCCTTGGGCCTAAGAGCCCTACACAATGTAAGGCAAATGACGTGAGTTGGCTACTGTATAGTAGAAGGTAGGGCCCATAACTAAGTTCATTCAATACGTTCTATCAGCCGCTGTTTGTCTACGCTTGATGGCTGGTTTAGACTTAGCTTCAGGACTGTTGGGCCACCATCCGGCAGCCATAACGAAGCCAGTGGCTGAAGCGTTACATGGGCACGGATGTTTACAGAGGAATTGCGAGATGATAGGACGCGTACTGTGTAGGAGTACGGGTTGCTGGAGAAGACCATTGTGCGTCAATTGGAAACGTGGAACTGGGAAGCTTTCGTCAAGAGCACTTCGGGCCTTGCCAGGAGTGGTTAGTCAAGTGCGACTACGCGTTCATGCCCCACACTCCAGAACATCGCCATACTGTGTACGCGTTCATCTAGAAGCAGATGTGATACCATTGTACAAAACGACGCAGAACGCTTCTGCGCAGGAAGCTGACGATCGAATCTATTTCAAAATTTCTCTTGTGAGTGTTGCAGTATCAGTCGCCTCTCATGCACTGTTGCCGTTCCGCTGCATGGCCCGACTCATTCCTTGAACGTGGCATGCTGTAGGATGAGTGCCTACCTTACAACGTCGATCAGCCCGGATGGAAATCACTTCTTGTTCGGCATACGGCCTTATCTGTCGTACGCCATAGGGCCGTTCCGGATGTCCCACTGATCAGCACCGCTATATGAAAACCACCGGCTAGTTCATGTACCCCGCAGCCACCCGCTAAAACGTCGGAGCATCGTCGCATCAAGCGTCCAGAAAGAGCGAAAGAAGGTTTCAGAGGGGCACAATGAGCCTTGCGCGTTCACTCTGTGTGGACGCTAGGCCCTGCTCGGCAGGTCGTAGTGATAGAAGCCACTATTACTCGTTACCGGGAGACTGGATGTCCAGTCCGTTTTACACAATAGTCACCATGTATTTCGCATGGATGGCAGTAAAAACCGGCAAGGCATTACGGGGCTGCAATATTACATCATGGCAACATGCATATTGCTCAGCCGGCTCTGTCTCGGTGGCCTCCATTCATATAGGAATGTAATAGGCGTGGACGTTCGAATGGTCATGCGGGGAAGTCATCGCGAAGTGCGCTATGTTGAATTGTTCCCTTCGATGGAAACCTACTACTCTCCGTCTCTCATCGTTCCGTGTTCACGAAAGCACAGGATGACGCGTTCATTGAGCTTACATGCTCTCATATGGGCGTTGTGGATATCTACAGCATGTGCGCAACAAAAGGGAGGCTATGATTATGTGGATCCACTTATTGGTACAATCAACGGAGGTCAGGATCCTACGTTAACATCAATTTGTACCCGTGCTGACTTCCAGGCCATGTCTTTCCGGGCGCGACCCTCCCGTTTGGTAAACCTCCAGACACGACGATGCACCGCCTGACTTCCGCTAAACATTCTCTTAGGGATGGCAAAAGCCGGCCCGGATGTTATTGGCGAGAACCAAGGTGGCTTCTCCTCTGACGATACACCCATCTACGGGTTCTCCCACATGCACGACTCCGGGACAGGCGGATCTCCATCGCTAGGCAACTTCCCAATCTTTGCTCAGGCAGGCTGTCCAAATGACGACATCAATGCATGCTCTTACCCGATATACCAGCGGGCGGCAGCCCGGGTGAATGAGAGTATTCACGCCAAGCCCGGGTACTTTGACATCACGTTGGCGACTGGAATTAGGACGGAGATGACAGTAACGAACCACACCGCTTTGTATCGCTTCACATTTCCTGAAGTCCCAACGACTCCAAATACAACGCGGAACCCGCACATCTTAGTCGAACTGACGGATCTCCCGCAAACAAGAAGTGAAGGTAATGTTAGCGTCTCCGCTGAGACGGGACGAATGACCGGCACCGGCGTCTTTTCGCCCTCGTTTGGTATTGGAACGTACCAGTCGTACTTCTGCCTCGACTTTGATGGCGCAAAGGCGAAAACTGCAGGTGTATGGGCCAACACCAGGGCGTCGTATGCCACAATTCTTGAGATCAAGCCAGGCGATAATCGACAAACGCCTAATGCGCGTCCCGCAGGTGGCTGGGTACAGTTCGAGAAATCGACGGACAACAATCAGATCCTTGCAAGAGTAGGTATGAGTTTCGTCAGTATAGAGCAAGCTTGTGCAAATGCTGAGCGCGAAGTACCGGATTGGGCGTTCGACTCGCACGTTGCTGCTGCAGAGGCAGCATGGCGCGCTAAACTGGATGTGATTACCATCAAAGATGGAGGGGTCAGCGAAGTCTTTCTCAGGGCGTTTTGGAGTGGTGTGTATCGTTCGATGATCAGCCCACAGGATTATACCGGCGAGAACCCATTCTGGGACTCTGGGGAACCTTACTACGACTCTTTTTATTGCATATGGGACTCGTTCAGGAGCATCCATCCTCTTATTACGCTGTTGGATCCGCATAGCCAAACGCTGATGGTGAGGAGTTTGTTGGACATCTACAAGCACCAAGGATGGCTGCCAGACTGTCGAATGAGCTTCTGCAAAGGTTTTCGCTCCCGAGAAGTTTCTGATGGCTCCGCACTGACAACTGTGTGCAGGAAACACACAAGGAGGTTCAAATGCAGACATCGTGATCGTAGATGCATATCTAAAGAATATTACCGCAGGTATCGACTGGAATCTAGCGTACGAGGCCCTCGTAAAAGACGCCGAAGTCGAGCCACCAAATTGGGACGTTGAAGGTCGCGGAGGACTCGCCTCATGGAAGTCTCTTGGCTACATACCGACTGAAAATCTCGACATTGAAGGCGTTGGTACAGAAACACGTTCTATCTCGCGTACAGTAGAATACGCATACAACGACTTTGTCATCTCCACGTTGGCGCGCGACTTGGGCCATCTCGATGATGCGCAAAAGTACCTAATCCGATCTGGATATTGGAAGAACATGTTCAAGGCCGACCAACGAAGCTACCTAAATGGTACCGATACCGGTTTCGAAGGCTTCCTTCAACCTCGCTATTTGAACGGGTCATGGGGCTACCAAGATCCAATCTACTGCTCTCCCTTGATGAACTTTACAGGCTGCTATCTGAATCCAGCAGGTGGAGAAACCTACGAGGGACCGGTATGGCTGTACACATTTTTCGTTCCCGGAGACATGGCGACTCTCATTACCACACTCGGCGGTAAGGACCGCTTCATCGAGCGCTTGAATTGGCTGCACGAATCAGGCATTCTTTACGTCGGCGATGAGCAAGCTTTCCTCAAGCTCTTTTTATACCACTACGTTGGACGTCCAGCATTATCAGCGGAGCGCGCACACCAGTATATTCCTTCCCTCTTCAATGACACTGTAGGAGGTATCCCAGGTAACGACGACAGCGGCGCAATGGGGTCCTTTGAAGCGCTCGTCATGATGGGCTTCTTCCCCAATGCAGGGCAGGATGTCTACTTCATTATCCCGCCGTTTTTCGAGAGCATCTCAATCAAAAGTGGCCAAACGGGTAACACCGCGACAATTCGCAATGTCAACTTCGATCTTTTGCATAGAAATATCTACATCCAGTCTGCGACTCTGAATGGGACGCCGTACACTAGGAATTGGCTGCAACACAGTTTCTTCATGGATGGTGGAGTTTTGGAGTTGACATTGGGTCCGACGGAGAGTACATGGGGTACGGGGTCGGAAGATGTACCTCATAGTCTTGGGCCGACGGGAAATGTGAATGGAACAAGTATGGCGGAGAAGAGATCAGTGATGGGACAAGGGGTCTGGAGCTTCGGTGGGGGTGTGTGAACACTGTCGCAGAAGTGAATAACGGTATCACACTTGATCGGGATGTATCTCCTGACTATTACTTCTCGATACCTGATCGTTATTTGTGATGACGGCTTCATTTTGCGTTTGCGCAAGTGTTGTTAATATGTTTCGTGTGGTCGCGCAAGTCGATCATAGGTGCAGTGCCGGCAAGGTCGTCGTCTCAGCTCTCAACGCTGATCAGGTACAAGCTTGCGAGATCCTTCTAGTAGAGCGAATCAAGCTCCTCACGCGTTGGGCCGCAACTAATCATCACGGATTGTTGGGGCCACGATAGCCAATACATATTGCACTAGGTCTCCGTGCATACGAACGCGACGTCGAGTCGTGTTTGTATGCAGGACGGACCGATACTACAGTGAAGAGACCACGGCGCGTCAAGCGGTGAACTTTTTTTGCAACTTTTGAATTTTCAAAACTTCTCGAGCAGATCTCGCGACATGATTTTCAGTATCGTGATCGGTGAGGAATGCCTTTAAGCTAGTCAATGTCCCTGATCGACGTTGGTTTAGAGTTGCGAAGGCTCCACAGCGCGATTTTCGGTGGTGTCGCATGTAGAAATGTATGGATTCATGGCTCAGCCTCGGATAATTGACGACTGATCGCGATGACTGTGTCAGCAAGGCGAGCGCATAAGGCGTCTATGAGAGTGGATCTGGCTTGAGACATTCTGCACATGTTGTGGTGGCTGTGGACGCGTTCTCGTGCAGAAGGCGTTCCCATCAGGTGAGGGAAAGGGACACTTGGAACACACCCTCCACCAGCACACACGAAAAGTGCAGCACCCCAGATACCTGAAATTTTCCAGCCAGACGCAAGCCAGAACTCACGATGCTACCAAGACTTCGTTCCAAACAAATGGGAAGGTGCTGTTGCCGTGGCCACCGTACCTGGATAGCGCGTGAGGGGGACGACAGCCGGAGAGCCGGAAGCCGAATTTTACGATACCTTACGGCCCCGCACTGCTGAGGGTACAACAGTAAGGCCCGCTTAGTGGGACGCCCCGCTTGGATCGCCGCAGCCCCATGACATGAGGCGCTGGTGGAGCAGCCGGTTTGAACGTCGAGTCTTTGACATCGTGACGTTTCTTTCGGTTCTGTACGTAATTCGGGCTTCTGGACCACCTTGGTCGAGACAAACTGTCATCGTGTCAACAACCTTCGGCGACGTGATTTGGATATGGCAGAAGTCGAGGAACCGATCCGTATTGAATGCAATTGTCAGTGGGGATGGGGTGGGTCCGTGACGTTGGGAGAAACACCGCATGCAGCAAAACGTACGCACGGATACAGGATTCGATTTTGTTTCTCTTTTTGTTCTGTGGTGTGGGCATTCTTGGCTCGGCTTCGTGCGGTTCAGCCGGCGGAAGCGTTGCGCCTAGTTGCAGATCGAGAAGTCTAGAAGAGGACTCCCCGTTTCCTTGCATGAGCAGAATGCCATGAGAATCGTCGTAGAAAACGATACCGTCTTGTGAGACTGGTGCCAACAACAGGGTCGCAGCATGAGATGATCCCCTGACAACTCACTCACAAACTTGAGCTACGTTCAGAACTTGAAGACGCCTTTTACGCTGAAAGGATGAGAAAACAACTTTCAAAAGCGTGGCGCGCCGGCATTGTTCGCGATGGTGCACGGATACCCACTACAACAAGGATAACACCGACACTATCGTCATGTTCAGCGCAAATAGCGAAATCTACTTGTGTCATTCGTCTTCAGTGACAGGCCCTTGTAACGTGGCGATTAGCTGAGCCGGCTGATGCAACAACGCTCGGCGATCGTGTCATGAGATGCCACCTGTGTCCAACTTTGTCAAACTACCATCGTCACACATCAGGCCGTGTACCATCGATCTGGCAACTGCGGCACATGCGGGTATCAGGAATGTATAAGCATAGAGCTCAATACAGCCTGGTCGTGAGTCTTCATCACACCGCCAAATTGGGCAAGCACGAATGAAATGCCTCTTTTGAAGTCTGGGGTAAGCCGCGAGACGGCCAGGGGCAAGGTGTAAAAATGGCGCAAGCCCACGCCGGCTCGATCGCGTACTATACTACTGAAAAGATACCGCCAATTACGGCGCACCTACGGGTCTGATCGAGATGCATGCATCGGTACGCCCTGTGTCAGACTTATCGTGACGGCGCCATTCGTGCTGTTTCTGATTGTCGGTGAGGCCTTTGATCGAACAGACTTGCGGGACCCCTTCCTCGTCAGCGTATAAAGAGACCGCTCGCTGCCCACTCTTGACGAAGCAAAACATCATCAACCAAGCATTCGCCATTTTGAGTTCAATCTAAGCTCATAGCACTACGGGATCGACGCCAGAGAACTATCCTCATACAAACTACGAACCACTACTCTACCAAGCAGCCATTACCACATACTCTTCAGACATCATGCCTGCTCTTCCGTTTCATTCATCCGCTGCTTCTTCGCCTTCTGCTTCACCAACTTTGTCGCCTTCATCGCCAACGCCGTCCATAGTTCTCCATCCCGCATCGGGTATATTTGATCAACCATAACAAAGCTTGCCGTCTAATCTTGTAAACAGGTGCTTCATCAAAACGGGAGCTACTCAAGCCAAAAGAGGATGCGGCCGCAGCGTATCGTCTTCGCTACGCGCAGTACCTCGCGGCTACCTTTGGGTTCTCGTTACAAGCCGCATTGGCTGAGGCTGATACCCAGTTGGCGCCTCGCCGATCGTCTTCATCAAGTCAATCGGAGGCTGAGTCGTTACGAGAGATCTAGGGCGGGTGTGGCTGGAGGTGTTTACGACCTTATGAAACTGCATGGACACGGTTAATAATTGGTGTTTGGGATATGATTTTGGTGCGCACTTAGTTGTCGCAATTAAAAACTCACTACTGCTCGTGCCTTTCGTGAGAGGATCTTCGACCTCTACACATGTCTCGCCCAATGATGACTCTCTGTTGCCGAATCTTCCGAATACCCACACAACCTCGCCTAGAGATTTTCACGCTTTTGACGGAAATTTATTTCCGAATGCTAGGGAAGTTTCTAGAGAGGTGTATAAGCTAATGCTGGAAGTTGGAAGAGCCCCTCCCCCCACCTGCCGCATGAAAGCAGCGCGGGGGCCAGGTCTCCACGTTCTGGCGGCTCTTTCATATCGATAGCCTGACTCAATTCCAACGACATCTCAAGACTGACCACTGCTCAACACGCTTTGCGCATCTGCATCTTCGGCATTGATCTTGGAAGTGCTTGGAGTTAGGGCTGCTTGCATCAATTTCTCGCAACACACCACAGGATTCGTCGTGCAGCTCACATGTCGGTGGCATTTCTGCGCCCGTGCAGCTGCGTGCCCGAGATTATTCACGACCTCGAGAACACATGCCTGCTATGACTGCTGCATGTGTCCGCTCCAAGGCGAACACGTATGTAACCCTGGACAGGATGAGCATTCGTTGGCGCTACTGCAGTTGCTATTGCCGACGATGCGTTGAAGCAGTGATCATCACCCCTTTCGATGCGCTATTCTTGCTTACGCAGACAAAGTGTAGTCTACCGTTGGGATGAATCATGATGCTGCGTATCAGCACCGTTTAGCCTAGGATGCATGACTAGTCTTTCCATCACATGGGACCGATGCACCAAGCTGCTTTTGCCAGATATGTAGCAAGTAACCCACTTCGCAACCCACGCCGTATGGACAAACGCTGCTATGGCTGATGCCAACAACCAAGACATCTCGGCATCGCGGCTGTGTTCAACCACATCGTCGCACAGTCCGGCAAGCGGCAACGGAAATTCTTGGTACCGTCAGCCAAGAGCCTTATCGTGTTGTCCATGAGCGGTTGAACAAGCCACACCATCGCTGAGTCTCACCACATCGTGGCTTCATTTCACCACGTCTCAGTAACAATGTCCTTGTCACAATTCATGTCTAGAACAACACGAACATCATTATCTACAGACACTAGGAATATGCCGTGGCCATTATACTCTGAGAAACAATGAGGCGAGTATGATGAGCGACTCCAAGCCACTCATGCTTGGAAGGACCCACGTCGCTCGTTAGCGTGCGTGACCCCGCCTAACCCCCCCCCCCCCCCCGGTGCCACAAGTGGCCTATAACTTCTCCCCCCGCGTGCGCCTTTGGGCTTACTCTACAACTAAAACACTCCAAGTGTTATTACATATTATTGAATGGGTGAAACCGTCCTGCCTGCCGTTGAGGAATCTTCTCCTCAAGCTGAAGAGCCTCCTATATGTGGTTTAAATGAGCCACATAGTACATCAAAGAAGAGGCCTCTCCAGCCCACCCTAGGCGATGGCGATACGCCACCGACCCTCCACGCTCCGCATACGCTCTCCTTCGAAGAAGTTGCAGAGGAACTGCGAGTGGACATCAAGTAGGAATATCAGTGCGATTATTTCTGTGTGGTGCTGATTTACTTGCTTTAGCCATGGACTCAGCTATGCTGAAGCAGAATCTCGCCTTCGGCTCTATGGCCCTAACAAGGTTAAGGGAGCTGAAGGGCTTTCCATGTGGAAAATTCTGTTAAGACAAGTGTCCAACAGTCTCACCTTCGTTCTCATTATTGTCATGGCCATAAGCTTTGGCATAGACGACTACATCGAAGGCGGTGTCATCACTGCAGTCATTTGCCTCAACATCGTGGTTGGCTTTTGGCAAGACTACCGAGCTGAGAAGACTATTCAGTCTCTCATGAAACTCACAGCCCCCGAGGCTACTGTCACCCGCGATGGCACAATGGACATCAAGGTCAAGGCGATTGACCTTGTACCTGGAGACATTGTTCAGCTCTCTGTTGGCAGCATCGTTCCGGCTGATATTCGTTTGATTGATGGCGTCAACGCCTTCACCAACGAGGCCTTCCTTACCGGCGAATCTGCTCCTGTCGAGAAGACGCCGTTGAAGACTTTCGACGACCCTGATCTTGCCACTGGTGACCAGACCAACCTCGCTTTCTCTGGCAGCGAGATGACCTCTGGGCGATGCCGTGGTATCGTAGTCGCCACTGCTATGAATACTGAAGTTGGCAAGATTGCAGCCATGCTTCGTCAAAAGAAAGACGACAAGGAGAAATCTGAAAACTTGTTTGTGCGCGCATACCAGAGGTTCATCAGTGGTGGCAAGACTATTCTTGGTCTTGTTGGAACACCGCTGCAAATCACTCTGAGCAAGTTTGCACTTCTTCTCTTTGCTCTCGCCATCCTTCTTGCCATCATTGTCTTCTCCGCAAGCAAATGGGAGGTTGGTGGCGAAGTCCTCATCTACGGTATCTGTGTCGCGGTGGCGGTCATTCCTGAGTCGCTCATCGCGGTGCTGACCATCACCATCGCGGTGGGTGGAAAAGCCATGGCCAAGGCCAATGTCATTACCAGGGTCCAGTCAGCCATCGAGGCAGTGGGCGGTGTTACCAACATCTGCTCCGACAAGACTGGCACCCTGACTCAAGGCCGCATGGTAACGAAGAAGGCTCTCGTCCCGGGCGCCGGCACCTTCACCATCGATGCCATCACCGATCCTTACAATCCCCTGAGTGGCATGGTGTCCTTGAACGGCGAGCGACTGGACTTGAATCAGCACAGACCAAATGGGGCTGCTTCTCGTTTCCTTCGCACCATCGCCCTCTGCAACAACTCCAAGGTTCTTCCCGCCCTCGACATCGCTAGCGATTATACCAATGAAAAGTCTGGTAATGATCGCAAAGATGATGATCGCGATACTGATGCTTCCACCATCGACTCTCTGTCTCGCCCACCTACTGTAATCACAGAAGGCCTCCTCACCGGACCATGGAAGGCACATGGCGAACCTACCGAGATCGCGCTGCACGTTCTCGCCTCTCGTTTCAACATGGGCAAAGAAGAACTGCTCAACACGCTACCCATCCATCTCGCCACCGAGTTCTCGTTCGACTCCACAGTCAAGAAGATGACCGTGGTATATAAGGACAACCAAACCGGTAACATGGACGTCTACACCAAGGGAGCCACCGAATTTATGCTTCCCGTCCTGAATGTCACCGAGTCTGAGCGAAACACCATCCTAGAGCAAGCAGAGAGCATGGCCAACGAAGGTCTCCGCGTCCTCTGCATTGCCCACAAACCCCTCACAGCCGGCACCGACATCAGCAAACGAGAAGACGTCGAGGTGAACCTCAACTACATCGGTCTGGTCGCCATCTACGACCCCCCTCGTCTCGAAACCAGAGATGCAGTGCGCGAATGTAAAATCGCTGGTATCACAGTCCACATGCTCACTGGTGACCACCCTGGCACAGCGCGAGCTATTGCCCGGGACGTGGACATTATTGACGACCGCACTCCAGCGTCCGCTGTCATGATCGCTCGGGACTTCGACGCCATGAGCGAAGCCCAGGTCGATGCCTTGGAGGTTCTTCCTCTAGTCATTGCGAGATGCAGTCCCTCAACCAAAGTGCAAATGGTGAAAGCGCTGCACCGGCGCGGCCGCTTCTGCGTCATGACCGGTGACGGTGTCAACGACTCGCCTGCACTGAAGCAAGCTGATGTCGGCATGGCAATGGGTACTGGATCTGATGTCGCCAAGGATGCTGCCGAGATGGTACTTACGGACGATAACTTTGCTTCAATTGTGAAAGCCGTTGAGGAAGGTCGACGCTTGTTTGATAATATCCAGAAGGTACCATACTTGTTTTCCCTTCCTCCCCCCTGTCCCTCCCTCCCTCACCCTCCCCACTGCACAATATACTAATGATGGATCTAACAGTTCCTAATGCACCTCCTAATCTCCAACATTGCGCAAGTCCTCCTCCTCCTCATCGGCCTCGCCTTCAAAGACCGCGACACACACTCCGTGTTCCCGCTCTCCCCCATAGAAATCCTCTGGGTAAACCTCATCACCTCGTCTTTTCTCGCCATTGGCCTCGGCCTCGAAGAATCCCAACAAGACAGCATGTTCCGCCCGCCACACGACGTGAAAAAGGGCGTCTTCACCGCCGAACTGATAACCGACAAGTTCATCTACGGCTTCTTCATGGGCGCGTTGTGTCTGTTTTCGTTCGCGATTGTCGCGTATGTGGGGCCTGGGGGTGGAGATTTGGGGTCCGGGTGTAATGAGGGGTGGAATGAGACGTGTGATGTTGTGTTTCGTGCGCGCGCAACGACTTACGCTACCATCACCCTCTTACTTCTCGTTACGGCATGGGAAGTCAAACATTTCGCAAGAAGTTTGTTCAACATGTATCCCAACACCCCCACCAGCAGCGCAACCCCCCGCGGCCTAAGCATCTTCCCCACACTCTGGCGCAACCGCTTTCTCTTCTTCGCGGTTATAGCGGGGTTGGTGATTATGTTTCCGATTGTTTATCTTCCTGTTATTAACGAGAAGGTGTTTAAGCATAAGGGGATTACGTGGGAGTGGGGTGTTGCGTTTGGCGCGGTGGTGGTGTATGTAGCTGCGATTGAGAGCTGGAAGGCGGTTAAGCGTGGGTTGGGGATTTGGAGCGGGGCGCATCGCGTTATTAGTCGCGAGGATGCGGAGGCGAGGGCCGGGTTGGTTGGGGGGGTTAGGTTGGTTGTTGAGGAGAAGTAGGAGATGGTTGAGAGGGGTGAGAGGTAGTGCATGGGGATCGGGGACTAAATTGCTTACCTAGGAGTGTGTGGTCTCTTTGGATTGACCCAAGGTCTGTCGTTACGATCCACGATCATGATTTACGATGTTTTTTCTCCTTGTCACGCTCCTTAGATAGTTGGCTTTTTACGAGACATGAATATAACTGAAGTCACTCGCTGTACAAACTTTGATTGCATGTTGAGTATATCATTTCTCCTTCTGCAGTGATGCCTCTTTCGCTCCGCAACGCCATGATTGGGTATCGTGAAAAATAATGCTAGAATCAATACGCTCTGCCTTCCTTGTCCATGCCCCAGACTACCACATTCCCGTCACCACCAGCACTACACCACTCCCGTCTGGATTTGCAAAAGGCCACCGCGCTCACGACATCCTTCTTCCCCTTCTGCCCTTCAGTCTGATATCCACCGCTCAGCTCCCTCATCTCGTTATGTTTGAATCTATGCAGACACTCTCCGCCCAGAACATCCCACACCAGTACGATCCCATCATCGCTCCCACTAACAACCACACTATCGTTCAAGCCTAGTGTGCTCCTCACCCTCAGGTCCTTGTTCACAAACGCCTTGTCCTCGTATTTCTTCAGCATCTCTCCATTTGTGCGATCCATGAGCCGTATACTGCTATCCAGTGTACTAACCAGGACCTCTGTCCCCTTCTTGCTGACGCTAAGAGATGTACATGGCGGACCCACGACATCAACCTCGCATCTCCCCATACGAATATCATAGCTCCTCACGCGCCCGTCGACACTCGCAGCCACAATATCGCCATCGTGCACCGCGACATCGGTGATTGCATCCTTGGCGTCGGACAGCGTCATGATGGGCTTGAAGGCGTTGGATTTGGTGTCCCAGATCTTGACGCTGCCATCGAAGGAACCCGTGAGGACGACGCTGTCGCCCTCGCCGCCGAATACACCGCGGTTGACGCGTCCAGCGTGGCCGGACCAGCGTCGGACTGTCTGTGCGGTTTGGACGTCCCATAGAAAGACTGTTTTGTCGCCGCCGGTGGAGACGAAGCGGTCGTTTGCTTGGTTCACGTCGATGCTGAGGACTTCGTAGCCGTGCGCGTTATATTTGTTGACGAGGCCGGGGACGTGGGCGGTGGAGGATGAGGGAGGTGCGACGGAGGTGGGAGGGGCTTTTTGGGGGTTGAAGAGGCGGATGGTGCGGTCGGAGGAGCCGGTGAGGATGTATGTTTGCGAGCCGGACGAGTAGGCGACGGCGTGGACGGGGCCGTTGTGGCCGGTGAGGCGGGCGATGGGGGCTGATGGGAAGGCTGCCATGGTTTTGGGATGTTCTTCGTCCTGGCTATGGCTATGGCTAAGAGCGGCGGTCGAGTGGTTAGGAGTGATTGTCGCAATCAGGTGGGTGAAGAAGGTCAAGGCATGGTGGAGCAGGAAGCGGCGAAGAAGCGATGGGTTGAAAAGTCGCGAGAGAAGTGTTCTTTCATTCCAATTCTACTGTCGCCTTGTCTTCCTTGACATGTCAACGTCAAGATAGTGTTTGGTGGGTGGAAGGCGCGATGGGGTTGTTGTACCTGCCAAGATGACGTGGGGCCGGGCTAGCTTCGGCTAACTTTTTGGGGACTCGATGGCCATGATTGCGCCTCGACAACAAGTCACTCCACCATCCTCTATAAGAATCGAACAAATTGGTGTCATTGTCGCGTATACTCAAAGAGCCGATTTCTGAAGTTCTCACATGTGCAATGGCGCTCCGTCATGTCAGCACCGCGCCCCAGGCCGACGACTTCACCCCGCTGCAAGAGCATCAACAACAGACCCCAAGCACCTTCTTCGGCGCGAAACCTGTTCTATACGCCAACTACTCCGGTCTCACACTCGCTGCTCTTCCGTCTCAACTACAGCAAGACGTCGCCTTCGCCAAGTTCAGCAGTGCAAGCGAAGGCGAGAATGCGCTGATCAAGGACATTACCGTATGGGTCACCTCAGAGTATGGTCTTTGGTAATCGTGGAAAAAGAGAACATTCACTGATGATCGTTTCAGAAATCTCATCTTCTTCCAATCCTCTCCTACACCCACCGGCGTCTCAATACCCTACCCCACCATCGCCCTCCACGCGACCATGAAGTACGGCTCCACCACCGACGCCCTCTACATGAGCCTCTCTCTCAACGACACCGAGAACGTCAATGAGGAAGACGATATACAAGTCCTCGAGCTCACCGTCCTGCCGCCCTCGTACGACTCGACTCCAGAGGATGCATGCATCAAGGCCATCTTCAGTGCTATGAACACTTGCGCGGATCTACACCCCGATCCCAACGGTAGCGAAGACGAAGATGACGACATTCTCGATGAGTCTGCGCCTGGCGCTACGGGCTGGATCACCGCAGACAACATGGACGAGTACATGGATGAAAACGGCAACTTCAGAGGCGCAGTGCTGGATACTTCACCATTGGGTCCTGGTGCGGGAACAGTGCGGTCAAGGGAAGATGGCGGTGATGAAACAAATGGCACGAATGGGGTTGAGGGTCATGAGGAAAAATACCACCGCACGGGATGAATGGGAGAAGTTTGTGTTGGATTTGGATGCACATCAACGCGGTTGCATGCGAGCCCGCGCACTAGCATTTCAATGCTACGTCTTGTAGGACTATACAATGAATGTACGTATAGTCCTTTACCCACGTGCCCCAATCATCCATCCCCAGCGATCAATACTGACCAAGTGCAGGCGAAAGAGGGCCAGATTTGTCCACGGCACAACAGAATGCAAGTCCTAATCCTGGTGCTTCGTATCCCACATGTGCCCTTTTAGCAGTCACCACTGCCTCTATCGGTGCAACTCCAAGGACACCATGCATCATTCACCGTTCACCACCGACTTCCGCAGTAGAACCGTCGCCAAACATCCCATCTCCTATCTCCCATCTCACCCCTCAACCCCCTCCCTCACCCCGTCACCCCACGTCCACCACACCACCTATATCCACCCTCCTCTCCCCAATTCCCACCTCCTCCCGATACACCGGGCACGCCTCCCTCACAACTCCAATCTCCAAATCCTTGTCCTTGACCTGGCTTCGCGACTGTTGTTCTCCATGGCTTGCTATATCCCGCACGCGCGTCCCGGCTTTTGCACTCTGCCGTACCCGTCGACTCCATAGCGTATAGACTAGGACGAAGATGGCGAATGTGCATATTACTACGCTTACAATGATGGCGGTGCGGATGTTGGGTTTTGAGGAGGTTGGTGTGCGGTTGGGGCGGGGGCGGGGGCGGGTTGATGGCATTGGGTGGATGGGTGGAAAAGGAGGGAGGGAGTTGAGTTTGAGTTGCGCGATTGAAAAAAAAAATGTATGTATGCTGTCAAGCCAATCTTCCCTTTCGTTTTGCTCAAGAAAAAAAATAAAAAGTTCTTGGTGTAACGTAGGCTATCAATCCCACCTCGCTTGGTGTGAGGGAGGAATGCGAATAAAACAAAGACCCTTTCGTTTCAGTCAAAGCAAGGGGGGACGGACAAACGCACGTTCTATATCCCTTCAGCCTCACACAAAGAAAACAATTGCCCCTCCTATTTTTTATGTCATACCCCTTCCTTGCCGCCGATTTGGGATCTGACATGCATGCCCACACCATAAGGCTGAGAAGGCTGAGACATGTGTGAGCGAATTGGGACCGCGCCTAGGGCTTGGTGGGGGATGTTGTTTGGTGGAAGAAAAGGAATTACCGCACAATGTAGCTTGGCGGTGTGGATTGGGGGAGTGGAGAGACGTATAGGTGTGTGTTGGCAAGGGCGCAGGAGCAGAAGCAGAGCCGCATTGCTTACTTTGTGTGTTGGCAGTGGAAGCAGAGCAGAGCAGAACCGTATTGCTTACTGTGTTGGCTTGGCGGGGGCGTTGAGGAAGGGTAGCGCGGGGTTTGGGGATGGTTTTTGAAGTGTGTGTAGGTCGGGTTGATGCATGTGTATTGTTGATGAGTTGGTTGGGAATGGAAATTGGTGTGCGAAAATATTCTATATTCTATTCATGATTTCCATCGTTGTAACTTTTCATCAAAATACCCATGTACGTGCCGGTACGCCTATCCCATGCATGCGTGCATCACGACGCAGAACTCCTTCTATCCCAGTAACTTTCTTACCAAAAGAACATAGAAAACTCGCCACGCTTCACGTCTAGCTACTCCATCCCACATCACCTCTTCCGACTATTAACATTCCTCCCCGCACCCACCCTCACCCTACCCCCCTCTTTCCTCCTATCCCCCGTCAGAATCCCAGGAAGATAATCCTCGTCCATGCCATCCCTCGCCCTCGCCCTCTTCTCCTCCTCAACCCTCCTCTGAAACTCCTTCTGATCCTCCGCAAGAATCAGATCGCGACCCCAGCCTCCCTTCCCTCCACCCTGTCCACTCCACTTCCCATTTGCCGTGCCTGCAATCGGCTTCGGCACGCTGAATTTATCGCCACGCTTGTTAAATTGATAGTTCTTGCTGAGATGGACGCGGAATTCACCTTTGGCGTTGGTAGAGCAGGATACCCGGGCGAGCGTGGCCTGTCCGCAGCGCGGACAAAAGGATTTGCTGACGTCGTGGCAGATGAGGAAGCAGGCTTGGCAGCGGAGCACTTTTGTGTTTACGGTTTTTATGCGTTGCAGGTTTGTGCTTAGGAGTTGGAGGTTCATTTGTAAGAGGACGTTTTGCATGGCGAAGTCGATGGTCATGGTTGCTACGTCTGTTTGCTGAGTGCTGGTTGTGCGGGTGGAGGAGGCGATGCCGCCGTCTTTGGCTTGGTGGGTGGGCAGGTTGGAGGGGGTGATCCATTCGCCGTCGGAGGAGTCGTCGTGGGTGCTGTGGGGTGGGGTGGGTTGTTGGGTGGTGGGGGGGCGGGGGGTGAGGGAGAGGGGGTTGGCGGTGTTGTGGGCGGCGATTTCTTCAGAGGTGGCGATGTGGTCGTAGGGGGTTTCCGAGTCGGAGTCTGTGGCGTCGTAGACTTCTTCGTAGTCGGGCTCTGGGTGGGATTCTTCTGACTGGTCCTGAGGAGTTGATGACTGTTCTTCGGTGATAATTGGTTGCGCTTCGTCGGCCGAGGTCGAGGATATGGTGGTTTCTTGAAGTTGTTCGGCCAGGATGTCCGCAGAGGTATCTTTCGACTCTGACTCCTTTGATGTTTCCTTGGATGGTAGCTCAGACTGAGATTGCGATTCAGCTGGTGTCTCTGTGACGGGCTCTGCAGTAGCTAGCTTTTCAGCTGCTTCCTGCTCTTTGATGATCTCTGGTGTGATCGCAACGCCACCCTGCTCCACGGCAGCGTCGGCAACCAGACCTGCATCAATAGTTTGTTGAGCCTGACCCTCCTCAGTTGACGGATCTTGCGCAGCCTCATACTTGAACTTCATTGGCTTGATCGCCTTAGCCTTCGTAGCGCGCTTGCCCTTTGGCTGCTCCCAACCTTCTTCTTCAGCAGGCGCCTCGACCACCTCCTCATCCTGCTGCACGCCTATCTTGTTCTTCCTGTTCCTATTCCTCTTCCTGTTACTGTTTGAATTTGGCTCCTTCTCCTCTACGGGCTCTTCCTCGCCTTCTCTCCTCTTGATCGGTCCCTTGGGCGCCTGCCTCAGTCCAAAGTCACCACCATTGCGCTCGCAGTGCACTTCGTACGCCAGCGCCAAGATGCCCAAATCCTGTCTACTCAGCACAGGGTAATCACCGGTCCTTTTGCTGAACGCAATGACAGCATCGTAGCTTGCGGGACTGGGATTGCGAATCTTGAGGAAGGGCACAAGGGTAGTCTGAACACGTGATCGGGTTGCTTCATCGCGGATTTCAGACAGAATAGCGGGGGTGGTGAAGAGCTCCTCGGCGGCGTTGACGATGGTGGACATCGAGACGGTGTTCTTGATCAGAGGGCCGGTATCCAGGATCAGGGAGTGAATGGGCTTCTTATCGGGCGCGGATTCTGCCATATTGGTGGTTTGTGGGTGCGCGGTGCAAATTTGTGGTCGATTTTGTTGCGCCTCTATTCCCTGCTCTTTTATCGTGGTACGTATCTCACAGAAGCCTGGTGGTTTTCGTAATGTAATGTTATGCGCGCTGTCGCGAAATGCAGAGGTCTAGGTTTTCTCGACAAGAATATTTCGATGGTGGCGGTGGGGTACTAGGCTGCCGCGCTCTGATTGGTCGGATCAGAGTCATCCATCACTGCTAGGGTACGACGATTGGCTTCAGAGATTCTTCTAGGAGATTTGTTGTATTGAAACTGACATGTGTATGAGCGTTTAATGCATGCATGTATTCTCTCTGGATTGGCTATGTATCAAAACGGTGACAACCTCCCCTCTCTGTGCTGTTACCATTCTTCCACGATACAGACACCGCACACGATAGACCATCTGGTGACTTAATTGTGCATTGGTGGATATCATCTGGCTAACCTTGATTGACGTAATCCTCTGGCGTTAGTCATGTTGTACAAGATAAATGCTGCAGGTGGTGGCGCATCGCACGTGCTCATACCCCAGAATTATACCTATCAGGAACGACCAAAGCCAGTCAGCCTTCTTCTTACATGCCGATTACATATCGATAAAACATACTCAAATTTGAAGGCTCTCAGCAATGATCGCCGCCGTCTGTTAAGACATCAAGAGGTAGCTGTAATAGTGCGGCGCGATATCAAACTAATATACGAGCGTATCAACAAGAATGAGCGAAGGAGGCTCCGACTCTAGTCATGCATGTCTAGGCCCGGACTTGAACGACTTCGACTCAGGTATCCACATGATGATGATGGTCAGCCGTAATCGCGTCCATTCAAGCCCAGTCCGAAGACCGCACAGAGGCTATCACACACAGGATCGGTGTCTCATTGCGCTAACCTACCACGCGAAGGCTTACTACATGTTGGCTCATCAGGCCTCGTATGGGATGCGAGAATGTCACATGCAATGGGTCCAGACATCCCAGTTCATGCCAATCGCTAGACATGGTGGCTGAAAACTGGCATTGGGCAAGGGTTACCCTCCGTCAGGAAGCGGAGAAAGTAGTTTGTAGACTGCGTAGCGGCATACAAGCCATGCATGGGCAATGTCGTGGCGTTCTTGAACATATAACCGAACGTGGTACAAGTATCGCTGCTGTCGTCTGTTCAAGGAGTTGTTGAAGAGTTGCCTTCATCTGACTTAAGGTGAACCCTTCACAATGTCTCAAAAGACGTCAGTCTCCCAAGTCCGGAGGCTTCTGGGTTCTTTAGGAGGAAAGGTACGCCCGTCTCCTTTTGCCAGAGACCCATCAATAACACTGTAGGGGCAGCTTTCGCAGTATGTGTATGGACACAACCACCTTCAACCGTTGCTGCCAGAACATTCTTCATATCCGAAGCAAAATGATTACCGGGATGAAATCGTAGCTAGACTCTGTGGTCAAACAGTCATCATCCCGAATCTCGACTATCTGTATGGTGCTTGGAAGATTGTCGTACATCCAGATACCAATGATGTTCGAGAAGATCTAGAACGCTGGTTTACCGAGTAATTTTGAGAGTTCAGGTACCATTGTGAGTGTACTAACGTTGTCAGATACATACCCACTCCATCGCAGCGAAACAAGCAGCGAAAAGTAGACAATGCTCTTTGTGCAGGATACTTCTTCCCAGGTGTATCGAGAGACCACCTTTTCGTGCTTGGCTCTCTGATAGCTTTTGTGAGTCCTACTAAGGGTGACCCCTTCAGCCCAACTGACAACCTCTCGAGTTCTTTTTCTGGGACGATGAGATTGACTGTGGTACCTTGACCAATGATCGCATAAAGACAGAGGCGTATTGTGATGACAGCATCGCCTTCATCAGACACCATATGCAACCAGAGCGTAACATCAAGCCTCCGGCTCCAGGCCGGATGCACAACTCGGGTGCTTTCGTTGGAATTGGAAAGGCGATGCAGGTTGGATCGGATAAGGGTACGCCTTCTTGTTGCTTGTTGCTTCCCGACGTTGACTAACAAGGCTCCATACAGCTTCGCGCGATAGATTCACAGACGCCGTCTGTGCTTTCATCTCGGCCGTTCGACTATCCCAAGGCCTTTGGCTGGAAGGTTGCTCGACATACGAAGATTACACGAAGCGTCGGATCGCAACAGTGGGCGTTGAACCGCTAGTCATGGTCTTGCAGTGGTCCTATGGCCTTTCGTTGCCTCAAAGCATATATGACCATGAGGCGGCCAAAGCCATGTTCCGCGAAGTGTACATTGGCGTCTACCTGTACAACGACTTGGTATCTCTGAAAAAGGAGGTGGTCGATGGGGATGTAGACTCTGCCATTCCCATCATAGTTTGGCAAGAAGGTATCACCGCTCAAGCGGCTGTGGACAGGGTTGTGAAGAACATTGAGACGTCGTGGGAGGGCTTGCTGGCTGCTGAGCAAAGACTGCTGGACGCCGCACAGAACGAAAAAATGAGACTTGACATCTCACGGCTTGTGGCAGGTTGCAAGGATATCGTGGTAGGACACATGGCATACACGCTTCGTGCCGCGAGATACATGGCTGACGCAACTCACGAGGAGTTCAAAGCGCAAGGTGGGAGCTTCAAAGTCGCGTTATAGCCTGAATTGCTTGGCTATGAAGACATGCGGAGCATCAAAAGTCCTCTCAATCGCGCGGTATAATCGTCTTCATTGCTGGCGTGTCTTGAATGTATCGTAATCGTCCACTGATCGGTTCCAGCCTCCTTTTTACACGTGAAGTCTCGGAAGATTGTTACAGGCGACTTCGTGTTGTGGTTTCCGGCTGACCTGTAACACTCATTGTTGTAGGGCTCCAGAGCGATTTAGGTCTGCTGATTGAGAGTGTCTGGATGAACATAATGTCGACGCTGTCGACGCTGATGTCGTCGTGCGCACCACTTTCAGGCAAACAATCGACGCGTTCCCGGCGCATGTTGATTGGCGGGCGCTTCGCGGAAGGCAGGAGGTGGTCCTTCCGTCTAGCTCCCGCTGGTGAGCCGTACGCCTGACCTCCATCCAGCACCTGCTCACTTCACCAACACTTTTCTGGCCATGCTTCAAAGATCCAGCTGCTGCTGCCACGCCAAAATGTAGGGTATGGATGCCATCGCAATGGAGTTGAACTGTGATAGTCCAAACAGAGCCACGCGCTCGTGTCTGCTGCTTGGACTACCCTAGCTGATCCTTAGCTGCACGAATTGGCTGGCGCTTCCGTTGGCAACCAATTCGACGTCGTCTCGGGTCCACTCATCGCCTATGGCTGTTCGTCCGTACAGGGCTTCCTCGTAGATCTTCATTGCGGGCTGTTGTCCAGCCTGTAATGCTCGGAGGCGTTGCTCCTTCGGCTCAGCATGGCCGAGACGACTTCCGCATCTGACAGGGCTCGACTCATTCGCTCGCTGAGGATTGAGTTGTGAGTGCGGGCGTTGGACAGATGATCTTACTGACTGTGGATATGCCCTCGCGACCAGCAGCGTTGTCTAAGCCTCGATCCGGAATCTGGTCATTCTCTTACTGCACACACTCAGGCGCGACGGTGCTGGGCCGTAGAGAGCGTATCTTCTTGAAAAGATAGTGTACGCAACCTGGTCTGTTAAGCTCCCCCTGCCGGTCCACCCGGCATTGGTTGTAGTAGGTCACCGGTCCATCGGCGGCAGCCGAAACCTTCTGAGCATTGTGAGCCCCCACGATCAAGCGATCGTTGGACATGAGGATTGCCCAGAGAATATCGTACTATGATATCGAAGCATCTTCACAAAAATCAGTGCAACATTGGTCAACAGTGTTGGTGGTGTCCGAAGCTGATCAGGATCCTCCAAGCGACCTGAGTTAGTTCCAGGGCGTACAACTGACAAGCGGCAGTATATTTTACCCACGTGTCACGAGCCAGCTAGAGGCTGTATTGCCCGCCCCTCGGAGCTCTCGATCCCGCAGGTGTGCCCTCCAGTGGCACATGATTCCGTAGCGCCGCACAGCAACAAGTTCGAAATGTGTCTGACCACAAATCAGTCATTGTAAGCATCTCTTCCTCTGGCCATGGCGATGCATACCCGCCGTCTGCGAAGTGTAAGATGCTTGTCAACCAACATATTGTAAGGGATCGCCTTATCTGTGCGCCTTGGATTGGAAGATAGCAGCCAAGGACTGGTGAGTGGACAACACATCTTGGAAAAGAACTTTCGCCCCGAGCAGCGGCGAGTCGTCCAGTTGGCAAAAGAGCTCACGACCTTGCGTCGTGTTGAACCGCTTCCCTGTGCCGTTCACAGAGTCGACCGGTGAGCATTTCTTCCTCAATGCTGCTTGTCGAGGTGGACGATGATGGGAAACAAGAGTCGACAAGGATGGAGTTCCGGTGAAGATTGATCTGAAGACTGCAGGTCGTTCCCTGGCCAGCAAGTCTGTAGCCGCCGTATGGCGCAGGATCCTGCACACCCGCCCTTCCCATAGGGTTAGTGCCCTCCAATGTACTCACCAATGCACTTTCGAGGCGCAGCTTAGAGGATGAAAAGCAGGCAACTGAAGGCAAACTGTGCATGTGATCCTCCAGCACATTGCACTGGTATCGCTGGCAAATCCAATAGCGTCAGCCGATCGCATAGTGAATACTTAAGTCTTCAAGGCCCTCGAATGTCCTACGAGAAATGCTGAGTTTTTGGGAAGCTTGCTATACATCTTCGGGAACAGAACAAAACGCCATTCCGAATCTAAGGGATTCGTCAAGGGGCGGTCGCGTCCGCTTTGAATTGTCGAACAGCACGGTAAGCGCCCGAGGATGGCAGCCAACATGCCAGTCCGCCAGCTTATAACCCCTCTCTGTAGGTCTAAGCAGAGCCGCATCGATTTTCCCCGTATCGTTCCGAAGCGCCCGCACAACTTCTTGCAAACGGCTACGAGATCTCAAACTTTACCGGCGTCCTGGTCTTTTTTACAGTAACACTATATTGGATACTCGAAGTCGAGATTTCATGAGGCGAAACGATGTTTTCTAGTGTTGTACTATCATGTCCGAAGGATTGCGGACGGTCGGCCGGATCGAGGAGCTCCATGCATGCGCTGCGACACTTGCCGCATGATTGCCATTCAGACGCCAGTCCACAGGTATCAAATCAAACCTCTGGGCGGAGTGATGCATCCGTTTTGCCACAATACCTGGCATCGATGGCAGAAGCTCGGGAAGAGATGGCTCACACAGGTCGGCCCAACACTCCCAACCTCCTGGGGAGGCGTTGTGCCGCGGCAATGGTTGGTCAAATCGCAGAGACGGCCTGCTTCTGCATGCAACTTACGACACTACTTCAAGCGTCATCCATGGCTGCCTACCACGTCACATTGCTCCTCGTTCATGGCACATGCAATGGCCATTTGAGCGATCCTGTCCCGACATTGCTAGCGAAGCACGGCGAATTCCTCGATTTTACGACCTACCGGTTACTGAATGCAATGGTCTGCGACCAACTCCACCACGATATGATGTGCATATATGTCACTTTGAGCTAGTCGTGCTCACTACATGCCGTGATCTGAAGCTATCGAGGATATATCACTGGCGGGGCAACACTTCTTGGACGTCCTATCGCCGGCCGCTATGCATCTGCAGCTCGAGCAGGCTTTCCACACATCACACCCCGACTAGGACATGACCGGCTTATCACAGGCTGGCTCTAGATGCCACCCCCCACCCCAATGTACTGCCAGCTCAGTCGGCTGACCATCGTTACGTTCTGCCGTACTCACGAGCAAGTAGTTGGGTAGCATCTGAGCAGAGCCGCATGGTGGCTACGAAGATAAAGGAGGGGCTTGTTGGTGGGTATCGGGAACTCTACGGCCGGTCAGGTGCGTTAACGGCACAGTCGCGCATACTCAAACACTAGGCAAGGGTTTGCTGCACATGAGCTTGCGACGAATCAGGAATGTCGGTGAGTGTTTGTACTGTCCGTGAAGACCGCTCTTCTAAAGTTTCCGTCAAGCAGCCACCGCCCTCATTCATTTTCCGGATCGACGAGATTGAAGAGGCTCCCGACGCACCCGTGACCATCGATCAAAGGAACGATTGGGTCCCTTCGCTACTTCCAAAAGCGAACAGGGCGATAGGGGGAGGTGCCTCCGGGATCTGGTGGTATTGCAATGGCCAGCAAATTTACAACATACCAGCTGACCAGGCCACAACTGGATCACAATGGTACAAGACCTATTCTGCCTTCTACACGAACAGATTCGGCTTTTGGATACTGGACAGCGACGCTCTGAACTCGAGAAGCACTGCTGGTTGGCAGCCTCTCAGGTTCGACCACGATCTTGGCGACTACTCCTCTTACCTCACCATTGCGGCCGAGCATAACACCCTAGCATGTCAACGGGTGGACCAGTCGTGGCCAAGGATGTTACTTCCCAGCAACAACCATGGTAACAACACACCTTATCAACAGTACGGCTCACTCAAGGGGGAATTGGGGATCTTCTTGGCGCTTCTTGCATTCTCGATGCGTAAAGAAAACCTGACAGAGTGTATTCCCAAAATGTTCGATAGTCGCTGGAAAACTCACACTTTGCACCACGGCCGTAAGTATGAACGAGCTACGAATGTACAAGGTACAACTGACTCGTGTAGGCACGGACAAACGGGGAGTAGTCGTCTATATCTACCTATGTCCGCCACACTGGAACGGATCAACAAGGCAAGATCTCAGGAATTACGAGGACGGCGTCAACGGCAACAGATACTACCACTGACCTGGCCCTTCGTCACTTCCACCACACGATCCAGAGTTGTCCAGACTTCGATACCCAGCCGAACGTTACCACCCTGAGCCCTCGATCCTCCTTGTTTCACCAATACGTTACATGCTCATGACTCCACAGTTGTCATCTTTTACTGCTCATATACATACGATTTGATTTTCACGCTTGAGCCGCTTCACGAAACTACCCATTACCTCAGCAACATGATGACACCACAATCTACTTTTGGGTTTATCTGATCTCGTTGCGATTCAGTCTGCCATCAATGGCTGTTACACCAAATTGACACTCCAGCCGTTCTCGGCTATTTTGTAGCTGCTAGATAGCTAATATACGTCGCCGTTTCCTCTGAGCTCATTGTTTTGATTTGAAATCGTCGGTGTGACTGGGATATGTTCTGGCTACCGCTAGTCAATGTTATGGAGCGTGAGCCACACGCTGACGAATGCCGTCTTTAGCGGTATGCAATCAAGGAACGCTTTCATACGAATGATTGGTGTAGTTTTGAGAAATGAAGATTGGAACATTGATGTTTGATGTGGCAAAATCACAAATCACTACTGTCACTACATTCAACCATGAAACAGCAATTTTGCATTCGAGTGAAATCCAGATAATACACGCGAGAGATACAGACCGTCCCGTGCCGTCCTTTCGATGAGTTTACCATCGTATCCCACATGGCACTACACTCGGTACACTGCATTTCCCCATCTCCACCTCCACCTTCCGAACAAACAATATCCTCCCACCTCATCCCGCCATCACGCACTCTCCCCCCTAACCCAAGAACGTATAATACAACCCCGCCACAACTGTCGCACCCACAACCCCCCACCCGGTCCTCGCAACCGTCGTATTCTTAAACCCAACACCGACATCCCAAACCAAATGCCTAACCCCATTCAAACTATGATAGAAGAACGGGAACGCAAAGAACGCCTTAAGTCCAACCTTGACCGCCGCGGGCCACACCGCAACCGTCGCAACCATGCTGGCTGTCTCGAGATGCCATCCCGTGTATGGAGCAGCGAGGTAGGCGATGCCGAAGAGGTAGAGGGAGCCTGAGAGGGAGATTGCGGTTACGCGGTTGAGGGCGGAGCCGTACCAGGTGATTTGGGGTTTGTAGATGGAGAGGTGGGGGGAGACGGGGCGGTGGGTGCGTTGTTTGGCGAGGAGGGCGGCGGCTTCGTTATGGGATGTTGCGTGGGTTGCTGCGAGTCTGTGGGTTTGGTGTTAGTTGATTGAGTGCGACGTGTGTGTCTTAAGCTGCTAGGTGGATGGTGTGCAGGGCAATGATGGTGATGAGGATAATGACATAACATAACATACCTCCTCTGAGCAACAGGGCGCACACTCATACCCGGCGCCGCCGCGCGCCGCAGACCGAGTTGGAAGATCCGCTGGGAAGCCATTGTTGCCGTGTCGTCGCAATCGCTGTGTGCAGGGCGTGGGGAAAGTCGAACGTGCGTGTGGGTGGTGATGTCGATGCCGATACTCTTTGCGAACAGTTGCTCGCCAGGCCTACCCTACAACCCGAATCCCGAGGTCGCCCGTCACCCAATCACACGCTGATCCTTACAAAGCCCTCCAACCGCTTCGTCTGCCCAATCACAGGATCGCAGGCACGGTCCTCGGCTTAGTCACCTGTTCGCCTGCTACCCGATTTTTCGCGAATGCGCCTACGGGTCGTCTTCTTCTTCTCTACGAACCTCGATATCACCGGCGATGAGTGCGTATGCGCGCTGAGTCGTCGGAATGGTACGTCCTATTTGTCTGCTGGCGTTATGTCAGTGGATTGGGATAAGGGAGGGATCGGAGAGGGAATTCTGGCCAGTATTAATCGCTCGGTTGTCTGTATGGTGGCTGCTCGAGTTTCATATCAAGGCTACATTTTGGAATCTGTGATGTTGCGTTCGGGGAATTGGTGATCTGTGGAAAACTCGGGGCGCCTGCTCGCGAAGTGTCTGTTGGAGTCGCCTTGAGTGGTGTTGTGCGCGTCGCGGTGAATAATGTGTCGCATATTGTTACTTGTCCCGAGCTGAGCTACAGCAGCTATAATGAGGCCTTCAATGCGATATCTCATGCATGCTGTGTACACATAGTCACCATCGTCACTTCTGTGAGGATATTGAGATGATTTGGCTAATGTTCCCACCATCGCATGCTCGATGTAGTGATGCAAAGTTTTTCTTCACTTGAACAACCTCGCGCCTGCCTCACCTCCAACGTGAACTATCCCGCCACCTTCGACATCCCAAAACATAAGCTCAAAACATGACATCTCTGGCGAAGAGTTTCAGCATCGATACCGGTATCTCGCCACATCCCTACATCTACCGCATCATCTCCACTGCACCACGACAAGATGCTCTCACATACTCGCCAACCGACCAATTAGCATACATCACGTCCGCCGACAGCCTACACTTCTCAAACGCAAACCTAGCACCAGAAGGCAACGTCCAACGCGTGCACAGCAGTGTCACATGTCTTGAGCGAGCCAATGACGCGCCTAGCAATGTAGTCGCAACAGCAGGAAGAGATGGATTCATTCGCTTCTGGGACAAGCGCACCAAATCAAAAGTCCACGAGATACAGTCGCCACACAAGCTCATCTCATCCATTGTCTGCGATGCAACGAATAACTTCGTCGCAGCCGGTATTGAGAATCCTGAAGATGGACCCCAGAGCTCACCGGTATACATTTGGGATCAAAGGAACACAACAGCACCGACGCGATCGTATATTGACTCGCACACTGATACGGTCACTTCATTGCAATTACATCCCGCACACCCTACGCTTCTTCTGTCGTCGAGTACGGATGGTCTGATCAACGTCTTCGACACGTCCATTGACGAAGAAGATGACGCATTGTATCAGGTCATCAATCATCGTTCCGCCATTGCGCACGCAGGCTTCATGTATCCAAGCACCGATATCTACGCACTAGGTACAGATGAAACGGTGAGTTTCTACGCGCTACAGAGTCAAAAAGAGGAAGAGGAGGAGCCGAGTCCCAAGGTGTGGGGCGATGTGAGGGAGGGCTTGGGATGTGAGTATTTGGTCGACATGCATTGGGTGGGCGGACGACCGTATGTCGCGGCGGGGAAGCACAGGTATGTTTTCGTTTATATTTAGTACGACACTGGGTGCTGACTAGACTACAGCGAACAAAACCTCGATCTCATACCTGTTACCAAGGGCGAGGATGGACCATTAGACTACAACTTCGATGTCCAAGGCAAGGTTCAAGTACCGGAAGCACACGGCGAGGAGATTGTTCGTGACTTGTTCACAGATACACACGTAAGTATAGATCATTCTCCGGTCGCTAACAACGTCCTTACTGACGTATGGCTAGACTTGCATAAGCTACACATGTGGCGAAGATGGTTACATTCATGGATGGAAGTGGCCTGCCGAGGACGAAGCAATGGACGTAGATGAGGAGGCTGAGCCTGCAAAGAAGAAGAGTAAGGACAAGGATCGAAAGGAGAAGCGGAGGGACAAGAAAGAGAAGAAGAGGGGTGAAGAGAAGGAGAAGGCGAGGTTTAAGCCGTATTAGTGTAGAGGCTGGAATATTGTTGACATGTTTGTTCAAGTGTTTGTTGTAGATATCAGGGAGCCTTGATTGATATACCTCCAATCAGAGAACTGGAACAGTCATGTCACAAAGGAATCGCGCTAGTGTTTGCACGTGTTCACGCGGGTAATTGGCGTCACCGTTCTCGGCTGGAACCGAATGAGAAAGCATTGGTGCCACCCAACGCTCATGTCTGGAGAGCGCCCCGTGAGATGACCAGACGCAATGGCAGAATCGCAGGCTTGGACGTTGCTCGGCGATCGTTTGTTCGAGGTGAGTTGTCGCGTCTCTCCATCGGACGCACAGACAGGAACCCTGCGCCGATCACGATGCTTCTCCGCTAACCCGCCATGCCACTGCCTCAGGACCCATCCCAACTGTCGCAAGCCCTCCACCAGCGGGGCGGCAGTGAATCAGGGCTGCATTTCACAACGTCGGCCGAGAGCCGTCAATCAGGCAACACAGCTTCGACAGGCAATCTTGCAGTTCCGCTGTTTGTCGCGCTTTCCCGACCCCATCACGCTCCTTCACCACGACGCGCCGCCGCGACTAGACATGTCAAACCCTCTCTCCCCAAACACAACAGCGCGCCCACCAGCACCGCGTTTACTTTCCCACTTGAAGGCGCCCTAAAGATGCATCACACGTTCAACGGAATGGATGCGCCGGGCGACACGCAGCCGGACAGCCAAATGCACAAACAATGGACGAGTGGCGCCCTCTCCTCGGTCCTGGGCCGGGAGAACCATATGCCGCCGCCCAAGTCATTGTTTGTCGAGCACGACGATGACGACGACGAGAACGACGAGAACGACCTGCCCAGCGATGACCTCGAAGTCGTCGAATCCAGCCAGGAGGGCCACCATGCGCACATCACGAGCCCCACCGTCATCGACGTTGACGAGCAAGGCGATTCCGGACAGGACAGTCTGGCGCAGACCAGCCCGTTCAAGTTCGAGACCCCCGCAATGGCTAGCAGGAAGAGGGACGGCTCAGGCCAGCCATTGAGCTCTGCGGCGCGTACAAACACCACGCCTGGCACAGTGGCGTCCGCCTCCGCCTTTGGCACTGCTTTCGGCAATGTGGCTTTCGCGGGAGGTCCGACAATGTCTCTGACGCAAATCTGGAACAACACCCAAGCGCCTACTTCGCCCGTCGCAGCAGGAGCAAGTGAGGACATCGTCTTCACACGACCTTCGCCAAACTTTAACAACATACCGCACTCGAGCCCAGGCCCATCATACTCCAGCCCAATCAAACACACACGCCCTGATACCCCGGCTTCGGAACCAATGATACGGTCATCTAGTGAGCCACGAACGGAATACGTCACTATGAAGCAGTCGCAAGAGAAGCGTAGAGAGTCCAATGGAGAGGAGGCCACTGTGGTTCCTCCACACGATAGCTGGGAAGATCAATCACGGGCGATGCAACTGAGAATTGCTAGGAAGCACTTCCACCAGAAGGCGGCCAGGTCTCTTTCACACGTTTCAGCACCACCAGACTTGTCAAGAAGGGGACGGAAGCCAAAATCAAAGGCGAATGCAGACTATCCGTCGCCGGGTCAGTCGCGTGTGTCGCGCAGTCTGATTGGCGGGAACAATTCTGAGGTTGAAGATGACTCTATGGACGAGGCGCCTTCACCTCCGGAGCCTGTGGAGTCGCACAATAGGAACAACAACGACCATAACGATGTATCTATCGCACAGGCCACTATGTTTCAGAACAGCAGCGACAATAGGATACAGGTGCCCAAAACCTCGTCACATCCTACGTTTATTCCCTCAGGTCCAGCTTCTCGCAACTCGTCACAACAACCAACGCCGTCATCGCAACTCGAACGACAATCTCAAATACGAGCACCCGGCTCACAAATATTGGTTCAAGGTAGCCTTCGCCCACAAAGCACGGCGGACTCCATCGCTATCATGGATTCGCAACCCGACGTCCTGGCCGACTTTGATAGCGTACCGCCGCCGAGATTGCTACGCTTCCCCTCATCTCCCTCACAGAACCAGTACAGCATCAACCAGACAACGATAGGAACCAAGACTGGCTACACGAGTCAAGTCATCTCGTCCTCCGTGCCCCCAATGCCACCACAGTCGAGCCCAGATGAGCCGATTGAGGCTGACGACGCAGCGAACGAACCAGAGGATGCGCGTGTGCCTAGTAGCCCACCGCTTATGACGCATGATGATGATGACGATGTCGTGTACGATGAACATGGCTATGACGAGTATGCAGAAGGTGTTGCGGACGGCGAGGACGATGAGCCTGCGCTTGGTGGTGGTGACGGAGCTGGCGATGACGTGGTCATGCAAGATGAAGACGATCTACCTATCATCAAGGATGAGCCGGACAAACCAACAGTCACTGAAGCTGATGAAGAGACGGACGATGAAGAAGGGGATCTAGTGCAAGTTGGGAAAGTCGACACCGGCACTGACCAGGAGGTGCCAGAGACATTGGAAGAGGATGAGCAAGTGGTGGAGCCGCAACAGGAGGCTGTTCCAGACACGCTAATCTCAGCAAGTCAAGGTGGTCGCAATCTACCTCGTCTGAAGCGTCAGGACACCATACCAGAGACCGATGCTCTCGACGAGACTCAACCTTCAGCCTTCTCAAATCACATGACTGTGGACTCTGCTGGCAACCGCGATGCTGTTCCTCATCACACCAACAGCACCGAAGTCTTTGGAACCGCGCAGGAGGAACAGTCCGGGTCTCAAGGCAACCAACAGGATCCACGTAGCTCTAAGGAGGCAGGCAGTCTTGACATGGATACGAGCAATCGCATCCGTTCGATGAATGACATCTTGAACCTCCCAGAAACCCAGCAGTCAGCCGACGGGGATGATCTTGAGATCCCACGGTTCAGTGGATTTGAGGAAGAGGAAGCAGCAATGTTATTATCTCCACCTGCGCGGCCATCGAAAAAACCCAAGACTACTTACAAGGTAAAGCATGTATTCCGCAGTCCAGCCAAGCCGACAAGTAGTGTCTTGTCTGATCCGCCTGCATCATCACCTCACGCGCCACACCCTTTGCCAACGATTGTCAACTCACCTCCCACCGCATCTGGCCAGCTCCGAGAAGATCTTGGCGCGAATGTTGCGGCACAGGCCAGAGAAGATGCGCAGGCTCCATACTCAAGGCCAGCTACACTCAAGGCTAAGACTCTACCAAGATCGTCAAAGCTGCAAGCCACTAGGAAGGGCGCACTCAAATCGATCTCAAGAAGTCTCATGCAGAGTCTGTCTTCCCCTGGTACATCACCCTCCAAATCGAAAGCTCCCGCGACAGATCGCAAAGTTACACCAGTCACACCGTCGAAGGCTGAAACTATTACGAACGAGCAAGCCGATGTCGAAATGCCTGATGTCGAATACTCGCCGGATGAGCTTGCTAGAGTAACACCACCAGCTGTGCCCTTGGAGCGACTGTTGGAGCGCCTGTCCCAGGAATCTGCAGTGCCCCTCGGCGAGGTGCTTGTTCCCAACCGAGTATTTGCTTCGTGGCCTGGCAAGCCTTATTTTCCTGCTACATGCGTCGGTCGAGCAACTTCACATGAATTGCGTATTCGCTTCGACGATGGCAATGCAACAAATGTGGATCCAGTGCGAGTTCGAAATCTCGAGCTGCGCCCTGGAGATCATGTGAAGATCGACCAGCCTGGTATGAGGAAGAATATCTATGTGGTTGTCGAATGTAAGGATAAGATTGAGGACCTCGATAGGGAGCAATTCCCCGCCACTGATCGCTACGGACATGCCACGGTCATCGTGGAAGAGAAGCGCAGAGATAGCATGCCAGCAGCGAAGGTAACACAACCTGCAGAGCAGATATCGGTGCCGATGGCGAGCATCTACTTGACCACAGGACTTTGGACACGGATTCGCGACAGGAGGTTCAACTTTTCGCCAGCTGCTTCGCCTGCCAAATCAGTGTCCCATGTTGGCACGCCTGCTGCAGAGACCATGATGACACCTTCATTCACGCGCAGAGGTACCGCGATACCATCCTTTCTAAAGAGTGCGACTGCTCGTGCCGCCTCAGTCGCTTCCACCAATCGATCAGAAAGCGCAGTGTTCGCCAACATGGCCTTTGTGCTCACCTCTACCGCAGATGATTTCGACAAGGACGCACTGGCAAAGACCATCAAGTCAAATGGCGGTATGGTCCTTCAACAGGGCTTCCATGAGCTCTTCGATTACGACTCCTCTGACCGACCATCTTCTTCTCAAGGCCGCCGGCGCTCTTCGTCTCCTCCCGTAATCAGCGCTGGGTTGGCCCTTAAGCCCATGTACAAAGATCTCAGCTTCGTGGCTCTAATTTCAGACTCACACTCGCGCAGCACAAAGTACATTCAAGCACTCGCACTCAACGTTCCCTGTCTGCATCTCCGCTGGATACAAGACTCCCTCACCACCACGCGTGCCGTACCGTTCATGAGGTACCTTCTACCGGCCGGTGTTTCCAAGTTTCTTGACCCAACCGGCGTGGTACGCTCCCGCACAATGGCACCCTACGATCCCGCTGCTGAGGATCTGACGTTTGACACTACATTGCAAGACCGTCCGCTGCTCCTGCACAATCAGTCTGTCCTCCTTGTCACCGGAAAGTCCAAGAAGGAAATCGAGAAGCGGCAACCGTTTGTCTTCCTTACGCATGCGCTCGGCTCCGCCAATGTAGGTCGATGCGCAGATCTCAGCAACGCGAGCGAGATGCTAAGTGATGGCCATTGGGACTGGGTGTACGTCGACAACAACGAGATTGGCCTCTTGGAAGCAGCAGCTGAGCTATTCGGTACAGAGGTCCCTGCACCATCATCAACGGCACCGGACAACAAGTCGAAGAAGGGGAAGAAGAGGAAGAGGGACGATGCTGAGGAGAAGGAGGAGTTACTAGTCAGAGTCGTGGTTGGCGGTAAGAAGATACGGATTACATGCTCGGAGTTTGTTATCCAGAGTTTAATTCTGGGTGCGCTTATCGAGGAATGATGGGTAGGGTGGGGATTGGGTTTTGGAAAGGCGTTTTTTTGGCGCGGAGTCATATGGGGGATTAGGGCATAAGATACCGTTTTCTTTCTCGTATGGGTATGGCGTCTTTCTTGAGGGGGGTGGAGGATCATGGGAAAAGAGAGGGATGCGAGGGGGACATTTGGTATGGATATAGGGTAGATCTATCTGGTGGGGGGTTATGGACCGTGATGCGCGGAGTAGCAGAAAGTTTCTTAGCGGGTACAGCGTATGCGCATCGCAAGTGAGAATACCAAACATCGAAACATGAAAATAAGTGGCTCGCGATTGATGACATGGTGAGGGTGAGTGGTTGACGACAAACAAGCTTGGCCAATCAGACGATTGCGCTAACTAGGAAAGCGCCACCCCAAACTTCTCACGTGGTGTAGCGATTCATTGCGGAATCTCCCTCCTTCACCTTTACCTCAGACTCTACATACTTGATACCGCGCAAACGAAATACACTCGCTGGATAAGAGAATATCAAGACCCACTCTTCCGTCATTATCTCCTTCCGCCCTCTGAGATACCGTAATCGCCGGAGCGATAGTTCGACTTTACTCAGACGCGAAACTCACTCTACTCGTGACTCCCACAGATCACGACTTATACACTCACTCTATTTCAAAATTCCCACCCGAATAGCGCGAATCATCGCGCGCAGCCATGTTCTGAAAGCGCATCACGAGAAATGCATGACGCAGATCATCCAGCATCGCGCGTCTGTGCACGCAGTCTTAAAGTCTAACATGAATCCCATCGCCCCGTCTTTCGAGGCCATGGTCGGTCTCGCACTGAGGGGCTCAAATTGGCAACAATTACAGCAACCGGGTAATGGGTTGTTGGGTGCGCCAGTGCAGGAGGCGGGAGAAGATCTGCTGCGCCCGGCGGTGATGACGGCAAAGCAAAAGAAGAAGATGGTGCGGTTTAATAAGACTGTTGCTCGTGATGCGGGTGATGTGATAGAGAGTATTGAGGCGGGTTCGATTATGCCGGTGGCGCAGAGTGTGAGTTGGGATGAGGAGCCGGAACTGCTGTGTAGTTACAACTGGCAGAATTCGGACAATGGGACGAATACGATTTTCGGTGAGTGACGGGGTGGCTATTATGTTGTTTTTGCGGATTTACAAGGTCTTCGCAATGCCTGCGTTACTCGAGCTGACACAACTTAGTACCTGGCGCCCCCACAAAATGGCAAGAGCCGACTCTTCCCATCACTTTGGAGAAGGACAGCGGAATCCAGTATGCAGACTACAACTATGCTCGTCAGCCACGGGACCCCTATTCACCCATGTTCCATGCTCTCAGCGCGATGAACCCGAACTATCGCTTCAATGACGTTGACGTCCTGGCAGACCGCAACAACCTACGCGTGCTCCTAGAATTCTGCCAGGGCAAATCAAACGGGCCATTTCGTCTGAACCTCTTCCTCGTTTTCAACACCCTCATCATCGTCCGCAAAGAAGACAAATGGTGGAAAGCATGCGACGGCGTGAGCTACGGCTGGAACTTTGAAAGTCATTTCACACGGCCCGTACAAGGCATGGAAGACGCGACCAGCCACTACCGCGCCATCCGCTACCCACTAGGACCCTTAAACATCGTCCTACGCTTCGAAGCAGACGCATACGACGACGGCATCACCCCTGATACTCTAACACCCTCCGAATCAACCGCACTAAAAGGCACATCCGCAGCCCGACCAACCTTTACCTTCCGCTCACCCATCCGCGTCCTCCAAAAAGGCCACATCATCCCATCCTCCCAAATGGTAGAACTCAAGACGCAAAAGCACGACCCGATGGGCTTCCGCAGAGTCCAATGCCAAGACCAACTCTGGTTCGGCCGGACATCGTTGCTCTTCACTGGACCCTATGAAGGCGGTACGGGGGTCATTAAAGCGGTAAAGTACGAACAAGCTACTGAACGGGTTAAACTTTGGGAACAGCAGAATCAGGAATCTCTGAGGAAGTTACCGGCGTTGCTTGTAAGGTTGAGGAGGCTGGTGCAGAAGCATGGTGGGGCCAGTCGAGCGCTTGTTTTGCTAAGAGAGGATAAGGGGGGGCCGTTGGTTGTGAGGCCAATGAAAGATGCGAGTTTTGCGGTGGGGAGGGAGGCGTTTAGGAGGCATTGGGCAACGTTTCAGACGCCGTCTAGTTCGCAGCCGGGGGGTCGGCAGAAATCAAGGGGAGGAGGGGTGGCGGGTAGTGGGGGTGGGAAAAGAGAAGTTGTTTTTCAGATGGGGTTGAGCAGTCATCAGGGGGCTCAGACGGGTGCGGATGCGGCCCGTGCAAATGGACATGCTAGAGGGTCGCAACGCACACAGCCGGAGTTGATCGATCAGGAGGTTCAGTCGGATGGTCGTGGGAAGGCGCCATCTCATGCTCCAAGAGGTCCGAGAGGACGTGGTCGCGGGAATGCTAACGCACCCCGTGGTCGTGGAACCAGGCCTGCACATACCTCATGTTAGCACATACGATGGAAATTCACAGGGATCCTATAGAGAGTTTTTAATTCACTAAAATTCTTACTAAGCTCTCTATCATATATATAATTAGCTGCCTACAACAGCTAGCTATAGGGCTGCAGAGGTAGCTTTAAAATAATAACTTACTTTAAATAAATTTTCTGCTCGCAAATTTAACCTTTATAATAGGATATCTTTAGAGCGAAGAATCACAAGTAGATCTAGAAAGTTAGTGAAAGAGAAGTAAGTATAGATTTTTCTACTCGTGTAGAAATAATTATAAGCAAGGGATAGAATACTGCTAAATCAGCCTAAATACGGCGCAGATAGGACCCCTGCAATTTTCCGTCGTAAGTGAAAACATGCGGTACCGCTGTCTAAGCTGTTGAATCAACAAATACGAATATTATCGCAACGCGGTTCCGACAGCCTACGCGATGATGGGAACATCAGTTGACTGCGGGATTGTATCTACGGTACTGACTCCTGGGAGGGCAGAATTGTCGGTGTGAGAGGTTACTTGGGTACCTCAACGCTGACTGACCCTCGACTGCGGAATATTGGTCCAGGTGGATCGCAGATTAGGTACCTTGGTAAGTATATTGACAGGAGACAGGAGAAATGATTGTAGTGATAAGTATAGCAATAACCATAGCAACAACCACAGCCACAGCAGTCTAGCATACCGCATGTTTTCACATACGGAACCGTACAGGGGGCGAACTCACAAACTCGCGACGACGAGGCGCTTTTCCACCAAAATCTGCAGCCAAGCTGCAGCTGCGCGAGTTGCCTCGTCATTTCAGCAGCAGTAACCGCCTCAGCTTCAATCTTCGACATTAAATAACTCTATAGCGAAAAGTCGTGATAGTTGGCAAGCAATTCGAGTTGACAGATGTTAAGGTAGGCTTGGAAATGAGCTATGGCATACAGTAACGTATTGTATGGAAAAACAGCTAAGTAGGCATTATTTAGTTCACCGGTACCCCTGTAATGTTGCGTCGTATGCGATGCGGTATCGCAACGCGATTCCGACGGCCTACGAGACGATGGGAGTATCAACTGAGTAGTTGACCACATACACAGTACCAACTTCAGCATGTGGGAAAAGGAGACGCACCACTATTGGTACCCTCTTATTCGGTATAATAATGAAACCAGAAGGCGTCTAGTCTGATACATGTACATCCTGTGAGTACATGGTCATGCATCAGGTACTAAATGTTGAGGATCCTTCGGTGCTTGGGTGCCCATACTGACTGACGCTAGTCCCTACTCTGACTTGAAGTGTGGGGTGTACCACCACGATTGTTATCTCAGTGGGCTCAGGCGGAAGAAGCGCCCGAAAGATCCACATTTATTCGGGAGTTGCCTGCGCCACCGGCGTTTGGCTGATGATAGAGCTTGTTGAGATAACACGATTGTTTGCTCTGGTGTCTTCAATCTCTCTTCGCACAACCACAGCGCACTTCCTAACAGTGTCTGAAGGAATCAATCCGTGGGCGAGCTATGTTACCGAAGAATTTGCTGAGCACGTATCGGCAGTACAAAGATGACACTGAGTAGGTGCACATTTGCCGACATACGCATCATACCAATGTACTGAACAAGTGTATAGTAATGTCGCAGCATGGCTAGCGAATACCGCCAAAGCTCTGGGCTTCTCTTCAGATCCATCTGAGCAAATCAACGGACACAAGAAGGAAGGCAAAGCCACTGCAGGACAGGAGCAGAAGTCAAAGACTAATTCCGATCGTACTACGTACGCTATACCTATCAAGAACTTCACCATTTTGGCAGAATTCATCGTCAGCCGTGGCAGTCCTTCGGTGCAAGTACCTGCTAGACTTGGGAGACTCCTGGATCGCGCCATCTCCACTCGAGAGGTCTACTCTGACGCAGTTTCTCCCCATCTTCCCGCCAACGTCAGTACTCAGCAGTCAGCCGATCGTCACACTTTCTTTTTGGGCGTTCTGAAGAAAGTTCGCGAGATTCTCAAGCCAAGCTACTCGAAGACTTACAGCCCACCGGTGTCGAAGGCTCCAAGATCTGTGGAGGAGGTCCAGAACATGTTCGCCAATCTTGATGTAGAAGAACCGTCTGAGGAATTTCAGACAGCCGCGAGTGCTGCCAATACTCCATCGACCGCCAAAAAGCCTAATGTCAGGTACACCGCTGAGCAACCACCTTGCTTATTAGAGGAGGTTCTTGCCATCGAGTTCCACTTGGTTGACCTAAAACAATTCCGTCTAGAAGTGGCTACATGTTGGGAATCCTACAAGCAAGGTCGACTGGATCTCATCGGTGCATCGATCATCACGAACACTGCTGTTGACCTTGCTCGATCCATGGAACAAGATCTTCAGCACATCATCGATAAGCGCGGAGGCGTGAATCAAATGCTGAATATGTGGATGGAGGGCTTCTGCAAAGAATGCCACACTACGGTTAGCGACAAAGAGCATCCCGAGGATGAAACGAACTTCAAACTGTATGAGAGTGCCGATTCCATATTCTGCATACCAATTTTGCTTCTCTCCGAGTTTTTGTCATACGTCGAACCAGGCGTCTTCGTCTACGTAAAACGCGGTCAATTTGGCATTTACGACCCCAGTAGTGCTCGAGAGAGCAAGACACCACGAGAGAAGTTCAGAGAAGACAAGGCACTTCTAATGGAGATGCTGCCCGAATTCCTCATTGTGGGGTGTCAGAACACACCCGTCGACGATGAGCTGACACGGGGTCTCCGCACAGCCTTCGAGACGAAAAAAATACCGCTATGGCTAGCTTTTGCTCTTCAATTGTATCTCGATATTCACAACTGCTTACGCGATCGAGTTGATGGCGCTTTCGCCAAATTATCTAAGGCCGCGTCTGTCGCGCGTTCCAGTATCAAGAAATCGATGGAGTTTCGCCAGGAGCTGCGCAGTGACAATTATCCCAAAGAGAATGACGCCGTCATGCTGGCCCTCGTGAAAGAAATCGAAATGTGGATCATATGTGATCCACACCGCGCCGCTGCAAAGCGGCACAAGAGTATCAACATCCCCGAGCCATATAGGTTCTTTCGCCAACACCCATGGCTGTGCGGGCTCTGGAAGTATCGCATACAAATCAAACTTCACGAGATATCCGTCACTTTCGCAAACGCCTGGGGTGCTGTGCTTTACTGTGCACATCTTTACAACGCGGTGCGGTCCGAGAAACTGTTACCACACGAGTGGCGAGACATGGAGCTTGCATTTGCGATTCAAAGGTACAGTGCCTTTTTCTTGGGCTCTCCACCGGGGAACCCCGAGGACTATCTAAAGCGTTACGCTCTGGCGGCTGGTGTCTCGGTCACGAACTTCGCCACGTCTGACAAGAAGAATGGACGCAAGATCAAGGGCGTCCGGCAATCGAGCCGTGGAGGACAGAACCTATCGCAGCAGGCACACTTATTGCAGACTTTCAAGGAGCGGTACTGTGGGCGAAGTCAACAATTTGATCTTCGCGCCGAAGACATTACCCGGATCCTGCAAAAGAGCGAATTTTCGTACATAAGGAACAAAAACAACAACGGTGTTACCTTTTCCAGAGGCAAGAAGGTCAAGTCAGGATTCTCAAAGCTTTCGCCCACGACCAAGGTCGCCTCGCCGCAATTGCTGGCCATACTGCGATTGGGAATAGAAATGGAGATGCTAGAGTTGTCGTACGATTACCTTGCGCTTCACCGGTTCTGCTGGCGCTTGCTCCGTGCGGTCCGGGATCGCTGTAGGGATCGCTTGATCGAGATGTTTGGACCGGGGTGCATCGAGAAAGAGGCTCGGTTGCCGTTTTTGGTGAAGTATATATTGGCGAGTGCGACGAATTCGGACCGGCTGCCGGACTTTATGAATATCAAGCAAACAGCTGAGGGTACGAGTGCGGTGTTGAAAGATGCTGCTGATGTTATTGATGCCATGATGCAGACGGGCGAGGGCAACACGGTTGGTATAGTCTTGAAAAAGTTGAACCTGGAGTTTCGGCTGAGGTATTGCGATGATGACGATCCGGTCGAGGCGTTTGGTGCTGCCTGAAACATATATGGTCGTGCGCAAGGCGAAAAGAAGAGGAGGAAATTGAGCGTACTCCAAAGTTACGAATCTAGCAGTCACCACATGATACCAATATCCTACAACTTCCATCCCCTCTTCTTCGCAAGCGCAGTCTCCTGCCTCACCGCCAGATCAGCAATAATCTCCTCGCTCCCCCCTCCCACAACCATCATCCTCAAATCACGACTCATTTGTTCTATAATCGCCCCGGGTCCACCACCCTTCTGATACCCCGCACCACCAAAGATCTGCTGTGCCTCACGATTCGCCATCTCTAAAATTCTACCACCATGTACCTTTGTCAAAGCAATCTGGCCCGCGATCTCAGGGTCCTGCCACCCGAGCGGCGACTGCTGAATATGATATGCCAACTGTTCCAACCACGCCCAATGACTCTCAACGTACCGACCAATAGTCGCCAGTTTATGCGAGATGATCTGATTAGAAATCAGTGGTTTACCAAATGTATGTCGTGTATGCGCGTAAGCTGTTGATTCAGAGAGACAAGTTCGCGCTTTGCGATTGCATCCTATAGACATGATGAAGCGCTCTTTGTTGAAATTAGTCATGATGATGCGAAACCCTTCGTTTTCTTTGCCGAGGAGATTGGACACGGGGACGTGGACGTCGTCGAGCTCGACGAAGGAGGCGCCGCCGCCTTTTTGCCCGCTGTTGGGGATGCGGCGGTGTGTGAGACCGGGGGATGATGTCTCGATTACAACTACGGAGATGCCGTTCATGCCGGGGCCGCCGGTGCGGACTGCGGTTGTCATGTGTGTTGCCCATGGCATACCGGTGATCCATTTTTTGTAGCCGTTGACGATGTAGTGCGTGCCGTCAGGACTCTTCACCGCAGTCGTCTGAATATTGGCAACGTCAGACTACACCAACGTCAGCACATGCTCGTTCGGATATATGCGAAAAGATCGATTTCCCTACCCCACCACTCGGCTCCGTAATCCCCAATGCAAAACTCGTCTCCCACATAAACAACCCCGGCAACCATTTCCTCTTCTGCTCCTCAGTCCCATGATGCACAACAGGCGGTACCCCAATCACGCTCCCACCCCCCAACGCCGTCCCAACCCCACCCTCAATCCTACTCCCCTCATCCGTCAAAATCATCAAATGGAACAAATCCATCTCTGCAACCGGTATCCCAGCCGGACCCGGCACATCTTTCGGACGATACGGCTCCGGTACATCAGCGAATGCGAAACCCGTTTTCGCCCACGCTTTTCGTGCGGCTTCGGGGGCTTCACCGTTTTCCTCCCATTCTAGCATGTAGGGTTTTACGTGCGAGTCGATGTAGGATCGTAGCGCGTTGCGAAGGCGCTTGTGCGAGTCGTTGTAATATGGCGATGCCAACGAACTGTACCATGACGGTTCGGCCCAGGGACCGAGGTTACCGAATGTATCCTTTTGCTGGGGCTTCATCACGGAGGGTAAGGGTGTAGTGGTTTGCGGTTTTGGGGACACCATGGTGGTGGAGAGAGTAAGGGTTTGGAATGCATGACGAGAATGCGGACGGTGAGGTGGTTATATGGTATGGAGGTGGTGACTGGCTGCTTTGGAGTTTGTGGAGAGGAGTCGGTTTTGGACCGCGGCTGCGGGGGGCTGACTCGTGACGGAATTGCGGGGTTGGCTTCGAAGACACCACAATTGATTACGCAAAAGGGTGAAGAATTGCCTCTCTTCGCCTGCATCTTCACTCTTTGCCTGCGTCTTCGTGTCCTCTAGATATGAAGCGAACGTCGGCTGAAGGCCGGTTGGTGGCTTTGAAATATTCATATTTGCAATACTGTTCATAATCGCTTCTATGAAGAATATACAATATATATACAGAGTGCGTAATGTGGGCCTTCCCCTTTTACAACAACGCCCAAGATGTCATCACGGCAGTCGCACAAACCAACATCGCTGTCCACGACGGCCTAACGTTACCTGCCGCATCCTCCTCATCACGACCATTCTGTGCATTCCCATTGCTGCCCGTAGGGTTGTCATCGCCCCGACCCGTCTGCGCCTCCCTACCCGTCACACTTCCGCTAACACAAGCATCCTCAGCCAATCCCCCGTTATTACCAAACGCCACCTCCGCAGTCTTCTCCCACAGCCTCGTAACATTCGAATACATATCCGGTTCATACCAGATCCTGCAACTCGCCGTGTCGTTCAGGAACTGTGTTGGCATACCCCCACTTTCCAGGCCTGCGCGAATGTTGTCTTGGAAGTTCACACTGGCGTCCTGCACCGCGATTGGGAAGGGATTGGGTACGAAGCTCACCCAGTCGTTGGCTTCGGCGTTGCTGCTGGCGAATTCGCTGATCACGTAGCCGGACAGGGCTTGTAGATAGATGGAGGGGAGGACCAGAGTCCCCTTTGTACCGCCTACGGGTACCATGGGGCCGTTTTGGGGACGGCCTCCGACCGCAAGAGTGCGTACGCCGGATTGTTGGGCCATGAGCTCGAGGAAAATGCTGCACGTTGACGCACATACGCCGTCAGAGAGTATAATGAGATCTTCGGCGCGGAAGGGATCTTCTGTGAAGTTCGAACGGGTACCGAAGCCCGTCACGTCGATACCAACGGCGAGACGCTCGTTGCTGGTGGTGACTGGGTCGGACAGATTAAACTTGAGCAGTGCTGTGAATTTGTCGTTGTAAAATTCCTCGGGAGGATACATGGCATCCCAATCCCTGAATTCCTGGAGATCAGAGGAGAGATAGGCATCGTTGCTGAAGGGGCTGGTGAAGAGCTCAGCGTTCAGCGTGGTTAGCGTTCTGAAGGAAGAGACGCTTCTGCCAAATAGCTCGCTGGCAGGATGTCCGCGGAAACGTGATTGGGTCTGAGGCTCTTGACTTGGGAAAAATTGTGTGTACGTGTCGTATCCTTGGAGAATCTTCCCACCGCCATTGGCGCGCACGTCAATGATGTGCTTCTCCACACCACGCGACTTGGCCTGGCTGATGTATCCTTGAACCACTTGTTGGAACTCCTGCGCGCCCTCAACATCCTCGGTGTTGAACGTCTGCACCACAAGGACACCAACCTGCTGACCTCCAAGGTTGAGAAAGTACCCAGCGAGAGGAACCTCATCCGCTGAATGTGAGATCTCTGGTGGAGGGTATGTATCAGGCACAGATCCACGCTGCAGCGTAAATGTGCCACGAAACTCATGATCTCTTGGGTTCTC
Source organism: Plenodomus lindquistii (assembly GCA_025504975.1). NCBI lineage: Eukaryota > Fungi > Ascomycota > Dothideomycetes > Pleosporales > Leptosphaeriaceae > Plenodomus > Plenodomus lindquistii. The sequence continues at coordinate 219,582 of JANUWI010000013.1, forward strand.
AAGATGCATCGGAAGCTTGTTAGGGTCTCTCTTCTTCACGCGAGAACTGCTAGTTTGGGGGATAACGTATGTTTCGTAGAATGATTCGGGGCTGTCGATAAAAGTCCACGTATCCTGCTGGAGGACGACGGCGAAATTGCTTGATTGTCTGGTCGTCCCATTCTCGAACGTAAGGTTTGTCGAAGGTCCTGGATAGAATCGAGGATTGGTGAAGTATCCATAATTCTCAGCTGGTTGCATGAGGAACATGGCATTGTATCTCGTGTCCGGGTCGTGGTACGCGTTCAGCTCGGATTCCTCCTGCAAAAATTGAACCACATCTCTGCCGTTGATCTGCGTGACTGGCGAAGGTTCGTAGCCGATGCCAGAGTTGTTGAAGTCTTGGTACGCCCAGACCTGAGGTGTTTCACTTCCATCTCTCGAGGCGGAGATCAGCGCGAACCTGCTGTTCCTTCGCCATTGGAATGCTGCAGCGTATGTGTTTCCGTTCCAGTTCAAATGTCCATCATGGGCCTTGACGAACAAAGACGCAATGTCGGTCTCGAAATCGTACTCGTTGCTGTATTCGCTGCTGTTAACCTTACGTCCAATATCATTCAACCCCGCGATAATGTCTACAGGTTCATTCGGCCACCCTCTCGGCGGATCCTTTAGGTATGTGATGGTGGATTGAAACTCCGCCATTTGCTTGATGGCTTCTATCGTGAAAGCCGCATCTTCTTGAACTATTGGAACAGATCTGAGACAAGCATATGCAAGCTCCGCTGCAACGACTGGGTACCGCTCGTCATCGTCAGAAACTAACTCAGCAACTTGTGCGCAAGCTCTTCCTGACTCGATGGGACCAGTGGACAGACTTTCTGTGGCTATTGGCTCGACGTCGAGGGTCGATGTAGGGGTTTGTGTTGGGTCGAGCTCGACCGTTTGTGAAGGTTCGCCCAGATCCAATGAGTTACTCTGCGCAGAGACGGCGGCGATCAGCCCGAGGGAACAGATGAAGGACCTCATGATCGGAGAATGTGACAAGGTGGCGATGCGAAAGGTCAGCCAGTAGTCGAAGGCGACCAGATTCGCTCGGACAAGTCGTGATAATTGGAAGACGATCCTCGGTGTACGATTCTCAAGAAGAAGCCGTGTTCACGATTCCCGCGCCCTGCCGTATGCCCAGATAAATGTCGTCTTTTCGCCTCTTGGAACCTTCCCGTTAGCACCCAGATAGTCCACCTCTTCACAAATTCCCAATATCTCGAAGGAACAAGGCACACAAGTTGTAAATACCAAACACACACACGTGGGTCGTCCTCCCATCTTAACCCGTCCATGTCCACGAAAAACGGTCGCCGGTTAGGCATCCGCCCAGTCGATGCGCTCGCGAGGCGCGCCACTGCGCCACATGGAGATTGGCGGATCTGAGTCAAATGGGGATTGAGCAAATCAAATGGAGTGTTGGATGGTCAGGGACAGGGGGTGTGGAGTGATGCCCAGGCACCACGGTTATGCGGGTGGCCAGCGGCTGAATCGTGGGTGGAGAAGGGTAGGCGGCGCAGCCGTCAAGTTGGATAAGGGTGTTATGTGATTTATCCGACACCACGAGGTCCAGCACTTTGCTTGCCGAGATGACTAGATCAGGCGCAATGCACAACGCTTCACAGGCCCCATTTGGATTCTTGTGTGGTTTGCATTGCTTCTGAGAGATGTTCTTGGAGCCGGAAGTGTCGGTAACTAGAGTGCGCGACACCAACTTGCACGCCGGCGACCCACCAAAATCAACAAGTGCGCTCGATCCGGTGACGGAAACGGGACTGGCGTTGAGGCGCTGCAGCTAAAAATGGTCAGCCTTGTCGAGCGCGCTGCTAGACTTGGAGAGTGGATTTAGTTAGCTGGACGCCTACGATGGACTTTGCTGTGCCGAGTGACCGGTTAGCTTGGGGGCCTTATCGTGACGTAGACGATATGGTAGGAAAGGGGCTTGGACGAGGTAAGCCTTGGAGATGGCGGGTGCATAGAATGTTCACGATGGGTGAGTAGAGTAAGTTTGTTTTAGGTATATTCTCGTATCGTATGCCGCCAATGGAAGTTGACATGGTGAGTAGAGGACATTATCTAGTGACACTGAAACGGAACCGCCAGCGCCAATGACAACACCAACGTAATTACGAAGCATCTTGCAGTATTAGGTCCACAACGCCTCATAGAAGATACAAAGAGAAGCTAAGGCATCTCAAAGAGTTTGTGCTGACTTCGATACATGGCGTTCTTGGACTCAGAAACTCAATGAAAACAACTTCCTTCGTACGTCGAAGGCTGCAGATGCCTACTTGACGTTGACAACCTTTTACCTTGCTTCTTTGCCTTCAGCAAAATATCTCGCCATTTACCCACCTCCTCGACCGCCCTCAAAGGCTCTTGCTTCAAGTTTAACAGAAAGCCTTGAATCTCCGCCGGAGTGAACTTGCCCTCCGGGATCTGAGCAGCAAACGCATCTGCCAATTCGGCCAACTTCTCAGGGTCAACAATATGCAGATCAGGCTGACGAGTGATCAATTCAATGAACCGTTCGCCTCCAAGCCTAGTCCTCTTCGCAAGAGCGTGTGCAGAGTGAGAAGACCGACTTGAAGAAGCGCCAGCTGAAGTCAGATTGCAGTCCATCGTCTTCCTGGTGTCCTCTGTGCTGTACATGCGATTGAATATGTCTTTGGCTTGCACCTGGGTCGCATATGTAAAGGCGATTTGGAGATCTACGCGGCCAGGTCGAATCAATGCGGCGTCCAGGCTCTCGGGGCAGTTTGTTGTCATGATCAGTATACGGCCTTCGTGCGAAGCTGCACCGTCGATGACATTGAGAAGGCCACTCAGACTGATTCCACCTTGGTTTCCGGTGGTAGTGTGACATCTCGGCCTGTCGCCAGCCATATAACCAGGATCAGGTTCATCGTTGGAACTGTGACAAGGGTCAACCTGCTCCATTGCTACGCAGTCAGGCAGGTTTTCGCGACGAAGACCCGCAGTGTCGATGTCCTCGAGTAAAACGATGCAGCGCGAAGGAAGTACGTTGAACAAAGTGATGAGGGTCGACTCAGTCATCTTTTCCTCATTCAGCGAAATGCAGTATATGTGCACTCCAAAGACGCCGGCGAGCGCGAAGGCTGTCGAAGTCTTGCCACAGCCCGGAGGACCATGCAGAAGGTAACCTCTACGGTATGGGATCCCCCGTGCGGCATACCACAAGGCAGTGTCAGGGTGGAGATATTCGTTGATATCCTTGACGATTTCAACCTTGCTCCGCTCATCTAGTGAGATGGTGTTAAGTGCGCGAGACGGGCGATGAGCCTGAAGCCGCCATTCAGGATAATTGTCGTTGTTTTCTCCGCGAAATACATCTGTTGTCTCGACTCCTTGCGAGCGCGACCATACCCGGACATGTTGTAGGAGGGCCTTGATTGGCTCGTAGCTACGGCCGGTGCATGTAAGAGCTATATAGTCAGTCTCTTCTCTCTCTTTGCTCCGCCGTTCCCGCAGTATTGTAAACCAGCGACCCTCAAACTTTAACTTATTGCTGCCGTACCAAGGTTCGAAGTGAGGACTGAGACGGTCATACCATTGACCATAGTTGAAGATACCACATTCATCTAGCAAACCATTCCGGTGGTCCACCTGCACGATAGTTTGAAGCGGAGTCACCACTTTGAGGCCCTTACTTGCCACGATAGACTGTGATGCAAGCCAAATGAGAACCATGGCAAAGAGGCTGTCTGACTCCTCGATGTAAATTGTGGATGTGAAGTGGTCTGCGAAGAACACCTGAGCTTGAGTGTATATGATTTGCATGCCTTGAGAGATGGCGAAGACGATGAGGCAGCCAGACACGATCAGCCCAATATCGATCCCGAAAAATTGGAAGAAGACCTGATAGATGATGCGGTATCCTGGGATCAGCGCCTCCAGGATTGTGGAGGGAACGCTGAAGGTGCCATTCGAGGAGTTGGTATTGAAGTTCACATGCTCAAGCAGCGTGAAGTCCATGTTGGCGTCAGGGCGAGACCAGGTTCTCCGTACCTGGTCGTACGAGTAGGCAAATCGTGGAGCCGAGTCTGAGTGAGGGTCACGATATGAAGTATTGGAGGAATGTGAGTGAGATGGAGGTACTAAGGAAGATTTACTGGTAGCACTCGTATTTTTCGGAGACTGGCACCTGTGTCTTTAGTAGGACTTTGAAGGACTAAAGGTTTTGACTAGAATATCTGCATTCTTATAGGAACGAATGTGTGACATGGTAGGCTTCATGCCATTCACATCAGGCTTCAAATGCGTTTGAAGCATCGAAGGTGATTTCCAGCTCCAGCACGTGAGGATCTGCGAAGTATGTGATCAACAAAGACACGGTGACCAGCAAAACTTCATAGGCTACTCAGCGAATCCAGCGGCGTTCGGCGCCCAGATGTGCAGAAAAAAAAATGACACAGTGTAGAAAATAAGCCCGACGATACAGCTGTGGGACGGAGCAACCACAGCTACGTGGTCCACCTCCAACCGCCACGCCCAACTTCATCAGGCCTAGCAACTGTGACAAAGCCACATCCTATTACAACGATGACCCTCAGCCACAGGAGGCCCCTCGTGAGCCACCCCCATCTTTCCCTATATAAGCTTATCAAAGATGGGAGACTATAACGACCTCTACCCGAACCACCTCCGTACCGTACTAGGTTCAGATCCTACAGGAATTCCTACCCCACTGTTACCTACGTGCCAACACAGCAGAGGAAAGGAGAGAACCCCGTAAGGGCCTAGAACTATCACCGAGTTCTATCCTATATAGCTTGCTTCCTTAATAGAACTGTAGAGGCATAATTTTCTTGTCCTTTTGTACAAGGCCTATAAGAATATGATTTGTTTGGCTTCTTGATCCGCGCGCACTCCCATATGCCTTCGAGCTGATTCGGACGCCTTTCGGCACCTCATGTTCTTGAGCCGTTACAGCAACAGCCCGTAGCTGATTCCTTAAGATAAGGTGAGCAAAGATGTAGAATCAACATACAAAGCTCTACAAAGCATGTGCGCGTCTAAAAGCCCTAACAAGCCTTGTAAAGGCGTTCGTATTTATTATGTCCCCATTTTACATTAAAATTACATCACGTGAGCCTCCTCTATAGTAGCAAGAAGGTAGTAAATGTATAAAAGGCTATAACATTATATTATTTACTACTCCTAATAGAGAATTAACTTAAGTCCGAATCACTTTTAGTAGCACTTGAGAGTCTTATAGTAGTTACAGTAAATAGTGTAAACAACTTTAGTAGCTTAGTAATTACAAGCTCCTTCGTAGTAGGGTGTTTATTTTAGCTAAAGGATCGGGCTGCGAATTGTTGCTTGGCCTGGTGACATGATAATGCAACACCATAAGTGCTAAATACCATGTCGCGAGGACCGAGCAGACTATTAGCTTTGGGACAGATATAGTGATAGTGTAGACAATAACACGATCACATTACTACCACACACACACACACACATACATATACATACACACAATCAGACATGAAAACCCATCATAAACACGCTCATTGGATATCTCATACGCAGCGAAAAACCCACAACAACCCTCTCCTTTATTTCAATTCATCATCTAACAAACCCAACCAAACAGAGAGACACACATCTCCGGCACAGCCTTCGACGCCTCCCTCCAACCCTCCACAAAACCCCTTAAAACAGCAACATTTCAAAAACTTTGGTATTCCGGTTTCAAACAAAAGACAAACAAAGCAAATCAAGTAAACAAATCGCAACACAAGGAAAAAAAAACAGGCTTTCAATTCCAACCACACATACTTCTTTGGCTACATATATACCCCCATCACACCCACCGAACCAGCTTTCCGCAGACCAAGCACGAGTCCAAAACTGTATACAAGAGTCGAGTCGAGTCTCCAGAAGAAAACACACACGACAGAAGCGAAAAGAGAAGTTGTTTCAACGACCGTTCCTTTATGCTTTGTGCGCCGGGCGATGATGATGATGATTGGCAGGAGAGGGAGAGGAAGAGGGAGAGCATGTTCAAAGTGAGGTGAGTTGTTAAGAAAATGCTACTGTTTTTTTTTTCTCACTTCACTTGTGTGATCATTTCCAAAACGTTTCCAAGCGCACACAGCAGCACACATGTGTCGAATGTTAGCGCTCTAGTGCTGGTGCTCCCGACGGTGCCTGTGCGCATGACGGCGGTAGTTGGCCGCGGGCGTAGCGACGGTTCCGTCCTCGTTGAGGGTAACGGTGACTTCAATCTCCTTGATTGCGACTTCGTAGACGATGCCGTCTTTGGTGTAGACGGTGGTTGAGATGATGCCGTCGTCGGCGGGAGGGGCAGCGTCCTTGATGTCGGCGGCGGGCGTGACGGTGGGTGTGAGGGCGGAAACAGCGGCTGCGACGGCCTCGTAGGCGGGTGCGGGGGCGGAAGAGGATGGGGGAGGGGAAGAGGATGAGGATGAGGAAGAGGATGGTTCGGGCGAAGGAGTGGGCTTGGGCTTTGCGGCAGAGGGCTTGACGTTGTAGACTGAGATGCCGCCTGCGCCTTCGGAGCGAGCAGGTGCGTAGCTCTGTGTTGGCACGGGTACGACGGAGGACAGGCTGACCTTTTTCGAGGGCTCAGCTCCGTCGGCGCCGTTCTTCAAGGGGGCGGCGTATTCGGGGCCGTATTGGACGGGGACGTCGCCGCAGAGACCGTTGGCGGGACCGGCGCAGTCGTCGTTGTCGAGGACCTTGGGGACGGATTCGATCTTGCATTGTGCTTGCTTGGACTCGGATTGCAGGTCCTTGGCGAAGACACCGCAGTCCTCGACGCGGCCGGAGGGGCTGGTGCAGGTGTCGACGGCGTCTTGGAGCACGCTAATGTCCCAGCCGTTGATGAAGTCGGCGTGGTATCCGTAGCCTGGGGAGTGTTAGTTTCGGCTTCAGTCGTGATTAGGGGAAGACAGAGTCGTACCAGTGGGGTCACCGTTGGACCAGACAAACTGTCCAGCCTTGCCCTTGAATGCGTACGTGTTCCAGATGGTCTCGTAGAAGAGCGTGGGCAGACGGACGGGGTAGTCGTCGGGGCACACGCCGCCGTCGATCGAGCTGGGGTAGGCCATGTGGGCCCTGTTGTCTGGAGAAGTGGTATCCACGCCGTTCCAGCACGAAGGAAACATGATCTCGGCACGGATACCGTTGGCGCAGTTGTCGTCCAAGTACTGCTTGTCAGGAGTGAAGTGGCGGAACCTGGAGCCCTCAGGGGCCCTTCCGTAGTTCAGGCAGTTCATACCGATGGCCTTCTGGCCGAGCGCAAGCTGCGTCATGTCCTCGGCAGTCCAGGCAGACAGCGGTGGGTCGGGAACCATACCGGTGAAGTTGCGGAGACGGGAGTCACCTGCCAGCATCTGGAACTCTTCGGGGAAGGCCTTGATGTCCTCGCCGAGGAGGAGGTAGTATGCGAGCATACCACCGACCTGGGGGACAATCTCAGTCTTGCCATTGTCGTGCACAAAGTGAAGGGAAGGCGTCCAGTAGGCGGACTTGTCGTCGCCGAACTGGCACGAGGTGCAGTCGGACTTCCTGAGCATCTCATAAGTGGTGGTCTCGGCGAAGTCTGAGAAACATCGTTAGCGTAGACTCCCAAAAGCGCAATCTTGACGTTGAGTTCATGTTCATTGACCGCTTGTGAAATTACATGGTCTTAGGGTTCGTCGTGTGTGTGAGTCGCAGCACGTGTGATCATGTACAAACGCCCAATGGAGTAATTTTCGATTGAAGCGAAACAAACAATCGAGTATATACTTACTGCTTCCACCGTGGATAGTGTGACCGTGAGAAGAAGCCACTCCAGGGTCGACAATGGGGTCGAGACGCAGAAGCGCGGTGCGGTCGTGACATGGCATACGCCAGAAAGCGTTGGCAGAGCCCGAGAGCAGCGCCACGGCGGCGGAGAGTTGAGCAGCGGACTTCATGATTGACGTATCGTGGCTACAGTCGTATGCGGTGGAGGGGGACAAGAGGAGAAGCAGAGGTGTTGAGTCGTGTTTGTAGAATCGTATCTCTATCCCGCGTTTGTACTGTGGGTACAGTCGAGTCGGTCGCCAAGACTAGTGTGTAAATGGTGAATTGGTAATTTCCCAGCCTCCAGGACCCTGTTCTCCACGCTTGGATCGGTATACACAAACGGAAAAGGAGAGTGGTAGTTGGGCTAAGCAACGGGGTGCAATCGATAGCGAACGGTGGCTTGTGTGTGTGGTGCAAAAAGGAGCGACTGTGCAATCTAGGTGAAAAGAATGACTTGTATACACGAGCAAGGGCGGGACCAAAAGGAAGGGGAGGGGACGGGGGGGAAACCAGCGATTATCACCAGGGCCCCAAAGCGTGTGCCTCTTTTTTAGGGAGATGAAGGAATGCTCGGATTGGCAGGAGTGAAACCATGGGTTGGCACCAAGGGCATGGGAGGCCCTGTCACGCCGCCTGGTGGATCGTGTTGCGCTGCGCACCGGCCGCTAGCACGGGGATAGTAAGATGAAACAGACGAGTAAGGGACGCAGGGTCGATGTTTGCCTCTGCTTCGTCGGCAGCCTTGCGAGCCATACAGAGTTGGGGATGGTCGACTGCGCCGCAAGCCTGTGGAGGCGTTGTGCTTTTATCCCGTCGTGAGGGTAAATGTACACAGTAGGTACTTTGTAATGCCCACGTCCTCGCCACGCGACTCTTCCCCCCAGCCCAAAATGCCTCGTCCTTCTGACCCAGCTCATCTTGGGCCGCCTGCCCCCGTTGCACCACTATTCCCTCACACAGTACATACTGTCCTGCAAACTGCCGCTCGCTCGGCTGCTGGCAGCTGCACGCCAAAGTAAGCTTGCCGCGCAGCGTACCTGAACTTGGCGGCTCCGTGCGTGCACAGCGCAGCATCGCAATCTCCAAAAACACGCGCTTTGCCTATGAAGACGTTGCACGCTCCACCCGGTACGGCGCATCGCAACTGAATGCGGCTCGGTTCAGAGCCGCCCAGCGTCATCGCTCCACGCGGCATTATCGATCAAGATGTGCTTGTGTTGGTTCCGTCGCCAGGCCTTCCCTCGTTGGTGGTGCATCTTGCACATGACCCCGACCCAACTTTCCCCTATCGCCTAAACAGTGCATGGCTATGGTATTATGTACACCTACCAAGTCGGTGAGAGCCATTCCAACAAACCAACGAAATAGCGTCCTGTGGTGCAGCGTCCCGAATCCCGTCACCCATACCGTACCAGCGCAGATTACGCCAACCATCACCAAGACAACTCGCAGCGGCGTGGCCAACGCGGCGGTCCGCCTGGGTGACATTCACACGGCATCCTGCGAGTGGACGGATTCGCCTCTGCGGTGCCACTGATGCTCGACCACAGCGATCCCCCAGTAACGGCCAGCATGGCCCAACATGGCAAGTCGGGTAACACGCCCTGAAAGGAACATGGCTGGGGTGTACCGTGTATGCGTGGTAGAACCTCCTAAGCGCCAGCGGCCATACATAGGCATACTATACCTAGCCTGTGCACAGCTTGACCGAGTCAGACCGACCCCCTCGTGTCCAAATTAGCCACCACACGCCGCAAAGCAAAGCGCCATCCTATCGATAACTCTTTGTACACGGCCGGCTGTACCTGCGGTAGCGCTGGAGCAATGGCCGCTGATGTGAGCTTGGCTGCATGTCCACATTGATGATTGCACGCGTGGCGTCTGATTGGCACCACCACCGAGAATATTTGCGCATACGAATGAGATCGTCAGCCTCGTGTCGTCACTTTCAACACGCTGCGCTGACCGTGACCGTGACCGTGACCGTGACCGTGACATGTCGTGCAGCCGTCGCACAGCAAAACGATAGCATTAGCAGCGTGCTGATTATAGCCTGACCTGAGCTGAGCGGAGCGGCACGTCTGAGAAAAAGTGAGCTGAGGCGACAACTTGTTTTATCGTAAACTCAGTCTCAGGCACCCCCTGATAGTCAATCAATGGGCAATTGCAATAGTTCATCGCATGAACAAGGTTGCGGACCCCCTTCCCTTCTTCCTCTTCCCACGCTCATTCGTTCAATTGTCGCATACTTAAAACAAAGGTCGCGGGAGTCGGGACCTTACTGAGGCAATTCAGGTACCTCGCGCATATCATTGGCCCCGTCGAGTTTCACAGCCTGAGGGTTTTTGGAACGACAGTCGGCTTAATGTGTGTCGCTGGATGAGAGGAGCAAAGAAGTCATGCTATCCCTGCTGGTGGGGGGGAAGGGCGAGGGGTTGGGAGGGCGAAACGGGGGGTTCACAACGTCCACGTCCTGGTTTCTATCGATAAGATGATGTGACAAGGCTAGGGTACGGTGGAAGTGGAAGTGGAAGTGTACTGGTACTGTCACATGCTCAACAGCGAACATACTTTCGTACTGTATTCTTCTCACCTTTTCCCAAAACCATGCGAGATTCCACAATCCACTCCTACTTCCCCCACCACACTCCACCCACCATACCACAAAAACCTCCCGTAACACAACCTCCCCATGCCCCCCAGCCACGCATCCGCGCCCTGCATGCTGCTGCTGCTGCCGTGTATCGATAACACATGCACACTCCATTGACGCTAAACCACGCACGTTACACGCAGCTCAACGTGACCGTGACGTTGCTACCCACATCCCCTCCCCTCCCTTACTGTTTGTTTGGCCTGGATGTGGAAAGTGATTGTGCCCCGACAATGTCTTTGTGTGATGGTGGAATTGTCGTAAAATGAAAAAAAAAACACGAGTGGGGAGAGTTTTATGTAACGAGCTGTGAGCGTGGCAGAGGTGGTTTTGGTTATGGTAGTCGATTCATTTTGATGTCGTGATAAAGTCTTTAGTTTTGATACGCCATGTGAGCAGAATGCTCGATGCAGTGGATGCGCCATGATACACGCCTAAAACTCCATGCTAAGTAGATATTCGTATGCTTTTTTTTTTGTTCAGCGCCATGCGCAGAATGCACTGAGAGAAAGGAGGGGATCAAAATGTGACTGCCCACACCCTCACTATCGTCCCCTTCCACTCCACAATCATCTTGATAATTGAGATTTACGCTGCTCATACATTTGTGCTAGCCTTCATCATTCATTGTCCATACTTCTTCGCCTCCATACCATCTGGCGGCTGCGGCACCACCGTCTGCTTCGCCACATCATTCCAATCCGTACTCAACACCGTGCCCCCGCTCTCCGAGTAACTCTTCATCATCGCACGCTGCTGTTCCTCTGTCGCACCAGAGTACAGCTTCTTGAAGAACGCAGATGTCTCGTCGCCCTCGAGCTCATCCTTGTCATCCAGATCTGCCTGAACGACTGTATCCCAATTCTTCGGGCCTGTCTTTGAGGATGTGGGGTATACGGGGCCAGCCGGCTTCTCGCTCGCCTTGTTGGAGAGGACATGTGAGGGTATGCTGGTCTTGTTTGACTCGTCGGCGGCGACTTCGCGGTCGGATTCGAGGGCGTGCCATTTTGCACCGGGTGAGGCTTTGCGCAGCGTGATTTCGATTTTGTTGGGTGTGACGCGGTACTTTGATTGCGAGGGGTCGATGGAGGCGTAGAGGGGGTCGGTGTTGAAATTGTAATCTGAAGAGGAGCCTAGGACGGGGAAGGAGACAAAGAGCGAGTCTTGTTCGAACTCAACGGTGATGGAGTCTTTGGATACGCCCTTGGCGAGAATGTTGATCGTGACGCTCTCGTTGTTCTGATACCAGTCGTTCTTGATCTTGTTGACGGGCGTTGGTACGACTGGCTTGGGCGCATCCGATGTTGTACCTATCTTCGTCGCTTCGGCCGGCTTGGCCACTGGGGCAGCGCTGGGTATCTCGACGTCTGGCGTCTTCTTGACTGTGATTGCGCCCGCGATTTCTTCTGGCGACTTGCCCTCAAGCTTGGCCGCTAGCTTCGCGCTCCAGATTGGCAGCATCTTGTCTTTCTCGTCGAGCAGCTTCACAATGTCCAGTATCATCTGCGCGTCGGCATACTGGCCCAGGTGGTAAAGGGCAATGGCGCGTCGAAACTGTGCGTCCTTGATAAGTTCGCGAGTCGCGCGCTTCTGGGCGAGCACAACCGCAATCTCGGCGTCTTGGAGTGCTTCGGTGTACTTGGACGAGCGTTGGTATGCCGTCGAGCGACTGATGTAGTACTTAACCGCAGTCGGGTTCGCAGAGAGGGCGTCCGTGTAGTGTTGGATGGCTTCGTCATACTTGCTTGCGCTGAGCGCCGCATCGCCTTTGGCGGCCTTGTCCATGGCGGGGTAGGTGATTATGGTGCAGTGGAATAGTGGTATATAAAAGTCGGTGAGTAGTAATCCTGGTAGCAAGTACACCACTTGTAATTGACGCGCCTTATTTGGAGCGCGCTGCAAAGTTTGGGAGCGAAGTGAATCTTCCAGAAGTCAAGCAGCGCAGCACTGAGGATCCAGGGTCCACCAAAACCACACTAGCCGCATTGAGCAGATATAGCAAGTGCTCAACCTTGTCTGAGAGTTCACAGGCAGCAAGTCAATGAAGAAAGACTCTGTTTACATCACAATGCATGTCTTCAAATCTGTGCGCATAATCAAGTTCATGTATGTATTTCTACACCAAGCTCAAGATGGAAAAAAAAGAAGGCCCTGCGCCGGCAATGGATTGACATGGTATAAGAATGATCCTGTACAGCTACACACTTGCCATCATAAGATTAGGCTGACAAGAACCAGACAAAAGAAATGGCGTGCTCGTTCTAACATCTATCCGCTACCTCACACACCAGACTGCATCAGTGTACTACGCTCACTTGCTTTAAAATAGAAGCACAGCACCGAAGAGAACACTCCCAGCAATCATGCCCAAGAAGCGCAGAGGAATCTCAAGACCGGCAGCGGCGGAGCTGCCACCGTTGTTGCTGCTGCTGCTGCTACCAGACGCACCAGGAGTGGGTGTGCGGGTGGGGTTTCCAGAGCCGGGGGTAGCAGTAGACTCGCTGGGCTCACCAGCGAAGTGGGAGCCATCGCCCTCGAGACCAGGGCCGTCACCAGCACCATCATCCATGAACTCCTGGGCGCGGCGGGGCATGGCGGGAAGGGCGGTACCCTCAACCTCCCAATCGTCAGACTGGGCGGGGCACTCGGAAGCCACGCCATCAGACTTGAAGCCACCGTCGCCAGTCGGGTTGTCAGTAGCCTCGTAGGCCTCCTTGAGACGGTCAAAGTCTGCGTTGGGGGTGATCTTGCCATCGCTGACTTCGACGATACCGTAGCCGTTGGGCTCGACGGTGTACTCGTAGACGAGACCACCAGAGTAGACACTAGTCATGTTGCGGGAGTAGAGGGCAGCAATCTCACCCCACTCGCGGGTGTTGGTGATGCAACCAAACTCGGACAGGAAGATGGGCTTGCTGTAGTCTTTATAGGTCTCGACCTTGACGTCCCAGCCAGACTCGGTGAACGAGGAGGGGTCGCACCAGGAGTAGTCGTTGAAGGCAAAGAAGTCGGAGCGTTCAGTGTCCTCGCCGCAGTTGAAGTAAAGAGCTTGTTGCTCAATGTTCTCGGAAACATCGGCTGCGGAGTATCCGACGGGGATGACGCGGTCGTGGCGGTTAGAGATGTACTGCTTCATGTCACGGGTGACAGCCTTGATGTAGGGAGCAGCGATGGTGTTGTTCTTGTCGTTGATGACCTCGTTTCCGGAGAAGAAGAGCATCGTGTTGCTGTAGCCGGCGAAAGCATCAATGGTGGCGAAGACGCTCTGCAGGTACACATCGTTGTACGAGCGGGCAAGGGTGTCGCCGTTCTCACGGTTGAGAGAGTACTTTGGGGTATTGGCATCGAGTGCCAGGTAGATGCCAGCATCTGCGAGCATCTTCATTCCTTCGTCGTGGTTCTTGGAGTTGTCGATGGTGTAGATACGGATGGTGTTAATGCCGAGAGTCTTGAAGTTCTCGACATCACGCCTCAGACCGTCAAGGTCAAGGAGGGGATCCTTTGCATCAGCAGCGCCACCTGTGTGAAGACTATTAGTACACTGCACGTGGCTAACTGTTATGACGCGACTGCATACCTGGCTGGTAAGCAACACCACGGACGTAGAATCGCTCGTTGCCCGCAAAGAAGGCATTGCCTCGGACTGTGATGGGGGTCAAATCTCCATTGGCCTGGCGCGAGACGACGCGGGCGAGAGCGGGAGCAATCGCTGCTGCCAAAAAGGACAGCACGAGACCGGACTTCATGGTTGTAGCGTTGACGGAAGAAGAGAAATTAATAGAGCGAGTAGAAGAGCGCGAAAAAACTGTGTGGTCTAACGAGTGACGGGTAAGTAGGTATGGAAAAAGTCCACTGATGAAAGCGATCAGACGGAAAGCATTGAGAGACGGAGTAGAGAACGGAACGACGAAACTGTATATGAAGGAACCAATTTCTTGGAAGCCTCCCGTATCCTACCTGGTGGAACCTGCCAACCCCCATCGCCTGTCTGGAGCCAAGTCGACGAAGGTTGGCGGAAGGCCGGAGAGTGGCCATTTCGGCGGACGTCCAAGAAGCCAAGCTGCATCGTGAATTTGAGAACGCCGCGCCCAGGCCTTGGTCAGGGGCCACTACTGTCAACGACTGGCGGTCGCGCGCTTTTGCTGAGAGCTGGCGGGCGATTTGCACGCGCGGCCATTCTTGCCTCCCCGCTACAGGGCACAGCCTCGCTGCATCAAGTGGATCGCTGGACTGTCAAGACTGTGCAGTGGTGAGGAGCAATTTGCTGGTGTTGCGGGCGACTGCGATTACGTGAAACACGAGAGCGCTTGGTGTGCCGGTGCGGGAAAACGATCGCGGCGACTGCTGGGCAGGGAGAACTGCATCGCCGAGTAATTGCGACCGACAGCTGTGATGACATGGCAGCGATGGCATGAGACAATGCAGCCGACATGTCGCGCATATTTTGCTTGGTGTTTTGCGATTATGTACTCTACACGAGGTGGCGGGGTCAGATAGCGGTAGTCTTTGTTGATGTGGACGCGCTTGTCGTGTTTACCATGCCTGCACGCCGACGGAGACCCGACTCAGCTGCACTGTGCAGGCTGGAATGATGGGCCGAGAAGATCTCCATCAAGCTGCATGTTGGGGCGCTGGCTGGTGTCAGCAAGAATGGTGGCAGTGTCAGTGCCGACTGCCGGCCGCTAACAACATGACGCCTTCACACAACACCTAGATGTACTCCACGCAGCTGAAGAGTACATCTACCTCCAACATCAACGGCCAGGTTCAACGAGTCAATATTCGCTCGGCAATCAAACATGGGTGTTTCGATTCTTGCCGGAGTGAGAGTGTAATAAGATATTGCGGACCAGGTCATTGTTTCACCTATGTATGATTACACAGTGCTCTACATCGTGCTTCATTCTCTTTGCGCAAAGCTCTTCTCAACTTCTGCTTTCGTCTTTGCACACTTCTTCAGAAACTCATCCGTCGTCAGTGTATCAGCGGTCGAGTACTTGGCGATCAATGTCTCCTCTACCAACTTTCTCAGGCTGGCAACGCCATCGCGCGGTACAATCTCCCACTTTTCTCCGTCGCGAACGTTGAACAAGACGATTCGTGGAGGCGTTGGCCGCTGGTGCGTGTAGGACCAGAGATAGGCGTAGATACAGGCCTGTATGGCATGCTGAAGCGACAACTTGGCAACGAACTTGATCTCCCAGATTGTAACGTAGTCTAGGTCCATGTCTTTCACAGTCCATATATCCCCTCTCCGCTTTGCCCGCGTAGATGGCGAATCTAAAGGCTTCTCGTAGCGGACAATGTCCGCCCGTCCCCTCAGATACGTGGTCTGGTCTTCACCTCCAAGAGGGTTCGCCACACGAAAGTGCTCTTCCTCCAATTTGACTTCAAAGTCAAGCATTTTTGGACCGAGGAATTGAGCTTCCAATCGCTCTCTAGCTGCGTCAAGATAGTCGCCCAACCAGTTGAATGGATGCTCTTTCATTTGTATGTAGCGGGACCTGTATCCTGAGACCCTGGCCTCGTATCTGCATGCCTCGCGACAGAGCCACACAGCTCGTGCTTTAGTGCTCGATGGAAACGGGTGTTCGAGTAGTGACTTCTTGGTGGTTCCAAGAGAAGTCAATCTACCTAGCAAGGCATGCTCATAGGCTGCGACTACAGCAAGTCCATTCAAATCGCTGACGGCCTCGTGGTGTTTCTTGACGGAGTCTGTGACAACTGTAGATGGGGCATCGATATGCAAGCTTTGTGGAAGAGGTGGCTGAGCATGGTGGATCTGGATATTTCTTGCACAAATGCCCTCGATCTCTTCGTCGAGGACGTGACGTGAAATGTCTGACGCGAAAGCATTCCGTGGGAGCAGCAGACCTAACTGGAGTTCACGGCCTGGAGGTGACGTCTCTGGCATTGTTTCCTCGTCCGCAAGATTCACGAAGTCGGCAGTCTTCTGAAGCTCCTCCATGTCCATAAAAGGCATTGGATCATTGCGCTCGTGGTGCACCACGACAAGCTGCTCGCGTGCCCGCGTCAAAGCCACGAATGTTGCGTTAGGACAAGTATCGTCTGGCAGATCTCGACCCAGGAACTTAAAGTAGCTGTCGTCCACTCCGTAGACGATGACCAAGTCACGTTCGTTCCCTTTGAATTGGTGATATGTGGTCACGCAAATCTTGCCTCGTAAAACATTGTCCTCCAATGGTATGTCGTCTGCGATCGATACTGCAATTGGTATCTCATGTACTTCAGAGAGATAATTGGTCAACAACACCAGTTGGGGATTTTGGCGGACGGATGGTGCAAGGATAGCCGTGTTCTCAGGGCCATACTCGTGGATGAGCGAGATAAGATGGCTACTGATGCTGCCTGCATCGAAAGCATTCCCATATAGGTATATAGGTCTCGGTCCACTGTGTGAACCGACAATATACTGTTCGCCTTTGAGAAAGACGTTATTCACAAATGCAGTGTTTTCGTGAGTAAGTCTAAAGCTCTTGCTGAGAGCCAGGTGGGTCCACTGATACGGGGAGAGCGCAGTCATAGCCGCCGAGGAAAGACTCAAATAGCGTGCATCAGCGCCTCTGAACTGGTAGATGGCTTGTCGTTCATCCCCGAGTACAACGAGCTGAGGAGCCTTGCCACCCGCTGCGTGCGTTACGGCTGACACGAAGGCGCATATCAACCAGAAAAGATCTTCAGTACAGTCTTGAACTTCGTCCAAGATGACAATCTCGTAATGCGGACCAGTCCAAGCAGGGACTTCGCCCTTTGCCCTCAAGGCTCGTAAGATAGAATCATTGTAGACGGTCATTGAGAAAAGCTGGCCGGCCAGTCCGTGGAAGGTAAGCACATCACTCCCAGTATATGCCCTTAGGCGACGAGCGGTACCAAGCTGAAGTCGTTTGGAGTAGGTGATGATGGCTATTGGCCTGTCTGGATCAGCGGCAACGATGGCCTCTGCGGTCGCTGTTTTTCCAGCTCTTTGTCATAGTCAGCCTCATGTCGGAAAGTAATTGTAGAGGTGCAGATAACTTACCCCGGGCGGGCTGAAACGACAACGTTTTGGGTATGACATAGCTCCACTACGGCCTGCTGTTCGGGGGATGGAATAATTTCTTTTGCAGTAATCGCACTACTTTGTGTTGCGATGTCACGTACTGTGCCGGGAGTAGATGAGGCCCGAAAGTTGTACCTGCAATTGAAGTACCCAACACAACGCAGTCGTTGGATGTGTATGGGATTGGATTTGTGGTATATCAAAAACTGTCTGCTCGGTCTCAACTGCCTCAAACTATCGCGTAGGCTGGGTCCTGCGGTCCGACATCGTGAAAATATCATGACGTTGTCGAATGCTGAAGTTGGAGGTTCGATGTGAAAATTTCGTGTTTGAAATCATGGCCGAAAAAATGTCATATGCGTAGTGCCATCGCGAGGAAATACAGAAGATGTCCAGTGCTCGTTTGGCAGGCAATGTGAAAGTGATGGTGCGAAGTGATGTGGACTTTTGAGATGGTGACGCGCCCGTATTGATTAGCTGCGCGCAGTCAGGTGACATGACTGAAAGCTCTTGATTGGTCAAACAACTTGTCATTAGTATAGGGCACATCTTCTCCTCATCCACCACTCCACTCCCTATATTTGACTATGGCGGAGACTAGACGCCAATAGAAACATGCACAAGGCGATACCGATTGTAAATGTTCGTGTCTTTTGTAGAAAATGTGCAGCTGCGTGAACCTTCACTTCAAATTTCATAAAACATTACTCAACCCAGACTCAACTAGACACCGCACAAGGAAACTTTTGAAATTCGTAGATTACAAAAACACCAATTCATCCCAAAGAATCCAATGTCCAAACTCCGAAAGCATCGCGGTATACCATATTCCACGATGCTCACCCTGTGGTGTAACAAAATACAAAAGACCTACCAACAGCCCTCCAGACAATAACCAAAGCCACTATCCCATACTGCTCTAAAACGCTCGGGCGGAGGGAAAAACGCACTTGGCAGTCTACAAAGGAGCTCGTATTTATCAAATCACCAAAGTCACAAGCGTCACCAGCGCCATAGACCTTACACCACACTAAAAGATCTCTCTAAAGCGATTAAATTATACATGTATTCTTTATAAGTACTTAAAATAATATTGTGTTAGACTTTAGTGCTGTTGTTCTCTCCCTGCTGCAATATAGGCTTAGGCATCATGCTGTTAACTTGGGGGGGGGAGGGGACACAATAAATACGAGCTCCTTCGTAGCTGCCTCCATGCCTTCTCCCCGCCTGATTGGCCTAAGCGCCAACGAATAACCACGAACCGCCTAACAACGACCGCTATTAGAAGTATACTGCCCATAACCACGCGGTGGCCCAATTTTACCAGCTTAGCCATCGTCCTGCTGCGCAGAACCAACGTAGCGCAAACTAGACGGACGGCGCGAACCGCCGGATACTTGGAGGTGACGACCGCTACCGCCCTGAATGGCTAGGAGATTGGCTTAGGAGGCACGCCCACCACCGCTACTGCTGGAGCGGCGATTGGAGACGCTGGCGGAGGGATGGATAGAATGGTAGCTACGAACGAACTGTACTCAACGCGATGTGCCGCTGAGATTTGAGGAACGCAAACCACCAGAAGTCGGACGAACACTACCGCCTGATTGAGAATCCCGCACACTGCCCGAGAGCTGCCGAGAATAACGTGCACCGCTGATCTGCGTAGGCGGGCCTGTGAGACGCAGACCAGCTCGGACGGGGAGTTGGGACGGTTGCTGGGTTGGATGAGGGACGGATATGGTACAATGGGGTGCGTGCGTTAGGAAGAGGGTGTAGGTAAATAGTGGGAAAGGGGCTGTGTAAGTGGTTCCACAATGTATGAGTATACTACTCGACCGGACTAGGGAGATAGCCAGATCCTCGGCTTGAAAAGACTGGAGAAGTAAAACTCATATGCCATGCCATCAATATACCCTCTTCCGAGCCGTCCCGTCAGATGTAACACTATGTACACGTGGCGCCCTCGCTCTCAAGCTCATGACAAGGCATACCTGCCAGCCCGCCATTTCAAGCTCACAACACCACAATGCCACATGTCCACCCCCTCACCCCCACCCTCGAAAATCCTACCCGCTCTCTTCCCAAAACTCCGCCGCCCCCTTCAAATCATCCACATTCAGCAGATCCACACCCTCATCCCACAACATCCTCCACACCGCATTCCGCGTCCCCACCGGCCACTCGGGCGCATTCCAATACCTTGCCATAATCCCCTTGTCATGCGCGACTTGCAGCTGCGCACGCAGCGTCTCCAACTGAGTATCCGAA
This sequence comes from Plenodomus lindquistii, assembly GCA_025504975.1. Lineage (NCBI taxonomy): Eukaryota > Fungi > Ascomycota > Dothideomycetes > Pleosporales > Leptosphaeriaceae > Plenodomus > Plenodomus lindquistii. Next base: position 239,414 of record JANUWI010000013.1, read on the forward strand.
AATTCGCGTTTGCGGACCTCGCCAAACACGGATGCGAAATTTGTAGAGGCGATGGGTGATTCTGCTTCTGTCAGGTCGGAGTATTTTGTAGAGTTTAGTTCAGAGAGGGGTGCGTCGAAGAAGATGTCGCGGGGGTGTGTGTTTAGTACATCTGATAGTTGGGTGTTTCCTGTGCCTATTACTGTGACGGGGTTGCGGCGGAGGTTGCCGTCCTTGAACGTCGTCAACCAGTCGCCTTTGCGGAGTGGTTCGAGAGCTTTTAGAACGGCTGGCCATGTCTCGTCTGCTGCGGTCTTGAGGTCGATGAAAAAATACAGTGTTTGCGCGCTTGATGTGTCGAACACGCCGTTTTGCTCGCCGGGCTGCGTGAATGCCGTGTGAGGATTTTGGCGACGGAGAGTAGAGAGGATGGGTTGGACGTAGAGGGAATCCAGGGTCCGGGCGGGTGTCAGAGCAGACGGTTCGTGGCCAACGTAGAGGGTACCGTCGATGAGCCAGACGTCTGCTTCTGTGGAGATGGAACCGTAAGAAAGGCCAGTGTAGAAGGGTATATCACGCCAGTAGTCGTTGTGGCTGTGGAACGGTTTCTGAGGGGTTACGTTAGCCTTGTGTGTGAGTGCGGTCATCAACCAATTCGACTACAGTCAATTATGTCGTCTCTCTTAATTTTTCAGTCTCATTCCGCCAATAGCTTTTATGCATCACCCAGTCCCATCTCTTCGTCCCATACTCCTCGCCACGCGCACCAATCCACAAAACTTACCGGAACAATTTCCCTTGTAAAATCCGTAGGATACTTATACTTCTCATTCCTCCCATCCGTGTTCTTCAGTATATTCTGTAGCGCATCTGAATAGTGCGGAGGCACTACTGCTGCTCCAGCCAGTACAGGGAGTAGCGCTGCGGCTAGCGTAGTCATGCGCATTGTGGTCGTTATTGCGTCAACAAGAGCGAGTGCAGTGCCGTAAGACAGTAGTTTGGCTGTCAGATTCACTGGTGCTATCTTAGTGAAGGTTTGATGATTGATGGATGCTGGATGTCGAACATGTCAAGTTGTCGACGACATCACAGTGGAGCCTCTTAGCCCCGTGGGCTTCCGACCAATGATGTTCCCGCGTCGGGCGCGTGGCGCGGACGCTTGGACGTGTTTGTCCGGAGGCGAGGTTGGGGCACCCACGACCAGCCATCTATGAGAAGATGCATCTAACGACTATCATCAGTATCGAGAGTACCATAATTCTGAATCACTTCATTCTCTGCCAATTCCCCTCGGAGTTGGCGCTTGGGCTTGGATTAAGCGTTGCTGGGACGATGTGTCAGCACGTAGCTTCTTCCTTCACAATCTACTAGAATCCAAGGCCTTTTGACGACCACCAGCCGATTGCTGGTACATAATGGTGATGGTATGAACGGAGCAAAGGCATCGTGGTACACTGGTGTAGAGGAGACCGTTATCTGAAGCTAGACTTGTTTCTTTTCTTGTCACATTTCACGGTATGTTTTATAATTACCTTATTTATCTTTGTACTTTTTGTGATACGGTCGTTCTACCCCTCCTTCAACAAATAACTCATGTTTTGGTCTTACCGCCAGTCATGTCAACTTTGCACCAAGATGAGTAGAGTATGCATGACAGGGACATACCCGTCTACTTCGATAGTGATGGTATTGATTATGGCTTGAAGACTTGTTCCACGTCATGCTTTACTCACTTTAAGGATGTCCCATAGATCCACAGATACTCCCAAGTAAATACTTATCATAACCTTCGAGCCCACTCATCTCGAATCCATAAATATCACGAGCGGTCTTCGTCCTCCTCTACCGATAAAACAGCTCATTTACGCTTGAAATGCCTGAGCATTGTTGACCGGTGCTTCAGCCTTAACCTTTTCCCAAATCTGATCAATACCCTTGACCGCCTCATCGCTCAGCCTGCCCGCCTTGATGCTCTTTGCCGTCTGCTCAACTTGCTCAAATTTGCTCGCCCCGAAAATAATTCCATCCTCGTCGCCGTTAAGCGCGCTGTGGTAAGCCACCCATCGATATGCTAGTTCCGCTTTGGTCACACCCTCCTTCTCGGCGATGTTGTTCCAGTCCACGAGTGCAGAGCGGAGAGAGGGGTGGTCGTAAAGTCTCTTGTATAATCCGCCAATGGCGTTCTCGCCGAAGCGGCCAGCGCCCTGGTCGAGTTGCTCAGCCGTCTTGGTTAGGAAGCCTCCAGCGAGCGGCGAGTATGCGTAGAATGCGATACCGAGTTTTCTGAGGAGAGGAAAGAGGTCGGCTTCGATATGGCGGGATACGGGATTATAGTTTCCCTGGAAGACTTGCGGGAGCGGGTATCCTTTTTCCTTGGAGATGTCGTAGACTTCCTGGACTTGAGCGGGGGAGAAGTTGGAGAGGCCGAGGCGCTTGAAGATGCCCTTCTTATGGGCTTCGGCGAGGCCGGCGAGTGTTTCGGCAACGGGGGTTCTGGGGTCGGGGCCATGAATGTAGAAAACGTCGAATTGCTTGATGTTGACGCGGTCTAGAGAGTCTTGGGTGGCTTTGATGACGGTTTCCTTGGACGAACCTTCTGGGGCGAAGCCGCCGGGGATCTTGGTGTCGATGTCAAATTCGGTGCGCTTGTCGAGTTTGCCAATGGCGACTTCAGAGCCGGCGTATAGGCGTGCAGAATCGAGGGTTTTGACGCCGTGCTTGAGGAGAACATCGAGAATCTGTTCGCGCTCTTCGTGATTGTTGAAGCTCGACTCGTCCGAAAGACTGCCACAACCGAATACTGTTTTCACCATCGTGGCGAGTGAATAATGTTTTGGGCTTTGGTGCTTGACAGGATTGTGGAGTGGTGCACTCAAATGCTGTTGCGAGTGATCAATGTTAGAAGAAGTGAGAGCAGTGGCAATGCGAATGCCTTAAGCAAGCGCAGCGCCTTCTTCTTGTGTTTTGTCCTATACAGCCCCGTCCATGACGCCATATCTCGGAAGCAACTCTCCATTACAAATGCACATCCGCGGGGCTTAATCTGGTGGTGCATTATGGCATCAGTGGACAGCTTGCTTTAAACATTAGCCCCACCAACAGCCACAGTAGGTAATAGTATGCAGCTATCCGTCCCGGCAGCTCGGACGATCCAAGTTACCCCTCCAAATCACGCTTGACTCCAACTATATTACCAATTGTATTGGGCTTGGCTGGTTGTCGGCTCGGACAAGTTTTTCCGATCTTAAACAACTGAAATTTCACGGAGGAGGTTTTGGTCCGGTACGGTATACATCCGAGGCAACGAGCACTAGAAAGTTGAGCGCAAGTTCCGCGCAAGCTATATATGCCATTCTACACAAAGTATGTTGTACGATCCTGGAGCAAAATAATGCACGTTACCCGCTTTGGAAAATAGCGGAGGATATAGGCGAAAAAGTATATCTCTCTTATTTCATTGTTCGAGGGATACCCTACATTGTATCTGGTATTGACAAGATTAAATATCGCAGACAGCCATGGCGTCTAGGTTATGGGTAAGTTAGTACCTGTGCTAGCCCTACCCTGCCTTCATGCAGCTACCGCAATCTATACGGTGTATGCTTGGTAAAGTACTTGTGAGGGATCTACATTGGTCTTCATAAACAAAGGTCTAGTCGACACATCTACCCATCTTGCAACACACCCCCTCAAACGCTCAAGGTAGGCGTACCATCCACTCATCTCACCCTTCCTTCGCCCCACTCAAAGATGAGCAATCCTAGGCAACGGCTTATTTTTCACATCCTCGAACCGCGCCCTCCTTTGTCCGTCCGTCAAGGCCCCCGACGACTTCCTACCACGCACCATGATGTCCCTGGGCATCTTGCTCAGCATCATCGCTGCAGCCTCTGCCGGATCGACGGCCCCAGTCGTTGCATCGGCATTAGGTCCCATTGCGCCTAAGTCCCACGAGTGTCGATTAGGAAGGGGCTTGCGTGCTATGGTCCTTGTGTCGAGTGCTCGGCCGTAGGCGTCGTTAAACGTGGTATCGTCGTTGTAGGGGCTGATGTCGGGGCTGAAATTGCTAAGGAATCCTGCTGATGCGGAGCGAGGGAGTGGTAGTGGCTTAACCTGTTCCACGTTTGCTTTGATCTTGCTGCCGTGGACTGCTTGGCCTGCGAGTTGGGGTTTCCAGCCCATAGCCATGCGATCAGGCTGCTGAGATAAGTCAGCGCCACATGTGGCATCTAGAGCTGGAGTTGGAGCGCTAGTTGCGCGCATATGCACAGCTTTTCGAAATATTACACTGTTATTCTGTGCCTTGACTGGGCTATTTTGCGCAGTCTGCGCAATTTCTGGAGCCGATTTGTTGCGACTTGGGCTACTGTCTCCTGCTGAAGACAGACTATATAGTCTGTCAGGTCCTGCGGAGCCGCTTTTTGAGCTCCAATCCACACTGCCAACTGGTGTGCCAGAGCTCAAATGTTGCGGCCGCGTGAGTGAAACAGACGATCTCGAATACTGTTTGCGGTATGCAAAGCCTACATTAGGCAAATGTTGTTGAGAGCGTGATGCAAGCCCCATGGAGAACTGAGGTGGGTGAAGAGCACGTATCGTAGACGCCGAGTATTCTGCTGGTGCTATTGACGAAGCAAGACTCTCAGTTCTACTATGTTGTCCCGATAAGCGAGGAGGACGCGTTAACGAATGCTGGGACACGGAAGGATATAGTAAAGATGGGAATGTACCCAGTGGTTGTAACCGTGGCGCGTTGGCATATGCAGAGGGTATAGGTGGTGGTATTGAGTCGGACGTGAAAATTCCCAGCCCAAGTGATCGAACCGGTGAAGGAGCATGGATGAATGAGTCTCGTAATCGAAAGTTCATATCTAACTGGTCGTTGTCTGTGTTTGAGAAGTTGGTATCAGCAGTCCTGTACGTCGACACTGAACGACGATGGCCAAGGGAGATTTTCTCAGAAGCAAAAGATGCGCGTCCCTGAGGTGATGGCTTTCGAGACTCTGGTAGCGCTGGGAGTGTATTGTAGGGTCGCTGAAATCCATGTTTGAACAGGTGTGCTTCGAATGGGCGTCTGACAGTTGCGAGGATTCCAAAGAGGATACACGAGGCGACACTACACGGACTGTCAGCAAGAAAGTCCAGACAGCCTGCCAACAAACGTACAGTGCGATTACAGCGAAAGCAATGCCCACGCGACTCACGTAGCATCTTGATCCATATTCCCAAGCCTGTAGCCCTGCTTCCGACTGTTCACACACAGGCCTGCGCGCGACGATTATCATATCCCACCCGGTGGTCAAGATCCAGAGGGCGCATAGTGCAACTACTATGCGCGCAGCCGTATAGTCTGTCATCTTGATAGCAGACTCATGCCGTTTATGAAGAGACCATGTCCTCTGCTTAAAAGAGGAGACTGTATGGACAACTGTATATGATATCGAAACAAGAGCCTGCGTTGTTTAGTCAAATTTTCAGAGGTCACCCGGCAGTACTCACTGATGTTAACGTCAGCACTACTGGTGCAATGTTTGTGACATCGCTGGGATCAGATGCGACCTGATATATGGAAGAAGCAAGGCAAACGATGGAGCTCCAGAGCAAAGCGTTGAGTAGTGCCGTGATTGTGACGAGTGTGAGGAGACGGCGGGGAAATCTTGTATTAGGATCGATGACGGTGGGCTGATCTTCAACGCTGGGGTAAGGTACGTCGGCGCTGCCACCGCCGCTGTCTGATCCAGCCATCAAAGACGCTGATGTCTCACACCTCTGTGCGATATCAACAGACTTTGAAACACTTGCGGCTGAGTGTCGAAGACGCTAATCGTATAGATGTCACGTTCATGACGAGAACATCGGGTCTCTTCTGACGAGCGGCAACGCAAGGCAAATGCAGCAGCAATCTGCGAGAAACAAACCTCGAATTGATAGTAATAAGGTGGCTGTCGAGGTGTACTGTAGAGTCAATGCCTAATGCGCCTGAAATTGCCCAGACTTTCTGTGTCTCTGAAGCAACCATAGTGGCCACGCAATACATTAGTTAGTTCATGCTAGAAGCATTCCGTTAGAACCTATTTGGGAATGAAGTGTTTTGTGCGATGTGAAAGCCGAGGAATGCTGTTGTTGGAGCGACATCTTGTAAGCATGTAGGCTGGAAAAAGATGACTCGTACCAACATCAACGGCAGTGCGCCGGAGGGCTGATCCTCGGCCAAGAGATCTGCGTTATAGTTCACACTACATTTGTGAAATCTCGTAGCCTTAATCGTGCGGCAGACGGATGATGCTCCCGAAACGTGTAGCGTTGTGTTGCCAGGGATGAGTTCGCAAGGCGTCTATGCCGCGAATTCCCCGACCTTGCAATGCGGGTGGTGATGATGCTCGTAAGCGTGCGTCTGGGAGCAGGGAAAGTTTGCTTCGATGTCTCCAGGCATACAGACCAGATCGGCGGTAGAGGGTGTGGGAGTGCTCGTATGCGTTGCGGTCTGAATGGCTTCTTGTGGCACAGCGATGACCTTGGCGCTCAGGTGGTATGGTGATAGCTGTCATGCTGCGAGTCTCAAAGTATGAGCAGAAGGACAAGGAGGAGAATCAAGACGAAGATGAGGACTGCGATACAGCAGCTGGACCACGAGTCTGCGGCAAGCATGATTAGCAGGGGTTTGATGGAGATGATCGCATCGTTTGCTTACCTTCGTTCTGCTTGATGACGTGCCCGACCCTCTTCAGACCAGTCTGCAGCTTGCCACCAACGCGATCTGCGACATTGTCGACATCGTTCAGCAGCTCGCCTTGCTCTTCGAGTTCTCGACCCATGTCGTCGGCCTGTTGTCGCAGATTGCCTACTGTACGGAACACGCCGTCCAGGGCTTCGTCTTGGTCGTGCATCATTTCCATCTGGCGCTCCTGCTCGAACGCTGCGTAGTTGTCTTCGTCCTCGAACGAGTCTGGGTCGGGCAGCATGTCGCCATTCGCGGCGCCTTTGCCCTTGTTCGCGTGCTGGACCGTCTGCTGCAGCTGCTCACGCATGCTGTCGATCTCGTCGCCGACATCTTTGACCAGTCTTCTTCGGCGTTCGACCTCGTCGATTTCTAGTCCAAACCGATAGGGGTCGACTTCGGCTGCTTTGACGCTCTCGACGAGATCCTCGAGGTCTTGGCTGAGATCTTGGAGCGTCTGCTCCAGTTCGCTGCGGGCTTCGCGCAGTTCGGGGCTGTTTGCAGAAGAGGCCGAGGATCGAATGCGCAGATATGATTTGAAGAGTGGCCGCGAGGTGTTGAGGGCAGACAGTACGTCACTATGGCACATGTCAGTGAAGCTGCCTCTTGATAGGGTTATATAGCGATTGCGTACGCCTGGACCTGGAGGAAAGGGTCCTCGTCATTATGTGAGGACATCATCCTTGACTACGCGACACAGCCTGGCCCTTCTCTTACACGTGGTGACACGAATTGCTGTAGTTGGGCGTCTGTTGGCGATGGGTGAGTGTGTTCGGGGAAGCCGTTCCATGCCGCGGCCGTCCCCAAGGGCGCACAGACCCACGCCTTCCCAAAATTAACCCACAGCAACCTCCACCACCACACCACACTTTCCTGATGGAGCGACAAATACCAATCGAGCGGGCCAGGCTGGAGATCCGATTGAGAGACGCCGGATGAGATCATGGGGCCCGACACTCCCCTCCCCTTGCCTGCCGAGTTCACCGACTGCGACGAATACGTCGAATCACTGTTGAAATTCGCAACTTCCTCATGGCTTCTCCAGACACTGTGCGGAGGCGTGCACATTTTGGACTTTTACACAAGAACACCTGATCTGTACACCACCATCTTGCCTCAGTCATGGCGAGATTGGTTCAAGACACGAGACATTATGGATATCCTGGATCTCCTCATGAGAGAGGATTTGAGCCAATTCGACAGCCAGGCAGAAGTTGGCACTTACGTCTGGCGAAATGGACCAGCACCTCCTCAGGAACTGCTGGATTACATCAAACAAGTGCGCAAACATCTCCTATGTCGAGACTTTCCACCACCCAATTCTGGACTCAAGCCTGAGAAGACTGCTATTCCACGTCATATTGCGACTGGCATGAAGGTCAAAAAGATCCATGAAGTCGACAACTTTGCGCGTTACATTGACAGGCTGAGCTCAGAGATTGCCGACTCCAGCAAGAAGCCAATCACCCATTTTATCGATTTTGGATCTGGACAAAACTATCTTGGACGCGCGCTCGCTGCTACGCCATATTCCAAGCATATTGTGGCTGTAGAGAGTGCACAGCATAACATCGATGGAGCCAAGAACATGGATATCATGGCAAAGCTCGTTGAGAAGCCTCTGGTCATGAGAAACAAGAAAGAGTACCGAGCCAAGATGGGCAAGGGAAAGTGGGCTAGGAAGAAAGAAGCCAATGGTGTCTTGCAAGAGTCGAAAACAGCTACCCCGGATGATGAGGCTAGTGAAGAGGCAGTCGACCAGATCGGTACAAATGAAAGTGTTGATCCTCCTGAAGCCACTCCAGCACCGCCTCTAGAAACTATGAAATGCGAGGATGACGAGTGCACAGTACATCATTCGACCATTCAAGACCCAATACCACAGAACAAGGCTCCAAAATACAAGCCAAAGTACAGTAAGACTCCCCATCTTACCGACACCACTGGCACGACCACCACGACCACCCTCCAAGTCTACAACGAAGGTCAAGGCTCTGTCCAGTACGTGCAACACATCATCCGCAACGGCGACCTCACCCCTGTAATCGACCAAGTCCTTGATCCATCCTCCATCTCCAAAGACGCCAGTATCGCTGCCACATCATCGACCGCCACCATTGAACCCACCGACCTCACCACCGTCCCCAAACCCAGCAACGTAAACGCAATGGTCATCTCCCTCCACTCCTGCGGCAACCTCGTGCACTACGGTCTACGCTCACTGCTCCTGAACCCGCACATCTCCGCCGTCGCAATGGTAGGCTGCTGCTACAATCTCCTGACCGAACGTCTCGGACCCCCAACCTACAAGCTCCCCACCCTCCGACCCAACCACCCCCGCCTTGTAGAAACCTCCAACGCCTTCGACCCGAACGGCTTCCCAATGAGCTCAAAACTCGCAACCTACCCTCTACCTCACGAGCCCCTCTCACCAACTTCCACTCCCACCAATCCCACCACCTCTTCCCCCGACCCCGACGCCGAACCCCCCAAAGGCGTCCGCCTCAACATCACCGCCCGCATGATGGCCGTCCAAGCCCCCTTCAACTGGGGCCATTCCGACAGCGACCTCTTCTTTACCCGGCACTTCTACCGCTCCCTCCTGCAACGCATATTCCTCGATCACGGCGTAATTTCCGCCCCATCCCCCACCCACACGGGCAGCGCCGTCAGCGCAAACGGCCACACCTCCACCGTAACCTGGACGCCGCCCAACGGCCGGGGTCCCGGCTTATCCAGCGACGGCACCGTCACACCCCTCACCATTGGCACGCTGCGCAAATTCGCCTTCTCGGATTTCACAAGCTATGTTCGTGCTGCGCTGGCGAAATTGTACGCGCCGAATAGCTTTTGCGAGGTTGATCCGGAGTTTATAAGGGCGAAGATGGAGAGCTTGACGGATGAGGGGATTCGGAGGTATGAGGTTGAGTGGGCGGAAAGGAAGAAGGAGTTGAGTGTCATGTGGGCGCTTATGGCGTTTAGTGCGGGGGTGGTGGAGAGCGTGATTGTGGTGGATCGGTGGTTGTGGTTGAGGGAGCAGGAAGAGGTTGGGGAGGCGTGGGTGGAGGCGGTGTTTGAGTATGGGTATAGTCCGAGGAATCTGGTGGTTGTGGGGGTTAAGAAGTGAGATTTGGTTGGGAGTGGATTAAAGGGATGTGGAGGATGGGGAGAGAGTGCTTGTTCTATACGCTACGACATTGACATTTCGCACGATGGAAAAACGCTATAAAAGTCTATACATGATCGTAGTGTGGAAATGCCATTCTCGATGCTAAGCCGTATCTCATATCAGTCATGTCATGTATCATCAATATACCCCTCCTCGTACCCAGTCATATCCACCCCACCATCCCATCCCTACTTCAACCCCCTCAACATCTGCGGATGAGGCGACGGACTCCTCCCCCTCAACGCCGGCTCACTAGGCCTGAGCATCGGACTCGCCGCCGCACTCAACGCATCAAGACTCAACTTGCTAATCGCATCAAGATTGCCCTGTGCCTCCTCCTCACTCACATCCAACATCAACCTCAGCTCATTCGCCTTGAGCGATTGTCCCAGGCCCACCATCAACTGCTCCTTGTTCGTGCTACCAGGGACATCGTAGTAAGTCCAGCTATATCCTATATCCTCGAGCGCATGGGGCTCAGCGGGCGTGGTGATGCGCGCGCGCACATGACGCACGTCGATGCCAAAGACACCTGAGATGCTGGGTTCCGTACCCAACCCACCGAGTGTGGTTGCGCGGATCGAATTCGGGACTTTGGTATCGCGCTCAATGGGCGTCTCGGCAAGGCGTTTCGACGCGCCTGCATCCTGCAGCTTCGCCCGCTTGAATGTCGCGTTTTTCAACTCTGTCAGACCCATCACGATGTACAGCGGCTGTCCCTCGCCAAGTTGCTCTACGATCCACGTCCGCGCCTCCGGGTCGTTGCAGACGGCTTCGAAGGCCTGAGAAGGGTTTTGGCTTGTTCGCTGGATCATTTGCTCGGCTTTGACGGTGAGCAGGTTGGGCTGGCGGTATATGCGTCCGAGGTCGAATTTTGCGCCGTAGTTTGTCATGAAGCGGCCCTCGGTGTCGGTGGAGAAGAGGTCCTTGTACCGGAATTGGATGTGGTAGTCATTGAGGTCGTCGACTTCGGCGTGGGCGGCGTCGGGGTAGAAGGAGGCGCGTTCGGGGTGGAGGGGGTGCGTGAGGAGCTGCCCCACGACGAGGGTGTCGGCGGGGAGAGGCTTGGGGAGGAGGCCGTGGACCATGGTCACGGCTCTGGCGGATGGGGCTGTTGGTGAGGTTTGGTGAGTATGCAATTCGAATGAGAGTCGGCAGCCGAGTCTGTATGCTGCTTTGTTGACACTTGTCAGGGGCGAGGCAAGAGCTGGGCGAATGCCGTGGTGAGATGTTATCTCATGGCTGCGAATCAGAAGGCAGCATGCGCCCAGATGCAAGCGCTTGGCTATATTGGGTAGTCCATGCTATCTTGAAACTCCACGTTGGTGGATGCGACGCAGATATTGGCAGGCATTTTGTTACCCAGAGTATGCACATTGTCGTGAGTTTGGATGAGGCTCAAGTTCTGACGTCTAGCGGTGCCGGTCACGTGCGTGAAGGAATGACCGTGGACACGCCCTCGCGCTTCTCCGGACAGATTGTCGTGGTCAAGTCCGTGGGGGTGCTCGGAAACGTATTGACAAAAGCCGCGGCTATCTTTGTTGACCGAGTAGCCTGCTCTGCCGAATTACTCAGAGGTCGGCTTCTCTCCCTCGTACATACAATGGCTTCGCCAACAGCTATCCACGTTTACCGAGGACGGGAATTGCTTGTTGTCGGCTCCGCAGCAAGCATGCTGGGATCCGCATAAGCACATCCGCACGCCCACTGTAATGCGTAGATTCCCGGGCCTCTAGAGGGCAGGGCCTGGAGCATGTGGTGTCGTCCAGCTCCAAGGAGCAATCTGATTGGTAAGCCTGTAAACCCAGCCGCCTGTTGTAGCAGTAAGCATCTAGTCGTTGGCCTAGTGACCGAAGAAGAAAGAGGAAGATTAGTAAAGCATTTAGCCAACGACTAGTAATTGGACAAGGTGGAAGCTAATCGCGCCAAAAAAAGCCAAACAGACGAGTGTACCGAGATATGGAGCTCCGTCAAACAGACTTGGATAATGGCAGCACAGCATGGGCAGCTGGTGGGTCCAAGATGAGGACCCTGGTAGAGCTCCATCGAGCCGCAAGTGGCAAATCTGGTCTTCTATGGAGAATAATGGAGACGTGTACAAACAGCAATGAACCCCATGCAGATAGGGCGCACTCTGGCATAGTCTACTGGCAAACAACGCGTGGAGGCACGCGAGGAAAAGCAAAGGTCATCATCTGCCGTTCGCAACAGGGCCCAAGCTCCTTTTGTCTTATCGATAGCTATCGCGGCAACCATCTCACTCCCACTCCACCACGCTAAAGCCCCGTCCCAAACCAGGATGGCAGCGGACACTATGGCCGTACTCAGCCCACAGCTCCATGCAATTGGCGAATCGAATGTGGAACATGACGCTGCTTGATGAGAACTCGAACCAACTACACGTCACTCTAGACCCAGCGCCCCTCACTAACTCCTAGTCGCAAGGTTTCCGTCAATGCTAATCGTGTTCAGCGCCAGAGTACTTGAACCCTCCTGTGCCCCTCCCTAGATACACTTTTTCTCCTTCACCGCAATTCACTTGGCTCTTTCTCCTGCTTCACCACAACTCTAACTTCTCCCATCTTAATCCACATCACCCACCGTGACCATGGCCCCTGTTCCCAAAGAAACCGAGCTCAAGGACCTCTTCAGCCTAAAGGGCAAGGTCGTCATCGTCACCGGTGCCTCCGGTCCCACTGGCATCGGTACTGAGGCTGCTCGCGGCTGTGCCGAGTTCGGAGCCGACCTCGCCATCACATACAACTCTCGCGCCGAGGGTGCCGAGAAGAACGCAAAGGAGCTTAGCGAGAAGTACGGCGTCAAGGTCAAGGCCTACAAGTGCCAGGTCGGCGTCTACGACCAATGCGAGAAGCTCGTCGCAGACGTAATCAAGGACTTTGGCAAGGTTGGTAAGTTTTGATGCAGTCCTTCTCCCTAGCCACTCGAGTTGACAATTTCAAGATGTTTTCATTGCCAACGCCGGCAAGACCGCTGACAACGGCATCCTCGATGCTTCCGTTGAGCAGTGGAACGAGGTCATCGAGACTGATTTGACCGGCACCTACAACTGCGCGCGTGCCGTCGGTTTCCACTTCCGCGAGCGCAAGACCGGCTCCCTCGTCATCACCGCCTCCATGTCCGGCCACGTTGCCAACTTCCCCCAGGAGCAGACCTCATACAACGTTGCAAAGGCTGGCTGCATCCACATGGCCAAGTCGCTCGCCAACGAGTGGAGGGACTTTGCCCGTGTCAACTCCATCTCCCCTGGATACATTGACACTGGTCTTTCCGACTTTGTGCCCCAGGACATCCAGAAGCTGTGGCACTCGATGATTCCCATGGGTCGTGATGCCAAGGCTACCGAGCTCAAGGGCGCTTACGTCTACTTCGCTTCGGATGCTTCGTCGTATTGCACTGTAAGTTACCATACTTGGAAAAAAGAGATTCCTTCTAACGTGTCCAGGGCTCCGATCTCGTCATTGACGGTGGATACACCACGAGGTAAACATATCGCTCTACTCGGACGAAACAAAAAGCTTCATAATTGCGAACGAAGTATTTTTCGCTGTATATCTCGTATCGTAATAAAATAAGCTCAACAATATCCGGAACGCCCTCAAAATGCACCAAAGGCTCACAGACTTGTGGCCCACGATGAACTCCACTAACTTCGTAGTCCCTGTTCCTCTGCCCTGAAACAACATCTGCCGATTGTGTCTGACCCAACCAGCTTTTTGAACCAGCTCCGCCTTTCTCCCTAACCATGCTTTCAAAACTGAGAATGAATCTCAATTCTGTCTGGTCAACACATTCATCTCCTCACCCCACTGTTCCGTCTCGCCAGCTAATTCATTCTGCAAGTCGTCGTACTGTTCGCGAAACCAGTCAAAAGAGTCCACGCGGTTTGGAATAGGGTGTGTGTTGATTAAAGGGTCATGCTCGTCGGGGCGTTGTTGTATCGCTCTTCTCACTAGGATTGATTGTTAATTTTTGATGTACTCGAGTAGCGAGGTTGAGGAATGGTGGAACGTACTTTGACGGCGTTGCATAAAGATGTAAAAAGTGCACAGGGCGATTATGGCGTCTGGTATGGAGATGAGAAGCGTGACTAGTTCAATTGTGGTGCCGGGCTGCCATGCTTCGAGAGTGCGAGTATCGACAAGGGTATGATTGGCGGAGTGGATGTACATGTTCTACACGGCTTTCTTGGGAGCAGATAGTGAATGTTGCAAGTCTTTGAAGATTGGAAAATAATGAATTGCAGTGCGCTGTGAAAGATGCGATCTGGTGTGTAATGAAAGTGTAGACGCAACATTCACCTTATATGGTATGTGAATATGTGAACCCAAAGACTCCGTTATGTACCCAAGATTCTGTTATGCACCCAAGATTCTGTTATGCACCCAAGATTCTGTTATGCACCCAAGATTCTGTTAGGCACCCAAGATTCTGTTATGCACATACTCTACATAGCCTCAATGCCAAGTGTGGGCACTTGCAACGAATGAGCTGGGGTGATTCTCTGCCCAGGAACGTGGTCAGGCCAATCATACAGAGGCAGCATTTCACGATCACCTACCTACTTGCAATAAAAGATGCATGCTCGTCTCTTTATCTGATTACGTCACTGTTGGGTGCTGGGTGTAATCTCTCACATGATGTGTGTCAAGCAGCGTCGGCGCACCGAGAATCTCAGCCTAACTTAAACTCAACAGGTTCTCGAAGCCAGGAATTCATATCAACTGTGATCATGATTGCAAGAGACTACGAAGAACGGAAGTAGTGACTAACCAAACACTTTTTGCGACTGCTTTTACTCTTCTTATGTCCTCCCACCCCACTCGCTCACACTCTTTCATAAGCGTTGGAATGAAATTGCATTCTCTTCTATACTCTATCCCTCCTCTAAAACGTTGTCTACATCCTCTACTGGGAAATCTAACAATAATGCGAAAACACGACATTTACGAGGTACCATATCGTGGTTTACGCATGCAATGTGAAGCCTCGTAGGTGTCTCAGTCATGAGCTCGCCTCTTCAACTCCTCCGCGGCAAAACATCCATCTCCTCCTCCCATTGATGCGTTTCCTTCGCCACCGCACGCTCCAGATAATCGTAATATTTGTGGAACCACAGGGGAGAGCTTGTGCTCGATGGAAGTGCATCTATATCATGGATCTGGGCGGGACTCTCGACATCCACTTGCGCTTCTTGTCGATCTGCAATTCTAGATCAGCAATCATATTTGATTGGGTGGCCGAGTTGATGATGGGGAAGTAGGGATGATTGCGAAGTGTTGGTATAGAGGTGGAACCAACACTCACGTAGACAACATTTCAGAGGGACACAAAGTTTACACAGAGCTAGCAGAGCCTCTGGTAAAGCGGCGAGAAGCTTGCATAAGGCGATTATTGTATCAATCCCCCAGGTTGTGGCGGGAGGGGAACTACGGTTGTTTTCCATGTTTTGATTGGCTTTTGCAACAACCAGCCTCGCCGTCGCAATTTCTCCAACAGAAAGCAACTGGCCAATATCTCCTTTTATCCAAGAACGCCTCAAAAGACAATGCAATTCTGATGCTTTGACTGCTGCAATTTGTAGACGCGCAATGCCTCTTTATATATCGTGCGTGAGTGTACATATATTTGTCTAAGCCCCAAAACGCACTGACGAATTCTGTTGCTTACTCGTTCAAAAAAGGGTGTCCCTCTCTTCGTTTGACGCTTACAAATGGGAGAATCCCTCTCTGAATTCAACGCTAGCGTGAAATGAGAGAGAAGTCCCTCTCGATGTTCAACGCTAGCACGGTTCTAACTTCCAACAAGCCTGTGAGTGGCTGCTGAGGCGTCAGCCGGGTATAACAGCTTTAGGCCATAGACGGCCTAGCATGGTGGGCAAGGCCCTGTCATACTGTGAGTTTATTTCTCGAAAGTTGCCAGAAAGATCGTCCGTGCCGTTGCAGGGCGGGAATTCAGCTCAGTGTGACCGGGAGATGTGTGCATGGAAGGCGTTGAAGACGAGCTAGGAAAGCGTATACCAGCAAGGGTGATCCGTGAGCGAGATCTGATCTGGAGGCGCACCGCTAGCTACGAGTACGATAATGTCCAGAGACGATGGAGGTTGGTATTGTCACCGAACACGTTTTCGACAGAGCCTGTAGCCTTTCATATGCTAGGTTTCATGTCGTTAATACTCGCTTAACCAGCCCAGAATCATCGCAACATGTCCCCTTTCTTCCTCTCTGCCCACTCTCTCAGCCCAGCCTCAAGTCCTTTTACCAAATCTGCGTTACCTTCCTCTTCCACAAAACTCACTCTATCCCCCCACCACCCCAACATCCCCTCCGCCCTCGCACCCTCCCCATCCAACAACCCCACCGCAACATCAACCAACCCGTCCCGCCCATGCGTCTCTTTACTCCCACTCCACATAACATTCGCACCACACCTCCCACAAAATGTCCTCGTAACGCCCTCACTCGAATCATACATCTTCATCGTGCCCCACAACGGCGGTAGAACCTCTGCATCATCAGGGAACGGCTGCGTAAATTCTGCATCGAGGAAGATGTTGGCAGTAGGTACAAAGGCCCAGAACGTAATGTCGAAGCCCGAGGCGCGGCGGCATGATTTACAAGCGCATGTTCCTGCGAGGTAGGTGGTGGAGGAAGGGAGCCACCAGGGTTCGTTGGAAGGGTTTGCAGATTTGTTGAGGTGATGTGGGATGAGGAGGTCTGGAAAGGGTGAGGACGCGAGTTTAGAAGATGGGTTTGGTGGTGTGATCCAGAATTCTGCGCCGTGGCAGTGGCAGTGGGCGTGTACTGCTTCGCTTTTCTCAGCTCCTTGGGTGGGTGCACTGTTGGTATGTGAAGGAAGAGTCATATCCCGCCAGTCGGGAGCTAGCTGTTCACTCTTCCATGCTTCGCCATGCCATCGTTCTAAAACCTTCCCGTTGATCTCGCGGATGAAAGAACTCGCACCTCCATCTTTTGTATCGCCGATCCACATCAACCCTTTCACATCAATGATCGTTCCCAAATCGACCTTCTCTTCCCCTTCTTCACTTTCAACACTCAGGGTCCCAGTCGCTGCTTCAAAGTGTCCGTCATCGTGGTATTGCAAGTACATGTGCGTCCCACACGCGCTGCAAAACCACCGCGTGAGTTTTATAGAACTTTGGTAAGGTGTTAGGGCCACAATGGCTGGGTTCGGCGGACTTGGCACTAAATCGGTGGGATGGGTGATGTTGACATATGATGTGAGTAGCGAGCCTGAGCAACGGCGCGATGTATCGCAATTACATAGATAAGTAGGGAGGGGAAGCGACGAGGTAGGCACGGCAAAGGAATGTAAGGCGGCTCCGCAGTGACATGATGTTGTTAAAGTGAGGGTCTCTTCCATTGCGTTGGTGTGCGAGATGTGGTGGGTGTTGTGGCTGGTGAAGCTGTGGCGTTGGATGGGAGTTCAGTGTCCGATGGGAAAGTGCGATGGACATTGTCAAGTTGCATCTCTGATGCGAGACAAGTGCCCCACTATTAGCCTGCCCCGCATTAGTGACCTTGAAACAGTGGGCAGGCAGGACGTGGGAAGGGAAGCTTGTTTCTGAAATGATGGCATGCCGTATTGCCGGATTCATGGCGAAGGATGCGAAGGGCACGGATGAGTGGGCTCTAAGACAACTTCTTCACAGAACTAAACTGCCCCCGAATCTGCGTATTATCTTCAGATTCGTAGCAATACTGCTTGATCTATCCATGCATGTGCCTTCCAAGATTCTACCTTATACTGCCTAGCACATCCCAGTCAACACTGCCATGCCCGCAATATGGTCCAAACCAGCAACCTCATCGTCTTCCAACAACTTGTCAATCTTCTCCTTCTTCTTGATGCGCCAGAAGCCTTGCGCACCGTCTACGAATCGTTTGGTGATGTCCTGCACGTCCTCCGCGGGACATGCAGCAAAGCACAACCTAAAGCAGTTGAAGCTGTCCTTCTCAAGAATCTCCTTGGTGGCTGAAAACATGCTACCAGGCGCGACGAGACAGAGGTACGGCTTTTGTGTCCAAAACACCCACAACGCCTGTGAGAGGCGAGGGGCTGGGACCTGCTTGGCGAGAGGATGCGAGTTGAAGTCAAAGCGAACCCAGACGAACATGCCACCGAGCGGACGGACGAAAGAGTAGATCTGTGTCTTCTCCACCACTGCCCATTCATCTTCCTCGACCACGTCGGTAAGCGATTTGCGGCGACCAGCTTTGACGAGTTCCCTGCCAGTGTCGAGTGTGTCGCACATGGTCTGCATTCTGCGCTCGTAGTTGCCTCGAAGGCCCTCGAGCCAGCGCACCCAGCCATCGACTTTCCAACCGCTTCCGTCTGCAGCACCGCCACGCCCAGGATCGTTTGAGCTTTGGGGACCCATGAGAAGCTCGGCGATCATCGATTGCACGAAACCAGACGGTTGTTGTGTCGATGTTTCGGTGATGCGTAGGATACGCTCCACAAGGGCGGGTTGCGCGGTGATCCAGCCCAGACGACAGCCTGGCGCGACAGTCTTGGAGAAGGTATCGAGGCGGACAACGCGGCCTTGGTAGTCAACGCTCAAGTAGGACGGGATGAGACTGTCCAGGAATTCGAAGCCGGACGATTTGGCGGGGAGGACGGGTGCGCTGCTGGTAGGTGCTGAAGATGGGAATTGAAGGTACCAGTATGGATCGTCCTCCACGATGATGACATCGTACTTTACGCAAAGAGCGTAGAGTTCTATTCGCCGTGCGACAGACAGAGTACCAGAGGTGGGGTTCTGTCCGATTGTGACAGTGTACATGATGTGTGGACGACGACCCTTGGATTCATCCCAGTTCTCCAATACATCCTGCAGTCCTCCTGGCCCACTCGCAAGCATGCCTTCGTCGTCAATTGCCACAGGCGCAATGTTGAAGCCTCTTGGTTTGGCTGACTGAATGGCGTTCATGTAGCAGTAGGTCTCGCATAGCAAACCAGGCCTCTCGTTGACGGGGTCATGTTCGGCAGACCATTCGTTGCTGAGCGCCTGCAGTGTCTTTGAGAAACCGTCTGTCGACCCACACGTGAGGATGACTTCAGGGCCTTCTTTGTATGGAACGATGGGGTGTAGGTTTTCTCGTGTGAATTGGCGTATGAAGGAGTAAAGCGCAGGATAACCTAGGGCTTGACCATACTGTAGTGCCGACTTCAAGTCGATCATGCGAAGCGGGTCTGCAACGCTGGAGTTCTTGGGCACTACGAGGCGCGACGACGGTGGTTGGTCCTCTTTCTTCTTCTTCTTGGAAATGGAAACGTCTGCGAGTTGAGTCGAGGGAGGGTCGTCTGCAGGCGGATCGACAGGCCTGTTGGGTGTGGGCTGCCATCGCTGTGGGTGCGCGACTTTGGCCTCGAGCGTGTCGTACGGGAAATAGTGGTCGTTTGGCAGGCCTGACAGCTGTCAGCATCACAACGCAACACCATGCACCATCTACGGATCACAAACCTCCTGCCAACTGAGCAATGCCTGGGATCTGGAAGTACTTGTAGAACTTCTTGATCGACGACGCCTCTCGTGCTTTGGTGCTGCGAGAGATGTGATGGGACAGATCCACTGGATCAGGAAAAGAGCTTGGGTCGGCCGCGTTGTATGGCGCCATGGTGACTACAAGGTACCGTCGGGTCCGGCCGATCAAGATTCAAGAAGTTGCGCCGAGCAAAGACAACGATATCTACAGCAATGAACTTGCAGGCGACAACAAAAGACCAAAAGATGGAGTCGCCCTTCTCGGCCTCGGCATTCGTCCGTCTCTTGACGCCCTAGCACGATAAGGACTGATTACATAGCAATGCCTGCTCACGGTGACGACACCATCTGCGGGAAGCTCAAGTACGACGGCTAGGCCGCAAGCAGCCTTGTCGACCCCGCCTGGGCTCGTCTCCTCTCACGGAGACCTGAACGACGCAAAACACATGCACAAAGACGCCTTGTTGACAGCAAGAATTGAAACGCTCAGAGCGCGTGCGTCAAAAGCACCGCCCTCGCCGACGATGGGACGCCGATCCCTTAGCGCCAATGCCACGAGCCCGGCAACGTGCTTCCCTCACGTCCGCGTCCGCATCATGCAGGCCCCGGAGCTTACCATAGCTCTTGCCCTGTCGACATTCACCCCAGCTTGAGACTATCCACTGTCGCGTTCATGTTTCGTCTTTTTTGAACATAGATTCAGCTTTGCGCATCTCATCTTTCACTAGAGCGTTGCTTCCTATCGATAAGTAGCCGTCAAGCCTCGGCGCATCGTCATCCCATCTCCCTTCAAGCTGTCGTCGCCAACCTCGCACCACGAGCTACGCTCAATCTTGGAAGGCGACATGGGCCCAAATGGTGTCGCTAATGAGGATGGTGCGCCTCCACAAAGATATCGCGACGACGATGATGCTAGCATACATTCTACCGAGTCCGCTATAGTAGTCGCCAATTCCGAGGCTTCCGGTGAAGAGGCTTATGCATCTGAACATACATTTGCAAGCACATATATACCACCACGAATACGACACGCATGGAGGAAGACGGTGGTGTGGGTCAAGGGACCTCAGCCACCTCGACCATGGAAGATACAGCCCTTCTTTCCCAGGGTCCAAGAGGCACCTATACTGTTGTTGGAGAAATACTTTCCCAAGAAAAAGCACAAGATTACACTTCTGGTAGTCTTCTACCTCTGTTGGATCTTGACTTTCGGCCTAGTTCTCCACCGTAGCGCATTCGCCGCAAATATACCAGGCTACGGAAGTCCTGTGCGCGTACGCTGTACTGATCGCTTCTGGGACGATGGAAATGGCTGTGGACTTAATGGGGACTTATGCCGTCCATTCGCGAACACGTCCATGCCGTTTCGTTGTCCAGCGAACTGCAAGCGTGTACAACTGTTGAACCCACATGCTGTTGGAGATCAATTGGTAAACTATAGGCCATTGGTTGTCGGCGGGCCGACAGACGAGGAACAGACACTGGAGAACACATACTACCGCGCCGACTCCTTCATTTGTGGAGCCGCCATTCACGCTGGCTTCATCAACGATGCTTCAGGAGGTTGTGGTGTTGTCGCCCAGATTGGCGAGAAGACCTCATACCCCAGTGTCAAGAAGAGGCACATCACAAGCATCAGCTTCGACTCGTACTTCCCTCGATCCTTCTCCTTCCTACCAGGTACCTCAGCTAAGTGTCGAGACCTACGATGGCCACTACTCGGCGTCTCACTAACCTTTACGATCCTCTTGTCACTCTTCACTACATCCCCAGCAGTCTTCTTTCCCTCCGTTTTCCTCGGTATCTTCGCCCACGTCGCGCTCGCCTCCGACCCGCCAAACCTCACCGACTACTACGCCCTGATCAGCATCGCCATGTCTCGTCTTCTCCCAGCCTGTTTCTGCATGTACGTCATATACATATTCGCCGTACGCCGGCAACTCGAGGGCCTGCGCGCACAAATCGAGAAGACCATCCTCTGGCTGGGAGGATGTTGGATCGGCGCCCTAAACAACTACACATTCGACAAGATCCCCATCGAGCGCCTCACCCCCCACGACATCCAGAACCAGCCCGGCGCGATCCCCGCGCTCATCATCATCGTACTAACGCTATTCTGCATCGCACTCGGTCAAGCATGGGCACTCCGGATCGAGGGCCGTCTCCCGCGCTACCTCGCCATCTACGGGATCTTCGTGACCTGTATCCTCGCGCTCGTCGCGATCCCCAAGATGAACGTGCGCATCCACCACTACATCCTCGGCTTGCTCCTCGTCCCCGGGACATCAATGCAAAACCGGCCAAGTCTCTTATTCCAAGGCCTACTCATCGGGCTCTTCATCAACGGCGTTGCACGCTGGGGTTTCGCTTCCATCCTGCAAACGCCCACTGAACTCCGTGGCGATGCGCCGGTTGGCTCCTTGTTACCCATTATCACGGCACCGATTATCCATAACAACCTAAACATCCACGCGTTGCGGGCGAACATCACGTTTGACTGGCTGAAACCGTTTCCCAAGGGGTACGACGGCGTTAGCGTGCTGGTTAATGATGTGGAGAGGTACCATGAGTATGAGGATCGAATGGGCGAGGACTGGACGTGGGTTCGGCAGATGGAGGGTGTGAATGAGTATTTTAGGTTTGCGTATTTGAGGGGTGGGGGGCGCGGGGATTATACGAGGGCGGGGGTTTGGAGGGTGGATGGGGGGTGGACGGAGATTCCGGAGGGGGCGTCGTGAGGGTTTGGATGGGTAGATGTGCTGTTGTGTGGCTCGCTTGTTTGGAAGGGTGGTGGGTTGGATAGTAGGGTGTTGGTGATGCAGCGCTGGTTTGCCGGTTTGAGTGAGTTGATGTAAGCATATGGAGTATGAGGACTTGTAGGCTTGGAATTGAATGAGATCCTGTGATTGAGCGTATGGCAGTGCCGAATCTGCAATCGGGGTGATGTCCTCGGCCATTTCCTATCCTCGTTTAAGTTATCTGCATGAAGTGCATATACAGGGTGTAGACACATCGGATTACATGCCTGTTAAAGTTCAACGAATCATCTTCTCAGTCTCGCTGGATGCTGAATGTGCTGTTCGTCAAACTTTAACAAGGGTTCAATCCGATGTGTCTATACCCTGTACACCAAATAGAGTATGTACCGGGGTCAGCGCGTCGAGACGGCCCGTTCGTTCAACTTGTGATGACGCCACGATTCTTCACGCGCCTCGCGAACGGAAAGAGGGCAAGCGACCAGTGAAAAGTACGGATCATTTTCAGTACACCATGTGTCGACTTGTGAGGTAGGGAATGTGTTGAGTTTCTAGTTTATGATGCACCACGGCTTGACACCCTTTTTGCAGTAAAAACATGCGGAAAAAATTGGACGAATCTACTAGTAAACAGGCGAATACAAGCATGATCTCTCGATGAAATGATAGAAACAGTCTTGCACATAAAGGGGAAAGGACGGGACGGGACGGCCAGAAAGCCAAAGTAGTGAAAAGGAAAAGGGCCGAAGCATGAATACATGCCACGTTCACGCGGTGTTTGACATTCTGGAAACACGTTCAATAGATCATTAACTTACTGTGTAGACCAGGGCACACTGGCACTAGTTATCTAATCTGCGAAATCAAGACAAGGATGCGGACGGACGTGCAAAGCTTTTCGACACAAAAGTCACTCAACGCTAGAGGAATGCATGAATGGCCTCACGCCAAGCATATCCCGCAACGTACGTCAACGCGCACGTAAATCTGGGCCCAAAGTGAGAGAATCATCTCTTTTCATTTCTCTGGCATCGGGGAGGAGTGAAGAGAAAGGCCGAATGAGAGTGATTAAACGGGATTCTTGGCAGAGAAAGACTGCTCATGCTTTTTTGGCATGATGCATCTTCACCGAGAACACATACTTTTTACCAGAGATATAGTCCGATAGTAGGGAGTAGAAAGGCCAAAACAAAGCTTAGTATAACTCAGGATAGTACATACCAAGGATCTACCTCGTGTGAAAAGATACCGAAAACCTAGCATCATCGCTAATTTTGGAATCTGAGGTGAGATCTAGCAAACATCCATCGATCTATCCATATTACACCGCAAATATCCCATACGGAAAGCCTAACCAACCTGGCCCACGCACACGGCCTTGCCGAACCTCTCAACAATGCGTCAAAGACTTGTGCTCAAGCGGAATGTACACCGCAAGCAGCTACTCTCACTGTTCTACCAACAACTATAAAACCCAGTCAATAGTCGCTACAAACCTCCCCGTTATCTATCGACCATCGCCTGCTCAAACACCACATACCATACACGCACCACCAACGACCACCCATCCCCACCATGTTCCTCCCCTCCACCCTCAGCCTCGCCGCCCTCCTAGCATCCCTCACCCTCACCGCAACCGCAGCCCCGACTCTCACCCCCCGCCAAGAAACCCCCCGCATCTACGCGCGCTACTTTGCCGGCGGAGCGTGCGAGGAGCCCTGGCGCGAAGACACCGTTTTCCTCAGTACTACGCCCGTAGGCGAGTGTCAGAATGTGCGCGATGGAGGGCCGTATGGGAGTACGCAGTTTCAGGGGAATTTGCTGGATCGGACGTGTAAGTTCACATCCTGTTTAGTTCTGCGTGGTGAGTAAGGGGTAGAGCTGACGAGTTGCTGTTAGTGAGATTTTACGAGCGAGCGTGTGGGGCGGATGAGGAGGGGGGCGCGTATTTTGAGGTTGGGCCGGGGAGTGGAGTGGATCCGGGGTGTTTTGCTCAGGGGATTAGGAGTTATAAGGTGTTGTGATATGTGGGATTGTGGGGGTTGTTGTTGTGTGGGTAGGGCGTGGGGTGACGATCTAATGTTTGTAATGTGGAGGGAGGGTTGATGTCATGATTATTGATGGGACGAACGATTGGGATTTAGAACGGGCACTATTGTGCAGGATTCAGCAAACTAGCATGATGGCGCGTGCTATGGCAAGCCACTTGCCTAGTTTCACATAATAGATATCGCTGTGGTACGAAGCCAGTATGTAGAGTAATCCTCGATTATTCCTAGGTGTTGATGTACCAACACAGTCGTTCTGGGTACCCTGTTCGAAACTTTCGAAAGAACGGGAAATGACAGATTTTTTGACCTGAAACGAAATGGTGTTCGTGTTCACCCTCGTGAATACCCAAGGGCGCCCAATGGTGGGATTGTCAATGGGCAGGTTCGGTTCACCCAATCTGTTTACCAGCCCTAATAGGCTGCATCTCTAGCGGTCTTCCACCCTGGAGACTTTTCGCTGGACAGAGCAGGTGAGACAACACGGACTAGAGATTACCGGCTGGTGTAACCGCACGAGGCTACAGATCATGATTCATTGGTTTATGGGGGTTCAGCCCGCGGGTGGATCCTCAGCCTCACACCCTAATTGAGAGTCTTGCAGCCGCAAAAGCCAACTTGAGATAAAGTTGTAGAGAGAAACAGTCCGAATTTCTACACCGTTTCACAATGTTTCTGGACGAATCGTGTACGGTTTTGAACTATCATTGTGGGGTTGAGCTGGAAGGGTAGACTCTGGCTCGCGAGAATGATTTGACGCTGCGCCACATGTCTTGTGGGCATGGACGACATCAATTACACCAAGTTGTACTGCGGGGTAGATCGTGTACTGTTTCCGGAGAAAGCATATGGCGGCGTTCGAGATAACGCGTTCTAGGGACGCCACGACAATCCTTGTTCTGATGCTGCACGACATGGAGACTGTACACGCGCAAGATACGTATTACCAGCGTACGACGTACATGAGTGTGTACAGCCTTGGACACTGCAGACAAGTCTCACATAGCTCAGGCACGTTTTATCGGACAGGGATCAAGCACGGCCCAAGGGTCCGTTGATGAGAACATATATTGCTTGTTCTAGTCTATACGTTACGAATGTCATTAGACATTACTACCCAAGCCTTAACACCCTAAAATATCAACAGCAAATAAAACTCCGACCCATCCCTTCTGTGCTCTCAGTAAAAGAAAGATCCGATGAAAAGCGTGATTGTATAGGCGGTCAACAGGAAGTACTGCATCTCGTGTAGCACGTTACTCTTCTCCCATAATAGCTTCTTCGAGCTCTCCTTCGGGTACGCGATACCGGTCTGCGGATCCCTCTGCAACAAATCCTCGCGATCGGGCATGTTCGGTGGCCAGATGGCGTAGTGGATCGGCGCCCAGTAGGCATTGAGTGCGATGAGCCAAAGCAATGGTGGCCAGCAGGCATGGGTCATCATGTACAACAGAGTCTGTAGGACTGAACCCCTATTGATGATGATGCCTCGCGCTGTGGAAGCTGTGACAGCAGCAACGCAGAAGAGAATGTAGGCGACATGGATCCAGACTCCAGAGCCGAAGACGATAACGCGAAGGCGACGCCATAAACCTGCGCGGTTGACAGGGTCTCGTTCGTTGAGTTCGTTTTTCTGGGAGCCTGATGATGAGAATGCTGCAGCTTTGCCACCGAGGAAACTTGGTAGAAAGAACGATCTGACGATGGTGATGGCATGGTCTAATCGTTATTATTAGCTAGATTCTCGAATCTCGTCGAGCGTTACTCACAGGGCGCCATCCATAGTGTAGCTCCTGCATCGCGCTGTCCAAGGCGATAGCCAGCAGGTAGGGTCATGACCCACTCGTTCAGCCGGTTCGTGAGCAGTGCTACGGAGCATAGCCTCGCAAGCAGGCGTAGTTGGTCATTGGTTGCATAGGCGATCAGGGTACCGCCCGAGACTAGCACAATCGGCATAGTAAGAAGAGATGCTGTCAGGAAAACTGTGAAAAGTGCTGAGATGGTGTACACGAATCCAGAAAGTCGTTGGAAGACAGACATGTGCGTGACTAGGGGGCCGAATAAGCAGAAGTTGAGCTTCAAAGCAGTCTGAACGGTGCCGATTGTCTAAACAACCATTAGCCATGGTTCACAACTGTGCTGCATACGAGGAAAGAGCTCTTACCCAGCGTGTACGTTGCTTGATGTGGCCACCGAAGGACTCAGGTACAGTACCATACTGCAGGGGTTCGTGGACGTAGGCCGTCTTCCATCCAGCTCCAAGGAGAACGCTTGAGCAGCAAACATCCTCGGCCAGAGAACCCGTTGGGAATCCTCCTATACCATCCAAGGCAAGACGACGTATTGCGTAGCCCGAGCCGGTACACCACTAGAGCACATCAGCACGAGCTCGTTCCTATTCGATCCCCAAGGACTCACCGCGACTCCAGCTGCGTCTTTGACTGGCTCAGAGATGTGTACGAACGAGTCAAGACTTTGCAGCAAAGGATCATTCCTTGGAAGATTGTAGAACAACTATCGTTGTCAGCGATGATTTCTTTGCGAATTCTTTGTGGTTCATAATACCTGTGGGGGGCACGATAGTGCAAGCCCAGGTTCGATAACCAGGTGCGCGAGTACTGCTCTGAGCCATTCAGGTTCCGGAATCATGTCGGCATCAAGTGCAGCAATGTATGCTGAAGCACCTCCCGGAAGATTCTTCACAAATTCAAGACCGTGGTTCAAATTGCCCGCTTTGAAGTGGTGCGGCACACCTTTGACCTTGTGACGAGCCGTGTAATACACATTCGTATACAATTGAGCGATCTCATCGACGGCACGTTTGAGCTCGGGATCAGCGCCGTCGTCAAGGACAATTACCCGGAAGCGTTCAGAGGGCCAGTCGACTGCTGCGGCGGCGCGAATTGTATCTGTGATGATTTCCACATCCTCTTTGCAGCAGGTAACGAATACATCGACGGTAGGCGTATTATCTCCGACAATACGAAGCTTCTCGCGAGATCGGCCTTTGATCAGAAAAACTTGCCAGAATTGATGAAACAATGTCGGCACTGTAAAGCCAGTTAGTCGACGAACTCAGTCGCAGAGTCATCACTTACAAGCCACACCAAGCTCGACTGCAAGGAATGTCCATGCCATTCCGTAGATGCTGTTAT
Source organism: Plenodomus lindquistii (assembly GCA_025504975.1). Lineage (NCBI taxonomy): Eukaryota > Fungi > Ascomycota > Dothideomycetes > Pleosporales > Leptosphaeriaceae > Plenodomus > Plenodomus lindquistii. The sequence goes on from JANUWI010000013.1 coordinate 266,765, forward strand.
ACTTCTCTTGTGCGGCAAGTGTGTATTTGATCCTATAAACGAAGTAAACCCAGTAGGCAGCGACAGCGGCAACGGAGAAGACCGGGGTGAACTTGTTCATGCGTCGCTTCCATGATGGTAGATGGTCGATGTCGTCCGTACCGTGAACTCTTTCGACGAGACAGAGTGGCTCGGCTGCAACTTCCGGCTGTTTCTCTTGCGGCATTTGAATGATGCTTGTTGCCTGAGAGTGATGATTAGATTAATCCAGATATGGAGCATGTGGGGGCCTTGCTCAACTCACCCGGGAAGAATAGCAGTTCGAGAACTTATCAAGGAATTCAGTGCTGGTAGCAGGAGTGTGCTTCAACGGGGTACCATAAATAGTGGTCGATCCAAAACGTGGGGCTATGCTACCACAATGGGTACAGTTGGTTGGCGACTTTTGTCCGTAGGAATCAGGGCGTTGGTATGCTGGTCGAGGTAGGAAGATGGACACGGGGCCACCATCTTGACTGCGGCCATGTTCGGAATCATCGCTCAGTGACCTTGTATGCGCAGATACTTCAGGGCTCTCTCTTGTGGGTGCAGCAGTCTCAGGAGTTCCAACACATAATGAAGAGTCCATGTTGTCTGTTTGATACAAAGTACTTGGACGAGAACGTTGTAACTTCATGGTCTGTGTTGTCTACCCTCAAGTGGTCGAAGTGGTCATTTTATATCATCCCACGGGTATCTGGAGTACAGAGCCTTCACTCCATGCGTAGATACGTCGCGACAAGGTCGACAAGGATGTCATCGTAGCACTGCCGTTCTATAGATCGCTCAGGGTCCAATCGTATCCTGAATGCAGGTGCCCGTATGTACTCAGGTGGGGACTTTGATCTCCAGGAACACAAAGAGATCACTCGCGTGGGGTCACAACTCTTGCAATGGTGTCGCAAAACGCGCGGGACGTGCTCAACACTCTGCCGTGACGTAGCTTTCGTGCGGGCCACGTGTATCGCGCTCTTGGTAACTCCTTGCCTCAACCAAACACAACCTCAGGATACGCAGCAGCAAAGACTCTTTGCGAATTTGATAGTAACTCAGATAATGTACTGCGCTACGCCACGGTGACTGATGCAGTACGCGTTCTGGGCGTGGTGCATGTCTCTCGCTCAGTAAGGACAGCATACCGCACAGCCAGCATACTCACAGCCAATGTACTGACGAAGGAGTCGCAGTATGCTGCGTAGTACAAATCAATGCTTATCTGCGTAACCGAAACCCAGATGGGTTGCTCGTCTCGTTTGGGAATAGTTGACTTCCGGGCCGTGATGGTACTACAACAACACGAGAATCAGCATACCCAGTGTAGTCACTTCCTCTGTGCCAGTCATGGTGACTATCTCCTCTCTTTGGCTTTTTGGATGAATTGAGCCATGATAGTTGGGTTCCTGGATCCTGGTCGTTGTGATCCTCCACAGTGTTCGGTAGATTGCAACAGTTGCATCCGTGGTAATGGGTCTTCCGATCGACTTCGCGCACCAAATCTGCGGGGAGCCGAGCTGCCTCAAACCCGACATGTTCTTGTGTACTCAACTGCATATCTCCAGTTGATAAGCTACAACAGCCAAGTGGTGATGCGTTACTGCACGGTAAGCGGACCATGCTTTCAGCTTTTCTTTTCGCTGTTTGTAGACTGTTGTGACCCATCACAGCATGACGCCTCATTAAGCGATACACTCGAGAGCTATTGAGCGTCCGAAAATTCAGAAAGAGCACATTTTACGTACGGCCAAGTCTTGGAACTTTCAGCCTCCTTCGTGACACTGTTTCTTTGCGAATCACGGTATCCTGACCTCATGCAGAGACTGTAAGATCATCTGCCTTGAGAATACGTTCCTTCTTTGCTACTCTGCGGAGGGCTTGCCATGTAACACATGTGGGGTTCATAGGCCCTGCAGTTAGAACCCTGAGATCGAAGTGGCAAGTATCTCTATGGCACCTCTCTTGCAGGGATGCTGGGATCGCCAAAAGCTTTCGCAGCATTGCATTGGCCAATATCTACGCACTGGGCCTAGAGTAAGGTGCATCTAACTCTTGGCAACCGTTTGTTTGGGCAAGAGTCGTGCTTCTTCAGCGGCGCAGTACCCGCTCGGAAGCACTTGCATCGGAGGTTTACGATTGGCGATCAATTCGAAGTTGGAGAGCCCTTGTCAGAGCTGCTAACAAGAATGTGGCCCAGGGACGCATCTTTGAGCATGATATGCAGGCTCGCGGACAGGAGCTACTCAAGACATCATGTTCATGCTCTGGGTTTAGAGCGGACCGCGTCTCTGGGAGAATGTAGGTACTCTTGGCGCAGCACGTCATCAATCGTCGATTGGAGTCATTTCGAATGCATCGCATGCAGCCCATTCAGGCATACTTGCGGCACATTCAAGACCACTAGAACGAGCTATCAAGACTGCGATACACGTAGCCATAACCTGAGCATTGTGTAAGTCGAAGACAACGTGCAGCAGTCTCGGGATGACTTGATAGTGACAATTCAGGTACTGCAGACGCATGTGGGGACGATTCGCACGTATCGTACACCGTTGATAGTGGAGACACCGATGTGGTGACAACAGTTGCATCATCTCACCGTCGCCGGACATGACGAGCTCTCAGTTGTAACCCAGTACAAGATGTGGATTTCATGGTATGCTCAACAGCAGACATGCTGTAGCAAGGACTTGTAGTCTGCGATGGGATACCCTGGGGCATTTATGACGGTTTGCTTTATCGTCCATAATACTGTGTCCTCCTTAGCAACAGATTGCCACTCGAACTAAAGTCAGAATGGCCTTGATTTCACCAGGAAAACTCACTTGGTCGTTACATCATCTACTAAGACTGAGGGTAGAAAACAATGGCAAAGTGTTATAGAGTGACAGCGTATTATGTGCGCGTCTGATGCGGGAGCACTCGCACAGAGTGAGTGAGTGAGTGGGTGAATGGTGAGGTTGAGGTTGAGCGGTGTCGGGCACCGCGTCACAGCAGCCCGAACGTTGGTTACGTGAGTTCCCCGACGCGTTAGATACGCGTGAACGGCGCACCCTCCGGCATGCTCTCCTACGTACAAATTTGTCCAATTGCGAATCCCGTTCTCTTGATCTGCAAGTTTCCTTCCTAGGCATCCGACACCACGCAAATCTTTGAGATTGACAGTATGCAGGATACCGCTTGTTTTGTCACCACAGTTTTCAATCTGAGTTTACCGGCGAGGACATCGCCACCTTGGAAGCCGTCCTTTCATGCGCCATTATTCGTGCTGCCAAGATCGAAAGAAAAACCCCATTACCCCTTGCCAAACGTTCGATACTATCCTTGCAAAACAAATGGTCGAGAGCAATTCTTGCCTCGAGCGACGACACGGTATTGGCACACTCGGTAGTCATTATGTCCCGACACCATCTTGCGGCATGAGTCCTACGCAACAACCGTATGTTAAGGCTGTGATGGAGCCGGCAAGTCGAGCCTGTCAGATCTCCGTGAGGAATAGAAAGCGCGACTCGCATCCTGCTACAGACATAACACGCTACGCATTATATCTGCAGTTGGCTTGACTGGATCGATTCATGTTAGGGAATTATCCTAAAGTGCGACACGATATCACACGAGATGCTGCTCCCATGTCAGGACGTTGACAAAACATCCAACGATCTCCATCTTGATCGAATCGGAGCTATCCACGGGTGCGCGATAAAGCGGAAGTCTGGGGAGGCGCTCACTAGGTCGGATGAAGTAAGAACTCACAGTCTTATCATGGCAAGGCCAACACAACAAAGGCATCCGCTACGTCATGTTGATTGCGGATTCCGGTAGTTGCAGAGAACGAAATGCATGTCAGGCCCGCCCCCGACCTTGCGTCTCTCGGGTACTCGTCACATAATGTGTGGGATCACTTGTGCTGTCGCATTGCGGGGTCATGGGCCCCTGCATCAAAGCCGCACCACATTGAGCAAGACACTCAACGAGAGCTTGAATACCATCAAGCATCGCGGACCAGATGCCAATGGACATTGGATAAGCAATGATTGCCGAATTGGTATGTCAGATTGAATCCTTCAGCACCACCTATGGTATGTTCACATGACTGACAACCTTCTTTTGACAGCTCTTGCTCACAATCGCCTCGCAATTGTTGACCTGAACCCGGAAGGCGAACAACCGTTTCACGACGTCGACGAAAACATCCATGCTGTGGTCAATGGCGAATTGTATGGCTATGAGGAGATCCGAGATCGACTGAGTCGCAGCGGCTACAAGTTCAAGAGCCAATCTGACTCTGAGATCGCGTTGGCACTGTACAAAGAGCATGGTTTATCGTTCCTCTCGCATCTGCGCGGGGAGTTCTCCCTCTGTCTGTACGATTCGAAGGCGCAATTGTTCGTTGCCGCCTGTGATCGTTATGCAATCAAGCCAATGTACTACACCATCCTGGACGGCAAACTGCTGGTAAGCCCCGCCTGGCAAAGCTTGTGCGAATGGGGAAACGTTCGAGATCGCTGATACTTAGTGCTACCGCCAGATCGCCTCCGAGATGAAGGCATTCTTGCCCTTCGGATGGCAACCTGCGTGGGATGTTCAAAGTATCAAGGACGTTGGATGGCTTTGTGATCGGAGGACTATATTTCAGGGTGTTCAAAAGATCTTACCGGGTCATTATCTCACATGCACATCATTCAACACAATTTCGCAACATAAGTATTGGGATGTTGAGTACAAAGACAAGGTATGCATGCGATCAGTTGACACATCTCTTCCCAAACACTAAGAGAAGTAGCACGAGGTCGAGACAAGGAGCGAACAAGAGATGATTCAGGGCGTTCGAACCCATCTCTTGGAAGCCGTTCGAGACCGTCTTCGTGCGGACGTACCGATTGGCGTCTTTCTTAGTGGCGGCATCGATTCCAGTGCGATCGCAGGGATGGTAAAACACCTGATGGAGACGGAAGGAGTACGACTTGGGACAGCTCCCGCATCTGAGAGGATGAATTGCTTCAGCGTGAAGTTCATGGGCGAAGAACACGATGAAGAACCCATCGCCCGTCGAACTGCCGAGTGGCTTGGTGTCAGGATGCACAAAGTCGAAATGACGGAAGAGAACTTCGCTGCAAACATCGAAGACGCCGTCTGGCACAACGAGGCTGCGGTAACAGATCTGGGGACTGTGGGCAAATTCATGCTCTCCAAACTTACCAGCGATGAAAGCATCAAAGTCGTTCTCACAGGCGAAGGGTCCGACGAACATTTTGCTGGATATCGCGAACTTCTCACAGACTTTGTGCGAGAGCCAGATCCATCTTGGCCCAATGCTGGACTTTCGGAAGAAGACCGACTCCGTACGTTCAACGAGTTGGAAGGATCTGAAAAATCTGGACCAGAAGAACTATTCACAGCTGCCGCCGCACGGCAACAGGTCAACAACACGTCGTTTCTAGGCTTTGCGCAGACTGCCTCGCTCAGGAATCCGCTCCTTGCGCCTTGGACATTCGCCGAATTTGGCGAATGCGATAAACGTATGACTGCAGTCAACGCACTTGACGGACGCACTCGAGCCCTCATGACCAACAAGTGGCATCCTTTGCACACATCGCTGTACATCTGGATCAAGAGCTCACTTTCGAATGGCCTGCTTACAGTCTTGGGTGATCGCTGCGAGATGGCGCATAGTGTGGAGGGTCGCCAACCTTTTCTGGATCATCGGCTAACCGAATATGCGATGGGGTTGCCTCCAAGTATCAAGTTGCACTGGGATCCCAAGTCGCGAACCTTCAGCGAGAAGTGGATCTTGAAAGAAGCGATGAAACCATTCATCACAGAGGAACTGTATGCAAGGAAGAAGCACCCCTTCTCTGCGCCAGTCAAGTACAAGCCCGAAGGCCCTGTGCATAAGCTCTTCAGTAGTCTCATCACCAAAGAAAACGTGGACAAGCTGGGCTTCATGGACTGGGAGCAGTGTAAGGGGCTGGTGCATGATGCCATCTTCGACGCGAATCGCGCCAAGTACAGCCAAATGATCCTTGTGGGTCAGTTCGTCATCCTGCAGAAGCGTTTTGGAGTCAGTACAGCGCAGCCAGAGTTCGCTCACATTGGGCAGAATAAGTCTGCAGGTCCTTAGGCTTGGTGCTGATACGACATTCATTGCTTAGGATACAAGCATAGCATTCGATACTCATTTATTGGCTTCAGAATATCTATCAATTGCTGTATCGCTTGACTCAGCAGTACTGGTCAGACTCGTTTACTACTGATTTTACATACCAGATATCATTCTAATACACCCCTTCCCAGCCGCTGCGACACAAACTTTGACCCCGCCAATTCAACAGGAATCTACAAGGTTCTTCACCTAGTTCGACTTTTCGCCGGACAGATGAAGCCACAACGTCGCTGGATCACTGCTACTGGGAATGCTTTACGTGGAACCGGTTGATGTTGATACCATTCAGCCAGTTACATAGTGCACTGACAATGTTCCAATTGGTATCTGGATCCCATGAAAGAAGCTCGAGTGTCTTACAGTAATGCCCATATCGAATGCGGCGTCCACTGGTTGTACCTGGGGCACGAGGCTGTCAGGGAGGTCCATTGCGACGGCTCTCCAGCTGCGTATTCTTCCTTCAAAGCCAAAAGTTGAGCCCGCATGGCTGCCGGCACTGCGCGGTCCACATTCCCCTTCGCATACTAAAATGAGATGTAGAGACAGGTATAGTCATCAGGTTCTGCAAATGATCGTGGTCTCATGTGGGTGTAGATGATTTGTCGGGCAAGTGTTGGCAGAATGGCTTCAACAGCGTCACTTGCGTGGTGTCTCAGAATGGCTACGGACAGCTTCGAGCTTACCCTTCACATTGGTCTTGACGCAATCACGTATGGTACTGAGTTACGGATTGAGCTTAGTGCCGGTTTACTTACGAAGCTGAAGGTGGTAAGGCTTAAGGAGAACTTATCGATTACGCCTGTTCGGGTTTTGGTGGCCGAATGAGACGGTTGGTCGAGGTCAGATGTCATGAGAAGGTAAGTGCTGACCTGAACGCGTGGTGGTGAAGGACTGGGTATTCGAAGGCATCTCTCGCTAGGATACTGTGCACTTGTATCCCATCGCATAAGCAACCCGCTAAGCCGATGGCTACTTTGTGCAAGCACATGCTCAATCTAAGAGGACCTCAGTTATGAAGGCGGTTCTCTTTTACGTATGCTTCTCGTCGTGTTCACTCACATCGACTTTCACAATGACTTTGATACTCTGGGGGCGCCAATCTCGCAACGACCTCTTCATGCCTCCATATCGCGACCTTAAAACCTGTCAAAAATTACCCAGAGCGCAATCTATACTCATAGCTCGCAACACCGGAACGACCACCATCAGCTCATAAAACCCGCTATGACTTCTCAACCGGACTCCGCCGTCTCTGCGTTGGCCAACTCATCCTTGACACTCCCACTGGAGTTACGTAACATCATATACAGCCACCTCGAAGACTGGCTTTTCCAACCCCGGCTTTCGATATTTGGATTGGCTTCCCGTGATGCCTATAAGGAACTGCTGGCACGACGTGCTGATCAGCTGAAGATGTTCTTCGAAGCAGCCATGATCGACGCCGCGAACCGAAACGCGAAGTTCATGCTACATACTTCACTTAAAAACCCAAGCAATATGGCGGACATTAACAGGATAGTCCTGATCGTCGATGATCTGACTGACCTTCCTCTGTCACAGGGATTACTCCGACTCAACTTGAGTCGCCTCGAGATTCATCTTCTCAAGCCGCCACAGACAAACTTCACGATGCCTATCAATGATAAAGCTGACTTTGCGTGTAGGACACTCAAGCCCGTCGTAGACGCCGCAGGAGCCCTTTGCAACGTCAAAATCAAGACCATTGTTGTGACATGGTGTATGAACAACCGCCCCCACGTTTACACTCGCAGACGCTTCCTCGCTGGCCGCCACGTCGGAGTCTTCCCCGGATTTGCAGGGGAGCCAGTTGAAGAGGACGTTGGCGTGGTGATAAATACCCAACCGGTGTACAAATTCGCTATGACCGACGACTACGAAACCGGCAGACTGGTCCTTCGGTCGGAGACAAGGTGGAAACCCAACGCTGATTGGATGAGACTGATGACCGAGAGCCACAAGAGGGAGGTTCCAGAAGGGAAAATTTCCAGAGTTGTCAAGGAAGATGGGAAGAGTATCACGAAGAGTACACCAACAGAGTTGGAGTTTATACCGTTGAGCAGCTTTTGGTGGTATAAGGATATCGGTATGCATCAATACCTTCAACATGTAGATTGATCTCGGTTATTTGCGCTAGTACGCGGATGACGTGAAGAAGATAGCATTTTTAGCAAATTTCATTCGAGTTCCATGTTTCCTACTCTTTGTCCACAGCGTCACTGGTGCACAGTGTCATCCTTTGTGAGCCATGCGAAATCAGATCCTATTGATTGCTAACGTCAGGAATGTGAATGGTAAAAGAGCAATAATGAAGTGAAATACTATTCCAAATAATGAGTTCCGTAGACATGTGTAGTAGCCTTGAAGTGACAGTCAGGCTCCGGAGACAACACCACCTAGCTCAAAAGGATGTCAAAACTTCCCATGGCTCTAGTGGTTGGCACAATCGGGATTCGATCAGTCTCGTGAATCCTTCTTTCCAACTGTCCTCTCCGCCAAGCGGTGCTATATACCTGCACGGAGTCCAATTGAGCTTCCTGTCCCGTCGGAAATCGGAGCAACACGACTCCTGTCCATAGATAAGGCATCCAAGATCTTACATTTCCAACATCCCACAGCAGACGCAGCGCAGGAATGATTAGCTGCATGGAAGAATTAACAACAAGCTAAACGGCGATTGAAGCAAACCAGGGCGAGTTCGGCCGAAGTCTACGTAGCTTCGAGTTCACCATAACGTTAAGCACCACGAAGTATCCATCCTAAATAGGAACCTTGAAAGACCACGAGAATCCTTGAGAAGTGTGAATAGCGGCTGCCTAGAACACCATCCTTACAAATATTAGTAATATCCTCACTGCAGGATCGTCTGACATAGCATCACTACCTGGAGAATCCCCCACCAGACCCACAATCCTCAGCCGAGGTATTGGTCGAATCAGCGTAAAGCTCCACAGGCGGACCATCGGCGTTCCGAGGACTACCAAGACGAATACTCGATCTCAAAGTACAGATATATATCTTGCCCTCTAACTGTCAAGTGAAAACGTTCCAGCACACGCAATTCCATCCCAGAAATCTAAGATGACGTCACCAAAACTCATAGTCCACCACCTACAAATCGGCCAAGGCGAACGCATCCCATGGCTTCTCGAGGAACTCAACATCCCATATGAGCTCAAACTGTACAAACGCTCTCCTCTGGTCTCGCCGCCAGAGTTGCAGGCCCTTTATCCAATTGGCGCATCGCCTGTTCTTGAAGATCTGACCGATCCCTCCAACCCCGTCAAATTTGCCGAATCCGGCGCGATCTGCGAGTACATCGTCAACAAATATGGCAATGGCCGGCTTGCATTGAAGCCAGAGGACAAGAACTACGCCGACTATTTGTACTGGCTTCATTTCGGCAACACTTCGTTGAACTCAACGATATTCCGCCGCGTAATGACGCGAAACATGGTGGGCGAGGAGGACCCAAGGTACAAAGACATCAACAGGCGCGTTGTCAATATGCTGCAGCACACCGACAAGCGCCTCAAGGAGAACAAGTGGTTAGCCGGTGAGGAGTTCACAGCGGCAGATGTCATGATGGGTTGGTGTTTCTTCACTCTGCGCAAGTTTGAGAAGATAGATTTGACGCCCTATGAGGGTATTTTGGGGTGGATGAAGAGGGTGGGTGAAAGGAAGGCGTACAGGACTGCGATGCAGAAGAGCGATCCGGAGTTGGATATTGACGCGAACTTGAGTGCGCAGGGGCCGCCGCTGTATGAGCCTTGGGCAAAGTTGATGGGCCTCAAGCCGTGAGTCTCTTGGTGCGACACTGAAGAACTTGCGGTTAACGAACTCAGGGGGCGAGGAAGAATGTGATTAGGATAACGATGTGATGTAAATAGCCTTCTACGCTCAATCGATGGGTATAGTGTATGGCCTAAAAGCCCTGCGCTTCTCTTTCAACCACAGGTACTTCGAACTTGTGCCTTCCCCTGACCACGTAATAGATTGCACCGACTACAACCCATCCCACCATAACGACCGTGGAGTAGTTCATATTCTGAGGAGTTACAGGCATAAATGTAGGGAAGGTTGAGAAGACCATGGCGAGTATTAGCCACGCGCATGAGAGAAGGTTGACAGCAAGACCGATAGCCTTTGGCATCCTAAAGATACCATAATCGCGAGCTGTGAAATTCGGTCGGCCACAGATCATGAAGTAAATGATCGGGACAAGGTATGAAGCGTATAGGCCGAGTACGGCCATGGACAGAATAGCATTGAAAGCAGTGGTGTTGCCCAAGTAGATGAAACCAAGTAGCATCTGTAGTATTGTGACAACGACTACGGCTCGTACTGGGGTTTGGTATTTGGGATTGACATGTGAGAAGTAGCGATCGAACGGCAGTGCTTTGTCACGAGCGAAGGCCCAAACGGTACGTGATGTCGATGTGATACCCGCGGCGGTTGCTGCGATGGCAATAACACTGGGGATTGCGCTCAGCACCGACGCTCCCACGGCGGACTTCGTGGCGTCAAAGAAGATTTGCATGAACGGGAAACCAGTCGGTGTGGCCAAAAGTACTTGGAGTGGTCCAGTAGCGAACAGCAGAACGATGCAAAATACAAAGCCGAGAATGCCGTTGATGGTGACTGAGCCAATCATAGCCAGCGGGACATTGCGAGATGCATAGGGCATCTCTTCTGAGAGATGGCATGCAGCATCATATCCGAGCAGCGGATACACAGCAGATAGGAGTCCGACGAGCCAGGACACGCCGTCGTTGGACCAGCCACTGCTGTTCGTGACCTCTGTAAAGACAAAGGATGCTGTGTTCTTTGGCGCCATGACGCCGAGGATGATGACGATGACCAGGAACCCTACAACGTGAAGCACGCCTGCGAGTAGATTGGCTGTCGGCAGTATACGGGCACCCCAAATGTTCAACGCAGCAGCGTACACCAGGATAGCCCAGTAGAGTAGTAGACCTTGCCATCGCTCGGGTGCGTATGTTGGATTGTTCAAGATGATCATGCCTTGGATTTGGAGACCAGCGGCGAAAGCAGCGGAGGCGGTGAAAACGATCTGCCCTCCAATGTTGATCCAACCTGTTGACCAGGCAGCAAGGGAGCGGGAGGAGGCAGGTGAAAGAGCAGCAACCCAGTGGTATTGTCCTGTAATATCGTTAGTAAGATGAGTATACCGTGACTCGGCCTGGACTTGCCTCCTGCTGTGGGCCAGATCGACGCAATCTCTCCGAGCGAGAGCGCAATTGCGACTGTACAAATCATTGACATGAGGCTGTCGTCATTAGTCGTCATGTCTTGTGATACTTGGTGACATTATCTTAGCTTACAAGTTAAAGAATAGACAAGGGGCTCCGCCTGTGGTCAACGCTGTTGCAATGACGGTTGCCAGTGCTTCCCATGTTGCCATGAGGCACAGACAAAGAGCCCCCAACGACCATGGAGAATACGCTCGCCGTAGCTCCTGAACATGGCCAATCTGGGCCAGCCTTTCATCATCGTCATTCGTGTCCACGGCGATGTGTTTCGTGTCAAGGTCTGCCATCTCGATGTGCTATTGATGTTTTCCTTTGGACTTCGATTCGATGTCCGTCAAATCGCGCAGCCGATCAAGATTGTTTATAGGGTGGTCCCTAGCAGGATTGACAGATAAGCTGGGCCATCTTCTGATATCTGTGGAGACATTGTCGGCCTCTTTACAGCGTCAAGAGATAGGTGATTTTGTCTCAAAGGAGCGTGGCGGAACCTTTCCGGTCTACAACGACCCAGCAACTGTGACAAAATGCGGGGACTTAGCGCGCTGCTAAGGTGGTGTAGGGCTAGGATGTTGCGGCTCCAGACTGTCAACTCGTTTTCTAGTTGGTACGGACGACTCAAAGACCGAGGGCATATCGCGGGTTTGATAAGAGGTATTGAAACCTGCGGAAACAGAACGGAATTCGTATAAGTTCTTCCAATAGATCGTCACGGGACAGGAGCTGTGGTCGCGTGGCTGATCTTCAGGTCTGATATGGTGGCTATCCGTCGACCTTACCCAAATAGGTTGCAATTGTGAGATTTCGATTAGCACACAGAGGTATAGACGCGCGATGTCAACGCAATATGCAAGTTCTCCTAATATGGATCTAGAATAGATGTTTATCACTGGGGAACTTGTTGAAGTAAAAGTACAATGTGTACGTGGCTGGCACAGGTTCGATATGATCTTGCCTAGCGTGGGTGCAAATGTGAGCTTCTGTATGAAACGAAGTTCATCGATTATGGAGGCTATGTCCCTGCCGTCAGCAAATTTGTTATCGTGCTCGTGGTGTCTATACGAAGCTGTATGGATAGAGCTCGACGAGAGCAAGGTGAGAAGCCTGTTTCTCAAAAAGGGCCAATCATGCATGGCTCTACCGACTCTGACAAGAATTGTGACCATAGTATCCCATAGGATCAAGTAAGACAATATGGTGCCTTGAACTTATGGCATGGTCTCGCATCGATCTGAATATCGAATTGAGGAGATGAGAGGCGATGAAGCTGTACAATGAATTCGCATCGATCGGAGCATGTCGGGTTCTGCCGACGATGCCAATGAGGCTCTTCCGGACCCACTTCGGCCGCTCAGGTACAAAGGTACACGCGACACGCCATGCCTCCAGCACCACCACGTCCATGTGACCCATCACACCACTTATGTCATCGTAGAAACGCGTCGAAATATCACGCCTGTGGCCTCATTGATGCCATGTTTAGGCACACTGACATGAGCGTGACCTGAGGAGGTGAAGCTCCCCCTGGCGAGCGGGGTTCGCACCATACGAATGCGGTGGTACAGGCGGCGCAATGAGATCACATAAAGGTTAATGACCCCTCACGAGAGGTGTACTCCGCAGCTTATATTGGCTTTGCATCGTGTTCTACAGCTCTTTGTCACTTACAGCACTCAATTGAACCTTACTTACTCTGCTACGCACGCTCTCACACCAGCTATAGCTTTCCAAGATGGCTGCAAAGTACTCCCGCCGGCCGAGCCACCTCGAAGCTCCTTTGTCCCCTTCAATTATACCCGACCTGGCGATCTTGCCGAAACCCCTCCCGGCTGAGAAGCTGCCATGCGGGCAGCTTGTGTCCAAGGCATCGAAACATACACCCACTGTTTTGGAAGATAGAGACTTTGACGACATCGGCACACAATGGCATGTCCACCCTTGCCATCAAGCATACACCAGCAACATGAGCTAACGGAAGAGCCAGGTACAAAGACGTAATCTTCCTTGATGCCTCCACCGGCCACTTCACCGAATCGTTCGGTGGAACACACCTCGTGCAGAAGCCTCTCGAAAAGGGCACAGAAGCCGGCACCATCGAAGCCGAGGAGCAACACGTACGCATGCTCAAAAACGCTGATGCCGCCCTGCAGAAGGTGTGGCAGGATCAGGAAGCGAAGAAGTGGATACAGTCACAGGACGAAGCTGGCTTCGTAGTGGCTCATCGTGAGGTCTCGAATGCAAGCTACAAGCGTGCGAGACTTGTGGATGCAGGCAATGGTAACTGGGAGGTCATCCGCGAAGTCGGTGGCGAGGACCAGGCTGGTAAGCGGAGGGACTCTGGGCTGCCCATCGAGACGCATAGTAAGTGGGACGTTGTTGGCGTTGTGGTGAGGAAGATTGTCGTAGAGGGAGACAAAGTAAGGCTTGGAGAAGAGCTCGGTACGGGTTATTGGGAATAGCAAGGCGTCTCTCTTATGAAGCTTCGGTCATGCGAAGAAGCAATGTAATTTACTAGCGTGTATGTCTTCAATTTCTTCAATCTCTTCATCTCGTTTCCAAACGTACATGATCATACTCCATCTGCAATCTCTACTCGACTCAGTACCTGGCCCCCATTCTGCATTTCAAAGAGTTATATGCTTCGGAAGCACCTCCCGATCGGCGTACAACTCCCACTTTTTGTACTCCTCCCCCAGCTTTTCCCTCAGGAGCTTGTTCATCACCGTGCAATGACGTCGCACAACGAGAAGAAACACTTTTCCTTCTGCCGAGGCCTTTACTCGAACGAAACCTGCATAACGCAGCATAGTCGCGCCGTCGCTGGACCACTGTGCACCGTCGCGACTTCTGGGCCTGAAGTCTATCTCACAGCCCAAGTGAATTAGGATCGCCTGATGCAGCATTTCAATAGCTCCTTCCAAAAACTTGGCATCGGAGCAAGTCTTCCAGTTCTTCGCTGAGACGATGTTGTCGAAGCTCGCCTTGTGCACGACTTTGACGGTCTCCTGTTTCCAACGAGCTCGATCTGCACGATGCAATGCCACTATCTGGTGCACAGAGTAGAGCCAATCCTGCAGTGGACCAATTTCTCGATCATCGTGAAGTCCAGTAAAACAGCCCCAAAGAGGAAGGCCTTCGAGCCAATGCAGTTCGATCAGACGCTTAACGTGGTCGAATCTTTTACCGCATTCATCGAGCTCCTCGTGGGCGTCTTCAGATGTATCAATGACAATGAATATCTGCTCAAGCTGGAGTCGGTCATCCTCGTCAACAGCTCTAAGAAGCGGATTAGTGAGGGCCTGCCAAAATCGCAGGAGTGGGAAGAAGTTCAGGGTTTGGACCTTCCAAGAGAACCACAGTCCTTTCTTAGGCCTAGAATAGTATAGAAAGAACGTTTCGCGGAAGATTTGATGATTGACGAGTGATAGTAATGGGAGATCGTCACAAAGATTGCCGCGTTCGTTGATCCAAACGGCATCTGCGTTCCCATTCTTCTCTTGGCCTGGGTCTTCCGGAGTGTTCTTGGCTCCGCCGTGATCTTCGTGAAAACATCGCCGTGAGTACATGGCATGATCTAGTTGATACTCCTCGAATGCAGCTCGAGCACTCGCTGTGAAGCTGTGATCATCTTCCAGTAGCTTGAGCCGTTTCTCATCCACTCTGCCGACACGCTCACGCCGCAGTTCCTCCTTGTATTTCTATCTGTGGGTTCTATCGTTCACTTTCTCATGGGCTAGTTTGCTTAGGTACTGCCAATGTATGCTACCGGTACTGCCACTCGGCCTAGAATATGGGTTCGTGTATCTTTGTCGAGTGCGCCGTGAGGATTCTCCAATCTCCATGTAGTATTCGTACACCATATCGCGAGTCTCTAGCGGCAACGAAAAGAAACTGGGAAAAGGATCCGGAAGTTGACTTTCCGTATCGCCCGCCATGCCCTCGTCGCTATCGCCGTCTGTATCTTCGGACATTTTCTTTGTGGCCTCCCCTACTTTTCCTTCGGCTTTCTCGGCCGCTGCCAGGACTCTCCAAGCCGTCCTCCTGAGCAACTTCGCCTCTTGCCTGTGAGGGTCGAGATCCAGGTCGCGATCAAGACGTTCCTCAGTATTGACGGTAATCCGAGCCTCCTCACTGGCTTTCACAGCTTCTGCCGAAGGTGCAGAAGAGCTTCCTTTGTCCACGATGGCATCTGCAGCCTTCTCGATAGCTCTTCTCGCATGATATTGTTTTTCGTGCCATACCCACACAGCCGCTTTGAAGGTACGAAACTCTTCCAGAACCTCATTCCAGACTTTTCTACCAAGTGCCTGGTCCCGTCTTCGCTGAGCTTGTGTCGGTGTGCCAACAAATTTCCACGGCTGTTGGAGCCGTTGCAATAAATCGTGTGCGTCCGATGAAGAAGTTTTGGTCATGGTGATGAGGCTTCGTTGTAAGACTGGAATCTCGGTTATGGTAAGGAAGGTATATATTTATGTTTTTCTGTGGTGTTTGCTGCCTGAGTTTCTTCGCCACAAAGTTCTCTGTGTGTAAAGATGACCTCTGCAAGGTACTGGTAGCAAGCGCCCATGATGCTGCACATGGCATCAGTCAGTCATGGGGGACAGTTCCAACCAGGCACGAAGATATTTATCGCATAACTATGGGATCTGTGCAACTCTATCAGCTCGTTGGCTTTTTCACCGTACATGTTTGCTATACAGACTGTAGCCACATGAAGCTGTGGATACCACGTCTTTGAGGGCTCATTTTACCTCTCCTCTTACAGAATCTTTGCCATGCCCAACGACCAGACTTGAATGAGCCATGAGCGAAATACTGTTGCAGTCGTTTTTCCATTATTATGGTAATTACCATCGACCCCACCCGCACTAGCGCCAAATCCCGCCTCGCCTCGCCCGCTTCATGCATCCCAAATCACGACTGCATCGCCAGCACTACCACAACATCACCACCCACCAAACAAACGAACCACCCCCGTTTCAAACAATGGGACGCGGCCAACTCATCGTCTTTGAAGGCCTCGATCGCGCCGGAAAATCCACGCAATGCGAGAAACTCGTTGCAGATCTGCGCAATGATGGGCGTGCGGTGATGCATTTGCGGTTTCCTGGTACGTTTGCACGTCAGAATGAGCATCACCCGGGCGGGATATATATAAATCTTTTTTTACGGGGAAAGGGGCGTGCGATTTGATGATGGTTTTTTCGGGGGGTTTGTTTTTGGTTTCGGGCTGACGATCGTAAAATGTGTATAGATAGAACGACGCCGATAGGCCAAATGATTAATAGTTATTTGAGCGGACAGAGTGAACAGGAGGATCATGTTATACATTTGTTGTTTAGTGCGAATCGGTGGGAGGCAGTGTGAGTGCAGTCCATTCCGTCTACTCATTTACTTCCTGACGTTACTCGCAAACTCTCCTTTGATGTCACGGCATGAAGTCTAACTCACATCCCAGCCCTTCCATCACCGCCGCCCTCGAATCCGGCACAACGGTAATAATAGACCGTTACTACTACTCCGGCTGTGTCTACTCTGCCGCCAAACACAATCCCAGCCTCTCACTGGCTTGGTCTCGGCACCCTGAAGTTGGACTTCCACGGCCGGATCTTTGTATCTTCCTCGACATTTCTGCTGAAGACGCTGCAAAGCGTGGTGACTATGGGTCTGAGAAGTATGAGAAGAAGGAGATGCAGGACCGGGTGAGGGAGCTGTTTGAAGAGATGATGGGGAAAGAGGAGGGTGAGTTTGTGAAGATTGATGCGGGGAGCGGGATCGAGGAGGTGGCGGGGAGGATTAGAGAGGTGGTGGATCGGTGTGTTGAGAGGGTTGCTAAGGGGAGGGTGCCGTTGGGTACGGTGGAAGAGTGGTGAGAATTTCATTGCCGGTATAATTTCATCCGGTGTTTGCTTCTGAGGTCTTATCTTCGTCGTCGTTGACGTTTTCCATCCATGTTTCGTCCAGGTCCTCATCTTCTTCCTCTTCTTCGTCGACATCCGCATCGGCTGGGGCGAGTTCGTCGGACTTCTTTCGCCGTTTGGGTTTGAAGAGAGTTGTGAGTTCAGCTTCGCCGTGGAGACGTAGGCTGAGCTCTTTCATCATGACGGACCAGCTGATGGGGCTACGACAGCCAGGGCAGGTGCCTTGTGAGGGGATGAGAGCATCTTTGTTCGCTTCTTCCGCGAGGAACTTTTTGGAAAGGCATGCCATGTGCGATACAGAAGGACATGAGCCGACAGGACATACGAGAATGAGCGCGTCCTCTGCATTTGCTGTCTTGTTACAGACACCGCAGGTACGCTTGCGCCCTTCTCCGAGAGTATTCCTTGACTTCTCCACATAAGGCTTGCAGTCCTCATATGCGACCGGAATGGCGCGTATGATCTCTGGTATGAAATGCATGCGCATCTCACTGTCCACATCTGCTGCAAGCTTTGGCAGTTCAGCTGGCGTGAGCTGCACTGTGATGCTGCTCCTCAACTTGGTCTTCATCTTCGAAATATGCCGTTCCCACTGCGAAAACACATCCGGCGCAAAGAACCTTACGTTGAGCGGCCACCTACTGAAGCTTCCCACGCCTAACAAATGATGCAGGTTCTTCAGCCTGGCTTCCAGCGACATGGGCGGTCTTCTCCGCCTCGCCGGACTGGGGTTCTTTTTCCCCTTTTGAAGCTCCTCCAGCCTTGCATCACGAACGTCTCTTTCGATATGGCGCGTCGCATGTGTGTTCTGCCACGCCCATTCAAACTGGAGCGCCGCGAATTTTGACGGGAACCCAGTGACGATGCACGTCATCTCCCAGGGCCGCTTGCCCTGCATGGCAGTTCGCTTTGCGCCACCCTTGCTCGAGCCATTGTGCTGGCCAAGGCGGCGCGCTGGGTTGGGGGTGCTGCCTATGTAGAATGCTTTGCGGTTCTTGGAGCGGAGCAAGTAGCAGCAGTAGAAGGCTGGGATGGGCCGGCTCTCGATTTTCAAGAAGTCGGCGGGCATTTGGGAAATGGGAGTGATGATGCTGGGTGGTGTTTGTTGATCAGCACAAGGACGAGTCGGGATGGGTGGAGTGGGTTAATCTCGGATGAGATGTAATTGGCTGGAAGAGGTAGTCTAGACCATCCTTGTCCTTGCCTACCAATTGTGACCACTCTGACCACACTTGTGCTTAGGTTGGCAGGTCCTGGAGACAAAGACAATACTAATCACGCATGCTCTTTGATTTGATCTCGCTATGACTGTTCTGCTAATGAGAATTTCCTCTCTCCTGTCTGCAAGTGAAGGTGCTGAATGATTAAGCTTTGTGAGATGGTCGCATGATTGTACTACACTGTGCACTAATGCGACGACTTGGGTAGGACGGTGTGAACTTTGCGATACGAGCGAGCAATGAGGTAAGGTCGGGTCGGCGGACAGCCTTGCGCCTTGCATACAGCCTAGGTTTCATACGGCACACCCACAGCCATAATGTATAGATGATATTGAACCGAACTCACGCACATGAACCACCCATTGAAGATTTCAGAGTAGACAATGTGGATGACTGCCATAGGTCACAACGAACAAAGTGAATTCTTTGGAATGCACAAACGGAAAGGTGCAGGGTTGGCGTGGTCGCATTTGCATCCGGCAACTGGGGCGTACTTTGAATGCTTAGCGTGGGATTGGAACTTTGGTCTGCAGTGCCGGCCCAGCTCACGGTTCACCATTCCCATTCCCTCCTCTCCACACCATATCTCGCCCATACGACCACCTTGCCCCAGCCACAACGTCAGTCATTACCAGGGCACTGTAAAGCTGTCTACGGGCGCCCATATCACGAATCGCGCGACATCGGATCCCACCAAGTCTAGTCCCTGCCCGCTACCACGGGTTCCATGTCGCCAGATATATCCCCTCAATAGCGCCCACACCACACGAAACAGCGCCCTATAACACGCATTCCACGGACCAAACCCCCTGCTCAATCGTTAAAAGGCTGCGATTTGGGCAGAATTCGGGGCAGCGCTGGGTGCAGCAGCGAAATACACCATGGTCGACCACGTCCCGGCCGGCGGTCCCTCGAACGGGCCCACCATGATCAGCTTTCGGGTTGCAGCAGACGGGGGAACACCCGAGGCCAATTCTGGGCCGTCAAAATCGCGGATGGGCGGTGTTGCGACGCCTGCTGGAAATGGCGCGCAGATGAATGGCATCGTGGGCACAATTCCTCTGAGTGCAAGGAAGGCGTCACCACTCGACCTCGCGACTGTCGAACGCAGGGGCCGAGGAGCGCCGACCAACCCACCACCAAAACCGAATCGCATGTTCGGCCTGCAAGAAGCGCCCACGTATCGACCGACAGCCGAACAGTTCAAAGACCCAGTGCAGTACATCCAGAGCATTCGTGAGGAGGCCCAGAAGTTTGGCATTATCAAAATCGTCCCACCTGAGGCCTGGAACCCGCCGTTCGCCATCGATACCGAGGTACGCATATCTAAACCTCAAAACCTCGACACAGTCCCAAATGAGGCCTTGGGTCAACCCTCGGGAAGAACATGCGCTGACTTTTACAGCGCTTTCACTTTCGCACTCGACGGCAAGAGCTGAACTCGGTGGAAGGAGGTGTGTATCCGACTTTGCCACTGCTCGAGACCACATAGGCTAACCTGAAATTAGGCTCACGTGCCAACCTGAATTATCTGGACCAGCTCGCCAAATTCCACAAGCAGCATGGCCATAGCCTTACTCGGTTCCCAAGCGTCGACAAGCGACCACTGGATCTGTACAAACTCAAAAAAGCAGTCGAAACCAGGGGCGGCTTTGAGCGAGTGTGCAAGGGGAAGAAATGGGCAGAAATTGGTCGCGATCTCGGCTACAGCGGCAAGATCATGTCGTCGCTGTCTACGTCACTCAAGAACTCGTACCAAAAATGGCTGCATCCATACGAGGAGTATCTTCGAGTCGTGAAGCCAGGCGTGCAGCAAATGTTGGAGCAGGAACATGGAGGGCCTTTCACGCCATCCCCAGCACCTTCACCCATAAAGAAGTCACTGCACGGCACACCCAATGCGAACCCGGCCGATTCTCCCGCCATGAAAGCCTCATATGCCCTCAATGCGACACTACAGAGTGATGCTGCTCCTACCACACCTGCTGATCCGCCGCGTCCAGCGGTATCGTCAGGCTTCACACCAGTGAATGCAACAGGATTTACGCCCGTCAATGCACACCCGCCATATGCTCCTCCGTCACATCCATCCACACCAAGCGCCTTTCCCGCCGTCAATGCTTCAAATGGTGTTCATCGAGAGAATATAGACTCGCGCACCTCTACCCCAGCACGAAATGGCGGTAGCCCCATGATTTCAGCCCACAACACACCGGATCTGCGTCCGACCGCAATCGGCCTCGCTCCTTTGTCGAACGGCCAGCCCTACAATCAGTTGAAACGAACAATGTCGCAAGATGCCGAGAGCAGCGTAAATGAGGATACAGATGAAGCGAATGGTCGACGAAGTAAGCGACTGAAGAAAGGTAAGCAAACTTCACGCGCAAATTTTATGCAGTCAAATTGCATGGTAGCACGCGCCAAATCCAATGTTGCACGAACGATCAAGGATTTGCGTCTAGGCGCGGTATCCGCTGCATGTTTGATTGGGCGTGACAGAGCTGACGGGATGACCTGCAGATGGCGCGCCAACCGTAGCCGGCTCACACATGACGCAGCCCCGTCAATCGACACCTGGTCGATCATGTCCTCGCGTTCGCGCCGCAGACGAACGTCCGGGTGATGTAAGTTTGTCTTATCAATTCGACGTTTTCTTCGCTGACCAGATTAGCGATGCGAGGCTTGCGGCAATGACAGTGACCCATCTCGAATCCTGCTCTGCGACAGTTGCGATGCTGGCTATCACGGTTATTGTTTAGAACCACAGATCAAGGGTATTCCTGCCTACGATTGGCACTGCCCACGATGTCTCGTCGGGACTGGTGAATTCGGGTTTGAGGAAGGCGGCGTCTACTCACTCAAGCAGTTTCAGGAACGGGCCCATCATTTCAAGCAAACCCACTTTGCGAACAAGACAGCATTTGACCCAATCACCAACACCCACAAGCCCATTACCGAAGAAGACGTCGAGCGCGAGTTCTGGCAATCAGTTGGGAATTTGACAGAGACGATTGAAGTCGAATATGGAGCCGATATCCACTCAACCACACATGGGAGCGGCTTCCCCACCATCGAGAAAGACCCACGCAATCCGTACTCTACAGACCCTTGGAACCTCAACATTCTACCCTATGCACCAGACTCGCTTTTCCGCCACATCAAGTCTGACATCTCGGGTATGACAGTACCATGGTTGTACGTTGGCATGGTCTTCTCCACATTCTGTTGGCACGCTGAAGATCACTACACGTATTCTTCAAACTACCAGCACTTCGGCGCGACCAAGACATGGTATGGTATCCCTGGCGAAGACGCCGATAAGTTCGAGCAAGCCATGCGTGACGCTGTACCCGAGCTGTTTGAGAGCCAGCCCGATCTTCTGTTCCAGCTCGTGACGCTCCTAACTCCTGAACAACTGAAGAAGGCCGGTGTTCGAGTTTATGCGCTTGATCAGCGTGCTGGTGAATTCGTCATTACCTTCCCTCAAGCCTACCATGCTGGCTTCAATCATGGCTTCAACTTCAACGAGGCTGTGAACTTCGCGCCAAGCGATTGGGAACCTTTTGGTGAACATGGGGTTCAGCGGCTGCAAGACTATCGCCGTCAGCCATGCTTCTCGCACGACGAATTACTTCTGGCAGCGGCCTCAAGGAAGGATACCACTATCAAGACTGCGAAGTGGCTCGGCCCAGCACTCGAGCGCATGCGCGACAGAGAATTCCGCATACGAGCAGAGTTCATAGAGAAGCACAAGATTGAACGCAAACATCAATGCAAGCTCGATGGCGTGCCAGGCCAAGAATCTGAATGTACAATGGAGTTCATCGTCGACGATACTGACATTCACGAAGACGAGCTGATATGCACTTTCTGCAAATCTTATGGCTATCTGTCACGCTTTTACTGTCGAAACTCAAAGAAAGCTATTTGTCTGCAACATGCCGGATGGTATGAATGCTGTACAGAGAGCACAGAGGCCAATCGTTATATGGGTACCGACGGTCAGCACATACTTATCTATCGCATTACAGAGGAAACCATCACAGCTATCGTACAAAAGGTGCTCGAAAAGGCAGGTCAGCCTGAGGTCTGGGAGTCCAAGTACAACGCACTGTGCTCCGAAGGCCCTGTGCCTCAGCTGAAGGCCTTGCGATCGCTATTGAATGAGGGTGAGAAAATAGACTGGGACCTACCTGAACTTCCCAATCTGAAATACTACGTCGAACGGTGTCAGGAGGTTGCTGAGGATGCCCTCATGTACACAACTCGCAAGCAACAACACCGCCGAAAGGCTGAACGACCGGGGAGAGGCCGCCCTAGCAAGTCAGCAATAGCAGAAGCAGAAGACAAGGAACGCGAATATCGAAGTGTCGAGAACATGCAGAACCTCCTCACCAAGGCGAAAAAGCTAGGATTCGACAGTCCTGAGATTGTCACATTAACGGAACGTGTTGACAAGATTGCCGAGTTTCAAGACAAGGTGCGAAGCGCGTTGCGTGATCGACCCGCTCAGCAGAGCATCGTTAGGCTCGATGAACTGCTCGAAGAGGGTAAGACGTTCAATGTCGACCTACCGGAGCTGGAGTCGCTTGACAAGGTCGTGCAGCAATTGAAATTTCTTCGAGAAGCCGACGGGTTCAAATTTAAGACTCTCACCACGCTTGAGGAAGTCAACGAGCTCATTGCCCGCGGTATTGAGGTTGGTATTCCTGAGAGTCACCCTGACATACATTATCTCCAGAACAAGAAAGAACAGGGCGAGTTCTGGGAGACCAAGGCCAAGGAACTCATGGCCGTGGAGAACGTTCATTACCAGCAGCTGGACGCGTTATCCAGACAAGCAACCACTCTGCCTGTGACACCGGAGACTCGTGCAGCAGTCGACGCCATCTTGAAGAAGCAGCGAGACGCCCAGGAGCAGATTATGTCGCTGTACGAACGCAGCAAGAACCCCGACTTTGCCCTGCGACCAAAATACATGGAGGTCAAGACTGCGATGGAGGCACTCAATGTCCTAAACAGCAAGCCAGCAGGTACCATTGATCTCGAGAAAGAGCAAAAGCGACACGAGGATTGGATGCGGCGAGGCAAGAAGCTGTTTGGCAAAGCAAATGCGCCGCTACACATCCTTCAGGCTCACATGAAGCAAGTCGACGAGCGGAACCGGGCATGTTTCGACTTGGCAGATCAGCCCCGTATGCCCGTTGAGCCTGCTTCGCGCCAAGCGTCTGTAGTGGATGGAGAGGAAGCCGATGGTTCAGGCTCGAGCCGCGATGTCTTCTGCATCTGCCGTAGACCGGAAGCTGGCATGATGATCGAGTGCGAGCTTTGTCATGAGTGGTGAGTTGTGATTTCTGTATTACTGCGTACGCATGTGCTAATGCTACTTAGGTACCACGGCAAGTGTCTGAAGCTCGCTCGCGGTAAAGTCAAGGAGGACGAGAAGTACACGTGCCCGATCTGCGACTACCGAGTCAAGATTCCCCGCGACGCCACCCGGCCGAAACTGGAGGACTTGCAGCTCTGGCAAGAAGAGATACCATCGTTGCCCTTCCAGCCCGAAGAGGAAGAAGTCTTGGAATCACTCATCGATCATGGTACCAGGTTCCGGGAATACGTCTCACAGTACATCAACCCTATGCTGTCCAGCCCAGACGAGCTTGGGACTCAACGATTCTACTTGCGAAAGCTGGAAGGCGCAGAAATCCTGCTCACAGAAGAAATCAATTTCTTCCGGCAGGAGCTGCACAAGTTTGCGCCTGTCGCTCCTAATCCACCTCCCGTGCTCCAATTCTCCCTCTCGACGCGTAAGCCACGTCCAACCAAACAACAAAAGCTGATGAACCAACTCGGTATTACGAATCCCGAGGACCTGCCACAGCAATACAAGAGCAAGACGCACCCCTCCAGACTCCCGGGTGCGCGAAATGTAGAACAGTCGAGGACACAGAGTCTACAGCCTGCCCCAGAGCAGTCGCATACGCCACCTGGGGAGCCTCATGGAGCTGGGGGTGAAGGGGAATACTTCAACAATGCGCCTTTGAGGTTGTACAACTCGCCTCCTTTTGCGACAAATTCGGGGCTGGACTTTGGTGGCGCAAGCATTGCACCCATTGATCCCGGTCTGTTTGAGAGCTCTGGACCTGCGCCGACCAGCCCTATGCAAGACCCGTTCAGGACTTCTGTCAACGGCCAAGAGATGTTTGGTGATACGATGGATGAGGGTGGCGGCCAAGCTGAAGAGGCGCTGGCTGTGACAGAGGGGAACAGCTATATGGAGTAGTAGTCCATGTGTTTTACACCCGAGTGCCGGTCCAGGGCCTTGTTCGATCATGTGGTACGACGACGGAAACGAGTGGCCACCCATGGATGGATATTTTACACAACATGTATTGTGGCTCACCTGAGCTTTGCGGTTTACATGTTTCTGCACATCTCTTTGCTTCGAGGCTGGGGTATCCAGGGGCTTCAGTGCTTGTTGGTTGCATGATTCTAGGTGTTTAGGGAGTGTATGATCAGGGTCAAGGTCAAGGGATCAGATATCAGATACCCGGGAAAGGCGTGTTTACACTTTTTAGTTTGTATTTTATCCAATGGTGGCACGAATGGATAATCAGCATTCTGCAACAGCTTTGTAATACCGG
Source organism: Plenodomus lindquistii (assembly GCA_025504975.1). Taxonomy (NCBI): domain Eukaryota; kingdom Fungi; phylum Ascomycota; class Dothideomycetes; order Pleosporales; family Leptosphaeriaceae; genus Plenodomus; species Plenodomus lindquistii. The sequence goes on from JANUWI010000013.1 coordinate 292,013, forward strand.
GGTCTGGTGCGAGTGATGCTTGCATGTGCGACGAGGTGACGAGGTGACGAGTGCGGAGGTGTCGGCGGGGGGGAATGGGTGAGCATGGGGTGGTCCGGGCGTCCAAGTGGGAAAAAGATGGCGACATGATGTCTGCGTCGACGACCCGGACGCCCACCTCATCATGCTGCCCAGTAGAGGGCTGCGGCCCGCCCAATTCGTCTCGTTGGCTCCGCGACAGTCAACAGCCCTGCGCTCAATTGCGTCGAGACAGGTACGCCGTCCCCAATGCTTGCCGGCCGTGGCTGCTCGGTCGAGGATAGGATGCACCATGTCGCGCCTATACAACCATATACCAACATGGCCCTATCCACCACACGAGACCGTGGTGGACAAACAAGATGCGGCTTACTAACACCGCACAACAGTACTCTTCCCTCGACCGAACTGCCGCCCTCTCCACACCATCTCGCCGTTGCAACCCACTCCCGGCCGCACAATGGAGGGCAGCAAACGCATCCCCCTCGTCCCACAGAGTCCTGACAGCGTCCTCGGTCCGCTACGGGTCGTGGTATGCGCCTTGGAGCTGGGGCAAGTCCAGCAGCCCCGCCAGTGACGCCGTCTCAGGCACATCTCCCGAATACGTCCCCGTCGCCGAGTACACCAGCCGGCCCGCATCCGAAATCGCTGCTGAGCATGCCTCACACCACGCTCAGTCGACAGTCACAACGGCCACACCAGAGATTGCCCCGGCGGCCATTGACCAGTCGGCGGTGGTGGATGGCGCGTCAAATCTGGCGGGCACGACTGCAGAGGCCGCTTACAGTACCATTGACGCCGCAACCATGGACGAGCTGCTCAGCAGGGACCTCTCCCCCGATCAAATACCCACCGCCCAGATCGACCCTTCACAACTCATCGACCACGCTGGACAGCTCAAGGAGCTCGGCCTCGACTATGGCTGGGGTGTCACGGCCATGTTCGAGAGGAGCATCGAATACATCTACCTCTACACCGGCGCAGGCTGGGCTGCCTCCATTGTCCTCGCGGGCGTTGGAGTGCGCTGCGTCACCTTCTACTTCCAAGCCCAGAGTTCCGACAAGATGGCCGTCATGGCATCCTTGAGGCCTGTCACTCAGCCTCTCCAAGAGAAGATGGAGGCGGCCGTTGCACGAGGAGACACGCACCAGACCAACATATTACGCATGCAGCAGGCCGAGATTATGAAGCCATACGTGGGCAGCATGTTCTCCATGGGAGGCTTTATGCTTGTACAGGCTTGGGTTGGCATCTCTGCCTTTAGGTGTCTGCGCGCAATGGGTACGCTGCCTGTTCCAGGAATGGAATCGGATGGCTTCCTATGGTTTGCAGACTTGACATCTAGAGACCCGTACTTTGTCTTGCCTGCTGCCACCACCGCCATCATGTACTCTGTCTTCAAGGCAAGTCTTGCACACTCACCTTTTCCCTCAATCATTCACCACAGTACTAACACCGCCCCCAGTTTGGTGGCGAGACCGGCATCACAGAGAGCCCCGACGGCGCTTCCCGCGCAAAGATGATGTCCGGCCTCGCCGTCCTGCTTGGCTGCATCACCGCCTTCCAGCCCGCCGGCCTGCAAATCTACTTCCTGACCTCTGGTATCCTCGGTGCCTTGACCGGCTACCTTCTCCGCCAACCCGGGTTCCGCAGGCTGATCAACATCCGCCCGATCCCTCCACCAGAGAGCCACGAAGTCTACAGCAAAGTCCTCCGCGGCGAGATTGACCTGAAAGCAGTAAAGTCGCCTGACGGCAAGATCCGCTACCAAGCACCCAACGCCACGACCCCGACTCCAATGAAGAAACAAACACGAAACTCAAGCACAACCGTCATCTCTGGTATCAAAATCAAACAAGGAACACAGACACCCGCGCACTTGCGCCCCGCTCCCGCCCACGACCCTGAAGACGGCCCACCATCCCGCGACCCCGACTTTGAAGAGGGCGCAGCTGGTAAACCGTTGAAAGAGAAGTTGGACTATTACAGGCGGAATTACAGGGCTAGTTATGTGGCGAGACGGATGGCGCAGGGGTTTGAAAAGACGATGAGGGGTTGGGGTCTTGGGGGCAAGAAGATTGATCCGCAGGAGGAGAGGAGGAAGAGGCGGGCGCAGCAGTTTGAGATTGAGAGGAGGAGGAGGTTTGAGAATAGGCAGTAGGCTAAGATTGGATTTGGTGGGTTGATGGGTTGTAGGATAAGTGAGCATGGTGTGTGGGAAGATGTATGCAATGCAATGCAATGGATTGGGAAATGGGTATGAGAGACAATGTTCTTCTGTGTAGGATTTATAAAGAAGGGAATGTGTACATTAAATGAGGGAGAATCGCAATTTCAACCCTGATGGACTGGCTCTGAAAAGCTTTGTTCTTGATGTGTATGTGACTTTGGATGTTATGTAGATATGTTTTTTTTTGGGCATGCATGCAATTTTGACATGGTCTTCATCGCTTTCTCTTTATCTTTCTCGCTCGCATGCATGCATACCATACCACACTACCTTCTACGTCTCCCATACTCGTCATCATATTCACAGCCCCCACAAATCATATCTCGGACGTCTCTCTCACCATCCCATGCCCCATTGACCAAATGGACTCGCTGTCCCCTCCTCAACATTCCCTCTGATATCAACATCGAACCCTTACTTTTCCCTCCTCCTACTCCATCGAAGTATACATGTCCAATTCCTCGCCACTCCTCCTCCTCCTCTCAATCGGATCCGGTCGCATTTCCACACCGGGTCCCACACGGCGGCGCGCCCCAGTCCCCGAGCGATGTGATGGGAATACCTAAAAAAAAAAGACACAAGTCTCGCGTTAGCCCAATCCATCCCCCATGATCCTTTAATATAATAAAAAACAACAACAACATACCTTTGTACCCCCCCACCCCAATCTAAACGCCGCTTCATTCGCTACTAACTCGCCAAAACCCAACATGAGCCCGTTTACAAAGGGTAAGAAGAGGTTTATTGCTGCGCCGCGGAGGAGACCCCAGATTGTGGGGGGTTTGTAGAGGATTAGGGGGGAGGAGGTGGAGGAGGGGGCGGAGCTGGAGGTGTTGTCGTGGGCTGAGGGGGAGTCGTAGGTTTCGCTGTCCGAGGGGATGGTTAGGCCTGAGGAGGTGAGGGCGGTTTGGTTGTGCGGGGTGGACATTGTGTGGGTGTGGGTGTGGGTGTGGGGTTGGGGTTGGGGTTGGTGGTGCGGAGGTGGTGCGGAGGGAGATGGTGTGGTGGAGGGAGATGGGTATGTCGTGTGCGAGTTTGAGGCGGGAGATGAAGAGTTGTCAGATGTTTGGCGTGGCCGGGGGATGTAGAGAGGAAGTCAATGGGCGTGGGTGGTGGGGTGCCCTGCGGCCGAGGTTGTGGCTTGGAGGTGTTTGGTGGTGAGGCTCTTCGGGAAGTGAGTTGGACGGGCAAAGGGCTTGGCGGTGTTGGAGCTTGGGATGATGGATGGCTGTTGTTATGGTTGTCCAGTGTTGCTCAGCGCTTGTTTAGATCACGTGCATAGAGTGTATGGAGCTCCATTCACTGCTTGAGACCAGTTTGGGTCATGTAGTTGTGCTCTGTTAAGTGATATTAGTGAAGCTGTGAGTTGCAGGGGTGCAACGTTGACATCAGCGCCGCTGCCTGCCATCTCAGTCTAACCCCACTACCCAAACAGCTTCCCCAAACAATTGTCCAACACCCCATCACTGTCTCCCAACGCCTTTACCTCCATACACACATACACACCGTCTTGACACTGTAATGTCCGAAGGCACGCCCGACAACCGCGACGCCCAGATTGCGCAGCTGGCAAGCTTGACGGGCCTCGACCCTGGTCAAGTATGTAGAAGGCCATAGAAGCTCCAAGAGTGGCTCACCAACTAACCACCCACGCCAGGCCGAACGGTACCTCAACGCGTCCAACGGCGACCTCACCCTCGCTGCCTCGCTCTTCTTCGACGAATCCGCAGAGCAGCCAGAAGACGACTCCGACGCCGACATCGACATGGCCGGCGACGACCAGGCCGCGAACTCCAACCCCAACGCGCCCCAGCAGCCAGCCCCAGGCGGCGGTCGTACCCTTGGTGGCGCATACGTTCCCCCCACTGCAGGCTCATCATCATCATCCTCCGCACAACCCGCTGCTGCCAGTAGGCAAGCGCCGCAGCGGGGTCTCAAGACATTCAAGGACCTGCAATCGGGTGGCGGTGGCGGACCTGCTCGCGCAAACTCATCAGACGACGACGACGACAAGGACGACGAGAACCAGGACTTCTTCGCTGGCGGTGAGAAGTCGGGTCTCGCTGTGCAGAACCCAAATGCAGCAAACCCGCGCGACCAAATCAACAACATCTTGAAGCGCGCGAGACAGTACGTCGGCTATTCACACTGGTACCACCCTCCTCCTAACAACACACACAGAAATGCCCCGCGACCTGGCGGCGACGAAGAGCGGCCCAATACGCACTTCCGCGGCTCAGGCACCACCCTGGGCGGCGACGACGCTCCCTCTCGCACCATCCCCGACCCTACCGCCAACATCCCCGCGCCGCCCCCGCGCGCCCACCGCGAACTGCACCTCTGGCGCGACGGCTTCTCCGTCGACGATGGCGACCTCTTCCGCTACGACGACCCGGCCAACGCGCGCACCCTCGAGATGATCAACACGGGCCACGCGCCCCTCCACATTCTCAACGTCGAGCACGGCCAGGAAGTCGACGTCGAGGTCCACGCCCACAAGGACGAAGACTACAAGCAGCCAAAGAAGAAGTACGTTCCCTTTTCGGGTTCGGGTAACCGCCTCGGCAGCCCCACGCCCGGTGCCGCTGCTTCGGCGGATGCTTCCATTGCGGCTGTCACGTCGACTTCATCAGCTGGTGCATCGTCTGCGGCGTCTGCGCAACCCGCCGTCCAAGTCGACGACTCGGTCCCTGTCCTCACGCTGCAGATTCGTCTCGGAGACGGCACGCGGTTACAGAGTCGCTTCAATACTACACACACCATTGGCGACGTCTACGACTTTGTAACGAGATCCAGTGCGGCCAGCCAGACGCGCGAGTATGCGCTCATGACGACATTTCCCTCAAAGGAGTTGACGGACAAGAGTCAGGTGCTGGGTGACATGTCAGAGTTTAAGCGTGGAGGCGTCGTTGTGCAAAAGTGGAAATGAGATGTGGGTTGGCGATGACGACGAGGGTGGATTGCGCGCGCGCGATCGTGGAGGATTAGTGTACCTGGACGCATTGACTGGCAGATTGACGTGAATCGCTCGATCAGAAGCATGAAAGCATGAGTAGAGTAGCACCGCGATCGGTTCTTCTGAAATGTAGCCGGCCGGTCGGGCACTTTCGATTCGATTAGTATGAACATTGATAGGCAAAAAAGCACATGTTGTTGCTGCATGTAGATGCAAACGCAAATGCAGTCTACTCCATCATCTATCTGGTCGTTCCACGAGATTGACCAACATGTTACTCCCGTCCGGTTGATTTATGCTTGTGCATCATGCGTATAGTAGTCTCTTTGTGTAAGTGTAATGTGCGCAAAGTGTAGTGCTTTTTCCCCGCGTCACACAGCGCCCCGGTTAGTTAGTTTATCAAGTTCAACGTCAATGGTTACACTGATCTTGTACAATGCGAGGGGTGAGTTTATCCAGAGACCAGAGAGGGGTTAGGATATTATGCAGATAAGACACATGTGTATGTAGGTAAAGACGATCTGATCTGAGCACATTATCTAGAATGAGTGAACGTGTTAAATGAGAGATAAGAGAGATGAGAAATAGAGATGAGATGTGACATGTGCGGCAAGGGAGTAAAGAAAGTATCGCCATGGTGTAATCTCCGATTAAAAAAAAATATGAAGTGAGAATTTTGTTGAACAATGTCTCTCTTGTCTTGTCTTTGTCTTGTCTGAATCGAATAGATAAAGGTTGACTTGACTTGACTTGTCGTGTTAGACTAATCAGCAGTGGCGTTTTTCCTTCTGAACAAAAGTGTGTGCAATGAGGATGAAGACCAGCCGAATATACCCCTATTGGAAATTGGCATGCCTTTGATTTATCATAATTGGCCACACCCACAGGCAGAGAGATGCGCCTTTCCCTTTCCCTTTCCCTTTCCACCCCGCCATCGCAATCCACCACCCAACCCACGATCCCCAAGCTCTTTTCTTTAATTTGTCAAGCCATGCCCGTGCCAAGTTGCCGCGCCGATCCCATCCCATCCCATCCCATCCCGCTCCAGCTTCCCACCCGAACGCAAATCAAAATGATTGCAGATTGGAAAATAAAATAACCTGCACGGGGTTCCGCACGACTGGCTTTGCACAAATGGTGCGACAAATGAACCTGCCCTGCCCTGCCCTGCCCTGCCCTGCATGCCCGCCGTCTTCTCGGTGAATTATGTTACCAGTAACTTGCGAAACAAGGCTTAACTAAGTTAGGGGTTTGGGCTGGCGTAAGTACGTCTCGTCTCAAACACACACCCCCCCGCCCGCCCGCCGCCCCCATGAAATGAACAAGCCATGATGAGCAGAGATGGCCCCATTGATCATCAATCATGTCGGTTTCGCATGCGGTAATAGATGTACAGTACTGTAACTGTGGTTCGCATTATGTACGCGTCACCTCACCTGCAATGATCCCCAGTGCGGGAACCCGTTTGGGGGCATGGGCGCGGGAAGCCTCGTGCTACAGGCTTAACGGACTACGCAGGGGGGGACCGAGCGCGATTGAGGCTCTTGTGATTGCGTGTGTAGGGGTCAGTGTCTCTACAAGGGTGTACCGTGTGGTGGTTGGCGGGCGGCGCTGTTTGATAAGCGGCTTGGGAGGCGGGGGGGGGAAGGAAACCCGTAATATATGTGCGGTGCGCCATGATGTCTTTTTGTTTGAGATGACACGGGCTTTTTATTTCAGAGTTGAGTTGGACGAGAACTTGACTTTGGCTTTTGCTTGTGTTTTGTTTGGTTTTTTTTTTGGTCGGACCTTGACACGCCATTTACACTCCTTTGGTTTTGAAGTTGCGACGACGACGACGTACGACGACGACGGCGTGAGTTGAGCATTGAGGCAGTCTGGATAACGGTATACGTATCCCCCACCGATTTGCGCATTGAGTTCGCGACAAGGATCTACGTGGTCTTCTCATCTACGCTGCTGGAAGGCTGGAGACAGACCCTTTTCGCGAAATCGACTTTGCTGCGCACTCACTCACCCTTCCACTCCTTCACCTACCAAAAGAGCAGAAACACAACCGTGGCCGAAAAAAACAAAACGATGCTACATCTCTAAACGAATACAAACACCCCACGCACGCACGCCCGTATTCATACCACCGACTTGTACACGATACCCCAACCCGTTTAGTCCACCAGTGGTGTGGTCTTACACGAATACGAACGCCCCCAACACAACCCATACACACATCGCCCACCATGTTGATACGATCACCGCGACGCTTCGCAATAGCGTCGTTTGTAGCATTTGTTTTCATCTTTGCAGTGCTGCAGCAAAGCCCCTGGGCACAAGATAAAGTCTACGAGAGACTGCCCTCGTTCAGTCTAAGCTCGAATAGCAAGTCGCCGCTCGAACAGGCGATTCTAGGATCCAATGAGAGTGGCACGGGGAATGGGACGAAGAGTGAGAGTAAGGAGGAGGATTATGAGGAGTATGAGGATGCGTGGCGGCATGCTGTTCCTGTTACAACGGAGAGTAAGGAGGTGGGTGGTGTTGAGTTGCCCACGCCAACGCCGCCGGTTGTGACTGCGAGACCGGAGATGGTTGGGGAGAAGGCTGGAGAGAAGGAGAAGGGGGAAGAGAAGGAAAAGGAAAAGGAGAAAATGCCACCTCCGCCATGGGTGACTGCGCCGTCGAGGACTGCACAGTGGATTCCTCCGACGCCCCAGCCGTCGAATATGAAGGAATATGTCAAGAGCATGCTCAGTTGGGACCGTCCGAGTTGGGATGGGCATTGGCCGCCGTTTCGGGATTATGTGGATAAGGCATATGATCCGAATCGGTGGGAGCAGTTTCCCATGTAAGTGATATGAGTTGACCAAGTGGGACCAGAGTGCTGACTTCATTAGGGATGAGCGGATTTACGAGGCATCTCACAGCACGCTGAACGATACTATTGCTTCGGATCCCGTAGCGTACAAGCCGTTCCCTAAATACAACACTCCGGCCTGGAGCAAGAAATGGAGAGGCCAGTACCAAGCTTGCATGGGACCACGAGGTGTTGCGCTTAACGAGAGCACGGATGATGAGACGCAGGCGTATCGTGGGGTTCCGTCTGACCTCCCGCCAGCATATGCTGGTGGTTACGATGTCATCGGACTAGATGATGATGTTTGCTTCGACCGCTACTCACGATACGGACCGTACGGGTTTGGCGACGAGGAATTCCCCGAGTACGTCAAGGACTGGAAGGCGCCGGAAATGATCCCACAGTGGTCGGAAGTCAAGTGGGGTGAACTCCAGAACGACTGTCTCGAGCGTAACAAGGAGCGCTACCGACCAGAGGCCAGGAGTCCGATTGTCAAGATTCCAAGTACAACGCTGCCTGCACCCGCAGTCGCATCGTCAGCCTTTGCAAAGCCACCAGACACAAGCGACAGCAACTTGGAGAACAGAGGCTCAAACGAGCGAAAGTACCACCACCGCACCGCAGTGCTGATTCGAGCCTGGACAGGCTACCACTATGAAGAAAACGACATCACGGCCATCCGCGCCATGATTTCGGAACTCTCACTCCAATCCGGCGGCGAATACCAAGTCTACCTCTATGTCCACGTCAAAGACCGCAGCCTCCCCATTTTCGACAGCCAACACGAATACGACCGTGTACTCGCGGAAAACGTGCCCGAAGAACTTCGCGACATCGCCGTCCTCTGGTCCGAATCCATCTTCCCCTCGTGGTACCCCAAAGTGCACGACTGGCAAGTCTACTGGCAGCAATTCATGTGCCTGCAGTGGTTCAGCCTCACCCACCCCGAATTCGACTACGTCTGGAACTGGGAAACCGATGCGCGCTACACCGGCCACCACTACCACTTCTTCGAAAAAATCAGCGAATTCGCAGACAAGCAGCCGCGCAAACTCCTCTGGGAACGCAATAAACGCTACTACCTCCCCAGCATCCACGGCGACTACCAATCCTTTGTCGAAAACACACATAAAGACGTCCTCAACGCTTCCGCACACTCCCTCATCCCCCCTCCCGTATGGGGTCCCCGCCCCTGGGCCCGCGCAGATCCCCCACAGAAACCTCTGGGTCCTACACCGCCTACTTCTTTTGAAGACGACGACTTCACCTGGGGCCGCAACGAGCCCGCAGACTTCATAACGCTGCTACCCATGTGGGATCCACGCAACACATCATGGTCGTACAAGGACAAAATCTGGAACTACCTCCCGCACATCCGACCAATCTTCACCCCGGAAGACGGACAGGCAGATTGGTTCACGCACCCCGACTTCGAGCAGATTGACCGCCGCGTGTTTATCAACACCGTCGCGCGCTTCTCCAAACGCATGTTGCAGGCTATGCATGAGGAGAACCTCGTGGGCCGCAGCATGCAGGCGGAAATGTGGCCAAGTACTGTAGCGCTGCAACACGGGTTGAAAGCTGTATACGCGCCTCATCCCATTTTCACAGATAGACATTGGCCCGAGGGCTACACGGAGGCGATTTTCGACACAGCCAACTCGGTCGACGAAACTACGGGTGAGGCGCTGGAGTCGAGGCAAGGTGCCTGGAATGAAGAGGGTGATAGTCCGTATAACCACGACCGCGAGTTCAACTTTCAGGGTTGGAGTTGGTACTATGCGAGTAAGTTCCCCAGACAGTTGTATAGACGGTGGTTGGGGTGGCCGATTGTTAAGCAAGGGTGGGGAGAGAATGAGCGGGTTGATGGGATTGAGGGTGCGGATGGGGCGAAGCAGGAGAGGAGGATGTGTTTGCCGGGGATGCTGCTGCATCCTGTGAAGAAGATGGGGAAGGATCGGATTAAGCCTTGAACTATGCTTTGTTGGTTCTCGGTGGCTTTACATACACCCGTTTTCTGTTTTTCTTTTCTTTTTTTTTCGTGGTCGATGTTCGACACTTTTTTGCATTTCTCAACTAGGACCAAGAGTCTTTGGTAGCATCATCGCATTTCATAGGGGTAGGCAGCATTGTTTGTAGGCGTCTTGGGGCTCGGCTGGGCCTCCTCACTTCCACCCACCACATTGAGTTGGATGGGACTTTTTTTTTTCAGAAAAATTGTACATGTAGAAGATCATATAGATGTTACGAATTCTCAGAAGATGAATTGTAAAATTCCAGTCCGCAGATGAGTGCAACGCATCTATGAACAAGGTCGCTGTTACAGAGTGTTAAACGTCATAGGTGGCATGAACTGCAGTGAGCACCAGGCCACAGTGTTATTTATCGGAAGTCCTTACGCAAAACGCTATGATCACAAGTAGCGAAGAGGACATCGTACTTAATCGCCATGCTCTTACATTGGAATACAGGTCTAACATGAGCTCCGTTCCCACATCCCTACAAACACGTAACCAAAAGCTGCTTAACCGGTCCCGCCCCTTGGGCATACATCGCCTTCATCCTCTCCACCTGCTCAGCCTTAGCAACACGAAACACCTCCGTATGCCCCTGAAGCCTCTCCTCCCCAATCTCCGCAAGATTGCCATTCACCCAAGCCAACAACTCATCCACATACTCAATCTCCCTCTCTCTCAAACTATGAAACGCCTTGCCATACCCTTTTGTCCTGACTTTCTCTTTATACTCCTCGCGCATGGCTTCGGTAGGCGGTAGTTTGGCCTGGCCGGAGAGAAATTTGGCTACGACCATGGCTTGGAACTCGAAGAGGGTGAATGTAGCGGTGAAGAAGGGCACGCCGACAAAGCAGAGGGTTGGGTCGGGAATGTAGAAGATGTCTTTGTGTAGGTTGTGGAATTGCGAACCGTCTGTTACTAGGACTTTCTCGTCTGCGCGGTCCACGGGTGTGTCGTCGGCGTGGAGGTGGGACAGGAAAGGGAGCGTGAGGGTGTATCCTGTGCACAGGATTACGTGGTGAATGTCGCAGATTTTCTCGCCTGATTTGAGCGTTACGCTTGCGGGAATGGGAGTGGATGGGTCGGTGAGAGGTGATGCGTCGCTTGGGGCTGCATTATACGAAACGACTTCGCCTATGCGTGTTGCGTTGTCTGGAAGCATGCTGGCTGGGAGATCGTATGGTCCGTTTCGTTGGCTTTGATAGATGGTCTTTGCGATTGGACCGAGATCGCGGGCAATGTCTGTTGAGGAGACGCTGCCGCCAATCAAGAGTATGTTCTTGCCCTCAAAGCCTTGGGGTTTTCGATAGCTCTTGGAGTGAGTCACTCGATCTGGCCATGCGGCTTTCCAATCTGCCAAACCAGGCGTATCGGGGACTTTGGCTGCATGGTAATGGCCAGAGGCAACAATCACAGAATCGTACTCCTGGCGAAGCGTCAGTTCAAGCAGAAGCTCAGTCTTTGCACAAACATACCGTGGTGGCAATTGTCCGTACAGTCCGTCCTGATTTGTCACTCTCCAAAGTGATTGTCTCCACATGCCACTTGTTGGCATTCTTCACCACGCGTTTGACTTCGGTGTTATATCGCGTATCGCTATGCACGCCAGCCCTGATGGCAGTATCTTGTATGTAGTCTTTCAACACGTCATGAGTGACGATATCTTCAGTCCCCTTTGGAAACTCGTTCAAAGTAGTTTGGAGCATCCGTGTGCCCACATTGTTCTTCAATCCAACATAGCATGGTCTATGCTAAGAGCGCTGCTTAGTAGATATTCTGACTGGTGATGGGATCAGCTCACCCGGGAGGTGCGTGCAAGAGTATTTCCGCTTGAGGGTTCTTCTGCGCTTCATCCGTATAGACACCTCCGGCTTGCGAGGGCGACACTGCTGGATATGCAGGCTCAAGAGGTTTACGCTCATCGTATAACCTCGGACTTTATTAGAATGTGCTGTTCAAACAGGCTCCCAACTCACCATATCCCACCTGCTGCGCTGGATCGTTCGTACACTGTAACATCTAGATTCTCCTTCTTCAAATGAGCTGCAGTCGCCACACCACTGATTCCAGCGCCTATCACGGCAATGCGTTTTGTTGCTGAAGGCATTTCCAAGTTTTGGAGAACAATAGTGCCGATCTATCAGGGCCTTGTGAAGTGTTACCTCGAAACGATACTGCGCTCCACTTGAGGAAGGTTTTGATCACAAGCTCCACAAAGTCAACCCGTGTGTTGAAACGACATAGGTTAAGATGATAGCAATTTCGAATTTGTCAGCGATATATGCACGAAGGATGTGTGGGCAAAGTCGCGATGGTGGGTGTATATGGCATCATACTGGGTTGCGCGGCCGTTGGGAGGCAGAACACGCGACAGATGCCGGAAGGGGGAAATTCGGCATCTTAACGTACATGAATAGACTGTAGTGACTTGCTGGAAATGACATGCAGTTCGCCTGATTGATAGATATGGCGACGTTCACTGGATATATCGTGATTCGGCTAGTCAATGAGGTGATCGAACCCCGCAACTCCAATGTTGCGACAGCCACACGATGCGTCGGACACGCTGATAAACGCCTGAGACTGCATTAGCGTAATTCAAGGGATCGAGTGGGGTGGTAGGGCATAGTAACCGTATAAGTACGACTCTTGGGCTTGCTTATGCGGCCACCAAAGCATCAGAACGCTATATCCTCACAATGGCACCAGGTGCAATCATCCCAGACATTCAAGAGCAGGACACTGTCCAGCCTAGGAAGGATTCTCTAGGTCTTCCGGAGCCAGCTCGCAAGAGGCTTGAGAAAGCAGGCATCGATCTTTCCAACGGCTACCCATACAGGCCAGCAAAACCCCTGTATCTCGACGATGTATACAAGATTCGCGACTATGATCGCGAGTTCGTAGATCCAGGTTCCCGCGCCGATCCGGAGAAGAAGGCCCTACTGAGCGCCGCAAAAGAAGTCATCCATCTCACTTCTCACATTGGAACCGAGATCGTTGGTCTACAACTGAAGGACCTGACAGACCAACAGAAGGATGAACTCGGTCTACTGATCGCTGAGCGAAGTGTCGTCTTCTTCCGTGATCAGGACATCTCCCCTCAAGAGCAGCGAAAGCTCGGCGAGTGGTACGGAGAGATCGAGGTCCACGTGAGTACATGTTGCCCCTTAGTAAGAAATCGTTGTTGACAATGTGCAAAGCCGCAAGTTCCGTCAGTACCGGGCGTAGTTGGAACAACAGTCATTTGGCCGGCGCTTCAGGCTACTGAGATCCCAGCGAGCTTCAGAAAGACTGGAGGTGCTTCTCGATGGCACACTGATCTTGTGCACGAGCGCCAACCAGCAGGGTAGGCTTCACAGCGAAATCGCAGACCAAGACAAGACTGACGAGTATTAGCGTAACGCATCTGCACAACGACACCATCCCCAAGACTGGCGGTGATACTCTCTGGGCGTCGGGATACGCTGCATACGAGAAGCTTTCCCCAGGTTTCAGGAAGATTATTGATGTAAGGAAAGCACCGACTGCATTGAACCTCATACTAAGACTGTATCAAAGGGCAAAGAGGCTGTATACCGCAGCGCCCACCCATACTTGGACCGCGACAACATATCTGCAGGGCCCAAGTACATCGAGCGCGTGCACCCGCTCGTTCGCGTGCACCCAGCCACCGGCTGGAAAGCGCTGTGGGTGAACCGAGCGATGACCGACCGCATTGTCGGTTTGGACAAGGCCGAGAGCGACGTGATACTCAACTACCTATTCGATGTGTATGAGAAGAATGTCGACATTCAGGTTCGCTTCAAATGGTCACCAAACACAAGTGCTCTCTGGGATAACAGGATCACGATCCACAACGCGTCGTGGGATTACGAAGGCAATGAACCCAGACATGGAACACGAGTGACGGCTCTGGCCGAGAAGCCGTTTTTCAAGGCAGATGCACCAACAAGACGACAGGCGCTTGGTCTCGCGGGTCCAGAAGACATCTGAGGAAGTTGTGAGGTTGGTGGTGGAAAGAAAGCGATTGGGCCTCGAAGGGATCCTGCCACGTGGATTGATGGGCAGGTCTAAATTTGTCGAAGGCTTGACTGTTGAATAATCGGATGAATGCATAGCTCCCTGAACCTTGCTCACTTTCAACTTGATTTGTGAATATCGCGGAAGATCACGGAACATGTGTGGTTGCTTTTGTGACGATTTACTCGCATGAATACCAGTTGCCGAATCTTTCACCGAAGAAAATCGTTGCCCCGCAAATAGAACAGCTGTGGGGCATGACAGGGATGCTTATCCCGTTAGCGCTCCATCGTCACGACACGGAAACTTCACATTGTCATGCCATGCTCTCACGAGATATGTATGCGGACGATAGAGTCAGACCGTCATGGTCAAGTTTCTCAAACGAAGCTGTAGAGCCCACAGGTAGCCATTATGACACCAAACAATCGCCTAGGAAGCGCGTAATGCAGGTCCCAAAAAAAAACCACTAACTCCCCTTGCGGAACAACAGCGGAAACATCATCGACCAGCATCGCTACACCCCTGACTCTCTACTATCACATCCGCGTTTGTTCTCAAGCAGCATGCACATAGACTAGCAGTAGCGTGCATATTCCCCTCAGTTCTCAATTCCTTCACGTCGTTTACGATCTAGCATATCGCTTCCTGAGTCGAGTCATATAGAAATAGTAACCTGCACAATCCGGCTTTGCATTCGCAAGGCCGTTCTCGATTTCCCTTCATGACAATGCGCTGGGAACCTGCTCTTGGTGCTGGAGCGCTCTTCGGAGTCGCTAGTGCTTTGGAATGCTCGCCGTCTTCGATTCAGGCGGTTCTCCCCTCCAATGCGAGTGTGAACTTTGCACAGGTTGTGCCTGCGAATTCGACATTTCAAGTACCCCAGAGTGATACAGGGTATCCACAGAGCCCTGTGGGATTGCCGGCGTTGTGCGCGGTGTCAGTACAGGTACAATCGGTTGAGAACACCACCTATGGATTCGGTCTTTTCTTGCCTGAGACGTGGAATGGACGGTTCCTTGCTGTGGGCAATGGTGGGTTTGCTGGCGGTATCAATTGGGATGATATGGTACTGCAGATTGACGGAGTTATTCTAGAGCCAGTAGATAAGCGGGGCACAGGGTGCGCTAGCGCACCCTGTAGCCGACGCGACAAAACTAGCCTCCTGAGCAACGCTCGGAGAAGACACAATCAATGATCTCAACCATCATCAAATTCATCAATATTCGTGCACTTTCAATAGTACCGTGCATCTGACAATTAAGAGTCTCACTGCCGACTACCGCTCAGGCCACCCCAACACGTCTATCCAACATGACGACAATGCGTGATCCAACAGTTATCCTACGGGATCACACAGACTACACAACATGGATGACGCAGCTCAAAGCGCGCTGCATCGCACATAACATCTGGGACAAGATCAATCCTAAGTCTACTACCCGGCCAACAGTTAAACCGGTAGCAGAAAGAGCCCCGGTGATTGCTGATTACGCGCCAGCCACTGCAAGTAACACAAGCCCAAGAAGGATCACCGATCTCTCCACAGCAGGCCAGAAGGCTTTCCGGGATGACCTCGAGTATCACAAAATCCTCCTCGAACAATACAAGAACGACCGACATGACTACGAGAAAGAGCAATCCAGCCTTCAGCACATCGTAGCGTTCATCCAATCAACAGTAACACCGCATCTGCTCCGAACCTGTTGCCTACCCGACCAATCCCTCCGAAAATGGCTCATAAGCCTCGAAGCGACGATTGGGATTGACGAACAACTTGAACAAGAGCGAGCCCGCGAACGATACCTTCAGGCATTGAAGCCAATGAGAACCTCCGCGCACTGGGATAGCTGGCTCGCAGAATACGACCAAGCCGCAACTGAAGCAGAGGCATACACCGTACCGGAAGTACTGCAGATCAATGCAGTAACAAAAGATTTCCTCACATCGGTTAACAAGGTGGCAAATGTGTGGGCAACCACCTTCCAGGACTCTGGACGATACCAACCCGGAATGAACCGCAAAGAGATGATGAAACGCTATCGGGAGTACATGATGAATAACCATCCCCTGAAAACAGGGAAGAGCAAAGCAAGTTTCATTGCAGCTCATGACGAGGCTTCACATGACACCGCTGAGGGCGAAGCCCATCAGGACAGTACAAGGGACGCCTCTACTGTGAACAGCGCGCCATCTCGCCGGGGAAGACCCCGTAATCAACGCGGCAACGATCGAAAGCGACAAGCCGAGAGACCTCCAGAAGGCTCATACTCCTCCACAAAATGCTTAGCATGTGGACAACGCCATGCCTTGAAGGACTGCTACTACCTACATGAGGAGAAAGCACCCGGCTGGTGGAACCCAAACGAGTCCGTAAAGGAGCTCGTCAAATTCAAGAAGGAACAAGACCCAGAACTACAAGGGCTAATCCGCTCACAGAGCCGACCCCGCACAAGGACGCCAACTATCAAGCAGTCCCATACCCCAACTCCGGAAATAGAATGACTATATGGTCGTCAAATCACGCAAGTTGGAGGTTCCGAGGATCGGTTCCTGGCAACGTCCAATACAGAGGCAGGCTTCGCTGCCACAACAAGTGATTATCCGCTCCGAAATTCATACATTCTGGATTCAGGCACGACATGCCATATTACGAACGATCCCCAACGCATATATGACTATCGCGCACCCGGACCCTCAGACTATATATGGGCCGGTAACACACAAGTCTGGATCAGGGGGTACGGCTCCATCCGGCTGCCCCTCAGGCACGATCAGCGAACGACGATAATAACGCTCCATGACGTAGCCGTCTGTCCTGACTTCCTCTGTAATCTTGTATCCTTCCGATTACTCCGACAACAAGGAATATGGTGGGACACCAGAACCGATCCAACAACGCTACGAGCGTCGGACAGCACAATCATTGGAAGCCTGCAGGAGCTGTACGGCCAATGGGTAATCGAGCACCACACATTGGCACCTGCGGCTTACCACACACACAAAGCAACGTCGCGTACACCGAGACGAGCTCAGATAGCCCCAGCACTCGTATGGCACAAGAGACTTGGGCATCCCGGTCCAGCAACCGTGGAGCACCTCATGCAGCAAGCTGAGGGGGTGCGAGTGAAAGGCATTACTACAGTAGAGTGCAACTCCTGTGGACGAGCCAAGGCCCGGCGTCAAATCAGACGGGCCCCACGAAATACAGATTACGAAGGACCAGGAGAGAGACTGGCCATCGATTTCCATTCATACGAACACCAAAGCATCACCAAAGAAAGGAGCCAGATGCTCATCACCGACAGATACTCAGGAATGCAATGGGACTATTACTTCACCGACAACAGGACCGCAAAGTCCATCATCAAAGCATTCTCTATCTTCATTCTATTTCTCAAGAACCATTTCAACATCACCGTAAAGATCATCGAAGCGGACAACGAAATCACAACGGTCAAGCCAGAGGTACAGCGCTACCTTTCATCGCAAGGCATTGTTATTGAGCCCTCGGCCCCGGATACACAAGCACAGAACGGAGGCGCCGAACGCTCAGGGGGTGTAAACAAGGAGAAAGCGCGCGCAATGCGACTCGACGCCAATCTCTCATGGGAGCTCTGGCCGGAGATAACGCGAGCCGCCGTCTACCTATACAACCGATCGCCTAACTACGCAAACAACTGGAAGACTCCATACGAGATCTTCTTCACTCGCGTGGCCTTTAGCAACGGCATAGTCACGTCGATACGAAAACCAAACCTTGCTCACCTTAGAGCATACGGCTGCAAAGCGTTCGCCATGACCGACGACACGTATCGCGGAAAAGGACGCTTGCAACGCCTTGATCCAAAAGCCTGGGTAGGATACCTAGTAGGATATCGATCTACCAACATCTACAGGATATGGATCCCATCCCTGGCCAAGGTCATTAGCACTAGGGACGTCACCTTTGACGAACAAACAACTTTTGATGGGAAGGTAGAAGACCTGATGGACAACCTCATGCACAGCACACTAAGAGAAATCGCCACGCTTGTGAGGACCATGGAGCTCCCTTCACCAGCACACGAACCGGAAACTGAATCCTTCCACGAGGACGATGCTCTTGAAGAGGCCTCAGAGCCACATCCTGAAGCAGATCCGCCGGGATACTACAACGGTAGGAAGATTAGGGATCATTACCCATCTCCACCGCCGACGCCGCCACCAGCGGCTCTCCTTGCACAATTCATGGCAGGGACACACCCTGAGGAACAATCGGTGTCATCCCGTACAATCCCATGGGCAGCAGCGTTTACCGCAGGAACCCAAGCAGGCAACATAGGGACGACCGGAGGAGAAGCCATTGACAAAGCCCGATTGAGAAGGATGCTTGCCACCGGCTCGAGACCCCATCGCAGCCAGCTACCGCCTCCTCCCACGTACAAAAGCAAGCTTGAGGATCATCCACTAGGCGCCGAGTTTAAACAAGCTGAACTTGACCATCTTTTGAGCCATGCTCAGATGGGTTCATGGACTGAAGTTCCAATCAGAACGGCTAAGTCAACGGGACAACAGATCCTTGACTGCATGTGGGTCTACACGTACAAGCTGGATAAAGACCACAACCTCCTCAAATGCAAGGCGCGACTAGTGGTCCGAGGAGATCAACAGAGAAACATTACCTCTCAAGACACCTACGCAGCCACACTAGCTAGCCGCTCGTTCAGAATGTTGATGGCAATCGCAGCCCAGCACGAACTAGAGCTCAAGCAATTCGACGTTACGAACGCGTTCGTACACGCAGCGATGGACCGAGTTGTCTACATGCGTATGCCGAAAGGCCATCAGAAGGCCGGCACGATCCTACAAGTCAACAAGGCATTATATGGCCTTAGGATCTCACCACTGCTCTGGCAGAAGGAGTTCACAGCAACCCTGCAGAGGCTCGGCTTTGAAGCTATACCACATGAGCCGTGCTGCCTTATTAAGGGCAGTATCATTATCTTCTTTTACGTTGATGATATCATCATGGCTTATCCAACAGGGCAGGATCAGCAGGCTACCGGAGTAACGGAGCAGCTGAAGAAGCAGTACACGATTACCGGAGGACACGACTTACAATGGTTCCTCGGGATGGAGATAATCCGTGACCGAGCCTCGCGCCGGATCCAACTCTCCCAGGCCTCCTACTGCGACAAGATCAGTCGACTGATCGACGATCGAGGAGTAGCACACGACACTCCGATGGCAGCCATTGAGCTATTGCCAAGCGACGGACTAGCGAGCCACGCGGACGTCAACAAATATCAACGAAAGATTGGATCACTTCTCTTCGCCGCAGTCACCACGCGACCAGACATCTCATTTGCTACGTCACGACTAGCAAGGCATCTTACCAATCCCAGCCATGAACATCACAAAGCTGCAGACCGAGTCTTGATGTATCTTCAGGACACCAAATCAACCGTGTTGCAACTCGGGGGTGGCTCACGCCTTCAAGTCGCAAGCGACGCCTCCTTTGCTGACAACACACGAGATAGGAAAAGCTCACAGGGCTACGCAATTAAGCTATACAACGGGCTTATCGCCTGGAAAGCAAACAAGCAGGACACGGTAACCACGTCGACCACCGAAGCCGAACTCCTCGCTCTGTCCCAAGTCGCCAAGGAAGCTCTCTTTATCTCGAGGCTCCTTCAGGAGCTCCACGTCAAGATTGAGCCAGGACCTATTATCATTGAATGCGACAATCAACAGACCATCCGACTACTCACCGCGGAGGTCTCAAAGCTCCAAACCAAGCTCCGACACGTTGATATCCACAACCACTGGCTACGGCAGGAAGTACAACAACAACGGATAAACGTACAGTACGTACAGTCATCAGAAATGATCGCAGACGGCCTCACAAAGGCCCTGCCGAAGGGATCCTGGGGAAGGTTCCTCCATCAACTCGGACTTATCAAAGCTGAGACGCTCTCAACGCCAACGAACGAGACTCCGATTGAGGAAATCCAACAGCAACTAGACCACCTCTCAATAACTCCTTAGGAGAAAGGTTTCAGCCAGCAATAGCTTCCAGGCTGAAGGGGGTGTGTCAGATTGACGGAGTTATTCTAGAGCCAGTAGATAAGCGGGGCACAGGGTGCGCTAGCGCACCCTGTAGCCGACGCGACAAAACTAGCCTCCTGAGCAACGCTCGGAGAAGACACAATCAATGATCTCAACCATCATCAAATTCATCAATATTCGTGCACTTTCAATAGTACCGTGCATCTGACAAGGTACATTCTCAAACTCAGTCCAGACGCAATGGCTAACGAGGTCGCAGAGCCCAGGAGTACGCTACGGTCTTGCGACAATGTCCACAGATACGGGCCACAACTCCTCTGTAATCGACGGCTCATGGGCCTACCAACAACCCGGCAAGCAGCAGAACTGGGGCTATCTGGCTATGCACGGCTCTGTCGTGACTGCTAAAACCATCATCGCGGCATACTACGAAAAGTCCATCGCCTACAACTACTATGCTGGTTGCTCTACTGGTGGTCGGCAAGGTCTCAAAGAGGCGGAATTTTACCCCGATGATTTCGACGGCATCATCGCTGGCGCCCCAGCTTGGTGGACATCGCACCTCCAGCCCTGGACCGCGCAAGTTGCAGCATACAACCTCCCGACAACAGCGGACCACCATATCCCTCCGACCCTGTTCCCCGTCATCCAAGCAGAAGTCATGAAGCAATGTGATCCGCAAGACGGTCTCGTCGACGGCCTGATCTCCGACCCCAACAGCTGTACTTTCCGCCCAGAAGAACTTCTCTGCACTCCATCCTGCAACACATCCGCCTGCCTCACCGTACCTCAACTAACCACCCTCGATAAACTATACTCGGACTTTGTAGGCGAAAACCAGACATTTTTCTACCCACACCTCAATCTCGGCAGCGAAGTAAATTGGCCCGTCCTTCTAGGTTCCGACGCTCCAAATCCGCTGGGAACAGGCTATGTACAGTACTTCATGGGGTTTGGCGCAGATTGGCCATGGCAGAACTTCAACGAGGATATCGCAAGATTGGCAGATCGCACAGACCCTGGGAATGCGAGTGTAGGCTTTGATCTGAGTGCGTATCAAGCCAAGGGCGGCAAGATATTGGCTTATCATGGTATGAGCGATGGACATATTCCGACAAATTCGTTGAAATACTTCTACGAGCAGGTCACGCGGACGCTGAAGCCGAAGGGTGTTGAGGTCCATGATTTCTTCCGTTCCTTTTTTGTGCCGGGGATGGGACATTGCGTGGGTACTGCGGTGGATGCGCCGTGGTACTTTGCTGGGCCGAATCAAGCGGGTGCACTGGGGCCAACTGTGTATGGTGTACCCGGGTTCGAAGACAGAGAGCACGATGCGTTGCTTGCTATGATGGCTTGGGTGGAAGAAGGTGTGGCACCTGAACAGATCATCGGCACGAAGTATGTCAACGAGACGCTGCATGCTGGTGTGAAGAGGCAGAGACCGCTCTGCATATATCCGAAGCAAGCGAAGTATAAGGGTGAGGGGGACGTGAACAGCGCTCAGAGTTGGGAGTGTAAATCTTTATACGAGTAGACGTGTAGCAGTTGACGGCACAACATGTCCGCATGGTATAACTTTACAAGTATGAACTATTATCTCTATGGCCAGACAGACTTGAAAGGGACAGGACCTTGTTTGTTGATTTCGTTATCGAGCAGCTGTAAGTAATGTTCTACACCGTATCAGCCTCAAGTCACACATTTTTCAACCTGAAAATTCACCTCCACTATGCCATCTCTGGCCCAGTCGTTTCAGTGCTCCACGGAACCGTTTGACCCTTAGCTCGATGTCCAAATCCGCAGAATTACGCATCCACTTGGTATCTATGGCTACAACTCGGTACAACAGATATATGCTGAAAGGCGATAATCTTTCGATGTCGTACCGGTAGACATCTATCGACCTGAGGGAGCATGGCTCCTCCATGATAAGCATTTTTAGTTCGGCAAGCGTCTGCTGGTCGGTACGGAGAAATATCTCCTGAAGATCTAAAGTCAAACTTGTGAGATTGATATCGGCTGTTCGATAAAACGCATCTCTATCGTCGGCATGTCCCGTAAGCTTGCCACCCTCGCTGAAGAGAAGGAGTTGGGCACTAACCTACTTAGTATCACTACCATGGAACATTGAATTGGGGAGACTGACAGGGAAATGAGAGAAAACGAACTCGATAGCATGAAGGTATTCCCTTCAAGAGCAACGCTTTGCTTGAGGACATCAGACGCCTCCACAAGCATCCTCCACTCGTCAACTTCTGACGAGCCTAGCGGTGTAGGTTCGTGAATGAACATGTGGACTTTTTCAAGCAGACTCGATGCTTCGAATAATGTAGAGAAAGGTGTGCGGGAGAGACTCAAGTCGACCGGGCCTACGTGACCTCTTGTCAAAGACGAGCGCCTTCCAGATTCGATCGTTATGTATCTAGATGGGAGTGTGCGTAATTAGCGGACAGCAAACCCAATGTAACAATGTGTGCATTGGACATGACTGCCTTACATACCTATCCAGGATCATAATCCCGCGCCAAAGGTCAGGAATATTGTCACCCTCCCGCGAATCGACTAATTCTGTTGTTCGTGTCCAGGAAGATTCCTGGTTCCGATGGATGGACAGTTCCTCTGCCGCTCTTACCGTAGCAGCAATCGACAAGTAAGCGGCAGGGTACTTACCATTTACCACTTCATACAGTGTAATCAAGAGTCTTGCCGTAACGAGAACGGAGGAGTTGAGTCCTGCGCCTTCCAACCTGGCAATCCAGGACTTGACCTCCAGGTACAGCCACATAACAGCAGGTGTGGAGTCTTGCGACTGCCCAGCTTCTACTGAAGCTTCGGAACCTGATGTATCGAACGGAATGATTGCGCAAGCCAGAACGAGTGAGTCAACGGTGCCTTTGCTCCATTCGTATGGAAACAAACTGTGTATCCGTGTGGGCAGAGAGAACCCGAACCAAGGCCAGATGTCGCGGGTATATATCGAGACGAGTTCATCAGGCGTAACACCAATGTCGACAAATCTCCGAACGAGGGCGCGTTTGATGCCTTGCGGCGTCAAGGTTTCATCGTTGTCGTTGTTATCGTCGTCTATCGGCTCTCTATCTGGTGACAGCGATCGTCTGGGACTGATGTACCAACAAGCGTGGCCAATCCTACAATAATATCATAAATCAGCAAGGATCATAATTGTACCATTGGCACTAGCCTCCACAAGCGGGAGAATATATCGAGTACCTTTTGCAATGAGTGCATTGAGGCCGCAGTTTGTCACATCTACGTTCATCTCCCACACAGCGAATACACGGTGTCCCCAGACCATGGTATCCCTTTACAGGCTCCATGGCTTAAGCAACGGTAATATGGGTTTTGGGGCGTGAGACCACGCGTAGGGGAAAAGGAGGTATATGGGCCTTCAACCGACTCGAGGACGCGACTCTGCGCTGTTTTCGTTAGCGTCGGCTCGGTAAACAATGCACTGCTAAGACTCAAGCTTCAACAGGCTTGCGTTCCGACAGGAGTGGCAGGATGCGAATGTGGAGCGATGATGTGGTCACGGTGCGAGGTGAAGGAAGGAGCGAGACCGGGCCTGCCCAGCAACAACAACAACCATCACCACACTAGCCCGCGCACGCACGCCTCATCTCAAATACCGCCGCTTCGTAATTCTGCTGGCAAGACCCATGTGACATGTGATTCTACGACGACATCTCTCAGCACTAACCACAGCAACAACATGCTATATTCACCCTACAGATAATGATCTAGACACTGGTAAAGTGCGACGTGAAAAAACATTTTTTTGGCGGCAGTGAAGGGTCGTAATCCGACTGCTGTACGGTGACTACACGGTGACCACACGGTTGCCACACGGTTGCCACACGATTGCCACACGGTAGCTACACGGCAGCAGCTTAACTCCAACCCTTCACTAACCCTAACTTCATTTCCTACTTCTCCCAGCTCATCACAAATCAACATCATGCAAGTCCCTCTCTGGTCTAACGCGTTCTGAACCGATTCTGAACACATTCTGAACATGTTCCCAGACTACACTAAGACGACTCTCACTCCTACATCTACAAGGCCCCTACAGTCGCGAGGACATGAATAGAAACCTACACCTCTATTCTATCTCCATCTCTACTTAGCACAGCAGAGTGAGCAACACCGTCCCACCACCTTCAACTCCCCTTCTCGCTCTTGTACTGGGGAAGCAGTTATACAGCACTCTCCGCCCTCAAAATAAGGAAGCAAGTATACAACACCCCCTCGGTACAACCTTCTAGCTTAGCAGTGCTATGTCTACGCCGTAGTCTGCTCTTAATCTCATCTATTACTCGCCTTAAGAACAAGAAGAAAGACCCATCGAATCGGGCCCTGTATCATCAAGGAAAGGCAATATACACATGGACATAGTATAAGAAGAAGAAGAAGCAGCAGAGTAGTCATGTCTTCCTAGCCCCCTCACATCTTCCTCAACCTCACCCAGCCTTACAACAAGCCATAACATAACTAGAATAAGCTATCAAGTGACAATTCCAGACTACAAAATAAATCTTCATTCCCAAACACCACACCTGCTTCATCAACATCACCTAGCCTCACTATAAGCCATAATAACCCCACCAAATCAAGCCATTGCGCCACACTCCAGACAACAGCGTAGTCTCTCTCGTATCCCTAAGGAATTCAGCTTCACAAGTGCGTCGTACTTAAAATTCCTCGTAAAAAAACTCAAACCCTAACATTAACAACTTTTTACTCGACGAGATTTTTGTATCGAGCATACCAGACATGTCAAAACGACGGAGAACAGGGGAAATCTTTTGTAGTGGGGAGCAAAGTATACAGGCTGTCATGACGGGAACGTTTGTAGACCGCTAGAAGCGGAGAGCGGGTGAGTCGTTATCAGACAGGGGTGGCGGATCCCGTGTATATAATGAGTGGGGTTGATGTTGCACGGCATGCTTTTTTGTTTACTTCTAAACCTTGCGTTGCACGTTTTACGGGAGGCAAGCAGCTCAATCGACTCTTTCTAGCGGTCTGCGGATCAATTCAGCAATCACTTACCACATGCATAGCAACCAAACTTAATAAAGTTAGAAAATTCATCTTCAATTCTATAACTAGTCATCCTATCATCATACACCCGCCCATACCTATCCCATCCCGATTCCATCCCTATTCATAATCATACACTCCTCTCCTTTCCCTTCCCATCACTCCTCTCAAGCGCCTCCCTAACCCTCCTCACCCCCTCCCAAGCCATCCTCCTATCCTGCTCCCCTGTATCCACCACTCCCCTACCCCCTCCCTCCGTCCTGCCCAAAACCAACCTAACACCCTCCTCCGCCCTCTTCAACGTGCGTCGTCCCTCCTCCCTAACAACACCCTGCCACCTCTCCCTCGCCCCTTCCCAAAGCTTCTGCATGCGGCGAAGAGAAAAGGTGAGTCCGAGTGCAGCAACGGCACCAGCTTCGAATAAAGAAAAGGACTCGACGCCGACGTAGAGAATGGCAGTTAGGGCGGAGGACATGGCTGTTGTGCTGAATGTTTGGAGCAACAGACGTTGGGCGAGGGCTTGGAGGGGCGGGACGGCATCGTTGATGAGGGAGGTGCGTGTGCTGCCGATGAGTTGGGGCCAGGGAGTGGGGTCTTGGACGTCGGTTGATATGTCGACGGTTGGTGGTGGTGGAGTCTCGGAGGCGGGCGCGGTGTCGAGTTTTGTTACAGCAGGAGTCTCAGTATCAGTGATAG
This sequence comes from Plenodomus lindquistii, assembly GCA_025504975.1. Classification (NCBI taxonomy): domain Eukaryota; kingdom Fungi; phylum Ascomycota; class Dothideomycetes; order Pleosporales; family Leptosphaeriaceae; genus Plenodomus; species Plenodomus lindquistii. The sequence goes on from JANUWI010000013.1 coordinate 317,905, forward strand.
CGAGATGTTGCACGTCGTCTGGGAAGCCGGCTTGCGACATGCGCCCCGCGAGGTAGATGCTGTTTTTCTCGGCTGAGACGAGCCATCGTCGTTCGAGGATCTCGGTGGCGAGCATTGTTACGTCGTCGACACGCCAGAGGAGTTTCCACCATGCTAGCTTGTGCCAGTTGCGCGAGGAGAAGGCTTCGTCTAATTGGTCGCGCAGTTCAGTGTGGGATTGCTCGGCCCAGGTGTCGAGGTTGCTGAGGATTGACGAGGTGGTTGCAGTGTGTGTTGGGGTGGAGGCGCGGCGCTGTTGGAGAGCGAGGTCTTCCAAGGTGAGTTTTGCTTCGACGTCAGAGACGAGTGAGGAGATGAGAGTCTTCATGGAGGGCTTGATAGCGGAAGATGGTTGCAGGTCTTGCAAGAGCCAGTTTGAGACGATGGGCAGACCAGAGCGGAACCAGCCATGTTCGTAAGCCAGGGAATTCTCTACCGAGTCACGGAAGGTGTTGATGGCTTTTAGTCCAGTCTCGACGTTGACTGCTGCGCTGGTCTTCTGAACTTGAGGCACTGCATCTTTCGAGGTCGCTGGAAGGTCGATGGCCAGCTTGACTGTCTCGTCCAGCTCTTTGGCACTATCTGCTGAGAATCGACCAAAGGCTACGGCGCTGTCTAGCCCCTCGCCGAAGACTATAGTCTTGTGCACCGGATATGGAACTGGCGTTCCTCTTGCTGACGTAGCCTGCAGTTTGGGGACCAGTATCGACTCTGCAGAGCTCTCCGTCATGGCCGCCACAGCATTACTCGCAACATTAGTATTGAGCGTCGAGACCAGAACCTCCAGGTTGTGTAGCCTGAGCACTCGCGACGGTACCGACAAGACCTTATACAATGGCGTGGGTGCATGCGCGTCCGAGTCTTCTCCATACCTACGCATCTCATTAGCTTCATCCCAATCCGTTTGTTGTCTTGAGGGACGACTCACTTCAATAGCACAGCGCGCTCGCGCCCCTCCCCCGCCTTGTCCAACTCCTTCTCCCACTTCTCCTCCGCCCCCAACGGATCCGCAATCAATAACCGTGCCAACCGCTGAGCGCCGACCTGACTGTTCAAGCCCAGTACTGCAACCCGCGTGACGCCATTCTCGACGGCCAGCCCACAAAGCGCCAATTGCAGTCTGCTTATGTTGACCCAAGTCTCTGCCGCACTGCTCAGCGCCGACAGCGCATCATGCAATTCCTTGTTCTGTGGCGGGATGTTCGGTCGCAGGTTTATCGCAGAGGGCGCAACGTGTGTGGATGCGGAGCGCACTCGGAGGTGTGACGGCCGCGCGACATTGCAATTGCGACAGCAGAGGGGGGATGTGGCGGGTATTCGTAGTCGTTCAATTGCTGATCGCTTCAGCCAGCTTGTCGAACGCGGCGCAAAGGCCGCCCATGGAGGCATTGGGCTGGGAGATGGGACATTGTTGGAGAAGTGGTCCAATCTTGAACTTGACGTAGTTTCGGCAGAGCTAAGCTTCTCGGACCGCTGTGGCACGTGCACGAGGTTGACCTGGGCAATGTCGACAACTGGGCTTGGAACATTACAGAAAGGCAAGGCACAGCTGCAGCGTTGAACATAGAGGTAGTCATGTGTTAGGAATGGTGCTGTCATTGAGGAGAAGCTAGCCCATGTGAGCCTCAGGGTAGGCCAGCAGATTATTACCGTTCATCGTAAGGTGTTTTCCCTCTATCGCCCGTGCATCGGACTTGCAATACGCCAGCCTTAACATACTCAAGACATCGCTAGCCTGCCGTTACAAAACTCATAAGCCTAGGCCTGCGCAGACTTCCCTTCTACTACTTCGGGTTCGCTTTGAGATCGAGAATGGTTCGGAAGTACCTAACTCCTTCGCGTGCCTCGAGATCCAGAGGACCTGAAATCATCAGTCATTGCATCACTAAACAACCTGCGAATCACTTACATGCTGATGCGTCTTGCGACTGTTGCGAGTCCTTGGTCGTTGTCTGCTTCCTTGGTCGCCTTTTCGAGAGCCTGCTCTCGGCTGAGCTCTTGAGATTTTCGCACCTCCTCATGGCTGGGTGGGAGCCGCTCGTTCTGTAGATCGACCTTGCGTGCGTCTTCGAAGCTGTGAATCGCCTGCTTAATTCCTTCAGCGCCGAGCATGAGTGTTCCCGCAGGGAGTCGGCCGCCTGATGCTGTCTTCAACTCAGTCACGCGCTCAGACTCTTCACGCAGCACTTGGAATACGCGAGAGAGTCGGCCAATGGCCAGGATCTTGTTCTTGATGGCGCGGCGCTTGTACTCGGTGGACTCTGGGTCCATGTTTTGAATAGGTGGCGAGGAAGGAGCAGAGGCCAGAGAGCTGGGCGTCTCCTCTTCGAGCTCTTCCTTGGAGCATGTGTTCAAGATGGCAATGAGCATGTCGGTGACTGTAGGGTATTAGGGGCATATCCAAATTCAGTTCGATGGCTAGACATACTCTTTTCACCAACGAATGGCAATGACCAAGTGAAGACGTCCATAAAGTTGGGCAGCCAGTAAGGGTGTGGTGTGCAGTCTGCAAGCGTCAGTCCAAGCATGCTTTTGGTGTCTTTTGATTTGTACTCACTGAATTGACGGATGTTCATGACGTTGTTTTCATACTTGAGCACAGCAGCCTTGTTGTTGTAAACGTCAAGGTAGTTGGGTGCACTGAAGATGGTCATGACACTAGGGAAGCCCGTTGTCCTTGTCTTCCTGTACATACGGTATCCAGCATCTTGCGCTTCGTGCGCTCGAATGATGGACAGAAGGTTATTCTTTTCGAGGAAGGCGCACGCCGCAGGGTATGAGAAGAAATACGAGCATCCACGGACGTGGTTGTGAACGAAGAAGTCATTAGTCTTCTCTTGCCCAAACTCCTCGAGAGGATCAGCCCAAAGGATGTCGCACATGAGGCCGTGTGTGGGTGGTTCGCGGAAACGATCAATCTATGCCAGTAAGCATAAGCTATGAGCATCTTCAGGCGCTACGTACGCTCTTCAAGTCGTCCAGAGTGTGGAGCTCGGGACTCAAGCCACCGTGTATACACAGGAACTGCTTGTTCATGACGGCAGCCAAAGGCAGCGCGCAGAACGAGTCCATGCAGGCCTCGTAGATGGCCTCGGAGTACTTGTGCTTGCATTCGAGCTTGAATGTGAAGTAGTCGGTCAAATGACGGCATTCGTGGTTACCGCGGAGGAGCCACAGTGTGTTGGGGTACCAGATCTTCAGAGACCACAGGTAAAGGACGCACTGTCGGTGTCAGCATAGGCTCGCCAATTGGTCGGGAACAAGCCATACCTCAATACTGAAGTAACCTCGATCCACATAGTCACCCAAGAACAGGTAGCGCGTCTCTGCTGGGTCGCCACCAACTTCGAACAACTTCATGAGATCGTAGTATTGGCCGTGAACGTCACCGCACACCGTGATGGGAGCATCCATCTCCAGCATATTGGGTTCTGCCTTGAGGATTTCTGTGCCCTTTCGTATGATCCATAGCGCCTGCTGCTCGGTCAAGCGGCCCTCACGGTAGAAGTGCTGCTTGAGGAACTGGATGTTGGGCTTTGTGCGATCTTGCGGTGAGAAGAATTGCTCGTCTGTGGGCGGGTTGAAGGCTGGTGCTTGGACGTCTGGCACGTGTTAGCTGGCTGCAGGCGCAGGCGAGCAGTCGCAATGGTGGCAATGCATGCAGCACAGCCCGTCCATCGTCCCGCGGCGAACATACCTTTGCAGACGCGCTCCATGGTGCTCACTTGGGTGTTGTCCTCCATGGTGTGCAGGGTAAAGTCGATCTCGGGCATCGGCTTCTTCTCGCGGACTGCACGCATGGCATTGTCAATGTACTGCGACTGGTCGACATCCTGCTTGTTGTTGTCCATGCTGGGCGGTGTCGTGGTGTGGAGCGGGCCGACAGCTGTGTGCGCGGAGCAGATGTGGAGGTGAAGGCAACGAGAGGTAGTGGGGCGAGAGCGCAGTGACCTCCAAGCTCCAGTGGCGTAGGCGTCTAACACACACGCCGAGGCTCCTTCTTGCTGTCTATCTGCAGGCTAGACGTCGAAGAATACAAGTTGGTAACGCTCGTGAGTTCTTTTCTGTTTGCGTCGTCGCGTGCTCGCTGTGCGCTGGCAATGGGGTGTTAGGGCTGAAGAGTGCAAGTGCTAGAGGGGGGACGGCGTCGCCTTGGCCATGACCCTGTGAGCCTACCCAATCAGTGGCACCCGCACGTCATAACCGGTGAATAGCCCTGCGGTAGGCCTTGGCCAAGATACCATGGCCAAAGTCTTGGTCATGCTTGCACTCGGTGTTACTCATGGTAAGCGTGCCAGAGTGTGGTGAGGTCTGGTTCGCATCGTCTTGAATTCGGTGGCACATTTTCAATCAGCGTCTCCCTTATCGGTCAGCACGTTTATGCATCTCGTTGCCCTCCTGTATCAGTTAAAGTATAGCCCCAGTTCACCAAGTCTGGAATGTCAAGGCAGACTGTTTGACATTGAGCAACATTATTAATCACTAAAGTCACTCAAGAAACACATCTCGCAGAACGAATGAGTGTTTTCATTTGTTTTTGTACATGTTGTACACAGTTTGTTGCACTCGATGACACGAGGCTGACCACAGAGTTCTCTCCACAGAGACAAAAGGGCGTGCCGACCCGATCTAGGGCCGGTCACGAAAGAAAGAATGTACAAGCAAGACAATCCAGAAATGTGCCCAGGCCAGATCCAAGTGGTATCTAGGCCAAACGAGACGAGGTATATAAATAAAGCAAACGCAATGACCCAACCAGATCCTTCCATGCAGTGTCATGTACAGCTACGCGATCCATTCCGAAACTCCAAGCCATGCAGGCCATGACCTCATACCGAACCGAAGCTCAGGTGACAGTGTTGATAATGTACAGCGTGGTGTGACGCTTAGTGAAAGTGAGCAGAGCCATGGCGGCGGTGGAGGTGACCGCGAGGGAAGTATGATCGCTTGGCAGAGGCAACAACGACACCAGCAGAGCAAGACATGCCGTTCGCAAGGTCCTGTGCGACTGCGCAGCCACGGTTGCAGAGACCAAACTGGTTCGAGCCGATACAGACAACTGCACCATCGTTCTGGCAAGGAGTGCACTCGCCATCGCTGGGGGGAGTGCCGTTGGTGGGGGCGCCACCGTACGTGGGAGGGCTGCTGGGCGGTGCTGGAGCAGCGCTGGGCTGAGCAGGAGCAGGCGGGGCAGGTTGCTCAGCAGCGGGAGCAGTAGGTTGAGCAGCAGGAGCAGAGGATGCGCCGGGAGCGAAGACACCGCCGGGGTTGGATGGAATCTCTGGCTCAACAGGGCTGGCAGACGGGATGGGAGCAGCAGACTCGACGGGAGCAGCGGAGTAGGCAGGCGGCGCGGCAGTTGGCTGCTCGCTGGCCGCAGACGACTTCGATGGGGTCTCTGGCTGAGTGGGGGTTCCAATCTGGCCCTTACCGGCGCCCATCTTTGTCATGGTGTCGCAGCCAGCGCCTGTGAGAGTGTTGCCAAGCGACCCACCGTTACCCTCAATGATGTTTTCACCAGCCTCGGGGTAGTTGAAGTCCTCGTTCTCGGCAGTGCTGCAAGAGGTTGAGGGAAGGTTGGCAACAAACATGTCTGGAAGACTGGAGAGAGCCTCGGCAGCGCTGGCAGTAGAAGCGGTACCAGATGCACTGCCAACCTGGACAGGCGCACAATTCATGTAGAACTCGCGGTTTCCCACCTTGTTGATCCAAGTCCAGCTGAAAGTGTACTGGCCATCGGGGATGCTGGAGGGCATCTTCACAGGGAAAGTAGCAGCCTGTGTGCCATCGGGGTTTTCCTCAAGGTTGGCGCTGACGTTGGAAGGACAACCCCCAACAACACTCTGGATGACTTTCCACTGTGATGATTCGGAAGGCTTGGGGTCTGTGGTAAGAGAAAATTGGCATGAACCACCACCGTGCACAGCTGAGCCAAGGAACGAGACTTCCTTGGTCTCTCCAGCGTTCCACTGGTTCATCTCGGTGATATCGTACACTCCGGTACGTTGCTTGCAGGGAAAGTCGGCGGGTTCCAGGGGGGAGCTGTTAAGTGTATCGAAGCCATAGGGAACAGGGTACTTCAGCCTCATGTGCGCCGTAGCACTGGCAGCGAGAGCCAAAAGGAGAGTGGATTGCGAGAACAACATTTTTGGTTTGTCTGGATAAATGTCGAGTTGATTGTGATGGTTCGTTCTAATCGCTAGACCTGCTGAGCGATGAAGGGAGTGTGGTGGCTGGTATCGTCTGAAGAGGGATAGATTGAGTTGATATGTTCCGAGATGGAGTAGTTGAGTCTAGCTCTTGGATGATGCGCAGCGATAGTAAAGAATGTGATATCTGCCACAGGCAAGATATTGAAAGAGACGAAAGAAGAACAAAGTCGATCAAATTGCTGTGGTGAGCGCGTGGTGGTGCAAAGACACTCTGCGGATCTGCCATGAGATATATAAGGAGAGGCATCTACATCTACCTTGCCTAGTCTGTGGCGGACTGGTGGGACTTGCGAGCAAGCTTGTGTAGCCATGCCAGGGGCCACTTATCCAGTGCCCCGGCGGATCGCCATGAAGAAGCATAGGTTGTTCGTCATGGCAGGGTCTGTCCTGCAACAAGTCATGACTCTGTTCGGCTGGTGTGCCCATCAGGGTCTAGCGGAAGGGGGGTGAGTACAGGAAGAGTGGTGCAGCAGCGAGCGTTCAGGACGCTCGGCAGGCACCATACTGCTCTGATTGGCCGTGAGGCCTTCACAAGGCAATTGTTTATGAAACGGAAGAGCGGGGAGCGACTTAGCTGGTGGGCTATTGGAGCATGGCCCGGCCGAGGGGTCCGACGTCAGGTTTGAAGTTTGTGCTGGCCGTCTGTGAGTAATGCAGGGGCGAGCTGTATCCTGGCCTATCGATAACTCTAAAGCCGGCAAGCCTCAAGCATGGTGTGGAGTGGCGATCGCCCAAGCGAAATCTGAAACGGCCAGCTACGACGCACCTCTGCCAGAGTGGCTGCGCCAAATCCCATTCGCTGTCGTGCCCAACACTGTGCACAATGGTGTAGCGCTGTTTGCTCGTCGACAGCGAACCAAGCGAGGCTGTTGCCATCTTGAGCGTGGTACGCACATGTCAGTCGCCGCCATGTTTGTGTCCCGGCGCAAGCCAGGCTGCTCATGGCCGCCGAGGTGACAAACCGGAGACTGAGATCCTCCCGTCATGCTCCCGTTTTGATTGCAGGCCGCGGGGGTGGTCAAAGACCACACGGCCAACGTCTAGAATTCATGCGTACGAAAGTTCCCGACATGGGCACCCCCCTTCTCGTGCGCAGCAAGTATTATTTTGGGCTTCGACCTTTCGCCCTCGGTCGTTAGTTCTGCTACCTCATGACGCAACGGGACGTAGACTGTCAGTTTTGCTGGTTCCTGCGTTACGAGCTGTACTGAAGCTTACGCTAACCTGTCGATTGGAAGCCGTACAGCTGGAGCCGACACTCGCGTAACTGCGCCGCATCGTGGCCGATTCAACCATCGGTCGCACCGGCGGAATCGCATCCATGCACTTGGGTGGCTGTAAAGGTCGCGAGCGGCCGTCGTGGCCACATGTGGGCTGTGGCCCGGCGGCTGTGGCAGTGGTCTCGCTTTCAGCCGATCATGAGGATCAGCTTGCCCATGGGCGCACCATCGTCTGGAGCCTCTTCAGCTTTCGTCAGTGATTGGCCAGGCACTAATATCAGCTTGTTTCACAAAAACCCTCACCCGTGAAAGTTGGGAAGCGATTGACTGTTGAATATTCAGCAATGTCTTCCATTTCGGATTTGGTCATCGAGAATGTCACGTAAGGCTTGTGCTGTTCGAATTTCTCTCGGGTCGTTTGTCACCACGCACGACGTTACATGGCTCACCGCCATGATCGCGCGTAACACTGCCAGCGCGAAAGAAAACAGCTCTTGCCGCTTTGCAGCCCACATATCCTCGTGAATGCAAGAGTAAGTGGAACACAGAATGTTTTCTCAGACAATGGGCGCCATCTGCGAGCTGTTCAGCAGTCGCAACGGCGTGCAGCGAAACATGCAGGAGTAAGGATGGCTTGACTCTGTGTCACATCCTCCCCCTCACAGCGGCTACACGCCGCTGTATGGATACAAGTGAGAATGAATCACGCTCAATGTTATTGGGTGATAGGCACTGAGACTTGCTGTGGTGTTTCCTTACCAAAGTCTGTTCCAGTCGATACAATCACTGCCCAGGTTTGCGCTAACGTTCCCACCCCACACCATTCTTTCATGAGAACATGGTAACCACACTCTAGTACCTGCCGCTTCGAGGCTTGATTGACCTTCAATTTCCGCACCATGCTGGCCGTGCGAAACAGTAGTTGGGCTTTCGTTTTTTTCTTGTCATAGGGTTCTTCACAACCCGAACCGCTCTCCAATCTCCGTCTCGTCCATTCACACTATGGAAGTATCATCGCCAAGGCGGAGGAGCACGGGCTGATCTGGCTATTCAGTATCTGATTGTCTAGAGATAGCTTCGAAGTCGACTGGTATTCCGGGCGCAACTAACTTCAGGAAGTTTTATCCGTCCTCGATGCTCTTGCGCGAGAGGTCGTGTACTTTCAAAATCCCTCGTACGGGCGGGCCGTTCGGCTTCACCCGCCTTGTAGTGGTGGTATGTAATTCCTCATCTGCGAATTCAGCCAATCAACCCCTAGAGCGACAACAGTACATCGAACAAGACGCAGCGATCGTGATCTACACGCGTTGTGCTTGTGCAACAGAATCGTACTTACACTGCATAACCTACTGACCATGGTGGGCTAGTCTCGACAGCAACTACACAACGGCAGCAGAATGAGACTGCTTGGAGTATGTCTTAATATATTCCCATTCGATCGCTGCAAAGTGTAAAGTAGGCCAGACCTCCATTTGTCTAACCCTCTGAACCCTTTCGAAAAGACCTGACCTTCATCTCCAGCCACGTCGTTTTCGACCTGACTCTTACGAACGGCGTCCTCTCAATGCCAATATGAACCCTTCCGTCCCCACCACCAATGAAGTCCCCGTACCCATACCTCGCGTCCACCTCCTTCAGATGCCGCGCACGACCCTTCTTGTTGAGATGTGATGTCCCTCTCATATCTTGGACAGCCGCACTAGCAGCGAATAGGGCGATGAGAGCGGCAATAGAGGTTGGCATCCGCGCGAGGTACTGGCCCGGCCGGCGCATGTACACGATGATTGCGACAATCGCATAGGTGCACAAGATGCCCTCGGAGATTGCGAACATTGGTGTTGACAGGAAGAGACGCTTCTCTGGCTCAACTCGCCAGGCTTGGAGTGTGGGCGAGTTGCGCTCCTGATGGGCTACGAGAAGTTGGTCTTTATTGGTGCCCAGCCAGATGGCGAATAGGAGTGAGTATGCTTTCGTAAGGGGTCCTTCGATGTCCTTCATACTTGGGAGGCCTTGAGTTGGATCAAGCAGTCGAGTGCTGTTAGACATGTGCGCGGCGAAATAGTTAATGAAGTCCCCAGAAAAAGAGTCGTTGTGCCACTGGGGACTGTCCGTCTTAAAGATGTACTTGTTCGATTGCCCGACCAAGTTGACTATATCGTTGTTGAACATGGTGGTGTTGCCTTCTGGGTTGACGTTGCTGACGGTGACATCCTTCGCATTCTGTTGCAATCGACCATCTGCATCGACTTGTATGGTTGCGTATCCGGTTGTGAATCTAGGTTTGCAGTGAACGAAGACTGCGTTTTCTTCGTCAAGCATCGTCGTCTTCACCTCGCCACAGCTTCCGTTGGGATCGCGGACCCATCCCAAGACAACTGACCCCATGCAGACATCCACCTCTGCCTGAGTAGCGTTTGCCGTTGGACCAAGTACCAGGACGAGCTCCAAAGCGCTCGTGCCATTTACACAACCCCCATCCGCACCGATAGGTCCCCTCTGCACATATGTTCCCGTCTTCGTGCATCGGACTTTCGTGCCATTGTCGCTTGCAATCGTGACATTGACCGATGGACGAATCGTTGAGCTCGTTGGGATCTCTTTCAACAAGCCCGCCTGGAACTCGTCACTGGAGTTAAGAGCAGCGCCTGTTCAAAGTCAGTCAGCAACACTGGAGAAGGGATCGCGAAGTAAGGCCGCTCTTTAACGTACATTCGAGCTTTGCACCGAACGACTGCGTCCGGCCTGCAAGTCGAGGAGGTAGAGTATTGTTTCCACTTTCTGAGAACATTGGCAGGTAGAACATAGTCTCGTCCGTCCACGCTGGCAAGGGGATTCCTTGCTTCAGATAGGAGTCCGCGACCAAAAAGTGACCCTCCCCATTCCCACCTAGATAAGCCCCAGACGACTCAAGAGAGCCAAAACTATTACCGCCTATGGGTCCAATACTGCCATTGATGGAGACAAACTTAAGATTCAGTGGTGGTACCAGCGTCGTGGAATGTCGCATATCGATTGTAATCTGGTTGAAAAGTCCAGAGAAAGCAACGGCGAGAAGGTTTGCTAGCAGAGCCATTGCACACACGGCAGCCAATACGAAATGCTTGGTACGTAGAGCTTTGAAGATAACGAGTTGAGGAGGCAGTGAGCTGTAGTCGGCATCAATGGAATTCCGAGCACGAGCCTTGCAACCTCTGAGCTCTTCCAGTGGTTGCAGCATGCATAGAAGGCGGTTGATGAGGATCCACATCGGTTCGATAAGCGTTGCAATAGCGGTGGGTAGATAGTTCTCGACTATGTTCTGGACTAACGTGTTCGAAGATGGCAATGGCAAGCCTGAAGGGCAGTCAGCGGGATTGTTGCAGATAGCGGCTGTAATATTTTCAAGCGTACCTTGAGCGCGAGCTTTGATGAAGATCGCCGTGAGGCCAATGGCTAATCCAATGAATGAGCCCACAAGCGGGAAAGCAAACCATAGAGAAAATTCGTTGGGCCTGACAGGCTTTGCAATGTCTGATGTGGTGTTACGGCGCTGAGCTGCGACAGGCAGCAAAGTATCGTCATCAATGCTCGTCGCGCTTGTATCAATCTCGACGATACTATGCGTCATGTTAAGCTGCGTTCACAGGGAAAAGCCATTGCAGCACTCACCCGGGTCCTGAGCCATCGTCCACCAGTTTATATCGTTTGTGGCCAAGATGGTCCTTGATTCCCTCCATGGTACAGCAATCTAAGCCTTCCATATCAGTCAAGAGAGCTTGGTTGTCTGCAACCATAGCCATGACCGAAGCGATGGTGCTTGGATTGGATTTCAAGTGCTTCTTTCGCGTGATAGATAAGTATAGCAACGCCATAGCGGCTAAAGAAATTGCGCCTAGAAGGCCTTCCACGATATAGACGAAGACGGGCTCAAGGACGACTGCCTCCATTCTTTCTTGAACTTTCCCAGCAGTAGCGGCTGTAGTACTGAAATTTTGGTCCAGGATGTCTCTCATAGCTCGAGAGAACATCAGTCTGTATGCATCGGCATACGACTTTGCCAGGATCTGCCAGTCTAAGTAGTCTTCGAGAGGACGTTCGCTTACAGCCAAAGCGAGTCCCACCATGGGCTGGACGGATGCGGCACCGGTCGCGCCGCTACTTAGGCTCACATTCGTTCGGCCGATATAGTCGAAATAATCTGGTATAGCTTTTATGGGCAGTACATCGCTTCTGACTTCGCTGCCGAGTGAGCTGCTACTCATGAGTTCCTCAAAAGTAGTTGTGTTGAACAGATCAGTTTCCAAAGCGCTCTTGTTGCCTGAAGGCTTGACCTCAGATGGAACCAGCGTCTTCGCGTCGATGGTCGCTGAGACTTGTTGCTGATAGTACATCGGCCAGCAAAAGATTGAAGTGACATCTCGAGTAGGGTCGCTGTCCCTGACCTTGTTGCGCTGGATAGCAGCATAGAACGTGTGGTTGCTCGTGGCAGGACACGCGCTATCGAGCGAATAGTCTGCGAATCCTTGGGGGTTCCAATAGCCCACGTACATGGCGGTGAATTCCTTATTCTGTAGCACAGTTGAGTTGTTTGCTTTGTTGACCCCTATTGCGTGTTTCGTTAGTATCTGGAGATACGCATTCTGCATTAATGTAGAAGCTTTTGCATACCCATGGTGAGATTTCCGTCGAGACCATAGGTGAATGAACATCCGTTGGTACTATTTGCCACAAGTCCACGACCCATCGGGTTCAAGCTGGCGACAGCAGGCTCACAGTAAAGGTCAACACTATACATCGTAGTAGGTGCTGTCCAGTTCCCGTGGCTCGAAGCGCGCGTAGACGTGTTGCTCGATGGTCGAGTTGGCGCGAGTGTATAGTTTCTCGTCATGTATTGAGAGAGAGTCTCATTGAGTGCTGCTATCGCGTACGTAGATTGTGCGAACCCAACACCAAGTCTTGATGCTTGTTCGCTTGCGGGTATGAACTCGTTCGATCGAGCAAATGGCATGTTTAGGGTTCGAGTAATGGTCTTGGTAGAAAAGATACCTGCCTGCGTAGGGACGAGGCCCCAGGTGACAAACACTACCGCAATAGATGCCCAAAAGACGGGCCAATGCCTGATAACACTTAGCGATGGTACAACTATGATTTGCATGTGATCAGGGAGGGTGGGAATATCTTGAGCGACCGGTTGCTTACTTATCTCTAGCAGCCTTGAAAGGCACGAAGGGCATGAAGTCGAACGGATACTGTAGAAGCAGAGAGTCCTTCCCCAGTGCGCCATTTTCTTTGCTTAGCTGATAGTAAGGCTCCATTCTCTTGGTTTCTAGGTCGATCCATGCCCAGTAAATGCTGAATATGACAGCAATGATGGTGGGAAAGTACAAGTACAAGAATGTTTTATGTAGTGGTAGATCATTGATGTTGGTTGCAAATATGATGCCGTGGTCTCGCTGACTTCTGGAGAGAAGTACCTGCAGCACAGCAATGAGAGACCAGCATATCGCGATGGTGAAAACCAATACAGGTGCTCGAAGCGCAGGTGGCTTCCATAACCCCGGATCTGTCACGGTTAGGACAACATCACTTTGCTACTGGGGTTGAGAACGTGCTAGATCCAGTCTTCTGACGTGCAAAAAACGACGGAATTACGCTGACTTCAGGTGACTTGGTAGTAGTTGGAAAGCTGGAGCGCGCAACCTGTGCGCTAGCTTCCATGATGAGCCGGTGAATCGATCAACGAAGGAAAGAGCGAAAAATCGATGATAGAGCAAAAAATGCAAAGAATTACAGGCTGTAAAGCCTGGAAGCTGATAGTCCCTGGCCACATGATGGCTGCAGTGGTACTTAACGTCGTGGTGGTGCAGCATAACCGCCGCCCAAACGAAGCTAAACGCCGAGCCGCGCCGCAATGTCTGCTGGAACGAATCTCATCACTGCGTTTAGCGACGGACCACAAGGCTGGTACCTGAGTGCAAGGCTGTTAATAGTCCTTGGAGATCACCACGTGCACGCGCATGCAAGTCAGCCGAGGTAGTATGTACATCTGAGTGCGTCCTGCTCACTGGAAATAACTATATTTAACGTCTAGTACGCCATGTCGTATAGTTGCTTCTTAGTATATGTGTTGTACCTTACCCCCTGAATTGCTGCTGGTCGAACTTTGTGATTCAGCGGTCGAGATTGGAATAATGTGGTCCTCTTCATTGTCCGCGAGAGGTGATTCTGATTCTCGTCTGCGCACTGATGCCCAGCGATATTGCGATGTAGATTCGGCTGCGAGCTGGAGGCATCGCAGGGCTTTACGCAGAAAAGTGAGTTGTGCCAAATTGACTGCGCCGCACAAGCCGAACCACTGCCAGCCACTAGATTAGCGACGCATTCCAGTTACGGGAAGGGCACCGCGATTCTGAGATGCTGCCTCGCTATTTGAGTCTTCGCCTCATTCCGTGTCGAGGAGCAATACCCATCTCTCGGTCGCTTGGGCTCGCACTTGCTGTAGCGGTGTTGCGATCTAACAACAGATGCTCGACCTTCCTCGTAGGGGAGTAGCACTGCGGCCGGAGCGCGCCGACGTCTTATCAGGCCCGGCATCGATATGTGTCCACTGAACGCTGAACACGACATGCTGGAATTACTCAACGACTGGGAGATTTACAATCTGAGGGCTACGGCTGCTGGAAATTGTCTGGTCTCTTGGCAGCTTCAATAGATTTTGTCCTGGTGTCACAGTACTCAGCAAATGCATCACCTATTGCTGAAATGGTTTAGCGGGGCCGCTAGTGCACAAACGGAGTAGGTAGATACCAATCTTATGTACACACCCCTCATCGACACTTAACCCCAACCTCTGATCTTCTTGTTTGTTCTTAAAATACAATTGAATATCTCGTACAAGACCACACTTCAATATGGATTCTAAAGTCACATACCTCCTCTCCCTAGGTGCTGTCCGAGACCGAGCCAAGTTGGTCGGTGAAGCTGCTCAGGCCGGGAAGCTCAGCCACTTTGATGTCCACGAAGAGCGATTGAGTGCTGCTGCAGATCTTGTCACATCTGTCATCAGAGTAAGTTGATAGTTCTTCTCCCAAAACAAACCTCAAATCAACAAGGAACTTATCTCTTCACCACTAGCGCGACTTTGGGCCAAGCTCATTTCACACCATCCCTCCACATGGCCGCTGGCAACACTTCGAAGTGGGCGGTGTTCCTCGTGTCAGCAAAGAGATTGAATCATGGAAGAAGAATGGTGCCGATGACTTGGAGGTGACTCGCCGCTTGATCGACCTTTTCTTCGTATCTGTGCTCCTGGATGCTGGAGCTGGTGATCATTGGCGGTATGCAGAGCCCGGAGCTGGTGCCACCTATGAGCGTAGTGAGGGAATCGCAGTAGCCAGCTTCTACATGTTCAAGAGCCTTGCTTATGCTACAAAGAAGGATGAAGCAGCGCCGATTGTTGATGGTAAGCATATCACTGCTTTATTACGTATGAGGAGCGACTGATCACCTTCAGGTAACGGATTGGCAAACCTCACAACCGAGGCATTGGCAGAAGGTTTCCAGATCTCCGACAGCAACCCCATCCTAGGACTTGAATCTCGTGCAGATTTGTTGAGAAGCTTGGGAAAGGCATTGCTCTCTCAGCCAGAGGTCTTCGGTAAAGAAGGTCGTCCTGGTAACGTTGTCGGTGAGTGTGCGTCCGGATGAACTGCAAGCAAATACTGAACCAGCCCACAGACTATATGACCAAGACAGCGAAGGACTCCTCAAAACTGGACGTCAAAGTATTCTGGGACGTTCTGCAAACCCTACTCATCCCATGCTGGCCCAAGGACCGAACATCCGTGAACGGCAAACCAATCGGAGATGCATGGCCACTCAGCACTCTCAAAAACATCTCGACATCTATGACTGCTGATGACACGGAATTCATCATGCCATTCCACAAACTCACTCAGTGGCTGGCGTACTCCCTTATGGTACCATTTCAGCGCGTTCTGGGTCTCGAATGGATCAATGCCGACGCTCTCACCGCACTACCAGAGTACCGTAACGGAGGCTTGTTCGTCGATCTGGAAGTACTTACGTTGAAGAAGGAGTCGCTAGAGCGAGGTTTGAAGGCATCTGGAAGCTCTCTACCCATGTTCAAGGCTGGTGATGACGTGGTAGTCGAGTGGCGGGCCATGACGCTGGTGCTGGTCGACAAACTGTACGGGATGGTGCTGGAAAGGATGGATGGCGCGCATTTGAGCATGGCTCAGCTACTTGAGGCAGGAACGTGGAAATCTGGACGCGAGATGGCGGCAAAGAAGAGGCCTGAGACCAAGTCGAGTCCTATCATCATTGAGAGCGATGGCACTGTATTCTAAGCCAACACTATGGACGCTGAATGATTGAAAGCGATAGCCGCAGATGGTCAAAACAAGATTCCTCCAACCAAGTCCGCTTCATACAAGACTTGCTTACGATGGTCTTTATATACTTACATCCTATGCAGACCTACTATGCTCCACCGTTCATTTGAACGCACCTACCTCACGTCTCCTGACCACCAATTAGCATATCCCCTCCAGCAAAGCTCATGCACACTTACCACCAGCTTACGAAATCCTTGGTCCCAACATCTATACCCAAATCCTTCAACACACTAGTATCAAGATGACAATCATACGGTCTAACCGTCCCATCTGCTGCCTTTTCCTCCGGCTTGTACGGCTCCATCCCATCCAACGGCAATCCCATAATATCCGCAAACTTCTGACAAATCTGCCACTTTGTCATGCAATCCTCTGAGCTGAACTGCAGAACAGAAGGCAAATCGCGTTCACTCGTTCACCACGTCAGCTTTCATCGCGTCTACCAGCACTGCATCTCTTCGTCGCAGCAGGGACAGTGCAAACTCACGCATTCAAAGGGTCAAGATACAGTTTCGCGATATCCCGACACACTCGCCCCACATCCTGCGTGTTTGTCGGATACCGCAGCGCATAGTCATCGATTTGGATCTTGGACTGTCCTGGTTCCAGACTCTGCGAGGCCCAGAGTTGCGACATTAGGACGTTTACTGCGCTGTCTTTTGGTTCGTTGGCGGGGCCGTAGAGGACGGGGACGCGTAGAACCACGATTTTATTCTTGCTGCCGCTTTTTCGTGCGATTTCTAGGACTGCATTTTCACCGTCGAGTTTGGTCTGGCCATAGACGTTTGGGGGGTTGGGGGGTGAGTCGACTTTGTAGGGTGCTTCGCCTGGGTGTCCCGAGAAGACGTAGTCTGTTGAGATGTAGATGAGGAAGATGCCCCGCGATGCTGCGGCTTCTGCGAGGGCACGGCTGGAGTCTACGTTGAGTTGTCTGGCAGCCTTGGGGTCTGCTGTGCAGGAATCGGGGAAACGATTGGCTGCACAGTGGACTATTACTTTGGGCTTTACTTCATCGAGGACTCGCTCAATTTCAGAGTGGTTGAGTATGTCGAGTTTGATGATCTCGGGAGGCATTATGCGATTCACGGCTGTTCCTACGGCAGTCCAGCCATCTAGGTCGAATTGTCGCTGTACCTGGCCCCCAAGCAGACCGCTGGCTACATCGTGAGATCAGCCAGCGGTATTGTTATGTTGGTCGAGGTCGGATTACCTCCAGTAACGAGAACATCTTTCTGTGTCATTTTCTATCTAGTACAATGTTCTCCACGTCGATGGTAGTGGCATGGTACATCAATCAAGGTGACGACGGACGCCCGTGCGCTCCCACGTGAACGCGAGCGCGCAGACCCCTGCCCGCAACCACGTCCGTCGCGCCGCCAGCCCCAAACCCCAACCAACTATCCACAAACAACACCACGCGCACACCCACACCCCGCCTGCACAATGTCGACAATAACACAGCAAGCTTCGCAGAGCTCGTATCCGTATGCGCCCCTCCATTCCCCACACCAACACCCCCCCAATGCCATCTCACAACTGCTAACCACGTCCACACAGGCCCGTCCTACCAAAAGACTTCAACGCCAACCAGCCCAAGACCATCCGCCTCTACCCGCTTAGCAACTACACATTCGGCACCAAGGATGGCCAGCCTGAGGAAGACCCGTCGGTGCTGGCGCGCCTGAAGAGACTGGAAGAACACTACACGGAACATGGCATGCGCAGGACGTGCGAGGGCATTCTGGTGTGCCATGAGCATAACCACCCGCATATCTTGATGTTGCAGATTGCGAATGCTTTTTTTAAGCTGTAAGCTACTCTTAGCCTGCTACACACTAACTATTGCGCATGCGCGCTGTGGATGGCGGTTGTAGTTGAGTTGGCGAATGCAATGGACAAGGCTGACCAAGCTACAGACCAGGTGACTACCTCCGCGCCGAAGACGACGAAATCGAAGGCTTCAAGGCACGCTTGAATGAGCGCCTTGCACCTGTCGGCACGCAGTTTACAGGCGAAGGCGTCAACGATGAGTGGCAGGTTGGCGACACGCTTGCGCAGTGGTGGAGGCCCAACTTCGAGACGTTCATGTACCCGTTCATCCCCGCGCATGTGAGCAGGCCCAAGGAGTGCAAGAAGTTGTATTTCATCCAGTTGCCCAGGAGTAGTACGTTTGTTCCCATTCGCCATTCCCCATCTCCCACCTACCGTCCCCCCCACAATTTCTCCACAATCTCGAAGAATTTAGAACGAACGCCTGCTAACACACCCATCAGAAGTCCTCTCCGTCCCCAAAAACATGAAACTCCTCGCAGTCCCCCTCTTCGAACTCTACGACAATACCGCCCGCTATGGCCCCCAACTCTCCGCTATCCCGCATCTCCTCTCCCGATACAACTTTGAATTCGTAGACGAGCAGGGAAACGTCTCGGCGTGTACACCGGGTACGGGACCCACGGACGGCGAGGCGCCAACTACCAAAGTACTGGCTGGTGGTGAGGACGTCAGAATGGAACACAACGGCGATGGAGCGAGTGATGTTACGGTTTCTTAGGAGGCGCTTGTTGGTGTTGTGGTGGATGTTGTGTTGGAATTGGTTGGGAATGGTGCATAGGTGGCGTTTTTGGGCGTTTTTGGTGCTTTCAGGAATTCCTGGGGGAGGGACATGGATGGTGGAAAATGTGGTTGACAGCGCGCGCGCTCTTGCGTCTGGAATAAGCGGCGATGCGATGTGGTCAGTGCAGGGGAGAACAGGCATCATTAGATCGCAAAGAGGTAGTGTCTCAGGGCTGGTATGTATGTAACACGCCATAACTCGCACTCTGGCGCAGAATTAGAGAGAGAGAAAAAAAAGCACAATTCTTAGCATTCGCTATCCCAAATGATGAGCTCATCGGTTGTAGTATGTCAGACTAAAACTGCGAAAATTCTAGTCAATAGGAAAAACAAAATATATACTTTGGGGGGAGGGGGTTTCAAACAAAATTCATGGACTGTTGGGACAGTATGGGGAGAGAGGAATGCGCTGGTTTTGTGTGTAGCAGCGTGGACTACTGAAGATTGGTGGGTGAGAGTTTTGTGGCAAGGAATGGAGGAGGGTTGGAAGAAGATTGGAAGAAGATTGGAAGATTAGAGATGTTTATATACTAGGATAACGCGGTACAGTACATATTACATAAAACAGTGCTATATAAGCACTCTGTACATAGGGCGTATACCTTTACCCTAGGTCTTGCTTTAGACAAACTTCTGTGTAGAAGCCTGTTAGTATAGCGTGGAAAAATGCGTAGATAGAAGGAGATGCATTATCCTCTTTAAAAGAGCAGGGTAGGTAGAAGGAGGATGCGTGGATAGTAAGAGTAGGAAGTAGGAAGTAATGTTTACAATTAGAGATAAAAGGGACTGTAGACGAGAGAGAAAGAGGGTAGGATAGTTTGTGTAGGTAGTAGCTAATATACACAAATATAGAGAAGAAATAAAGAGGAAACCAGCCTTCATCTGTCACGTAGTAGAACTAAAGAAAACCTGACATCCTAATAAGGAAGATGCAAGAATAGAAAGAAAGAGAAAGAAAAAAAAAGAAAAGAAACCAGCACATCTCCGCCCATGTCCCAAGTTCTCCACCTCAAACCAAAACACCAAGCAAACCCTAAAAAGAAGCAAAACCTTAGCATTCCAGAATGAAGACAAAACATGCTCTGGAAGAGATCTCGCTAGGAAGCCGCTTTAAGCATCTTCTTTAGGCTGTTTCCATGTTCCGCCAATGTCGCTTTACGCTGCTTTTTGCCCAGTTTTGCGTACTCGCGGAATTTGAGCATCGCAGACTCTTGTTTGCCCCTGCCGATGATGACGCTGTCCTCTTCGATGCCTCGAGCCGAATAGTGCATCATCATCGAAGTGCCTCCGCCAGTGGCTACTTCTGTCCAGGTGATTTTGACCTGTGTACAGGTTAGTCTTGGAGATGTGTGTGCGTGGTAGATTAAAAACGTACGTTACGTTCTGCAACTTCCTGTTTGAGAGTTTGCACAGACTGCTTCTTCTGCTCGTCGTAGGAGGTCCTCTTCGTCTTTGGAGTCGGATCAGGGGTCTAGATGATTCAAGTCAGTACGTGTAGTTTTCTTCACTGCGCGACAATCAACGTACCTCAGGGTCCGAAGCAGGAGCTCTACGGCGCCCAGCACGAGCAAGCAAAGGCTCGTCGCTGGTGTAGTCGTCGTCGTTACCTCCATCATCTTCATCGACGTAAGTAGGATCACCAACAATGTCGTCGTCGACGTCGTTGACGAAGTCGTCGCCATTGAGCGGAGGAGGTTGAGTTCGGTTGCTGATGTTGACGGGGAGAGATCTACGACCTATGCCTCGAGTTTCGGCGACGCTAAGGCGAGCCATTTTGTTGTTTCTGTTGTAGATTGAAAGAGTGATATGGGATAAAAGATGTGGTGTAGAAAGGGAGAAGTAGAATACAAGGAAGCTTCTTTTACGTCTGCCTCTGGACCTTCAGAAGTAGCACTTCTGTCACCGCTTATCTCTTGCTATTCCTGCAGTTCTAACGCCGCTCACCTAAACCCCGCAAATAGGCGGTGACGGCCACTTTCTCTCAGCATTGCGCGTAGCAGCTGCGCTAGGTAAAGGTACCAGATTATGTCTAAGGTCTGACAAACCTAGATGCAGGGTGACCTTTGAACAAGTCTGTGGCAGTGAATAATAGACCGAACAAACCAAGCGATTCGGATCATAGTGGCGAAGAATTGGTGTTGTTAGTATCTGTAGTGCCGTTCCATTGGACACATAGAGCGGCAGGTTCAATGCGTCACCGCGCTTTTAGCAAACGGCACTACATCAAAACGCGAAATGAGATTGAGACGACCACGGACTCTGGGCCTGGCAGGTACATACGTCCTCATGATACGACAACTGGCGATATTCGTCATGATGCTAGACCTTCGCCACAAGCAGACCCGAATCATCGCAGCTGTCAAGACATTATCATTTGCAAGAATATCAATTAAATCCATGCTACCTAACCTAAACCGTCTAGAAAATACCACACAGATTAACGCATCAGACACCCATCCTCTGCACAACCACAAGAGCGCCACTTGATCCAGCTCAACCTCCGTTCAAGAGCGGTATCCACTTGATCCAACAACAACCCAGCAAAACGAGAAGAAAACACGCGTGCGTACATGGACCCTATGACACTAATAAACAGCGTTTTATACACTCTTGGCCATTTCATCATCTCCCAGCAAAACACGACTTTGACTCGTTGGCGGGGAAAACTGTAACCGCTGGGGCAGAATGCAACACAAAATCGTGATATCGTAGAATAACTAGCGATACAAGGACGAGCAAGGATTCGCACTACATTACCTAATATTGAAAAATGCGCGAGATGTGGGGAGACATGCGGGACAGGTGATATTTCGCGCGCGTCAAACTTGGCATGCTCACGGTTCATGGCGGCGAGTCCGGCAGGTGTGCAAAACATTTTGGATGTATGTCTTAATTATCCATCCCCCCCCCCCCTTTCTAGAAGCTTGTTCTCACAGCTCAGCTAAACTACGCTATGCTAACTACTACCTTGCTTCTCTCGCGTTGGATGGAGTGGAGTGGGGTGGAGAATGAGGAGGAAGAGGGAAGAGAGAAGAGGGAGGGGGAAGTTCGTGTGGAGAGTGGGATTGGATGATTGAGTGGGATTGGATGATTGGGTGGGATGGGATGGGATGGGAGGGAAGGGAAGGGAAGGAGGGTGATGAGGGTCGAGGAGGGTGTGCTTGGTTGATTATGTGAGTTATGTTGGATGTGGGTTGTAAGAGCGGAGGGAATGAGGCAGTATGTATGGTCGGTCTTCGATAGCGACTAATCTTCCACTTCCCCTATTCCAACGAGGGCTCACTTTTAGATTGTGAATTCGCAAACAACACCAAGAATAGTGAGACATGACGATTGAAGTAAACGGGACCAGACACAGAAGCATACTCACAGTCACAGCTCGAACCCGCACCATGACCATGAGCCAAAGAGATTCCAAAGCACATTCATATTAAATGACCGCCACACCTACCACACGCTAGAAGAACAAATTACCAATAAACATACACACGCAGCCCACCCCATTTGAAACGACAGAACATTCCATCCACACAATCCCTCACACTTGCATCATTATCCTTCAAAAGTCCTCTCCCAACCTCGGCTTTCCACCCTTCCAGTCATCCCTCTCATAGTACCTGAAGACGAGATCATACCCATCCAGATCATGCACAATACGGTCCACCCTCTTGTATCCCTTGATCGTCTCCATGCGCTGCGCCTTCTCCACGCCCTTGCTCGGGCGGTCCTCGGTAGCGGGCTTAGCTTCGAAGAGCGTGACGCTGAAGCGGCCAGGCTTGAAGATGCCCACAACGTGTTCGACAACGTCTGCCGTCTCGCGGCCGGTCTGGCGGGCGGGTACGTTGGTCTCGAAGGAGGCGTAGGAGCATTGGGGTTCGGGGGTGACGTGCACGGTGAAGTAGTGAGTTGCGTCCGAGCCCTTCTTGGAGCCGTTGGGGGCGCCACCGGGAGCGGGGACGACACCATTGGCGGAGAAGCCGCAGGGGGTGAAGAGGTAGGCGTCGATGCGGGCGTCGGGGTACTTGGAGGTCGGATAGACGTCCGCCAGGCCGCAGGCCTCGGAGACGACGCTGCCAAGGGTGTGGCCCTCGGTAGTCAACTCCTCGGGGAAGGTGAGCTCCTCGTCGGAGTTGAAGCCAGAGTGGTCAGATGAGGTCTGCTCAAACACATCAAAGCTGCCGTCAGAGGGAGGGTGGCTGTTGGCCGCAGAGTTGAGGACGGTGGATCCACCAAGGCTCTCAGACTTCTCCTCTGGAATGGCCCCGAGCGACTGAATGGCGTTCTTGCGAGCGTCACGGGCCCTCTGGAGGTAGCGACCTTCCGCAACCGCACTTGCGTCCTCTAGATAGAACTGACGGGCGTTCTTCTCATCGAGGTCAGTCATCAGAACCTCCAGAGTCTCATCCTCCTCCTTGTCCGTGATGCGCTCAGGTAGCAAGCGCTGCGGGTGGCTCACAAACTTTGTCTCAGTCTCGGGAATCTCCTCTGCTGGGCTCTGAGGCGGAGTGAGGCGCATGTCAGGACCGGTAATGTACAAGTACCAGTGCTCGCCGTTCATCTTGCCAATCATATATGCGCTCCCGCCTTGGAAGCGTTGATCGAGGTACTTGACTTCATCGCGCCAGCTGCGGTGAGGACCGCGCTGCTGATCGGGGTAAAGGTAGTTCTTCCTGCTGTAAAAGACGCGGTATGGCGTGGCAGCGGGAGCGATGCCCGACCCAGCGGGAGCAGTAATGTATGGGAAGCCGGCATTGACGGCAGCAATCTCGAGCATGCGCGTCAGTCCCCAGAGGAGAGTTGTAGTTCCGCACGTCTTGAGGACGAGCTTGTGGGGGAAGACAAAGAAGCTCGATTCGGAGAGCAAGTAGGCATCGACGTGCTCAGACTCGATGACTGAGAGGACCTTGCAGTTGACGAGGTCAAGCATCTCCTTCCAGACATCGGCCGAGACCTTCTTGAGACCGAGCGGGCCAGCCTGACCGGGCAGGTCGGTAGCGGAAGAGCTGAACCATACTTCTAGGAGCTTCTCGGGGCCTGTAGTACGTCAGTCAAGCAGCCTCTATGTAGCATGATGGGGGTACACACCTTCAAAGGCATTGGAGGAGTCGAGGTCGATAGTGGCCTCCTTGTTGATTGTCAATTGCGGGGTACCAATATGCGACGACGGCGACGCAGTGTAGTGCTTGGGAATTTCAGTAGCGACCATCTCTTTGCAATGCGGCGGTCGCGCGCACAAGACTACTACTACTACTGTGGAGGGGTGTGTCGTTTGCTAGGAAGCGCAGTGTGCAAGCTCCGAGGCTGGGCTAGGTGAAGCGCAATCTGCCGCTCAGACAAGCAATGCGGTGCTCGCCTGAGTAGAGAAGGCCCACAGGTCGCGAGAATGGGCGAGGCTGGCGTGTGCCAGCAGCAAGCGGGGGAGAGTGTAGGAGACCGACCGTAGTCGATGTTAGGGAGGTCGGGCGGAGAGGGGAATAAACGAGGCTTTGCGCCGCGAAATGTTGACAGTCGGTGTGGTCCTCGCACCAGATTCCGATACCCTGGGCAAGTATCGGGTCCAGCAGACGAGGAGATCTGCTTAGTGGGGGGTTATGGTGGACGGTTGGTGGTGGTGGTGGTGGTCGTTTGTGGCGGGTGTTATCGAGGCCTGGGGAAGAGGTTAGTACTGTAGGTTGTAGAAGAAGTACTGAAAATGTCGTTGAATGTAGCGATGTGTAGGGGGTGGGTGTGAAGGGTGCGATGTCGTGACGACTCACTTCGCAGGCTTGGACAGAAAGCGTACCAGGTCTTCTTGACGCATGGAACAGCGGATGTGGGCAGTGGTCGGCAGTCTGCGGGCTAGGACAGCCTAGGCAGTGTGATGGAGGGTGTGAATATGGTCTGCCAGCTTGACGATGGAGGATTGGCAGGGGGCGTAGAGCAACGAGGGCACTTCAATGGCGTTGGGCGCTGATGCAGCGGCTGGCAGGTGTCAGTCGCAACGTTCCTTCTGTGACAGCTGGTGGTGTGGTGTGGTGTGGTGAGGTGAGGTGAGGAGATGGTGTCGAGGAGTGAAGGAAGGCACGTACAGCGACACGGTCACTTTGGGCAGGCGCGGCAGTTTGTTGTTGGGGCGACAGACGGCGTGCGGGCGTTGGGCGTTCACGCGACAGTGATTTTTGTGCGAGTGCGGTTTTTGCAGGCCAGACGTGTGAGGTCACCGCCAACCGCACGAGCCAATCCCCAACCGGCCTGCACCGCCGCCGCCGCCGCCGGCCGACAGCCCAAGGCTTTCCCTCCAAGCACGATTCCTGCGCATAGTGACCATTGGTAATTACTTTGAACACATCGCAATTTACATATATATATATATATATATATATATGTTTATATATATCAAGTCCTACAGACCAGCCTGCAGAGTGACCAAGCACACGCTCAGCGCGCAGCAAGGAAACCACCATCTGCCCATTTCGATTTGACCATCTCGATTTGACCATCTCGATCGCATGCGCCACACTATACCAGATACACACACAAATCGCGCTCCTCGCCCTCATCTCAGCCAGCCTCGTCATGTCCACACCGACATCTCCATCCGTCTCACATGTGCATGGCCTAACCCAGCCAAGTCCCAAGTGCTTTCAAAACACGTACGCAATCCTGCCCATTGGCTGCCCAACGTCTTACTATAGTATTCCCCTGCCCAACCGTCATATACCCATCCATATCATCACCCTCCAGCGACCCCATCTCCAGCCCATTCATGCGCATAAAAGCGCCTCTATATACCTATATCAGTCTTCCACACTTATTACTTGCCTTTTTTCAACCATTAGCACTGCCGTTCTCAGCAGTCTTGCCCAGCTTGCCTAGCCTACCGGTCTTGACCAGACTACCCACGAAATCTCGCAGATCCGTCACCAGCAGATCTGGAGCTTCGAAGCCGGGCAGTGTGGCGGGCTGTTGATGGCGCTTCACCCACGCCATGTTCCAGCTTGAGGTGCCCCACATGAGTGGTGTTGCTGTTCCGGCTTCGCTACTTTGCCTTGCGCTCTTGCGTGCGTAGAAGGTGCTGACGCCCAATGGTACTGGCGAGTATGTGTCTTGGAGTGCTGCAGTGTCGAGATGTGCGCGACGTAACCAGCGCAGCGCCTAGATGATGTACGTTAGCGTGGTGTATTCCAAAATCATAATCTTGTAACAATGCAGCACGACAGGGACGCTTCACCACACGATCCCAAAACTCCAAGTCTCCCGAGGATCCTCAACTCCCACAAACTTTCCCACAACACCACAAGAAAAGCAACTCACAGCTTCAGGCCCCGGCAACCACTGCAACATGACAAAGTTCAAAATCTCCGTCGGACTCCACGTATACCCCTTCCCATCCTCTGTCCCCTTCACATTCTCCATACCCTCCCCACCCCCTTTAGCGCTCTCACCATCCACCTCCCCCTCTTCCTCTACACTCTCCAAGCCATACGTCGACGTCGTGGTCTGCGTAGTAATCCCATTCCCCCCATTTACCCGAGCCGCAGCCCGCGCTTCCTGCATCTCCAATTCCACCGGGCTCAAGAACGGACTTATCGATCTCGAAGCCAGCGGATCTTGCGCGACTTCGCGGGTGTGAATTACATCCAGTAGTGCGGCGAGAAGGCCAACAGGCGAGTCGCAGAGGGAGAAGGCGAGGGTTTGGGGGCGTAAGGAGTACAAGTGGTGCAGTGTTGGTCCGAGGGGACGGTGGAGCTGTAACGGATCGGCAATAGCAGACTGGGTGTTAGTGGTGTTGGTGAGTCCCGGGGCAACCTCAGCCGGCGTATACCCAAAACTCAACATTGGGACCTTTGCTTTCGTGAGTTTAGCAATGCGGTACTTGATATACCCAGCCTTGCTCTTCTTGAACTTTGGAGCCGGGAAGGACGGGTTCGACGTATGCACTGCGAGACAGTGATCTGGATGATTCACCGCCAGTGCACGGCATATACTGAATCCCCTATTCACACGTCAGCAACTCACTCACTCACTCACTCACTCACTCACCATCCCGCAGCCTTTTTGTCAAAGAGTTGGATGGATGGGACTATACATACCACCCCGTCCCCACAGCAACATACCCCCCATAACCCAACCTCCCCATCAACCCATCAAACACCGCCGCCGTCCCCGCCACCCCAAACCCCTCTTTCATACTCGCATCGCTGAACCCAAAACCAGGTATACTAGGCGCAACAACATGGAAAGCCTGGACCTCTTCTTCTTCTCCCACCGGTTCCGCAAGCCCCTCAATCACACGCTGCACCTCTATAAACGACGACGGCCACGTATGGCACATGAGCAGTGGAATCGCGTGCGCATGACTAGACGGGCGGTGCACAAAGTGGATACGCAGGTCCTCCTTTTCCGTATCCTTTTTCCCATCTATTCCTGTTCCTGTTCCCGTCCCTATTCCTGTTTCTACATCTGCACCCATCCTCAGCCCCTTCCTCTTCCCCCCTTCACCTCCCCCACCACCCCCAGCTACTCCACCACTCACACCCACACTCACACCAACACTCACACTCGTCCTAAACTGCGGCAAAACCCTATTAAACCCCTCCTCCTCCCGCCGCCACTCATACCCCTCGAGCCAGAAGTCCAGAAGCGGTTCTAACACGCTCTTCGGTGTCCCTTGGGTCCAGCGGTGGGTGTCTGGGAGTTCGAGTTCGCGCGGGAGACGCGTGAGTTCGAGTTTCTGTTTTGTGAGGGAGAGGTAGCGTGATGAGACCTGTTTGGGGGGTTTGGTGTGTGAGTATGTGGGGTGTGGTGGTGCTGGGAATGAGGGGTAGGGGAAGGGGAAGGGGAAGGGGGGACGTACATGCATGCTGTAAGGCGTTATATCTTCCTTGTCGTCGGGTGGAGAAGTCGCCATTGTTGGGGGAATGATGATCGGATAAGGATAGAAAGGGCTGGGGTTCTCGGTGTGATTGTGAATCATGGGATAACAAGATAAATCTCATTGACTTTTCCCCCTTCCACCCAAAGAAAAATCGCAGCGTCGTACACACAGACAATCAATGGTGAAAGATGTCTAAGGCCGTGAGCTAAGCGTGAGCGTGAGTATTCAAAAAAAAAATAGACAAACGGGTACTTGGAGATGGAGATGGTGGTAGGTGGGTGGGTAAAGTACATCCAACACCATAGTATATAGTACGATAGAATATAGCAGTAGTGGAAGAGATACCAAAGTATCATTTCCCCAGCACAGCCACAGCCACACCTCCCCCTCCCCTTCCCTACCTTCCCTACCCTTCCACACTCCTCCATACTAAACACAAGTACCGCACCCTCCACCCACAACAGCCGAAAGCCGCAAGATTCCGGTCTTTCGGGGTTAGACCAACAAGTTAACAAACGATTACACGGCCTTGCATATTCGGCTTGCTTCACTCTGTGATATCAGGCAAAGATCGTCCTTGACCACGTAAGTCTTGCCGTACTCTACGTATATAGTACCTACGCTAAGAACCATGTGCCGTACGTAGTCCTAGATGCGTTGGGAACCCTAGTTTGTCAGGATTATGAGCATGCTTGTTCGTTGGTCAGAAGGTGTGTGTGGTTGGGGTATACCTAGAAAGCTTGAAACATGTTCTCTCTCTCTTCGCCACAGTCATGTCAGGAATAATTCTCACTCGCCACAGCGTGGCTGTGCAAAATGTGAGTGATCGGCAGAACTTGCAGAAATAAATAGTCTAGACTAGACCCTGGATTATCAGGAACACCAATCAGAACTCTTGCATTCTGTGAAAATGGGGGTCGCTTCACGTAGCCAATCATGTTTCATTTCTTTCATACACTTTGACGCGGCTTGTCAGGTCTTACTCGCCTATAGGAGGTGCAATACCCCATCTCCGTTAGTCTACTCTACACATCCCTTATCACCCCTGCCCCGGGCGCGCCGCTGCTGGCTGCTGCTGCTGCTGCTGGGCTTCGTGGCGGCACACTCGGTGTCCCACCGCGGAGGTTCAGGCTGCCAATCCGCTGCACGAGATTACTACCTACGGCGTCGACCGCGCCCCGCGGAGACATGAGGGACGGCGCATTCGCGGCGCCTTCTTGCACCTTGAAGAGTCGAATGCTCGTGTTGTTCCATACGCCCGCCGTGCCCTTTGCGACGAGCATTTCGGCAGCGAAGACGAAGCCCCAGAGTAGGGATTCATACCAGCCGAGGGAAAGCGGGGACCATTCGAAGAGGTGCACGCGGATGGGCGAGGGCTCAATGCCGCGGACCTCTGTTTCGCGGATCACGGTCAGGGCGGCGGCTGTGTCGTTGGAAGCGGGCGTGGGCATTTTGGGGCCGAGCTGGCTGGTAAGTGTGAGGATGGTGTGGAGGGGGAGGGAGGACAGCCAGCCTTCGAGCTGCATAGGTTGTTAGTCGCTGAATCTTGTTTGTCGAGTGGGGGGAGGTGTCTTACCCATGGTACAGATGGCGTGAAAAATTCATTGGTAGCCAGTGCAGGACCTGCCATGCTATGAAGGCTCGTCATGCTGTTCTGGCGCGAAAAGGCAGGTTGCCCTACTGGCATTTTCCCTCGCGCCTTCTCTGACATGCCTCGCAATTGTAGCGGGACGGACTCGTCGATCGACGAGGCTATCGATGCGCTTCTTGA
This sequence comes from Plenodomus lindquistii, assembly GCA_025504975.1. NCBI lineage: Eukaryota > Fungi > Ascomycota > Dothideomycetes > Pleosporales > Leptosphaeriaceae > Plenodomus > Plenodomus lindquistii. The sequence continues at coordinate 347,013 of JANUWI010000013.1, forward strand.
TGCTCCTGATGGTGAATGCACTGGCGATCGTGGCGCATCAGACGAATGTTCCTCCTCATCCGAGTCATCATCACCGATAGCGAAAGCGCTGTCTTCCTCTGGAACGTTGCCTAGTGTTGGGGTCCTAGAAACGGTAGGGCTTCGCACGCTATCGATTGAATTTTGCCTTGACAGCTCTTCTCCACCATCTTTCTTTAGCTGGTTTTGACGCTCAAGCTCTTCTTGTCCACTTTCAAGCGTGAAGTCTCGTAGTGCTTGGAACTTTTTCCGTGACCGCACGATGGCGTACACCAGATTTGGATTGTCTAATCAAATCAGTCTATGGGTCGAGACATATGCTGTAGTCACTTACGCTGATACTGATGCTCAATCATAGCATTCAGGGCCTCTAGCAGCGAGTGCAGTAAAGTGTGGTTGCTCTCATTCGCAAAGAGAAAGCTTGGTGAGGACATGGATGCAAACAGCTGGAGCAGCTTCGAGCTTGAGGCACGTCCAAGATTTTGCACGTAGGCTGCGATGTTGTTCAGGATGGCAAGCAGTGCAGGGTAGATGGCATCTAGTCTGCCTTTGCCTGTAGTGAGCAGCGTGTATATGGACTCGTCAGGTCAGTATGCGCCTACCTGCAAGGGGCGGTCACTTACGGTGATGATATAGTCGGCATATGTACCATGAAAATTAGGTATCCGTATGCTCGGGGGTAGTGATTCCTGTCCCTCGAATGTCTTGTTTAGACTCTTGCCGAAATGGGGCTCGACGCTCAGAGTCTGCAATACAAAGATGCACATGCGTACCAGCCCTTGCTTGGATGGATCATTGCGTTGATCCAAGGCGTAGTATAGTACAAGGACAACAAAGTCATGAGCTCGGTCTGTGTCGATGATGAAGGAGCGAAACCGCTTGTTGCACTGTAATGCCTCCCAGAACAACATGATCATCTCAGGGGCCCAGGTCAGGGATTTGTGACTGCCGGGTAGGTATGAGGTGTTGGCTTGAAGCTGTGAGGAGTCAGTAAAGGGATATGGTACGTCGCTTCCAGGCACATACTGGCTGGTTCAAGATCCTGGTCATGCCGTCAACCAAGAACTGGAAATCTTGTGGTCGATGTAGCCGGCCAAGAAAGTGGCGGAAGAAGTTTTTTGGTGCAGGTCCATTGCCGGGCTCGGGGATTGGGTAGAGAATGAGAACCAGGAGCAGTTGCAAGCAATATGTGACAAGTACCTGTCTTTGGTCTTTGAAGACAACATGGTCGTATGGCACGCGCCATGTCGCAGGATTGTATTTGAGAGTCTGCTACGAGTCAGGTTGGAGGCGATTGGGGTTGAAAACAGCACATACGGTGTTGAGCAGCGAGCAGAGAACAGACAGGACGACCTGTTTGTCAGGGCAAGTCGCGATGTATGTAATAGCCTTGACACCTTTTACTGGAAGGATGCCTGTATATGATTAGAGCTGCTTGCGGGCATGATGGAGCATGGACTCTGACCTGCAGACATGTACATGGACTTGCTCGCCAAGGTGAGAAGCAAGCGTAGAATCTCGGTCCTGTTGCTTTCAAACTCCTTGGTCGATGCGACGGGTGTGTTGCAGCCCACGCCGCTCTGCCAGATGGCATAGGTGACGTTGCTCTTGGCGGTGGGCACCTTGGGCAGCGTGAAGTCGGCGAAGAAGAGCAGATCAATGAGGGTGTCGATGATCTCCTCGGCCAGCGGTTTCGCCTGTTCGAACTCGGGCTCCTTCTCGGTCGGCGTCTCTTCAGGGTCCGCCTCGTCGAAGAGGACCTCACGCGTCACGAGCTGGCCGCGCCGGGTGCGCTTGCGCCGGGCCGCCCAGAAGAAGCGGTCTTCCCATGTCTCGAGGTGGTCGGCCTCGTACACAAAGGGCAGCAGGCGCGTCAGCACGCGTATGCAGTTGAGCGCATCCCGCTCGGGCGCAAGGTCCGGGTCGGGGAACGAGGGGTGGTTGCGCAGGACAATCAGGCGCGAGGTGACGGCGAGGATGAGCGTCTCGAGGTTGGCGAGGTTGTTGTCACGTGTGCGGCGGATGTCCGCTGGCGAGAAGAGCGAGAAGACGTCTTCGGTCGACTCGGGCAGCTCCCAGAACTGGGGCGCGGGTTAGCACAGCGGCGGGCAATGGGATGGGATGCGTCGGGCGGGCGTACGCCAGTCCAGTAGTCATGGTCGGCGGGGATTTGCTTGGGCTCAGACAGGCGGAAGATGCCCTGCTTGAAGCTGAGTTTCGAGTCGGACGCGCCCATTGGAACACATGTCACGGGCTCGCGGGTGCAGTCTACAGGTCGGGCGTGGTCCAACCTTGCTTGTGGGGGAGAGCAGGCAGCTGGCCTGGGGTTGACCGTTGGCGTTGACGTCGGTGGTGCAAACAGGCCAAACTGGGCCTTGCTTTGCTATTGCGCCTATTGAGCGGCGCCGCTACTCACATGCTTCCGCGACGCGTCTCGCACAATCACACCCAACATGGTTGCAGCAATAGAAATCAGTACATTCAGGCCTCACTCACTTTCACTTTCACTTTCACTTTCACTTCGCTTTGACTTTGACTTTCACCTTCACGTTCACTGCCAGCACTGGTGACTGGGTGTCATTACATAATCATACACTTGCGCCAGTCGTCACCTACCATTGTTCGTTGCCTCGACCAACGTCACCCACTCGTCCACCACCACCCCTCCACCACACCGCGAACCTGCAGTCTGCGTCCGACCTCGAGTCCCCATCCATAGCTAGCCCAGCGGTGCACCGCCGCTCTTCAACACACCCAGCTTCAAAGCCCGCCACCGTCGGCCGCCACCCGCCATCATGCCGCCAAAGCGCAAGGCGTCGGCGCTGACGGCTGCTGATGCTGACGCTGAGGACGCCTGGGACGACGAGGATGCGGGGCCCTTGAGTGACCAAGAGACGTTCGACCAACTAAAAGAGCAGTTCGATGTCAAAGCCATGACGAAGCGCGCAAAGGCTGGCAGGGTCAAAGACGCAGCGGCGGATCTTTTCAGGAAGTCTGACCAGTGGAATGCCCCGCTGAAGCCCGACCACCAGAATCGCCCGCTCTGGGTCAACGATGCTGGCGGCATCATTCTCGAGTCCTTCCACCCGCTCTTTGATGAGGCCCAGGACTTTCTCATCAACATCGCCGAACCGCAGTCGCGTGTCTCCAAGATGCACGAGTACCAGCTTACCACGCATAGTCTTTTCGCCGCCGTCAGTGTCGGCCACTCCAGCAAAGAGATTGTAGACCGACTCGACAAATACTCCAAGACGGCGCTGTCGGATAGCATCATTAGCTTCGTGCAAAAGTCGACGTCGGCATTCGGCATGGCAAAGATCGTGCTGAAGCAGACACTTTCTTACATCGAGAGCGAAGATGCGACGATACTCCAGAAGCTCCTGCGCGACCCTATTGTCGCCGAGTGTAGAGCAGACACTGCTGGTGGCTTCATCAAAGAGGCTGCGCCGAAGCTTGGTCAGATGGTCATTCCTGGAACTAAGATGGCCGCTGGTGCGGCTGCACAGCAGCCACAGCAGCCGGCCGTCGTCGATGATCCTGCGCCAAACGACGTCATGGCCGCATTGCGAGAGGATGACGATGACGATGATGTTGCCCAAGTTCACTCGTTTCAGATCAAAAGTGAAGACCGAGAACGAGTCATAAAGCGCTGCCGCTCAATCGGGCTGCCACTCACAGAGGAATACGACTTCAACAATGATTTCCATAACGCCACCCTCGACATCGATCTTAAGCCCCACGCGCAGATTCGGTACTACCAAGAGAAGGCCTTGAGTAAGATGTTCTCCAACTCGCGCGCGCGATCAGGTATCATCGTGTTGCCCTGTGGTGCCGGTAAGACCCTTGTCGGCATCACAGCCGCATGTGGTGTGAAGAAGTCCGTCATCGTCCTTTGTACTAGTGCCATGTCGGTGGTGCAATGGCGAGCAGAGTTCATCAAGTGGTCCAATATCAACCCTGATGATATTGCTGTCTTCACGTCCGACAGCAAAACCAGATTTCCCAACAATGCAGGTATCATTGTGAGTACTTACTCTATGATCAGTAACTCTCGCAAGCGATCATACGACGCCGAAAAGGTCATGGAGTTCATTCGTAGCCGCGAGTGGGGTCTGCTCATTGCTGACGAAGTCCACGTCGTTCCAGCCAACATCTTCAAAAAGGTTACATACGAGATTGCCTCACATGCAAAACTTGGTCTGACTGCCACCCTGCTCCGAGAAGACGACAAGATCGATGACCTCAATTTCCTCGTTGGACCAAAACTCTACGAGGCCAATTGGCAAGAACTCTCCGAGCAAGGTCATATTGCCAGGGTGCAGTGCGCAGAGGTGTGGTGCCAGATGACCCCAGAATTCTACACAGAGTGGCTGAAGCCTTCAACGATGCAAAGGCGCGCATTGCTCTCAATCATGAACCCAAAAAAGTTCCAGGCCTGCGAGTATCTTATCGATTACCACGAGTCTCGCGGCGACAAGATCATCGTATTCTCCGACAATATTTACGCACTGAAAGCGTATGCGATCAAACTCAATAGGGCTTTCATCTACGGTACGACACCACAAGCTGAGCGTCAACAGATTCTCGAAAACTTCCAACACAACAGTACCATCAACACACTTTTTCTCTCCAAGATCGGTGACACTAGTCTAGACTTGCCTGAAGCTACATGTCTCATTCAAATTTCTTCGCACTACGGATCTCGGCGTCAAGAAGCGCAACGTCTAGGTCGAATCCTGAGGGCGAAGCGGAGGAATGACGAGGGTTTCAATGCATTCTTCTACTCCTTGGTGTCCAAGGATACAGACGAGATGTACTACTCGTCTAAGCGGCAGGCCTTCCTTGTTGATCAGGGCTACGCATTCAAAGTCATCACACGACTCGAAGGGCTCGAAAAGTACGAAAAGCTCCACTTCGCAGATGCAAACCAACGACGGGAGCTGCTCCTAGAACTCACGCTCCTTAGCGATGAAGCTGGCAACTCAGAGACCATCTCTGGCGATGCGTTCGGTACCAAGTATGCCAGCAAGAGTAAGAAGAAAACTGGGGCGAAGAGGACGGCTGGTACTCTATCAGATCTATCGGGAGGACAAACTATGGCCTACGTTGAGTACAACAAGAGCAAGAACAAGGAGCTCAAGGGAACAAAGGGTGTCAAGAACGGCTTTCTCAAGAAACTTGCCAGGTCGAAGAAAGCGTAGTGGGATTTGGGTTCATTTAACATGACACGGTATGCAGGATGTCATAATATTGGCGTAAGATGGATTTAGACTTTGGCGCTAGAAGAGCATCCTTGTTCATCGTACTGCTCGGACTACAGGACATCTGCTTGTCGAATTGCATCCTTGTCCAAGCTCGACACGAATTGCTCCCCTGGTTAGTTCGTCAAACTTTGACGGGGGGCAACCCGTCGTGCAGCTACTGTAGGATGCAGGCATTTCTGTTGTGGTTTGTGTGACAGGCGTCTTGTACAACAGCGCCATACTGCACGCCACTAATATAATAGCCATGATTTTCAATGCCCAAGACAGGGCTACTGCAGCCACCGTCAGTCTTGGAGCTCACGTTATGTCAAATACATCCCTAGCCGCATAGACCTATCAATGACTACGTACATGAATGGTTCTCTGGTTCCTGATCGTTGTGCGCTTTACCTGCCATGCCATGAGCACTGCACAGCGTAGCGAATGCCGTTTGCTGATAGCCACTGCACCCTATCGGAGAGGTTGTGGACTCCGTTCCGTAGAAACACCCCCGCATCCTTGCTCAGGCGCCCGCTTCCATACCACCGCCCACACCTCTTTACAGTGAACTCCAGTCCACCGAAACGCCAGACCATTTCAAGCATTCAATATGGACCGCCCCATTCTAGATCTTGGTCTGGACGAAGCCCACGTCGTCGTCACTGGTGGCAAGGGTCTGATCGGGCGCGTTGTCGTTGATCATTTCCTTGCTGCTGGCGCAAATGTCTCTTCTCTCGACATTAGTTCTTCGGTCGGCGCCTCTCGGTCAGACTCTACATCTTCGGCACTCACTTCCATCCACTGCGACATATCTGACGAGGAATCGGTGCAGCAAGCATTTGCGACTGCAACCAAGGCACATGGTCCGGTGGAAATCTGCATTGCCCTTGCCTCCCTTGACCTCTCCGTGTTAGAGCCATTGGATTTTGCTACCGCATCATTGAGTCAGTTGCAACGCGTGCTCAACGTCAATGTAGCAGGAACCTTTCTCACTGCACGAGAGTGGACTCGCGGTCTTCGGCGTGCCAGGGCCGAAGGCAAGACAATGAAGCAGCCGAACCTCATCATTATCGGGTCTGAAAGCGGACATTTCGGCGAGAGGCGAAACGTCGACTACAGCTTAGCCAAGAGCGCTGTACAAGGCGGCTTGCTCATGTCGCTGCGCGCAGAAGTCCCTCGAGAATGGCCTGGCGCACGAGTGAATGTCGTAGCCCCCGGTCCAGTTCGTAGTACCCATGATGAAAAGATTTGAGACGAACACTGACTTCGTACGCCTACCTCTAGGTCGAGACACAGCGATGGCATGAAGAGTGCAAATCAAATCCTGACCAGTATTATCTCGAAGCTCAGGCCACGGTAAATTTCCGTTCCATTCTAGTCGAATCCCATACATGCATTGCAGCCGCTTGGGCATCGCTAACATCTGCAGACTGCCCTGGGAGAGCCCATCCCTATCAAGGCTGTCGCAATGGCTATCCTCTCATTGGCCAGCGACAACTTCAGTAGTCATGTACACGGCCAAGTTATCAACGTTGATGGCGGCAAACAGGGCAAAGTCATGTACTCAAGAGACGAAGCAGCGCAATTTCGACGATGAACCTGCAAGGCTTAGCGCATGTTCTCCGGTACATGTCTTATTCTAAGCGCATCTTACCGTAGCAATTGTCCGGCTGAACTCTTCCATATCACTGGGCAACAAGGCTTGGCCATGTTCTTTTGCACTGCATACGTGTACGAATACTCAGCACGTGTCGCTCAGGGCTCTACGTCAATTGTTTGCGGAAATTTGTACTGAGGCTCAACAATCCCGAAGGCATAAGCCTCCGAACGCAAAGCGTGGGTGGCGCCAACTTGCCATGGCTTCTCGACGGTTTGCATGCATCTGCAGAGCGTACAGGTCGGACAGTAATGAGCATGTGTCTAGGCCACTGAACAACGATAGGTCTGGAATTCAATCGCCGATGGCCAGATCTCGATACATGACAGTGGTCCGACAAGGTTTGACCGCTCAGTTCGGCATACAGACACACCGGATCATTCGGTATAGGTAGATATACATTCTACAAGTGAAAGCATGCTCAATGTCTCCCTCCTTCCGCCGAACGATGCCCTTATATTTGCCATTGTGCATATACAATGACAAGTACGTCCGGTGAAAGATCCCCCAAAAGAGGCCGAAACGGGTGCACGTAAGCGCGGCCGGCTCGCTCTCTCGAGGCTAACGCTTGCAGCGGCTGAGGCACGGGGCCTGATGCACGTTCGACGTTGAATCTGCCAATCTGTGCCATCGGTACCTACTCCGCACCGAATCAGTAGCTTTGCTTTGGAAGCAAGCCTAGTCATTGTTGGAATCTATGATTCTAGGACGCCTAAACTGCCCTGCGGACTATAGGGAAGCACCCTCCTTGCTGATCATACGCTGGGAAAACTCATCCGGCCGCCATTCACTCTTCAGCTTGACAGTGTCGTGGAACCATACTGCCGGGAAACGACCGACCAGGCGTTTCCGTCTGAGTTGCTCGCCAAAGGACCCTTGCTGTGGGTGGGCCTAAGCCCGCCCCTTCCTCCCGTCGGCATGCTTTCCCCACAGAAAAGTTGCCTTCTGAGTTCTCACGCAACGGCCAAAGTAGCCAAATACCGTGTCATGCCCTGCCCTGCCCTTTTTGGACCCCCAAGATTCCTAATCAATATCTCTGACTCGTGCCAATTCCGATACATACAATCCGCAGCCTATGCTTCTTACGTCATAGTACAAGCTTAGGATATTTCATCTTCTCGGTCAGCTACTTTCCAAAGTCATTCTGGTGCTATGGCCAATTTCCGTCCGCTACAGCCTGCTCCCATGGATCAAGAGGCCCCCGCACAACCACAGAGCAGGTCAATGTTGCCTCAGAAACCGAAGAGGACGGTAACGCTTGGTGCGTGTGTTGCATGCCGAAAGAGGAAGTCCAAATGCGACGGCAAGCGTCCAGTCTGCACATGCTGTGGCCAGAAAGAGACAGATTGTATATACGAGTTGGGCCCCAACGAGAAGCCATCGCAGGCCATGAAGCGAAAGAATGAGGAGATGCAAGGCGAGCTGTCAAACTTGCGTCAACTCTACGACTTTTTACGACTACGTCCAGAGCAAGAAGCCATGGAAATCCTCAGGCGCATAAGAGACAACCCAGCAGAAAGCTCACCGTCACAACGTATTCAAGAGCTTGCAAACTTTGTCCGCCATGGTAACTTACTCAACCATCAATCTCCACATAGCCACGCATCGTCTCCTCGCTTCTCCAGCGAGCATGGCCAATCCGTGACGTTACCCTCACTGCGTCTGGCTTTGGACACGCCTAGCACTATGGACTCTCACAGGCTGCCATTCCCAGGGATACTATCCATGGGTGTCGACGGTCCGACTAGCCAACGAAGAAGATTTGCTTCGGACGCAGATGTCTCCGCTCGGTACGTCTCCGTAACTGAATCGCCGGTGTAGTTTTGACCAACCTCAGCTCAGGTAGCTCAAGCACTTACCCCGCACCCACATCACTCGAAGCCATACTATCCCCATCACCATCTACCGCTTCAGACGACTCGACATCCGATCCCCGACTACAGTACATTCGTAATTGGACGAACGTAACCTCCGACACCAACATCCTCATATCTCTTATGTCTGCTTGGACTACATGTGAGTATAGCTATTACCATTATCTTGACCGGGAAATCTTCCTCGACGATTTGGCGAGTGGACGCACCGATTTCTGCTCACCATTACTCGTCAATGCTCTACTCGCTTCCGCCTGCGTATGTATAGACTGGATTCCGCCGGACGCTCATGTTCTCGGGGCACTACATTGATGATTTGCTGATAGCATGGCAGTTTCACACGTCTGTAGTCAAGGATCGAGAGAAGCCATTCTCGGAAACCTCGTTGACGACATTATTCTACCAAGAAGCTCGCCGGCTTTGGGATAGCGAAGAGGATCACGACAGTTTGACCAGGCTGCAGGCTGGCATTTGCTTATGTGTGTACATCCTCTACCCTACCTTTGACGAGACACCAAGGCAGAATCACCCTTCTGTCAATATCAAATAATAACGCCCCGCTCACAGTTCTTGTATTGGGGAAGCATGGTCGCGACAAGGTTGGCTATACCTTTCTTGCGGAGTCGTGTCGCATAGCTCGCCATCTCGACCTGTTCACCAGCGGGTCGCCAGGTGCTAGTCAAAACGTTCCTTATGCATCTCAAACCAGCTGGGAAAGAGTACGCTCAGTAACTGCCTGGGCTCTGTTCAATTTTCAGCTGTAGGGCTGGATCCCTTTTTTAGTCCAAGAGCAAAACACTGACATCACGTAGGGCGATGTCCTTTATTTACTCATTTCCTGTAATCATCAGCAAACCGCCGTCTATTGCAATACCCTACTGCGAGGATCCCAATAGTACAGGTACAGCACATCGACACAACCATCAAACAACGAGCCTAACGTTTCTCAAAGCCCTGTTCCAGTCTGAATGCGCCAAACATGTCATCATCCTCGACTGCGTGGACATATTACTGGGAAATACCAAGATTGACATGACTGCACCACACATGCCCGAGGAGATCGAGACATGCTACAGTCGACTGACACATTGGTGGAACTCCCGATCAAAAAACCTAGACCCCGATCTCATGCCAACTCGGGAAAATCTGCTCTGCGCGTGAGTCACGCAACGCCCGTGCTTATACTGTTGCTGATTCATTCTAGCATGATGTACCATGTCAACATTGTCAACATCTTCCAAGCAATCCTTAATAGCGATGCAGCCACACGGCAAGCTGGACCATACTACGACCACGCGCGATCCGTCACACTAGCATCATTGAAAGAGATTCACCGACTGTTGGCGCTCCAACAAATACGCCATGGCTGGTACGATTCCATAACGCTCGTACTACACCCAATCACGATAGCGAGTTTTGGGACCCTGGAAGAAATATCACGTGCCAACATCGACCCCAAATCGGCATCCTTAGATAGCAGCGAATTGTACCAAGGGTTACGGACGTGTCTGCGCGCCTTGGCTAGCCTCACAAGCTACAGCTATTATGCGCAACCTTTGTTCCGACTGCTCACGCAAAAGTGTCAGACCCTAGGAATACGACTACCGAGCGAAGTGCAGGCTACACTTGACTCGTACATGACGGAGGAGTGGACGCGTAATGCAGTCGAGTTGGTGAGCAGCCAATATATTGCAGATACGCATTCAATCGCGACGGATTCAACGAGTGCAAGGATGGACGCTATCATCTCTGGCTGGGAAGCGCTTTCACTCGACGCAACGGGAAAGATGAAGGACCCTGAACTGCAAGACTGAACATTGGCCCCTCTGGCGATGACGGCGGTTGTTGCTGCCCAGGCAGTTTGTCAAGATAGCGAGAAAGCGTACTACTTACTATAGGACGAGTACATAATAATCCATGACCAACCTTATCTAATTCATGCAGTGTGCGATCTTTCGAGACTGTGTCGACTGCGTCGCCGGAAGGATGAAGCCTATCCTCTCCCACAGCTCCATTCCATTTCTCGGCCGTTCATCGGGCACCACAGCATTTACTCACTTTCCCATGTAGCCCTGCCAAACGTCGCAACTTCCGCATGCCCCTGGACATCATCTCCAAGCCTCCTCGGAATGACACCCACCAACCAAACCCCCTACTCGCTAATCGGCCCTTTTCGTGCCGTCCTCAAACCCTGGTCCGCCACTCAGATTGCCAGACCAGCAATCGATCCTATTGGTTCGCATATTGGCTCCGACGGGCTCGGAAGAGTTGCCCAGCAAATCATTGCTGTGGGGGGCGTTTTCAGCGGCAGCAGGAATCAAAATCGAAGAGGCATCGCGATCGAACGACGTATGGTGGTGAGTTGTTGGGGAGATTGTGCCCGCCGCGTGTAAGAAGGATTGTGCACCGCAGACACGAATACGAGAATCCTTAACGCGCACGCCGCTGATAGTACATTACTTTACTGATTACTCTGTAGTACACCGAGGTACTTTCCTCTCCACTTGATGACGGCAACGCAAGATGATCTTGGGCAGAATCCAGGGTCATGTATAGCACATCTCTCCAAGGATCCTCACAACGTTGCAACAACGCTGTCTAGCACTGCAACAACGACCAGGCCCAGCCTGTCCATGATTACTCAAGCCCAAAGAAGATCCAGATTTTGCACTCTGCAAACGATACCGTGGATCGAGAGTCCAAGTGCCGTCGGTGTACACATGCGCATCCTGCGACGTGCAACAGGGATCCATACTATGTCACGCATTAATCTCACCTCAGACAGGGCGCTTCTCCAATCCCGCAGGCTAGATATTCAGACTGTACACAGCATGCAAGCCTCGTCTCGCAGCTGCATCCTGCAGGGCGTGAATCTAGGCCTGAGCCACAGGGTCTATCGAAAGTGGCAGGGTCAGGCACACTGTCGTCGTTCGTCCTGCGTCCGCGCAGGCCACTGCTGCAGACCGGGGGTAGCGCCGGAGGCGGTCCGTTGGGTGGGTTTTGCTGTGCTGGCTGGCGCAGCATCATTCGGAGTGGAGTGCCGGGTCAGGGTCTGGCGGTTGGGAACGGCGGACCTGGGCGCGCCTGGGAACGGACCAGGCCGGTTGGTGGGAGGAGTCATGCACATTGCATATGGTGTTACTAGTGTAGAGTATGTAGGTCTACCTTCTCTACACAGGAGAGTGCCATCGACAATGGGCATGGTCTGAGCCGGTAGGGGTCATAAACTTTCATCGCACGTGGATCATCTCTCGCGTCTGCGGACATGTAAGCCGATCGCATCTCATCGTATCGCATCGCCTCCCTCATTGTGAAAGCCTCACCGAGATGGGTAGTCGGTGCGATTCACAACTGACTACGTACTATGTACCAGGAGAGTCTGGATATCAACTCATGAAGAGGGTGCTCGTGCCTATCCCAGCAAGCACCTGCGTTATCAAACCATCAGATAATTTTACTCCACTGCCTCGCCGTTTGATTGTGCACATGATCCTTCGCGTATCGTAGGATTCTATATCCCACAGGTGGGCCTATGCCCGATCCGAGGCGCGGAGGGTGGAGATCCACGCTCAGTTGCTCCGCGGACGGTGTCGACCTCGGAGGGCGGCGATGGAGTACCTCACACTGAGAGTTGAGATGATGAATGTATCATCGTTTGTGTAAACGCCGCCTGAGAGACGAACTCTGAACTCTGCTTTGAACCAAAACACGGGATGTGCAGGGCGATGACAGGACGTAGACAATGCATGCTGCGGAGACCCGCACAGCACACGAAATATGCATTGGCAGTTGAGATATCAGAGGAGGACTACCCTGGTCATGTTCAGATCGTGATTGGGGGTAGGGAAGTATCGGAAAAGCGGATGCAGGCAAAGAGCTATCAGAGATTATACTCTCAGTATAACTTATGACGTATGATGTCATGTTTCACATTATATGACAATGCTGCTTATCTTTGGGGCAATACTCCTGGAATGAACGCTGCTTGAATCAGGTGGCGATGTCTATCTTCGAAATGGAACCACCTGATGGACGTGGAATATTTGACAGAAGCAGGGTAGCGTGAGGAAAACTGCTGCTCTTAGCCATGTCACAGCTGAACGAAGTAAAAACGCTTCGAAATTCTCAGTGGCGATGCATTTGAGACCGACGCTTCCAGACACGGGAAAGAGCGCCCCATACATTCATCTGAAATTTGCAACATGTTGGAAGCAACGAATGGTCTGATTCGTTCCAGCTGTTGCTTGCAAAGGATAGGGAAATCTGGAAGACAAGCAAACATGTATTATCAATGGACCAGTCAAGCACTGATAGGAGGATGACCCCAGGTTGCGTACTAGATCCAAGGTGGGTTAGATGAATGCCTGTGTCTAGCAACCTTCCCGTGTTTTGAATTTTCTCCAAATTATCACGCTACATGCTTGCGTGAGGACCGCTGCTGTATGCGCACGCATGTATTGTAGGGTACTACTCAAAACCCATCAAGTGCTACAGGGTGTAGACACGTCGGATTATATGCCTGCTAGTTTCCGTATTAAACTAAAGTCAAGCGTACTAATTCTAAAAAGCAATCAGCACAACTCTGTTGCACTAATAGCTTGGTCTTTCTTTGTGAATAGAATACGGAAACCAGCAGGCATGTAATCAATGTGTCTATACCCTGTACAGAAACACTGATACGATTTGCAACTCCGTTACACAGAATGTAATGTTCTCAACGACATATCATGACAGCACCAAATTTTTCTAGCATCTCTCAAGGACATAAATCCTGATGTCTTTTTGAGCTATTGTCCTTTCGCCAAAGAAGGCGATCGCTTTGACGAGTCTTCGGCCTTCCTAAAGAACGTGTTCTATGCAGTGACAATCAAGACAATCGCCTTCGTACAATCACCATAATCGCAGTGAGTGATGATGTATGTGACTGTCTCTCCATATAGCTTCTTTGAACCCTTGTGCTGTCTCTCTGTAATATTCAGCAATCGCGTTTTCAAACAAACTTAGTTCTACATCGTCTCTACGTTTGAAGGATTCACATGCTTCTGGGATAGTTGTGTACCATTATGGTGCAGATGCGAAGTACTGCTAGGACTACCTCGGTACTCGATGGCGTAGCGTCAAACGATGATGTCGACGTGACTTAAGTTCACAGAGTGACACAAAAGACTGCACTGATCATGGCGAACAAAGAAGTGCTGTATTATTCTGATTCTAAAGTCGCATAAATTACTCTCAACCGCCCTTCTCATTTCAATGCCATCACCGGCACCTTACCCGAAGCCCTTCGCGCGGCTGTTCAGCAAGCCAATGCCGACGATGACGTGCACTGCATAGTCTTGAAAGGTGCAGGGCCAGGCTTTTGCGGTGGTTACGATCTAGGCCTGTCTGCAGAGAAGGCGACTCGCGGAACGACCATCGGAAGTCAAGACCTGGCGAGCGGCTATGATCCTCTCGACGACTACAGGTACATGCGAGAATACACAAACTGTTTTATGAGCCTTTTCCATAGCCATAAGCCTACCATTGCACAGATCCATGGCGCTGCCGTGGCTGGCGGGAGCGATATCGCTCTGTGCTGCGATCTGGTAGTTATGGCCGATGAGGCAAGAATTGGGTATCCGCCTGCGTGAGTGCACTCTTCGGGACCAACTGTATCTGCAGATAAACTGACATTTGATCCTCAATCCCAGTCGCGTATGGGGTTGTCCCGTAAGTTCAGTCAGAACACAATCGTGAGACCCATCAATCTTTCTGACGCGCGAACTCTCATACAGACCACAGCAATGTGGACAGCTCGTATCGGACCGGAGAAGGCAAAACGCATGATTTTCACTGGCGATTTAATATCTGGAAAGGAAGCTGCTGCATTGGGCCTTGTACTCAAGTCGGTGCCCACGGCTGACCTCGAAGAAACAGTAAGACTGTTAACAGACAGGATCAAGACAGTACCCAAAAATCAGCTTTGGATGTGCAAGCAAGTCGTCAATGGTTTTGTTGAGGATCAGCTCAACCACGCGCAGAGGGCTGCAACTGTGTTTGATGGAATTACGCGTAACTCGCCCGAAGGCATCGCGTTCCAGGAGCTGAGCGCAAATGAGGGATTCAAAGCGGCAATTAAAGCGCGAGATGAACCTGGAAGATCATTGGAGTACAGGAAAACCTGGAAGAGTGTACTTTGAAAGACACCCAGATGTTGTCGATGTATTCGGGAATTCGTAGCGCGAGTCCGAACATAATACTAATGGCCTTTCCATTGACTGGATATGACAGATCTACAATAAATCGCATGTATCTACATCATTGCAGAGCATGGTGCTATATCGTGCCCGACCCAAGACTTTCAAAGCTTCCGTCGGTAACCCTACAAATCTTGATTATCCCCATTGAAGTACCGTTGGAGTATGGCATCCGCGATTTTCCCTGCGATGGCATAGACGGTTGCACCCAAGTGTCCTGAAATTTGTGTGGGGAACACGCTCGCATCGACGACTCTCACGTTCTTCGTCCCATACACTACTCCATCCTTATTCACTACACCTCCTAGGTCCTGACTCATCATTGCGCAGGTACTGACTGGATGTGAGTTACCACCATAAGTATCCACGATCCAGTTACTCCACAAGTCACTTCTCCACGATGAGTTCGCAGGTACAATTTCGAGACCGGGAGTGATCTCATTTGTGACGTACCGGGAGAGCGGTGCGGTTGCAAAGAATTTGCGGACACAGACAGCTATGGCTGCTTCGACGTAAGTGTCAATTGGCAGCTCGAGAAAGTTCGGATTGATTTTCGGGAAAGCGAGCGGATCGGCGGAAGCTATGTGAACAGATCCGCGTGAAAAGGGCAGAAGGTTCCAAAATTGCGCAATGATTGAATTACCTGTCGGTGCCCAGAGTATCTCTGCTAAAGGCACCATGCTAGATGGAGAGAACACCAAGTCCACTTGATGCTTAAGGAGTTTCTCTTGGATCTTGGCCGTGGTCGAGGCCGCGGAGTAATCTGCTACTATTGCCTTCGCATACATACTCAGATTTGACTTGAGCTCTGTCGTGATGGAAGACAGATCTGGACCGAAAAGATCAGAGGCTGTTAGGTAGGTGACGAAAGTAGGATAGCCAGTCCAATTTGTGGAGGAAGCATAAACGATTCCGTTTGCTGGCTGATCCTGGAGGTTCGATCCGACAGTAGGGCACGAAAGCACGGTGTTAATTCCCAACGACTCAAGGACAGCTGGGTTTCCCACGCCAGAATGCTCAAGGAGCGCTGGCGATCGTATGGACCCGGCAGAGACGATGACCTCTTTTTTGGCATGCAAGATCCTCGTGGCATTCTTCGATGTCTTCACTTCGACGCCCTTTGCGACGATCTCGGCTGATTCGGACCCGGACTCTCGCCAAATGATCCGCGTGGCTGTTGTGTTCAAAAATAGGTGTAAATTCGAACGTGAATATGCAACTGGGAGAAACCATGCTCTTGCAGCGTCCTCACGAATCGGCCCGGAGATGTTGAGTGTCATAGGCCAAACCGCGGTGCCTCGCATATAGCCGTTGTTAGCTTCCAGATTCATGGGAATTCCGAGATTTTCTGATGTTTTGGCAATAGTCTGGAATGAGTCTTGACCTTGTAGGTATGGGGTGAAGGCAACATCAAGCGCTCCAGAGAACCCGTGTGCTTCAATCCCGTAAGATGCGCCTTCTCTCTCTTGCTTTTCTGTCGGGGTTTGAAAGCCCTCTTGCACTCGGTAGTACTTCTCATACATGCTCTCCCAGTTCCAACCCTCATTACCCAGCTCTTGCCAGGCATCGATCTGCGCCTTCTCTGCACGTAGATAAGTCATGCCATTGATTAGTGTTGAACCTCCCAAACCCCGTCCCGCCCAATATGGCAAAGTCTTGTTCGAGGTATATTTTTGAGGCGCTGTCTGATAGCCCCACTCAATGGAGGTACCCAATCCTCGCCCATACTCCAGGAGTGATTCTGGGACAGTCGTTACGTTGGGGTTGCTGAAGGCGACGTCCCCTGCCTCGATTATAGCAACGCTGACGGAGGGGTTCGCGGACAATTGGTTCGCAACTATGAGACCAGCGGGCCCTCCGCCCACGATGAGGAAGTCGAATGCATCAGGACTGCATGCTACCGTCGTGAGCTGTAAGAGACCTACAAGAGCAGAGGAACGGAACATTGTTGTCGGGTGTTTTGTGGGGCAACACATGGAGATGGTTTGGCGTTGCTTCCCCGCACTCCCGTGACGAGTTTCTTCATTGGAGGCCCTACGCAGGTGCCTGCATCATGTCGTCAGCAGAAGTTCGATCGTCCTTGTCCAATCAACTTGTCAACAATTGATACTTATGTTCTATGGTTGTTTTGCAATGACCATTCTCCTCGGAGGCCCGTTTGCGACATGGGTGTCAGGAAGGGTTGTTACGTCAGCAACGTAGGACAAACATTCCCTCAATCGCTACCAGGCTCAGTAGCGTTTGGGCTGACTTACCTCACACAAGACTAATCAGCACATCTGCTTCACTACGTGCTCCACTGCTATCGAGCCTCCGTATTTCCAACCAGGAAAAGCACGCAGATTCAGAGTATCAGTAAGACCCGGTGGCTTGGTGATACCCGATATTAGAATAAATACGTTCTGAAGAAATATTTGCTAGTGCCATGAGTCTTCTAAAACATGACACTGATTTTGAGATCGTCGCAGATGATGGCTTTGTCAAAAACCAAAACTCAACGCGGAAAGCTCTCAGGCGTAGCTTGAGATGTGCGTCTGCCACTCCGTCCGCTTTCTGCATCACCTTCACTTCTCCTGCTTGACCAACCCTCCTTCCCGACCCCAATCCCTCCTTGTTTTACTAGCTCAATCTCATCATCCTCTCTGACTTTAATTTCCACGCTTGTCTCCATGGTCTTCGTAATCCCCGTACTTCCGAAGGTTGTCAACCCAAAAGTCGCATTTCCTTTGGAGTTCTTCGATCTCCCATTCGCCAGCCTGTTTGGAGTATCTGGGGTATTATACTGGTCGTGTTTCGAACCTGACTGGGTGGAGCCAAAGCAGCGTGGGAACAAATTTGCCAAAAAACTCCGCAAAGCAGGCATGCAGACGCAGAAAATGCTGACAAAAGCTTCGAGAACCGACCAGTAGGCGGTGGGTACATTGTCGAAGGTTGGATTCGTGGATGTCGAAAATTGCACGAGCGATTGTAGACGTATGATGGAGACAATCGTAGTACTTTAGCTTACATTAGCTTTCTTTCATAATGCGAAATTTGGACAGATTTAATGGAACATGGAGGAACTTACAATGCGCCGACGCTGAACATCATGATGACATAGACCTTCTTTTTAGTGCTCAGCGAAAGCCGCAGGAGCTCTGGTATTGGGACTGCGACAACAGCAATATCCAGCACGATATTCACCACAGCACTGACCCATCCAAAGACATGAAAATTGATGCATTTCCCTTTGTGCTCGCCATCCCAGCGTTCCCAAATGTATGAGACAGGCGTGCAATTGAAGAGACAAGTGACGGTAAACGCAACTCCGTACGCGGCAGATATCCAGATGAGGGCATGCACTGTTCGTCTAAGCTCTTGTCGCGGGAAGATGCGAAGGAGGAAGACAAGGAAGGAGATCTTCGCGAAGGCCATCGATATAAAGTAGAAAACTTCCGCGAGCCATGTAAACTGCATGCAATCAGACAAAGTCTCGGAGGCGGGGAACACTATAACTTACCTTGCTAATACGATACATCTTCTTTGGGGGGATTGTCCAAACATCTTTTCCAAATCCGTCGGCAGCCATGAAGAACTGAAGTATGCCCATAGGAAGTGCCGAAACGAGTGCTGCAATGGCAAAGATATCGTCAAGCGCGATATTGTGGCGGGCGGCGGACACGCGTATTATGACGGAAATCAATGCTGCGCCACCCGAGACGCCAGTCACAATGGGTGTGATATGTGTGATATCGCGTACCGGTTGTTCACACATCGTTTGAGTAGCATTTTTAGCAGCTACAAGAGTTAGTATTCTGGGTGGGCCAGGCCAGGAGCGCTAGAAAAGGATTGAAGGAAATTTACTCACACAAGGCTTCAATCAGAGTACAAGTTGATATTACGCATCCTTGGATCGTTTTCATTAGTGTTGGAGTCGTACATATGCATGTAATATTCGAAGGTGCGCATGTATCCTGTGCCTGAAGACTCGACTCTAAACATTGGCCAGCACAAGCTGGCATCTCTTGGCCGAATGCTCCACAGCATAGCACCACGATCAGGATCAACCAAACGTTCCTCCTGGGAAAGCTCTTCATGATGCACGACCGAATGTACGAAATGGACAATGGAAGAATAAAGTGGAGGCCAGGATGAGAACGCCCGCGACTTTACGAGAGTGGGTGCCATTCAACCCGTTTTGAACCCAAAGAGGGGCCCCATCAAATTTCCAGTTGGTTAGTATGCCCAGAAAGAATTATGTCTGATATGAAAAGAAACAAGCAAACGAACCTGGCCCTTGCGGCCGAGCTATCACCCCGAGGTTTTAGAATTGCGAGAAGCCGACTGCCGCGCTTTCGCGATTACCAGAACACGAACGATCAGCGTTTGGTCTAGACATGGGCGGTACGTGTGACATGTGACAAGTATGTTGGGTTGCTTGGCAAAATGCGTTAAGGCATATGCCGCGGAGCACGCCTTATGTGCGGCAGTGTCTTTTGGGTTAACTCTTGGTTCGCAGGATTCTTTTCCTTGCAGAAGACATGGGGGGGGGGCAGTCGCGAGACAGTCAAAAGCCTTGGAGAGGCGCGAAGTTTCGGACAATTTGCAGACAGTGTTGATCCTGAAGACGCTCCCTCCAATCACGCAATGTCTACAGACGGTAGGTCTGCCGGGTGGGACTACCCGACCCGCCGGAAGCGAGTTTCGACCCACATCGGGGCCGTTACCCATAGGCTACGTGTGTTCATGAAGGCTAGCTCTCTATCCTTTCGGGTATCATCCCAGCGATCACGCATGGAGTGTATTTGCTTTTGGGAGGAGAGGGGCGGGGATCCTCCGCAGAAGCATCACAAGTACAGTCCCACCACTTTCGCAGCTGTCTCAAGTCTCATGTGACTCAAAGTAGACTGTAAGCACCATCTCTTTGGCATGATTGGAGGTATCAGCAACAAAAGATCCAGTTTGGATCATTGCAAACGGATGCCAGCCCTGCTCTTGTTGGTAAAGCTAATCAGGATACTTGAGTCGGGTTCTGTGGGGATGCACGAGCTGAGCCCCTATCTACAGGATCTTTGCACGTCGGTTCGCACCCCTACTAGTTGGTCAGCCGCGATACTAAATATTGTACAGTTCTTTGCTTATCTCTAACCTATTTTAGGCAGGTCTATACCTAGTTAAGCACTGAAACTGTATCCTAGAATTAATGGCCAAATCGACGCTGCGGCGGTGTATTATTCGGGCGCTACAGGGGTGCAACTGATGTGCAAAGATCCCGTACATATTGGAGCCGTGTCGTTCAACAGCAAACGTGTCGTTCGACCTGGGGTTTGAGCATGATTATAGCGTGACAACTGTACCTATCGAGTTAGCAGATCGTAAGAAGAAACGACACTAAACTCGATCGGTATTGACGTCCGTTGCTCTGGTCAGGGAGCTGCTGCAGGTTGACCAATGTCGTTCAGCTTCTTTACATCCGAGGCGTGGGGATAGGGGAACGAACACTAGCTCGCATGGCAGCTGCGGGGGCGGAAAGACCTGCAAATACCGGTAGGCGAACGGCTCATACAACAAGGGGTATTTTCTGCGTCCATCAAGCAGTGAGTGCTCCAAACAGCGGAGCCTTTGCGTTGCCAAGTCCACTCGATTCCAATCTCTCCTTCTCCACTGTTTGCTGTTGTGGCGACTCAGGATTCAGCATGGCGGTCTTCCCAGCGACCGTATTGACCCTTTCGCTATTCACGTGGTTCACCACCATCTTCCCCGCTTCGATCATCGTTTACTGGGCGATATGGATAACTTACACGCGTACCTTGCACCCACTCGCATCAGTCCCAGGCCCGTTTTGGGCCTCGACTTCTCGAATTTGGTACATGTACCGCATCTACGTTGGTGATATGCACGAGGTCCAGCGTCGTCTGCATGCGCGATACGGGCCAATTGTTCGGATAGCACCAAATGAGGTGTCAACCACCGAGACGTCTGCTATTCCGAAGATCTACAGAAACCAGAGACCACTTGCCAAAACTGACTTTTATGCTGTCTGGGGCGGAGGCACCATTAGTGAGCAGCTAGACACATTCTCAGAAACGGACGAGAGGCTGCACAGCAACTACCGACGCATCATTAACCCTGTGTACACACTCAGCAATGTCCTGAAGAGCGAAGGCTATATCAACAAGGTGTCTTCACTATTCGTCAAGCGTTTGGGGGAACACGCCGACCGCAAAGAAACCATCGATCTCGGACGGTGGCTGCAAATGTACTCTTTTGACGTTATTGGCGAGATATTCTTCGGCGACATGTTTGGCTTTCTGGAGAACAGTGAAGATCACGGCGCTTTTATAGCATCCCTTGATGCTTTGATGCCAGTCCTCTGCATATCTGCGATTGGGCCTACCTATATGCGACCTCTGATCATGGGCTCCGCCATCGTCATCCCGGCTGCATTCAAGGCAGTGAAAGCCATCGATGGTATACGCAAGGCCGCTGTCGCTGCTGCAGGAAAGCGAATGAAGGAGAATGCGGACGGCGTCGAGCATCGCGGAGATATGTTGCAGCAGCTGTTCGACATCGTCCACGAGAAGGGAGAGAAAGTCAACTTCAGCTCAAGGGAGGCGACACTAGAAGCTTATGTTGCTATGTGAGTTATCTCACGAGCGCTTTCGGGTCTTCGCTAATCGCAATTTCCAGGTTTGCTGGTTCCGATACTACAGCGGTCGCGTTTCGCACGACATTCTACCACCTCATGAGGAATCGTGAAGCTCTTGAGAAAGCGCATCTCGAGATCGACGCTGCCGTAGCTGCTGGGTACTTGAGCTCGCCTGTCAAGTATTCGGAGACGACTACGAAGCTGCCATACGTCTGCGCTGCAATCAAAGAAGCAATGCGTATGCACCCTAGTGTTGGATTGAGCATGCAAAGACATGCACCAGAGGAGGGTATCGACTTAGCAGGAAAGTTCATCCCAAAGGGTTACCGCATCGGATTGAATCCGGCGGTTCTTCACTACGATAAGACAATCTTTGGCGAAGACGCCGATTCCTTCAAACCTGAAAGGTGGCTGGTCAGGGACGAGCAGTGGAAGGCAATGGACAAGAACCTACTCATATTCGGAGCTGGTACGAGGACCTGCATCGGCAAGAATGTGAGCATCCATCCCTGTTTCCCTACTCCACATGTCCACCAGCTAACTCGTCAAGATCTCATTGGTAGAGTTGCATACGTTGGTTCCTGAGGTCCTTCGGCATTTCGACTTGAAAATGGCGCATGATCGGCCCTGGACCACGAGTAACAGGTGGTTCAACAAACAAACTGATGTGTTGGTCGATGTGACACGTAGATGATCGAAGATGTGTAGATTTCGCGTCATGGATTAAGTTACCTAGCGCGCACTAGTGTGTCGCACGTGACGCTTGAATTGCTACCTAGGTTCCCAGCTGGTGGCCGCGTCGCTTCTTCATAGATGTTCGAAATGTATACCGCCATCAATTTGATGCGTTGTGCATCGATTAAAATTCACACCTATGTTCCAATTCGGCTATTGAAGCGCTTGCTATATTGATTTGGCCTAAAACTCACAAAGTAGCTCATCTCGCAGCTACGCAGGTGGCCTTTGACACTCGCAGGAACTCAGGTTCTGGTTGACTCCACTCCTGTGTGTCTTTGGGGCTCTATCCTGTCTGTTGGTCCTCTCGGGGAGTAGCATACAACTTAGAGCGCCATTTACACCCCCAGGCAGCCGGGTCACTCCTCTCGAAGTAGGGGTTATCCATATTCTCATACACCGCACGAGCTGAAAAATCCGTGCTGTCAAAAATCGAATTTGAAAATTTTGCGTCTCGAACAAGGCCTGCGCCCAGCATATTCGCGAGGAGTTTGTGAAAAGAAGCGTTGTTTGCGTCGTCGCCGTACAACTCTATATGGTGGATGTGCTCTGGTATTTGGATACCGCTAGGAGGGTTGGCTATGATATGGCTGAGAGTGCGCTCCATGGCCTCCAGCTGGCGTTCTGCGTCGATTTCTGGGCCTTTCGTGAAGTTGTCGATAGGATCCGAGATTCCTTCCTCGACGGTGAACAGGCCAATGTTGTACCAGTGTGAACTATGGTCGATGGCAATGACAGTCCATGGATCCTCGAGTACCCAAGGTGCGTCAAGAACATACCCATTGACTATCTCGTGGTAGTCAGGGAGATGTTTTGCCACTATTGTTTTTGCGACTTGTGAAGTTGGCAGAACTTGGCGGAGGCCAATCGCTCGCAATGCTTCCTCTGCAGCGGATTTCTTATGGTCTTCGATCGCGTCTAAGCTGAGTGCGGCATAGCAAATATTTGTACCGAGATAGAGCTCCACGGCCGTCTTGAGACTGTGCATGACGCCTAGAGTACTTGTGATGTCGGCATTGCGACAGGCACCTATCGTGAATCCCAGCAAAGAATTTGAGTACTCCAGATATGGCGCAATATAGCGGCAAAGAGCCGTCTTGTCTTTGATTGCTGGAATAGAGACATTTCGCATGAAGCCTCGATACTCTGGTGATCCATATACTTGGGCGATGGGCACCGATGTTCTGTTCTTGAGGTAGATTGATGCAACGCTGTCGAACTGTAAGCCATAGTTGATCGAACAAGGTGACACGACTGACCCATAATCAGGAGTCAGCCTGAATGCAACTCCGGGTGCTTGATAACGTTCCGCTCCCAAGCCCGCAACGGTGACGGCGAGTGTAAATAGTTGAACCAGAATCATCGTCAACATTCTGCATTTACATCTATGTCGCGTATAAGTGGTACTGAAGATGATGCTCTACTAGCAAGAAGGAATCTAGGACATCTTGCAAATTCAACCGAAAGCAGAAGTGGCTCACTTGTGGTGGTTGTTCTCGCGGTGCCAAGATGGACCTAATTTTGGGATGGGGCGCAGACGACAGGCAACAGGCGCGGCGCGTAACATCTAAAGATACGTACCGATAGGTACGAAGGAGCTCCTTTACCGAGTGCACACTTCGCTGCAAAATCACAAATCGCTAGACTACAAACACGAAATAGCAAATCAAATTGAAGCTACCAGACTAAATTCTTCAGATTACGGACATACAAACATCTTTCAACGTCTCCTGTACAGCCGTAGGCCCTTCATAATGGCACTACTCTAGGCATAGTAATCCTGGTGTCCGGAAAATTCATGAGGTCGAGTGTCTTCGCTTCGGTAACCGACTACATGCCAACAAGGCTGAGTCTCTTAGGCCACCACAGGAACGCAGTAGCGCATACTGTTTATGCCGACTTTCTGGGGCTGTGAGATCACATCGCGCAAAAAGAGAGACATATTTGTCGGAGCGAAACATCTCAACCCTGCGATTTGCGTCTGCAAGGCTGATGACAGTATTCCGCGTTGGCGGCAATATGTACATACCATGAGTAGAGGGGCTTTACCGGTACGCCTGAATTGACTACGGCCTTTTGACCCACCATTATTCCTCATTCGGAGGGTCTTCCTGCTACTTCATGGGCATACCCTTGTACGTGATAAAATCTTCCTAGCATTGTTTATCTAAATTTAATTGCGCGAGCTCACATGTGTATCCACGGTATACTTACTTGTTTTTGGAGACTTTTTGAGAGTTGCATGTCATTGAATCCTTACAGCCCCAAATTGTAAGCACCGAGGAACTGGCCGCAAACCGCTACTCTCGACCAATGAGTGAGTAAGTAAGGTACTCCGAGATATTTCTGACTACATAGCTGGGGTAGATGGGGCCTTGAAACTGTTAGGCAGCCAAAGCCCCAGCGTTTCTGTGCTGCAATGTAGAGTGTCCAGGAATTGAGCTGCAGCTGCAGCTGCGTTCAACTCCAAAGTTATAGACGCCGG
Source organism: Plenodomus lindquistii (assembly GCA_025504975.1). Lineage (NCBI taxonomy): Eukaryota > Fungi > Ascomycota > Dothideomycetes > Pleosporales > Leptosphaeriaceae > Plenodomus > Plenodomus lindquistii. Next base: position 371,889 of record JANUWI010000013.1, read on the forward strand.
GGCGATACTCCTTCCCTGTGAAAGTTCAACTTCATGAACTTGGCAATCCATACCAGAATAGCTTCCCGGTCGTGAGGCTGAGCATACCGCACACATCCCATTGTCGAAGCCGTGATGGAACGGGAGAATATAAAGATCAAGTAAGGATCATTGTATTCACATCAATCCACATCAGTTCAATCTCATCGTACGCTGCTATACTCGCTCCGATTCCGAAATCTACGTCTTATTATCATGCGTTTCTCTCAATCCCTACAAATTTTGCTCTCGATTAGCACACTCACTGCAGGCGCAGTTATTCCTCGCGATGATGTCGATCCAGAAAACCCAGAAGCATCCGACCCCAAAACACCACCAAGTGTATTAAACCGACCTGCTCGTCCAGACAACCCGTTCAAAGACGGATTCAAGACGGCGCCTGCTTCTTGTACCGATTTTGAAAAACCTTCCGAGCAGTGCATCGCGGAATTGCAGGCTCAACCTGGGGGTGCTAACGCATTCTCTGGTGGCGAATTGAAATGGGACAGCGATCATCAGTGCAGCGATTTCCAGAAGGGAAAATACCAAACAGCAGCGTGGGACGCACACACATTGGCCGTATTCTCTGATCGAGAGCCTGACGCCCATAACCCAAAGGACATTGCTCTCTGGAAGACGTGGATGGGGCCTGATTACGCCACGCAGCAAAAGCGTATCTCTGGTAAGTCACAAGCAACGCTGGTCCAGTCCTTGTGTGCTTGTAGTGGCTTACAAAACGCCAGATAACTTCAAGAGAGCATCTGGTTTCTTATCTAACAAGGCCTTCGATATTATCCTCAGCTGCAAAGACACGAAGAATTACTGTCCGATCAAGAAAGACGGCAAGGCTGTCGGTGGCTATGCCCGCGAATACTACGGATGGTTCGGCACATACTACTACATTACCATGTGTCAACCGTTCTTCCAAAGCGACGACCTCATGTACAAAATCGATCAGATTGAAGATGAAATGGCAGCTGGGAAGACTGAAATGGCGACGAAAGCAGAGTGGCAAAAGAACACTGGGCAAATGTTCTTGCACGAGATGATGCACCTCAACTCTACTGGTCAACCGCACGGTAAGTCCACTCCACGAACGAACTCCACCTCCGTCACAAGAGCGAAGATGTTGGTACAGCTCAAAACACACTTGATCTAATAGAGCGATCGTCGAACACTGAACAATACTAACTCACAATCCAGTCAAAGACGAGCATGTAGACCCCGACGGTGTGTCCCAATGGGCCTACGGCCCCACCTTCGTACACATGCTCGCCAGACGGCAGCTCAACCAAGGCGGCGGCGCAACACGCGCCAGCACCAACGCCGACAGCTACTCCTGGCTCGCCAACAGCCGCTACTTCTACGAACTAACCGGCTACTTCCCACGACCACCAAACTACAAAGTCTCGGACGAGAGTGTGAGCGCCGAACAACTGACTCAAGAGCAAAACGGGTTCCTCCTCGACATCGGCACAATCACCGAGGAAACAGCCTCTGAGGAGATCAGCACGCGGCTGGACGACATACTCGCTGGCTTTGGGAATCCCTCTTCTTCGTCGCCCAAACCCAGCAAGGGCAAATCCCTGTCCATCGCCATGACCTCGATTGTCAATTCGCACTCTGGCGGCGCGACTATCGACAGCCAGTGGAACTTCTTCACTACCAGCGTCGGGAAAGCAGTTGGTAGTTGCGGCGAGACAGACGGTGAGAAACTCACGCCGAGCGGTGGATCGGATATCAAGATCTCTGGTGATGTAAATCTTGAGAATCCTCCGTGGCCGGCGGGAGAATACAAGTTGAATATTGAGGGTCAGGACTGCGAGTACAAGAGTGACGGGACGAACGCGGGTCGTCTCTTCTGTCCTGACAGGCAGATTTCGTGCGTTGAAGATGGATTGAAGAGCAGCGCGGATGGCAAGCTTAATTGCGGGTCGAGGGCGTATTTTCATGCTGCAGTGTACTGCGACTTTTAGTGTTGTTGTGCGTGTTTTGGAAACGTCTTATAGATATCTATTGTGGCTGTGATTCCGGGCGTTTACTAGCGGGTGTTAGAAATTTGAGGTTTCCATCTGGGTTATTGCTGGGTGTGAGCGGCGTTTACTGGGCATTTAAGACGAAGCTCGCGACGAATGTACACCGTGTATTATATGACTTCATTTTCCACATGAGAAATCCTATGCCTGGTCCCATCACAGAAATCTCGACCTCTTCAGCAGCTATCACCCCAATCATCACTTTACCCATGCACTAACTGAGAATCAGGGCAAGCAGCCAGAACATTTGCATACGTCTCGATCAGCTCCCTCTGCAACACATCCTGCCGCACGATAGGACGAAATGGCAAGCCCTGAACATCATCCTCGTGCGCTCTACATCGGACGAGAACAATATTATCACGGGTATATCGGCCGTCGTGTGAGAAGTCGCCAAATGCGAGTACATGGACGGATGGCAGACCCTCGGGACCAAACAGCCACGTAGCAAGGTCGAAAAGCGGCTGCGTGAGATGGAACGGAGGGAGCCCTTCCGCCGATTCATCTTTGCACTGGGAGTGGTCTAAAAGCTTCCAAATCACCTGACTACGGTTGTTTATTTCCCGGTCCCGTTCCCAGGGCCAACATACGTCTCCGGGTCGAAGACGTAATCCCCAGCTGGGTTCTATAGAACTGAGGCCAGTGTGGGATTGTCGGATATGTACGATGCGCAATGAGCGACTCGGTACGAACAAAGACGACATGCGTTCCTGTATAGTTGTCAGTGAAAGTTACGGCTTCGGTACGAGGGGAGCTCATAATTACTAGGAAATCCTTAGGTCTGCAACATAGGCCTATGAACTCAAGGTTGAGCTTGCTGAGAGGGTGGATGACGTCTGACTCTTTATATGTCCATAGAGAATGGTCTTTCTTGATACTACCACGGTAAAACCTATGATGCGTGAAGATTTTGAAACTGGCTGCATGATGGCTCAACGCGTCCCAGATTTCTTCTTCATCAGCGTCCCCAGTGGTCGAGAGCATGAAGCGCTCCAGACCGCGAAATGACCGCAGGATCCCAGGTATGAAACGATTAGCTTCCGAACCGAAGTATTGCCACTCTTCAGGAACGACAGCAGTCACTATCTCGAGTGACTTGAGTTGGAGTGAACCATCTCCACTGCTGCCTTGGAGAAGAAACTTTAGAAGAAAGCTTTGCCACTGTCTGCAGCGGCGTAGGGTCAGATAGCGGAGCGTATGGAAGTCAAACGCTTGTCTCATCCATTTCCAAGTGCTAATCGTCATGCCGGACAGCGTGAGAACCTGACATGCGGGAAAAATGCATTGTTGAGGACAGGGAAAAACCCTCCGATCTGTGGGAAAAGAATCTTCGTCAAGCAATCCGAAGAAGTTGCCAAAGAAACTGTTCTCTACCTTGTGGTCGCACAAGGAGTCCAACTCAATTTCTACAAGCTGATGCGACAATTGACGAAGGAGCCGAGTAAGAGGTGTCACGTGCTGCATTTGTATTCTGATCTATGATATCTTCCGAAGATGCACGAAGGCGGATAGGTCGCTGATGTTGCGCTTCAACTGGTCTTTAAGAGGATTATGTGATTTGCCTGTAACAAGCACAAGACTCTTGATCTGCGTTTGTTTTCGTGCGAGGTAACCGGAGGGACCGAGGATTTTGCGTGGAATGCACGTGCCCATCTTCCAGCTGCCATGTTGTCAGCGTCTGTAACATGATACTCGATACAAGAACCTGCGACTTACGTAAAGCTTCGAAGAGTGTCATCACGTAGCCCTTCTAATACTGGCAACACAGCCATTGCCATCTGATATGCACAGTAGTGATCTTCCACTTCATCAACACGCGTCAAGTCATCCACAAAACGCTCCTTCTTAGTCCAATGAAAGCACCTCCTGGGTGTCTTGTGGTTAAACGAAGACACGACTTCGAAGTGTATTGCATAGCGAAGGAGATTATTCGACGCGTCTTTTGGCCTCAAGAAACATCCGGAATCGATCTCAGCGAGGCGGTTCTCATTCCGAGCACGCAACGTTATCTTTTCGTATAGAACGGTCACCGCGATATCATGAAGATATTTGGAGGTCTTGCACAAGCTTAGGAGATCATTTCGATTGGTAAGCTATTTTGCGTGAATGATTAGCTTGGTTCAATCGTTATGCTTTTTGAGACGTGCCTTCCCTGCAACCTCCAACAAAATCTCTGCGGGCAAATCTGACAACATCTTCAGAGGGTGGGGATGGAGCTGTCACGAGTGATGTTGTGATGCTATGCGGTATGGCTGCATATGGACCCGCGTTGTGTAGATCACGACTCGTTCAATAATATGAGATGGCTCGAGACGATGGTGGATTGGTTGTAGGAAAGCCCAGAAGGAGAGATTTCGCGTTCCAACAGTGTCTACTGTGTGGCTGTAGCGAGGGAAGGAAGGCGCTACAGGTCGCGTTCTCGTTGCACCCCAGTCAGAGGCGACTGGGTAACATGAGATGTATGCAGGGTCCCGATGCCACATCACAAACTGCTCGTGTTTGTCAACGCAAAGATCCTTATCGGAGGTGGGCAAGAGGAAAATGCGTCAATAGAAATCAGATATCGCACAAACTTCCAAAACCCTTCGCATTTCTACTATAATCCCAACATTTCACACAACCATCCAGCATGCCATCTTACAGCTTGCTCTTGCCAATGCCCCAAATCTCCGCTCCAGGGTTATTCGACTTCTCGTCGACTGTCGCATTCGGGGCCACAGGTACCTCTCCCTCTTCAATGTATAGACTCTGCGTCTGCTTCATCGCAGCTACAGCCTCGCGCTCGATACGTCGAAGCAACTCTTCGTTTGTAGGGATATCGTGGATGAGACCGATGACTTGACCTGCTGTCCAGACCTAGTTGTTGGTTAGCACCTCGCAAGACACTCAGCGGCAACCGAAGCAAATGGAGAAAGAGAGAGAGAGAGAAAGCCAAAAAAAAAACCTACCCCAAAATCCGGATCACCATTAAGAAAAACCTGCCTCCCCCTCTTCCCACTAACATACTCGGCCACCTCCTCAAATTTCCCCGTAGAACTCGTCTTCTCAATTTCCACCGCCTTGCTCGCCACTTTATTCTTGAACATGCGACTCGTATTCCTCCACCGCCGGAGGACAAGCTCCGTATCCGACTCCTGCGCATTCACAATCGCTTTTTTGATATTTTCATGAATCGGCGCTTCAACCGTACACATGAACCTAGTGCCCATATTGATCCCACACGCGCCCAGCGCCAACGCGGCCGCGAGTCCCTGGCCGTCTGCGAATCCGCCGGACGCAATAAACGGCGTTTTGAAAGCCTGGCGCGCGCGCGACAGCAGGATGAAATTCGTAATGTCTGTTTCGCCGACGTGACCCGCGCATTCGAAGCCGTCGATGGAGAGGAAGTCTACGCCGAGGTTTATGGCGCTTTGGGCGTGCCGGATCGTGGTGCATTTGTGCAGGATGGTGGTGCCGGCTGCTTTGAGCTGTTTTATGACGGGACCTGGGCTGTTTCCGGCGGTTTCAACGATGCGGACTTTCTCGTCGATGATGACTTGGGCGTAGGCGGAGTAGTCGGGGGGGACCATGGCGGGGAGGAGGGTCAGGTTGACGCCGAAGGGGTATTTGGTCATTGTGCGGCAGCGGCGGATTTCTTTGCGGAGGTCTTCTGGGGTGGGTTGGGTGAGGGCGGTTAGCTGGGCCGGGTTGCATGGTTAGCTGGTTTGTTGCGCTGAAGGGGATATGGGATGGGTGGTGGTGGTGATGGGGGGGGGGGGGGGGGATGAACGTACAATACCCAATCCTCCGGCGTTGGACACAGCACTCGCCATCTCCGCATATCCAACCCACTGCATACCTCCTTGCACCACAGGAACTGCACACGCTGTTAGTATCGCGCTCGCATCTCCTTCCAAACCATGCACATACCTCTAATCCCCAGCGCCCTCGTAAGCTCAGTATTGAATGGCATATTGACGTATACTTTCCTGTTGTCTGAATTATCGTACAACAGAGGGAAAGTCTAGTTATAAGAGAAATAAAAGATCACCAGCAGAGTAATCAAAAGAAAGCAGTTCTCCGAGGTCGCGCTAACGTGCAGTCATTGCACGCATCGCATTCATGTGGGGAAGCTGTGAGCCGAGGCAACTCTGGGGAGCGCGAATCGAGATCCGTCAGATGATTAATCTCTACTCAGGCGTTTGCGCATCACGTCGGCATGAGTCGAGGGTGCCGAGTCGCATTGTGAGGGTCTGGAAATATTACTGTGGTGTGATAATAAATGAAGAGGCGGATTCTGATGCTTGGCTCGATCACTGTTGAACAACTTGAAGGCGATGATGGTTTGACGCGAACAAAGAGCTATGCAAGCTGCAGCCACGCTGTCACATGCACTCCAACCCAGCCATGCCCGTATTCAAGGATGACCCTTCACAGCACAACATCTCCCTCACGAACCAGTCTTCAAAAAACACTCGTCTTCAACACAATTATGCATTACTTTCATATCCGGTTATCTTACGGGCGTACGAAAACACTTTATAAATGTCCGACACATGCAAGGTGCCTATTGCCCGTTTCCTGTGGTTTATATAGAGCCCAACACCGATAAGTCGTCATAATCCCAACGACTCAAATGCTTCTTTTATCGTAACAGCGGGGTCTACTCGTTCGTAGCCCCCCAAAAAGACGTAACAATTACAACGAAGTATGAAATGGGTTTCGCCCTGCCAGGGAGGGTAATGTTGTGGTTTGTTGAATGTGTGAAGGTGAAAGCCGAAAAGGTGGTAAGTGTGGCTCCTATTGTCGTGGATGTATGAGTGTGTGTGTAGGTCCTGGTGTCCAAGCGCTAGGACTTCATAGTTTGAAATGGGATCTGGTGATGCGTCTGCTGGCTCAAGGTCGCGCGATTGGCGAGGACCATGCTGTGCTTAGCCGATCGAAGGGTGTTTCAATGGGTCGATGTCTTGCGCCACAATTTGCAGAGCATCCGCAACAACCAAATCAAGCCTTGCGGCTTCTGGTGGCGCGTCCATTGGGAGTACCATTGGGGGATGCTCCTGTGGTAATGCCATTAGCAATGCCTCCGACACGCGAAGTGGAAAGACGCCTGCGGGCTTCACCAACGGTCGGTACCTTCTCATCCTTCATCTCCACCAACGCGCTTGTAGCCCTGCGGCGGCCCTTGGGCACTGGCTTCTTGTACGTGGCGAAGTAGAAGGCGAGGAAGAGGAACAGGTACGACGTGATGATGCACATGCCGGCAATGGCAGCGAACTCCTCGCCCGCGCATTTGCCAAAGTTGGGCATGTGTGGCCAGTAGGTACTGGTGAAGTAGGTGTAGGACGCAAAGTAGATGAAGCCTGAAAATTGTTAGCAGGTGATCCACGAGATTGAGGATGGACATGGGTACGTACCGAGGTCAAGGACGAATTGGGTGATCTGGCCAACGGTGATGTACTTCTTCCACCAGATGCGGATGCCGCGTGCGCTCTGGAAGTAGTACCAGTACATGACAACGTGGACCGCCAAGTTCAAGGTGATGACGGGCCACGAGACAGGGGTGTGGCCAAGGAGCTGGGTGTAGCAGAGGAGAGCGGTCGCGCCGTGGTGGTAGGTGTGGAGAAAAGCTATTCAGATTAGCCAGGAGCACTCTTATTGAATATATCGTGCATTCATACTCAAGGGCTTCTTCTTCAAAAACAAGAAGCATGTGTCAATCAGCTCGAGAAACTTGGTCAAGTAGTTGAGCTATACATGTCAGCGTCGGTTGTCGAGTGCAGCTGCAGCGAACATACGTAGTACAGAATGACCAGCTTGTCGGTCCAGCCACCCTGGTGGTCGCAAATAGCAAAGAACAGACCCTTGCGGGCAACCGTAGGAATCAGTTGCTCGGCGAAGAGCGCCAGCAATATGCCGCTGATGGCCGTCAGGTAGAAGTTGTGCACCTTGAACAAAAAGTTGAGCTGGAACGGCGCGCGCCCGCGCATCAGCTCCCGACCGCCGAAGATGATGATGTAGTATGTGACGATTGTGAGAGCGCACGACTTGAAGGTGGAGAGGGGCGTCTCGCCCTGGACGAAGCGGAAGTCCTGCGGCTTGTAGCCAGCGATGGGCTCAAAGATGCGCTCGAAGATGGGCCATAGCTCGAGGCCAAAAGGACGGTCGAGCGTGGGCACGCCGTAGTTGAGCCAGTCAGCACCCATTGTGGCAGTATGTTACAAGGCCTCGCGAGGAGTGTGGATGTGCGAGGGGTTGTGGTGTTGGTGAGCGCTCAGGGTCCCGGCGAAGAGAGAATTCGACAGATGGCGCCTACTGTAAGCAGCTAAAGCAGGTGAACAAGGAGACCGCAACACCAAGGGGGCGGCAGCGGCCAGAAGGAATGACGAAGAAGAGGATGTGAAGAAGTAAATCGTACACCGTGCAGACGAGAAGACTGAGGGTGAGGCTCAATGGTTTTGAATGCCACCGCGTTGTGTTCTTGGTGCTATGCGGAAAGGAGGTCGGAAATGAATGCTGGGGTCTCCCGCGAGTCCCGTAGGCTTGCCCTGGCTTAGCCCAACCTGCCTTTTCGCGCCGTTGCTCGTCAAGAATTACGACACTGTGCAGCCGCGGCCAATGCGTCTTCAATGATTGGCTGGCCTGTTCGATAGATATCTCGGTGAGTGCATGTTGGTGTTAGATGCCCAAGTCAAGCCTGGGCTTACACCCATTCTACGTCTACTACTAACCAGGGCTACCCGAATTGCATAGAGGTTCTGCAGGCTGACCCGCTCGACATCAACACAGAAAGTGACATCTTGAGCATGTGATGTTATCGGCCGCACTGCTGACCGTTGAGACCCTCAAAGTATGTCATCGGACGAATATTGTCAACCTCAGGGTTAGCCAAAAGAAGAACGGAGGCCTTGGCGTCCGACTGCCGAGGCCTGCCCTTCGGCGCTCCCGCCAGCTTCAACCCAGACAATTCTTGTCAAGTCTTTACATTGTCTATTGATTGCGGAGAAGATGTCGCGTGCTACCATCTTGCCACTGTCGCCCACAGTCCCTCGGCAAACACATGGACCCAGAAACGCCCTGACGAAATCCATCTGGTTTTGGAGCCAAAACAACGCGCAATTCGCTCTCGAATGCCAACAGAACAACCGCACACTATCACAACCGCATTCCCACACCCCAAAGGCAATACAACCCGCCTCGATATCGAAAGACGAAAAAAAAGGAGAAAAACTATGTAGCGAGATGAAGAAGTGGGGGTGCAATCAACCAACTTTCGGAATTGTGCCACCACCAGAGTTCGCCCTTACACGTCCACTGGGCGCCCGAGAAGTAGCAACAGCGTTGCCAGAAGAAGTAGGACGACTGTTGCTCCGCGGTCGACCAGCCGAGCGCCGAGCACTTGAGACGTGATGCTCCTGCGAAGTATGATGCCGGCGCTGCAAAGACGCAAAGCACGAGACGTCAGATCGATCCACCTGTGAACCCAAAATGCAAACATCTTGAATAATGGAAGGAGAAAACCTAGCAGTCTAGGGATAGGACTAAGAGTACATTGATTCGGCCGTAGAGAATGCTCATCCTGAGTTCCAAGGACTTAAGAATCAACGTACCGAGGTTTGACTACTCTGGCGCTCATAATCCTTCGGCCGCCTGTCTCTTGGAGCAGCGCCATCGTCTTGGAGACGGAGGTTTTCTAGTCGTCCTTGACTGAGCGGGTCGGAATCGTCTAACCGCGTTGGTGACGCAGCACTAGCCGGATTCACGGCTGACTTGTCCGCGGTCCCATTTTGGCGTGCTTCGGCAAGCTTCGCAAGCTTGTCCCAGCGGTCTTGTCGACTCTGCTGTCTCTGACCGGCATTGTTTTGTGATTCAGCGTAATCATGAGAACAATCGTCGAATAGTTGAGGGTTGACCTCCATGAAGAGTTTCATAGCATTGTATACCATACCGTGAATTGTCCTGCGTTACTTGTCAGCGTTCGGCCAAGTAAGGGTTCCAGACTCCAAACATACCTGTTCCAATGCCCCTTTGAGTTTTCGTATAGCGGCGCAAACATGATTGGCAGAATGACTTCGACGTTGTCACTGACAAGGTTGCAGAAGTATTCGTTGTTCCAGAAGTAAAGCGCTCGCTCGGCGACCTGGAAGTGTGGACTGGCGACGGACTTGGCCAGTTGGTTGAACAACGGTTCTTGAACCTTGGCGAACTCGGCGGGATCCATGACCTCGAAGATGTCCTCCACTTCGTTCAAAAACATTACTTCCTTCGTACTATTCACCTTTGGCCAGTAGCGTAGTAACCCAAGGACAACCTGAACATGTAAGCCAAGCCTGTTAGAGCGACTATACGGTCCTACCTCTTCTGTCAAAGCGGCGTCCTTTTCCAAGAACTGGACAATACAGTACGCCAATTGAGGGTGGTACATGCTCAGGCTCTTCACTTTATGCAACGGAATGAGCACTCTTGTGAGGAAGAGCTTGTGTTCTTCCTTCAAGGGTAACGCAAAACCGTTGATGATGGACCCGAGAATCTCCAAGAGCTCGGCAATCCCGTTGAAGCGTTCTGTCTCGTAAATAAATTGGAAAAAGACGTTGTTGATGGAGCGGCGGATGTACGACCGAAGATTGAGGAATTTCCCGTAGATACGATGCAACGTGGTTTTGAGGAAGTCCCGCTCCCGAGGATCTTCAGAGTCGAAGAGCTCGAGAAGCTGTGACAAATCAGCAAGAGCTCTCTTTCAATGGAAGGTGAAGTTCACTTACGTTGAGCACGAAGCTGTGGTCTATATACGCCTTGGCAATATTGGTGTTGAAGTCCTGACTTTCTATGAATCGGAGGAAAAATTCGTAGACGACCTGAATGTGTGGCCAGGCGACCTCGAGAACGGGCTCGTCCTCCTCGGGATCGAACGCTTCGCCTTGAGGATTCATTGGCGGTGGAATAGGCCTGAACAGGTTCTTGGCAAACATCTCGACTACGCGGGGGTACATCTTTTCGGTAATGACCTGCCTGTTGTTGGCAACGTAGTCCAACAGCTCGTGCAGAGCCAAGCGCTTGATCTCCTTGGACTTCATGTCGCCGCTCGCGTCGTTGAAGTCGAATATGATGTTGCATTGATCAATCTTCTGCATGAAGAGCTCCTCGCGTTTGTTTGGGGGCACCTCATGAAAGCCTGGCAGCTTCTCAAGCTCTCGCTGGCGCTGATCTGAAATGTCGAATCGCGACGAATGCTGCCTCTTGGGAGTCCTGATCCCCTCAATATTGTCCTTGGGTGTGGCCTGGAGGCGATCGAAGATGAGCGATTTCTGGCCCGCCTTGGGGGGCGCGAGGTCGCCAGGCATGGTCTCTGCTGCGCCTGGGGGAGGAACGTGCTGATCATGTTAGCAGTGTCGAAGGGTGGTGGCAGGAGGCGAGAACTCACAGGAGCGCTGGGGCTAATGACGACGCTGGGCGCCAGTGGCTGCCCAAGGCGGGAAGGAGTGCCTGGAACGGCAGCGCCAGCATTACCAGCAGCTCCGGGGCTCAAGACGCCCTGCTGTGCAAACGAGGGCCCCGCAGCGAGGGAGCCCGAGGCGGGTTGTGGGATTGGTTGCGCCGGGCCAGCGTGTCCCGCGGGGGCATCTACGGCGGGCTGTATCTTGTTGCGCGCATCGGTCAGCTGTGTCTGCGACGAAGAGGGCGTGGCTTGGGCAGAGCCCGAGGGCGAATTGGAGGCACCGAGCGAGGGCGAGGCGGTGCCAGAGGTCGAGTCCTTCTTCTTGGATGACTTGCTGTCCTTGCTTCGAGAGAGCTGTTCAGACTAGACATGTCAGCTTCGGCGCAGAGAGAGGGGTAAGGCTCGCGTAGAGAGACACGGGCGTGCGTGGCCGGGGCGAGACAGAGGGGACATACGACTCTTTGCCGGAAGCCCTTCATGGCGGCGAGGCGGCGCGCGGGAGCACGTCGAGCGCTGCGGCAGAGGAGTTGCGGAGGCGGAGCGGTCCGAATTGGGGGCTGGCCCTCAAGGCGACGGCAGCAGCGTGCGATCCAATAGCGCCAATGCAGCAGTCACGGTATGGCAGCAGGCTCGCAGTGACGGGACGGGGGGCGGGGCGGGGCGGCGATGCTCAGGCCGGCATGGAGAGAGAGCGCGTGGTGCTGTTGGTGGTGCTGGTGCTGATGCTGATGCTGGTGCTGGTGCTGGTGCTGGTGCTGGTGCTGGTGCTGGTGCTGGTGCTGTTGCTGGACCAGAGGGCTACTCTAGTGCTGGCGTCGTGGGTGTGCTGCACGGGGTCGACGACGCGGGAGCTTGGACGAGGGGTGCGACGGCCGCTGGGGGGCGCTGAGAATCGAATCACGTGGTGGCGGGCGTTGCAGACGGGCAGGCGAGCAATAGCGTCGAGAAGAGCGAGGACAGGATGATGCGCGGTCCAACGTTCAGAATGCCAACTCAGGGCCCCCGACAGACAGCGTGATGGACAGCGGTTAGTCCAAGATTCGCACTAGCCGTACCCGTAGCGAAACGCCTGCGCCCGTGCGCCCGATGATGAAGGACCACCCCGCCGTGCACCCGCCACAGCACACACGCTGCAGCTGCAGCGGCGACGAGACAGACGGGGTGGGCGAGAGGGCAATGCGGTAGAGCTGACACCAGCAACGTAGAGAGAGACGGTGCTCCACAGGCTGCTCAGTCGTGATATGATCTGATTAGTCACCCTACCTACATACTGTGTGCACAACACCCAGCGAGCCACCATGAGCGGCGAGAGTGACCAGACTGAGACTGCGCCGTGGCTGCCCATCCCCTCACGCGCCATCTCCGTCGTCGAGCACCCGTGCATCATCAAAAACGTTGACAAGGGCATTGCCTCACTAGGCGGGCCAACCAAATTGAGCAAGGTCAGCTGGAGTTTGGACAGCTCGTCGTGTGCCACACTGCATGGCTAACAAGCTGTACAGGGCCTGCGGTCTCGCCTGGAAACCACCACTAACGCAGACGGGGATGATGAGCTCAAGAAACTCATTTCAGTGTCTCTGCGACCAGACGACCCCTTCGCTAAGCGGCTACTATCCACTCCTGTGCGGACCAACAACCTCCTCTTCAAGGTGACGGTGCCTAAACGAACAGGACGAAAACGAAAACGGGGCTCATCCGGCCCATTCTTGACCGAAGATGAGATTGAAGCAGCCGGTCATCAGCACTCTACCACCAGCCACTCTACTTCCACCAAGGGCAGTTACGTAGATGCTTCGACTGTATTCCGATCTCTCCAAGACAATGCGTCAACTTACAGAGTTGCTCTTGCCGGCATCGTGGACGAGACTCATAGATTTCGAAGTAGGTAATGAGACCAGAGGTAATCACCTTAATGCTAACTCGCCAGGTATGCCTGATATGCAGTATGCAGCTTCACGCAATGACACCATGGTTGAGCTTCGAGAGCACGTCTTACCAAAGACATGTAAGCGGAACCAATCAGCTTCTGATGCTGCTACTGACTCTTCTTACAGACAGCCAGTTGAAAAAGTACAATCCAAACACAAAAGCTGGTGCAGACCTCACAAAGAGCATTGGGCCCTCTGCGGAATTCCTACAAATGCCAATCGCCTTCAACTATCGGTACGCATAGGGTCCAGGTACTATCCATATTTGCTGACTGTTGGTAGATTCCAACAAAACACATTTGTAAAGTACACTGATCGAGGGGTTGTCAACCTGCAAAGAAGCATAGCATTCAATGCCTACACCATCGTCAAACCAACCGACGAGGCAGTTCCAACTGGTCCTAAATCTACCTTGCCACCGGAAGATTCTCTCACTCCCTATCTGCAGACGCTGATCAAACAAATCAAAGCCGAGCTTGTCCAGAGACCCATCATAACACGACATCTACTCTACAACAAACTTGGATGGGATAAGCGTACCAAGTTGAGACAAGCAGCTGTGTATTGCGGGTATTTCTTTGAAAGTGGACCGTGGCGCGAGGCTTTGATCCGCTGGGGTGTGGACCCTCGTAAGGATCCTGCCTTTCGCAGATATCAGACGGTATCATTTCTGTCCTACCTCAAATCAGGCAAGCCCAGGCACAACAAGACGTTCGATCAGCATGTGTATGCCCTTAGCAAGATGTCCAAAGAGGAATTAGAGAGGGAGCACATCTTCGATGGTACGACTGTCTCTCAGACGGGTAATCTGTTCCAATTCTGCGACATCGAAGATCCATTGATTAAGAAGATCCTGGCTACCAAAGACATCAGAACGACATGCGCGCCGACCTTTCAGGGCTGGTACCACGTTGGTACTTGGGCAAAAGCGACTGTCATTCTCAAGGACAAGATGAACGCAATCCTGGCCGGGGAGACACCAGATGATACCATTTATCAGCGCATCATCACATGGCCTGAACTTTGGGAAGATCAAGACATAGCCGCCAAGTACAGAGAAGAAATCAAGGATCGTGGGCTGCACCAGGAGAAGAAAAGAGAGCACGACGTCATGCACAACGTGCGATGGGCAGCGAGAAATCCAAGATATGCCTTTGAAAAGATGGAGACATTGAGTGAACCGGCACGTGAAAATCCTGATGATGGAGCTGCAGAGGGCATTGAGGACACGGAAGAGCCAGATGTGCCAGAAGACCTTACTGAGGCACCTGTCACAGCCGACACCATCCTCGACGAAGATAGTGGAGATTTAGAGGATGAGGATGAAGAGGGTGAAGAGGATGAGGACGATGAAGGAGACAATGTCCGGAATCTGGACAACGAGGGGGATGATCAGGACGATGACCCAGACGGTGAATGGGAGGCTGACGACGACGACGACGATCTCCCTCTGATGGCGAGCCGCGCAGTCTCTGAAGGTCCAACTCCATTCGGTGGCCTTTATAGAGTCTGATGGTGCCTAATGATAGAGCAGTGTCACAAGGGAAGGACTCGCAAAGTATTAGTCCCTCAGACAGTACCTACTAGATAATCAGGCTGCGCATGCTTGCGGTTAGATCGACCATCGTGTATGGAGTGAACCTCGTCAAGGTATTGACTTCTCCCTTTTCGCACTGTACAAACATCTTTTGCTCTCGACCAAACCGACTGGGGACTCTACCGAAGGGTATGTCGTCAGTGCCAGGAACGCGAGTGACCCACTTTTCCGCACTTGGCATGGGCGCAACTCGGATCCTGAGCTTTCGTTTTCGACAACCTCACCCCGAAGTCACACCACCCTCCACCGCCGTCCGACAACCACACAGCCGGCTACGCACGCCCAGTAGCCTTCCAAACCACCCCCGGAGCTCTCCACCAGCTAATTGACGAAGACGCACCATGTCCTTTGTCCGCGCTACCTCAGTCGTCAGCCGCGTGGGCGTGCGAGCCCCGGCCTACCGAGCAACTCCCGTTGCATGGAACGTCCAGCGCGCTGCTTTCTCGCAGTCTGCTGTCCGGAAGAGCGACGATGCGCACGCTGAGGAGACGTTTGAGGAGTTCACGGCCAGGTATGACACGTCTGTGGAGGGGTGTGGGGTGCGGGCTAGGGAAGGAGATGGCCAAAGACGACGGGCAGCCATTGGGTTTCGAAAAGCGTGCGAAGAGCTGCATCGCTAACGTTTGTTACCACTATACAGATATGAGAAGGAGTTTGAGAAGGTCAACGATGTTTTCGAGCTTCAGGTACGTCTATCGCACCTGATTGGGGGGTTCACCGGCATCCCCCGAGGCATGTGGAATGCTGTGCTGGAAGATTAGGAATGAAGGGCCACCAGCTGACAAGTGGGCAGCGAAACCTGAACAACTGCTTCGCCTACGATCTCGTCCCATCGGCATCCGTCATCACCGCCGCGCTTCGCGCTGCCAGGCGTGTCAACGACTTCCCCTCGGCAGTCCGTGTCTTCGAGGGTACGTTTCCTGCCCATTCATACGTGCATGCGCCATGAGCCATCTTGCGCTGATTTTCAAGATGGGCAAAACATGCCCATGCGCCCCATGAATTGCGTGCAGCCATTGAGGAGTCACGAGTTACTAACCATCCCACAGGTATCAAATTCAAGGTTGAGAACAAGGGCCAGTACGCAGAGTACCTCCAGGAACTCGAGCCAATACGCGAGGAGCTCGGCATCCCCCTCAAGGAGGCTCTGTACCCCGAACAGAAGTAAATGGTTTCGCTGGCACGCCCACGCTACCCCGCGTTTGTTTTCCTTCAGATATTGAACATGATCGAGCATGGAAGCGCTCATACAAATGCCGACATTTCGATCACCTAGCCTGTTGGTTGCATGATGCGGAGAGCGTGGTGTATTACTAAGTGACAGTGATAGTGATAGTTCGTGTGTGGCTTTGTGATAGATGGACGGTATCCCGCTGAGTAGATGTACAGATTTCCTTGATTTTGGAACCGTGACTTTTGAACGTGCAACATTCCGCAGTCGGTTGAGATTGTGCATATGTAGATTGATGTGGGCTGAATGAGTGCGATGATGGTGTCCAGCCACTGAGATATCACGGAGTCTCGCTAACGCCGACGACGCTAGCGGCCGAGCTGAGGAAGGCACGACCCTCGCGTGTGGCCAATCAGATGCTAGCGCAAAGGCGCTCAGGGTTTTGGGCTTCCCCGTCGTTCGTCGCCCAGTGTGCTTGCAGAAGCTCCAGTCGCGAAACCGAGCCAGCGCTATACTGCTGGACGCGACCTGCACCCACAACCACCACACCCTTTCTTGTCGCCTAACGATTGTAATGACCCTCTTGGCCTAGGAGCCGCTGCTGTCCTTTTCGAACTCACCTTAATTGCACCCGTCGCCCTGCTCGTCACCCTACTCGCAAACCATCGCCGCTGCCGACGAAGCGAATGCGCCTGCCACCAAGCTCCCTGCCCACACGACAATCTGGATAGACACGCAGGCACACGAGACAGCCTGGAGGGGCGCTGAGGAGCGAGGCCAGCAGCGACGCGCTGCATCCGCCACGGCCATCATGGCGACTCACAACTTCGAGGCCATGGCCTCGAAGCTTGATGACTCCAGCACTGGTACAGCACACGGCGAAGATGCGCCCTGCACCCATACACGGGCGCGCAAACAGACCAAGCAGGATGACGGCTGACTGGCGTAGATGTTCGAACCAAACTGGCCCATGCAATGGACATCCGGGACAACATCGAGAGCTACTGTCAAGGCCAGCAGTATGCCCTCTTCCTCAACCACATGGTGCCCGTTTTCCTCAAGATCCTGGATGGCAATCCAGTCTTCATATCGACATCACCAGAACATGTGAGCGCAGCCACACCTTGCGACTGCAGCCTAGCCCGGTTGTCTGACTTGACTACAGCGAATACGGAATTACGTTCTCGAGACCCTGCACCGGCTGCCCATGAACCCGACCGAGGCCATCGAACCCCACGCCGCCAAGATTGTGGACAAGCTCATGAGCCTGGTCAAGCTGGAGAACGAGGACAATGCCGTCTTGTGCATGAAGACCATCATGGACTTCCAGCGCCATCAGACCAAAGCGCTCGCGGATCGCGTCCAGCCATTCTTGGATCTGATTCAGGAAATGTTCGAGACCATGGAACAGGCAGTGCACGACACCTTCGACAGCAACACGGCTGCGCCAGCCTCGCAGGGCGTACCGTCGACCCCGAACACGCACCAGTACTCTCAGTCTCCGCGACCGAGTTCGCCGGCAACCGCACTCACATCCGGTCCAGCAAGCGATATGGGGTCGGAACACCAGCAGACGCGCATGCTGCTGAAGGGGATGCAGTCGTTCAAAGTCCTCGCCGAGTGCCCCATCATAGTAGTATCCTTGTTCCAGGCGTATAGGAACTGCGTGAACAAGAACGTAAAACTTTTTGTACCCCTGATCAAGAACGTCCTGTTGCTTCAGGCAAAGCCACAAGAGAAGGCGCACGAAGAGGCCAAGGAGCAGGGCAAGATCTTTACGGGAGTCAGCAAGGACATTCGAAACCGTGCGGCCTTTGGCGACTTCATCACCGCACAGGTCAAGACCATGAGTTTCCTGGCTTATCTGCTTAGAGTGTACGCAAACCAGCTGAACGACTTCCTGCCCACGCTTCCGGATATTGTAGTGCGACTGCTGAAGGACTGCCCACGAGAGAAATCTGGGGCGCGTAAAGAGCTTCTGGTTGCTATTAGGCACATCATCAACTTCAACTTCCGCAAGATCTTTCTCAAGAAGATTGACGAACTCCTCGACGAACGAACTCTGATTGGAGACGGCCTTACAGTGTACGAGACGATGCGACCGCTGGCTTACAGCATGCTTGCTGATCTGATACATCATTTGCGCGACTCGCTCTCCAAGGAACAAATTCGACGGACCGTGGAGGTCTATACTAAGAACCTACACGACACTTTCCCGGGAACCAGCTTTCAGACTATGAGCGCCAAGCTCTTGCTAAACATGGCAGAGTGCATTGCGAAGTTGGAGCCAAAGGAGGATGCTCGTTACTTCCTGATCATGATATTGAATGCGATCGGAGACAAGTTTGCAGCCATGAATCGCCAATACCACAACGCAGTCAAGCTTTCAGCACAGTACAGTCAGCCTTCCATCGAAGCCATTGACGAGAACCACATGGCTGTCCAGGAACACCCCCCGGACTGGGACGAGATCGACATCTTCAATGCCACACCAATAAAGACTTCCAACCCGCGGGATAGGAGCTCCGACCCGATTGCGGACAACAAGTTCTTGTTCAAGAACTTGCTCCATGGCCTCAAAAACCTGTTCTACCAACTGAGGGCGTGCAATCCGGCGAAGATCAAGGAGGAAATAGATGTGGCGAATGCATCTGCCAACTGGCATGAGGTGTCCTTTGGCTACAACGCAGAAGAGGTGGAAGTCCTCATCAAGCTTTTCAGAGAAGGCGCAAAGGTGTTCCGCTATTACGGATCCGAGAAGCTTCCTGAGACGCAAGGCTTGTCACCAGGCGATTACATGGGCAACCAGCACATGATGTCGAGCGGCAAAGAGGAGAAGGAGCTTTTGGAGACATTTGCGACTGTCTTCCACCATATTGATCCGGCCACATTCCACGAAGTGTTTTCATCAGAGATACCCCATTTGTACGATATGATGTTCGACCATCCAGCATTGCTCCACGTTCCACAGTTTCTTCTTGCTTCGGAAGCAACATCGCCTAGCTTTTCCGGCATGTTGCTACAATTTCTCATGGACCGGATCGAGGAAGTCGGCACAGCAGATGTCAAGAAGTCATCAATATTATTGCGGCTCTTCAAGCTTTCATTCATGGCTGTCACTCTCTTCTCCGCACAGAACGAGCAGGTGCTCTTACCACATGTCAGCAAAATAATTACAAAGTCGATACAACTTTCAACAACAGCCGAGGAGCCAATGAACTACTTCCTGTTACTCCGATCATTGTTCCGTAGCATAGGCGGCGGCCGGTTTGAACATCTGTACAAGGAAATCCTTCCACTCCTCGAGATGCTTCTGGACGTACTGAATAATTTGCTTCTCACTGCACGCAAACCCGCGGAACGAGACCTCTTCGTTGAGCTGTCTCTCACAGTGCCAGCGCGACTGAGTAACCTACTCCCCCACCTCAGCTACCTCATGCGACCATTGGTGGTGGCATTGCGTGCAGGATCAGATCTCGTTGGACAAGGGTTGCGGACGCTGGAGCTTTGTGTCGACAATCTTACTGCGGACTATTTGGACCCGATCATGGCGCCAGTCATTAATGAATTGATGGCCGCCTTATGGGAACACCTCAAACCTAACCCTTACAGCCACTTTCATGCCCATACGACTATGCGCATTTTGGGCAAGCTTGGTGGACGCAACAGGAAGTTCATCACTGGACCTCCTGAGCTCGACTTCAAGCCCTACTCAGACGATCAGTCGTCTATCGACATTCGGCTCATTGGTTCCACGAAGGATCGCGCGTTTCCTGCAGACATTGGTATCGATACTGCCATTGCCAAACTCCACGAGGTACCCAAGCTGCCAGCAGCGAAGAAGTCGGACGTGTTCCATAAGCAGCAGGCGTTTCGCCTCATTGCGGCTCACACCAAGCTCATGGTCGGATTCGATAGCTTACCAGAAGACTTTGCGCAGCTCGTACGGTTACAAGCCACAGACCTCTGTGCGAAGAAGTTCGATGCTGGAGTAGACATTCTTACGGCGACTCAACGAGAGAAGTCTGTCACCAAGAAGGGGGTCGAGCAGGATACGCTGAAGAAGTTGCTGAAAGCCTCTATATTCGCTGTGTCAATACCGGACCTGAAGGCGGATGCGGAGGCGTTCGTGGCTAATCTTGCGCGGCACTTTGTTCTACTTGAACTTGGGACGCAATTCGCAACGCTGAAGCACAAGAACAAGCCGTTCGATGTTCATTCGGGCGAAGGACCAGTGGTCATTGAAAGCGATGTCATCTCTGAGGCCATTGGCGAGTCACTCGCGTCAGAACACGGTGCTGTGCGGGACGCAGCTGAGCAAACCATAATGACCATGCGGGACGCTGTGAAGGCGATCTTCGGTAACGACACAAACCTCGACAAATTCGCATTCTTCAATGAGCTTTCTAGTACATTCTGCCACCACTGCCACGCCGAGGACTGGTTCATGAAGTCTGGCGGAACACGAGGTATCGAGATTATGATCAAGCAGCTGGGCCTCCCTCAATCATGGATGGTGGCTCGCCATTTTCAACTCATCCAAGCTCTCAACTTCGTGATGAAGGATATGCCTGTCGATCTCGACTCAAAGACACGCATCAAGGCTGAGGGTCTTATCGAAGATCTGATTCGACTGTGTCACAAGAAGACAACGAAGGAGGAGTTCGACAAGGGTAACAACATAACTCTGCGACTTTGTGGACAGCTAGTTGGTGACCTTTCACACATGAACAAGAGTGTGCGAGAGGCAACACAAAAGGCCTTCCAGGTCTTGTCTCAAGTCACTGAATTGGAGGTCAGCGAATTGATCACGCCGGTCAAGGACAGGCTGATTGTGCCGATCTGGACAAAACCTCTTCGGGCTCTACCTTTCGGTATCCAAATCGCCTACATTGATGCCATCACATTCTGTCTGAAGCTGAAGAATAACATTCTCGAATTCAACGATCAGCTCACGAGGCTGCTCATGGAATCGCTAGCTTTAGCAGACGCAGATGATGAAGGTCTTGCTCAAAAGCCGTTCGAGCAACGCAATGCGGAACACATCATCAACCTGCGAGTCGCTTGCATTCGGCTCTTGTCCACCGCGCAGAGCTTCCCGGAATTTAGCACAACACCGCCGAACCAGACCTTCCTTCGGATCATTGCAGTTTTTTTCAAGTGTCTTTATTCGAAATCGCCAGAAGTCATCGACGCCGCCAATATCGGCTTGTCTGGTGTGATATCCGCCACAAACAAGCTTCCCAAGGATGTTCTTCAGAGTGGTCTTCGGCCAATCTTGGTGAATTTGCAAGATCCGCGCAAGCTATCAGTGGAGAATCTAGATGGTCTCGCCCGTCTCTTGAAGCTACTCACCAATTACTTCAAGGTGGAGATCGGTACTCGCCTTTTGGATCACTTGAAGAGCATTGCAGACCAGAATAGTTTGCAGAAGATATCTTTCACGATGGTGGAACAGAATCCGAAGATGAAGATCGTGACTGGCATCTTCAATATCTTTCATCTGTTGCCACCTGCGGCTAGCACCTTCCTTAAGCAGATCATTGAGAAGGTTATTGAACTCGAGACGGCACTACGAAGGACGCATTACAGTCCGTTCCGGGAGCCACTAATCAAGTATCTGTGCATGTACCCCAAGGAGTCATGGGACTACTTTGCACCCAATCTCAAGGATCAGACCCAAGGCCGCTTCTTCGCCCAGCTTCTCGAGAACGAAGCGAGCGCGGCTCTCCGCAAGCAACTCATGGAAGATGTTCCTGGATTCTTGAGCGCGATGAACCCCGAAGGGACTGATAAGGAGAAGTGCCAGGCGCAGATCAACGCGATTCACATCGCATACGCACTCAGCCAGTTCGACGATACCAGTAAATGGCTGGTGACAAACAAGGATCTGCGCAAGGGACTCTTGGACGCTGCCCGATCCTTGGAACAGATGCTTCGCAAGAATAGTATCGACTCCGAGCTTCGATTAGCTGCTGAACAAGCTGGCGACCAGATCATGATCATCTTCACAACTTATCTCAAGCACGAGCCAAGCAACCTTGATTTTTTCTTTGAGCTTGTCGACGCTGTCACGGCCGAGGACCTGAAAGCCTCTCCGCGTCTGTTCGACTTTATATACCAGGAGATTGTTTCGAGCGAGTCTGCTGATCATCTGAAGATGCTGGTCAACAGGTGCATCGACCTCTACACGTCGCGCACATCTTCGCAAAAGACCAAGACGTTTATCTTCCGTTATATCGTCAATCCCATCTTCGCCATGGATGTCAAGCGCAATTGGGACAGTCTTTTCGACGACAAGTCCAAGGGCACCAAGCTAATGGATAAAACCATGACCGAGACAATCCATAACAAGCTCTGGAAGCCACAGGCGCTGACGGATACATCGGAAGAGACTGCCCAGCTCGGCGTTGATCACTCCCGGATGGAGCTGTTACAGCTGACGACGCTTCTATTGAAGCATTACTCCGGGATGGTCAACGAGGTCCGCAAAGATGTGATCAAGTTCGCTTGGAACTATATCAAGTTTGAGGACATTATCAACAAGTACGCGGCCTACGCACTGATCGCCTTCTTCGTTGCTCAGTTCGAAACACCGGTCAAGATCGTCAACCAGGTCTACTCGACGCTGCTCAAAGCACATCAAAATGAGGGCCGCTCCTTGGTCATGCAGGCCCTTGAGCTTATGGCCCCAGTCGTCAAGAAGCGCATGGGCGGCGGCGATCCCAAGATGCCGCGATGGATCCACATTCCCCGCAAGATCTTGGCTGAGGAGAGCTCCAACCTACAGCAGCAAATGAGCATCTTCAACTTTATCGTCCGACATCCTGATCTCTTCTACGAAGGCCGCGAGCACTTGTCGCCGATCATTATCACAGCGCTTTCGAAAATTGCTCAGCCCCCAAATCCGTCGACGGATGCGAAGAAGCTTGCGCTGAACTTGATCAGTCTCATTCGAAACTGGGAGGAGCGAACAGCGAATGAGGCTGATGGAACGGTCGATCGCAAGTCGGAGTCACCACAGTCGCTCAAAAGGAAAGCTGATGGCACTCTCGTCAACCCCGGACGGAGTGGATTCGTTGCTTCCGTTGGCATTCGCATGATGTTGATCAAATATCTCATTCAATTCATTGCCTATCTACCGGAACGATTCCCCGTGGCGTCTCCTTCGAGGCCAAAAGACCCAGTTGTACTCGTCACGATCCCACCACCGCCATCGGCCGAGATTTGCAAAAAAGCTGTACAGCTGCTACACGACTTGCTTTCACCCCGACTATGGAGCGATTTGGACCTAGATCTTATGCTCACGAAGAAGATCGAGGAGATTCTTCTGACTGAGATGAAGCAGGATGATAAGGTCGAGGTGTTCAACAGCAGGATGATCAATACGCTACAGATCGTCAAGGTCATTGTCAATGCCAAACCCGATGAGTGGGTACTGCAGCGCATTCCACAGTTCCAGAAGATCCTCGACAAGGCCATCCGGTCTGAGAATGCCGATGTGCAGGCCAGTCTCCACGCGATGGATGAGTCTGACGACGGAACAATGAAGCTCAAGCCCATCCTCAAACGTGTGTTGGAAGTCATGCCTGAGCCTGTCACGGACGACGAGGGCAATACGGAGGAGTCGCCATCAACGGAATTTGTCAACTTCATGGGTGCCGTGGCCACGGAAGCGCTCTCCAATACTTCGCACATCTGCGCCATCAATATCCTCTGGACTCTTTGTCAGAAGCGCCCTGAGGAGATAGATCAGCATATCCCACAGGTCATGAAGGCTTTCCAGGGCAAAATGGCTAAGGAACACTTAGCTGGCAATACCGGCACTCCCAGTCAGCCTGTCCCACCTGGCATGCGTCCTGATGGCACCAACCCACCAGTCGATCCGCGCGCCTTTGAGGTCGACACTGATCTCGTGCTCAAGACTGTCGACATCCTTGCTGCACGTATGAACGAGCTTGGCGAGAACCGTAGGCCATATCTCAGTGTGCTTGCGTCTCTTGTGGAGCGGTCGCAAACCAACTCTGTGTGCATGAAGATCCTTGATCTGGTCGAGGAATGGATCTTCCGCTCCACTGAGCCTGTGCCTACGCTCAAGGAGAAGACAGCAGTGCTCAGCAAGATGTTGCTCTTCGAACATCGGCAAGACACGTCTCTTTTGACGCGTTTCCTGGACCTCGTCATTCGGATTTACGAAGACCCGAAGATTACGCGGAGTGAGCTTACAGTGCGCATGGAGCATGCGTTCTTGATAGGCACTAGAGCACAGGATGTGGAGATACGAAATCGATACATGACTATCTTTGACAAGAGCTTGAGCCGGACCGCGGCGAGTCGTCTTAGCTATGTCCTTGCTTCGCAGAACTGGGACACGCTTTCTGACAGCTACTGGCTGAGCCAAGTGATCCACTTGATGTTCGGCTCGGTCGAGATGAATACGCCTGCACAGCTACACGCCGATGATTTCCGTCTTACACAGCCCTCGACTTTGTTTGGATCCTACAGTAGGGATTCTAGGATAGCCGATGTCATTGTCGATGATGAGCTTGAGAGCCTTGTCAACGGTCATCGTCGCTTCTGCAATCAGCTCGCTGATGTAAAGATCAAGGATATCTTCGAGCCGCTTGGCCACTTGCAACACACCGACAGCAACCTCGCACACGACATCTGGATTGCCTTCTTTCCGCTGGCTTGGACTGCGCTTACCAAGGACGACCAGAGCGATCTCGAAAAGGGCATGGCGGCGCTGCTGACGAAAGACTACCACTCTCGCCAACTCGACAAACGACCCAACTGCGTTGCGACTATGCTAGATGCCATTGTGCATGCTCGACCACGAGTAAAGTTTCCGCCACACATTATGAAATATTTGGCGCAAACCTACAACGCTTGGTACACTGCGGCTGTGTACATGGAAGACTCTGCCATTTCACCAGTCGTTGACGTCGAGAAGCTGCGCGAGAGTAATCTCGACGCTCTACTGGAGATCTACAGTGGTCTCCAGGAAGACGACTTGTTTTATGGTACCTGGCGCCGTCGCTGCCAATTCATAGAGAGTAATGCTGCTCTTTCGTATGAGCAATGCGGTATCTGGGACAAGGCACAACAGATGTATGAGGCAGCACAGATCAAGGCACGTACATCTGTACTTCCGTTTTCGACCGGAGAGTACATGCTTTGGGAAGACCACTGGGTCATTTGTGCGCAGAAGCTGCAGCAATGGGAGATTCTTAGCGACTTTGCGAAGCATGAGAACTTCAACGACTTGTACCTTGAATCGACGTGGAGGGTGTTCGATGCCTGGCAAAACACGGAGACGCGCGAACAGCTTGATGCGACTATCAAGGCTGTGAGCGACGCGCCGACACCGCGAAGAGTCTTCTTCCAGACCTTCATGTCCTTGCTTAAATTGCACAACAAGCAAGAGTCGCAGCCGGAATTCCATCGACTGTGCGATGAGTCGATACAGCTTTCGATTCGCAAGTGGCATCAGCTTCCTCGACGAATCACGCAAGCACATATCCCGCTGCTGCAACACTTTCAGCAATTGGTTGAGCTTCACGATGCAAGTGTCATCTGCCAGAGCCTAAGCCAAACTACACAAGTCAATCTCGACGTCAAGTCCCAGGAACTGAAGCTACTGCTTAGCACATGGCGAGACCGCCTGCCCAACTTCTGGGACGACATCAATGCCTGGCAGGATCTCGTCACTTGGCGACAGCACATCTTCCAGCTCATCAATGGTGTCTATCTCAACCTGTTGCCACCAAACCAGAACAACGCGAGTGGCAACTCTTTCGCGTACCGAGGATACCACGAGACAGCTTGGATCATCAATCGATTCGCCCACGTCGCCCGAAAACACAACCTCCCAGAAGTGTGCATCAACCAACTCGGCCGCATCTACACTCTTCCCAACATTGAGATTCAAGAAGCGTTTTTGAAGCTGCGTGAACAGGCTAAGTGCCATTACCAGATCCGCGCCGATCTCAACAGCGGCCTCGAAGTCATCAACAACACCAATCTTAGTTACTTTGGTCCGCAGCAAAAGGCAGAGTTTTACACACTCAAGGGCATGTTCTTGGCCAAGCTGGGCAATAAGGAGCAAGCTGGCGAAGCGTTTGGCACAGCTTTGTATTTCGACATCAAGCTGCCCAAGGCGTGGGCCGAGTGGGGTCGCTACAACGACATGCTGTTCAAGGAGGAACCACAGAACCTGGAGCGAGCTGAAGCAGCACTCAGCTGTTACCTCGAAGCAGCGAGTCAGTTCAAGAATGCAAAGTCAAGGAAGCTGCTTGGACGGGTACTGTGGCTACTCAGCTTGGATAATCCAGAGCGCAAACTGGCAGAGAAGTTTGAGGAGTTCAAGGGCGATACACCGGCCTGGTATTGGATTACGTACATTCCGCAGCTGCTTAATAGTCTCTCGCGGCAAGAAGCGCCGATTGCGAGGTCGATTCTGGGCAAGCTGGCGAAGACGTACCCGCAGGCGCTGTATTGCCATCTCAGGACGACAAGGGAGGATATGGTCGTGCTCAAGAAGAACCACGAACAGAAGGAGGCAAAGGAGAAGGCGGCCAAGGCGAAGCAACAACCGGGTCAGGCTTCTCCTGCGCTGAAGCAAGGTTCGCCCGATGCTCGTCCGGACTCAAGTGGCAGCCGACCAACGACTGCTGCTGGTGATAGCAAGCCTGCTACAGGTGGTACACCCAATGGTACTGTCAAGGCGGAGGGCGCCGCTCAAGGCAGTCCAGCCACCAACGGCGCTCCTGTCGCACCCGATGCGCCACCAGCACCCAAGAAGCCTTGGGATCACGTCGAGGATATTAGTGCTATTCTCAAAACTGCATTCCCGCTTCTGGCTCTATCCATGGAGACCATGCTCGACCAGATACAGAAGAACTTCAAGTGCCCCCCTGACGAGGATGCCTACCGACTCATTGTGGCGCTACTGAACGATGGACTGTCATATGTGGGCCGTCAACCCCAACTCTACGCACGCGAAGTCAAGCTTCCGCAATCGACCGAGGCCAACATAACTCGTTTTGCCGAATCCGTGCTGCCACCACACATCCGCAAGGCCTTTGAACGCGATTTCGTCACGAACAAACCCACCATGTACGAATACATCCAGAAACTCCGTACCTGGCGGAATCGCTTCGAGGAGAGGCTGGATCGCCGCAAGCTCACTGTGCCGCTGGAGCAGTACACACATCAGCTCAGCGAGTTCCGCTTCCTCAAGTTCGATGATGTTGAAGTTCCCGGACAGTACCTGGAGCACCGTGACAAGAACTCGGATTTCGTGCGTATCGAGCGCTTCTTACCTGATGTCGAGTTGGTGCGAGGAATCGGCATATGTCACCGACGCCTCAAAATCCGCGGACACGATGGAAGCATTCATCCCTTTGCCATCCAGTTCCCCGCTGCTCGTAGCTCGCGCCGCGAAGAACGCATACTACAACTCTTCCGCATCTTCAACGGCATCTTGTCGAAGCGCAAGGAGAGTCGACGCCGAAACTTGCAGTTCCATCTCCCGCTCATTATTCCGATTACGCCTAGTGTGCGCATGGTGCAGGATGATGCGTCGTATATCAATATGCAGGGCATCTATGAGGATTACTGCCGCAAGAATGGGATCAACAAGGACGAGCCGGTGCTCTTTAGTATTGAGAAACTGCGCGCGCTGCAACCTGTAAGTACTACTTCTCTCATGACACATTTGCCCTCGGAATTCCAACAGGAAGGAGAAAGACATGATGATGGTGAGGGACTCTTCGCTAATGCGACTTCACAGAAAAACGTCGACCATGCAAACTCCATCCGCCTCGAGACCTTTGCCGCCGTGCAAGAAAAATACGTCCCCCCCACCGTAATCCAAGACTACTTCCGCGCCACCTTCCCCTCGTTCGACGATTTCTGGCTCTTCCGCCGCACCTTCAGCTACCAGCTCGCCGCCCTCACCTTCATGACCTACGTTATGCACATGAACACGCGCTTCCCACACAAAATCTCCGTCTCCCGCAGCAGCGGCCGCGTCTGGGGCTCCGAACTCATCCCCAGCATGGCCGTCGGCAAACCCATCCTGCACAACAACGAACCCGTACCCTTCCGCCTAACACCCAACCTGCAAACCATCATGGGCCCGCTCAACCTCGAAGGCATCTTCGCACCCGCCGTCATGACAGTCGCACGATGTCTGATTGAGCCAGAAGGCGAGTTGGAAATGCAACTTAGCATTTTCATGCGCGATGAAATGAATCACTGGTTCACATCTCAACATAAATCCGGACAACTTACCCCCGACGTGTTGCGCGAGAGCGTACAGAGTAATAGTGAATTGGTAGTCAAGCGCGCAAGTGCAATTGGGAGTCTGCCCAGTGGCGCGAATTTGCCGGCCAATCAGACGGTTGTCGATCTTGTGGCTGTGGCGGTGCATCCGGGGAAGTTGAGCCAGACGGATCCGTTGTGGATGGGGTATTTGTAGGGGTGTTACTTGGTGTGAGGGAAGATTGGAGTGTTGATAAAAGTGGAGGTGTATGGAGTGGAACAGAGAGTTTTTTTGGTTTTTGAGGCGAATCTTTTTGAGGGAAAAATGGGAAAGGAAAGGGGTATGGTTGACTTGGTCATGGGGTTTGGTGTTTGCGAGGCGTCTGTGGCGTGTGGGATTCATTCGATATGTACGGCATAGCGTAGTGGTTTCTGGGTAGGGATACAGAACTTGTTCTTAGCCGTTGAATCAAGATCTTTGTTTCAAGTATTGTTGGGTTCTGATGGGATGAGTGGGGTTGTACGTATTGGTGTGAGGGATGGATGCACCTTGCACAGTCATGTCGTTTTGAGTGGCAGTTCGCTTGCGAGAGCCTAGTTTGCATCTCACTGCATGTGGCTGCCTAGTGCCTGAGTGGGCGACACGTAATGGAGGCAGCTGGCAAGGTTAGACTTTAGAACACGTGCGTTGCCAGAACACAAGCAACGATATCTTCCAACGACATCCACGTACGCTTGGCATATACCCCCGTATAACCATCATGCCCAACAGCGATAGTCCTCTATCTACAACCTCCAGCGTAATCTCCATCACCACCCTCATCTACGCCGTCGTCGTAACGCTCTTTTACTACCTCAACACCTTATCTCAAGCTCGATACAATCTCATCGCCTTCATCGACGCCCTCAGCAACGATCAACTTAGAATCAGAAACATTTTAGACACGCTGCAAGCACTTGACAAGGGCTCCACCATCTGCGACAATTCCGGCCCGTGTCGAATACAACACGACAGTTTGCTGACCCGACAACGCGCGCTAACGGCGACGCAGTCTGCGCTTGAGCGCTGCAACGCGCTATATAGCGTATGGGGTGTATACAAACATAGGCTGAGTTACGAAACAACAGTGATCAACAACTCAACGGGACTCGTCCATCACCCCTTCGACGCTGTATCGTACTGTCGTTGGTGGTATACCAGAATCCAGTGGTGGGATCCCGATGTTTCACCTGCGGTTAAACGCATGCTAGCAGCCGCGACGCTCCTTGTGACCGCACCTCTGATGATCCTATACGGCATTGCTTTGATGGTGTATTCGTATGTTGTAAGGGGGGCAGTGTATTTACGTATCAGAGCCGTACACACGAGTTGTCTGATGGTGATTGCGCGACGAGGTTCCGAGATGGCGGAGTATACGCGCGAGATGGAAAGTATTATTGCGGACTTGAGGGCGCAGGTTTTGCTAGTGTAAATTGCAGAATATTGCGATTCGCCTGATGCGGTAAGCTGATTCTTGTGTAGGGTGGTGCAGGATTCCTGTTGTGTGGGCGTGCGCCTGGGGTGGAGCGGGGTGAAGGAGTGTGAAGAACCTAAATTGGAAGATAGATGAGAACAGAGAGGTTTTGGTTTGATGATGGTGAAGCGGAAAGAGACTTGATTTGCGAGGGTTCTATGATGATTCGTTTAGACATGACGGAACATTCGCTGGCGAGCACCCATCTGGCATTTGGCGGAAGGAATGTAGGCGGACACGTGTGGAGATTTGAAACTAGGACAAGCAGTATCGGAAAACGTGTGAGCTTCTTTTATGGCGTCTAGTAGTTATTCGCTATGATATTCGTAAGCAGGATGTGAAGATGATATGCGCTGTGTAGCGATCTCTTTGGAAGCTGCTTTCTTTCGAGGACCCTTCTTCAGCACCCAAAATGCATAGAAAAGCTACAAGATTAAATTTAGGAGCATGCATAGTGGTTGGCGCCCATACCACTAACTACACAGAAACCTCTCGCCTCCTGAGGAACTATCCTGCGCTACTCGCCTCCTACATGGCGTCCTGGCATCATCAAGGCTACGTCCAATTGGAGGCTCATTGGTAACTATTACAAGAAACCAAGTTCGTGAACGATCCGACCCTGTCTTTATCTACCATTCCAGTTTGTCGCTAGGGCATGTCAAGCCCGAGCAGAACGCCTCATCTTCTTCAACCCGTGCCGCTGCGTCTGGCAAAGTCTGCCGAGCAGGCCATATCTCACACCCGAGATCCTTTTCGCGCGCATGATGCTCCTGCAATAGTTGTCGGACAGTTTGCTGAACAAAAAGAGGCCCCTTCTCCATTCTCGAGTGCATCTCTCCGCTCACATACACACCTGCTTGGAAGTTCTTTTGGGTGTTGGTGCACAGCCATTTATCCTCCGTCAACACTCGTTTGAACATGGAGTCAATTGTTTCAAAGTCCTTATCGCTGGCATCTTTATGTCGATATACCTCGTATTCCATGGAACAGTGCTGGGCGGAGGTGGGAACACAACGCATCATGTAGAAGAAGTGGGGCCTACTGCAGTCAGTCGATCGAGCGCAATGATTGTTGCATATTTCAAGGCTGGACTTACGTGACTGTCATGCAAGCGTTGGGGAAGTAAAATGTACTACGGACCCGCTGTCCTTCGTCCATGGCGATATCTTCCGCGTTCGTAAAGTGCTGAATGTGCCCTCCTTTTGTATGCACTGCGTAAAGCTTCAAGTCCGTAATACCGGCGACGTCTGGATGTGCTGTGGGACAGTGGTAACACTCATTGTAGTTGTCCGCCAAAGTCTTCCAGTTGTAATCACCGCCCATCTCCCAAGTGTGGTCGAAATGATAGTCATCAAAGTTGAAGACATCCATTCGAGGCTGCGCATCCACACCTTCAAAGTCCTCTTCCCATGAAATTTCTTTCGCAGCGTCCAAGTTCACCCATATGAAGCCTTTCTTGTCAATGTGAACGTTCACCGGGAAGAGATTGTTTTGCGATTTGTCGAACCCCTCCGCAATCATTTCGTCGTATCCCGGTGCCTTTGCCAGATTCCCTTTGAGCCCATACGACCAACCGTGATATTTACAGGACACGATTTTCATCTGGCCTGCGGGTTCCGTCACGAGAGGGAAGGCCCTGTGCCTGCAGACATTGTGGAAGCCGTTGATGTTGCCATCCCGGTCTCTGCATAAAAAGAAACTGAACCCTGCTTCTTCAAATCGTACATAATCTCCGGTTTTTGAGAATCGATGCTTGTGTGAGACCAGTATCCACCTCTTGGAAAATATCGCCCTCCTTTCAAGCTGATAGAGCGCGTCAGATCTGTACCACGAAGAAGGGAGACTGCGTGATATCGTTTTTGATCGATCTAAAGTGTCAGAATGTTTGTAACCAAGGAGCTTCCACAGGTATTGGCTCATGATGAATGTAGGACACTGGTTTGCAACTTTCGGAAGATCTGACTTACGAGCTTCGGTCGTTCTGTAACCACAACACTTCCTGACTGCGCTTCCCTATAATTTTAGGCATGTCATGGTACATCCCACGAATGGATGGCGGCGAGCAGCCGCTCACGTGCTCAATTGTGTTATCCCGATCAGGTGACCGGGCTTGGCTTCGGGTGCCGACGCTTTCCATTCGTCGCTCTTATCGTACGTACACCGTTTTTCAGTTGGCACCCAAGTCCGTGCACGTACGGAGAGTGCACGCGGTCGAGTACCCCGGAATCGGCAGTGGTGGACCCTCAACGTCGACCGAGCCGTTGTTCGATGGAATACTCGCAAGTGCGTCGTCTTCATGGCAGAGGAACGGCGGGACGTCGCGACTTATACTTATACCCCAATGAAGCGCGCGAAACAGGCGTGCGAGAACTGCCGGTCTGTGCCAGCGAACCAATGACTTACAGACAGTACGGCGACTGACGATTGCTCAGCCGCAAAAAATCCAAGTGTTCAGGAGAGAGACCTAATTGTTCGTGTTGTGTGCGCTTGCGACAAAGATGCATGTACGCGAGCCACTATCGACCTTCCACAGCTCCTGTGGAGGAGAGTCGTGTCGTGCCGCAGACGTTAGCCGCGTCAAACGAGGTAACAAATACTTTGGAAGCTTGTGTGCATGGCTCACGGCTTCGTAGTCTAGTCGCCTCGCAGCAATTGAAGATATGCTCAAACAGTTGGCTGCTGCTGTGGAGTACGAAGACGACCGGAATGTAAGACCCAGCGCTGACATGTCCATAGCCTGCAACGACCTTCGACGTCCAGCGAGACCTCCGTTGATCGCACACCTGGCAATGAAGCTCAGATTGCACACGTACCACAGACTCCAACAAGTCAACCTGCGGTGGACTTTCTGCATCCTGAGATGAGTCTTTGGTACCGTTGTCAACAGACTGCGACACAATCTCCTGCTGATTGCTTTGACAGTATGCAAGACCTACAGTTGCCGAAGGAAGTAATCCTCCAAGGAATCGAACTCTACTTTTCGAATCATTGCAATCAACCATGCCCTATACTGGCTCATTCAAGTGCCACTGGACTTCAAACAGGCTTCGGTCTACCGAAGATAGTTCTGCAACCGATGCTCGCGCTGAGCTTGCGCTCATCTACCCATCCGTTCTTCGGAAATAAAACTGAGCGGCGTGCACTTGTAGACAAGATGACGCAGCTCTCATGGCAGTGTCTTGCAAACGCATACTGCGCTTTCGATATTGACGATGCATACTTCCAGGGGCTTTGTCTCCTTGTGCAAGTGGATCTAGGAGGTAAGTCAACACGCCGTTGTGACGTCCTGACGCTTCACTTACTCACAGTTCTCAGACGGAAACTGTGAACGGGCCCGGGCGCAGGTAGCGTTAGGCTTAAGGATCGCTCAAGGTCGTGACATGTTAGGTACCAACGCTCTCTTTGGTCTTTCGCACGATGAACAAACCCGCCGACTAGAGATTGTCTGGTCCCTCTTTATGTTGGACAGGATGCTGTTGGGCGGGAACACGAGAATTCCATCAAGTCCAAGTAGAGCGTTTGAGCTACCCATAATTCAGTGTGGTCCATCTCATCCGGACGGCCCCCTCATATCATCAAATGGAGACACCCCATTGCATTCTTTAGCGACGGGAATCCCGAGTCCAGAACAAAGTGCCGTGCGTCTGCAAATTCAGATCATTGAGATCTGGGAAAGTGTCGTAGCAGAAATCGCCCAACCTCCCTCTAGCACGGATGTACCTATCTGGAGGCATGACTCACCTAGAGCCGCAATCCTGACAAGGCTCTTGGACTTCGAAATGAGTAAGATCCAATGTTCAACTGATAGAGCATCTCGCTGATGAGTTTAGGATGCGAGACGGCGGGTCATACTTTGTCAAGCACAGGTTCGCCAACTCGAGTCTTGGAGGAACCGCAATTGGCGGGATACTTCATTGTGTGGTTAAGGTTCCAGCTGATGCTATGCGTCATGAACTGTTGCATGTAAAGCTCCCCTCCGACCTTGGTACCCTCCCGTTAACCATCAATGCCAGAAACCATCCATTCATCATACATATCAAAACCTCGCCCTTGAAGGATCAGGTACCGCTAACTTTCCTTCAGAAGTCGTATGAGGCATCTCTAATCCATGCAAATTGGGTCACTAGAATGCTCAGCGACATGGACGAGGCCGGTCTAATGATACATGACCCGTTTATTGGCCACCTCGTCGCGATCGCAGCGTCAATACACCTAGAACATACCATGTCTCAATATGCGACAGTTGCAGACTCTGCGACCCAGAAGTTCAACAAATGCTTGGACTTCGTGAGAAGACTCTCTAGGGAATGGCCAGATATGCGTGTGACTGTACGTACTCAAATGTACGAAGCCTCAGATGAGACACTAACTCGCGCAAGGCTTCGCTCCTCCAGCAACTGCGGAGGAGGATCCGCCATCGATCGAATATGAATTACGTCGAGGCAGAGTATGACGGCGAAGCTCCACCGCGTAGGGATCGCCAGGTGCACCTAGAGGAAGAAGACCTGCGCTTGCTGTGGAAGTTGTTTGATTATGTATCAACATCTTCTGCCAAATCAATGGCTATTCCACTCTTGGAGGAAGAAGGTGATGCTCCCGAAAAGCAAAGCTCGATGCTATATCCTGACTCTACTGGGGTGGACTTTCTGCTACATGGGAACTCCGATCCATTTCCTGGTACATCTGGTCAGGCGACATACTCAAACTTAGAGAACATTACCGTCGACTCAATCTTTAGCTTTGGAGCTTTTGACATATCGTACTGCGATTAGTCCCATTTGATGAAACTGCTTCGAATCAAAAAGTACCAGGAAGAAACCTCAGCCATCCAAGGACAATTTCACGATCTCAAAGCTTCGCCGAGTGGTCTCCGCATTTGGAGCGTGCCGACGTCCATATTTGACACAATGGCCCACGCGCACCATATACGGGATCTGAGTTCGGGACGGCCACATTCCTGATCTCTTTGAACAGATCTTCCATGGATTCATCGCCTTCGCAATGGTTGTTTCGCCACCGGGGAGCATCCTGATGGTTATTAAAGATGTTTTGAATGACCTGAGCGATAAGTTTACCTTGGGATATACTCCAATGTACCAGAAGTCGTCGTCGGAGCTCAGTGACCGATGAGAGACACCTGCAGGGACCACAATCACATCTCCTTCGGACACGTCGACTTCGACGCCATCAGTGCCCTCGTTCGGCTTTGCTCGCCCAAGGGCTAGTCGCGACTGGCCCCGGATGATAGCTGTGGGATCATCAGCAGTCCAGCCTGTGAGCTGCTGGGAAGATGCGTACCATAGCACTCATGGGTGTTAGGATGAAAATGCGGGATTGTAATAGCACCCCATTCACCCTAAGATGTTAGCATGAGAACTTTGTACAGAATCCAATGATGACGAGATCTCAGTACCCTTTTCTCCCAACCGTTCGACTCACACAGCCGTTTTGTGACGTCAGAATCCACTGGGCGCGGAAGAACGTTTCGGTAGATCAATGCGGGCAAATCGCTATTTGGCACATGGGTCGTTTTTGGGAGACTGTACTGCTCTGGCCATGAAAGCGCCATCTTGAATTGCCTTCGGCAAATTTGGACTATCAGCTCTCGTCGGAAGTTATAGCTAGAGAGGTGGGATCGCTCTGAGCAGCGCAGTTGGCGTCAAAGTGGGGCCGCTGTCGTCCCGCTTCCGCTTCCGCCTCTCGTAACGCTCCTCATTCGTTCCGAAGTTATCATCACAGAAATAAAACATGCGTTTCTCTATTCACTCCTTGACGTAGCAAGGGGATCCGTCAAGCCATGCATACAAAGGATCGTATCATAATAGTGGGAGCTGGTGCGTTCGGCCTTTCAACGGCCCTGGAATTGACAAGAAAAGGCTACGACAACGTGACAGTGTTAGATCGTCATGTACCTCCAGTTTGTACCCGCTTTGCGCAAGAAAGAATGGAAGCTGACTTGCTACGAGGTCCCTGACGGTTCCAGTGTGGACATTTCCCGGGTGATACGATTCGACTACAGAGATCCGATCTATGCACGGCTCGCAAAAGAAGCGTTCGATCTTTGGCTCTCTCACTCCATCTATCAAGATTCATTCTACCATACTGCGAACGCTTTTGTTTCCAGTAAGCCGTACGGGAGATCACATGTCGATAAATGCACGGATGTTCTCGACGGCCTGGGGCTCCCTTGGGAGCGTCTTTCAAGCAAAGCAGCGATCAAGGAGATGTTCCCCGTTTTGTACGGCGAAGAAGCCCAGTCAGATCTATACGGATACTGCAATCGTAGTTCTGGCTGGGCTGATGCTCGGAAAGCGGTTGTCGGTCTGCGGGATCAATGCATCGAGGCAGGAGTATCTTTCATCTGCGGAGCGCGGGGGACGGTTGTCTCATTCGAGAAGGATGCGGCTGGCAATATCCTGACAGCGAAGACAGCAAGTGGTTCAAAAATCCAGGGAGACTACTTCATCCTCTCGGCGGGTGCTTGGTCATCGAAGCTAGCAGACATGTACAGCTCGACGATTGCTACCGCTCAAGTCCTAGCTTTTATCAAGCTCACTCCAGAAGAAATGGTAACATTGAAGGAAATGCCCTTACTAATCGAATACGACTCTGGGTGGTTTTGCTTCCCCCCACATGAAGACACCGGCGTTCTGAAAATTGCCGTTCATGGGTGGGGATATACAAGAACGACGGAGGAAGAACATCTCTCGCTACCTCCATCAACTACTCGAAGTAGACGAACAAACTTCGCTCCAGATGACGGCGTTGCCAGGCTGCGTGCTGGCCTTCGCCTTGTCTTACCTTCGCTGGCAGACCGAGCTTTCGACCGCGTGGCGATTTGCTGGTATAGCGACACTCCGACCGGCGATTTTATCATTGACTATCATCCCGATCATCCCAATTTGTTCCTCGCTACTGGTGGAAGCGGCCAGTAAGTCTAATGCGTTACATATGCAAAGCGTGTTCTGATCATCTGCAGTGCTTTCAAATTTCTTCCTGTACTTGGAAAGTACGTAGTGCAAGGCTTCCAGAGAAGTCTCGAGGGCGGCCTCGCTGCAAAATGGCAGTTTAAGACTGAGTATAGAGACCAGCAAAATGAGTTTCATGGCGATGGCAGCCGCGGTGGTCCTCTACGAAGAGAACTTACAATGAAAGAGAAGGCCAACCTGTAGTGTTACGTATCGAATGTCCATATAATCCCAGGCAAGGTTCTATGATTCAGCCCAGATCTCCACCAATCATTACACTGTCTATCTTCCCAATCCCGTGTATTGCAGGTTGCATGACCGCACAGCTTCCCGGCGCGTGCTGCGATAAGCCGCCGGTTCGTCGGCGAATTTGACGATAGCAGCAAGGCGCTCCGGTAACTTACACGTGACCGGGCCGCTCACGAGAATGATTGTCGAGAATCCTCTTGATGGATGGACCGTACGTAATCATGCTTCCTCACGTCTGACAGGTGTTTGTGTCTGGTGGATCGACAGATCGGATTGGGTCGAGCTTGGATCATTAATCATACACAACTGATAAGGTTATTGAGTTAAGAGTCGGAGTTTTTGAGGACTCCGCTGGCCATGTGTTGTACTTACACTCAGCTCAATTGAGCATGTAAACAGCCCCATGATTACCATTTCCTCCAACAACGTCAGCCGCTTGCAATGCCCACGAACCGAGGGGTGGTCGAACATCGAGCAAAAGGCGACACTTCGTTGTCATTGGATAGAAACAATGGAATTCCCATGTGATAGTGGAACAGGTGTATCTCAACATATGCGGAATTTCCGCCAGCGACACCGAAGTTCACCCCCCAATACGAAGTAACTCTTCCTTGAGCCATGTCAGGTGGCGAAAGGTGCAGTCTTCATATGCTCAGAACACAAATGAGAATCTAATTCTGAAGTCTGCCTGAATTATTGTGCCAGTGAACAATGCTTGACGACTCGCAAAATCATGAAGTTGCAAAACGGTTGTAATTATTCGTCATCGAATCATCGCTTCCCGCTTTATGCTACCTATGCTAATTCCATTGAATAACAGGCTTAACCACTTTGCCCGCGTGAAGATCGTGTATAGCATCTGCGAAGTTTTCGATAGGATACGTCCTGCATATACGCTCCAACGGGAATCTGCCTTGTTGGTGCAGATCGATGAGTTGTGGGATGAATACCGGCGGATACGATTCACCCTCACCAACAGCGACGAGCCTTTTAAGGTTGAATGTAAACTTTAGAGGGTCGATCTTGATTTGAGAGTCAGGCGGTGGTACGCCCACCATTGTGGCAGTGCCGTCTAGCCCCACACAAGCCACCATATCTTCTATGACGGGGAGTTTGCCTGTGCAATCTATCGCATACTGGACCCCTCCGTCCGTGATTTTATGGATATCTTCAACAATGTTCTTCGAGTTGCGAGAGTTGATCGTTACTGTAGCACCCAGCTCTTTGCTTACATCAAGCTTCTCGTCGACGACGTCGATGGCGATGATGGATTTGACGCCCAAATGCTTGGCTGCCATGAGAGCCGACAGTCCTACGGTACCGAGACCGAATATCGCAATGGAATCGTCAGGTCCGGGCTTAAGGACGTTGAGTACAGTTCCTGCCCCGGTCTGAACGCCACAGCCCAATGGCGCATATAGATTCATCTTGTCTGGATTCGGACACTTGACCACACTTCTCTCGTTCACAACGCTCATCCTTGCGAATGAAGACTGTCCGAAAAATTGGCTCCTGACCGGGACGCCTTCTTTCGTGCGCGCGGGCATGCTCCCGTCGCTGGTACGAACAGCGCCCAGATTAATGGCGTAGTTCGAGGGACATGAGACTGGGCGATTGTTGGTGCAAGGCTTGCATGTTCCGCAGGAGCTGAAGGAGAGCAGTACTGCATCGCCGACTTTAAGGCTCTGATCCTTGACGGCCGAGCCAATTTCACGCACATAGCCGGCGCCTTCGTGTCCCAAGATGGCGGGGAATCCTACCATCAGCAGTCCTTGTTGCGCGACAAGGTCGGAGTGACCTATGCGGTCTCAGTACGCCTCAGGAAGCTTTTTGTGAGAACTTACAGATCCCAGAGTACTTCATTTCTATGAGAAGCTCATCTGGGCGAACCTCGTCGAGGATGACGGGCTGCAGAGTGAAATCTCCCTTCGCCTCCTGGACTACTAAAGCCTCCGTTTCGAGATTTCGCATCGTGCTGGTTGTTGCATGCCCGTTGGCCATGGATATGCTAGGTGATTGAGGTTTGTGTTGGCTCAATTGTCTAATGGTCCGAATTGAAGTGTCTCTAGGAGAATTATGGGTTTCTGGCCGGCTTTATACACGGATTCGGGTAGCATATAGCCGTAAGATGGAGAGACACCCTGGAGGAGTTCGGACTGTGGAGCAAATATGTCATCTTCAGGGTATTGGCACGGCGGTCCGTGTCCCTAATAAAGTGCGACAAATCAATAATACACTTTCAACAAGTTCTGATGCAGCTATTCGTTGAACGTCAGTAGGGATGCAAACTGACGTACGCATCCCCTCTACTCAAGCGTCCCAGTAGCCCTCAGGTGCCCCAGTCTCGTTATTTGCTTCCAAGATCAAACTGTCTGGTCCCACTCTCCCCACATACAAGATATTTATTTGCACGTCGGTTCGCACCCCTGTAGCGCCCGAATAATACACTGTGGCAGCGCTAATTTAGCAATGTATTCTAGAATTCAAAGCTTACTACAAAATTAGGTATAGACTTGCTCTAATTCCGCTAGAGATAAGCAAAAATTAATACAATATCGAGTATCGCGGCTGACTAACTAGTAGGGGTGTGAACCGATATGTAAATACCCTGTACACTGGGCAAGCTCATTGTATGGACGAAACTACCGTGACCATGTGACTGTTGAACTTTTGGTAATCACTAAGCTTACAGCCTGACAGGTACATAGTACACTGGGGTACCCGTCCGGGGTTGGTGGGGACCGTGGGGTACGCGGGTATGCATACCATTAGCAGATACATAGATGCTTCCGCCAGGTGCCGTGATTGGCCAGCTAGTACAACAGCCAGGTATTGGTACCCATGTACATTACACGTCAAACGCGGGGTTAGGGCCGACCAAGGAGCTCGGCGTTCTTAACAGCAAGCGTTGTGTGTCAGTAAGACTTCGTCATTTTCAAAATATCAACTCCTGGCTTTCGGGGTTGGTAGAGCAAGGGTACCGGTATGTCGGCTAGGGTCAGGCTGGTTAGGGCTAGGCTTCTTAGTAAGGGTTGGAAAATGTATCGATAAATGGAGATGGGTGAAATAGGTAGACGATAAGAATTCTGGGCGACATATAGCAACTGCTCTTGCTTGACACGCCGGCTAAGAACTCCACGGGAGGTACGTGTGCCGTGGCCTCCCTACCCCACATTCAGAACTTGGCAGCTGGTCACTAGACGTCACTTGAGAGATCTCAGTAATATGTAGAGTACCGACGCGGGTACACTGGTTTCCGCGCTGCCGGAAGTTGAAACACTACCTATATTAGCGATGTGCGGCAAATATTTCACCCGCGGTGACAGGCTTCAATGAAAAATGGAGTATTCAAGACACAAGACCACGCGATAACATCTTGAAGATTGATCAATGGCTTCGATTGATCTGAACGATGAGAAGTCTATTCATTTCGTCTCCCACCAATGCTTATGTTTAATCTGTCCCCTACCACCCCTCTCAGCACCCCCTCTCCCTGTACTCCTCGCCACACCCCAATATCCCCATTTTGAACGCTGATTCCACACCCACCAGCGCCCCAGCTCCTCTGCTAAAATCACCCAATCCTTTGCTTTCACGCCGTGTCTGACTTTGACGATTGCAATTAGCTCGTCCATCGTCCAGGCGATGACGGGTTCGATCTCGCCCGGGTCGGCGAAGAGGTCGGTGAAGCGCAAGGGGATGGCTGAGCAGAGCGGTAGGATGAGCCGGTAAGGTGTGGATGCGTCGGCGATTGCGAGGACAGAACCGCCGGGGTTAATGGCGGAGAAGTGGAAGGGCTGGAAAAAGGCTGGAGCCTTGGATCCATCTTCGAGTATGACGCTGTAGTCAATGTTGCGGATCATGGAGTTGCCCTGGTAGAGAGGGAGCATGGCACGGGCGGTAGCGGCGGCTTCGGTAGTGAGAGAGTCGGTCTCGGCTAGGAGATCGAGGATTGTGGGGATGATGGACATCTGGGTCGTTGATGCGCTGATGTGAAGGCGTGGCAAGTCTGGGTGAATAAAAAGTAGGGGGACGGCAAAGTTAGAGATGTGACCATTGTTCACGGCGGATGTGCTTTTGTCGACTGAGTTGAAGGCGAGCCCGTGATCTCCTGTCATAACCACAAGGGTGTTTTGCAGTGCGCCAACATCGTGCAGCATCTCGAAAATGTCGGATATCCAGCCGTCCTGATACTTGATGGTATTCAGATAGTCGTCGAAGTTGTCATGCGGACGCCAATGCTGTTGACTCAAGTACTCCTGCCTACCTTGCCAATCCTTTGGCGTTGCGAAAGGATGATGCGGCGAGCTTGTGAGATGCGAAGCAAACACTCGCTTGTTCTGCTTCTTCCCATCCACGAACAGATCGCGAAGATAATCCAGTGTTTCGGTCTCAGGGAAACCAAAGTAGTTGACCCACGGCTGCTTGGGAGGAAAGTGTTTTGACCGCTCATCTGATATTTGCGGCTCGGCAATTGTATGCCGGAAGCCCATGCGCTCGTTCAGAAGGTCTTGGTTGTCAAATTGATCCGTGACTGACTGGACGAAGGCTGACGTCCATTTTGCACTGCGGAAGTCGTCTGACTCCTGCGCAATGTCCGAGTCTTTGCTGAATTGGTCCATGATGTGTGGCAGACAGGCTTGGTATATGCGACCACTGGTCTCTTCCGTGAAATCGACTGGAAGTGGCTCCACTCCACAGTGGCTGCTGACGAGACTTTTGAGAGTATATGCAGCCTGCGTGATCGCCCCTTTTACATTAACACCGCCCATACCAGCTTTAAATGCCAACTGCCAAGACTTTTCTGGATCAGATGTCTCGCTGACGTCGAATCCTGTTGACTCGCCAGTTAAGAAAGCTGCAGTCTTCGTCAAGTCAGCAAGCTTAGCATCGAGCTCTGCAGTCGCATTCGGTGAGCTGTAGGACGAAAGAATCGTCTTGTAGGCGCGACTGCCCTTTTTAAGAGGGAACATGTCTTTTCGAGTGCTTTCCAGTGTCAGAAGTAGAACATTCTTGATTTCAGGCTTCTTGGTTTTGATGGCATCTGCGACTTCCTCGACGATTGACGCTTCAAGGTTCGAGAGCTTGAGAGGATCGCACCGAGGCCCATATCCTCCATGATGTCCATGGCCAGCATGTTGGGAAGGTCCGGAATCGAAGTCAGGATCATATGGTCTGTGTTCGGGTTCCCAGGATTCCGGACGTTTATGCGGTTTGTCGTGCGGAGGTGACCCGTGAGGTGGTGGTCCATGTGGCGGCGGCCTATGAGGTGGATGCGCAAAAGCTGCTCTCCTGTGTGGTCCGTCGTCTCCAGGTGTCTCTAGCCATTCAGGTGGCCCAGGCTTGTTCTCCCTGCCACACGATGGTGATTGTGGCATCCAATCACGAGGCTGCGTATGATTGTAAAAAGCCGTGAATCGCTCAAATGGAAAGATTGGCCGCTCAATCGGGTGAGCTAGGCAGAACTCAGAGTTGATGGGTTGGAACCAGGCAGCCTCAATCAGGGTGATTGGTATTGACCCAGACATATGCGCATATGGTGGAGATTTAGGCCTGACGATCTGGAGTATGACCACGACCATGATTGCTGTGATGGTTGTAAAGGACACAGCAATAGCACTTCTTGTGGTCGGCGTAGCCTTGGTAATCGTCGTGGTATCTGGAAAATGTCCCCGCCCCTCCACGGGTGATGGACTGCGGCTTTCGTCCAAGGAGATGAGCGGTACCTGAGCTTCGTCGACTTTTGGTGCATTGCTAAGTAGTCCGTAGCCGTGACGGAACGAGGCGCCAATGCGGTCCAGGACGTAATCCACAGCATCGTAAAATTTCGGGGTTATGACCCATGCAGTTGCGAAGAGCACACCAAAGGTCAAGCTTACAGCTGGGAGTCCAGAGAGAAGTAAGCCAAGACCTCCGCTACCGCCAAGTACCCTTCCAGCAGCCATCCATTGGATCTCACCTCCGGTTTCTGCAAAAAAAGCTATCTGGGAAGATGCACACCCTGCCGTGAAAAGTCTGTGTCAAACAGACGTTAGTCGCCATGATTGGATGTGTTGTGGTACATTCAGTGTGGTTGAGACTTACGCAAGTAACCCCCCAATAAGCCTTCTGTAGTTTGACGGTTGGCCGCCATGTTGAGTGAATATGAATGCCTTGCTGATGACTAACAACAAAATGTCTTGCAAAAGGAAAGTTGGAAGGTAAAGGATGTAGAGGAGTATAGGTAGTGAGGAAGCGTGACTTCCGAGATGCAGTAATTTAGCGACAAAGTAGGACACGAAGAAGAGAGAGAACTGGTGCTTAGGCCTAGACAGGGCCTGAACAGGGCCTAGAAAGTTGAACTGCATGACATTTGATCAAAAGGTGGCCGTGGGTATCGTTAGTCAACTGAGGCGCAGAAACAGCAGCAAACTGGGTCGCACATGGCAGACGGAGGGGAATAAAGCGAGAGAGAGATGAGAAGGTTCAAGCTCTTGCAAACGACGAAAAAGGGCGCGTCCCGCCGTGAGTTTGCATTGCACTGCCTCTGTCAAACGAGGTCCACCTTGGCAACGTCCCGTAAGTGTCGCGTGCGCCCAACTCGCAAGGGAAAAGAGGCGCGAGTGTCGCGTGCTTGGGGCCTAAAATGGTGTGGATGATCGAGCTGCGACATCATTCGAGGGAACTTGCTCGCTCCAGGCCGTTGCGCCACAAATTGGGCTTGAAAATATGGGACGCTCGAGGGAGAAGACCGTGTTGACTCCACAATCTCCGCTTGATGTTCAGGCTTTTCCTCATTGGTTTGACCCTGGCTAGCGTGCATGGGTCCCGAGGCTACACCACGATGCCGCACGCTGCTACGATCATCAGGGTCTCGGGATATCACTGTGTACATTGCGAGTTCGAGCAAGAGGCAGATGTACACTGCTACACAAAGGCGGTCGGAGTCCTAGTTGCTGAATGGTATTCATTTAGCCGGTCAGTCTTAGACTTC
Organism: Plenodomus lindquistii; assembly: GCA_025504975.1. Lineage (NCBI taxonomy): Eukaryota > Fungi > Ascomycota > Dothideomycetes > Pleosporales > Leptosphaeriaceae > Plenodomus > Plenodomus lindquistii. The sequence goes on from JANUWI010000013.1 coordinate 416,025, forward strand.
TCGATTAGCACAGGTAAGTGGATGTCTCACCAAAGCGGACATCCTTTGTACACAACTCCAGGCGAGGCTCCCTGCGCCAATGTGGGCTGTCTAGTCTAGAAGCTCCAGCCTTCCATGCAAGAAAGGGGGCCTACAGCTGTAGTCTGTGAAGCCTCGTGAGTCGTCTTGCCCCCGGGCCACTTCACCGGTTTCGAATGCGGAGAAGCGGGTCTCGTACCGGCATTCAATCCAGGAAACTTCGTCGGCGGCGATCTTGGACTTTGCCCTGTGGATATTGCACAGCAAATCTCGCAGACTTGCATTCCCGATCTATTACTATTTTGTGTCGCGAACCCGCGCAGGCTTGCAGGCTACGGCATGTTGTGGGATAGAGCGGTCTAGACACGCGCTTGGGTTCCCATATGAGGGGTTGTGTGCGCTGCCGCCAAGTCAACTTGTTCAAGCCTTCAAATCCTGCTCTACGGACTGCACCGTCGACAAATCGCAGCTTCTAACTTGGGGCTGCTAGTATGCAGCTCGATATCGCCAAGTGGCCCTGAGTTGCGCGCGGTTCTGCCCACTGCACGAGGTCCTCATCGACTGATAGATGAGCTGTGCAACGTAGTGGTATACAGTAGGTACATACTGTGTGGAGGTAGGCTAATAGAAGGGCCGATTGGAAAATGACCATATAATCGCTCAAATTGGATAAAAAGTACCTCGCATGCGGCGGTAGACTACATTGCAAATCAGTTGATACCTGGTTGGCCCTTGCACTAGTTCCACCACTAGGAGGAGCTCGTTTCCATCGAGTTTAAGGCTACGAGTCTCATTTACTGCAGTCAACATCGTACATAACGAAGCCTATAAAATATCCCCAGATCTACCTGTGGATCGGTTACGCATTGCACGACGCAAGCCTTGCCATAACCCTTGATGCGAGCTTGGTTCGAAACATGATCGGCGACGAGTGTCGCAATCTTGTCGAAGAGCCTGCCTCGAATCGGCCCTGCCTCAGGATGTAATTAGTTGACGCACAAAACGTGCAAATTGCGAAAGACTGACGCGCCTCATGATCTTCCAACGTCGATCATCGGATCTCGCATACGGTGCACCTTTCAATGAGGAACTCTACGAGACGGCGCCGGTATTAAGTGTTGCTACGGACGAATCAAGCAGTACGGAGGGGAGATTGGAATGGCATGGAATAGAGATCAATGGTAAGGGTAGAATCTCTACACATTCAGGTGTCATATCTTGCGGTATAGTGTCAGAGATCACAGAACCGGTGCTGTCTTGCGAATGAGCTCACTTGTTTGGATGCACCCCCAGCACGGTCACGAGAAGTTGCAGTAGTCTCTACGGTCCCTTAAAAGCACAATCATCCATTTCACAGTGTACCTGTAGCATATCATCTAGTCATAATTTGTTTTGGTCAGCACCTTGCTATACCACCTGCAGTTGTTGCGGTACACACAGTAGTAGATTAAAAGATGCGAGCTCCTTCGTGTTGACAATTTGGTACTAAGATGTGGAAACTCTGGGACCTATAGACTATTGCATCAGCACCTGCTTTATCTCATATGTAACCATGAACTTGGGCGTGCATAATTGCAATCGCCATGGTGATGGTTGATGAAGGATGCTCTACTTCTCCTTCGCGTAAAGTTTCCGTCGCCCACACGGCTGGCTACGTCACACCCCACCCCGACTCGACGCGCTCAACTTTCCGCAAACCTCAACTCAATGCCGCAACAACACACAACCATCTCCCCATTAAGCACCTTCTTGATCGTCTGCCTCTTTGTGCTCGCCCTCTTCCCAGGCATCTTCGTATCCATTTTCTGGTTGCCTTATAATTCCGTAGCCAACTACCTTGTTCCTGCAGTCAAACCGCGCCACAGTGTCCGGTGTACCAGTCCCAATATCTGCGTCACAACTCCGCCAATGTCTTGGTATGTCCATTCATGCGATTCATACCCACAAGTCGTGATCAGTGTGGCCTTCCGGCAGCGCGACAGAGCTAATCACGTGACTATAGGTTTCAGAAGTCCCTCACCCTGCCTTCGCGCAGCCGTGGCTCATACCTAGTAACCGATCACATCACCAAAGAGCTCCCTCAGATAAAAGAGTACAAGACGGGCTTGCTCAATCTTTTCATCCAACATACGTCGTGTGCGCTTTCGCTCAATGAAAACTACGACCAGGATGTGCGCGCCGATATGACAGATGCGCTCGATCGCATTGTACCAGAGGACACGAAGGGAACCGGGCTCTACCGCCACAACGACGAAGGCAGCGATGATATGCCCGTACGTGTGATTGTGATGAGAGATGCAGCAGATGATGGCCAGGTGATCTGGAGCTAACGAATGGCAGGCACACGTAAAGTCGGCCTTGATTGGGGCTAGCGTCACTATTCCCATTACAAATGGTAGGTTGAATACTGGAACATGGCAGGGCATTTGGTACCTTGAGTTTCGCGATGTCAAGCACACGCGGAAGGTGGTGGCGACGATTCAGGGCGAGAAGATGTGAGGTGGAACAAAGCACAATGCGTTGTACTGGATCCGCGAGATGATACAATTTGACACATGCTCACGATGGCCTTATGATCAGTACTAGTTAATCAGGATGGATGCCTAAATTGTGTGTCTTGTGATGTCCTTATCACAAATCAGATACCCACGTGCTGCTTGGACTCTTTCGTCTGCACCCGCCGCATGGACGTTGCCAAATGCGCTAACACATACACACTGCCGCTACTGCGATGTGCACCCCTGGTCCCAACCGCCCTACCTACGCTAGCCATCACAAGTAGCAGAAACGCTTCTAGGATGGTATGTACAGATACGGACTAAACATTACAGCCTTCGAAGGGGCATTGCAAGTTCGTCTAGCTCCCATGTACCCAATGAGCCACACCAAATATCCAAAAGCCCAACCTTCACAACTTCAGTCTCTCCCACTCCTCTCCCTGCGGAAACCCCAAATGAAACCTCCCGCACTTTGCAAAACTCAGTATCGCCTCATCATCCATTCTGAAATCCTCAACCTTCCCTCCAACCTCCTCATTCGCATCGAGCAAAACCGCATGAATCCTAGGCCCACTGATACCCTTCATCCACTCGGGCACAACAAACCCAAACATCGTCCCATCAATCGCAGACCGACTCGGCCCATCGCTAAACTCTACGGAATCAAAGCGTCCGGCGATGAGGAAGGGCATTAGGGTGTTTACGCCTTTTGCGGGGCCAAAGTCGTCGCTGCTGACTAGGGCGTCGAGAGAGTCGCTGGTTATGCCGCCGATTTTGGCTTTGAAGCTGGGTTCGTAGTGGGTTACCATTGCGAAGGGGAGTTTGGAGTTTGAGGGTGCGGGGGTTGCGGCCCCGGTTTTGGAAATGGTGTAGGCGCGTGAGGAGAGGAGGAGCATTAGGGTGCCGTCTTCGTAGGTGCCGATGCCGTGGGTGCCGTGGGTGGTTAGGTCTGAGGTCCGGGGCTGGCCGGTGGTGAAGCCCGCGTGGAGGGCAGAGAGGGTGGCGAATTGGTAGATGTCGTTTGGAATTGAGGGGGACATGGTGGGGATCTGGGAGTGCGTGGGAGAATTGAAGTTGGTGGGGGGTAGTGTGGAGGGGATGGTTTGGTTGGGGGGTCGATATGTAAGGAGTATTGTGTTTGAAGGACGGGGTTGGGATTGATGGGTTTGATTTCAGTTTGTGGGCTGATGGAATTGTTGTTGTTTTGATGACTAGGTTATTAGAAGAGTGAAGACCTCATGCAGGAGGTTTTGCTAGTCGAATGATGTCGGAAGGCGCGGAGAGCCGGACGAGTAACCGTGGTCAGAAGTATGCTTGTGTTGGACGACAGTTGGTCGTAACAAGTATCATTCACGTTCAATTCTTCCCGGCGATCGTGCGGTGTGCACGTAGTTGAATCATGCTTGAGGTCGTTGAAGGTCCAATGTGCCTAGACGACAGGCGAACATGTTATTGGTGATTGGCCAATCGGCATGGAATGACTACAACTGGGTGTACGAATGTAATATTCCTACTATGGTATCGAATCCTATATTGAAACTCAGTGCGACTCACGTAATCTCCACAGAACGCCCTGGTGGTGTAAGAAGTTCGCAGCGTGGTGAGGCTTGGACGTGACAGCCAATAGCCCCCCGCTGAATAAGCCAAGTCTTGGCATCAAAGCGCCGAAACCGACCTCACCACCACGACCTCATTCCCCGAGCAATTGCGCAGCCCGTCTGCCACTTACCCCTCACACAACCCGCCCACGATGCTCCCCCTCACCCTCCGCGCCCTGCGCACACGTGCCGCCACGCCCCTTCGCCGCTACGTCTCCACGGCCACCACCTCGAACCAGATCCCCGCCAACGACCCGGTCAAGCGCGACGTGCCGCCCAACGTCTCCGAGACCAACGCCACGCCCACCTCGTCCGAGGGCTCCTTCGACAAGGTGCTGCAAGAGGATGTCGCAAGCGCAGAGAAGATGCGCAAGATGCAGGCCCCCAACTACGAGGGCGTGTGGAGTCGCAGCCAGAACCCGCGCGAGGTAGCCATGAGCGGGCCCCGGTTCGAGCAGAGCATCATCGAGGATCAGCCACGCCCCTATGCCGCCATTGAGCTCATTCACAAGCAGCCCGTCCGCTGGGCGCACGACAAGGTTGTGTCTTGCGATGGCGGAGGCGGGCCATTGGGCCACCCCAAGATCTTCATCAACTTGGACAAGCCCCAGATTTGCTGGTGCACATACTGTGGCCTGCCATTTGTGAGTGCTGTGACATGGGCGCATGCAGCATGTAAAGCTGACTCCTTTTCCAGGCCCACGAGAAGCACAGACATCACCTCGAATCGCTGCCCGAGTCGCAACTCTCATACCCACTTGGACCAAAGGGCCACGCAGCCGAGGTCAACGAGACACAGAAGGTGACGGATGAGCCATTTGCCCAGCGGTAGGAGATGTCGGGCTCGATGAGGAGAGGTGTGAGGAACTCAGAAGACGTGTATATAATATGGCTATGGATCATGAATCAAGCAGCTGCTCTCGTAACATGCGCATACAATATGGCTACGGACCTTCAATCAAGCACTTGCTCATATGACACATATATACAACATGGCTACGGTACTTGAGGTCAATAGTTGCTATCGTAACACGTGTGTATATTATAGCTGCGGCATTCACAGCAAGCAGTCGCTCCTGTAACACATGCATATATCATGACTACCGACTGCGAACCAGGCACTTGCTCTCATGACACGTGTGACCATTATGGCTACTGACCTTGAATCAAGCATTTGCTTCCGTGACACATGTATACATTATGGCTACAGCACTTGAAGCAAGCAGTTACTCTTGTAGCACGTGTATATATTATGGCTACAGCTCTTGCAGTAGGGAGTCGCTCCTACAGCATTTCTTCTCATGACATGTGCACATATTGTGACTACAGACTGCGAACCTAGCATTTGCCCATATGACACATGTATATACTATGGCTACAGCACTTGCAGCAAGCACTTGATCACATAACACGTTTGAACATTATGGCTACGGCACTTGAAGCAAGCAGGTCCCTCTATAGCATATATATATATATTATGGTTACGGCGCTCGCAGCAAGCATTCGCTTCTTTACCACGTGTATACAATATAGCTGCAGCACTCGAAGCAAGTAGATGTATACAACACTTGAAGTAAGAATTCGCTCCCATAACACGTGCATATATCATGACTACCCGCTGCGACCCAAGCAACTGCTCCTGTAACACGTGTGAACATTATAGCTACGTACCTTGAGTAAACGGTTACTCTCATGATACAAGTATATTTTATGGCTACGGACTTTGGAGCAAGCAATTGCTCCTGTGGCTTGTGTATATATTATGGGTACGAAGCTTGATTGAGCAGTTGCTTCTGCAACAAACTACGCCGAACCGGCGATCCAGTATGCAAGCTCGTTGATTCCTACACCCATCCGTGACCTTGGTGGCAGTGGCAGGATGCCTATAAAGGCAGAGCCTTGCCGGACGCCCTCGTGCAAGCTTGCACACAGAAACGACCTCTTCTCACACCACTCACAAGCTCGATAATTGGCGGCGATCCACTGGCCAACCTTGATGCGCAGGCCATGCGCGATGCCTATACACGGTCAATGTTGAACATTTGCAGATGTAGCATGACTTACAGTTATCATAATGAGTGTGGATGTTAGCTGGATCAGTCCAGCTTGCATACAAACTCTTGACCTTATTGCTTGATGCGGAAGCTTGCTGGAATGCGTGGAGAAGCTCGATTTGGATGCCCTCATCCAACACTTCAAGCTTTTGCCACCGTTCCCTCCCATCCGAGCCCGGTATCCAGACTCGGAAAGGAAACTCGATAGGCTGACGATTCTTCTTCCCACGGTTGGGTGCTCGCGCGTCACGCGCTGGAACTCCGGAAGTTGTGGGTCGAGCTCGCTGGATCACACCATCGTCCTCAAGCTCGCTGCCTGTATCGTGCAGTCCATCCCCGACTTCTTCGTCAGTGGACGGTATTGGGGTATCGCATAGCTCGATAGGTGCGTCCTCGTACCCGGTTGGCACACTCTGGAGCTCGTCCACATCCACAGCAGGCATGTTTCCGAGCTCGTTCTGGGACAAATCAGGCAAGCCCTTGAGCTCGTTTATGATTCTGTCAAGCTTGGCGACGTCGTCTTCGAACTCCTCGGCGATAGAACTAGCTCGATCATCCTGGCAATTGGTCTTGTAAAAGCTCGATTTTGGTGTGGGCTTGACGACAGTATGCTGCGCAGACCTTGGCACGCGGTCCAGCAGCATATCATCGTCGCTCGATTGTTCGCCTGGAAGCTCGCTGAACTGTCTTCTCATTAGTTATGAACACATATGGTGGGGCAAACTTACAAGTTCCCTGGTCGATTTGCGAGCTCGTGAGCTTGATCTCCTGGGCGTGGTACTGGCTCGTTGTTTCCCAGCTCGACGTTCAGCTCGTTGTTCAGCGGTCCACTCGCCAAACTCATCGTAAGCTTGCTCTCTTCTCGACAAATGTCCTTCGGCTTGCTCTTCATCATCAAAGGCTACCGGAGCTTGTTCATCGTCAAGCTGAGCTTGAGTTCGCTCCTGTGCCAGTCGAGTTCGTTCCACGCTCCTCCACTCCGCCTTAGCTTGCTCAAAAACATCATACTCTTCCCACCGACCATCCTGCCAAGACTTGATCCCAGCATTAGCTTGTTCCAATTGCTCTTCAAGGCCTGCCCAGTCTGTTTGGGTTGACGGTGATGGCGGCCGGTCCTCAAACTTCTGCTGTTCAATGGCAAGCTTGTTGATGGATTCGTTGAGCTCGATAAAAAATGTGTCATCGCTTGACATGTCAAAGCGGCAATCAAATTGGGGGACTACACGTAAAATTTGAAAATGGTTTGTAGTGGTTGTGTGCCGACTTCACCTACGCGCGCCTTCCACCTCATAGACTCACCCACTAGCGCGGTTTGTTTGACGCGTATTGGCGTGACTCTCTGCACGCGTGGCAGCTCGAAAGCCCTACATCACCTACAGAGTTCAAAGTCATCTCTCGCACTTCGCTGTTACCATCTTCTCCTCATTGTCATAACCGCAACCATGTCTGACACATATGAGGAACGCCCTGCACACAAGCTCAATCAGTACGAGCATCAAGCTGGTGTCCTCGACACAAACAATCGAGCGCTGTCACCATATCCACAAGCAAGCTCAGCAACGCCTCAGATTCATCGCGCACGTGAACACATCGTGCAACAAGCTGAAACCCCGCGTACTCAAGATGATCAAGCTGAGCACGGCGATGTCAACGCCACCATCGAGGCACTCAATGCGGCCCTCAAACGTTCAAATACTCAGCTCAGCGAGCTCCAGACTTTTCACCTCAAAGTGCTCGCCGAGCTCAATGCAAAGCACTCTGGTGAGGCCAGCGCCCACAATCTGGAACTTCACCACAACAAGCATACAATCAGCGAGCTGAAAGAGAACATCAGCAAGCTAGAAAGCAAGACCAAGAAAGTCCAAGAGCAGAGGGACACTTGGTCCAAGTCATACACATTGCTCAGCGAGAAGTACGGAGATCTCGAGGATGCACACAACAAGCTCATGAACGCTCATGGAGCGTGTTCTAGTGGAAGGGCTACTCTGCAAAGCCGCATCACCGACCCAAAAAAGGTGGACCTCGAGCTTACCAACCAGTCCAATCACTTTCGAGCGGGTTTGCAGGGTAGCCGTACCGAGCTGGAGGAGAGCCTTCGACTTCAGCGCGTCAGGAACATCGAGCTTGAGAAGAACCTCCGACTGGAGCGCGCCAAGACCAGCGAGCTTGAGGAAAAGCTCAGTCTTGGATGCGGCAAGACCATCGAGCTCGAAGAAAATGTCAGACATGAGCGCGCCACCAAGTTCAAAAAGGCGGCGTACGATGCACGCGCAGCCCTCGACGATGCGATCAAGCTCATTCAACAACTTCAAGCAAGACTTTCGCGTTACCAAGCTACGGAAGTGCAAATGCAAGCAGTTCATGATCAAGCTTCTACACTCTGCGAGGCGTGGAGTGTTATGGATCTTTCTCTGCTACAAGCTGAGCTCAGAAAACCGGACATCGAGTTCACCGAGGTTGGGGTTAACATGTTTTATGCCTTCAACAATTTGACAGACTATGACTATCGAGCTCCAGATTCATAATTCATCGAGCTTGGATGAACGGCCCACAAGGACGCGAGCAAAATTTGTTGTTAGGGAATAGAGTTTCAAATACTAGATATATCATACGATCATCTCGCAAGATCATAGAATGAGGCCAGCCTACACTACTGTTTCTGCCGTTTCCCCTCCCTGCCTCCATCGTCTCCATTCTTCCTCTTACCCAACTCCTCCGCTTCCTCTTTCACAGTCTGTTCATACACGTCATATCGATATCTTGCACCAACATGATCATCACGCAACCCCTTCTGCCCCTTCCCATATACCTTTTCCCTCGCCGTCCACTCTTCCTCAACTCCCCCCTCATCAGCAGGCCTATCACTGTATATCCCGCGTCTCCTCAACTCCGGGACCAGCAACTCCACCACATCCTCAAAGCTCCCCGGCGTCGTAACATATCCCACATTAAACCCATCGACATCTGCCTCCCTGACCCAGCGCTCCAATTCATCTGCAACTGTCGCCGGACTGCCCACAGGCACAGGACCCAACCCCCCAATCGACGCCTTCTCCGAAATAACACGAGGAGTCCATTGCGGTACCTCAGGCGACGCAACAATGAACTGATCCAACAAGCTCCTTACCCGATGATCCGTCGTAGTATCCTCAGCACTCAATACATGATCAGGCGGATACCGCGACAAATCAATACCCGTCCAACCACTCGTCAGTACCAACCCGCCAATCTCGCTTGCATATTTCTTCAGCTCTTCGTACTTATCTTGTGCTTCAGCGTCTGTGTGTCCGAGAACTGGTGTGACGGTAGCAAACACTTTGATGGATTGCGGATCCCGTCCTTTTTGTGCGGCGAGCTGGCGGATCTTGTCGACTTTGGGGCGGAGGACCGTGGGAGAGTGTGAGGATACGAAGATGGCTTCTGCGTGGGTGGCGGCGAATTCTGAACCTGCGGAGGACGTGCCGGCTTGGAAGAGGAAGGGTGTGCGTTGCGGGGAGGGATCGACAATATGGCGAGATTCGAGGTGCAAGTGTTTGCCGTGGTGCTCGATGGTGCGGATTCTATCGGGGTTGATGTATTCGTCGTTTTCCTTGTTTTCGGTAATGGCGTCGTTGGCCCAGGAGCCTTCCCAGAGTCTGGTGTAGTATGGTAGTCAGCGTTACGGCAGACTCATCGATGATGCAAACATGATGGGAATGTAGAAACAGAATGATCAACGCACTTGTACAAGACCCTCAAGTACTCATCAGCCTGCGCATACCGCTCGTCATGCTCTATCGGCGTATCAATCCCAATCGCCTTGAACGCCGCCTTCTTCCAGCTCGTTACAATGTTCCACCCAAACCTGCCCCCAGTCATGTGATCCAGCGTGCTAAACCGCTTCGCCAGCAAAAACGGCGGTTCAAACGATGTCGACGCCGTAATTGCAAAAGCCAAGTTCTTGGTCACGGCTGCCATTGCGGAAATCGGGATCGTAGGGTCCGTCATGGGCCATTGCGCGGCGCGTCGAATGCAGTTGTCCAGACTGGATTCGTACGTGTCGTAGCCGCCGTATGTGTCGGCGAGGAAGAGCGCGTTTATACCGCCGCGCTCGAGGAGTTTGGCCAGGTCGATCCAGTAGGAGAGGTCACGCTTGGTGGATGATTTATCTTTTGGATTCTTCCATTGGCCTGGCGATAAGTGGCCGACTGTGGACATGTCGAAGGCATTGAGCAGGATCTTCTTCTTGGGTGTTGGTGAAGTGCCATTCTCGCCGTTGTGGCCTGTAGTCTTGTGTCCATTTGCGGTACTCTCGCTCATTTTTCCTTTCCTTTACAGTCCTCGTTGGGGGCGTGATGGTGAATGCTAGTGAGTTTAGTCGGACCGGATACAAAGTAGCCACGCTTTCTTAAGACCGACGTGCTAGGCACCGTACACGAATTGAGGTCCATCACGCTTCCTCACACGCTCATGCACGCCGTTGTCATGGACCGAGAAGCCGGCACGCGGGGCCATCAAGTTTGGTAACCCGACAGTTGTGCAATGCACGTTCGTGATGTAGGCATGTCATTGCGCCATGCTGATAGCACGTCCGAGATCGCTCGTGGCTTGTGTAACGGTGGGTTAGCGAGCGGGAGGCATTAATTTGGGGTACGAAGTGGTTGGCGAAGTGGGTGGAGATGATGGCGTGCGATTGGAGTGCAATTGCATGGCTGATTCGGCGTCGCACTGCGTCTAGCCAAAGAGACGCTAGCGGCAGGTACATTACTGCGCAGCGATCAGTAACTCTCGATATCCACGAATGTGAAATATGAAAATTGAATTAAGGCAGCATCAGGCATCCCGTTGGGGTTAGCATGGACTATGGACTAGTTTATGTTACGTAGAGTGCTACACGATAACACACTTTGCTTCAGATTCAAAAACTCATGTAAACATGACATAACTGGTCCTGTAACATTTTCAAATGTGCAGTTTGTACATGCTCAAGATAATTATGTTGGAAGATGTGCGAGTTCATCATTATTTCTTCAACAAGTACAGTCTTGTACTTGTTTCGTGAGGTTCTCAGCACCCTATCCTGCTTACGAAGGACCATCAGTAGCAGTCGCACTCTTTTCAGGGACGCGAACTAGCGTATTTTCGACAGGCGTGAAGGTACCGCTTTCGTTGTCAATGGTTGACTTGCTGGGTCATGTTAGCGTAGACTGACATGTGGCAGGCCATTTAAACGTACACCTTTCGCTTCTTAACATAGTAGCTGATGACGTGTGCGAGCAAGATCAAACAGACGGAGTTGGCGAGAACAAATGGGTAGCCTTTGTGAAATCTGGGAGCTTCCACAGTCTTGAATGTCAGGAGCGGTGTCCACGCAGTCGTCGATTGGGCCAGAGTATTGGCAAGCACGAGCGCCACAGATCTCTCAGCTGGTGAGTAGCTGAGTTGACTGTTGATCCAGCCGTACAGGACACTGGACATGGCGACCGCTGAGTAGGTTGTCATGAACGCGAACCATAGCGCTGGTTCGGGGACTGTCCAAATCGTCAAGACGATAAGCCCAATAATGTTCCAGACATGAGCCACTGTGATAGCCCAGGCGGGCCCAAGCACAAGATCAGACGCGAAGCACACCGCAAGCGTATAGAAGATGCCGACAGCAGGCGAAGCAGCGCCCAGTTGGTTGATACGTGCGGGCGAGTAACGCTTCAGACTCTTCAACCACAGCAGATAGCCGCCCGTTGACGTGTTGATGGATCCGTTCCAGAAGAAGATGTCGAGAAGCAATAGTGCCCATACCCGTGGAGATTTCGCGATCTTCACGAAAGTCTGGACGGTGACTTTGCCTTCTACCTGGTGACCAGCTTGAACGAGTCGTTCCCTCGCAAGCACAATATCGTGCTCCTTCAAAACCCACTTGTTAGGCTTTTCCGGGGTACCTGGAAGCAGAAAGAAACCAAGAATTCCCACGGGTATGGTGATCAAAGCACAGATGATGTACATCCAACGCCACCCCGCCAGGCCATGGACTCCGTCTAGTTGGGCTGATGCTGCTGATTGGATCAACGCAGCAGTCAATGTGCCAAGGGTGAGACCGACGTAGAAGAAGCCACCTCGTCTACCAATCTCGTCGCCTCTGTACCAAGAGCCTGGAAGCGTCAGCGTGCGCTTCCACAGCCTCGGGACCGGGCTTACCGAAGATGTAGTGTATAGCTGGGAAGAATGCAGCCTCGAACCACCCTACCAAGAAGCGATATGCAGCTATCTCGGCAAAACTGTGTACGCGATACTGCAGAAGCGTGAAGATGCCCCATGCGACATCCAGGAAAGGAATGAGGTAGTACATTGGGATACGAGTGAACAGGTACATGAAAGGTAGCTGTCCAACAACGGCACCAATAATGTACATCGTCTGAAGTCGTACAAGTTCGTTGCCTTGGAAGCCCAGTTCTTCTTTCATGCCCGCAACGTAGGCATTATCTGCGGAATGTCAGCCATGCGCATGAGCAGAGCGAGCTCGTCGTACTGATGTTGGCCTGATCGATGTATTTCACCCAATACGCCTACAAAGTCAGTCCCGTGTCTTGCTCTAGGGAGTGCTGATTCCAATTACCAAAAATACGTATGGAACGATGAGTAGATCCAACTTAATGATCAACTTCCGCTCCGCAGGCGTGTCATATTCCTGAAACCAGCGAATCTGATACCACTTGCGAGATGGTGAAGTCAAAGACATGTTGACAACTCGTGTCACCAAAGTGAGCGATTGCCCATCTTTGCAAGTTACGGCGCCTTATAAAGCGTTCAGGTTGCATATCCATGACCTTGACAGGGCTGGTACTCGTCGAACTCATCAACGTCTAGAGTGCTGCATGGCGCAACAACAGCACTGGATGCGGCAACGACTGGCGAGGTGTTGAGCTGCTACAGGGAAGCGAGCACGAAAGCCAAGGTCGTGGCCACATGGTGTCATACCGTCAGCGAGTGGGGTGAAGACGTGATTGCACCGCTCCCGCACCACGTCCGTACCAGCAGGCCGAAACCGATAGCGGGATGATAACGAAGGCCACGTCGTTCATTGGAGCTTTTGCAAAGCTCAGAAATCGTATATCATGTCGTGCTAGGATCCCAGACTTGTAAAAGCGTTTGTCGCGAGGCTTTCGTGTGTTTGTGTGAGAGTGTTCTGTGGTTCCTTCTGGAGTTGTGACTGCGCCGGAGATAATGGCACCAACCGACGTTATTCCCGTGGCCGACAAGACGACAAGCGCCAGCCAGACTTCGCCCTCGACGCGACGCGTCGCGCAACTCACTGGCCATCTTGCTCCAGCAAAAGAGACTGAGCAGGTCGATACGCGCCCAGTTCTGCCTATTGACTACCCAGTATCAAAGCTACAGCTCGATGGAAGTCGCTACATCGACCATGTACGAGCACTCAAGGTGGCAGTGATTGGGGCTGGGCTTGCTGGCATCAACGCCGGCATCCTCTTGCCCGCCAAAGTACCTGGAATCGACCTGACAATCTTTGAAAAGAACAGCGATGTGGTCAGTTCTTTCGTGCTTCCAGAGGCATTGCAGGGCGACAGCTGATCCCGCGCAGAGTGGTACATGGCTGGAAAACATCTACCCTGGAGTACGATGCGACATTCCAGCTCACGTCTACCAAAGCACATATTCGCCCAACACGCAGTGGTCGGAGATATTCGCAAAGGGTGCTGAGATTCGCGACTACTGGCAATCACGCGCAAAGAAGCATGGCGTGTACAAGTACGTCAAACTGCGACACCGTGTAGACCAGGCAGACTGGGACGATGCGCAATCTAAGTGGCACGTCAAAGTCCATGATCTCGCCAACGAAAAATCGACCACAGAGCAATTTGATTTCGTGATCACCGCTATTGGCCGTTTCAACGCCTGGAAGCTGCCGGACTACCCAGGTCTCGACGAGTACAAGGGCTTTTTACGACACACATCCAATTGGGATCCATCATTCGACCCAATGGGCAAGAAAGTTGCAGTCATCGGCAATGGAGCGAGCGGAATCCAGATCGTGCCCAACCTACAACTTGTCTCGAAACATGTCACTCATTTTGTGCGAAATCCAACATGGATTGCAACATCGTGGGCGGGCGACGAGCGCACTTTCGAGCCACAGCCATATTCAGAAGAGCTGAGGAAGTCATTCGAGAACCCAGAGACTTACCTGGCTTTTCGCAAGGACCTTGAAGATCGTTATTGGAGACACTTTCGAGCGATGGTACGTGGCTCAGAAGATAATGAAGGCATACGTGAGCTGTTCATTGAGGTCATGAAGAAGCGGGCAGCAAAGAAGCCAGAACTCCTTGACGGACTGATTCCCGACTTCGCACCACATTGTAGACGTCTGACACCTGGCCCTGGGTATCTGGAGTCACTTACGGAGGACAATGTCGAGCTCATTAAGACGCCCATAAAGCGATTTACTACTACAGGAATCGAGACAGTAGATGGAAAGACTTATGATGTGGATGCCATCTTCTGCGCCACAGGTGCAAACACCGATCTTGTCCCGCCATTCCCCATCAGAGCCCACGGAGTTGATCTCAACAAAGCATGGAAGCCAGGGGGCAAATGGGGATTTCCATATACATACATGGGTCTGGCAACACCGGGCTTTCCCAATCTCTTCTTCCTCGCTGGACCCCATGCCACTGGGCCATCAGGTACAGTACCGCAGGCAGTGGAGACTGGACTCACTTACATGGCGAAGGTACTTCGCAAGGCATCTTCTCAGGGCATCAAGTCCCTGTCGCCCTCACAAGAGGCCACGGATGACTTTGTCGATTACTGCGATGCCTTCTTCCCTAGCACTGTTCTGACTGACAATTGCTCCTCGTGGAACAACGGCGGAGTACCTGGCCAGCGAATTCACGGACTATGGCCTGGAAGTGCTGCTCACATTACGATAGTACGACGTGAGCCGCGGTGGGAGGATTGGGAATATGACCGCGAGAACAAAGTCAACAGATTTGCATACTTTGGCAACGGATACACGCAAGCAGAGGTAGATGAGGACACAGATCTAACATCGTATCTAAGAGCGCCCGGCCAGGAGGTAGATTTGAGAGATCTGCACGAGAGCTGGTGGGATCTACCTGGTGCAAAGAAGAAGTCTTCAGTATAGTCGCACAATCAATATAAGCGCTTTCAACTCTCTCTCGAAGTATTCGAGCAACACTACTACCATTCACATGTATACTTACATAGCTTCACCTATACAAACAATCATTACCTTTCAAAATGTCCCCGCTACGCGACTCAATCAGCCATCACCACTGCCCTAGCGTCCGCCACAAGGTCGCACTACTCCAAACCCCCATATACGCCATCACGACATTTTCTTATCTATTCCGTCAACACGACCTCTTCTGTACTCATCTCCACTCCACCACTCCACCTACCCCACCGGCCTTATTCCGCACGCTCGCGTAGATCTCCGCCAATGTTTCGGTGAGGGCCTCTCGTCAGGTACCAGGAAGATGGCGTGCTACCCCATCAAACCTCCGCTGCCGCGCCCCAACGTCAAACTTTGGGAACGCATAATCCAACGAAGCAACTTGCACTTATGATATCTACGCCTTTGCCTAAGTGCTCAGTCCCTTATTTCCCAGAGCAGCGAGGAGACAACTAATCAAGACAAGTCTAATAGGCTACACTCTTCACTGCCCGTAGAGTCTACAACAAGAATGTCAGCAGCTCTTGGAGAGCTTTTAGTCCACGATAATATCCCCAATGGATCTACTAAAACTAATGAATACACTTGTTACTTCAAAAAACATGAGTTCGCGATTCTCAACTAGGCCGAGGAGTGGCCGAAGCGACACCTCGAAGGGTGAGTATTTCCGACTGAAAATTGGACGGGATGATCGAATCGACAGCGGAATGGTGTGATACCGAGGATCGGGGTGTTGGGTTCGGAGGCTGCCAGGAGGCTTGGTGGCGTGGATGCATACGTCGGAAGAGACAGGCGTTTGGGCGCGTTGGCATGGTACTGCCGTGATCTATCTTCGAAAGGCTCGTAGACAAGAGACTACTGTGTATGTATAAAGACGTTGTTTATTCCTGAGGGATCTGCATCGCTTCCCTGTAGAGTGAATAAATTGCATCCTTTCAGATTCTATCGACCATCGAAGCAACTGGACAAACTTTGGGATGGCAGACCACGAGGCATCTCTCGAATCAGATAGTGTTCGCGGTGAGCGACGCGATTATCCAGGTACGCTCACGTTGCTGTGAGTAACAACCTGATGAAGAGAAATTGACAAAATGTAGTAAAATGGTACCGCTCAACCTTCTTCAACATCACCATCTTGGGTCTCTGCAACTTCAGTGCCCCGGGAATCTGGGGAGCCATGAACTCGCTCGGAGCCGGAGGAGCGCAGTCACCTCATCTTGTCAACGCTGGTAATGCGCTCACGTTCTGCTTGATGGTGGTTAGTTGCTACTTCAGTAGCGTGATGGTACGGTATATTGGCATCAAAGGCGCGCTCATCTTCGGAACGTGCGTATTGATACTCTTTTACGAATACGATTTGTTGTATTGACCTGCCTGCAGTATCGGTTATGCTCCCTACGCCGCAGCACTATACACCAACAACAGATTTGGCACCGAATGGTTCATCTACCTCGGTTCCTCACTCTGCGGTATTTCAGCTGGTGTCTTTTGGATGGCAGAAGCTGCGATTGCCATCGCCTACCCTGAGCCATGGAATAAGGGCAAGGCTCTAGGATATTGGCTTACCTACCGTCTTGGTGGCCAGATTCTCGGTGGTGCAATCAACTTGGGGCTAAACGCAGATCGCGACCAACCCGGTCAAGTCACATACACCGTCTACCTGGTCTTCATCGCACTGCAATGCATTGGGCCCGTCGTAGCGTGGTTTCTGAATAGTCCGGGGAAAGTGCAGAGGAGAGATGGCAAGAAGGTCCAGCTTGCGATCTTAGAGAACCCGTGGTTCGAGATCAAGGAGACTACCAGGTTGTTCTTCACCAGACGTTTCTTGCTGATTGTGCTGTGGATTGGCCAGGCCGTCTTTTCGGAAGCGGTATTCTTCACATATCTGGCTTGTAAGTTCCAGGCCCCACTAAGAATCGCGCCTTATGCTAACATATACAAGTGTGGTTCTCCGTGCGTGCGCGTGCCCTGGGCTCATTCCTCTCTGGCATAGTCGCCGTCGTCTGCGGCAACGTTCTCGGCGCCTACCTCGATCGCACCAGCATTGCACTGCGCGTCCGTGCGCGAAGCACATTCTGGATAATTGCCGTGCTCCAAGGTGCATGGTGGCTTTGGGCTACCATCCTCGTCACTGAGTTTCGTGGCTCTCAACCCTCCTACGATTGGGTTTCCGATGGTTTCGGTCGCGCATTCGCAGTCTTTATCTTCCTTACCGTGGGGTTCCAGCTCAATTACCTATTCCTGTACTTTATTATTGGAAATCTGGCGACCAGCGAACCGGAAGTCATTCGCTTTGCGGCGTTGTTGCGAGGAACCGAGTCAGCGTGGCAGGCGGTCAGCTACGGCATCACCTCTATCACGATTTTCGCAGAAGTCGGTGCAGTGTACTGGAACTTCGCGCTTTGGGCGGTTGCAATTGTACCGGCATGGTTGGTAGTCAAGGAGTTTGGCGGGAATCGAGATGTTGCTATTGAGCAGACTGATAGTGGCATTGTCACGCCACCAATCAAGGTCGACCTTGATACGACACATGACAAGGCTGTCACAGGCTAGGATTGGTATCATAATATGCTAGAGTGAGTGAGAGTAGAATATTAGATAGCGCGAGGTGATCGACCAAAGCTATGATCTAGATTGGGCGCAATCTTGAGAAGATATGATGAGTTATCTTGGAACTTGGCTTACGCTTTCCACAAGTGATGCATTACAATATCATGATTACAAGTTCTCATCTTGATTCAGCCTTTGCGACGCTTAGTGTATCTTGATGCGCGATTGATGCATATATTCGTAAGTACCGGTGCGTCTCTGGCCGGGGCTCACAAAGGAGAACAACGAATCTCCACAGCCTGTATTATTTCGGAGTGATGCTAGTGGAAGAGTCATTTGCCAGAATTCCATGGACGAGTCATTCTTTCATGTCTTAATGGAAATGTATATCACACATGCAGTCTACGGCAGTACAGCTACAAGACGCCCACCCCTTACTTCCCTTCTCCTCATTCTATCAAGTCCTTCGTTGATACCCTCCAGCCCATCGACCGTCCCAACCACCTCAGGTGGCACCAACAAGCCATTCACCAATAGCCTTTCGCACCATGCACTGAGTGCCTCTCCGACCTCAGGAACCTCATGAAACAGCTTGATTGGCACGTTGTGTAGTGCCGCTCCTTCGGGGATGTCCGTCTTTGGCAGGCCAGTCAGACCAACAAGATGCGACCTCACCGTACTCGATCCAACCTCCAGAGGAGTAGCTGGCGGCGACGGCAACTTTGAGTCCTTGCGTGTACGCGAACCATTCTTGGCCTCGGCAAGCAGCGATTCCAATGACGACGAAGAAGCCAGTGAGCTGAGAAGATGAGCTGCGGTTTCCTTACCGACTGTGTCAAATCCAAATCGCGCGCGGTCGCTTGTGGCGGATTTGATAATCTCCACCGCACGAGTCGGATCGTGCGAGTCGACGACAAGATCCGGGCGGACTTCTGGCGTTGAGGAGAGTCGCAGGCCATGTTTTGCGCCATCAACAACCGAAATGATTTTGAGACCAGCGAGCCGAGCAAGTTGCTTTGCGACATGTGCGCATGTCGAGCTGCCACCCCAGATCACCAGCCAGTCGCCCACTTTCGCCCTTTCGGTCTTTGCGATTCCGTTGAGGCATTCCTGACGAATGTCCTTGGGCAGATTCTCTGGATCGATGTTCTTCACAACGCTTAATAGATCTGGCCCATTCTGTACATCCTCGAAGCTTATGCCCATGCAGATTCCCAATGCAAGTACGGCAGATACGAAAGCCACTCCCAAGATACTTCCAGAATTGATCGAGATGTGTGTGGGCAGACGTATGGTGTTGAACGACGATGCGATGCTGTATTCCTGGAATGCGGCTTTTCTGAGGTCGCGATAGTCTGTTGATGGGATGATAACGACGTCACCTTCTTGGATGCGAGAATCCGAACGAGCTGCTTTCACTACTGTACCGACCAGCTCGCGACCGGACACGAACGGAAGAGTTGGGACACCGAAGTTGAAGTCTCTGGGGAAACATCAGTCTCACGAGCATCTCAAAGTACAATTGCGTGACACATACGGCGATTTCCAATCGATTGGATTTAGGCCGGCAGCATTGACTTTGACAAGAAGCTCATGATCGTGCTGCACGGCAGGTACAGCGTGGTTCGTAGCGGTCGCATATGGCTGACGAGTGCCATGGAGGAGTAGTGCTGTCTGAACATCCGGAACCGAAATAACATCTGCGCTTCGCTGGAAGTCGAGTTGTTGAGTCGTCTTCCTTCTCTTTGCATGCGAAGCAGCACTTGAGGGCGATGTATTTGCGCTTCTCGTCTTTATTGTGCGTGAAGACATTGTGGTTGATTGCTAAGTTTTACGATCGAGAGATGCGAGCCGACTTTTGTGTCACGTTCCTGCACGCTGACGATCCTTTAAGCTATGCTGACATATGTCTGGAATTACGTCGGCCTATTTGGATAGAGTAATACGATTGTCCGCATTTTTCAAAATGCACAAAGTAAAGACATGGCCGAAACATGAGGACTGTGCGCAGCCTGTATAGCTTCCAAGTCGTGGAGACACTATCCTGTCGGCATTATGGAGTCCAATGGCGTGGGAGTGGAGTAGACCTCGGGGGAACTAAGTCGTATTGAAACGTGCGGATATCGAGCAAAGCGAGTAGCTGGTCCTACATCGGAGCCTATTTGGAGATGCAGTCTCAATATTGTATGGTTGGTTGGTTGGTGAGCTGTGTTATGTTGAACCGATAAGCGATTGCGTATATAGACGGTGCAAGCACATCATCCGCACCAAGGACCAACAACATCCGACTGGCATTAGAGCAACCACACCCAACCACAACTTACCCCAAACATGGCGAAACGAAAACGACAAGAAGAGCATGCCAAAAACGGTGCTAGAAATGGACACAAGGCATCTGGCAAAATGCTGATCATCAATGCCTTTGTGGAGATGTGTAAGCACGTGACCTGCACCTAGTCTGAGCGGCAGCTTGACAGCTCGCTCCGGCAATAAGACTACCCCAAAAGTGATCGACATCAACACGAGGCTGACATGGTATGAATTCGCAGGTAGCGGACATCAGACGCCAGGCCTCTGGCGGCATCCTGATGATCATTCCCATGAATTTGGTGATGTTGATCACTGGGTGCGGCTTGCGAAGTTGCTCGAAGACGCCAAAGTTCATGGAATCTTCATTGCTGATGTCTTGGGTGGCTATGATGTTTACAATGGCAACTTGGACGCGGCGAAGATCTCTGGTGCGCAATGGCCAGTGAACGAGCCTTTGGCTGTCGTAAGTGCTATGGCTGCTGCAACGAAAAGTATCGGATTTGGCGTGACGATGTCGACGACGTACGAGCAGCCGTACCACCTGGCCCGAAGATTGTCAACGGTCGATCATTTGTCGAAGGGGAGGTACGTTGATTCCCAAACGTTTGATGTACTAAGTGCTGATGGACGTCAACTAGACTTGGCTGGAATGTAAGTGTTACCAAGATTGCTCACAAGCGCAAGGAAATGACACTGCAAGATCGTGACGAGTTACCTGGACTCGGCCGCTCGTAACATGGGGATGAAAGAGCAACTTCCAGTAAGTTACTTCCTGCCTAAAAATACTTGAAGCTGACCATTCCAGCACGATGAGCGCTATGCGCAGGCAGAAGAATATGTAAAGGTGATTTACAAGTTGTTAGAATCGTCCTGGAGAGATGACGCAGTTGTGCGGGACCGCGAACGCGGTGTGTACACCGAGCCAGACCGGGTGCGTGAGATCAACCATCAAGGCAAATACTTCACTGTTCCTGGGCCACACATCTGCCAGCCAAGCCCGCAACGTACGCCACTGATCCTGCAAGCCGGAGGCTCCAAAGCTGGAAAGACCTTTGCTGCCGAGAATGCAGAAGCAATCTTTGTCTCCGCACATGCTCCGGCGGTCTGCGCAAAGAATATTGCTGAAATTCGAGAGCTGGCATCTTCGCGGTTTGGCCGAGACGGAAAGAACATCAAAGTCCTAGCGCTCGTGACTCCCATCATTGGCAAGACAGAAGCGGAAGCGCAAGCGAAGTTGGCAGACTACCGGAAATACGCTTCTCTCGAGGGTGCTTTGGCGTTATTTTGTGGCTGGACAGGTATCGATCTTGGAAAGTACGGGGACGACGAAGAGCTGCGACATGTGGAAAGTAACGCTGTTCGCTCAACCGTGGAAGGATACGCCCGCTTCTCGCCAGGAACCTCAAAGTGGACGAAGCACACGGTTGCCGAACATGTTAGCATAGGTGGAAACGGGCCAATCTTCGTGGGTACCGCAGCGCAAGTGGCCGACGGATTCCAGGCGTGGGTTGACGAAGCTGACGTCGATGGGTTCAACATTGTGAGTCTTGTCCCTAGTGTTATGAGCCGGTACTGACGTCCCTTTCAGGCTTACGCACTGTTTCCGCAATCATTCAAAGACGTCATAGATCTGCTGTTGCCTGAGTTAAGGGCTCGAGGTTTGTTCTGGGATGACTACGCTGTTCCTGGCGGTACGTATCGTGAGAACTTTTACGCAATGAAAGGGCAGAAAGGTCCCTTGGACGAGCATGTGGCATCCGCATATCGTTGGAAGGCTGGCGTGGATTCCAAGGACCATGTGATCCCACAGTAGTAGTTTTTTCGTGCGCGACTGAGATGCATGGCAGTTTGATGCTGGTTGAGAAAGTAAATACACGCGACGCGACGCGACGTGTTCTGGGCTAGGCCTACAAGGTACGCCCGTTTCGCAGAGACGACACCCAAAGTCTCTTTGTACCTTCTCAAACCAATTTCATGTGGTATACAGATCTTTAAATCTTCCGAAATTTCGAAACACTCAATAGTGCCCATGTCCCTTGAATCCAAATATCTCAGATTTGATCTCGCCCAGAAGCGGCTCTCGTTAGCGTTAGAGTTTCGCTTTGAATGGTCATGCATGAAGGAGCTTTTATCTATTACGTCCCTATCTTACCTTAAAGGCGTGACGCTTCAGTCTATATATCAGCCAGGAGGTAACAAATAGATGCAGGCATAGTACAATATAATCTCTACGACTTCCAGAGGATACGCATCGTGACCAGGGAGTTCTGATCTTGTCCTTGGCGCATTATGTTGACTATGGCGAACAACGCTTGTGTTTTTAGTGACTTAATAAATACGACCTCCTTCGTTGGAATGTCCCGATGAAAGGCTCCTCTTTCATGTCACGGGCTGGTCTCAACCAGAGCTGCAGCGCTAATAGATAAGACTAAGGCTCATGTTGAGGCCGCCACATTCTGCTTGCAACTTCACCTCACAATGCCAATTCCTTTAATGCTCCCTTGGCAAATAAATCCTCGACACGAAATCTGCAAAATGTGTAGAAGAGAACATGAAGAGGCTGAGTTTGAGTCCAAGTATGAGTCTTAGACCAATCAACTCAGCCTCGCTTAGGATGGCCTCATCGATGAAGCGTATAGCGACATGCGCACCAAACCCGTTGTAGCTCCTTGAGTGGATCACGTCAACCACGGGATACCCATATCTCGGACTGTCCACCTTCTGGGTACTGCAGCCAAGCAACCATGGGTTACCGTCGGATGAACGTGACCGTGTGGCTGCCTCAGGTATTGATATAAGAGGCGAGTGTCGCGAAGGGATGAGACCAAGCATTGTAAAAGAGAACGAATGTCGAACACCGCCAAGAACCTCGAACATGAGGTCGAGAGTGCGGGGGATGTACCCACCAAGCCTGTTTCGCGCTTCACGCGCTGGTATAGGAGCCCGCTGTTCAATGTTATCATCGTGGGCTTGATCAGCTTCACGCAGCCTGGGATCTGGAATGCACTGAACAGTATGACCGAAAGCTCATCGAGCTGTGTCAGGAGTAGCTGACGTTCCGTAGATGTTGGTGCAGGCGGCCAGCAGGAGCCTTATCTCGTCAATGGGGCCAACTCATTGACGTTTGGCATCATGGTGTTTGGATGCTCCATCTTTGCCATCCTCGCAAACAAATTCGGCATCAAGAACGTTCTGGTCCTTGGAACCCTGGGATATGCACCATACTCTGCTTCGCTGTATGGTGTGTTTGATGCATACGTCCACATTGTTTCGATCGTTAATTCCGTTCAGTCAACAATCGCTACGGGACGGAATGGTTCGTTCTGGTGGGCGGTGCAACCTGTGGATTGGCAGCTTCAGCTCTCTGGGCATCAGAAGGTGCAATCGCACTCGGATATGCCGACGTCCACAACCGCGGGAAGTTCACTGGAATCTGGCTCGGACTGCGGGAACTCGGCCAGCTTATCGGATCATCTATCCAGTTGTCTCTCAACTACAAGAGTGGCCAGCGAGGCAAGGTCGGTTACACGACGTATCTTGTCCTTATCGCTCTGCAATGTCTCGGTCTGCCACTCGCGCTTCTGATCTCTCCACCTCACAAAGTCATTCATCGCGATGGGCGTAAGACTGCGGATCCGACGAAGAACAAGGCTGTCATGAAGGAAGTCCGGCGTTGGTTCGAGTTGCTCAAAGACCGACGCTTCTTCCTGTTGATCCCTGTCATGATTGGTTTCAACTGGAACAACACTTACCAAGGTATCTATCTGACCAAGTACTTCTCGGTCCGCGCCAGAAGCCTTGGATCATTGACGTCAGGTGTTGCTGCAACCTGTGCGAACATCTTTTGGGGCTGGTTTTACGACACCAAGTTCTTCAGTCGCCCGACGCTGGCCAAACTCACCTGGACCATCTTCTCCGTACTTATGCTGGCCCTGTTCGGTTGGCAGGTGGCGAACGAGAAACTGTACAGTGAGGCTGTTCCGAAGGTGACACTCGACTGGGATCTTCCCGGCTTCGGTCGGGGTTTCGCAGTCAATGTGCTGTTCCGGTAGGCTGTCACCATCTTCCTGCCACTCCTTGTCACTAACTCGCTCTGTAGGTTCATGAACGAGAGTCATTATATGTTCGTTTATTGGACTCTTGGCTGTTTCTTCGATGATATCGAGACGCTCACCCTCGCGGTCGGCTTGCTACGCTCCTTCGAGTCTGTCGGGTCATGCCTCGCTTTCGGTATTGGTGCCGCAAAGATCAAGCCGATGATCAATCTCATCATCGCTTTTATCATGTTCTCGATCACCATCCCATCGACGTTCGCGGCGACCTTTCTCGTGCCAGAGCGACCTGTCAACGAACGAAAGGGACTGTCGGACATCGAATCGGGAGAAGAGGTTGGGAAGGCCGTCTTGGATGATGGTACGACACGTTGAGGTGTTGAGAGAGGTTATCTTGTAGATCTGTTGTATGTGGCGTCAATTTTGACATGAGGAGCGCCAGTGTGTGTCGCCTTGACTGTAGGTATACTCTGTAGATGCCGTATCCAACGATGACTTATATCGCAACGCTGTCCACGTTTAGTACCAATGGTGCGATGCTCACTGCCACTTTTAGTAGCTGCTTACCATTTTTTTGAAGGCGATGTGGAGACTTGCATCCCTCGAGTTCTATGCTGTCCACTTCATGTAGACGATGCGAAAGCAGGCGTGGCGGGTACTCTTTTGACGAAGCGCGGAAGACTTCGACTGGGGTGGTGCTGCTACTCCCAGCTGCATGTCGAAACAAAGGTATGTTCGATGTATGGTCAGAGAATCTGAGCAATGATGCACGTGATGGTGATGCGCAGTGGCTTAATTATACTTGAGATGAGTGATTCGTCCAGCCTCCTTTCAATAACAGTGTTCGTCCTATGGAATCACATGCAGTCGTTGGTGGTGGGAGGCAGGGTGGCGACCTACCCCCCTTAAATGGCGTAATAGGACTGGGCTTGAACTTGAGTGAGCCCACGTCCCGTCAAACGATCGATGAGCTAACGTTGCAAATTTGGGCTGAAGTAGGCTCCGCGATGGTGTCTTGCGCAGATCTCGACGACGTAGGTAAGACTGACGGACCACAGGCTTTGACATTCCTCGCACCAATCTGTCCAACGTGTTCATGACGTACCCTCCGCTCCTTCATATTACCACGAACACGGCGCGTTTCCCACGTGTAAAGGCCATTGTCCATCTGCCAATGACCATCCTCACTGTACATTAATCGTAATCATCCCACTCTTCGTACTCGAGCGGCGGCGGTGCACCCATCTCATAGGTAGGCGTTTCAGATTCTACGAACCACGGGAACGACTGTGACGCATGCGATCGCTGACTACCTCGGACGATCCTGTGCCTGACGCAGATGTGGTTCCGGGTACCGTGAAGGGGAACTCTGAGCTCGCGATGCTTCGGAATGCGCCAGAACGCTAGATGCCATAGAAAGATGCCATGCCATTGGTGAAAGTCGGCGGACTTGGCCTGAACTTCATTGAGGGCTGACGCGTATTGTTTGTAGTCTACGAGGGTGCATAGAACGTCAGAAGCCTCGTTCGAAGACCATCCGACCGCGTAGAAGACACCTTGGATGTATGGCTGGGTCCGTATATCACCCGTAAGCACGGGATGCCCAAGGTCGCCCTGAAGACATCCATCTGAGCATCACGTGTTGCATCCATCCTTGGACTGGTTGTACGCTACAGAGCAGTGACTCGCAAAGGCGACAGTGTATATATAGCAGCTGAGGTCGAGTAGCAATGGACGTTGCGAAGGGCAGAAGCTGGGGTGGAATTCAAACTTGCATAGGGAGTGAATTTTAGGGCTACCTCGATAGCCGCTAAGACCAATCAGCTTTAGCGTCACCTGACGTCATGCAGGGTTGTTGTCAACTTTCACGGGCACGAGCGCGCAATGAACGTACCCACTGAAAAGACGCGCCTCGCAGCTAAGCAATGCCATCTTCTTCATGACCATGGCTTCCATAAGCGACATCCTCACGCTCGTCAGCTCCTTGGCGTTACGGCTGAGTGTCTTCGTGTTTTTGCGATGGGTAAGCAATGTCAGTTGCTCACTCTGAAGAATGATGGCTAATGTTTATATAGATTCCCACCACGGTCAGTCGCTCCGGAAACTACAATTGCGTGCAGACGGTGAATTTGTATGCTGACATCATCGTGGCTAGATTGTCCCAGCACTCGCAACCGCCCTCACACTCGTTTACATTCCCTCGTTCTTCACAAGCTTCCAGGACACGGCGCAATACCAGGTCATATCCGACGAACTCGACATCATCGTCAGAGACACGATTGACCGCAGTGATGATGAGCCGCCCCAAGAGGTGGACGTGCAGGAAACGGTGCAGCTGGCAGAGCGCGAGCCAAAGCGCCTGCGCACACTGCTCACGGGCTTGCCGAGTCCGTCGTCGGCGCTGTGGAGTTGGATCACATTTGGCATCAACATGGCGTTGATCGCCATGGTTCTGGATGTCGTTTATCGCGCGCCCATGTTCCACCAGTGTCATGACGCGTCGTTTGGACGCGTCGGCTACGTGTCGGAACACAGCGCCAAGATTCTGGTGCGAGAGCCGTATGCCTTTGACGTTCGGGTACTCTACCGCTCAATCGACGAACCGAATCGCTCGTGGATGCACAAGACCCACTTCGCAAGCCAGCCCAGCGAATGGCTCACCAACGAGACCGACTTCACGACGGTCATGAACATCGAGCATCTGCGGCCGGATACACAGTATGAGTACGTGGTGGAGACATCCAGCGGGAACAAAACAGGCACATTCACCACTGCTCCACGACCAGGACATATCTCTTCGCTGAAAGACGACAAGTACACATTCGTCCACTCGAGTTGTATCAAGCCCCGCGTGCCCTACACGCCACTTCAGCACCCTCTGGAGTTTCCAGGCATGAAGCACCTCGCGCATTGGATTCCAGATTTGAAGCCATACTTCATGCTTTTCCTAGGCGACTTCATTTATGTCGACGTTCCACACCGTCTAGGCAACGATCCCGAGACATACCGTAGGGAATACAGACAAGTCTACTCGTCCCCCTCATGGCCCTCTGTCAGCGACCATCTTCCCTGGATTCACGTCATCGACGACCACGAAATCGCAAATGACTGGAGCGCCAACATGACGAGCGTTGCGGTGCCAGCCTACGACGCATTTACACACTACAATGCCGCTTCCAATCCACCGCCTCATCGAAAGGGTGATACCTACTTTTCCTTCACCCAAGGGCCTGCAGAATTCTTTCTCCTGGATACAAGGCGATACCGAAGTCCCGCCAGCAAAGACCCTAATGACCCCAACAAGACTATGCTGGGCGCACAGCAATTGGACGATTTATTGGCGTGGATTGCGAAACCTCCACCTGCAGGGGTGAACTGGAAATTCATAGTCACTGGTACCCCCTTCACCAAGAACTGGCAGTTCGGAAGCGAGGATACATGGGGCGGCCACTTATACGAGCGCCGACGCATCCTAGAAGCTGCTTGGGAGCTCTCATCCCACTCCCCTATCGGCGTCGTAGTCCTCAGCGGTGATCGCCACGAATTTGCCGCTACTGCTTTCCCTCCTCCCGCAGATGGGAAGTGGCCGCTCAGCGCAACAGTGCACGAGTTCAGCACAAGTCCATTAAGTATGTTCTACCTGCCTGTGCGAACGTACAAGGAGATTGCAGGTGATAGCGAAGATGTGTGCGTCAAGTATCTGCCAGACGGTAATAGCAAGTTTGGTGCTGTGGAGATTACAAATCCGCCGCATGGAGAGCAGTCGTTACTCAACTACCGCTTGTTTATTGACGGCGAGGAGGTCTGGACATATCTTGTGAGTACGCCGCCGGAGAGGCAAGGCAGTAATCGAGCGAGAGATGCGGTTTGGGGATGAGCTATGGCAGGTTCATAGTTAGTGGTCTCGTTTTCAGTTCTTTTGACGCATGCCTCCCAGGTTTACAGCAGTCCTGAGAAATCATACTGTGTCTTGGAGACCTTACATGAATTATTCGTCTCTTCCATGAAATATTAATAGAACGAGCGATTCTTCATTACTCTCCTATCGACTCTTGATCTACCTTGAACTATACCGCAGCAAGTGGAAAGACCCTCTATGAACAAACCATCATATTGACCACCCCCCTTGAACACAAATTCCCCCATCCGTTTAGGCAAGCACCTTTTTGTCAGAGCCCAGACCCTTTTGCTCCACCGGCGTCTCACCCACAAGACGCATCTCCCTCCACCACCACAATCCCACAATGGCAGCTCCAGGCCCGACCACCACCTGAGCACTCACAAACGCGATACAAGCCGTAAGCGCAAGCTTGGTAGTGACAAGGCCCTTGAACCTGAGTTCGTACACGGCATAAAGGCCATAGAGCAAACACGAGAGAGCAGCAAACGTAAAGTCCCACTTCAAAAACGTAAACATCATTGCCTGACGAGATGTAGGATCCAGCTCCATGTGGTTGTACGTCGGCTCAAGCAGACGAACGAACGATAGGCCAGACTCGTCAGAACCCGATGCAACGACAGCGACAAACACCGCGTGGTAGAGCAGCGAAAACGCAAAGGTGGTTTTGTACGCAGCGACCAGATGGGGCACGTCACCGAGCGTGTAAATGTCGAAGACTGAACCCTTTCCGCCTTGCGATATTGTCTTGACGAGGACGCTAACGCCCACGACTGCGAATTGCCAGAGCAGAATGAGGTGCTGTTTGACGTTTGCGGGGAGGATGGGCGCGAACATTAGTAGTGTTGGGAGCACGTAGCCCACGAACACGGCTGGTGCGATGGACCTGGCAACGGCGGCTGGTACATAGCGACCCACTGTTGCATGGGAGCCGCCCTTTGTCCAGATACGGAGGCAGAAGTTGAGCGGCGCCGTTACGCCAACGGCCACGAAGTTCATAACCACCCCCCAGATAGCCGGTCTGTCAATGTGTCAGTTGCGTAGCTGCTCCGCTGTTGTTGCGATTGGACTTACCGGGAAACTAGTAGTGAGAAGCGATTCTCATGCCGACTGCCCTCGATATACCAGACGAGTAGAATCGGCGTGATGAATAAGAGGAGATACAGAAATTGCAGCGTGTGCCCGACATCAGTCCAGGACACGCCTTCGGAGAAGATGAGTACAATAGCCTGCAATAAATCATACGACTCCTTGATACCCATAGGGTAAGACGTCGTTGCATTACCCAGTGCGCTACTCATATCCACGTACTCGGACGGAACTTCCAGCGTCCTCAGTGCCGTTACAGCGACAGCGACAAAGACACCGTAAGCAATGAACCGTGGAACAGCAGAACTCCAGGGCTTCGCGGGACGCTCGTCAACGTACAATTCCACGTGCCGCCGTCGTGGCATCGGCAGCATGTCCACACGAGCCGCTCCGCGTACAGAAGAAGCAGTCCTCTCATTCACATCATCTTCCGACAGTCTCGGAACAATGTGATCGGCGATGAACCGCGTAAACATTGTTTCCTTGGCTTGCACGCGCTGCATGTCATGCGAGTCTTTCATGAGGAATTTGCAGCGGTCTTGGCGGAGGGCGAGGTGTTCTTCGAAGATGGTGTTCAGGTCTGCAGTGGTGAGGGCATTGAGCGAGCCTTTGGATGCGAGGGCTTTGTGCAGCAGATTTGCGAGGACAGCGCCGTCTTCAATGGCGCTGTTACCGCCGTGACCGGTGAGGGGGTTGTACTGTTCTTGATTCAGTACGCGGTTCAGTAGAGTGTGGGCATGTGACTTACCTTGTGCGCTGCATCGCCAATGGTGCCAATACGGCCATGGTGCCATCTCGAGAAGACGACCTCTGGGAGTGCTTGGAGGGTCGAGATCCTTTGGGTCTCGTAGAGTTCGCCGAATGTGAGGTTCTCATTAATCATGTCGTTCGCATGTGCAGCGGCAAGAGCATCTTTGTCGGCATCTGTGTACCGTGGTATCTTCTCGTGTAGGCCGTAGACGGGTTGCGGCAGCTTTTCGAACAAAAACCAGTATATGCGATGTTCCGGACCAGTGATGACGAGATACGAGTAGTTATTACCCTGGTTCTGCTGTGCGTTGTGCTGTGGGAATTTTGAATTTGGCTTGGAGATGCCGAAAATGCACTTGTAGTAAGTTGGCGGAACTTCGCGATTTTTCAGAGGAAAGGATCCTTCTTGGTCTGCTATCCTCCACATTTCTCGTCTGACAACACTGTGGATGCCGTCGGCGCCGATCACGATGTTTCCCTCGATCACGGAGCCATCATCAGTGGTGACGCTGACCTTGTCTGGCTCTTGTTCTACGCGGACTATGCCCTTTTTCGTAAGGACTTTACTCTGATCGCGCAGGTTATCGTAAAGAACCTGGATGAGCTGCTGTCGATCTATAAAGATTGTTTCGTAGGCCAGCCTTTAAGAATTAGATCTTGTCGACGTGTACATTGGATAGCGGCGCTTTTTACCTGTTCCTCCCATTTTCTGATATGTTTGTATGGTCATGCACAACTGACCCGTCGACAGCATACAGTCTCGAATGTTGGAAAGCATCTACACCTCCATACAGGGCACCAAGTGCTTCGTGACAGCCTATCTGATCGAGGATGCGAAACCCACTAGGGAGGATGCCAATGCTAGCTCCCACGTCCGGTGCGATGTTTTTGTACTTTTCGAGGACCAGAAAGTCGATGCCGATCTTTTGGAGGATGTTGGCGAGCGTAAGTCCAGCGACACTCCCACCTGCTATCAGGATTCGCGGTTGCTTAGGTGGTGCCATGGGTTTTGTCGGTTGGGCGATAAGCAAGACTCATCCACGACCTAAGACTCATGGGTCATATATATACTTGCACATCGCTCTGTCCGCGCGAGTCCTTTCCAATCGTACTCATCATGTGGGCCTGCACATTTTTGACTCGGCCCTACTATGTATGCAACAGGGTATGCAGGAACTTGAAAACACCGAACAACATCTTCCAACGTCGTAGCGCAAGAGCATACCTGTTCCAAGCCTAGGATTGGCCTGTCCGGATGCGACAAAGATCCGCTGCCGTTTTGATAGCCCAAGGCTAGCTAGCCTTGCACGATTTGTATAGATTGTGGGCTTCTGAAGCCTATGTGGACCGAGCGAAGCCTGCCTTGAGTGGGTCATTTTCACACGTACAGGGTGTAGACACATCGGATTGGACCCTTGCTACTTTCCGTATTATACCGAAGAAGAGCGTACCAATAGTGAATAGCGATCTGCGCATTTCTGATACACCAATGGCTCGGCCTCTCCTCGATATAATACGGGAACTAGCAAGGGTTCAATCCGATGTGTCCAGATACTGTAAGATGCATCCAAGGTTAGTGCGACGTGCGAAGCGCATGCGAGGTATCAATCACGCATCGCTGTAAGATAGCTATAGGCGTCTCTGCCCTGTTCAGTACACGTACGCAATCTTCTTTTGATGCTTGCTTAGCAAAGACGCAGGAGCAGATGCCACACTCACAGTGCAGAATTGTCAAGGCACAACATTTCGCATCACAATGCGAGTGGTCCTTGGCCAATCGTATCCCGCACGCAGCGAGACATCGCCGTTGTAATCATCACGCGGATTTGCATCAAGGCTATCCATAATGTAGCGCAGT
This sequence comes from Plenodomus lindquistii, assembly GCA_025504975.1. NCBI lineage: Eukaryota > Fungi > Ascomycota > Dothideomycetes > Pleosporales > Leptosphaeriaceae > Plenodomus > Plenodomus lindquistii. The sequence goes on from JANUWI010000013.1 coordinate 447,887, forward strand.
CGAAAGCTGCCTGATATCGCTGTCCAAATCGGGTTCTATGACTGCAGGAATCCGGTATAATTCGCAGGAAGTGCCCTGGGAAAGGCCCGTCAGGCCCACCAAAAAGTCGTTACGTTTGAGCTGCAATGGGCCCACTTTTCCCAACAGCAATCGCGCCGCGATCTATCCTCCGGTACCCGCCAGCGCCACAGAAACCGTTGCGTATCAGGTCAATCTGCATTTCTGCCCACCTTTCTAAAAAGCGCGCCCACTCATCGGCACTGCACGAGACCGCATTGATAAGTCCCGTACTGATTTCGGCAGTCATCGTCGTGAAGGCTCATTGCTACAAGCTGACACGATCATTGGACCAAAAGAGAGCAGCCATCATATAAAAGCCACATGAATAGCAGTATCATGGCCGTTGACGACAATATGAGAGTGTACAATGATGACATAGGCGCCTAATTCATGGGATAGAGCAGAAGACAGAGAAAATATTGGGGACCAGGAAGACTATTCCATCGGACCAGTATATCCTCGAGAGCATATAGATAGCCGTGGCGAAGTCAAGTCGAATATTGAGGATCCCGTTTGTTGTTTCATCGACGGTTGCAGTCATAATCCACATCAATGATTATAGGACCGCAGGCAACAAGTGACGCTGAGATTGTCTCGGCTCCAGGAATGGATCTGCCATGGAAATCATTCCTCACACCGGCGCTCTTCAGATTCAATGAGGATTTCTTCTTTGAAGTACCAAGAAATGTCTATTATATTTGCATCAGCTACAAGATCTGAAAGGGAAAGGGTGCTCAGAGGGTACCTGCTCTGAGACCCCAGAGTCCAAGCATGGTTTCAATGCTCTTCCTCGTGGCCTTCCTTGCATCGTCTCTGTTCGTGCCGTTCCTGAGCAAGGTGTCGTATTTGGTGTGTTTGTGTCGCAAATGGGCAATGACTGCAAGGAGGACTTTCTTAGATAGTGGAATCAGACTTGTCCTACCAACTCTTCCTGAAGATTTTTTGAAGCCGTGCTTCAGAACTTGCATTCGTTCAGCCTCGGGGATGTTTGGGAATTGATTTCGCATCTCCGCATCCGCCCTGGCGATGTCGATAGCGTCACGCTTTGCGACAGCATCTCGACGTGAAGGGAGTGTTTCTTTAGCTTTTGAATGGACTTGTTGCAGGAGGAATGAAGGAACCCGAATTCCGACTTGTTTCTTCTTGTCAACAACAACGTAAAGCTTCTTCCCTGCTTCGTGAGTAAGCTTTCGGCAGTGCAGAGTCTTGTAGCAATTTCCTTTGGGCAAGAAACCATAGCCCTTAGGCATGAGTGTACTGGAGGATACCGTGATCTCCTGCATGACTGTAAGATTAAGCCGTAGACAATTGTTGGGTTGTGAATAAGTGAGGTTCTTGGAAGGACGCCGAGAAGCGTTTCCACGAGTTATGCCATGAGCAAAGCGAACACAATGCTGGTTGGCTCAATAAGAGCTTTGTTCCATGGTCGGCTATCGCAAAGAAGTGGTTCGCACAAAGAAGTTGTTTCGTTATGTTGTCATTCAAAGGCTATGCCGGGGATCGCGCGACAACTTCGGGAACGCGACTCGCGCTAGCCGAAACGGGAGCATATCACGTGGTCGCGCGCCGCGCTCGCGTCAACTTCCCTTCTTCTATCGTCTCCAAAGGCCAATGATTGCTCTCAACGATTGCCTTTTCCTCGACTTATCTTTGATCTTTGGAGTACCATAGACGACTTCAAAGCACGCTGAGGCGCCATGAAGTCCCTCGCGCGAATATTGTCGGAACGCCGGCAACGCAAGGGCTTACTTTGGTACTGTGGACGTGCGCGCTGATGCTTGCCCGACTCCACACTGTCCGCATCAGGTCGTGCCATGACGCCTCAGTGCTGCGTGCATATAGCACAGCCACAGCCCCACTCGCGATGAGAACAGAGTGCCCGCAGCGTCCCCAGATCATCCCTCAAGTTCCAGAACATTGCTTGGCCATGCATATCGCCCCCTTACGGAGAGCGGACACTACTCTCAGTGACGACAATGAGCTCGCCAACATCACGTACAATGACAAGTATGTCGTCGTCTACGATTATAGCAAACTCGGTCAGTGATTGTGTGAGGGTACGTGGCATGGGAGCTGCTCACAGATACTAGAGTACGATGTTGCGACTACTGAGTGTTCCGCACTACTAAAGCACCTCGAAGGTGCTGGCTTGAACACCGAGGTGCGCGCTGGCTATGACCAGACACTCCTGATCTTCGTTCAGGCGCCACGAGAACTGTTAGGCAATACAGTGTACAAGGCACGGTATGTTCTCGTCAGATCCTAAAGGATTGACACTCTCGCATGCTAATGATATAAAGCGTCAAAGATTGGCTCTACGGCATAATCAAAAACCACCCTGGCGGCACCGCTACCAGTAGCGTTCCTGCTCATTTCGAAGCCGAAGACTTGCTTTCAGTGTATCACTTGGTCAACTGGAGCAAGGAATTAGGTGGTGCAGGGATTACGCCAGAGTTCGGCCAGTGGAAGAACGTCACAGCAATCTTCCCTCTTCACAATAACCCAGCCAATCGCGCACTGCTCTCTCATCTGAGCACAAAAGTCTTCCTGGATGTTGAAGATCTCGATCGGATCCGCGATCTGTTTGGGGCGAAAATCGCTTTTTACTTTGCTTTCGTGCAGACATACTTTCGGAGTCTGGCATTCCCATGTGTGGCTGGAATCTTTGCTTGGGCGTTCCTTCCAAAGTATTCCTTGTTCTTCGCTCTCGTAATCGGAGTCTGGTGCACGGTCTTCCTGGAGTATTGGAAGATCAAGCAGACGGACTTATCCATTCGCTGGCAAGTCCGTGGTGTGGGCGATTTGAAGGTGAACCGTCCACAATTCATCTATGAGACAAAGACTGTCGACTGGGCTGGCAGAGTGCGACATCACTTCCCCAAGTGGAAGAGGATCGTAAGACAGCTCGTAGTGGTCCCTTTTGTGCTCATCAGTACGCTTTTTCTTGGATTTCTCATTGCCATTGTCTTTGCCATCGAAACGTACATCAGCGAAGCGTATGACGGACCACACAAGTTCTACATGGTGGGCTTCAGTACGACCCTGTCCTGGCCTCAACCCCGGCTGACATTTGGCAGGAGTACTTTCCCACCATCTTACTCGCCTTCTTCTTACCTTACGCTACCAACTTCCTGGAGGATATTGCCACCGCAATGACGGAGTTCGAGAACCACAGAACGGCCGATCAACACGAAATGTCCTTAACGCAAAAGATCTTCGTACTCAATGGTATCACCAATTATCTGCCAATACTGCTCACCGCATTCGTTTACGTTCCATTGGGCAGCACAGTCATCCCACTGCTGGAGGGCATGATCGACGCGTTCTTGGGCGGGCAACAGCGGGGCTCAATCGAGTTCCAAGCGGATCCGGATCGCCTTCGTAACGAAGTTATCACGCTGACTCTTACTGGGCAAATCTCAGGCGCTCTCGAAGAACTTGCGCTGCCATGGGTCAAGACACAGATCAAGCAATGGTGGCGCGATCGTCAGGCTGTCTCCACGACGGATCTATACGAAGACGACCCTGGAGAGGCTCGCTTTCTGAGACGCGCACGAAGACAAGCTCTGCGACCACCCTACAACGTTCAAGATGACATAGCCGAGATGGTGATACAATTTGGCTACCTTGCCCTCTTCAGTCCAGTTTGGCCACTCGTTCCCATCGGTTTTCTGGTCAATAACTGGTTCGAGCTGCGGTCTGACTTCCTCAAGATCTGCTTAGAACATCAACGGCCCGCGCCTACACGAAGCGATGGTATCGGACCGTGGGTTTCAAGCTTGGAAATGCTCACGTGGCTAGGGAGTATCACCAGTGCAGCCATTGTACATCTGTTTGGGCAAAAACAATACTGGAGGGAACATCTGGGCTTGAGCACCTGGTCCAGTCTCCCGATCACGATCCTCATCTCGGAGCACATATTCATGGGCTTCCGAGTTGCAGTCAGATTCGTGCTTTCAAAGCTAGGTTCTGAGCAGATCAGGAAGGAGAGGGCTGAGCGCTATGCGAAGCGCAAGAAGTATCTTGACGAATTGGAAGCGAGCAACAGGAAAGTGGATCATCTCGGTGTTATAGAACGAGAACGTCGAAAGAGCATCCGAATCATTGCTGCCGATTTCTTTTGGATGAAGCAAGCGGACCCTGGCGCAAGCGCCCGTGCAAGCAACGACATCATCAAGGCGGCGAAGCGGGCACAAGATGAGAAGACAGTCACAGGAAGGAACACTAAGCTCGATTGATCACCACCGGTATAATGGCAAAGCAAGTTTTTCATCGAAATTTTCGATCGATCAATTGTATAGACAGCTTATCGCAATCTTGAAACTATCTACAAGAATCCTTCCGTACTTTCGCCCATCGTAATGCCTACTTATGCCAGAGCTGCCAAAACCGTATCATACGCAGCCTTGGCCCTGAAGCTGCTGTCAAACAACAAAGGATTACCCTGGGGTCTCCAAGAATCGCTGTCCCGGACACCCCAAACGGTGATACCGACACAATTGGCCTGATTCAAGCAAGCCTTAACAACATTCGTCCAGTCGGCAGCCTGCGCATTCTGAATATCAACCTCAGTCAATGCGCACTCGGATGCAGCACCGCAGAGCGCGGCCATGGCAGCAGGCGCATTGGCACCCTGACCAGACGTCAAGTGACCCTGCGAGCCGACACCGTCGATGGGGATGCCTTGGGAGATCCAGTTCTTGACGTTTCTGACCATGGCCTGGGTCTTTGCGTACGATGCGGTGTCGAGGCTAGTTTTCGTAAGCGTTATAACTGCCTCTTGGAGACGTGTGCATACTTGTAGTCGTTGATGTACAACTTTGCGTCTGGATCAGCCTTGCGTGCCGCCTCAAAGGCAATGCGAACGAAGGACTCGCCGAGAACATTGTAGAAGACGCTGGAGCGAAAATTGCCGTTCTCTTTAACGTTTTATTAGCTCATCGTCGCTACAATAGAAGGCTGTCCCCACGATACATACCTTCGAACATTTCATTGATGACGTCCCAAGCGTAAATCTGACCCTTATAGCGTGTCATCAACGTAGTGATGTGATTCTGCATCACCGTAGTCAAAGTAGCCTTGTCCCTAATCGAAGACACCCACCCAGGAAGCTGAGAGTGCCAAACAGTAGTGTGTCCACGGATCAACTTCTTATTGTCGGTAGCAAACTTGAGCGTCTGATCCGCTTGACCGAAGTTGAAATTGCCGCGTGAAGACTCGGTAGCATCCCACTTCAAACTGTACGATGTCAGCTGCTACCCTTCCGACGTCAGTCACCCATGCAACGGCTTACCTGTTTTCAGGAGTAATAGCGCCAAAGTTGGCCTTTATGATGGCGGCGTTGGAACCAGAGTTTAAACGACCAGGGTCAGTACAGGTCCCAAAATACTTTCTTCCCTTCTTGACCATGGCATCGTGAATGCTTTGTGCAGCCTGGCGCTCGTCGAGCACAGGCTCTGGGCTATTGAATGGCGCAGCGGAGACGAGCGCGCTGCCAAAAACAAGAGCAGTGAGGGAGAGCTTCATGGCGGGGTTTGGCAATCGGATGGGGAACAGACTGTGATAGATATCACTCCTTATACGTGGAGTAAGCTTCTTATACGAGTCTCATCATCATCATCATCATCATCATCATCGTATCGACATATTGGAGCAAACGATGTAATGTATCTCCACATACAATCTCGGTCAGGATCCGCACTACCCCAGCCCTGCTCCGAGGTGTTTCCCTGGATTGGGTGAAGTCGAAGGAGTTTTTATTAGTCGCCACGGCACCAGCATATTCGATGCCTGTCCACAGACATCGCACTTGGCATTGGGACCAGCATACAGTAATCTAGATGAAGCTTCCGGTGGCTTCTTCTTGTACAGCTTGGCAACGATGGGGGTAAAAGGTACGGTTAAAAGGCAAGTACATAACAGCCGAACCCTGCCAAGTCAGGTGCAGATGCACTCCACATTGGTGCTAATTGTTTGATATTAAAACGTACTTGCCGAAATCAATGTCACGCAGCAGTAGCGCTGGCGGGAAAGGAGATATACGGATATCAGCGTTTGTTCCAGGACCTTAGTGCAAGTTAGGTGGAGTACACGTCGCATTTTGAGTGAGCAGTGTCCTAGTAGTCGCTCACGAATTTGATGACGACCAAGGTGAAAGCAATATCAGCAAGCTCTCGAAGGTCCAAAGGCTCGGAACGTTCTGAAGACATGAACTCTTTTCACCAGCAATTGCACAGATTAAGCTGGCGGTGCTGTGCTCGGTAAGCAGGAGCGTTCTTCAATCACATTCGTACCGTGACCTGTAATGGAATTAATGTGTACAGACAGAAACACATTCACTTCACAATTGAAGGTTGAAATCGTCATTGTAGTGTGAAATTCATAAGTGATATACTATGGCTGTCGCTATGCTCAAATGCCCTAAAGAGGCTAAAAGGTCGTGGTATCATCTATGTTCATTAGTACTGGATACAGGACCAGCGTGTGACACTGAGAAACGTACCTCGTTGTGTCGCCAATCAGCCGGTGCTGCATGTGCAGCCCTTCCTCAATGCTGGGTCGGTGGAAGGCCACGGAACACACAGAGACTGGCATTTGAGACCCTTGACACCGCAGTTGTCTTTGGAGCAAGGGCCGGAGTAGCCTTGTGGGAGTGGGTCTGGCATTGCTACTGCGATGCTCGCAAATAGTGCTGCGGCGATGATGGAGAAGCGCATGATGACGGTGGTTGTATGTGAAGAAGGGTGCAGGACTTTTGTTTGTCCTGGATTCTGGAGTGCTGGGAGCTTCGAGAGCAGGTGATGATTGATGAATGGGTGTGGTCGGATTGATGTTGAACACAAGTTATCAAGGTCGTGCAAATCTGTCGACACTGACAATGATCTTGCGGTTCGAGCTTAGTTTGAATGAAGAGTAGAGTACAGCAAGATGATGAGAGTTATTTGTGATATAGTAGGTGATTTGGGAGTCGGGACAGGAGGTCTTATACATAAATTCGGATAGGGAGTGCGTGACGTTGGTTGCCCTGCTTGCTCCCTCCCGAAGCAGTAGTGACTTGGCAATTTGATCGCCCGTCAACAAGCAACATCCAGGTTGTCGTCGCATACACCAAGACTTAACAAGACTCGAAGGGCCGAATCATTTACTTGACTCTTTGAGTCGTTGCTTCGCCTCTGTTTGACACATCGTTGCAGGGTGGGTGAGGGGGGGGCGTACGTAGGCATGTACGACTGCGGATCGTACATTGCCTTCAACACTGATGTTTGTTTGGATACCAGGAGATCAGGTCAAACACTGCGGCTCTCTGTTGCAAAACGCCCCACTTTGTTGTTGTTGCACTGAGGTCGCAGCGTGGCCTTCCGCTCCCCGCCATGGACCTTGGCTCCTTGGCCCCGCGCAGAGCTGTATGCAAATCGAAGTTCTCTTCAAGGTTTGTCAGAGCCTTGCGCTGATCCTGGGATCCCGCCCAATTCCGCACGACTCGAGAGATAGCAAAGCAAACAGGGTCGCAGTGAGGCTCTGCTGCCAGTGACGTATACTGGTTACGCCCCCAAACGAGTTCTGTACAACGCCCACAGCGCCAAGATTATGCATTGGATGCAAGGCACTGTGAAGCATTCTGGCACGACGTAGGTGGTGCACTCTACACGGGAGGTCGAGCTCCTGTATGCAGCAGCGAGAAGGCTCTATCCGTGTGGGTGCCTGTTTAGGATACATGAAGCCAGTGCTACTCAATAAGGCAATGGAACAGAGACTAGACAAGATGTAGATCTCACTGCAGAGATCGTCGCTCAAGGATGGCTCAGGAGTGGTTACGCGTGCAATTGTGGACATGCTTTGCTTTTTTTACGCTGCCGAGAAGCTTGATGCGTAATCTGCGTCAAAGGGGACAAGTTTCCATGTTTACAAATTATTGATCGAGTCTTGCGCGGGGAACTGGTTTCGCCGACGACGGGGGGAAGGATGGTTGGCTGAGGGTTGCCGATCGCCGTAGCCGGGCGGGTATCTTATCGCCGGGATGTACACGTAAACTCCGTGCCACGAACTTCAGGCGTCAGCACGCTTGCCCACGTCAACAATCACAAACAACAACTCAAGATGGCGAACAACGACGATCGCAATTCACGGCGCGAACTCAGCCGCCCCGAAGACAATCCTTTCATTGCGTTCCGCCGCTTCGCTGATTCACAGGTGTCGTCGCTCCTGAATACCGTCTTCACACTTCCCGCCACCATCGCCAACTACAACAATGCGCATCACGCGCGCGAACAGTGTCTTTTTGGCAAAGCTGACGAGCGACAATGCGACAAACTCCATGAGCTCGAGGCAGAGACGGCAGAGCTGCGGCGTCAAGGTCGCGAATTGTTCCGCGAAGGCGACGTACAGGCTGTGCTGAAGAACAGTGACATGCTGTTGAAGTTGGAGAGACAGGCAGAAGAGGTCAGACGAAGTATCATTGAAGAAGCCACAAAGAACGGTGACATCAACCAAGACAGCCGCGACAAGGTGGCCTTGGTGGAGCGCGTGGCAAGCCAGAAAGGTCGAGACTGGGGCGCAGAATGGGATTGGGGGATACCCAGGCCTTTCGATAGCGGGCGCAGAGCCAGCGAAACTGACACTGAGGCGGAAAGGTTTCGGGAAATGCAGGAATGGGAGGTTTTACTACGATTGCAGTCTGAAGTGCAGAAGTTAGTTGCTGCGTTCGATGGGACGGCTTGGGACGATCCACCACGCCAACAATCTTCCGAACCCAGTTCAGAGAGGAATGACGCACCAGAGCAGCAGCCGTGGGCGCCATCCTGGGCGTTTCCCCGGCCAAGAGATGCACAGAGATCGAGAGTCAGGGATCCCTGGCGCGAGGCATACGAGGATCCAATGCGTGGGAGCAGTGCACGAGACGGTTTTACGGGTCCCGAACGACCCGACGAGCCAAGCTACGAATACAGCCACGATCATGAGGATCAACACGACGAACCGCCCTCACCCAAAGCCGGCCAGATATTTCCTACGCTCCAGCAACAGCTCCAGCAGCAAGACCGGATCGACGACATGAGTGATGCTTCACAGCACGCCCAGACTGGAGCGGTGACCGAGATGGATGCCTACGAGCATCTTATCGCAGGATTCGACAGAACTACTTCGACCGCTTCTCAGTCTCCCCTTGGCCGGCGTGATGGTGCAACCAACTCACCTTCCATCCTGTCCACACTCACGACAACCGAGCGGACCGTCACCCCAGATGGCATTGTGACCACCAAAACCGTGCTCAAGAAGCGCTTCGCAGATGGACGCGAAGAAAGCTCAGAGACCGTAGAGACATCGAGGGGTCAAGACAGCAAACCTAGACTTCAGCAACCGTGGCAGACCTTAAGCCAGTCGCAAGCATCCACAAGTGAAGAAGAGTCAAAGAGCAAGAATAGCGCTAGGAACGGTTGGTTCTGGTCCAGCTGATTGACGATGTTGAAAGATTGTATACGTTCCATTCGTTCTCACTGGTCTCGTGTTGTGGGTTCGGATCTTGACATTTAGCGATTGCGTTTACTATGTACTGCAAGCGTATGCGACTGTACTGCTATTTGCATACCCCTCTCAGTCGAAGAAGCCAGTTTATTCCTCTCTTATACAAGAATATGAAAGCTACGTCGACTCGGCCTTAGATTGCACATGAAATGTACATCAACAACTTTTCCCACCTGAAGACTGCCAACAATATCATCCTTGTGGCAGTCTCGTTCGTCGGTTTCTCAATTGTACTTGTTGTTACGACTCCCTCGGCTCATCTCACCACGCTCGCACGCCAAGATGATGTCGACAATTCCCCCATCTGCATTTAGACTGTAGATCTAGTCCATACACCGCAGTATGCATAGCCTTTCTTCAAGCCACCAATCATGCTCTGCCAGTTACCCCCTCATCTCCAGCCAAAACCTTCCAAGTCTCCTGCTCCCAAGCTCCCAGTCCACCAACCTAGCACCTCCAACGCTTCCCCAGGAAAGTCTGACCGTCTCCCTTAACCCGGATCTACAAAAAGAATCAAAGCCACTGATTGGCAATGCAACGACGTTTCTGAGGCTGAGTCCCGCGCCGCTCTGGCGTTCCTGCTTCTGACTGTCCTGGGCACGGCCTTGCTCGGTCTTGTTGTTGTGGTTCATCGTGGCGGAGACGCTACGGTGATGTATCCCGCCAAGTGCCCCAAAATAAGATCAAAGTATGAATCTGAAGAACAACTCACTGTAATTACATTCGCTCGCTCACTGGATGGTGCGGTCATGGTTGCCATACATAGTAGTGTCTAGGATCCTTGACTCGGAGCGCCATGCATGAACTTCTCACTCACATAACGTCAAACCGGCCCGAACAAAGCCTAGAGTTGCAATCGATGGGTAACGAGCGATGATGACATAGGATAGATCGCGATCGAGATACTCAAAGCTGGATCGAGGTGGGTGGAAGATGGGTGGGTGACGTTGTGGTCGGACTCTCGCAGACTACTGTCTGGGCATGATGGGGCTTCGAAGCTCAGAAGGATTACGTAGAAGTCAAGAGTTCAAGCGGGACAATACTGTCCAAGAAAGTCCCTGGTCTGAAGCGGATTAGTACATGGATCGCCGGAAACGGTTCTTTGAAACGTGCTTCAACTGGCTTATTGGAAGCGACTAGCGCAAACCAGGCCAGGACGAGCTATACATCGCTTAGTTGCAAACATCGCCGTCGATGGGGTGTGCTTCGCGCCCATCATTTATTGTGCAGCGGCATGGAATCCGCAAAGTAGGGGAGCCGCTGCGCTTGGCGACGTATGCTTTGAGGTGGCAGTTTGTGAAGAATTGCTACGAGCCTGTATCAACAGAGAAGATCTCATAGACGAGATCATAGGAGAGGATGTCGTCTGCTTGATGGACGACGGTTCAAGTAAACTTGAGCGTGTTGGACTTTAAGGAGCGATGACGGGCAAGAACACGCAGCCGGCGTGATTTTGTATGAGCAGAAATGGTAAGTCATTTTGGGTGAGATTGATGTGATTAATCATTTCAGGCTGGATATTGAGGTTGCAGACGCGAACTTGTCAGCTACTACCATGTGTACGGGCTGCCACCGCAGTAGATGGTTGAGCAGAACGAAAGGCAGCGAGGGCTTCTCATGCGAGCGGGTATTCTAGCCTGGAATCGTAGTGCAAGAAAGAAGAAAACACTCTTGGGACTACCGAAAAAAGCTCGGGGGGTCAGTCATTGTCTTCATAGCTAACTCTACCACACAACTGACGGATCGTAGGAAATCGAATCAGCATGCTTTGAACATCCCGACTTGACAACGTCCTGGGGGCATGGTGACTTATACTAACAGATGAAACATCGATTTGTGTTGTGCGTAGTCCTCACATGTCAATGACACATTTTTCATCTTTCCACACAATTTGTGAATCTGGAGCTGAATTGATAACATTCAGAGCTCATCGAGCAATATTTCGTAATAATCCCCAGTGACTAACATCCCTCATCTTGCCGTTGACCGTCTCCTCAAGCCCCAAGGTTCTCGCTGTCCCACCATATATAGCCAAGTTCTTCCCAGACATCCCATCTTAGACCGAATTGTACACGGCAACCCAATCTGCCAAAAGTGGCTTGCCAGAAACCGTCTGCGGAATCGGCGTGCGACTTCCACGAATGCCATCGGGGAATGCACCGCCCATCGCAACATTGAGGAGAAGGAATTGACCATGGTCCACAACAGCCTTCCAGGTATCTGCTCCAATATCTGTCTCCGTGACAGAGTGATAATCCTTGCCGTCAACGCTCCAGACCAGCTTCTCCGGCTTAGACTTGCGGTCGACCTCGATGCCATAGACGTGGAAGTTGCCTTGGCAGGTCGAGCCAGGACACTCGAGGTACTTGCCCCTACCCAGCATCTCGTTGCAGGGCCCACCGGGCGCGACGCCGCAGTGCAAGACGCCCCAGACACGGTTAAGCCCGTTGACATTCTCCATGATGTCGTATTCTCCGACTGCAGGCCACGCCAGGGAGCCGCGGAACTTGTCGCCGAGGGACCAGAAGGCAGGCCAGTAGCCGGCTGCGGCTTCGCCGGTGACATCGGGCATCTTGATACGGGCCTGGAGACGCAATTTGCCTCCAGCGCGTGCCTGGAAGTCGGCGCGCTTGGTCTCGATGCGGGCTGACGTCCACTGGTCATTGGCGTTCCGGATGGGAGTGATCTGAAGGTGGCCATCGCCAGTAAGCTTGAGGTTTTCAGGACGACTGGTGTATGTCTGTATCTCGCCGGTGCCCCAGTTGGCCGGGCCGCCAGGGTACGAGTGGCCGATGTCGACGATCCAATTGGCAGCGTCTGGGAGGGTGTTTGCAGCGCCCGTGAATTCGTCGCTCCAAGTAAGGGAGAAGCCGGGGATGGTGGGAGGGCCTGCCCAAGTGAATGGCAGTGCAGCCAAGAACAGAGGCAAGATCACGAGAAACATGTCGACGGCTAGAGGCACTCTACGTTTCATCAGTGAAACTCTGCAGCGGGAGCCGTTCTCGATGACTTACCAGGAGACTTTTGATAATATATGCTGATAACCAAAGGAGAGTGGCCGAGAGAAGAAAGGATTGGTATAGCGGAGGGAGTGTAATTGTCCGTAACAAAGGAGAGTCGAAGTGTCGTTGTGGTGACTTGGAGTGGCTATCGTGTATCGATTTGATATACTCACCAGTGGACGACCTAGCTCCGAAGCCGGCTGCAGACCGCCTCTCACCAAACGCCTCTCACCGTCTTATGGCGAGGGTGAGGCGTGGAGGCCATCTCATAGCCTTTTGCAGTCTATCCGCTTTGGTTAATTTCAGCTCACTGAGGGAAATTGCGATGCCCCAGGGTGAAATAGCGAATGACCTCGAGGCTCCAAACGGGGTTGCAGCATAGTGACATAAAAATCCGCCTCATCCTCGACGATGGATGCTGGACTTGATAGAGCAGATAGGACTCTTATCTTGGTCCAGGCGGCATGGTAGATTGTACACATGGGACAAGCGGCCAGTTTGACAATCGTTGCTCCGTCGAGGCAATCCTGTGTATTCTCAATTTCAAGTAAGCAAACAGTTCACGATCCAGAAGTGGGACCTAGGTGAGACAGTAGTCAATTCGGAGTGAGTCTCTCCCAACATATCAAGCTACACCTGTCAAGTATTCTGAGTAGCAAAATCTATTGATCCTACCTGTACGTCACAGTGCTGGACATGTTCTGCGCAACAGCACATGTAATCTCAAGCTCAGCTATAGTTTGGTCAAGTAGGCTTGTAGGAGTCCATTGGTCGGATTCGAGAGGAATCACTTATGCGCAGGTAGAGAGTAGCGCTGTACGGCCGAGGATGAACACCTTGGGCAAAGGTGATGCCTTTATTGGGAGTATGTTATCCACTCGCTGTCTAAGCGAAACCAACCTCCGTTGCTGGTCTATAATCGGTGTACTCAGATCCTTTCCGGTTCAGGCCGAGTATCCCCATCCCTGGTCAAACATGAGAATAAACTCTAATAGTGGTGTTCTTCTCAGACCGCCATGCGTGTTCCACCGAGTTGTGGAGTCGTTGCGTCAGATCTCGTTAGGCAGCGCTCGTGACAGTCGTAATCGGTTCGGCTTATGTGGGGTATGGGTATTCGTGAAAATCGATGTGTGCATAGTCATGCGTGGTATGCCACCTAGAAGTCGTTGGGCCAGCACTTCTCCTTGGGCCAAAGGGTTGCGTCGTGGCTCGCAGCATGAGCCTCGAGCTGGCCCTTGTTGCTGCTGACGATCTCGCGGCGGCAGTTCTGGCACTACAACGCTGTCAGCAACCACTCTCACAAAATTTACACGAATACATCATTCCAATTTAGGAAACTCCAGTGAATAGAAGAGGATAGATCGTACGATAGAAGTCGGCTTTGGTGGCTTCACAGGCAGACCGTTCGCCTTGACCGGCGCGCGGGTGCCCGCCTTATCAGCCTTCTTGTGCTCGCGCTGGATCTGAATGACGATTAGCAAAAGGAATGAGAAAAGCGCTTCGCGATTTACGTACTCTGTCTTTCTTGGAAATCGGCATTTTGGCTGTTTGTCGTGGTGGTCTTGATTTGTGTAGGAGTCGCGTTAGTGGAGTAAACGAAGTGAAGGATCTGTGGAGAAGTCGCGCCGTAGTCGTGAGTCAAGTTGACCAATGGGAGGAGTGCTTGGCGTCCACCTTACTATCAGGCCACTGTTTGATTTCTCACAATCACACCTTGTTATTGTCGTAAAGATAACTCAAACAAGTATAATCGCTATGATTCTGGATCATTTGTCCTTCATTCGCGCCACCGCATGTTTATGCTGCGAATCATGTTCGGGTCAATTTTGTGTGCACGCAATACTAACGTTGCGTCTTTACTGGTGTCATCGCTCCTGAGAATTTCGAGCATACCATATCGTACTACTGTTTGAGTCTGAAATTCATCTCCTCTAGACGTCAGACGTTGGTGTCTCCCCTGAACCCGTCGCAGTCTCCTCATCGCTCTCATCATTGCTCTCCATATCGATACCTTGTGCCTCAGGATCAGCTATCCCCTGGCGTCTTCTCTCCCGTTTGAGTGCTCTTTTCCTCTCCGCTTTCTTCAGTTCGAGGTTTTCCTTGATATCGTGCACGATACGCTTTGGGTCCAGTTTACCAGACGCCGTATACGCGACTGGGTACACGAGAGCGACATCGAGCAGAAGCATCAGAACAGTAATCACGGCAGTGAAGCCTTTGTCGATTCCACGTAACCAGAGAAGGATGATTGGACTGAGGATAGCACCAAATACTGCAGCAATTACAACAACAGGCGCGGCGACAGTAATGATACTTGTCATCGAAGTGAAAACCGCTTTGCCAATAGCCTTGCCAACCCATGCGAGGAATATTCGAGTGGGTATGGGCTGATTATATTGGAGATGGGAATCATCCTGAATCCTCAATAATGTTATTCGTCTGTATTCGAGGATCGCTGTGCTGCGAATACTAAGTCGGATAGCATAGACAATGGCGACGAACGCGATCGCTACGAGGACAAAACGATACAACGGAACAGGGTCTTTCAGTGCATCCACTTGCATGCTGAAGCAACTCGCCACGAAGGACAATGGTATGAAGATGAATGCCAGCTCCGTGAGCTTGGCGACGCTCTTAGCTTCAGCGATACTGCGGCGACTGTCTACGATTTGCATTTCTGCGAGCAGCGAATTGGCAGACCTATCGAGGAGGTTGATGCAGTCGCGCACGATATCTCGTGTATCTGACGCAAATTTTTCCGATGGCATGTTGAGGCCTTGATGAAATGCCAGGGACTGCTCTTCAAAGTCCCGAGAAAACGTCGCAAACGTACGTAGACGTTGATCAATATCGCCAAGGCTGACATTCAAGCGGTGTAGCAATCGTCTCCAATCCATGACTCGCTTCTGCATCAAGTCTTCGTCCATGGTGCCCTCCCGGATGTGTTGCGACGTCACACGAATAAGTCCAGCAAGGCTCTGGGTATCATCGTGGATCACACGAAACAGGGGCCGAAACGGATCGTGGATCGTTTCTTTACCTTTGGTCGGTAGCTGTATGAAGTAGTCGAACTCTTCGAGCGTTGAAGTCGGAATCTGCAGACTCCTGGCGTATTTTCTAACTTGTCGAGCGGTGAACTTATCGCCCATCCTGGCCGCTGAAGAGAACCTGTTATTGATGGGACGGTAAGGCACAAACGGCCTGTGTGTCACAGTTGCTTGACTGAGAAACGTTACCGGTATTCTTGAAGGCAATCGGTTTTTTTCATCGTGTCGCATCTGTCCGGCTTTCGCGAATGTGCTGATTGCGCTAGACCGCGCTTTGTTGATGTCATGTTCAGAATCCTTCATCAGTTCCCAATCACTTGGCTGCGTGGTTTTACGACGTCGTGGCATAGCTGCTATAAACTCTGTACCCGTGGATTTTGCACCGACATCTGGAGCTTTCGCAGCTTCCACACTGGTGCTAGAGACTGTCCGCTTTGACGTCAGGGGATGAGACGAAGCTAGCAGATATCAGTGGTGATGCCAGATCATACTCTATGGCGTACGTATGGCTCTCATATTGTCATAAGATGCAAATAGATATAACTATACCGCTTTGGAACGAAAACAGCGATGCTAAGAATTCGGACACTGAGGGGCCTGTGACGCCTCCCAGATCAATTGGATACACCTGGACGATACATCTCACCTAGTTTCTCGATGCTACTGCAATGAAACACCACAATTGGGCATCAGAGGCTCATAAGTCAAAGAGCAGCAAGAGGAGAGATATGAGTACTCACAGGGCCACTTGTGAGACGAAGATGGCGTGTGGACAACATCCTCCGGACGCCGTGAGATTAGGCGCGAGCCAGGGCTTGCCTGATTCGCAATGCGGACTGGTGGGGGAGGAGGCATACGGAAGATTGGTGGGGGCGGCGGTGGGGGAGGAGGCCCTCTGGAAATCGGTGAGGGGGGCCCACCCCTGTGGTCCGCACTAGGGATGGGTGGAGACGGCATATTCCAGTGAGTTTGCGGGGGCGGCGGAGGGGGACCAGGCTTACTGAACATTGGTGAGGGCGGCGGTGGGGGAGGAGGCCTACCGGGGATCAAGGAGGGCCCATGCCAATCTGGCACTTCATGCGTACGGGTATCGGCCTGAGACATAGTTCTGCGGGCTTTCAGCTCCTCGACCTTCCGTTGCGGCAGCACAACAGTCATAAGGGGTAGACTGCTTTGTGGTTGCTGCTTCAAGATGGACTTCGTTCCTCCATCAACAAGTAACACAGGCAGAGGATCAAGCAATATTATCGCTGTATGAGTGAGTATGACTATCCGGGCTTCTCCAATCGGATGGTTACTCAAGCATACCAAAAGTGCAATTCCCTATTTTGCGGGACCAGATCGTTGCTCGCTCTTCCCAGCCTACGGGGTATTCCGTCTTTGATCCCTTATGATCCACACCAAGCTCCGCACACAGGTCCAGACTTTGTCGCCAGATGTTTCCGGCCGTCTTGACACGAACGTTATGATTCCTTTCGCACTCATCATCTACACAACGTACGGATACCTTTTGGTTGGTGATCAGCTTTGTCCGAAATCGCGGGGTTATTGGAACGATGGGCAGAATCGCACGATACCAAGTGATTGAAAAGAAACCCTGGGCCAAGGACTGTGTGTCCCATGTGGCTGCTCTTGCCCAGTTGGTGCGAGTAGAGTCGTAGCCTGAGTCCTTCAGATGCTCTTCGAACACGTGTGCCGGTATCTGGAACGTGGCTCCCAGGAACTGAATCAGTAGCGGCGCAAGGTCCTCTACAATGATGACCCTTTGGACACAGTCCTCCGTAATGTTCTTGAGTGTGTAGTTTATCTCCTCGTAGGAAGGCATACTGACTCTTTCTGCCCAAGGCTCGAGCCGCCTGGTTATCTCGATTGAAGAGTTTTGCATACGATCATGTAGGACAATGCGAGAGCTCCACTGATGTCGCACTGTCGTGGTGACAACATTGTTGAAGTTAGGTAAACTTTTAGCCAGCTGATTGATATGCTCTCGATAATGGTCGGCCTCAGTTTGCTCCAGCAGCGGTGGCAATCTTGGTTCCATTTGCGGTTCGATGGATTTCACAGATTTCTGCTCTGACGACATACTCTCAGATTGGGATACATCTGAACTCAGCGCTGTCTCTCCTGATTCACAGTTGTCGTTTCTATCCGAGCTCTTTTCATCTGAGGGTAACGCGACATCTTCGGGTGGTAGGACGTTCAGTTGATCTAGAGAGTCCGTTACCTGCTCTGAAATTGATGCCGACGAGATGGTAGTAACGGAAGAGGCTAGGGAAGGTGGCAGTTGCGACTGGGCTGCAGCTGCAAGATTTTCTGTAGGCCAAGTCCGATAATGAGGCCATCGTTGCAAGTCATCAAGAGACGTTCGTGATGATACCGATGAAGACATATGCCCCGTGATGATTGAGGTGGAAAGAGATGCTCTTCGTGCATTGTCATTGTGCTGCTGGGCCTGACGCGCTTCCACATACGGAGGGTCTTTCGGCGTCACGCTCCGTTCTCCACCAGATAAGGCCCAACGAGTGCTTCCAGAATCAGGCTCAGGGCCAGCGTTCGGATCATTACTTGGTGGTCGATCGCCGTGTGTGCCAGCCTGGTCATTGGTGGAAGGCGTTGGTGCATTCTCCTGTGACATTGCGTCTCGCCGTAAATAAGAGCACCTCTATGCATTTAAAACATCAAGTTTGTTGTAAATATTGGCCGAGAGTGATGTATTAGATCTGTCCCGTAACGCATTGGTTCGGCCGCGACGTGCTCATGAGGGAGGTTGAGAAACGGCCCCCATAACGCCACCAATATCGTCAGATAAGCGTGATGGTGCTGGACCAGTCATTATCGACGGACCCTGGTCACCTTCCTTTTTGCGTCTCAATGCGCATAACTTTGATGCTGACACCTCTGCCAAGTGCTGCAAATTCACGTAGCGCAGGTGATGCGCAGCCTAACTCCCACCTCACATATCGCGCAGACAGCCATCACTGAACCATCGCCATCTTAAAGTAGGGATTGAGAGAAAAATGGCCAACTTACGTTTCGCGGTGGCGATGCAGCGTTAGTTCGACAATCGAACCCCCGCGCATTTGGTATTAACGGTTGCAGGCTTGGTCCCTTTCTTAGGTTTTCACCACATTCTCATGATAGGCCATTCTAGTGTTATTGTACTCATATGTAAGTCTGCCTCACTCCCTTAGGTTATCTTTTCATGTCTGAGACGCCGTGTAGCCATCCTACTTGCGGGCTGTTCTAATTATTCGACCATGACCAATGTGTACATTCTGGGGCTATCGTACGCAAACTCGACATTTACCAGTCTAAATCCAGTCGCGAGGAATTTATCGGAGACGTTGAACGCATACAAAGGCGTGGCCCAGCTTGAAGTCCGTACGGGCTACTTCGGAATGTGTGTTCGCCAAAATGGTATCCTGTGGTTCTGCAGTTCAGATGCGAATGGATTGACGCAGCAGGTTGGGCCTCAGAATGATCCACTCAATCTTATCGGCGCAGCCTCGAAGTTTAGGCAGGACGTCCTTTTCTCTGGCTTGCTGTTCATGTCTATAATTCTCGCTTTTCTGTCTTTTTTGCTCTTGGCTACGTTTCCCGGGTGGCATGAAGAGCGTGATGAGAGGACGGGTTCAGATGTCGATATAAGGCCTTTCCCTTCACGCCCTGTATCGCAAGTTGCATTGGTGCAATCGTTTGTTTCAGCGGTTTTGTTGCTCATGGCGAGTCTTTGGCTACACGTTGGTTCGGTAGGCGCGGCTGCGATGGCGGAGTCCACGAACTATGGCAATGTCAAGACCAGCATTGGTTCGATTGCCGTAGCATTGGCATGGGCTGGAGTCACCATCGAGATAATTGTCACCATCGGGCTCGTGCTAATGATATTGTCCATCATTATCCTGGATAGGCTTACAGAAAATGATTGAGGGGCGGTGTGTCAGCACAAAAGACTCATGAACTATACACACGGTGCACCGCGCTGGACACCATACTATCGTCAAGTAAATGTAGTCAATATCCGATCTACTCGTCCAACCACATCAGGTCTAGCGATTAGTCGTGCCCCGTGATCCTTGCTGAGATAAGCATCAAGCTGTCTCAGGAGTCAGGACAACACTTTTGAAAAGTACATTTCGGAAAGATGGACCAATCAGAGGCCGCACGGGGGTCCTCAACTAGAACGTACCATCCACTCACAAAGTCCTACTTCTTCATATACTCTCTCAATATATCCTGCAACCCTTGCCTCTAACTCTAACTGGAGACACTTCGCGGACTTATCTGACAGTTGTGGCGATCCTGCCTGCGCTTACGATTCGACAAAAGTTACAAGCTTTTGCTGTGACGATTTGCTCCCAGCATGGCGTACTTCTGGATTTAGCTCTGTATCTTCGAAAGTTCATAACATCCAGGAAACGTGGCTAAGAGTAACAGAGACAGGGAAGCAAGAATTGTAAACATGACTCGTAAGCTAGCGAGAAGAACTTCGAGGCTGCGCCGATAACATTGAGGGAGATCGCTTCTAGGTTCAATCTGCTGCGTCGGTCCTGAAAGCTATGAGGCTCAAAGATTAACATTTGTTTCAGCAGTTTCGCTGCGCTCGGCGAGGCTTTGGCGACTCGTTGGTCCGGTGAGGCTGCAAAGGCTGAATTCATGAATCATAGAAATGTCAAGACTGACATTTGGTCAGTTGCCGTAGCGTTGGCGTGGACCGGAATCAATATTGAAATGGTTGTCACCTGCAGACTTGTAGTGATGATCATATCCGTTATCGTCCTAGATGAACTTACATTACCGATAATGGAGAAGCGGTCGTCTAAACACATTAGCACTCAATGGCCAATGATTCGCACATACGAACGCAACTCGTTAGATACACATGTTGGCTCAATATTGTCCACATCTAGACTACTCATCTGACAAGGATACAATAACACAACAATCTCCCCACAGCACATCCGTCAATCTCACATATTCGCTCTTCCCGGTTTCCAGCAGCCGTTGAGGCAGTGCTAGAGTCCAAACTACGAGCTAGATCCTCTTGGCCCCATCTTCGGACCGAATGGACCCTGTACATCTTGAAAGTTCGGACCTTGGACGCGGGTAATCCTCGCACGATATTGGTGGACTTGCGCAGTCGTCTCAGTACCGGGATCTATTGAACCCTGAATCCGTTCGGGATCTGGCATGACCCTGGAGTAACTGGGCCGCAACCGAGGTCTTGGACGCGCGGTGCCAGGGTAGGACTTGTTTCGAAATGGGGCATTCGCGCATTTGTCGGTGAGGAATGAAGCCCAATGTTGGGAATTTCTTGCATGTCGAGTGACTCGTAGAACGTGTCCAAATTTGACGGGGGTGAAGTGATCAGGCTCAGAAAGCTGCCACGTAGGGTACACGTGAGTATGGTTGAATAGATCTGCGTAAACTTCAATCCGTGTGTAGGCAGTCACAGGAGCATGAAAGAATATGATGTGCGTAATGATATTGATTTGATGCCTCCTGATAGAAGCTTGTGCCCTTGGAGTATGCCATGACACGTGTTGATACAGTAGAATTTAGAAAGCGCCGAACGCCTATGCCGCCAACTGAACCGCAGCCGACGAAATGGCTATGAGAAACTTGATCCAAACATGATCTTAAAATGAAGACGCTAATCGATGAAGGCGTCACAGACGCCAGATGCTAAGGTTGATGATAGAATTTGATAGGAACCTCATGAGCTGGTGGATGATACGGAGTCGGATGTCGAGGCTCCGCTTCGTCGGCGCGCAGAGTCGGTAGCCGTGGTGAGCTGACGCTTGGTGTGTTCATGCATGATCCTGCATCTTGTCAACAACTATATCTGCACACAGCAAGCGTATAGTACATACCTCTGATAAGAGTTCATGGCCTGCTCCGGGTCATTCAAGTCGAAGCTGTTGGCAAAGTTGTGCTGAGCGGTCATGGGCTCAGAGAAGCCGTCTGAGACGTAGACTTGTTGGCGGTTGTCGGTCATGGCAGACATGTTGATAGTATGTAGTTGAAGTAAAGTATAGGATAGAAGCACTAGGTAGATGCACGAAATGGAGATGGAGATCGAGAGATTGGTAGTAGATCGAGAGTCTGAATGATTTGGATGAGGAGCCAAAACTGGCAGAAGCGGGGTCTCAGCTATATACCTTTGGGCGTCCTAGACAACACAGCGCCTAGTCAAAGGCAACGGCCCATCATCACCGCACATTGCAAAAGATCGCCGTGCTGTCGGTGCACAGCAGACCCACCAACACAATCCGCGCGGGCCAAGGGTGAGGTCAGAGATCTACAGGGTCCTTCCAAGTTTACTCTTAGTCCTGCCCACTCACCTTGGCATTCTAAGAGACCAATCGCAACCTGACGATTTTGGCATCCTGGTCCGCCGCGGACTCAGGTACTAGGAATCGTGCCTCTGCAGATGATGTCGTCAATGACGGTTCCTGGCTGAGGCGTGGAGCGGCCCTGCTGCAGGATTTAGGGGCGTCGGGTGGAACACCTTTCGAGTTGATGAACTGTAGCCACTGACGATGCTGAACGGCGGCCCGCATCTGCTAGTACATACACCTACTTTGCGATGCTACTCTGCGATTTCAGTGTCCGTACTGCGTGTACGCCGTGATTGAATACGATAGTTGTAAACAAAGCATTCGCTCTAAGCCGTGTGCAAATTGGACGCTGAGAGTTACACTATGACGTGCAAGGCTGGGTCTATTGGATGCGCAACGTCTCTAGTCCAATCTCAAGGGTGAAAGTCCCATTCCACGGTGCGCAGAGTTCCAGAAAAGCGGATCGTCCTTCAACTTTCCCATCCGCCAGCTAAAGTTGTGTCTCTCACGATGCGCCAATAGACGTCATTTCATCCGAAGCCGGTCAAGATATGCATAAGCTAGGCTATATACGACTAGTTTGCCGCTCCTAGCGTATGCAGGGCAAAGCCGTTTGCTCATAGCCCCACTTATACCTCACTGGCAACAATGTTTTGCTACGCAACGTCAGGTGTGACGATGGCTGTCTACTTCATCGCTCGTCCCGCTCAGCCTCATTATGCAGACTCACCAAAACTACTCGCGGCCGTGACGAGCTCGACGCCGCGGGGACAGTTGGCTCTGTCTGCCTTGCGATGTCATATCCAACCAGCTCCCACGCACCTGCCGCCTAACAGGCGATCCACAAAATCGTAACAACTTGCGCAAGGCAGCGGCCTCAGATTTATCGCTGTGAGAATGTCTAAGCAATATCTGAACAATTGATCATACGTAGTGCTGGCAAGTATCGATGGAGACGGAAGCCATGCCGACACGCGATTTGCAATCAAACAAAGCTGCGAGCAATACGATGGCCCTGCCCCTACTTTGCGAAGGCGGGTGGCTGGTTATCATTGGCTGCTGTCTCATAGTTCTCTCTGCCTCTCTCTTCTCTTTTCAACCGCAGATGACGACCCCAAGAAGTCGATCACACCCTGGAAAACGTACAGGCATTTATTATGGGTCTGGGGTTTGCACATTGCGATGCTGTCACCCAAATGTCGATGGTCCCACTTGCGCTCGGTCATCACGATACCGCATTACCTGTGCTTCCATCGCGATGCGACACATTGGAAAAATGGCCCCTTATCGGTTCCTGGTGGACCCGTCAGCAAAGTCCAGACCACGAGCAAACATCCTGAGCAGTGCCAGCCGCTCTGTTCATAATCGACAAAGGTGTGAGGGTCGTCATTGTGCTTTGTTGATCATTTGCACAATGACGATTTTTGCCACTTTCCCCATCACCGCTTCCCGGAAGCCACTCCACTCCGTGACAGCGTGCCAGCAAATCACCACCATTCACCCACAACGTATGCAAGACATCCGCAAAACGCTCGTTCATACCCTTATGTGGACTTTCCATGTTCACTGTGGAGGCCACCCACCACCAACACTGGGTCCAACTTTTGTGGAATCCCTGTAGAGTACGGGGCAAGGTTGAATTCGGCATGTTGCCTTGTTTGCAAATTACGACACGGACATGACACGCGAAATCTAATCACTAAATTCTGACAGACCTGCAGAAGTTCCTTGTGCGAACCATCGACTGGAATGCTGTCATGCAGGAGGAACATGCACCCTCGAGGAGACTGACATCATACGTCTGCACACACCACTCCCTGACAGTGCAAAAATAGCCCGAACACCGCTTTTGTGCCTTTGCGCAAGGAGCTCCTTCGTCATCAGGCGAGCTATCCGCCCGCAACGTCGTCTCGCTTCGCACAACCCTACCGAGCGCCCTACCCCTAGACGTCACACAACGGTCTCGTATATTGCCGCTGCCACATGACACTATGATCGCCAAAGCAGCTACGTTGTGTTTGAGTTGGTGCAGCCTTTGAGGTTGGCTGAGTAGTGAGACAGGGTAGGCCAGCAGCAATCCTTGGCTGTCTGAGAGCTCATGGCGTGCACTTCTTAACATACTCTACACCTTCCCACCTATGCTTTCTTGGGCCCTGATACGGAGAACGAACGGACAGCGAACATGCGACCATTGCTCGCGGATCATCCCAGATGACTAGTCGACCGTCACAAGCCATGCTTGTTACGTCTTGAACTGCACCGGCCAACAACCCTGAGCACTACTTACCCTCCCACCCCCACAAGAAATTCGCTTCAACCTCATCCGCCACTCTGGATCCCAACCTCAACACCGTAAAGTAGATGTAGTCGACCAGCGCACCATCTCCCACGGAGCGTGCTTCGTCCATCCAACCCACCCAAAACCGCCACCGGCCACCGAGCCCATCCAGTCAAGCCGCCCACTTTAGGACCATTTTAGGCTACGATGAAGATCCGGGTGGTAAGAAGCCTCGTATCGCCGATGTTTCTTATGACCCCTCCCCCCCCTGTCTACTACGGGGTTCGAGCCAGTGGTTCGACTCTACTCTACAGTGGGAATCGGATCCACGTAGACGCGGATCCAAAAGATGGGGCGGATGGATATGACATTGGAGCTGTACTAATGTTTCAGGGTACAAATGGGGAAGTAGTCTAGTCTATG
This sequence comes from Plenodomus lindquistii, assembly GCA_025504975.1. Classification (NCBI taxonomy): domain Eukaryota; kingdom Fungi; phylum Ascomycota; class Dothideomycetes; order Pleosporales; family Leptosphaeriaceae; genus Plenodomus; species Plenodomus lindquistii. The sequence goes on from JANUWI010000013.1 coordinate 472,554, forward strand.
CGAGGTGAGGTGATGGTATTGTGATGATTGTGTGCTGCGTGAGAAGGGAAGTCAGGTATAGTCAGTCTTGTCTGTCAGCGTGCCTACATCATCTTCATGAACCGGGCGGGGATTGTGTTCTTCCGTAATCACGATGAGGTTTTGGTACTTCGCGTTGACTTGCAAGACGCAGTAATACAACGTGTATGTGCGTGGCGCATAAATACCAACACATGAGAAATACATCATCAACCATCAAACCTCCGCGGACCAACTTTTCATCGGCACAAATCGCCGATCCACTGTACTGCACATATAATGGACCTTAGCACCTGATCGTGGCTCGGTGGTATACGTTACCGAAATCCTGTACCAATCCAAACCAGTACGAGTAGTCTAGTCTCGACTTTACTACATTGACGTCGCTACACTCACTGTGCAAGTACACTACCCCTTATCCTTTCCTTTGCCTTGCTCAGAGTAATCCACACCTACAAACATCGTCATCCATTACATCGCTGTATACCCTCCTCTCCTCTACTCTACTCTAGAAGTATGCAAGCAAGCAAGCAAACATTACAAAACACGATATCATCACCGTAGGATGTACAGCCTGAATATTTTATTTTTTTAAAAAAAAACAGTGATTTGCTGTGCTTGTTGCTTATGTTTCAAGTCCCAACTTACTTTTTGACATGTGTCTGGCATGTTCGCGAGTCTGGTTTCTTGGGTTGAAGACTCATGTTTATGAATTGGCTTTGGCTTTGCGGGCTGGGAATCACAGTGTTTATGGCGATAAGGGTGGAGATTTGTGTACTGTATGATGGAGATGAGGATACGACGTTTCAAAAAATACTACGGTGAGAAGAAAGTAAATTTCATGGCTCAGACTAAGATTGTTGTTGTTGGAAAGTCGTATTTGTCTTTTGTGAATTCAATGCGTGTTGTACCATGCATTCCGAATTCAATTGGACCAACAAGTCCATCACTCTCCCAAATCCAATTTCCCGACATTTCATCCACTACCCAAGGCCTCAAACGACCTTCCTCCTAGGCTGCTCCCCACCAACCTCCAACCGATACCCCTCCGCCCCCTTCTCAGTCTCCAAATCCTTCTTCTTCGCCGCCTTGGCCCCAACCTCTGGAAAAACAAAGCCCTCGCTCCTCCCCCCCTCCAGTCCTCTCCACGCGCCAAACTTCTCCCAATTAGTCCACGTCAACGCCCCGACCCACGGCTGAACATTCCACCCCAATTCCAACACGACATCCGTTCTATTGCCCAACTTGCCGCTGATATCCGTGATTTGGTATTTGGGGCGTTGGTTGACGAGATGCAGTTCGCCAATGGGGTATGGGGATTCGGCTTTTTGTTTTGCGGCGGCCATTGCTTTTTTAGACTTTTTGGGGAGCTTGGTGCCCTTGGGGGAGGGGTGGATGTAGTGGTTTGTGTGCCAGGGCGCGGATTCGGAGGCGATGATTGCGTCCCAGATGATTGCTTCGGAGGGGGGAGACGAGGGGGAGAGCGAGGGGTAGACGGCTTTGAGGTAGAGGAAGACCTGTTTGGTGTTCCAGGAGAAGAGGGTTGTTAGATCTGTGGGTTGTGTGTTAGCGTACAAACGTATGGTATATAGAGAGCCCTGAGTCGGAAAGTGGTGGGAACATACCAGCATCCAAGTCGAACCGGATGTGCGCATACTCTTCCCTCTTACTGCTGTAGTAGTGCGGCCGGCCCCTTACAACCTGCACATTGCGCAGCTGTATGCTTGCACTTGGCGTCTGTGGTGTCACGAAACTGCTGAGTGCAATCATCGCTGCGACACTGAAGGCTACCGTGGTGAAGAAGCCAAAGACATTCTGCAGCCGCACGAGCGCCGAGTGCATCGTGGGTGGGTGTAGTGCGCGGTAGGCGCGAGACAAGGCGAAGGAGAGACGGGTGAGGTGAGGAGTGGATGTTTGTGTAATGGGCGTGGAGAGCAACAGCAATTGTTCCGTGTTGACGCTGGTCCTAACACGTTTCTAGAGCTGCGCGGAGATCGGACCTCAGCCCTATAGGGTGCGCCAGGGTCCAGGCTTGGCATTCACAGGTACTAAAAGGCATCACCAATGGTTGAACGCATCACACGGATACTTGAAGAGCTACTATAGCATCGTGATTAAGTATGGATTGACACTTCGACAATTCTGCCTGTCTTCATGCCATACGTTGCTCATCATCAGAACCACACACATGGATAGCCAAACTGCAAACTCTACTCGGCAGCGGGCTGTCCACCTCCTCTCGGTCCACCACGTCCGCGGAACCCTCCACGACCGCGACCTCGTCCTCTTCCACCTCGATTGCCATCCAAATTAGCCGGCGGCGGAACATTCGAGTAGTTCTTCGGCTGGAAGTTGGGGTTGTTGGGCACAACACCTTCCGTAGGATCAGTGTTGTCTATTGTCGTGAAGCCACCGCGGTTGGCCTTGGGTCCTCCACGACCGCGCGGCACAAAGTCTGAGCTGCCGCCACGAAGATTTCCGCGGGGGTTGTGGGGTGCGCCATTGGCGTTACCGCGAGGCGCGAACCCTCCACGACCACCACGAGGAGGTCCGCCGCGAATTGGAATCGTCTGTTGGCCACCTTGCTGGGGCGCTCCGTTCTGACGCGGAGCCATACCACCGCCGCGGCCACCAGCACCGCCGAACGCTCCGCGGTAGGAGCCCTGAAGAGGCGGTGGAGCACTCGCAGGTACGAGCTGAGGACCACCAGGAGCACCGTAGCGAGGGATGTTGTAGGATTGGGGAGCCTGCTGAGGGGCTCGGGCAGCGGCCGCACCCGACAAGGAAACGACCTGCGGGTCAGTCACGTTGACAACGGCCGTGGCTGGAACAGTGGATCCTCGGAAAGGCGAGCAACGATCGCCGAGCGAAGTGCCACTCATGAAGGTGGCATCGAAAACAATGTCAAGAAGCAGAACACGTGCAGTCCTGGTCTTGCCAACAACAGTGCCAGACGAGCCAATGGGCACCCTTCCAGAATCCTGGACGTACACAATGCGGTCACCAATGGTGAAGTTCTGGTGACCCAAACGCTGCTCTGCGTCTGAAGGCTTGAGCAAGGCAACGCGTGGAACCTTGGAGACCTTCTTCGGTTCCACATCCTGGGTAAGCGCGAAGTTGGCATCAGCAGCTTGCTCGATCAGCTTGACCGTATCAGAGTCGAGCTGCTCGGCATCTAATGGAACCTTCTCAAAGTTCTTGGTCTGAACCTCCTTCAGCCAAGCTCCAATCTCCTTGACCTTCTGCTTCGCCACCTCTTGAGGATAGAAATCGGTATCCTCCCAGCCATCGCCCGTGGGGTTGTTGATGATGGCGGCGATGAACTCGGGGAACTTGATCATGTACTGAGCCAGCAGATCCATAGCTTTCTGGCTGTATTCCCAACCGTTCTGGGACTTGCGAGAGTAGCCCAAAACCTTGAGCTTCTTGGCTTCAAATTTAAGGTTGAGACCAAGGTTCAACTTGAGACCGCTCGAGTTGACGTTGAACGATGAGGTCAACTTGGACAGCGCCAGCGGTGGCATGTTGAGCTGTCGAGCAACGACATACGAAGGGATGTATGGCGTCGCTCTCTCAGCCTTCCTCACAACGTCACGACCAAAGTCGCGCTCTGGCTTCTTCAACTTGGCCACTATGATATTAGCCTTGCCGTCTGCATGGCCAGTAACCTGCAGTGGGCGTCCGTACGCATAGTCTCCGAGGTAAAAGGCTCGAGCGCCTTCAGGAAACTCCTCCTCGATTGGTAGAGCCTCGCGCTCCAAGAAACGTGGGTCAGCACTGACAACCTCGTCGACGATCGTCTGGGTCGCATAGTCACTTTGCAATCCTGGGACGGCTCCATATTCCTTGATGGTCGCCCCGTCATCGGTCTTCTTGAGACCCTTGAGCATTTCTACGTGCACAAGGGACTCGACTTCACCAATGTTGATACCGAGGCGTTTGCTGTAGTTGTTCTCGATACGGTTGGCAGTCTTCTTCCAGTTTGAAATGCCCTGGGGGTCGTGGGGGATCGCGACTGGTACGGAGGGGCCGCTTTCCGGGAGCACATAGTCAAAGAGCTCGTCCGATACTTTGACAACCTTAGCTTCGTGGAGGAAAGGATAGCCAACATGGACCGCCTTTCCAAGCTTCTCCTTGGCATGTGCAATGGGCTGACGCGGCGCTGTATCGAGCAAAGTGACCACCATACTCTCGTTTCGACTGTCTTGCTGGAATACATTGACACCGGCAAACTCGAGCTTGCCGTGGAAGGGCAAGACCTTCAAGCTGGGGAAACCGGCAAGTGCGTCTGCGCCTAGCTTTACGCCATCCATGAGACCAATGTAGTATTCCAACCCATCCATTGTAGGGAGATCGAATATGTTCTCAACACACTTGCAGTGCGGGAGATCTGGGAAGACACCGGGTAACGATGAGGGGTAGATGAAATCCAAGTCCCGCACGTAAGTAAACTTCAACGATACTCCAAATCCGTTGCGAGACTTCTCATCCGCAGTAAGATTGTGTTCCTTGGTAGCCATGGCGGTCAGCAAGCGATCCTCCTGGATGAAGGGAATCTTGACGACAGCCTCCCAGTCTTGCTTCTTGCCATTCATGTCCAGAGTGAAGTCACGCGGGTAGAAGTCGATGATAGGTGAATCCTCGCTGGTCATGAGGGGGTGGTAAGCCTCAGGCACGATCTTCTTACTGCGATCCGGCAAGACACCCATCAATTGCTGGAAAGGCTTGAAGGGTTGTCCGAGCTTGAAGTTGATGTCAGCCTTCAGGCCTCGCTTGACATCAGAAATCATGGGCGAGTAGTGGTAGCCATAGTACCAAGGCCACGAAGCAACTCCGCGGTAGTAGTAGTAGAGGACCCATTGCAGACCCTGAACATAGTTCTCAGTCAACTTTCGCAATTCCTCCTCGTTGCTGCGGTCCCAGTCGAACTTGCTCTTGTAATAGTCGTTCTTCCAGGCATCGAACTTTTCGTCGTATTTCTTTTGCATTTCTGCTTGAGCCTCGTCGGGCGAAATGTCGACGATCTTGGCTTGATCGTACTTTTGTACAACGCGTACAATAGCCTTTGTTGATTCATCGTCCATCTCTTCTTCCTCGTCATCTTCGGCGTCCTCGACTAGCTTGGGTGGTGTCGTGATTTGGAGGTGTCGTTCACCTTCATCGTTGCTGACTGTCTTCCACGGCAGATGAAGCTTGTCTGCAAGCTCCTGCACAAACTTGCGGTTTTCTGCATTCAACGAGACGGGGAGATCTAGAGGAGCCTGCTCCTTCTTTTGCAGATAATCCCCTAGCCAGCTCTTCACCTTGGAGAAGAGCTCCTTTTGTTGGGTTGACATGACAACTGTGCCTCGTTTCGCAGTCTTGACCATTACATCCTCTTTGCCCAGACGCTTGCCCTTGAACCAAGAAGCATCCGCGTTCTCCGATTCGAAATGGCGGTACTCAATCTGAGAGAGCTCGTCAAGCAACAGAGCCAGACGCTCCATGTTAATGACACCCTCTTCGTTGATGTACCCTTTACCCTTGGGTAGTACTGTCTTGTAGACATTGAACATGAGAGCTAAAGCGCCCTCGTTGATATGTAGATGCGGAAGATTGGGAAGGAAATCGTTGCCAACAAAGAAAGCCATTAGTATGAAATCATCAATAACTCGCTCCATGTCAAATGGGAAGCTGAGAGCGCCAGGCTCTTCCAATTCTTGAAACTCCAGCTCTAAATATTCTCGAACGATGCAGAGATGCATGAGGTAGAAATTTTGATGCTCCAGCTCCTTGGATTTGGTCTGGCTCTGGCGACCAAAAGTAACCTCTTCACGCAGCAAGCTAAAGTGAGGGTCGTGACTGAGCAGACCCAACATGATGAGATCGGCATCGAGACCGTACAGACAGTGACGGCGGTTGGGGTCGTAGTCTGGCTGTGCCTTTGCCTGGCGGATGTACTCCATGATCTTGTGCTCGCCTTCTCCGGGGACTTCATGACCAGACAGCACGACTTCCACGCCCTGCCAGTCGAGATCCTCGGAGATCTTCTTGTTAATGAAGTACTTGAGCTGCTGAGTCAGCTTCGCCATGAAGGCAGTACCTGGGGTGATGCAGTTGCTGTCAAAAGCTTCCTCGGTGGGCATTTCAACGCCTTCACGAATAGCCTTTTCCCGAGCCTTTTCAGTATCGAGAGCAGTACGGAAGCGACGAGCACGCTGCTGGTTCATCTTGGCGCGCGGGGCAACGCCGTCGATGGCCATGAAGATGAGCTGCTTGGGCTTGATCTTGCCAAACAAATGCTCAATGTAGTTGAAGATGGAAATGAACATCTTGTCCTCCGACTTGCGAGCCGTGACGCTGTCGGAGTCGTTGTGCGTGCAATTGTGGATGATGCCGTTCATATCGAGCTGTCATGGTCAGTTGTGGATCTTGCGGCATGGACAGAGCTACTTACGTAGAGACAATCAAACTCGGGAATGCGGTTCTCGGCAATGAGTTGCGAAATGCCCGGATACCTTTCGGACATCCATCGAAAGAACTTGGGGACACCCATGGCTGCGGTTGCTTCGTGGCGATAGTCGTAGGAATATAAGGTGTGAATGAGGTGGCGGCGGGGGTGCAAGACTGGTCGCTAACACGCAGGAGAGGTGGAGGAGTGTCGCAGAGAGGAGGCGCACAAGGCGCGGGGAGAGGTGAGGGCGGTAAAAGAGCTGAGGGGAGGTGGTTCTCGACGCTGAGGCCTTCAAAGAGCAGAAGAGTGGTGGCAGACGCAATGGATATATTGCGGCCATGCCAAGGCGCTAGCTAGGACGATCGGTGGTGTTCCGAACGCGACCAACATGAGAGCGCGTCGAGCTCCACTCCGCACTTTCGCATGCACAAGACCCTGCCAACCACGCCCACGCCTACGCTTCACACTTTGTCTGTTTATTTATTCTCGCAGTCACTACACAGGAACACGCATCAAACACCATGGACGAGACTATGAGCGGTAAGATTTATCCATGATTATCATCTATGCGCCTTGGCAAACCCCTCCACTGGCAAGCTTGGTGCGATTCACAGCGTGTCATACTGGCCAGCAAAGCATGCGCTGACCCATACAACTCTACGCGCTTGCGCATAGCATACGTGGCTTCATTGGCTCATTGGCTGGCAATCGTGATGAAGAGCTGACAATATTTCGTACAGACGCCGTGGACCCTCGCGAGATGGAAGACCAAGAGCAGGTTGAGCACAAGATCATCAACGAGGAATACAAGATCTGGAAAAAGAACAGCGTCTTCCTCTATGATGTTCTCTACGGTCGCGCCCTCGAATGGCCTACGCTCACAACGCAATGGCTGCCAGACAAGAAGCCGTGAGTTGTTCACTGAACATGCTCGTACTATGCGCTCACACAACACAGGGTTGAAGGCACCAACATGAGCCAGCACCGCGTCATCCTCGGCACCCACACTTCGGCACAGGCGCAAAACTACCTGCAAATCGCCCACTGCGAGATACCCGATTTCCGCGTCCCAGACTTGTCAGAGCTCAACGAGGAGCGGGGAGAAGTTGGCGGCCACGGCAATGCTAAACGGCCCTTTGACTTTAAGATTGTGCAGAAGATCAACCATCCGGGCGAGGTCAACAAGGCGCGCTACCAGCCTCAAAACCCCGACATCATTGCTTCACTCTGTGTGGACGGCAAAGTGCTCATCTTCGACCGGACGAAGCACCCCCTACAACCCAAGGGCGATGCCATCCAATTCGAAGCCGAGCTCGTAGGACACAGTCAGGAAGGCTTCGGACTCAGCTGGAGCCCGCTACGGGAAGGACACCTCGTGACCGGTAATGAAGACACCACAGTCAAAACCTGGGACTTGCAGACTGGCTTCTCCAAGGGCAACAAGACCATCAGCCCCACGGCAACCTACACCGTTCACAGCGCCACCGTAAATGACGTCCAATACCACCCAATCCACGACTTCCTCATCGGCACCGCCTCCGACGACCTCACCTGGCAAATCCTCGACACGCGCATGGAATCTCACAAGAAGGCACTCTACCGCAAAGAAGCCCACGAGGACGCTGTGAACTGCGTATCCTTCCACCCCGAATTCGAAATGACCATGGCATCTGGCTCTGCCGACAAGACAGTTGGTATCTGGGATCTCCGCAACTTCAACAAGAAGCTCCACAGTCTCCAAGGCCACCGCGGCGACGTCATTGGTCTGCAATGGCATCCGCAAGATAGCGCAATCCTCGCAAGTTCGAGTTATGATCGTCGAATCTGCATGTGGGATCTCAGCAAGATTGGCGACGAGCAGACGGAAGAAGAGGCCGAAGACGGACCACCTGAGCTGTACGTTTTCCTCACCCCCCATCTCATCACGCCCAACACATCACGTCATTAGACGGAACAGTAAAACAAAACAATCAAGACATAGCAACTGACACGACCACAGACTCTTCATGCACGGCGGCTTCACAAACCGCATCTGCGACTTTGACTGGAACAAAAACGACCCCTGGGTCATGATGGGCGCCGCAGAAGACAACCAACTCCAAATCTTCCGCCCAAGCCGCAAACTCGTCGAGCCCCTCAAGAAAACTGTAAACCATGGAGAAGTCTCGGATTGAGCTCAACATTTATTTTTCCTTCTTGACGTGCACGAAATGACGTGAGTGTATGTGTGTTAGCAGCACAACGCTTCTTCCTGCCCTGCGAGCGAGCTGCCCTCACTGTATGCAGATGATGCTGAGGGAGATGCGTGGTGCCGTTTTTGTAGAGAGCGAGATGTTGGACTTGGATTGGAGAGAAGTGGAACTCGAATATTTCCACATCTCACTCTCAGGTTTTTGCACCCCGAGGCGTCGGAGCGTTTGTCGCATATAAGCTCGGACACCGAGACGGTCGGCACATGTACAAAGCCCCGTGAGCGTTTGGTTTGGTTTTTTTTTCCCAATCAAACGTACAAGTTTGTCTTTTCCTAGCGTGGAGAGAAAAAGTGGCTGGCATGGGTACGGGTTACTGGGCGTTTTTTTTTGGGTGTGTGTAGACATGGTGGTGATATCCTATAGCGCCGGTGTAGGCGCACTTTTCCGGCGGAGATTCTTTTTGCACAAATATAATGTGGATGCATATGCAAGTAGTGCTCTTGCACATGAACTGTCCAATGTGTTTTTGAGTTTTTGATAAGGGATTGTATTTAGTCATGTGTGTGGCTGGCGTACTGCGCCTCCAACACGTTCTTTGTTTTTGTCATGTACAGGGATCTATGTGTATGCTGCGGTTTCTTTGTTTGTTGGAGATTAGTAGAGTTGCTTGTGTCGTGTCTTCAACCCCCCCCCCTCCTCCAAACCTTTCTTAACACAACTACAACATAACACAATCATCCATCAACAGAACTCTCACATATACAACCACAGTCGAGTCATTCATTTTGAAATATTAATTCATAATGTACTTGTAGTTGTAGTTGTACGCTATTCCAACCCAACCCAACCCAGCCAAGCCAAGCAAATCGTATTCCGCACGCTAGACTAAACAAACAAACAACAACGGACGGCTACGCGGGAGAAAAAACCAGAACAGAAAGAGGTATTGCTACCGAGATCCACCAACGCCGAGCTTTCGTGTGTACGGTACGTGACAGCATGAGCAGCGTTAGATCCAGAGAGAGACGCGTCAATTGACGGACTGGTAACGTGGATGAACGCCAAGGGGAAAGGAGGAAACAAGACGCTGCGTATTGAAAATGGTGATGAAGTCAGAAGAGGAGGTCATGATGCGATGGCAGGAGACTCTTGTGGGTGTGAGGTGGTCCCGTCGATAGGTGCGTCAGCCTCTTGTGAAGGTGTGGCAGCGACGACGGGGCTCTCGACACACACGACAGTCTCAGATGGCGTTGAGACAACAGCATCCTCTGTGGCAATGACTTGTTCCTTTTCAACAGCAGGTGCAGCTTCTTCGACGACAGGCGCCTCCTCAACTACATCCTCATCCGCCGCGATGCTGAAATCGCACTCCTTCGACAGCCCACTCGGTTTCTCGATCCCCGCATCCACCGTCACATAGGTACTCGCATCGCAGCCCTCGCCGTAGAACTCGCACGGAGGAAGGTCACCAAGAGGTCTTCTATCCTCCTCCATGGCGTCTTGTACGAGCTCCCTCATGCGTCGACGCTTAGTTGGCTCTTGAGCTTCAGGCTCGACTTGGTCGCTCCCCGCAATGGACGTGGACATGGAGGCTTGTGACTGGAGACGCGCTTGCTGCGCTACTACCCACTCCGGCGGTGGGATGTTTTCCTTGCCGCGCTCCAGGTCCTCATTGAGTTTCTTAGTCTCGACGTCGTCGTCGGAGCTGATGTCAAGCACGGAGGCGGAGTGCTCCATGTGATTTGCGGCGTCTTGTTCAGGCGTATCTTCGTGGATAGCGAAGAACCACGAGCTAGGCATGCTGTCTTCGACCGTGGAGACATTTGGGGTGGTGATCACTGGAGTTGCGGCTACAGAGGGCGCTTTGGGCGTGTACGAAGGGATGCTGCCGCTGAGTGCGGCGTCAATGGAAAATGGGAGACCGCCTGTAGGAGTACTTGTCGCGGAGAAGGAAGGTGGGTCTACGCGGCGGAAAGGCGAGCTTGAAGCGCGGCGCTTGGAGATGGCGTGGACGCGCTTGTTCTTTGGCGAGCCGCGGCTAGTGCTGATGGGTGTTGATTTTGCGGTGTTGGGGGAGGACAGGGCTTTGCGGATTGAGGGAACGACTGGGGTAGTGGTGGTGCTGGAGCTGGAGCTGGAGCTGAGTTGGGAGGGCGAGGTGAAGAGGGAGAATTTGGCGGGTTTGACGAATCCAGCGTCGTTGAAGGTCTTGGACTTCTTGGTGGGCGAGCAGAAGAGTGACGGGTCAATGTTCTCGGAGGAGTCGTCTTCAAAGATGTCGGGTGCGCGTTGGCGCTTACCGGTTGATGCTGTGGGTGACGGCTTCAGTGGTGTCGCGAAGCTGGAGATGGCTGCCGGTCGCGTTAATTTGGGACCAAGGTGGGTTCAGTCATGCGGTTTACCATTCTGCTTGTTCTTCGCGCTCTGCAGGGCTTGGAGACGCGATGAGCCGAGCTCGCCGAATGGCTGGCGCGTAAAGGTGGACATGATCAAGGAGTGATGGCGATGTGGATACAGCGATTGAGATGTTGAGAAGCTCAGGTAGATTGTCTTGGGCGAGTGGTGGTGGAGCGCAAGACAGTGGAGTCGTGGGGAGGAAGGTGGTGGTGTTGGCGCGGAAGGTGCGTGATGGCGGGGAAGCCCAGGCGTGTTGAGCTCGAAACGCGCAGTCCAGTGCTGTCTCGCAACCGACGAAGCGCCACAACAAGAGTCGATAGCAACAACAACAACAACAACAAGTATGTGGATCTCTTCACGTCGATGGTAAGCAAACGTCGACAGTGACAAAGACAAAGGACTCGAGACGACCACCACAAAGAAGAGTAGGTAAAGCAGGCAGAGTGGGTAGGAGAGACAGGGTGGAGTAGCAGCGCGGAAAGTATATCTCGCATACCAGCCAGCACTCAACGCGTACCCGATGCGCCTAGCGTGTCCATCACCCGTCCACATCGCGTCCGCCTCCACGACCCGCAGCCTCGACGCAAGGATTCTGCTGCCGAAACTTGCTTGGGCGAGTCAATGCGCGCGCAAGCATTGGCTGTCGTTGCTCCTCATGCCAATTGCGCCACTCTGCGCGTCTGCGCGTACCGACGTGAACGAGACGTGAACGCCGGGCTCCCTGCGCGTTTTACACTTTCCTACACCGTCATCCCGGCATGTCACAGTGAGATTGCGTCGTGTTGCCGTAGTCGGTGCCACGGACTGGTGAATTGGGTTTGGCGAGGTGGTTGGTGTAAGCGGGGTGCTTTTCATCGGCTTGCTCGAGTCTGCTCAGTGCTTTGGTGGACGAGTTGAGACACGGCTATGCATGCAAGTTGCCTTCCCATCCCAAGGGAGCGTGTTGAGGCAGGACGCACGCGAATTTGCGCGCTCTTCACGTGTAGTCCTGAAAATGTCTTGGTTGAAGCTGGTCCATGTTGTGATTTCTGAAGTTGTCGAGTTGCCCCGCCAAGTCTTCGTCATGGTGTTTCGTTCCTGCTGCTTCTCGACCAACGATCCTTCCATACTCAACTCCACCCAGCAACACTCGTCTGCCGGCTACCCACACGTACACGTCTTCCACCCCAGTTCTCATTCAGATATGTCTCATCAGCCTCATCGAAACCGTTCGCCGATCCGTTCGACCCTGCACCATACCGCTTTCCACTCATCTCGCTCCCATCCCATCCACTCTGGCTCGTCTCACCACCCCATCCATCGTCATCTACGTGCGCTTTCTCGCTGCTCCACCTCTTCTTACTGACTTGGCTGCCATCCCAACCAGGGAGGCTTGTTCCACTCTTTTCACTTCTGTGACTGCGATGGCTACCATGTGTCGACACCTTCCCACTGAGATCGCTCAGTGCCTGGCTCGGTGCTCGACTACTCAAAGTGCTGCGTTCGCTGCCAGATCCAGCAACGCTGATTTCACTGGCTGTCTTGTTCTTCTCGAAGCCATCCCAGCTGTTCTCGCTCGCTGCCTTCCTGGATGAGGACCAGCCGCTGACACTGCTCTTCTTGCTGCCGTTCCAACTGACATCGCTGCCCTTTTTGCTAGCTTCTTTGCGTTCTCCCCAGGTATCATCATCTTGCGCACTGTCGACCCAGCCCACGTGCTTGGAACTGCGTGCACTTTGTGATGAGGTGCTCAGCGCATCTTCGACAGTCGGGGCTTTGTATGTCGAGTATGACTTTGTTGACATGTTGTCGATTTCGTGTCTGCGAGATCTGCGTGTTTTGGGGCTCTTGTTTGAGTGGTGAGAGCTTAGGCTTCTGGCTGATCGATCTTCCAGTTCACCGAGCCATGAGCTGCTCTGGTCACTGCTGTGCTTTGACGGAGCAGTGGATCTGATAGGCGACAGAGGAGGAGACGGCCAAGCACCAGGCGACGACCGCACATGCGCCTCTGATCTTGCTGGCGAGGCAACTGATGTAGCTTCGCGTGAAGGCCACCCACTCGCACCACCAGTCATGAAGAATCCAGTCGGGGAAACCGGATCCTCGCCATCAGAAACCTGGTCCATCTCTTCATGCTCCGACTCCGCTATCGTGGTGAGCGGCTTAAGTGGTGGCGCAGGTACACATGCGCAGTGTCCCTTCTTGCATCGATGTGATCTCCTGTGTCTCTTCTCTTTTCTTTCCCTCCGCGGGACACCATCATCCCTCACCCCCATCTCCCCTCGCCTCTCAGGCGCCCTAACCCACCGTGGCCCCTCCCTCCTCTTCTCCTCTCTACCCTGCCCCCGCACCCCAGAATCAAACTCCCCCTCCCCATCCACAACAATCACCCGCCCATCCTCCCCCGTAATCACAAAACTACCCCATTGCCTCGGCACAGGAACAACAACCATCTCTTTCTCCCGCTCTCTTCTCTCACCCCCGCCACGATCCCTTCGTCCCACACCCACAAGTCCCCTCACTCTCGCAAGATTCCTCGCAATATCCCCACTAACAGCAACCTGCACAGCGTCATTCCACAGCCCATCATGTTGCTGCGTGCGTTTCCGCTGCTTGTAGAAACGCGTGTCGATGGGACCGAAACCTGGTTCCTCCCTCGTACCCGGCAGCATATCTGCGCCATCGTCGATATAACTGCCTGTGTATGCTGATGCAGAGGCGGAGGTGGAGGTGGAGGTGGAGGTGCTATCACTGCTAGTGTTTTCAAGCCAAGAGGTGATTTGAGAGGGGGCGAGGCCGTGGGGTGTGCGTTTTGTGAAGGAGATGCCGTCGTCGATGAAGGAGGGTGGGGTGAGGGCGCTCATGGTGTGTGAGGGGTAGGGCGGATAGGGCAATGTGTGTGGGAGATATATTGGGTGGTGAGGTGCGTGCGATGAGTGGTGTTTTGGGGTGGTGTGTTTGCGGAGGGAGGGGCGGATGAAGTAGCGTTTTGGCTTTGAGGTGGGCATTATTGTGGAGACGGAGACGAAGACGGCGAGGTGAAGGTGAGCGTCGCGAAATCTGATCAATGTGCACAATCTTACTGGGCGATAGACTGCACCAACATTAGATATCGAGTGATGAGTGCGACAGAAGCATAAATGTTTTACCGTGTCACAACACCCGTGCTTCTCATGCCAAATATCTGGGTATCTACCTACGCACCCGCACAACAAACAGCCGTCCGCACCCGCTCCCTCGACGTAGAAAGATCCCCATAGTCCCTCTAAGCAAACAATCCCTACAACTTGGCCTTCTCCCTCCTCTTCTCCTGCTCCCACTTTAACTGCACAGCCCTCATCCTCCACCAACTCCAAATCCCCGCCACCAGCCCCGCCGGCGGAAAAACCCACAGCAAAAAGCTCCACCACCTCGGACTCCTCCTCCTCACATCACCCATAACCCTCTGAATCTCCTTTTCCAAATGCGCTCTATCGCCATCATTCCAGACGACCACGCCCCTGCCCTCCCCCCTCTTCAAACAGCGCTCCGCCTTCTCCCGCACATCCCCCTGACTCACAACGCGATTCCTCGCATCCTCCTCACTAAGATGCGCATCCCTCTCCCTCAGCCGCTGAATCTGAATCCCCGGGTCCGAAACCCCCACCACAAGAATCGTCCCACAATACCGCTCCCACCCACTCTCAAACAACAGGGGTACATCCAGCACGACGGCCCAGTTCCCGCGCAGATACGCCCACACCATTTGCTTGTACATTTCGCGGCGCACGGCGGGGTGCACGATGCTGTTTAGTTGTTTTCGGTCTTTTTCTTTTTCGGGGCCCGGGCCGAAGACGCGGCGGCCGAGGGCGGGGCGGTTTAGGGGACGTCCTTGCGAGGTGGGTGTGGGTGTGGGTGTGGTGGTGCTGGAGCTGGAGCTGGGGGGTAGGAGCAGGTCGGGGGTCGTGGGCAGGAAGTATTGCACGATTGCGTTGTAGCCGGCGGTGCCGGGTTCGACGACTTGGCGGGCGATGAGGTCGGCGTCGATTATGGGGAGGGAGTAGGGGGGTTTGGAGAGGAGGGTTGAGACGGTGGATTTGCCGGTTGCGATGGAGCCGGTTAGGCCGAGGAGGAGCATTGTGAGGGTGTGTATACGGAGATTTAGGTGTGGTAGTGTTCTGTAGTGTTCTGTAGTGTTCTGTAGTGGTTTGTTCTGGTGGTGATGGCGATTGGTGGCCTGGGTGGTGGTTGTTTGGAATGTTGTTTGTGAGGTGGTTTGGGTGTGGAGGTTGCGGGAGAGACGCGGGATGACGTTTTGCGGGGAGCTGGAGCTTGTTTGAGTTACCTCGGAGTTGGAGCTGCGACCTTACACTTCACCCATCACCACCCTTTTGCGCGTAGAAGCACTTGCTGTAGTTTGATAGAGACCAGGTCAGAGTGAGACACTATGCGATTGTACTCCTCATCAGACCTTGAAGCCAGCGACCATTGTTCGACTCAGAGAGCTTGACCAACCTCCTTCGTGTGGCCTGACCTCGCAGAGTATATCAAGCTACCCTTGCAATACAGAGCAGGGACAGTGCAGTCACGATGGGTGCTTCCTTCTCGCTTCGAGGATACCACAAGGTTACACTGCAGGCTCGTATGGCTGTAGGCAGGCTCCCTGGGCGACTTGTGAGGAGGGTTGCTGCTCCGTCCTGACGAAACACTCGACAAACATTCTTGGTTCGTAGAGATTCTCCATCAATTCATCGCCGCGTCTCAGGAACGGCTTCTACAATTGTTACATCATGTTCCGCCTCGCATGGCTCACTTTGCTAACATCCTCAATCACTTCAGCCTCCACCATCACGCTCCAAGGATGGAAGGTTGGCTCAATGGCACAATCTGGCACTGGCAATGTCGTCGACTTGTCAAAGCCTGGTTTCGACACATCTGCCATGTATACTCTCGATTCCAGCAAAGGCACTCTAATGGCTGCTTTACTACAAAGCGAGATCTACGAGGAGCCGGACCTATTCTACTCGGAGAATCTACAGCATGTGGACACCTTACAATTTCAAGTACCTTGGTTCTACCGCAATGAATTCACTCTGGACCCAAGCACTGGACTCAATCGCTACACACTCATCACAAACGGTATCACGTCGAAAGCCGATATCTGGCTCAACGGAGTACAGGTAGCGAATAAATCAACCCAGGCTGGAGCATATACCGGATTGAACTACGATATCTCGGATCATTTACACCTTCGGGGAGAGAAAGAGGTCTTGGTCGTCAAAGTCTACCCCACAAACTACGATCGCGATTTTGCGCTGGGTTTCGTCGACTGGAATCCGTATGTCCTTACCCACCAGTCCTCTAATCCTGCAGAAACTTGTCATGAAGTTCCTTATTTTTCACACTAACATTGAATCCGTAGATACCCTCCAGACAATGGAACCGGAATCTGGCGAGACATGCAAATTAAACGCACCGGACCAGTAACGCTCAGTACCTTACTCGTGGACACACGGTATGGCTCGATGGGGGAAATCGACATCGAGTTGGAGGGTATGTGGATCACAGATAACACTGAGTGGGCCTGCCAGATCAAGTGCGATATCCACAATCCTCATGGCGTCCTTGTCGCGACTCAGAAGGAGTCTTTCGTCCAGCACCCCGATGAATATGCCCAGATCAGTTGGAGGATGGAAATCAAGGAGCCTCAGATATGGTGGCCACGACAATGGGGTGCACAGCCACTATACAGTGTGCAGTGCAGTGCGAGTACAGCTGCAGGATTGTCCGACCAAACGCCGGTTGTCAGATTCGGTATACGCAATGTGACGTCGAAATTGGACACGAGACACAACGACACCACCTTTTTCGTCAATGGAAAGCGATTCCAAGTCCTGGGTGCGGGATACACGTCCGACATTTTCCTACGCTTCGATGAGGAGAAGCTCCGAGCACAGTTCCAGTATGTTCTTGACATGGGTCTGAACACGATTCGCTTGGAGGGTAAACAGGAACATCCCTTCCTTTACGATCTCGCCGACGAGATGGGCATCATGATACTTGCCGGTTGGGAGTGTTGCGACAAGTGGGAAGGATGGAATCACAATTCTGAGGGCAGTGGCGATAAATGGACTGACGCAGACTATGAAATCGCGAGGAAGTCAATGAAACATGAAGTCGAAATGATGCAGGCTCATCCCAGTATCCTCGGCTTCCTGGTAGGCAGCGACTTCTGGCCTGACGACCGCGCGACCTATATATATAAAGAGGTGTTTGACGATCTTTCCTGGCACGCACCTGTCATTGCATCTGCGAGCCAGCGTGGCGCACCAAGAGGTCTGGGCAACGGTGGGATGAAGATGGATGGCCCTTACGACTGGGTCCCGCCCAACTACTGGTACGACAACAAAACAAGGCTCGGGAGCGCTGCAGGCTTTGGATCTGAGCTAGGCGCAGGAGTGGGCACACCTGAACTCGACTCGCTCAAGAAGTTCTTGAGTGAAAGCGACCTGAACGATCTATGGAATCCAGAGAGCAGGGACAAAGGTTTATACCACATGTCCACAAACGTGTCGTCATTCTACACGCGAACGATATACAACGATGCGCTGTATGCTCGCTATGGTATCCCGACGAGCTTGCAAGATTACCTGCTTAAGGCTCAAATGGCAGACTACGAAGCTACGCGGGCGCAGTTCGAGGCGTACATCTCCCGATGGTCGACTTCCTTCGCTCGGCCCGCAACAGGAATCATATACTGGATGCTGAATAATGCCTGGCCATCACTGCACTGGAACTTGTTCGACTACTACCTGCACCCCGGTGGTAGCTACTTCGGCGTTAAAGCGGCACTGGGCGACCTCGAGAGTGCGATTTACGACTATGAAGATCACTCTGTATACCTTGTTGATCGTCGGCTCCCTCAGACTGCAAGAGAGTCATCAGATCGCACGATTGAGATTGAAGTCATTGGCCTTGACGGCAAGTCCATCACCAAGACGAGCACCAAGGCGACTACCAAACCGAACTCCAGTCGTAAAGTCACGTCAATCCCAAGCTTATCTAATAACAAGGAGGTGGTTCTCCTCCGTCTACGCCTCCTATCAGGAGATGAAGTTTTAAGCCGGAACGTGTACTGGCTCGCTCCCAAAGTCGACGCTCTAGATTGGGACAACTCGACATGGTATCACACACCCGTCACATCTTACTCTGACTTCACCAGCCTGAACAAACTAGCTAAAGCCGATCTCGAGGCCACTCTACGGGGCAATGCGTCCTTTCATTTAAAGAACAAGGGAGATGTACCGGCAGTCTTCATCAGGCTGGACATGTTAGGTGGAAAGGACATAATCGTAGTGCCGATAACATGGTCGCAGAACTACATCACGCTTTGGCCTGGTGAAGAAATGGACATTGAATTTTGGACAAAGCCAAGGGATCAGGTGCTTGGTCTTCAGGTTACGGGCAAGAATGTGAAGCCCAGGATGTTGCATGTCTTTCCGCTATGATTGCTTCACTGTGGTTGGAGAACGCAGGTGCTGGACAGGGCTTGTTCGTCAATTTCTTCTCATTAAATCATTTCTAAAAACAATGCACACGCCGCAATCATGAAAATCCTCAGGTCCAGACCTATCACAACTCAGTCTCCACTTCCCCCACCCCTGTCACGCCCATTGCCGCCCACACCAGTGATCCGCGCCACAATCCCGCATGCACCCCACCCACGAACGCATTAAAAATAATCAACGAACCACGCGCATGCCACATCCGCGCCGAACCACAAGTTCCCGCTATCACGGTTCGCCCAGCTCATGCTTGGACATTGCTTGTTATGTCAATCCACTCGGGCGTCAATGGCTGTGGAGCTGGTGGGCGGTGCAATGCGCATTGCACAATGTAAGACGTGCAGGGCGCCTTATGCGGCGCAGTAAGCTGAAACGGGAGGACAAAGAGATTACGGCACTGCGGGTTGCATGAGGTATATAGTAGAAGGCGATGCATGTGCGATCAGGGTGTACGGGATCTCGGTGCTTTTAATCGACTTGGACTTTACCATCCGTGAGATTTGGCAAGACGACTTCAGAAGCGCGCACATCGCCAAACCCATCCACCCCACACACCACCAAAATGATCAAATCACTCCTCCTCCTCGTCGCATCCACGCCCGTCTTCGCGCTCGCGACTCCCCAAAACGAAGCGCAGAAACCTCTTCAAAACGGTCAACCAGACATCATTCACACCCTCAGCGTACACTCCCCTTTCCCCCACCCTCGCAACCACCGCTAACCCACCCCAGCTAAACTCAAACCTCGAATACACAATCCAAACCCCCTTCTCCCACCCCTCTGCAGGAACCTCACTCGCCGCGATCCAAGACCCCCGTACTTTCTCAACCACCTACCCAACCGCAAACCTCCACATTCCCTCCGACGCATCAACAACCGGTACCCTAACCCTCACCACTTCCTCCCATCCATTCTGGCAAGACAAATACACCCCCGCACCACCAGACAACGATGACGATATCCTCTTCTTCCCCCTCACCTCCAACCGCGCATCCCACATCCCCCTACACACCCTCTCCCTCCGCCGCGGCGGAACTCTCAGCATGCCCGTGCAAGCCGCTGCAATCGAT
The DNA here is from genome assembly GCA_025504975.1 of Plenodomus lindquistii. NCBI lineage: Eukaryota > Fungi > Ascomycota > Dothideomycetes > Pleosporales > Leptosphaeriaceae > Plenodomus > Plenodomus lindquistii. Next base: position 492,187 of record JANUWI010000013.1, read on the forward strand.
TTGCAGACCCCGTTTATAACGCTGCCCGGGTCGATGTGGGATGTTCTTGTTTTGGCGACGAAGCCGGAGGAAGAGAACATGCGGGTGGAGTGTGAGAGGAGGGGGGTGTTTCCGGAGTTGGTGTTGGGGACTGGGGATGGGGAAAGGGAGGGGGATATTGTGGTGGGCCCGGAACAGTATGTGCTTGAGAGGGAAGGGGGGTGTGAGTTGCTTGTTAGGAAGGGTGGGGATGAGGAGGTAGAGAGGGAGGAGGGGGAGGAGGGGGTTGTTGGGTTGGGCTGGGCGGCGTTTAGGGGGAGGAGGTTTGTTGTTGATTTGGTTGGGGGGAAGATGGGTGTTGGTGTTTGATTATGGTACTAGTACATATCTCCCGTCATTTCTTTCCCTGTGTATATTACTTGAATGACTACATGAAGCTAGTACGTTTTCAACTCGTTCTTTCTGCTTGCTATATCACGAGGCCACAGACGACAGTTTCCACCCCTGATCCGTCGCCACAAGTGTCACTTTGACGTTTTCTACTCTCTTTTCTAACTCACGTGTCTGGTTGGTAACCCCAACATCGATCATCTGTCGTAAAGCTTCCTGGTCCAGTCCGTGATACAGCAAGTCCAGTGCCGAAGACTTGAAGTCGTGGATCGGAGGTACTGAGTCTTCACTCTTCCACTGCTTTCGGAGGCGCGACTGGTCGTTGCGAGAGTACAGTACCATCCACATGAAGAAAACAAGAAGCGAGCCCACAATGATCGCCGCATAGGAGAGCCATGCCCACCTGACCTGAATGCAGGTCATATTGATGTACATCACTCCAATCGCAGGGTTGCTATATTCGGGATCCGAGACGTGTCGCATGTACGTGGTGATGGCGTCAGTGATATTCGTGAACACACCCTGCACATCTTCCAAAGTACCATTTCCAGACCCAGCGCTGTAGAGCGCACTCAAGCCTTCCGTAGCTTTGTAAGTTGGTGGCCGCAACACTGAGTGGCCAGTGATAAAGCCCGTGAACATGGCTCTGAAGATACTCACTGTAAGCCCCGAGTCCATACTCCGTGTCATAGTGTACATGCACCGAGCAGGAACCGTTTCAAGGGCCTTGCTAGACGATTTTTCTCCATTGCAAAGATCTGAGTATGTGTTTGCGGGCGCTCTCCGACAAGGGTCATACTGCGTGGATGCTGCGAATACTGGGTTCGTTTCGATATCCGAGGTCCACGACACGTTGTATGGAAGCCACCGAGTGTTTTCATCAAACTGATAGCCAAGGTTTTTCAAGATCTTTCGTTGTTCTGGATTGTCCAAACAATTGAGGTCGGCTACGACTATTCGGTACGCCTCTTTTTCGTCTTTGTTGCCGGACAACACATCGCCTGATACCTCCACGACCTCTTCATCGAGGTAACCGGTGGCAATTTTAGCTCTGAATGTTTTGAGGCAGGGATAGAGCTGGCAGCGATAGCCTGTGATTGTCTGATCTTTGTCGGGAATCGTCCGCAAGCCATCCCACCGTATCATGGTGAGCTCAGTACCAAAGTGGGACGCAAGGTTAACAATAGGGCCGGCTTGCTGCCGTGTTCCACGCACCAGCGTCAAGCTCTGCTTTTCGCCTATTGCTAAGGTGACATTCGAGAACGGTAGCGTGACGTTGATTGCGTTGAAGTCCTCATCCGTCCACTCGGCGGTCGTCTCGTACTGTACGAACTTCAATTCATCAGTTGCGTCGGCGCATGAACTGCAATAAGCCAGGGAAGTGTATTCGTCCGTGAATGTACAATTACCGGTCCGACACATGACCTCCGCATCGGCCTTTTGCGAAGCGAACAAGCCGTTGTTGACAGCTTTTCGGAGAAGGCGTGGGACTATGGTTGGCAGCGAGATCTAAAGGTAAAGACATCTACGTTAGAGACATTTATAGTAATGTGCTGTGTGTTGGAGTGCCTACCTTGCCATAGAAGCTGTTCCTTGCGATTGTGGCATTTTCTCCAGTGGTACGCCTTTCACACTGATATGTTTTGATGATTTGTTGCGAGAATGGATCGACCACGAGCACCAAGACCGTAATAATCGCTCCCAGAGAAGATATGAAAGATGACACACGTAGTCGTCCCGACCTGTACTCGTTCTTCTATAGCAAATTGAAAGCTCCCAGAGGGCCTCTGGATGCATCGTCATGCGCAACGAACGTAGATAGCGATTGTGGCCGTGCAACAGCAATCCACTTGAGATGGCTGATCCCTTCGGCCAGAACAAGCCCGGCCGCTGCCTTTAGGATGACCGTGTAAATAGCAATCATGGCGTTCACAGTCAAGCCATATCTCCACTGGGGAAGCGGCTTGTCTTCGTGGACGCGAATAGTGATTACTATAGCCATGAGTGCAGTCAGCGCGATGACGTAGCAAGTTGCTTCCCACCACCACATCTTAATGTATCTATGGCTTCGCCATCGGTTTTTGATGCCATTGTGGCTCTTTGACTTGGAAGAATTTCGCTTCGTACTCGGCCGCGGTATAGACCTGAGCCAGCCGTGAATTCTAGAAAGCCATCGAGGTTGTGACGCGTCGAGGTCGCCCAGTGAGATAGTCGTAGATGAGGCCGGGGTAGAAGTTCCTGGCGCTGGGACGAGGGGAAATGTAGCCGGTGTTGTCTCATCTTGGAAGACTTCTTCATGATCATTGATGTTCAGTGGCTCCAATCGTTCTACCTCATGAGCCTGATTGGTAGAGGTTGAAGCGAAGGACTCTGTGACAGATGAGACGCTGTCACGGTGTTCGGGCTGCAGGTGAGGGCTAGGCATGTCATCTGCACGTACTTGCGCGTACTCCTGATAGACTGAATTCGAGTGTGCAGCTGCAGGATGGTCGTGATTGGTCGACATGCTAATGGACAAGCTTGGGTTTGTGTTGATATCCAGAGGTCTTAGATCCATCCGACTGTGGTACGCTGGTGGTGTGATAAGGAGAAGTTTACCGTAGTGTCTGGAACAAGCGCCGTACATTATACTGCTGGATCAATCGCTAAGGGGGGCTTATCTTGTACAGTAAGCTCAGCCTTGTTGCTCAGCCTTGTCACACACCTTAGAGCCCCGCTTGGAACGGTAGAAGAAGGCAAACGAGGCAGATGGCGCGTGCAACCAAGAAAGGTTTTTGATCGGTCACTTCTCATGTAAGCCACACAAGGGTAGCGACCAATTGCGGGCCAGTTCGTATATTGTTTAAATGTGGTGGGAATGTACGGAGATCCAGTTTCAGCCTTGTGCATCAAGGTATAACCCATGTTACATGTATGTGTTTCTATTTCATCGAGGCCACCATCCTGTATATGTGCTGTTAGTGGAACGGAGGACTGAATATCAAGGTCCAATCTTCTCACTTTGACTGTATATGCTTTGAGAAACACATGGGCGATCATGAAGACGGGCGCTAGAGTGTGAGCAGGCGGCCAAGCGAGGCCGTGGGAAAATCATGTGTCTCGTTGGATCTCTCGATGTCAGACATCATCTTCTTTTGTGCTTGAGAGCATGCTTCTGGGTGTGCCTGTAGATCCCGGAGTCGTTATTCCTTGAAAATCTGGAGTTGCTGACAAGGCCCAAAGTGCGTATTCTCCTACGATCTCGTCATGTATTCTGTCTGAAACGCAATATACATCCTCACCGCCAAAGAAAGAAAGAAGCGTCTCTATGAGCAAAATCATCGATGCGTCGAAGATGAAAGAGCGTCCATCCATGTAAACGCACGCTTACCGTCACCATGCCCTACATCTAATCCTAGCGTGTCGCCTACGCGTTCACACCCAACATGCCATACCTACTCCAACAACCTCACTACAAAATCCATCACATACTCTACTAATCAACCTCAACCCACCCAGACCGCAGCATCCCAAACACTCTGGCAAACCCCCATCTCCCCCCTCTCTCTCCACGCATTCCAAGTTACCGCGCCAATCACAGACGCGACAATGCCTCGGTATCTCGACTCCAGTCCTCACATCACGCAACGAACCCTGGCACTCGGGCGATAAAGCCTCGAATAGCGGGTTGCAAGACCCATAGCTATTAAGCCTTGCTGTCTCGAGAACCGGTATCGTTTTCACGTGGAAATGCTCATGTGGTGTGGTGTGGTGTGGTGTGGTGTGGTGTGGTGTGGTGTGAGGCCGACAAGGCTGTGTGGGCTGGGCGCATAAAGAAAGGCAAGGCGCCGCCGCCCCGCACTCCGCGCTGCCCCGGATCATCTTACTTCTGGCATCTCCACGACTTGTCATTGTGATAGTAACTGCGCTTGTATATCTGCTGCTCAAGGAGAGAAAGGAAAGCGAAAAGGAAGAGAAATACCGCCCACGATGCCATTATTTGATTTGAAGAAGAATCTCATCTTCGTACGTTATATTTTGGACTTCCACTTCGCTGCCAAAACCATAGTCAAGACGCATGGCGCGACTAACACATATGGTATGAATACAGTACGGTGCATACCACCGCAACCCCACAAACATTGCCATACACATCAGCTGTGTGCCCATCCTACTAGCCACAGGATTCATCTTCGTACGTCCCCTCCCCTCCCCTCCCATTCCCTCCCACAGATTCCTAACGCCATAGCCGACAGGGCACAAACACGCCCTCCCTCCCCCTCCGCGCCCCCGCCCTCCTATCCCGCCTCAACCTCCCCTTGAACCTCGGCACCCTCGCCGCCGCAACATACAGCACACTATACCTCCTTCTCTCCCCCAACATCGCAGGCCTAACCGCAACACCGCTTATCATGGGCGCGGCCGCGCTAGCCAACCGCTGCATGTCGAGGTACAATGCGACAAAAGTGAATAGTATAGCGATTGGTGTGCATGTTGTGAGTTGGATATTGCAGTTTGTAGGGCATGGCAAGTTTGAGGGTAGGAAGCCTGCTTTGCTGGATAATTTGGTGCAGGCGCTGTTTTTGGCGCCGCTGTTTGTGTGGTATGAGGTGTTGTTTAAGATGGGGTTTTATAGGGATTTACAGAGGGAGGTAGAGGTGGGGGTGGAGGGGGAGGTGGCGAGGTTGAAGGGGAAGGGGAAGGCGGTTTGATGGGGGGTAGGGTGAAGTGTTAGATCACTTGGGCTTGGTGGAATGAGAACGAGGTTTTGAAGTAGAGGATCTTTTGGGTTCGAGTAGGTTGATCCAACGATCTCTTTCCAATGGAAGGCAGCGATGCGATCATGTACGGCGGAGGTTATGCACAGGTCCAATCCCAGTCTCGCAAGCTTTGCACACATCCTCCACGATATCGTTTCTAAATTATCTCTCAGTCAGCCTCCGTACCTTCTGCATGAGAGAATTGAGCACATACCTGAAGGTTTTCCAAACAAAGCTCAATAACCTAACTGCGATTCGATTCCAAACATCTTATCAACCACCTGCTGCTTGAGATTAGCCAATTTTACCAGACTATGCTGCTGGGGCCTACCTTGATCCAACACCCAGTGCGTGACGTTGCGATTCAGAGTCGCCATAAGTGTCGCATGGCTTATATAAGAAGATCATCGAGCTCGTAAACTCTATCCATCAGACGAGCGCAAATTGAGCTTGACCATGAGCTGCTCAGCGAAAGCAAAACGCATTGCCAGAACATCCTCATGCATGTCTATGATCCTAGACGTATTCCAGTCATGACCGAGATTCGACTCTGCTGTCTTTCTTGGCTCCGTCGATGCATCTGATCCTGCCGTGCTGCCAGAAAGTGATATCGTGCTTGACGCGGCGGATCCGACTGACGCTGCCCTGCGCGTTAATTCCACCTTATGCATGGAACTCTCCATTTGTACTGGCACCGGTACACTGACTAGACTGCCAGTCTTGTGCGGTACCACAGTCTTGTTTTGGGCTACCGCGGTATCCTTTGTTGGAGATGTAGTCCTGTTCGAGTTCCCTTGCGATTTGCCATTGAGAGTAGCACCAGTGTCGTATTGACGCGTGAAGTTCGGAGATTGATTCGCACGTCTCTGTACTTCTGCAACTGTCTGCTCAATTATTGTCTTCGGAACGAACTTGTCCGATCTGCGCAGGGAGGGTGCGTTTTTGATATCGACCATACCGGCCTCCACTGCAAGATGGACAACCACGGTGCAGATAAAGTAAGCGGTTCTTTTAGGCTGACCATCGGGTTTGGGTTCCAGATCGATCTTCCTTTTCTTGCACATTGTTCTGACATGCTGTTTGGCATTTCTGTAAGTAGCAAACGACGGTAGTCCATTTGGCAGATTCCGCTGGACTTCAACAATCTTTGACATAACTGCTTCTGATACCTCCACGACAACATTCTCGGGGCTTGTGAAGGCGATATGCCCTTTCTCCGGGTGATTGGTATTGTCGGCAGTCCTTAGATGTACTGTCTGCGACGGCGGTCCCGTTCCTCGACGATTGTCTTGAATGAGCAATCTGCCGTCAAACAGGGCTCTGCTCGTCACCTCGCGAAGCACTATCCGCTTAAGCCTCTCGAAGAACGGCCCGGAGACTGTCGTGGTGTTGTACTGGAAGCTCTTCAACTTAAGAACGAGCCCGACATATTTCTCCGCTACTTCGATTGTCTGGAATACCTCAGAGTAGGCGTGAATCAGCGGTAAAGCGCGAGAGATGACATCTTGAGCAGCATCTGCATGGCATGTCAATGTACTCTCGCCAACACAAAGTCATCGCCTTACCTTGAAGCGCACTCTCTGATACTTTTGGCGGCATCGTTGCTCTCTTTCCACAGTCTCAGACGCCCAAATCTGTACAATCCCGCGCTGTAGAAGCCGTCACGATCCCAATCAGTCGTGAAGCCGGTGTAAAGTCGCTTTCCTGCCCTCCCAGCCTCCAAACACCCCGTGCTCTAAACCGTGAAGTGAGCGTGAATCAGACTATAAGAGTGAGCGCACGCACATGTATACGCGCAGCTCAGCCTCTCACTCACACGTTCGCGAGATGAAAGGAAATTTCCAAACAAGGTGAGAGAAAGCAAGTAAGCTTGATGTCGTGGAGTGAGAGAAAATGCGCCTTCCATCTGGAAGCAGACTTGTGGCGCCAAGACGTAAACAAACAAACGGTGGATGAGGCAGGAGCGTGCGTAGCAGGATGGCGTGTGGGGGTTTAGTAGGGTGGAACATTATATACTGGTATAATGCTGTAGGCGTTATATGTGAGTACGGGCATGGTAATGAGGGGTTGTACATGTAGTGATTGATAACGGTGTGATGAAGGGCGGGAGGTGGTAGCGTGATAAGCAGCCATGACCTCGTGCTCGCACCGAATGATTGCGCAGAGTGATATTCAGAGTGCCGCTGATAAATTTGTATATTTCCAACATGTATACCTCAGTTTTATATTTACGAGATGATTTATCTCACTTACGTGCTACAATGCACATACACATGACCAACGCCAAACTCCACATCTTCCTTCCATCCCACCAATCTCAAACCTAACAAACCATTTCTTTTTCTCCCAACTCACACAAACACCAATCAACACCACCCACCCTACTCATCCTCATCACTACTCTCCCCCTCCTCCTTCCTATACAAAAAATACTGCACAAACACCCCAGCATCCAAAAGCAACGTCCCAAAGCTTCCAAGCAACCAACTCGCATTCACCGCAATATACGTTCCATATTCTTTCCTCGCTTCGCCGGCGCCACACGTCCCGTCCCCACCGCACTTGGGCTTGTACACCAGGATACTAAGTACATACGTGAGGTTACCGAGGCATGCAAACAGGAAGAAGAGCATGCTAATGCCCTCTGTCGACTTGCGGCGGTAATTGAGCAGGAGCTGTGGGATCCGGGATCCGAGGTATAGGAGGGCGCAGATGTAGCCGCCGACTTGGCCCCAGGTGTTGAAGTGGAGGGGCGTGGAGGGTTCAGAGGATGAGGGTGGCGCGTTGCGTGCGCTGAGGTACCAGCCGAAGACGCCGGCGGCAATGACGAGGATAATGATGCCGGTGTTATAGAGGATGGTTTGGAGGGAGGATTGGGTAGGCTGGGGGAGTGGGGATATGGCGCTGTTGCGGCGGCCTTGGGTGGGGTCGTCGTGGAGAGGGGTTACGGGGGAGAGGTGCGTGCCGTCGATTGAGAGGTAGCGTTCGCGGAAGGAGCCTTGGGAGTGGTTGGAGTGGCGTCTGTCGACGTCGGAGATGCGGGGTGGTTGGACTTGGTGGTCGTTCCCGTTGCCATTGGGGTATGTGGGTCCATTGCGACGGTCAGAAAGGAGTGGTGATTGTTCGCTTGCTAGCGAAGAATCGTCGTCTGAATCATCGTCTTCTGGCTTCTTGTAGTTGTCGCGTAGCGTGAAGCCCTTGTACCAGAAGCATTGCAGTAACAAGACTATATCAGCCAGTGTGTAATACACGGCTAGGATAATCATAGTCGGCAAGACACCCTGGAGTACCGCGCCGAAGATGTTGAAGAAATCGCCAGCAAGCCATACTACAATGAAGACCACCGAAAGACCTTCTGCTGAACCTCGTTTCCAGTTTTCAATAATCTGAGGCGAGAAGACGACAATCCAACATGCGATGCTGATTGATCCAAAGATCTGACTGATCGCATCAATGTCCAAGCGCAATCCTTGCGCTGGTGGAAACATTTTGCTATGACGTATGCAGCTGCAATCCCACGCTCTTTCTAGAAGTACAACACCAGATTCTGGTCTTCGGAGTCCAACAAGTCAACGGAAGCTGGCCAGAGATCCAAAAGACTAGCGGTTTCTCAGTTGTGCCTGGCACCGTCGGATTGGTTGCGTGTCGTTGCGTGACAGAGACGTCGCGAAAGCTGAGAGACCGAGGTACGCGACGCAACCAGTATGTCGCGAAAGAAAGCTTAGAAAATGCGATTGACAGGTAAGGGCTCCCTCGGTATGCACAATTGATGAATTTGGAGGCAAAGGATGCCGAAATGATGTTCAGTGTTCAACTAAGAATGACTGTGCGGATGAAAAGGTCCAAGCAGGAATAATTACCTAATGCCCAGAAATCCGGGGTTGCATGGATGATAGCTCCTGCAAGGAACCGGTCAGCCGCAACGCTAGTGCATATGCAGTGGTAGACAGGTCGCATGCTCGCGCATATGAGGCATCAAAGTTCATTGGCTATGGAGATGGTCCAAGATTTCGTTACATTCATTCAAAGGACAACGAATTGCTCTCGTCAGCCCAGACTTCATCTATAGATTGTTGTCCGTCTTAAATTTGTCCCACGCCTCGTTCAGTGTAGCGAATACAGCTGCGCCAATCATCTTCTGTTCTGTCGTAGCTGTTTGAGAGATCTATCGTTCCAATTAGCATCGCTTCAAGCCAGCAAACAGGATAACCTGGACATACCTTGTCAGGATGCACCTTAGCAATGGCCTTCATGTAAATAATCTTGACCTTGTTCGGCATGACGAGATCTCCCATGTTGACCTTCTTCCATCCTACATCCTCCCAAAGCACCTTGTCCAATGAGCCCAGCAGTGCTCGCAAGTTGTCAGATTTTGTGCCTTTCCATGCGATGAGCTTAGCGTCGACTTGATCGGTAAGTGCAAACTTCTCATCGTCTGCACGATCAGCAGCTGCGTTGGCAGCTTTCATCCGCTTGACGGCTTCAGAGTCCTTTGCAGGACCACCACCGAGATCCGACAAAGCAGAAGGCTTTGGCGCGGGTTTTCGAGCCGGTGCAGGGCGTTTTGCTGGAGCAGCAGCATTACCTCCGCTTGCAGCCTTCTCGCAGCGATTGCGACCTGAGATGCTGATGGCGCCACCCACACCGTTCTGTACAGCTTCCTTCCAGACTTGATGTGCCTCAGACCATTTCTCCATGTTTTCAAGTGCTTCAGCTTTGCGCATGAGCGCTTTGCCATAGAATTCCTTCATGTCCTTATCGCCCTCAACACCACCCGTGGCAATCTTTTCACCCTCACCTCTCGAGACCCCTATGACAGCTAGGGCAGCATCCGCATCAGCGATAGCCGCTTTGGGGTCGCCAACTTTGATGTTCGTGACAGCACGGTTGCATAACACAATGATTGTTACAGGATGCGACTGGGGTAGGGGACTGAGTGCGGACGAGTAGGCGGAATGCGCAGCTGCAAAATCTCCGCGCTTGAATGCCTCCGAGCCTCGTTGTCGATCAGAAGCAGACGCATTGAGTGCGGATGAAGAAACTGGCGGTATGCGACGAGGTGGCGCTTTGGGTCGTGTTGGTATTGGGGTCACAGCAGGGCTGTGACTTTTCGAAGTAGCAGCAATCTTGAGAAATGGATTGTTTGATTGGGAAGGCGGTGGTTGTCTTGCTGATTGTGCAGGAGTAACCGGCTCTGGCGAAAACAAATCGACCTGTGGTTGAGGCGTAGTCTTCTTTCGTCGTGCAGGGCTTGTGTAGGCCTGCGAGCTTTGTTTCTCAACCTCTTCACGTGTCAATCGCGTGGCAGGTCGCTTGTCTAGACTCGGGGGTTGTTGTCGCTGAGCGGGGGATTGTGATGACATACGATCTGGAACGCCGTTTCTTGGTCTGTCCTGTTCTCGTCTCTGCCGTACCGGAAGATCATCGTGTTGTCGGGAGTCTCTTGTGCTGGTTGGTCTGTGGGGACGACCACCAGCTTCCAACATCATGGCTTCGTCAGTGGCGGTCTGTTCAACTTTTGACGATTTGCTCGACTTGGAAGCTACTTCCGCAGCCTGCGCGTCACGCATCCATTTTGGCATGTTCGGGTCCCCCTCTTGGTTAAGATCAGCCATGGCTTTTTGCACCTGTTTACGACCCGTCTTCCATAGCGAATTGGCCGACTTGAATAAGGTATTGCCTATTTCTGACGCCATTTGCGTCACGTCCTTTTCTTGTGTTTGGTTTTCTTGTCGGCGTTGACCAGATTGACTGCGTGCGCCCTCCTCCCGCATCCACGCTGGTTGTCGCCCACCCGTGCGCGCTTCTCTCGAATCGTCCCTGGCACTCGGTCTACTGTTGGCTCGTCTGGGGCGATCCTCAGTCTCATCCATCCGTGATCTATCCTGGCTCCGGTCCTGCGTCTTGTTCTTAGCCTCGGCATGCGCCTGATTCAATAGCCATCCGACCGCTGCTTGCACGTCCAGCCCCGACTCTGTCGTCGCCAGTGCAATGGAAGACTTCTCAGCCGGAAATCCCATGTCCACCAGCTCCGCAACAGCTTTATCATGCGCATTCTGTGGACCTGGCGAAGATCGATGGGTCTCGGCCGACTCGGCCTGTCGCATTGGCGCAGGTTCCTCCATTCTCTGAAACTCGGATACAGGCTTCGAAAGCAAGCCGAGGATGTCGTCATCGTCGTCGTTGGCAGATTTCGGGGGCGCCTGAGATGTTGACTTTTGAGCCATTTGCTTGAGACCAAACATGTCATCATCATCATCGTCTAGGGCTGCAGCATGATTGGCAGTAGCCTGGGGCAAGGGTGTCTGGCGCCTGGACACATTCTGGCTGTAGGATGGGGTGCTTCTGCCGCTTTCATGGGATGGTATAGGAAAGTGGCTCGATTTATCCACGGGTACTGCTGAGTTGAAGGCGGCTAGCAGATCTTCCTCGGTAGGTGACTGTGCAGGACGCTTTGACGAGGTGTCTAGACCAGCAAACGGCTTGTTGATCGTCTTGGATAGCCCAATGTTTGTAAAGGGATTGTTGCTTGCTGGAGGCACACCAAAAGCCGAGGGTTGTGGTGTGTTTGTACTGCCTCCCAATGTATCCCAGTGCTTCGAGTCTGCGCCTCCGAATGTGGTGTCATATTGTTTCCTCCGTTCGGCCTCTTCCCTCAGCTTCTCTTCCTGGATCTGTTTCTGACGCTCCTGCAGCGACAGACCGCTTCCTGGTGCTTTCGTCTTGTTGCTGGCCACAAGACCGGCGAAGCTGTCATTGGCTGGCGTGACAGGCTTCGAGGGGGCCTTGAATGGCTGAGCATTGGCGGGGCTGGCGCGGGAGCTTGAAAGCTGGACGGGGAGCGTGGAGAGAGGTGTGGAGCGGCCAGATAGTTGAGGCGTGGGGCTCTGGCGGAAGGGTGGAATGTTCGTCTTCTGGGCGGGCTGAGACCAGTCAAGGCCAGTCAGATCGTCCATGGCGCTGAGAGTGTGAAAATCGTCTCAAGGAATGTGTATAGAGTGAATTGTCATGATTGTGTTGTCCACGTCGCGACAGGAAGCATTGCACTGAGCTGGTCGCGCTTGCTAGTTTGGCGCTACGCTACACTACAGTACGGCAGCAGCCGCAGGGGGCACGTGACGTTGGCATATGCAGGGTCGAAAGCTACGTACGACAACAATGTGCGGACATGACTTCAACACCATTCTTGTTGAGATGTGCCTGGAGGTTTGGAAAAGTCGTCGTCCCCAAAGCCAGACCCAAGTGCTGCTGAACATGTTCTACAGGCTTCACGTAGGTGATGACGATTGGTGGTGCACATCCGATGCAACGACGCTACCGATGAGGGGACAGTTGCCCTTGAACGATTGTGTGATTAGTGCCACGTTTGCAGATGCATTCTGTTTCTCCGCGATATTCCCGCGCAACAACTTGTTGTGGTCAATGATCTGGCGCACTGGTTTACTTTGCGTCCTAGCATCTGTCGCAGACATGCTGTCAGACGCCGAGCGGATAATCAAGAAACAAGATTCGAAGACACAAGTCCGCCGGCGGCCGAGTCCAAAAGGAATCTGGAATCTCATTGGGGTCAACACAGTGTCGCAGTGGCAACCGAATGCAGGCTAGGGCAATGCCATGCCACCACGGTCATCAAATTAAGATCTGGTCAGTGGGCTGTTTGGATCCATGACCGCGGAGATGGACTGCGGCCAGGCACCAGGGCAGCGTTCAGTCCACTCAAACCCCTGACCAGGGACGCCTTGTCAGGCGCCTCGAATTCATCCATGATTCGGCTTGCTGGCCCCATTTGCTGACTCGGACCGAAAGTCATGAATCGAGTGAGCCGCAGTGAGCGGCACAGTGCCCGGAGCCGCGCTGCTTCCGGCTGTGAGACTGTCTGTAACAGGCATCTCTTTCCTTGAAAATCGTATGTTTGGCGTATCAGACTCATGAACCTGATGTACATTGTGCATTGTAGAATTGGACCGACGATACTCCAGAGTCGGAGCATCTTCTAGACCTGAGCATGGAAGCAAGCCAGCATGGGCGCTGTGATAAGACGGGCTCGACCCGCTTACCCGCTCCCACAGCCGTGGGATTCGCGTCTTCTGGCGCGGGCTCCCGTGGATCCCCGTATTAGCCATGTATCCATAATTGACTCGTGCTCGTGTGCAGGTGGCCGTTGAGGCCTGAGGCAGAGTCTAGACAGTAGACGACACATGGCTGGCTTCGTTGAGCAAATCAGGCGGTGGGGCGGTGAGGCTCGGTGGGCAAATGAATAAGGCGTAACGAGGGGAAAGTCGATGTGTAGGGTTCGAAAGGAGAGGGAGTGGACAAGGCGAGGGAGGTCGGAGGTGCATCTGTGCGCACAATGAAGGAAGGTACTATGTAAGAAAATGGGACCCTGCAGGGAGGGCGCTGGCGTCAGCAATAGGCCGGGGAGCGATTGGTGCCATAACCGTTGGGTTCGCAGATGGGGTGCAGGGTGCTCGGGGCACAATGCAGTTCGGTAGAGAGTTCGCAGTAGACGTGTGAATGTTGTGCGTGCAGGTGCAGCCCACCCGTCTTGCGCACCAAATGCAGCCTAGACGCTGTAGTTTGATATTTGGTGCCGCCTGGTGGTGCAACAAGGGGTCGCCCGCCGCCCGTCGCCTCGCCTGTCGCCTGTCGCCTGTCGCCTGTCTCCTGTCGCCCGTGTGTGTGTCTACTGTGTATGTGCAATTTGCCTGGATTGCGCTGCGCACGTGTACCAGCCCCATTCTCTGCAGTGCAATCCACTGTGCACGCACGCGCTCTCTCTCCTGCTCACGTGCTGCTCACAGCCAAGTACGTGCGGTACTGTACATACATGGCCTAGACGAGACGACGCATGTAATACGCCATGGCCCATCCCTCGCCGTCGGGCGCTTCGGCGTTTCTTTGTCCAGGGATCTCCCGGTAACGCTCCGCAAGCCATTCTGCGCTTAGACTGTGCACTGTGCAGCGACCGGGGCCTTGCTGATCGCCTTTTGGGCAACCCTCCAACGCACCTTCCAGTTCCTGTTGCCGTGGCCGTTGCTGTTGCTGGTCCTGTTCCTATTCCTGTTCCTATTCCTGTTCCTGCTCCTGTTCCTGCTGTGTAGAACCTCTCGCTCCCCCTCTGCACGCCCTGCGCCTTCTGCCTGCCCCCCTTTGCACGCCCGTCGCCGCCAGCATGCGTCTCTTCAACCGCAAGGGCCCCAGGTCAGAGACGTCGCCCAAGGGCAGCATGCCCAATTCGTCAAACGGTTCTCTGAGGTCCCCTGCCCCCACTCCCAATGGCTCCAGGCCCACGAGCTTCCCCGACGTGCCACTGCCAAAGGCCCCCGACCCAACCCTCGACCCAGCTGGCTATCTGCGCAGCATCTATGCCGTGCGCGAACGCTCCCAGTTGGTCCTTGAAAAGGCCAAAAAAAATCAACTCAAGCACTTCACCGTCGACATGACCAAGTTCGCCGACGTAGCACGCTTCGTTGTGTCGATAGTTAAAGTGCGACTCTGCCAGACGTGGCCGTTTGATTCGGAGCGCTAACAAGCTTGCAGCGCGACTATGCCCCCGACTACGCCTCCATTCCTCCTCATGGCCGCTGGCAGCATTTCGAGGTGGGCGGCCGGCCGCGCATCGACCAGCTCATGGCAGCGTGGCCGTCTACCGTAGACAATCAGGAGCGCACACGCCGCCTGATTGATTTGTTCCTTGTCTCGGTGCTCCTCGACGCAGGCGCTGGCACAAAGTGGCAGTACAAGAGCAAAGAGTCGGGCAGGATCTATCGTCGTAGCGAGGGTCTTGCTGTCGCCAGTCTGGAAATGTTCAAGGCAGGCGTCTTCAGCAGTGATGCAAAAGAGCCATGTCAAGTCGACAGTGCTGGCCTGAGGAAGCTGGACCTGACCATCATGGCGCGCGGCCTGCAAGTCACCGACTCGAATCCACTGGATGGCCTCGAGGGCCGCACCAGCCTGCTGCAAAGACTTGCCGATGCCCTACAAGACCAAGAAGTCTTTGGCCTCGAGGCGCGACCGGGCAACATGCTCGGTATGTTTGTTGCCTCCTACCACGTGCTTTGCTAACCCATACAGACTACCTCCTCTCTCATCCCACCACCCAAGCGTCATCAGTTCCCATCATCCCTCTCCCTACCCTCTGGAATACCCTCATGGACAGCTTGACACCCATCTGGCCCGCGACTCGAACTCAGATTGACGGCATCACCATTGGCGACGCATGGCCGTGCTCCGTCATGCCATCACACCCAACTCACCCTTGGGAAAACATCGTCCCCTTTCACAAGCTGACACAATGGCTCACATACTCGTTGATGGTACCAATGACGAAGCTACTTCACGTTCACTTTGCTGGCGCAGAGCTTCTTACCGGGCTGCCAGAATACCGCAACGGCGGCCTTCTCATCGACACAGGTCTCTTGACGCTCAAGCCAGAAGACCAGAACCGAGGACTGGCGCAATACGCGCGCAACGCTCAAGCGACAGGGCAGCCCAGTATGGAGGTCGTGCCCATGTTCACGGCTGATGATGATGTAATTGTCGAATGGCGCGCCGTCACTGTTGGTTTCCTCGACGAACTTCTTGCCGAAGTGAACAGTATGCTAGGCTTGAGTGGAGACAGCAAGTTGAACTTGGCACAGATGTTGGAGGCTGGCACTTGGAAGGTAAGTCTCTTCCTTGAGGTCGTAGAGATTTTGCTGACTCGCAACAGGGTGGTCGAGAGATTGCAGAAGTGTCGCGACCAAACACCAAAGAGCCACCCATCATGATCCTCTCCGACGGAACTGTTTTCTGAGATACCCCTTGCTCAATTAATCTGCATTGAATTTTACTTCTGCCGGCCAACACCTCAAGTCGATGTTGCTGAGCTTTACGGTTATTGGCGCCGAATAGGATCTTTTTACTTACGGCCAAGCGGATGGATATGTACGACACGATTGGTACGGTCGACATATTGGAGGCTTCTTGTTAATACCACCTTGTTTTGGGCTCTTGATTGGACTGGGACCCTTTGGCTTTTCGGTCCTTGTTGTTGGATCTTCCCATTCGCCGCAGATCTCGCGTTTAACGCTTTGGCTTTTTGCTACTGTCGAATAGCTCACGAAAGCCGATCAGACTTTGGTTGTCTATTACTGCTTGATTCGCACCCTGTTCAACCTGTTCAGGACACAAAGGAAGAATCGATATAATTGGCTAGCGTGGCTTAGTCCACATACACACACCTCGCATTGTTGTCGATCGCGTCGAGAATAGCACGAATCGCATGTCATGGTAGATGTCATGTGCAATGTGGAGGCTCCCGTCACGGCTCACAGGTGCGGAGCGGGAGTGCCCCACCTGGACACCGCCAAGCCAGCCCAAAGTACGGCGCCCAAGCTCCAAAGCTCAGCACTTTCTCCAACCGTGTTTACGATACGTCATTTGACATTGGCTTCCCTACGAAAGACATTATTCCAGCCACAAAGTGACGAGCAGTGTCGAACTTTCTTAAGACCTTTCATATTCTGGCAGCTACTGCACTCGCGCTCGTGCAGCTTGTTCCCCGACAAGCCGGCTCGTTGCTGTTCCTCACTGCCGGGACTTCAGGATGGCTAGCGTCAACGTCAAGCGTCAGAAGCAGCGCAAGGTGCTCTTAATGGGCAAGAGTGGAGCTGGCAAGTCTTCGATGCGAAGTATCGTGTTTAGCAACTACG
The DNA here is from genome assembly GCA_025504975.1 of Plenodomus lindquistii. Classification (NCBI taxonomy): domain Eukaryota; kingdom Fungi; phylum Ascomycota; class Dothideomycetes; order Pleosporales; family Leptosphaeriaceae; genus Plenodomus; species Plenodomus lindquistii. Next base: position 508,988 of record JANUWI010000013.1, read on the forward strand.
TCGCAAAGGATGTCCGCCGGCTGGGTGCCACGATCGACGTCGAGCACTCCAATATCAAATTCATGGGCAACTTGATGCTCAACCTCTGGGACTGTGGAGGGTCAGTACACATCCTGTCCACTGCCTGTGACAAGACCTGACCATGTCCAGTCAGGATGGCTTCGTCGAGAACTACCTCAATCAGTCACGCAACCACGTCTTCGGCTCCGTTGCCGTCCTCATCTTTGTCTTCGACATCGAGTCGCGCGAATTCGCAGGCGATGTCATATCCTACGGCGCCATTGTACGCGCACTTCACGAATGCAGCCCTGGTGCCAAGGTATTCTGCCTGATCCACAAAATGGACCTTGTGCAAGCTCGTCTCCGCCAGTCCATGTTCGACGAGCGATCTGAATACATCAGAGACTCTAGCGAAGGCTTCAAGGACACGGTCGAATTCTTTCCGACGAGCATCTGGGATCAGAGTCTCTACAAGGCATGGACCAAGATTATTTATTACCTGATTCCAAACGCTGGCACAATCGAGGCGCTACTGGAACAATTGGCTGAGGTCATTGATGCAAGGGAACTGATCCTGTACGAGCGAACCACGTGTCTCACAGTGGCACACGTCACACGGCAAACAGAGGAGCCGAATCCCTTTACGGACCGCTTCGAGCGCATCTCGAGTATACTCAAGACCCACAAGCAGAGCATGGCGTACGTCTATCCTCATGTCCTATTCCTCGCCAAGAAATACACTGATAACAGTCACAGCAAGCACACCAACATCCCTGCCGGCAGTGCCAACTTTGCCGAAATGCAAATCAAGACCGGCCGCTTCATGTTCTTCATCACACGCCTTACAGAGAACACAAACCTCGCCGTGACCATCCCGCCCTCTGAACAAGTCTTCAACGCCGCCCGCGTCAACATCTTCCAAGTCCGTCCCAAATTCGCCGAACTCGATATTGCAGCGAAGCCACGGCCACCAATACAGCAGGCCTTTGCAGGCTCGGCAGACACGAGCGATTCGACGGAGCGTAATCGGGGCAAGGAACCGATGCAATATGGTGCTGGGATATAGAAAAGCCCAGAGACTCAGCCGAGGATTTTTCAATTTGAGATTCTATGTCGGGAGATGAGCGAAAACGGGGCGGAGCGGTAGAATCAAGAGTCTGGTAGCAAAGACAGTGTGGGGAAAGAGGATCAGACGCCGATCCCAGGGGTTGACGACGAGGAACAACATTCCCCGCTGAAAGACAACGGAGGGGTACAAGACGTGGACGAGTCGCATGAGGCCAGTGTGGGATATGATATACTGCAGGACCTGCCAAATACCACCTCACATCTTCCGCCCGTCGACCGACTCTCACAGCTCACCTCCCGGCCAACCCCCATCAATCTAAAAACCCCAACCCCAGTCTGCCCAGACTCCTCCTCCCCAATCGCCACCACATCCATCCCCTGCATCGCCGTACTGCCTCCCGCGCCACCTCCCTTTCTTCCAGACGCTTAGATTCAAACGACGACTACGACGATGACGCAGGGTTCAGGAGCTGCAAGAGCCATTTGTCGAATAGTCTGAGCCCGGCGTCATTTATTTCTTCACACTCAGACTGGGATGAAATGGGTGCTGGGGCAGGGGCGGTCAAGGCACGGGACGATGATGCGAATTTGAAAGTGAAAGGGACAAGGGGAACGCGTTAATGTAGATATAGAGCTGTGTGCGGTATGAAGGATTAAAATCAGCGGCTCAACACGCTACAATGTATCGTCGAATGATGACAGTTACATACAGCAAGATGCCGCGAAATGGATACAGAATTTAAGATTCTCCATGCGCTTCACTCACTCACTCACTCACTCGTCCACTGTCTATTTGTGTCTGGACATGCGTACGTTGTTCTATCTATACAAATACCCGAATATAAAAACAGAGATGGTGTAGTTTATACAGCTATACGTGTTAAATATCAACACAACGCACATACAGTCTACATGCGCTAGAGAATTGTGCGTGATTGATATCAAGACTTCTTTCTGTTAGTAGTTTTTTTTTTCATCCGCGAATAGTAGGGATGGGTGTGGTTTGTAACGATTAAGTAGATATCACAAGAGTGGGACGAGACGCGATGAGATGAGTGAAGAAAGAGCTGTCTAGTCATAATAGATAGAATCATGTATACCTAAATTTTAGTCTATGTGTTTTATTTTCACATTTGCAGAGTTAGATACGCTTGGTTTATCACAGAGCTGGTTTAGCTACGATTGCTTGCTTATCTTTAAACCGTTTGTACGCAATAGAGAGAAGTGGACATGGAGGGTATGGGGTGTGGGGTGTAGATGTAATAGAATAGTGTAATGGGACGCTTGTTAAGCATACTATGTTTAGTATAAATTGTACGTGGGCAGGTTAGACAGGGTATTTAGTAAAGGTTAAAGTTAAAGTATATGTAGATGTAATGTGGTGTCCAACTTGGCTTTGTCTAGAGGTGTTTGGGGTACGGGGCAGGGTTGTCAACGAGCGGCGTGAGAAGTGAGTAGTCACTAGTTGTCCATGCTTTTTCGAGTAACTAGTGGCTGTGTCTAGCAGAGTTAAGTTTTTTGGAATATATGAGGCTTGCGGCTTCGTTGCTGCCTACAGGGTATTGGCACGTCAGTTTGCATCTATACCAATATTCAACAAATCAGCAACTCAACCTTGACCAAGTTCTAGAACTCCTACTTGTTAAACTTCGACAAGGATGCGGACCAACGTGTCAACCTCGTATGTAGTCTCAAAGAAAACCCTACAGGATATAGACATATCATGTTAGATCCTTGTTTGATTTTAACGAATAGCACCTTCAACGTTTAGTTTGGCAAGACTAAGAAGAAAACTCGGTAAACTTTAACAGGCATCTAATCCGATGCGTCTGGGTATTTCCTATATGCTAAACATGGCGGACATATAGGGTACATCCCCAGCAGGCTAATACGCGCGCGCCGCTCCCAAGACCCCAGCCACAAGGATAAGAGTTATTCAAGAATCGACTATAGTTTGGAGCTTATACTTCGCCGTAGCGGTTTTGGGCAGCAATGCCGCCTGGGCTGGCTAGCCTTTGTGTCTCGGCTCTAGTTCATGAATCTGCAGGAGCTATCGCCTCGTGTGGGTAGAGAGGATCATTTGGACCGGGGAGTCGTGTTTGACATTAAGCTGTCTACCGGGCTTTCGGCTTCCGATAGCGTACCGCAATTGCTCGACCGTACGCGGTTAGTGGTGCCGTAGAGTTTAGCGGTGCGGTTGGGTGAACGTCGGTCTGACGTGCCTGCCAGCGAAAATTGCTGAACCAATGGCTTTGGCATGGACGATGGCACTGGATCATGGTCTATTAGGCGCCATGACAGATAATATACTGCTAGTAGATGGGCGCTGCGCGATATAGAGTCTGGTAACTTTGCTTCACTGGTGGGGACGTCTGACGTCTGGCACAGTAGAACATGAACTCTCCGCAGCGAGAGCTAGCGGCACCACGCTCCGAGGACCAGTTACCAATTTCTCCCGTCAGGCTTTGCTATTCGGATCTCCTTGCGTCTGAATGATGTCCATGGCAAGTATTCAAGCAAGCGCCGCAACTACCAAGAACTGCTTCTGGACATCCCCTCTTCAGAACACACTAGTCGATTTCCAGCGCTCATCACCATTTGCTCTTGCAATCGACCCTGCGAACCATCCAGGCCTGCATCCATTGTGCAACAAAGTTTCCAGATGAGATCCTTGTGACAAGCTGAGTCGACGCGCTACACACCCATTCTTGCAGGCTAGCCTTCTTCATCACTGACCAAAAACGCTCAAGATGGGTAAAATTTGCCCTTCCCCTACCTACTACTCAAAGACTAATGCATACCATGTCTGAATAAGGTTTCGGTGTTTCTCCCCAAGACCAATCAATACTTCCAAGAAAGCGGAATCTATACCAGACAGGACTTTGCGCCAACGCCGGTCATCGAAATATCCCCGATTAACGCAACGAGGCCGCGGTTATCGTCTACATAGCGCGTAGGAATGATGAAGCCAAAGCCAAGGCTCAAGGACACACATGCAGCTTGTCTCACAGTCAAAGTCTCTATTCTCTTAGTCGCGCCAACGGTGCAGAAGGAGGGAGGGTGCAGTGCAGGTATGGCGAAATAGGTTCAGGCAAAGCTGTTGCGGACCCGACTCCTGCAATTTTCACTTGCTCCAACCCAGGTCCAACCATATGTAGATACCCACTACTGTATTGCGCGCGGCGCAGTATCCAAACCCATGTTCCAAGCTGCACCGTTGCCCCGAGCGAATCGATCCTTCCTTCCATCCCACTAGTCTAGCTCCCTACCCTAATCCTCAAACTTCTGCCGGCATCGACAACCCTTTGCGAATTCCATTCATTGTCCGTGTCCGTGTCAACCATGTCCCATCCCCATCCATCGCCCATATCCGCGCCAATCATTTCCTGCAATCCCATTCATCTCGCCCCATTGCACCACGAATTCCCAGTTTTCGTGTCCCAAAAAAGGTTGCAGGATGGGATAAATGATGGCACGTGCGATGCAGACAACCGACGACGCGAACATCATGCGTCAACAAAACGGGGTGCACACGTATACGTATCTCAACAAGGGTCGGCTCACATCGGTACTCTAGGTAGGTAAGCCACAGGTGTTCCCGGCAGATCGACGGGAACAAAACCACATGCGCGGTTTCCGGTGCTCGGCTCGGGTGCTCCGCGATAATGCGGTCGTGTGTGTGTGTGTGTGTGTGTGTGCCTCGCCCCGCTTTTGAACGACTAAGAACCAAGATGCAGTCGCGCGCTGCTTTTACAAGGTGCACGCTGCTGGGCGACATGCTCCCAAAAAATCTAGTCGTGACAATATTCTTCTTGGTGGTTTGTCGGACCAGGCTTAGGACTCTGCGATGCTTTGTGTGACTGAGGGGTTTGTGGGGTTTGACTTTCCACGTAGGTTTTGTTGGCCGTAGGACGTCATTGTTGGTAGTAGGAAAGGGTTCCGTGTAGCTGGTGTACTAGATTGTATGGGGATTGTGTTGCATAAGTGGGAAAGACTAATATATCCTTTGTGTCACCTCCTCTTTGTATTCTGGTGGTACCCGTAGGTAATGCATGAGCAATGATTTTTGCAGCATACACACAGGGTGACACCCGAGATGGTGTTGGATGTTGGAACTCCAATCTTTAGCACAGACACTACACTGCACTGCATAATGCCACATGAAAGCTGGACATGGCAAATGCACTTAGGCATGTCGTACAGCATTTGCATAGGCTTGGTCACAATGCGGATACTTCGTGTTAGTGGGGCTAGGTCCCCAAGCGTACCTCCTTGAATTGCAGGCGCAGCAACTCCAGGCCACTGTGAGATCAATCTCGTTGGTCAGAAAAACCAAACGCTGTTGTGTGGCGTCATCACAACATTTGTGATTGTTTCCGGTAGGATCTTCTTCGTGCTTGTTGTTGTACTCATAGTGGCTGAACCGAACATCTCCGCTCCATTAGGCTATTATGGTTCACCAGCTGGTCGGGAACTCAACCCTAAATACCCAGTCTTGGCGTCCTCAATTATGTACAGTTACAACGCAAACTTTTTGGTCCCTGCGAAGCAGATGTGGTGCCGGCATATTCAATACTGCATACCCCCCACAGTTGGCAGAGGCGACGGATATATATAATGGTGCCACGACAGCAAGGCAGGACAGCCTGCATCAGTGATTTGAGATCAGTCATTGCCAGCCGAGTAAACTATGCCACTTGAATGATTGTGGGAGAACAGGATATCACATCGCCCAGCCGTCACGAAAATGAATGTTGAGGCGTAAACATCCGGAACATATCGCGAACGGGAGATCCGAGCTGAAGAGATTGCTAGACACTCTTTGGCATGTCTGTTTTGAAATTTGAATGTGCTGTACGTATCGTACACACCGACTATGAGTGACCAGCCAATTTGCCGATGACGTCGAACAATAGCTGATCGTCAACTTTGTACAAGATATCATCGCTCCCAAAGGTTGAATCCATGCTTCTGTCGGACTTCCAATAAGGCCTCTGGCTTCCATTACGTAGACTAAGCTGTTCTTGGCCAGCAATCTCTGTCAATTGTCGGATACGGTCGACGATCGCTTGTTGCTGTGATTGTGCTGAAGTCCAAAACTCGACCAGCTCATCCATGCATGGCATTATGGCGTTGATCGATGCTAAGAGATCTGGCAGGGTGGAGGGAGTGCCAGCTGCAGATAGCACGTCTATCGACTGAAAAAGTGCATAATTTGGGAAGGGTGACGAGTAAGAATATTCTGAGGAGGTACCGACCGCGAGACGCCGCTGACAGTTGGTAACAGCTAGCGAATGCAACATGGAAAGCATAGCTGATGAGCTGCGAATAGCTTCTTCGATGTTGCGATGCAATTTGACAACCGACAAAGAACGTATGCGAACGTGACGGTTAAGACGAATGAGAGCTGCATGGTGGAGTGCGTGTATGGAAATGAAGGGTCCTACGTTGCCTTCAACCGTGCTAGCGTCCAGATTTTGAGGGCTGTATCGAAGATTGGCAGGTAGGATGTCGCGCCATGTTGCCAATCTGTCATAAGTCTTCATGTAGAATTCATCGTAATACGTTCCGTAGCCGTGATCTGGCCGGCGAACAGCGCGCGCTGTGAAAGAGAATACCTCGCCATATATGGCCGCTATAAGACATGAGTATGCCATATCCCCTAACAAGGGGGCGTTGGAAGGCGGCTGCCCACCGAGAAGTGTTTCGTTGAAGAATGGTGATTCCGATGGCGTCGATGCCTCGTACATGCTGTCACGACACGGTAGGCGTACGAAGGCGTCTTCGGGGCTGATGGCGAAGAGCGTTCCGCCAATGGACATGTTGTGTCGCTGTTGCATGTGCAGTTAGTAGCGATATTTCCATGTGCGTGGACTTACGACATACCTCCATCAGGAATCCTGACCAAAATGTCCGACGGCAACACTCTTCGAGTGTCAAGCGGTCAAAGTCCAAACTGGGATCTTGCATGCTCTCTGTAAGTTCCTTCACGCCCTCTTCTGTATTCAGTTTGAGTGCAGCAATCGCGCGGAGACCCGCTCCGCAGAAGTCCCAAGCTTCCTCTGATCTGCCAAGTGCAAAGTAGTAAAATGCGAGTAGTAGTCGTGTCTGACAAAGCTGCAGACTGAATTTGCCAAACCGCTTCTCTGCTGCGTAGGATGCGACATCCGTGAATCTTTTGCCCAAAACTCGTTTGTCTGGGTCAGTGGAATACAGCGAGCCTATGCCTAATACGGAATACAGGAGCATTAGGGAATCCAGATTTTTATCCCGACTAGACTCAACCCACGCGAGGAAAGGTCTACGAGGAAACATTCCGTACGTCGCGCGTCCAGCATGTAAGAAGTACAGATCGAGAAGGTGCATCGTGAGTCCCGAGTCTGCCTCATAAGGATCTTGTTCCCATTGGCCCGCCAGTCGACCCCGGTGGAATCTGTGTCGCGGGTCATCAAGACCCTGCTCTGTCATAGATACACTCAAATCCGATTCCACTGATTGTACCGACATATCTCGTGACCCTGCGTTCGTAGGGGCGCGAAAATTTCGAGGCCTGTAGGGTGCGCCTAGATTCCCTGCGTCATGTTTCGTGGGTGAATCCCGCTGCTCATCTGGAGCTTTGTTCCGGTGAGAACCTGTCGAAGGATTTGGACCTTCGAGCGACGGATTCTTATACACGGCCGCGAAATTCGAAGGCGAAGTCTCACCAGATGTGCTGTCTGTGCCTGTCTGGTTGAGACCACTGCTATTGGTTAGTATTTGTCAATTCCTGAGACCTTGAACAGCATGATTCGGGCCGAAGGGGTATAAGTGACCAAATAAGTCAATGCGATGTTACTTCTGGAAGAGAAGAAGCAATGCAGGAAGAATGTGGGCCAGTAACTTACCCTCGGCACACCCTTTGCGATTTCGCACACTGAAGGCATTTTGGATACCCTGGTTCACACTTAATCTTCTTTTCGCGACAAGTGAGGCAAGCCTGGGCAAGCCGCTTTCGAGGTTTCCCTGCTTTTGTAATGCCCCACGAGGGATTGACTGGCTCGCCATCGATAACGGCGCGGCAGTAAGTTCCATCTTCATACACATAGCAGACGCCTTCGCCTGGAATGTCGCGCTGGCCAACACATCGTGACGCTCGAACAGGCGCAGATGAGGAGCCATCGAGCCGCCTCCTCACAAGCCTGTTGGGGTCTCCCAGCTCATCCCGAGTAGAGTGGCTTGCAAATGGCCCCAATGTTTCTGGCGCTGACAAAGGAAGCCTGTAGTCTTTGGCCAATGACTCGTGATGTGGAGATTGTACGTAGTTGTCGCGACGCAGGGGCTCGTAACGACCATGGTGAAAGGCAGAGCCCAATCTTGACGAGGATCTCGATTGTGAGTCGGTGTGGGCGATCGAGGGTGGAGGGCCTTGGTGATACGCTGTTTGGGAAATGATAGCATGTTGCTCTGGGTATTCTCGGGATTGCCGCTCAGAATCATGCCGTCTCTTCAATGTTGGGCTTGAAGATCCATAACGAGACGATGGGCCATAGCCGCCTGGTACTCCGACTGATTGCGATGGTGTATCAGAAGACTTTTTGTCGAGTAGTTCTGGTTCCAGGAGGGTGCGTAGACTCGGTAATTGCGGTGGATTATGCTGTTGACTACTCGGATCCCTGGGACGGTCTTGATGACCAGGAGTGATGAATTCTGGCCGTGACGATAAAGCGTGGATAGATGAGTAGGAGGCATATGACGGCGGAGGACCTGGATGAGAGGGTATGCTAGGCGGACGGCTCATATTGGTGAGCATAGCAATTGAGGTTGATGGGTTTTGATGTTTGGCGCTTGAGGTAGCTTGTCTGTTGCGACACACCTCTCGATCCAGCACATGAGAGATTAGAGATTACAGGAAAATCGAACCGTGTAGATACATCCAGGTTCCACGCACTGTTCCAGACTCAAACAACGATGCAACGAAAGCATCAATTGACGTCCAACGTCGGGTACACGAAGGGTACTTGATGAAGTGGGCAGATGGCCAGCGATCAAGAGCGCAGGTGGGAGCGTCTCGCCTGCTATAGTATCTCCGCTAGAGAGTATTGCAGATGGCAGGGTTCTAGAGAATGTGCCAAAGCGTAATCAGTCCGTGCAGGGCTGACATTGACGATAGCCCGCCACACTCCCGGCTCCTCGCGAAGCGTAGCCGAAGTGCAGTGCAGTAGGGTAGTAGGGGGCAGGGAAGGGGTTGTGTAGGGAGCAGCACGGGAGGTAACTTACATTTACAGGGTCTAGAAAGCTGAGGCGCAGACATGCATTCTTGGCACAGGAGACTTTGGACATTGAATCCGCACGGCTAGCTGACTGGGGATTCGGCGGAGGATCACAGCAATAAATAATAACACCGGGTAACAGAAACAAAAGTAGAAGGACAGCAACGTCCCGTCTTCGGTCACAAGTCGATAGTAAGCCAGGAGACCCTGGTGGAGTGTAGCCTCAGAATAGAGCGACGACGACGCTGGCTGCAGGTAGGCCAGCTGTTTCCCCGGAGGGCCTGCATCAACGGACAGTCAGGGACATGGCCGTGGAGCTTTTGCTGTTTGAGACCCGAGAACGCTGGGAAGGGCCAGGGTTGTCAGCAAGCCTGCCGGAATATTGGCTGCAGATATCGAGTAGCGGCAAACAGAAACCTTCGTAGCGTGTTTCTGGAGCGCTCTGTTGCGCGAGATGCCAGACAGTGCATGAGCAAGTGCTGTTGGTTGTGGATGGCTTGTCGGCACCGGCCCTAGAGAGTGTAGGCACGGCGGGTCGCATCCTTAGTAGCTTGTCAGCCGGCTTATTTCATATTATACGACTTTTTGCTCCGTCTCAGGACAAGCTCGTGCCTTTTCAGGTAGCGAAACTGTATTGTAACTTGGTTCACGAATGAGCGTTGTCGCGGTGTAACACTCGGAGGCTACAAGGATGCGAATCGCTGTAGACACACACTGTAGATCGAGACCAACAAGAGCTGGCCAACCGTGTTGCTAGCTAACGCGCTGATGACGGGTGCAGATCATGCACGGCGGCGTGGGAGCGGAATGCATTGGCCTATTTTGCCGGCAAACCTTTCGCTGGACCTTGAGTTGGATCTTAGCCCGTGAAGCAGTTCCGTCCAATGAGCGTCGTCTAAACTGAGTTCAAGGGCAAGAGCACGGTGCGGCCTGTTCTCCGCAGCGACCGTAAAGGATGCTTCCTCGCGAGAGAGGCATCAAGCAGCCGCCTTGATCCCAGTGGCCCAGGACAGACAGCTGCCGGTCTCAGACCATGACCAATGGCAGTCGTCTTCACTCAATGCCCACAGACGACAGCCGGAACGCCGATGCCAGCGCTGTGGACTGGGTTGCTGTCATCAACAAAGTGGAGAATGAGCGCGTGCGGCGCAGCTCTAAAGCAGCGTGGAATCCGATCGGAAAGAGGGAACGAGCTCACAGCAGCCGTTGAGCGATTTGAGCCATCTCGATTTTTAGTGCGGGATTTGACCCTTCCCGGGTCCCCTAACGCGGCACGCCTCGGCCTTACGTGCATGGAGCGAGCTTGGCTGGTGCCGAACGCACATGGGGCCTGACGGTCGGACGCCTGCGGGCTTCCGACGTGATGCGTCCAGATTCCAGACTCGTAGAGTACTTGTACCTACAATGTACTGTATCTACGGCAGGGTAGAAGCTTTGCTAAGAGGCGGCATAGCTGCATGTGACGCTAGAGTCAACACAGCGTACGCCTTGAAGACCGACTTGTCGACATGATTCCATATCGGCAATGTGCTGGGATTGCAGTCAGTCAGTCCATGCTGCGTCCCTGGCGAGGAAATGATTGTTCAAGCGGACGGCGTGGCAGATGGTAAGGGCATGGCCCTTGGCGCAGGCACGAGCGGATTGGTGGTGCAGTATGGGATTCGGCAGGGACGCGGAAGTGGAGTGAGTGCGCTTCTGCCCCCGTGACACGCCAAGCCACTTGCTTGCGATAGCGCCAAGGCAATCTCGAAGTCTGCAACTGCAACCTCGTCGTCAGCCATCACAACAATACGTCGTCATCGCGACAACGTGCATGCAGCAGCTTCCTTCTTCCTAGTGTCCCAGCTCTAACCACATATCATACAGACGCAGGCATAGGCTCGCAAAATGCCGGCAGACGCCAGCAACGAAGCGCGGGCGCGGACATTGTCGCCAACTTCCGACGCGCCGCGTGGTGACAGCACTGGCCACAAGGACAGCAACGTGTCACCCGCACCGGTGGTGGAGGCAGCTGCGACAGAGGGCAACGGCAGTCCGCCCCTCCCTAATGAAGAGGCGCCTCCACTGCCCGATGAGCCACCTCCTAGTGAAGAGGATGATGGCTGGGAGCCCAAATGGGACTACAATGCGGGTGCTTATTACTTCTTCAACAACAAGACTGGAGTGTCACAATGGGAGAATCCCCGTGTCCCTACGGCTCCATCCTTGTACGGCTCGTATGACAGGTTTGCTAACTATCATCATCTCCTTGTCTCCTTCACAGCCTAATACGTGGACCTTACAGGCAACTCAACAGTGGCGCTGCTTCTCTACCGACATCCTCTGGTGCACCGGGCACCAGTTCTCCACCCAGGCGCAGGTGGGGGGGCTACAACCCAGCTATACATGGCAGCTATGATCCTAATGCCGATTATGCTCGAGAGGCTACCAAGGAGGAAGAAGAGGCCGAGCAAGCCGCTGCAGCTGCGGCTGCCGTTGCGGCTGGTCTACCGGTAGTCTCTGGACAGGACTACACCGCCACTGCGCAGTTTAACCGTTTCACTGGCAAATTTCAGCAGGCTGGCATGGGCCCTGAGATGCACAATGACGAGAACAAGAGCAAGCGCCAGATGACCGCTTTCTTCGACGTGGATGCGGCCGCCAATAGCCACGACGGCCGCAGTCTAAAGGCCGAGCGTCGGGGCAAGCAGCTGAGTAAACAGGAACTCAAGGCTTTCAAGGAGAAGCGTCGTGGCAAAAAGGAAGAGAAGCGACGTGCTTGGCTCATGGATTGATCACTGTTGGGCGGTAAGACAAGTATACAGTAAATCATTATCTCCACTAATGCAGATTAGGTATTAGCAGCAGGTTGGAATTTGAACATGTTTGCAGGCGTTTAAAGGTAGGACTTGATACCCATCCTGGCTCTTCGTCCTTGGGTAGGGCATCATCACACCGGCGTTGACTGTCCGGTGTTCAGCTGCACACGACTTCTATTCAATCCGTAATATGGCGGGTCTGTGTCTGATAGTCCACTTTCCTGGAGTGTTTGTAAAAGGTTGTCTTCCTAGAGAAGATGTCTCCACATTTGGAACCCTCTTCACTAGCCGAGCATTGGCGTGGTTCTTCGATATGCTCATGTACTCCATGTAGCAACCCTAGTCTATTACTCTTCTGCCAAATTCGTCCCTCATGGCCCTTCCTGTGCTTGTGTGTCGTCATCTCACTTTCGAAGCCTGCAGTCCCACTGTCGACTTCAGTTGACGTACGTTTGTACCAGGCGGAGGAGGCCCGTGCGATATGTTGTTCGGTAAAGTAAGCATCCGCAGGGCCTGGTAGAGTCGACTTCATGTCAGTAATATAAACATATTACAGTCGACATAGCCGTCCCGCTCAACCATCCTTGGACGCATCTTGCTTGGTTGTCATATCTTCCATCTGCTTTCTTACACCTTCCACGGAGGACCCTGCTGACGAACTGCCCTGCGCCGTGGCTTCCTCATCCGCCGCGCCGTGGCCGTCTGCATCTTCCATATCCTCGTCCCCAGCAGATCCTTGGTCTGCCTGTCCAATGCCTGTTTCCAATTCCTCAACGGCCCCAAGCAGCCAATCGACCACATTTCCCTTATCGTTGACTTCTGCCTCAAAGACCGCGTCGTGTCCTGCTTTGTTGATTATGGTCACGTCGGCGCCTGCTTCAACAAGAACCTTGACACTTTCGAGGTGACCGTTAAGTGCAGCCCAGTGGAGCGAGGTATTCCCGGCATTGTTGATAGCGTTGATGAATGCGGGTGCGGGTTTTTCGGTACTGGATGCGAAGAGTAACTTGATGACATCTATAACGGCAATCAGATATACACGGCACTACCCCGAAGTCTGGAGCCACTCACCTGTGTGTCCATTTGCAGCAGCATAATGTAGGGCACTGTTCTTCGAGTATGGATCAACGGCTTTTGTCAACAACTCTGGTTTCGACAGTTTCGTTTTGTCTGACACTTCCGAAAGGAACGACTCCAGCTCGGCCACTTCATTGGCACGTGCCAAGTAGAGAATGTCGTCAATCGTTTCTTCGTCTAGTCCTGCCATAATTGTGTATCTGCTTCGAATTTGCGACCAAGGCGACGTCGCCTGTCGCAAAATATTTTTGTCAACGCCCACCCGATTAGGAAGGCGGGGGCGGGGTCGTCATTCTAGCTGCTTTCAATCTAGCGTCGCGCGTTCATCCGACATCGTCATGGCCCGCTTTGTATGCATTCACCCTCAATTTGCACACATCAACGCTATCAATCGACTGTACGCTACACCAAACAGGAACATTTACCTTCCAATCGTTTACTCCCGCGTCAGAATGATCACATCCCTATATACGCATCCTAGCACCAGATCCTGCGCTAGTTCTGCGCGCCACCATTGATTGCACACAAGCAGAGCAGTGTTGTATGTCGTGCATCGCAAGTCAGACACACCACCTGATTCGCTCATGACCTGATGGCTTTTGTGCAAGCTCTAGCGGGCTACACCAGGATCATGATACTACTAGGATTCTCTAAGGCTCATCCCCGCACTAGCAGCTGTTGAAGCGTGCCAAAGATGTCTGCTCCGCAACCTGACTCTGACATCACATACATGCATATCCCAATCGACCTGCTGGAGCTACAGGGTGTAGACACATCGGATTACATGCCTGTTAAAGTTCAACGAATCATTTTCTCAGTCTCGCTGGATGCTGAATGTGCTATTCGTCAAACTTTAACAAGGGTTCAATCCGATGTGTCTATACCCTGTACGTATGCGTTCGACATACATCTCTCTTAAGTTGGCAGAGATCTAGGTTGGAAAGCGGCAATTCCACGCGAGCGCATCTTGATTGTCATGCTCCACAGCAGACTCTCTTCATCTGGCTATACGATGTCGGCTGCGGCACAACAACCCAAATAGACTTGCTGCCCAAGCTAGGCTACCTTGCTGCACGTTGATCAGTCCGGAACAAGATCTCCTGCCCTCGCAATCCGGCTTTGCCTTCCTTCAAACATGACGGTCGATCGATCAAGACCAGGTCGCGAAATATTGTCGCAGCGGTATCCCGGTAGATTTCAACCATTCGTCTAACCTAGTTGCAGAAATTATTGGTCTCAACGGCTGCGGTCCACGAGCCAGGTTCAGGCATAGTACTCCGAGATCGACATGTCCTAGACGGCCATATTGGGCCTGAGGTTTTTGATCATGTCTATGTCTGCCTGAACAGCGAACGGCAATGGGCGGTGAATGCGTAGTCTACCAGCACCAATGTACCACCAAATTCGAGGTTGAAAAGTCATCTTGTGAGTTATGCACCATCGACTCAGGAGTTCAACACAGCTACGGGTTGGAAAACATACACGATATGTATGTTTGAATCCATCGATCTGCGCTCGTGCACGATCGAATCCTTCCATGGAAAAGACGTTTGTGAGCCATTCGGAACGCAACCGAGCCAATGCTTAAGCCGAATGACAATGCATATCAAGCCGGCTATGGTTGCTGCTAACGGTGTCCCTCCTGCAGGTACGCACCTGGCTACCCCTCACGCTCAAATTCGCTTCGGCCCGTCTGGATGCCCCGGTCTTTGCTGCGTTGAGATGACACCTGTTGGAGAGTGTTATTGCAACTCAGGGGTTCGATCTTTATCCATGCAGTAGGTAAGAAGCAGGTCATGTAGCACACGAGACAGTAAATGTCGCAATTGTTGCCCGTTGCGGCAACGTGCTCTCTGCCCGATACCATTGCGAAGGACCAATGCTACCTAATGTGTACAGATTGAACGGAAAGTCTCCTAATCCTCAGGTTCTGCAAGGATGACGCCTTCGCGCCAAATTCACATGCGGACATTCACTACAGAGATCGTACCACTGCAATCTAATGGTACATATTCTCGTATTAGCAGCATCCGCTCCGTGCCATTTCCCATTGAACACGTACGCTGAAAAGAGACAGCACTTGGGCCCGGTCGACGCCGCTTTGTCGAAAATGTCATTACTGTCCCGCCTCCGATGCTAACTTGATGCTCCGGTCACCGCGCTACTTACCCCGCCTCGCCTCCAGCCCCAACGTGCCCGAAGGGTGAGACGCACTCGTAGCCACTCGCGACGGGCCATGCCACCATATCTGGTAATGCGCAGCGATTTACCGAATCTTTGTTTCGACCTGCCGCGTCGCCCGTATTCCATACGCGCAAGGGCTACGCGGTCATGCTACTGGGATTTGCTTTCGGTTACACTGCCGTGCCCGATGAGTGCGTTTACCATGTGTTTGGGGCTAGATGACGGCTCGTCCCCGTGCTCACAGATGTCTCGAGATTAGGGTTGTAAAAGACATGGTGCAGCAGATCCTGGCGGAAGGGGATGCTGGTGTTACTTGCTTTTGATGCGATGTCGATTATGTGATCGTCACCGAGACGAGGTGTCTAATGTCGTCGGCTCTAGCCTCATGGGTCCTGTCTCGCCTCCCTTCTCGGGGCTCGCTCAAAACGCGCCTTAGCCGGGCAACTGCACTTGACACGCAGAGAACGTCTCACTACAGTACTGCATGAGTGCGAGTTGGGCGTCTAGCATCCTGAACACGGAAGGTAGTCTCTAAAGCCGCCGACAAGGCATCGTCGTCCATGGATTGAAGATCCTATCCCTCCAAACGTCCATGGAAAAAAGCAAGAAAAAAGAGCGAGGCTGGACTCTGGACCCCTTCTTCGGACAAAGCCAAGACCACGAGAGAGCCCGAAATCATTTGCGAACTTTCTCACGGGAGCACAGTCGAAAAAATCCTCGAATCAAGAGTCCAAGACCACAAGATCAAAGGGCCGTTTTTGATCAATCTGCTACGTGCAGCGTGGAGAGGACCAGAGGTGAAGACAACATGAGGCTGCTGGGCAAAAGTAACCAAGCGTTGCCGACTCCAGGTGAAACACGGTGATTTTCAGTGATCTACAGTGATCCACAGATGGGGTACTATACCCTCGACGGCCTGCGTAATGACTCCTCGGGCTAAGCGAGACTGAGAGACTTAGTGTTGAGGACGCAGAGCTCGGGGAGACAGAATGCAGTTCTACAGTCAAGAGCAGATTTCGGTCACTATGTTCATGGCTCAAGCCTTACCAGCCGTGCGACCTATTGTGTATGTGTGAAGTGACATACTCTGAAGGCGCTTTCAGTATTGATGCCATGAAGCACTTGCTGCAGACAAGCTAATCGCTTCTCCTTCCAACCCGGCCGTCTGCCAATGAATCTTTCTTGTCACCTTGGACTTGGGTCCCTCTCGTGCGCATCGTCACGCGGCTGATAGAACAATCAATCCTATTCAACGTCGGCATCTACAAAGCTGTTGACTTGTTAGCTTTGATATGGAACGACTTGCGAAACGCAGTGAAGGGAGCGACCTCCCAATGAATTTGACACGATGCTAGCCGTTCATCGATCTGAATGCACACCGCGCATCACAAACTAGACACAGTAAGTTAAGACAGATAACTGCTGCTTTCGACAACGACGCTCGTCCAGCTTCTGTGCTGAACGTCGACCCCATCTTGCGGTATTGACCTAAAGCTGTCACAATTGCTACCCTGTAAAAAAAAAAACCCTTCCAAGATTACCTATTATGATACACTTCTGCACAGCTGCCAGACGCCCTCAGCCCATCGCTTCCAGCCTCTCAGACCGCCCCACTATACGCGACCTCCACTCGATCTATCTGTCTTAACGCGGCCTACTACCCGAAGCTCCCAATCCTCGCAACCCAGCACGATCACCACCTCGACTCGCCAAAGGTCCGCGCACCACAGGCCCGATATCATCGCCCTGTCCTCGTTCATCCCCGCGCACCCACTCAGTTCGGCACAGAGGACATTGCTTCTTGTTCTCTGGGCAATCAGTCAACATGGCCTCAAGACAGTTACGACCGATCATGTGTTGGCAGCCGCGGATACGCTTGATACGGACGCAGCCCTGCAGGTGGCAGGCCGCTGGCTCAAGGCAGATTGGACATTCGGTGTTGGTTGCTTCGGCATTGGAGGGTAGGGGCTCGGTGCATCGAGCGATGAATGCTCTGGCGCGACTACCGGCTGAAGCACGAGCATGGAATTCGGAGGCGGGGGGAGAGAGGGAAGAGGGAGGTGGCGCCGTTCGCGGGACGTGAGATAGAGAAGGGACGTGGTGTCTGGAAGATGGTTGAATTGTTCGAGAATGGGAGGAAGAATATGGTACTTGGGCTGAGCGAGGACCATTGGGGCGGATGGTCGTATGGTTCATGGAGTCATGTTGAGCCGTACGAGGCTCCCAGAATGACGATTCTGGTGGTACCGCGGTTGCATGACAACCCGAATGGGGTGGACGGACAAGAGTATGGCGTGAACTGGCATGAACGGTTGGACGTGAACCCTCAATTATGTTGTCACTCATGAATAACCAACGACTATCGACGTTTCTGTCCACCTGAGTATTTCGGAAATCGTCTTGCGTAAATGTCGTCTGAACGGTCGACATGTCCACACCGTGTCGATATCTTAAGGTGGAGACAACAGACTGATCAAGCGTGCGCATATCGCGAGCAAACACCGAGTGGAAACTGCGCAGCTCACGGAGACTCGCACACATCCCTGGAAGACTTTGCTCAAGGGCGACTTCGACCTGTCGTACACTACCATGTCGGGCAGGCATGGAATGGTAATCGTACATAGGGAATGAGTGCTGATAGTTCGCGGGACTCCAGCCGTTCAAATGGCCGCTGTTGATCCAAGGAGCCATGTTGTTGATAGGCCGTTGTGAGGTCGGTCTAAGTTTGTTGGTCAACTGGTTGTGGGCGTGCTTTTGGTAGGAAAATAGATGGTACGAGGAGGAAAAGCGACTGGAGAAGAGGCGGATAAGCTTAATATACCGAAGGTCCTGAGCTTAGTTCCTAACGGACGCGCGAAGCAGTGGTACTGCGGCGCAGTGAAATGCCACGAGCTGGGTATCCCCATACACTTGCAGTTCGCAGAACTTCCTGGAGAGTATGTTGTTAGCCTCTCATTTGACGGTGTTAATAGGAAGTAGCAATTACTGCGAGACACCTGATTTGTACTGATGATGGCGTGGAGTACATCAGCTGCTCACATCACATCTTTCACTCTACTCATATTGCGACGGTGGCCTGACGTAACTCAGTGAATGACCAAAGTATACCATCGGGACTCAGCAGATGAGGCTAAAAGTATCAGGATGTAATAGAATGGTTTGAAGACACAGTGATGTGAGGGGGTGGAGATAGCATAGTCGCTTTGGTAGCAGTTGTGCATGCAAAGCAGTTGCCTACATGCGCGCCAAAGTCTTCCAACGAAGAGGTTTGTTGTGATAAGACTAATAGAAACGATCATGAAGTAGCCTTAGACTCGTTCTCCGCCAATGTATCATAATATGGTAGTCGCGAAGCTCTCAGGAAATAGCCATTGATGCATTGTCTTGACGAGGGATGTAGAGTTTGAAAGCCGGAATGATAAGAACGGGTCCCGATATGCTCTGAAGTCTTGATATATTCAAGCGTACATCTACTGGTGTTGACCGTAGAGGTTTGTGTCCTCCATCCTGCTTCAAAGCGTTGCGAGACAGACTTTAAGACGCCGCGGCTAATGCGATGCCACTGAACGGCTGAAATGTACCAGTCAAACCGATGGACTTTCGGGAAGGCATTCTCCAGACACCGATTGGTAGTTTAGACAGCCATCCACTATTTCTTTCCCTTCTTCTTACTATCGGCGTCTTTCCCGTCCTTTGCAAATCCTCCTAATATGAGGGCCTCTCTTGAAGTCGTATTGATAATGCGGAAGCGATCAGGTCCAAGCTGTATGCCACCATACCACCTTGAGACCAAGACCATGACGTTCCACACGTCCATCAGCTGCATGAGATGCAGCATGCGCGATCCTGCAGCAGTTTCGCCATCATCGTCACAGTCCTGATAGCTGGTATCGTTTGGGCCTTTGATGCGCCAAGCAGTCATATTATGTGTTGCCTTGGCGGCCTTCTTGTCTGTAGCCAAAAGATGAGCGACATATTGCCTAGCCTGTGCTGGCGACGAGACTGGGGCAACTCGTGCTATGAATGTCGACTTCTTCTCCACAAATGCGGGCCCAATGATCCATGGCGGCTCTGGACCTAGATCGATGGTCGGTACAGGTACATGGCTAGTGAGATCCTCTTCTACTGACAGCTCTTCAGATCGCTCGTGTAGATGTATTTCCCCTTGCTCTTCTGCCCTTTCCAAGACTTCTCTTGATTCCTCGAGGAGGTCGTAAATGCATGCTTCGCCCGGTCGATACACCTTGGCCAAGACCTCCCTGATGACATCCACGGCCCGTGTGCCCATACCTTTAGGGACATCTTGACCTACAGACTGGGTGCCCAGGATCGAAGGTGGTGCATCTGGATAGTCTGATGGAAACTCGATGCGAAGAGTTACTGATGGCAAGGATGGTAATTGAAGGCTGTAGACCCTTGTGTCTGCATCAACTACAGCAAGAGTACCCTCTTCGAAGATGGAGTTTATGGACGTGAGTTCGTCCTCAATTGCATCATTCGTAGTCATGATTGAGGCAGCCGTGGGGAACACGGAGGGCAAATCTATGCGGAATCCATGCTAGGTCTAGCGTCGCACAGACCGCCAAACGATTAGAACATGGGAGGTCGCGCCAACTTTCTTTCTCCCTTGTCCAGCACACCAACACCAGCAGCAGCGACGACTACACGTCGCACTCATGGCGCAGAACGATGATGCAAAACGCGCAAATACCGTTGTTACTATCGCGCAGCTCAAGTTCAAGCAAGCCCTTAAGAAGGAAGATCACGAGGCTCGACTGCCACCAGTTCCTCTCGAAGCTAGTTCGCAATTCTTCAGCAATGTTGATGCTGTTCTCAATCAGAACACGCGCGTGAATGTCCAGGTATCCGAATATCATGCCATTGATCACATGTCCTTGGGAGCAGACTAATCGCCGTCTGTAGAAATGCACAGAGTGGATTGTCAAGCACATAGCTCCCTCCAAGGCCCGCATCCCAGTCCTCGGTGATTACTTGGTCTCTATCTCCAAGTCAATAGCCGTAGACCAGCACACAGGGACAGCGACGAAGAAAGCAGCACGCAATCGCTTTGATCTTTTGCTGATTGTCAATGATGTCCTCCATACTGACACATTTCATTCGCGCAGCACAGGAAGGAAGGGCGTTTTCGGCCAAGAGTGCGCGCCATTTACCACAGAATTGGTCGCGCTAGCTGCAGCATGCTCCTCTGAGAAGACATCGCCGGCCGAGAAGAAGCTGAAGGGTCTGCTCAACTACTGGGCAGTGAATCGGCTCCTTCCTGCCGAGGATCTCAAATCTTGTCGCGACAAGACGGAGGAAAGCTCACTGCTTGCGCAGGGCGTTGCGCCTGTACGGAAGCGCAACTATCTCCTGCCAGAATATCACGGCGACCGAACCGCGCCATGGTCCGACTTGCCTGCGTCATATATGCTCGAGCAGATGATCAAAAATCCCCAACGACCGATCGACCCCAATCGTATCAAGATCGCAAAGCTGGACAAGAAGCCTGTCTCTCCGCATGTGCGCAAATTGCTTGACAATTTCTTCGAGAACATCGACCTCAAGTACATGCCCACTGGGGACAATCCAACAGGCGAAACGGACAAGTACAAACTCTGGTTGGATCCAATGGGCCAAACTGTGAAGCGAGACAAGGAGACTGGCGAAACCGCGACCGTTTGTAACGGCTATGGGTGGTCCATGAAGCTTTGCCAGGACATGCAAAAGCATGGGGTTCCGCAGAACATTAAGATAGCCCGAGAGGACCTTGAGCGCATGGAGGAGCTTCCCGAACCACGGGAGATGCCCCCAAGACAACGCGACGAGCGAAACATGTCCGATTCACCTCGACATCGCCGATACTCGTCTTCTGATTCCGAACGCAGGCATGGGCGCAGTCGCGATCGACGAGGCTACAGGGGACGTTATGACGGCCACGAATCGCGCACGCCGTCAAGGTCGCGCGAAAGGAGATATGGCAGTCGTCATCGCTCACCGAGAGACCTAGGACGAAACGAAGATGAACGGGGCCGAGGTAGTGAGGATAGGAGATCAGACCAGCCACGCCCACCACCTATACCGTACGGCAGGGAGTCTTCGCAATCAGGCTCGCAATGGAATGGATCAAATGCTCCTCCACCCCCGCCCCCACCTGCGAGTGGATCCATCAACTTTGTGCCACCACCGCCGCCTCCACAAGCCATGCCTTTTCCAAACTACGGGCAAGGCTACTCTCAGCCTCCCCAACCGCCTTACAGTGCTCCTCATTTCCCACCTCCGCCTCCACCTCCTGCGTCTGGCATGTATGGGGGACAGTACCCAATGCCGCCCTTCATGCCGCCTCTACCTCCACAAGGCTTTCAGGGACCTCCGGGCATCGTGCCTCCTCCACCTCCGCCCAATTTCAGTGGACCGTATCCCCCACCACCGCCTATGCCTACGCACCAAAATCCGATGGTTGCGAACAACCAGTACGGTAATCAGTATGGCAACCAGTATGGCTATGGTAACAATGCGCCCTACAGCCAGGATCAGGGCGGCTATCAGGGTGGACGTGGTGGATATGGCAATGGACCGCAAGGTGGTGGATACACCAATAACAGCCACAACCGAGGAGGATACAATGGAGCTCAGCGTGGCCAGCGTGGTGGAAGGTATTAAGGGAGGAGACAGGATGGAGTATTCAGCAACGTCAATGGGTATTCGAGGTTGGATAGGAGCGTTTATGTGATTGAACCTTGAGCACAACTGCGCAGAGGGGAATCGACCGAGATTGCAAGGGAGCTGCTTGTAGACGAGCGACACGAGATGACGAATGGAATATTCAAGATGCATATGAGTGGCAGAGTTTCACCCTCGCGTATGAGGTCATCCGGCTTAGGTCTCTCACTTAGGTAGTCAATGACGAGAACATTCTCCTCCAGACCAGATTTTGCGCGCTCTCACTTGCAAGAGGCAACTGCTCACTCACGCGTCGACGCGTCTACTACTAGCGCTAAACAAGGTGGGTATTAGCTCGGGTAGTCCCGCAGCCATCACCATTCACTCCAACCCGCGACCCAGACCCGCTTTTCCAATTCTTGGACTCTGCTGACCATGGCCATTCCTTGCAGTCTCTCTTCCATTCTCTCCAGCGGCCAGCCCGCATAATGGCGCCCGGGACGAAGCGGAAGCGCAATTCTATCCGCAGCAAGACGCAAAAACGAACCAAGTACGCCGAGTCCGGCGACCACGAGACGCAGACGCAGACGCAAAGTACAGAAGAAGGCGACCTTTGGCTCGTAGAGGCCATCCTCGACGAGAAGATCGAAAAGGGCAGGACACTCTACAAACTTCAATGGAAGGGACTCGACCCTGCGACTGGAACGCCGTGGGAACCGACGTGGGAGCCGCGCGCCAATTGCACAGGCGTGTTGCTTGCGTCGTGGGAGATTGCAAAGACTACAAAGGGCCGCGGTGAGAGAGCGACGCGGGAAAAGGCAACAAAAGGGCAGGGCAAGAGGGCGCCTCGAGAGGGCAGTCGAGGCAGAGGCGCATTGCGTAAAGGCGAACCTGCGCAGCGGACACTGCAATTCGGTCGCAGGTCGCGAGGCCTCGAGAGCAGTCCCTCTGCGTCTACCACACGTTCGGCGACATTTGACTCAGCACCTTCGACCCCCACAGCGAACAGCGCAACACGCAACGCACTTGCATCGAGCGCCGCGACAACACCAACAGGCGCAGGTGCAGGCGCCCTAGGCCCCCCTCGCCAGTCACCGCGTATCCCAATACCCCGACGCGGAAGTAGCTTTGACGCCGAAGAGTACGAACGGTATTCCCAGCTGGCCGCCTCACAGTCCCAGTCGCAATTCTCCATACAATCGCAAAGCCCAGCGACCGACCTGGACAGCTCACAACTGTTTGCCGCCACGCGTGTGCAGTCACACCAATACTCGTCAGGCATCGTCCCTGATAGTCAGGACTCGGCAGGAGAAGCAACCTTCTTGCCACCCACACAACGCACCGAGGGATCCCAACAGCAGAGCACGGCTAGCACAGACGCGTCGCTGGAGGCAGAGCAAGAGGAGGAGGATTCGGGCCTGTTGGAGATTGTGCAACAGGGAGCTTCACGCGAGGTATCGCCCGCGCGCTCAATCGCTGAGACGATTCCAGATACGAATACGGCTATAGAGTCACAGAGTCAGATCGTACCAACGAATACACAAGGTCCAATTGAGATTCAAGAGTCCACCACTCAGACGCACGACGTGATTGAGATCTCGGACACAGCTGAGACAAGTGACGAGAGCCAGGACCAGGAAACACAAGACGAGAGCCAAGACGGTAACGCGCAGGTCACCCGGCAGGCTCTGTCACAACAAAAGAATCAAATCGAGGTGGTCAAGGAGATTGGGGACGCACAGATTCAACAGGTCGTCTGTCCAGAAGACGAAGTGCCGCTACTGCTTGAGGACGCATCGGAAGAAGCAGAGACATCGAGGGTGCAATCACAGGACCAGGATCAGCACAAACTACAGCACGAGAAAGAGGTCACGATTGAAGGTCGATCTAGGAGCGTGTTTGTGAACATTGACGACCGCCTGCTTGACGAGCCGGAGAACGATCTGCCAACCGAGGACGATACAAGTACAAGACAAAGCTTCGTGCAGGTTCCCCATACACAATCCCAGCACGAGTCACCTCGCCCATCAGAAGAGGAAGTCGACGGCGAAACTGAACGGCTTTCCGAGAATTCGATCCGTCGAGAAGCTACTGTACCTCAAAGCTCAGTCGGTTTACATAAACACCCATCATCCGAAGAGCACACACAGACTCCCTTTCAGTCACCTCCGCTACACCAGTCACAGTCGCCTCGTCAAGTTCGAGCTCTTGACCCTGCGCACACTAGCCGCCGCAGAAGTGGGCCTAGCGCGCCCCCACGCCAAGTAGGTGATCCAGGAACCGCAACTGGGGACACCTCCACTACACCAACATTTATCCACGTGCAGCCTCCCCAGCCAGACCAAACGCCTTTCAATTCTGCTTCAAACATTCAAGAGCGACAAAGATCTTTGCCTGCTGAACCTACAGCACATATATCCGCGCACAGTCCGTCGCAAGGCGTGACCTGGGCGCAGTCACTTGACGGTGAACTGAACAATACATCTTGGATGTTGACACAGCCATCGCAGAGCATACCCGATACTGTGCGGCGCCGAGACTTTGCATGCGATTCACAGCCTCCCATTTACACCGGACAGTCTACAGAATCGCGTCAGCAGCAGGCGCAGGTAGTACCACTTGACCTCGACATAAGCTTCCAAGAGCACCTTCCCGAGAGCATACGCACTACGATCGAGCACGATCCTGCGAAAGAACGTGAGAGTTCTGAGTCCCGCCACGACTCTTCTCAGGAATCGCCAGAGCGACCGGGATCTCCTGTTTATAGTTCTTCACCCATCCGTGATCCACCAAGCTTCTCCCTCGCAACAGTAGCCTCAAAGTTGCCATCACGACCTACCACACCGCTTCGAACTTCATCCTGGTCTATGATGTCCGGTGAGAGCACCGGCGACCAAGTAAGGAGGGCACTGGAGGAGGCATTCGCAAAGAAGCTTGCCGAAAACCCATTCGTTCCCACCCGGCGGAGGGGACGTCGATCAGAAGTGAACGCCACCCCAACTTCTGCTGAGCCTTCAGTCGCGTCAGTTTCAGCACGAAGGTTACTGGGACCGACCGCGTCACAGGTTGACAATGATGGGACAAGGTCGCCTTCAACGGTTCCTGATCACGCGCCAGCACCCCCAGGGCTGACATCGCTCAGTGCTGTCGTGCTTGCGCCAAGTAACGACAATCCAGCAGAAGACCCCAAAGATACGGAGATGGATGTCATTGCCGAGCCCATGCCAGAAGTCGCTCAGGTCGCCCCGGAGCCCGAGCTACCATTGGGAGACTTTGTTGATGCAGAACTTGATGATGACGACAACGAGCAAATGAGTGACGCAGATGACGAAGACAGCGGAAGCTTACTGCATGACGACTTACAGCTTGAGCCTGAGGAGTACATAGTACCACTCTTCATCGAAGGACGACAACTGGACATGTACACTGCACACATCCAGCAGCACAAAGACGTGTTACAGGAGTTTCTAAAAGATCCACGCGGCTTCACACCACTGTCCAGGGTGGAGGAGATCCTTGGCTATCTTAGGGCTATTGAGACGCATGTGGACTTGGTCTTTGCTGAGGCTGAGCAGTGTTCAGCAGGTGAGACCGCAACTCAAGTGGAGTTCGCGGCCCAGTTTGGCATGGAGAACTCTGCGAAGCTCAGGTTCCTACACAGCTTCTTCCACCAGTATCGTACTCACGAAAAGCACGTTGTCCTGGTAGTAGAAGATGATAACGATACCCTTTTCCGCTTCCTCGAGACATTCTGCAAGGCCAAATACGTGCATTTCAACATGCCTACCAAGGGTCGCACAGCTGACGCACGACTCACCGATGGCTTGCTATCAGTCACAATCATTCCAAGCACTGCATCCTCCATCATTCGCGCACCAGATCTCATCATCTGTCTGGACGGCGTACAGGAGGCGGCTAAACTACGACAGAAGAACTGGGCGCGGTCACCAGTTCGACGGAATGTCCCTGTCCTTCACCTAGTCGTACCCCGGACTGTTGGCCATATTGAACGGTACTTATCGCAATCGTTGAGCCATCTGGACAAGTTACATACAACGGTCGCAGGTCTTGCGCAGATCAGTGTGAGTGCTGATATTGGGAAGCCAGTTGATGAGTCCACCCCGCGTGCTCCGGCCATTGCGAAACTGGTTGTTGACTGGCTTGTTGATGGTAGCGATGAAGATGCTTGGCCACTGCCGTCAATTGGTAGTATCAAAGACGTTATTGAGTACCAGACGCAACTATCATCTTCACAGGCGTCGACAACACCTCCAGCACCGGAACGCAACAAGCGCCCATTAGTATGTGAAACCGAGCTGCCTGTCTGTCAGACGAGCTTGACTAACCATTACTTACAGGATGACGAGGACTTTGATACGGCAAAGCGCATGCGCTATACACCTCAGCCTCAGAACTCGTCGAGCGCCCACCATGATCAGGAAACCACGCACATAAGTGATTCGATGCCCGGCACAGCAGGAAACCTGTCTGGCGGAGCCGTCGAAACAAGCCTTCGGAGGCAACTAGCCCGCACCGAAAAGGCACTGCATGACGAACGTACTGCTCGCGAGGCTGACCAAGAGAAGCTGCGAATGTGGGAGCGGCAATTGGGGGAACATGAAGATCTCCGCAGCGAACACCGCGCCATCATCGCCAAGACCAAGGCCATGGAAGCCAAACTGGAGACTACAACCAAGAGCCTCGAGGTTACGCGTGAACGTCTCCAGACACGCACAGCAGAGCTCAACGAAAAGACACGCCAACTCGAGGAACAACGCGCCACGGACGCGCTTTCCTCGGATGAAAAGACGGTTGAGATTACCAAACTACGCCAGGAGCTTGCAAAGGCGCAACTCGAACGTGCCAGCGCTGTCAATGAAAGCCACTCGGACAAGTCTCTGCTCGAGTACACCAAAGAAGCCCGCAGTGCCGCCGAAAACTCGCTCTCGGCCGCCCAAGCCACCATCCAGGAGCTTACGACGGCGAACCAGAAGCTCACGCACCAGGCCAGTGGCGAACCTGCGAAGCTCAAGGCTCTGCATCTCGACCGCCAGACTGCGACGCTGACGAAGCAGATTCAGGCCTTGAGAATGGAGCTCGTGGCACTGAAAAAGGCGTTTACGTTGAAGGATGAAGAGGTGACGAGGTTGAAGAATGGGAGGCCGGGTGTTGGGACGCGAGGGCAGAGTCTTACTCCGCAGCCGAAGACGAGGAGCAGGGCTGCGAGTCCGATGGGTGGGCGCGTCAGCAATTTGAGGAAGGAGTAGACGGGGGGTGGGGGCTATGAGCATGGAAGCCATGCAGCAGGTGCATGATCCAGGGACGTAGATATGACTTTGGACGGCTTGGGCATTGTTTGGCTAGCATGACGATGACGACGATTCATGCGTCTACTATGTACATGTTCAACTGAGATGATTCATGCATGCACTGCACACTGCTGCGATCTGCCCAGCCACAAAGTGTGGCACCTCCGATGCGGCCGCTAAACGCGCCACTTGCCCTCGCGAGCCATGATTTCAAAGCCGCTCCACCACTTTGGCCCTGCACACGATGCGCCACTCACTCCCCTACGCCTCGCCGACGGATTCTCTTAGGCCGATACGCGCGCCCGATTGAATCGTCGCCCAGACATCCGCCTACCCACCAAATTCGACAGAGTGCACCCAAGACGCCGCAATCGCGACCGCGCGCCACGAGCCTCAACCCCACCACGATGCCCCTCACAAACGTCTCCAACATCCTGCTCGTCCTGTCCGGCAAAGGCGGCGTCGGCAAATCAAGCATCACGACTCAACTCGCGCTTGCACTCTCGCTACAGGGCTACAGTGTAGGCGTATTGGACGTCGATCTTACGGGGCCGAGTATACCGCGCTTCTTTGGCATTGAGAAGGAGAAAGTGAGGCAAGCGCCAGGAGGTTGGATACCAGTAGACGTCCACACCAAAACCACCTTGAAACGACATAATGCGCAGCCCGCCGACAAAGAGAGCGATGCACAGCCACAACAAATCGGCGCACTAAGCTGCATGTCCCTCGGCTTCATCCTCGCCAACCGCGGCGACGCCGTCATCTGGCGCGGCCCCAAGAAAACCGCAATGGTGCGCCAATTCCTCACCGACGTCCTCTGGCCAAAACTAGACTACCTGCTCGTCGACACACCCCCCGGAACAAGCGACGAACACATTTCCCTCCTCGAAACCCTGCTCAAAAACACTACATCCTCGCGCCCACCACCTGGCTCTGGAAATCTCCCCTTTCTAGCCGGCGCTGTCATCGTCACTACGCCACAAGCGATTTCCATCTCCGACGTCAAAAAGGAACTTAACTTTTGCAAGAAGACGAATATCCGCGTCCTTGGTGTCGTGGAGAATATGGCGGGTTTTGTGTGTCCGAATTGCTCAGAGTGCACGAATGTGTTTTCAAAGGGAGGAGGAGAAGTCATGGCGCAGGAATTCGGAGTAGAGTTTCTGGGAAGTGTGCCGATTGATCCGGCGTTTGTGGTGTTGGTGGAAGAGGGCAAGAGGCCGGTTTATCCACAGGGGACGAGGGTGGAGGGGAGGGTTATCGAGGGCGGGACAGGGGAGGAGGAAGTAGGTGGGCTGTTGGTGGATAAATATCGGGATTGCTCGCTGGCGCCTTTGTTTGATGGGTTTGTGAGGAGGTTGGTGGGTGGGATTGAGCGGTAGTGTGGTGTAGTGTAGGGTTAGGGGAAGAAGAGCCGAATGAATGAATTGTTAAGACTTGAAAGCGAAAATGGTCATTGTATGCCTCCTCCCTTAACTAGTATTCTAGATACTAACATTCCGTACGAGCGTTTGATTGAACAGATCCAGCATCCCATCATGTACGCCAGCACCTTCCTTCCACCTTCAGACACCTAAACCCGCCGCCATCAATCCCGTCATCGCACCGCAACCCATAGCAGCTACATAATCAAACCATAACCATCTGATTCATTCTCTCTTCTCCTTCTCCCCATCGTCTGACTACAAGCTATCATCACCGGATCTTCCCCCCACCGCCCTCACCCCTCGCGAACGTTAATCACGATGCCGCCGTATCAGACGTTCGCCGCTACAACCCTATGCAGTTGGCACACGTGGACATACACCAATGACTCCCTCCAATCCCAACATTCAACAGGGTCCCATTACATACCCAAGTTTTACTAGCGTGGTGCAATATTTCACAGCTCTCGCAGATTAGTCACAAGTGTGTATGCAAACGCAACCAACGCTTTTGAAAGGTTAGGTTAGGTGAGAGACGAGCGGCGAAAAAAAGGGCGCATCAGGACGAGGGACAGGTAAAGGTGGCGATTGTGCGATTTTGCTTGTATAAAAATGCGCACACACATGGGTACCGAGTTTCTTACTCTCTACACACCTCTTCTCTTTCTACACGCTAAAGTTTGAGGACAGTTTTGGTGGGATCGGTATATTGAACATATCGAGACGATCTGTCTTTGGAGAACGGAGAGTTAGGTGTAAGTGTGAAGTTAGCTGCGCTGTGTGAGTTGCGGTTCTGACGATTGAGTGACAGACGACAGCGGTAGCGGTTGCCTTCACATCTGCAGCCATGGCCGAACAGGATGACTTCACACTGCAAGAGGACCATCGAAATCGTCATCTGACGCAGCGGGAGTGCAGCACTGAGCTGCAAGCTCCAGAGATCGCGAACGGCGACCCTGCTACCACTGATGATATGGCTCGAGAGGCACGGGCTTCGCCGCTGGAAGGTGGAGGCGATCTGACTGCACAGCTTTCAGGTGACAAGCCGGAGACAAACGAAGGTGAAGCAGCCGCGGACTACGAGACTGAGGGGCAGCACTTCGTTGTTGCGCTCAAGTTGCCCAGCGGGGGGCTTGCCACCCTTGGCTCAGCAAAGGAAGTGAAGGCGAGTGTTGAGGCTAGCGAAAACATCCATCCTGGCTCTATTGTCAGCCTCGAAAACCTTTCGGCAACCACAATCCCTATCGACGAACACGAACGGCCGATGGCTGACGCGGACCTTCACGACGGAGACTTCTCCAAGGACGATCCTGAAGCCGAAACCAGCGAACATCGCATCGACGTTTTGGACGCGCTCGAATATGAAGACTATGATGCTGCGGAACTCTTTGCCAAACTTGACTCTGCTGACCAGTTCGACGGAGACGCGCGAGCAAACGATGACCAGATTACGAAGAAGGAGATCAGCGATGAGCAGAAGAAACAGATCAAGGTTGGCGCAGCTATATCCAAGTTCGATCATGGTGAGGCTATTATGATCTCTTCTTCCCCTACACGTGGAACTTCTAACGACCATCCCTTGATTGGAGAGAACGATGACGCTGCGAAGTCTGCTGGCCATGTTAGCGATAAAGAGCTTTTAGTGGTCCGAACTTCCGGAGTCAGCAACTCGGAGAAGCAACGTGGAGAGAAGCAACGTGAACGAAGTAAGTTCCTGGCAAAAGATTGGAGGCTGGGTATGGGACTGACCACTGTAGGTGCTGCCTCTCGTGGTGAAGGTGAAACTCGCGAGCCTGATATATCAGCCTCATTAGCTCAAGCAGATGGCCTTTCGAACGTCCCAACCACCTTCTTCAATGTTATGACTCCAGGATCGTTCCAGAAATCGCAAACGAACGTTCCATCTCCACAAGGTACTCGCCAGGCAATCATGCAACACGACAACGCCCGCCGTGCACTCAAGCAGGCTAAGGCATCTCGTCTTCCCCAAGATGTAGCGGATTTTAGGAAACAGGAGTTCGCGCTACACATCGAGCGCCTCGAGCATGAAGCTCAACAACGCAAAAATGCGCTCATTGCTGCTCGCGCAAAGACTCTAGAGAAGGCTGGCAATCTCGTCCCTGGTAGAGGACCGCCTCCCACTCCTAAGGGTCCACCGCCGCCTGCTCCTGTTTTCAGCAACGATTCACATATTGCACAAGGATACGCACAAGGATACACACAAATGTTTCCGCAGTACCCGGACTATGGCTATCCTGGACCAATACCGCACAACATGGCTCCGGCTCAGTACCCTTCCAATGGTTACGTACCCCAGGCTTCATCTAGTATGCTCTACGATCCCATGGGCCCAATGACCCCTGATCAGTATCATCTGATGCTACGAGCTACAGAGCTTCAATCTCACCGCAATACTCTGCCAGATCAGACACAACGTCAATACTTTCAAGACCAAGCAATGCACTCTGAGTCTAACTCGGATGATCTGCCAATGATATCGCAGTCTCGACCTCGTCCCTCTGCTCAACATCAAGGTACAACCAACATCCCTCTTCCTCCACTCAAACAATCTTCTAACACCCCCCAAGAACCCAAACAACCCACCACCAACACCAACACCAACACCACCGCCACCCATCCCAACCCCAACCCCGAATCCTCCTCCTCCACCTCCTCTCCCTTCGACTTCGCCCTCCCCCCCTACGAAATACAACCACAACCCCCTTTGAAAAAAGACGACGTCCCCCGCGCAAAAATTTCCATCCCCGGCCTAATCCGAGAGGAACTCCTCCTCTCCCCCGACCACGCAGCACAAGAACTGCACCTCCTATGCACCCTCTTCCTCCCCACCCAAGAAGCCCTGCCAACCCCGGACCCCGAACCCGCCGTCGCAGTCCTAAACTTCCACACCATCGCCCTCATGGTCATAGAAGCATACGTACAATTCGAAATCGGGGATGAATTCGGCACGGGGCGCGGACACTGGCACAACGAGCACGATCACGATGACGAAGGCGAGTATGTCCGTCTGCGCGACGCCAAAGATGCAGACCCCAATGAAATTTTCTTCGCGGTGATTGATCGGTGGCGGGCGGGGATTGAGAGTGGGAGGAAGGGTGTGGGGTTGATTCGGGGCGCGCAGGAGTTTTGCGATGTCGCGTTGGATGTTATTTATTATGTCAAGGAGAATGGGTTACTTAGGGTTGAGCCGAAGGTTGGGAAGACGAGGGGGAAGGGGAAGGGGAGGGGCAGGGCTGATGATGATGATGATGGGGGTGAGGGTGGTGGGGCGAAGGGGAAGAAGCGGGGGGCGCAGAAGGTGGTTAATGAGGTGCAGCCTAGGAAGAAGGCGAAGGCTTCGCCCGCGAAGGGTAAGTCGAAGTCTAGTGTTTCGGTGGTGAAGAAGAAGTAGGGTGGCGGACGGAGCTGAGTCTGACAGGGGGCTGTGTGCTCTGAACTTGAATAGGGGTCTTTGAGCAGTACAGACGTTTGAGCATGTTGGGCACTTTGTGTGTACGATCAAGTGCCAGCTTTGGAGTCTTTTGGATCTTCTTTCTGCTTAACGATATGAGTCTCAATCTACAGTTGAGAATCTAGCATAATACACCAACCACGTTTGAAACAAGTCACATCACGACGAAAGAGAAGACAGTGACTACGAGATCAAAGTATGCATAGGTGAATACATAAATTACATCCCCCTCACCCTCCAACTCCGCCCTTCATGCAGTCAATCAGTCAGTCAGTCAGTCACACACCAAACAGTTGAAGAAGAAATGAAACGTCGTGACATAAGAGATGTTTCTTCCTTCTTCTCCAAACTTTACCTCTGATCTCCAACTCAATCAGTCTCCCACTCTTATTATCAAGAAAGACATGCACACAGACAGACATGTTGGGCAGTCCTCGAGTCCCCCCCCAATCCCTTCATTCGTCTCAGAAACTACCTCCCACCCACATCCATCTAAGCACACTTCGGCCTAGTAAGTACCTCCTTACACACCTGATCATCACACACCTTATCACACACCACACCCGGCGCAACATACACAAACGGCTGCCCATCCACATGAAACTGCTTGCTAAAGTCCTTTGCGTTCCACGCACTCGCCATGTACCCCGCGCGGCAAGCGCAGTAATTTTTACCGCCGCCGGTAGCAGTACAGCTCGTGGTGATGTCGCAGAAGTTCTTGTCGGAGTCGGAGTTGCATGTCTTGGGGCAGATGCCGGCGAGTGTGTCGCCGGTGTAGTCTTTGTCGGAGGTGGGGCCGTAGCCGGGTGTGTTGGAGACGCCGGGCGTGATGGATGTTGTCCATGATGGGGATTCCATGATGGAGGATGGGGTCCATTCCATGCTGGTGGAGGACCAGGGCCCGTCGCTCGAGGCCATTGAGGTGTAGTTGGAGGGGCCGTACCATGGCTCGTCGGGGCTGACGTAGCCAGTTGGTGCGGGGACGTAGCCAGTTGGGCGCATGGGTTTGCCGGAGTATTTGGGGGCAGGGTCGACTGGGTACTTTGCGGTAGGTTTGTTGACTGTGTATTTGGACGAGGGCTTGATGCAGCATGCCTTGGGGCACACGGGCGTCGGCCTTTTCTGGCCAGTGGTGTCGTAGACCCAGTCGGGGATATCGTCGTCGTTGCTTGCGCCGCTGTCGTCGTTGGCGGCGGGCCAGTTGAAGGCTGCGAAGCCGCCAGAGGCTGCTTGACGGGCGCGAAGCTTGCGGCTGCGGCGGGCGGAGTTGCCATCCGTCTCATCGCCATCGCCGTAGTCGCCGCCATCATCACCTCCATAGTCACCACCGTCATCACCGCCATAACCGGGCGTGGGAGAGGGGCCTGGATAGTTGGGCGGGGGAGGGCTGTAACCTGGTGGAGGAGGGCCATGGGTAGGTTTGTACCCGGGCTTATCAATCTCACAGTAACAATTCGTAGGGCATGCAACCTTCTTGCCACCTTCGTAGTAATCGGTACCGTCAGGCGCATACTCAGACTGACCGTCATCCCACTGATCGCCGTAGTCCTGGCCATCGTAGTTACCTTCGTCTACACCTGCCAAGCCTCCTCTAGCCATCTGGCTTCCAGCAAAGTTGGCCATGGGACGAGCCCCTACTACAGCAGCTAGTACGCCAGGGGGAGCAGCGGCCAATGACGATGCTGCTGCAGCGCCAGGGATAATGGGAGTCATGATCTCTGGCAAGGGTGTTCCCACGGCAGCCAGAGGGGTCACGGTAGAAGCAAGGCTGCATGTAATCAGTAGGTAACCTGATGTAGCGTAGAAGAGACTGTTTACCTCTCTGTTGGATTTACAGACATGATAACCTCTGCCGACTCATAGGCTCCCGGAAGAATAACATCAGCAGTGCCCATAGGCAATCCAACATCAGCAGTGCCCATAGACAATCCCGCATTTGCCGAGGGTGTCGTACTGAGTTGAGCTGCCGCTGCTGCAGCAGCCTCCGAAAGCTGCGACTCGCTGGGAGCATTAGGGCCGGGAGTAAGTAGCGGTGCTAGAGTCGCGGGGGCGTCGGGAATGCCTTGCGCATTCAGGGTACGCAGGAGCAAAGCCCCAACTACGAAGGACCTCATAACTGCCAGTCTTGAATGAAAGAAGGTGGCTAGAGAGTGGTAGTGAATCTCAGCCAGTCAAATGAGTGTATTAGTCTGAAAGAGTGACAGGAAGAAAGCTTGGCCTAGACACATTGTAAGATGTGTTGATCCAAAGATATAGATAACTTTGTTGAATTCTTGGTACTTCGAATCAAAACAAGTGTCAAGGTCATGAGCAAACAAGAAGAGCCGATGTTGTTGGGCAGGTGTGTAATGGCATGTAGTACAACGAGTCGCCTACTGGAATGTAAAGCCACCGGGAGCCTATCAGCCACCAGCAGCTTCGAGAGTAGGAACTTACCTAATGGAAAGGTCTGTTTCAGGTTCCCTGCGGGCCACGAGTCCATTCCGAATGTCATGTGTCCTGGGAAATGCGTTGTCCCGGGGAGCATGTTATAGTAGAGAAGATGAGGGGATGTGCGAGGCCGACTCATGGCACAGCTGCACGGAAATTGGTCCTATCGTTGAAGTCCCTAGCGTTGAAAATGGTGCGCATGATATGCTCATGTTGACCAAGAGCATGGAGAGCCATGAAGTGGGTTTTGATGGTATACTGTTCAAAGATCGCAGTCAGGCGCTGCAAGATGTCTGCTATGCCACAGTGAATGGTTGATGATATGGTCTTGAATGTCTGCATGTCAGCGAAGGCAATCTTAACCACCTAAAGCCTTGAGAGGAAGCTCATGCGCTCTCCACATGACAGCGGTCATTGCCTGATCCCAACTTCAATCGCAGGTTGTCAGCTTCTACAGCCGCACCATCGTCGTTGAGGTTGCTCACGTCGAATAGTTCTGTGTAAGGTGCAAGACGATGCCTGTGACTGACTTTGATGTAGGTGAGAGATATTGAAGTGTCATGGTCGTGCAAATATGTTGATGGGACATCGTGTTTATCAGTGCATCACAAATGTACGTTGATTGGGAGTGATGGAAGAGACAGGAGAGAGGTGTCAAGTGTAAGAGGAGGGGTCCGCGTTAGGCTAGTTCATTAATCCCATCTTATATCCGAGAACGCAGGCGCGTTTGGGCGCGTCACTCTCGCGTCACACACTAAGTCGAGGGCTGATCCCGCCAAGTCATCAGTGAATGTCATACGCATATTCATTGCCATATGCTATCATCAACGAGACAAACATATGGGTAGTGGCCCTGAAAGAAACATCAACGCTGAGCTCAGAAAGACCCTCGTACCACTGGCTCTGCTTTACGGGCCACCAGCTCACCGTTGGCAGCAACAAACCTCTCCCATGGCACAAATTGCAAATTGGCAGACCTCCGAGTGATGCTGTTGACGTGGCTCATGAACTCCATACAGACTGGGCATACGCTGTTGCTCACAAGAACCTGAACATCACGTATGGCCGATGAAGTGTTACCAGCAACGGCAGTAGATCGCCGATACGCGCCTCCCATGTCCAGGCGTATTTGCTTGACCTCCAGATAATGCACGACTGCCTGAGGTTCTGCATGGCTGGCATAATAACTGCCCTTTACTGGCTGTTGAGTCTGGTAGTTTCCATCGCGCCCTCCCTGGACGTCGCACTTGTCATGCTCATGCGGTGGGAACTCGAACATGTGTTTTCTTGCGAACTCGAGAACTTCCCACATCGAGCTCCCCGGGATAGCATGCTGATCGTCGTGGGCCCAGCCGCTCATCGCATCAATGGCTACCGAGCCATCTACAATCCGTGCGACCGTCTTCGGGCGCCTTTCTGGGTCCGGCCTCGTGGGGAAGTACTTCAGAACTAAGTTGGTGTATTTTCCGTCTAGGGACTGATCGAAAAATGCATAGTTGATTCGTGCTTCCGCAGCCTTGTTGGCGACGATGATCCCTTCTCCCGGACTCAATAATTCGAGAATCTTCATGCGATGCTGCTCGTCTAACCACGGGCGCTCGACGATTTGCTCCTCTTTACCACGCTCGTATCGTTCGTAGCTGTTGAGCTTGACCGGTTTCGCAAGATTGAACGCACGATTCTCTTCTTCGTCCGTCAAGTCTATGTCTGCTTGGCTGGCGATCAAGAATTGCACGATGCTCAGTCTGCCCCATAATGCGGCCTCCATCAGTGCGGTTCTACCTATGAAGTTCTTCGCATTGACATTTGCGCCCTGACTGATGAGTCTTGTAACCCAGGAATGGTTGCCGAAAGCTGCAGCCGCGATAAGCAAAGTATTACCATCCGAGTCTCTGTCTCTCGCCCATGATGGATCCAATGACTCCCATCTTTCGCCACGATTCAGGAAGTCGGCCCACGACCATGATCTCTGAGGAAGCACCCAAAGCGGTGCGTCGGAGCCTTGGTTGCGATGTCCACTCAGGCTGAGCTGCTGGAAACTATCGATGAAATCGTCTGGTTGACCTGAAACATGTTGCAACGACATGTTGATGTGTGGTGGCCGGTATTCGACTTGGATAACCTGTTCTGCTGCTGCCGGAGGTGTGAGTGCGTAAATATTTGGAGAGTTCAGCCTGAACCTGTACAATATCATGTGCCCAACCCCGCGAGAGCTGAAAGCGTGCCGCCCCGTGCACCCGCATGTGGCGCTGATTAGCAGCGTAGGCGCAGGTTGTCCCTCGGTGTTCAGAGATCGTCAAGCGCTCCGCAGGCTTGTGTCCCACACACGGCCAAGGAGAGTTCGCAAATGGTACCCATGTGCCTAAGTATTCCCACCGCACTAGGAATATGAGC
The DNA here is from genome assembly GCA_025504975.1 of Plenodomus lindquistii. Lineage (NCBI taxonomy): Eukaryota > Fungi > Ascomycota > Dothideomycetes > Pleosporales > Leptosphaeriaceae > Plenodomus > Plenodomus lindquistii. The sequence goes on from JANUWI010000013.1 coordinate 546,050, forward strand.
AACTGTTAATTGTCCTACAGACTCGGGGTATTTGTCCTACAGACTCCGCGCCCACAACATCACAAAGCCACCGTTTTCTCCCTAAATCTTAGGGTAAATACCCCGAGCCTGTAGGACAGTTAACAGTTGCCAGAGATATGGAGCACCGAGAAATGCTACGCGCCGGGGATGGGATGTATCGAAAAGCGCCTCAGCGCTTACCCCGCCCTCAAACAGCACAAGGCTGCCACATTATTGCCGTGATTCACATAGCCGACAGGGAGTGGTCATGGGCTTAATCCGAATGGCGATCCGGCACTTGGCTCCTCTCACGAAATCCAGTGTGGTATCACGTTGATTTCTAACATGTAAATCTATCGTCGCCTTGCGCCCTTGAACCTGCATACATTTATCGTTCAGGTGTATCCAGCATCTGAGTTGACGGCAGTCGGCAGTCGAATCCAAAATAGTCAATAGGGAAATCTAGCAAATAACCAGGAACAAACGCAAAGTCATGGCCTCAATTAGGACTGCATCTACAGCCGTGTCCAGTTTAATGGTGTTATTCTTTATAGGCGAACACGGGCACAATAGCTATCCTGAGCATAAATTGCGGAATTACTCCAGCTCCTCTAAGAAGCACATGCAAGAAGCTGTATTCTTCTAGGAATTCCAGTAATCCTAGCGAGCGTCTTTCCTCCGCGCAAACGGATTTGGCGACGTATGACGTCAAAGTGAGCACAATATCGAGTACAAATAATGGCCTATCATCGTCACGATGCCAACATCAAAACCACATTCCAGGCGGAAAACGATCTCAAATAGACCTTTGCTGAACATACGCACCAAAAAGAGCCACGAGGCGTCAAGATTATGCCGCAATACCACACACCTACTGGGACTACGTCCTATCCCGATGCGAAATCAACTTTCCCGGCCCATCCTCGCGTTGGATTCGGTCAAGCAATAGTCATCGGCATCGGTGCAGGCGCTCTTGGTGCTCTGGTGTAAGTCAGCTTTCGTGCTGCGATTCATGTATGTGCCAGGCTGATTCCCGACAGCATGACAGGCTCCAACTGGATCGAGCAAATCTTCACGAACCGGCCAAGCTCATACGTCCCCGCCCGCACACTCGGCAACCACCTAGGTGTCTCGCCAAATTTCTACTCTCGCAATTCAGACCTGCTCAACAACGCCCATCACTACGGCATGGGAATTCTTGCTGGCCCTGTACGCGCGATCATGGCTTACTACGGCATCATTGGACCCGTTGCTGTTTTCATGCACACTGGCGTGCGAATCTTGATGGACCAGATTATGGAAAATTCGGTCGGGGTCAGCGCTTTGCCATGGACTTGGCCGATCAATGAGCAGGTCATTGATATTGTGCACAAAGGTGTGTATGCCTTAGTCACGGGCTATATTTGCGACAAGCTAGTGAGAGGTGTGGATTGGCTCAACTGAGTTCCTAGAGCCACGACGGCGCCTGTAAGTCACAGTGGTGTGAGGAGAGTGCCATGGTGTCAACGTATACATCGGATCATAGGAAACAGAGAAGTTATACAAAAATAGGAGCTACTTCGTATAACAGCCCTCTTTGATCTTCTCATGCAAGATCTCGGGTTATTGAACTTTACAGATGAAGAGACAGACTTGTCACCTTTACCTTCGGCGCTCATAGACCGCTAAGTGGTAAGCGGACTGCGACTCTGATCATGCCATACATCTCCTATCTAGATGCTGTACCAAGTCAGCTCGCCGTCGATTCAAGTTTGACGGCACGAGTCCCACCCATAGACGAGCGAGACCTTGGTCACATCTCACTGCAGGATGTGTATCGGCATGTTACCCCAACACATGCTCCTCTTACTCCTACTATACTTACCAGTACGCCTTCTCGCCACAGCGCAACTCCTCCCCGGCCCCTTCCTTCCAAACCCTGACCTCTGGTGGGCTTCCGTCTGCCGCGGGGAGCGCCTCTCTCTCGCAATGACACAATCACGTCCCCACGCCGCCTACTACATCACGCCGCTCGATAGCCCTTGAGATGGCCCTCTCGCCCACGAGCTCGCAACCTGGGGATGCACGGAGCACGAACGCCCATCCATGTGCGAGTTTGATGCATTCTGGGGTCTCGGCGCTGTATTCAGTGATTTGGGACTAGATTCGAGTTCAAGCGCGAGTGGAGAGGTGAATCGGTGTTTTAACGCTGAACATGTGAAGCCGGAGTTATGGCACGGCGGGAGGTCGGTTGGAACCGGAGAGCAGATGTATACCGTGGAAGGGAGGACGTATCGCGTAAGCTTTTTCAATGCATCGTCGCTTTTACCAGAAAAGTATTTAATTCCGTTCGCTCACCTGAGTCACCAGACAACAGGCTCCTTCATGATTATCGGCGTGAACCCTTCCTCGGGCCACATATTCTTCCTCAGTCGCCGCTCAGCATTCGACGCTGCAGCCCACTATTGGCAGACTGCGAATCCAAATACGACAGGACACCCGGCTCTGCAAGCGACCTCGGATCTCGCTTGGGGCTTTTGGAACCGCCTTGCTAGATCTGGGACGTCCGTCAACGTGTTCTGGAGCACTTGCGTTACGAATCCAAAGACGCGGAGTTTTATCAATCCGGCACTGAAGACGTATGCGAGAGTCGATGGGGTGCGCCCGTGGCCGGGTACAGATTTTGCAATTGAGAGTGTGGAGGGGCAAGCGATTCTTGGTACGTGTATAATATCAAGTGATTATTGTTCCAGAGGTTACTGCGAAAGTACTATATCACCACTTTACTAATCTCAGGTGGTGCGGTGATTGTAGGTTCTCCAAACGGCATCGCAGGGGATTCTTCCTCGCACAACACAAACGACAACTCGGTGGGAACAAGATGATCTACAAGATCACTATTTTTGCGGCCAAGAATCGCGTGACCGGGGATACTTTTCCGCACATCATCTTCTGGGTCAAGGACGCGCTCAATGTTTATGGTAGGGGGATGGACAAGAACTTGGGTAGGCAAGGAGAGGTGCAGAATGATGTCGTGACCAACACGGGTGTAGGAGGTGAAGGCATCGAGCAGGACTGTATGGATAATTTTAGAGTTGTGAGTCGAAGCTTAGACGGGAAGAATGTGTTGAGGGAACGGTTGTTGCATTTTTAGTATCGGGGCTGAAGAGTCGGTGATTAAAAGTCAAGATGGAGTCAGCATGATATAGTGCTACTCTTAGAGATGACGTTGAGTCGGATCAAAAATACAATGGAAGACAAGAGACGCAGAAAGTACTCTTGATCAGTTTGTTCAAATGATCTCGGTCACAACATGTGTCGTTGCCTTCTGCAAGTGAAGGTGAAGGCGAAGCGGCCCGCACCCCACCAGGTCCAAACAGGAGAAATTTATGCCAATTGCCCAAACCCTTCTCTCACCCCACAAAGACTACGACCATCTCAACATGAAGCTCCTAACGCTCTACATCCTCATCATCACTATCGCCACTCTAAACCTCGCTTTCGACACCCAGAACTCCAACCCTATCAACGCCAACCTCTCACTCTCCTCGCGCCACTCTCCACCAGAAGCTTCACCTCCAGATTCCCCGCCTGGTAGCTATCAAGACCTTGACGATGCCATTTGGCTCCGCGCGCACTGCCGAGGCGCCAAGCTCATGAAGGCCATGACCCTCGACGAACAAGAATCCTCCTCCCTTTTGTCGTGGCCGTACACGCAGTCACCGTTTGACGGTGACCTGAAGCCCGAGCTTAGGGCGTGGGGATACTTGGATGATGATACGGTGCATGAGCAAAGCGACGCGCAGTGTGATTTTGATAATTGGCACCACGTGAAACGCGCCTTTGGGGAGCTGGGCATGGACACACGGAGTAAGGGCATGGGAGGAGCCAATCACTGTTTCTTTGTGAGACACGCGGACGGGCCGGCGGTACTAAAGGGGGATGATGGGAAGTTACCGGAGGCGGAGGAGCAGAGGTATAATGTTGAGGGGAAGACGTACAAGGCAAGTTGATTTTCCTGACCCATTGGCCTCCCAGGATCATTGAGTTTTGATTGACGCGCCTCACTTGAGGAGTACCTGACTGAGTGTCAACAGATCACAAATGCATACTCTCGCATCGGCATAAACCGCGCCTCGGGCGTTGTATTCTTCCTGCATCGCAAGTCCCCCGAACACGCCGCTGCCGAGCTCTGGGGGCTGGGTCCAGACACACCTCCCAACCCTTCCGATCTACCAAAGATCCGCGCCAGTTCAGACTTAGCATGGGGTTTCTGGAATCGCGTACCGGGTGGAGATATCAAGCATATCACCATGTTCATGACCTTTGGCATCGTGAACGACGATACGGCGAGTGTGATTATTCCGCGGGCGTTGGAAGCAGCTGGCGTTGACGAAGTGCAACCGTGGCCAGGCACGGAATTTGTGGTAGGAGAAGGAGGGGAGGAGAAGGAGGAGGCCGCTCTGGCTCTTATCGGTACGTGACATGGCAGTCCAGCTGCAAAACCAACAATATTCCAAACTTGCGGCGAGTTGGAATAATGCTAACAAGCGCCTCAGGATCCCCGAATGGTCTGGGAGCGGGATACTTTCTCCTGCAGCACAAGAGGCAGCTTGGTGGAGCAAAGTTCATCGGGAAAATTAGGGTGCTCAAGGGAGATGATGATTTCGAGTCCGAAGACCCGAACATCATCTTCTATGTCAACGGTAATGCGCCGCCGATGGGGAACGAGAGGCTATCATCTTTCAAATTGCGAGAGAGCGAGAACGAGAGTAGAGGGTTACGTATCGCCGAGGTGAAACGGAACGATAGCTGGAGTGCTCCGAGAGTTGTTAAAAGAAGTGAAAATGGGAAGGCACTCATTAGAGAGCACATGTTGATGGCAAAATCGTAGAAGAAGAATTATTGACTTGGGCTGTGTTGATGTACGATCAGGATCAATGGGCGCCTCGGCAAGTGTTGGAAAAGACATCCTACCATCTCGAGGCTACAGATATCTAGAGACTGCTATCCCATCAATCATTCTGCTGATGAGGAGTATCGACTAGGTCCATTACTGACAAGAGTTGAGTCCGACTGGCTGGCTTCGAGATGAACGTCTAGTGTGTGGAGCTTAAAGCCATTGTAGTGAGTCATTACACGAATCAACAATTTGTGGAACACGTCTGTCAAGCACAGAACGGTCAATTACCCAACGTAGTAATCCGCGAGTGAACTGTGTCTCGATGGAGACAAGTCGTCGTCTCCTGTGGTGGAAAGGGCGCTCTCGGAACAGCAAGCGAGGAAGGTTTGCCGAACCCCGCATGCACGCTTGTGCTCTTCGTGCCTCCTACTCCTACCATATATACGCACGTGGTGTGGAGCCATTCGATTTGTGACTACATATATCGCAAGGTTATCATCATGGATTTCTCTAGACATTCACTTGGAAAGCTTTGCGATCATGATTGATGTTAATGGCTCTGTGCTGAGCCAGAGAGAGCTCAAGGAAGGTGTACCGGAGCAGATGAAAGCGCTGCGGTGAGTATCAAGGGTTCGGAAGTGATTGGTTTGAATACTTGCTGATGCATACCAGATATTCCGCAGCAGAGAAGTTCGCTGTAGAGAGGATTGATGTGCCTGAGATTGGCGATGACGATGTGCTTGTGGGTACCCCGGAGTTCGAACCGAAGACAGTGGCTAATACGAAATAGGTCAAGATATCAGCTTGCGGAGTGTGTGGGACAGTATGTAAATTTTGGAGATCAAAGTTTGGATACTTTTGAACTGATTCTTTGCGTAGGATCTGCACTACCACAAGGGAGAGTTCCTAGCCAAGGTCAGTGTACGAGGCATGTCAACTGTGCTGAAGCAAAACTAACATTGTCGCAAAGTGGCCAATGATACCAGGTGATTGACATTCATGTGCCTTATGGTATTTCAGCTAAAGGTCTCAGGCCATGAGGCAGCGGGGACGATCACAGATATTGGCAAGAACGTCCGCAACGTCAAGATTGGTGATCGCGTGGTCGCAGACCCCATGCAACCATGTCTTGCCTGCTTCCACTGCACAAGGCGAAAATCTCTTCTTTGCGATAGCCTGACAGCCTTTGGAGGGAACGTACCGGGTGGATTTGCAGAGTACTGTCGATACCCCGCACGCCTCGTTCATCCCATTGGCGATCTTCCAGATCTTGAGGCTGTCCTTGTCGAACCTGCGGCATGTGCGGCTCATGGTATCGAGAGAATGCAGCTTGAGGTGGGCAGTAGAGTGCTGCTATTTGGTTGTGGCCCAACGGGATTGTTGCTGGCTCAGCTGACAAAATTGAATGGCGGAGCCCATGTGAGTTTCATTAGTACGATGAGGAAATTTGACTGATGTGAGATAGTTGACCATTGCCTCCAAAGCTGGGCCGAAGCTTGATCTCGCCAAAGAACTCAATATCGCCGATAGTTACATTACCATCTCGGATGATCAACCTCACATCGACATGCAAGATCTCCAGACCGCAAATCCCTATGGTTTCGACATCGTTGTGGAGGCGACCGGCGCACCGACCGTGCTCGAGCAGTCCCTCCAGTTTGTGCGTAAAGGTGGTAAACTTGTGGTATACGGTGTCTATGACGAGAATGTGAAGATCTCCTGGTCGCCTTTCCGCATCTGGGAGAACGAGATTACTATCATTGCCAGCTTCTGTAGCATGGGTCATATACCGCATGTGCTTGAGTATGTCAAGGCTGGTAAGCTGAAGTTGGGAGGAATTGTAAACAAGGCCTACCGAATCGAGGAGTGGGAAGAGTGTCTGGACGCAGTCAGGAAGCAAGAAGTCGTGAAGGCTGCAATTGTGTTCGATTGATGACACACTTGGTTTTACACAACAACGGGGTGAGGTTTAGACTACAAGAAGATAGCTGCTGATGCTTCCCATACGATCTCCAGTACCCAGTCTCGCCCGATTGGAGCGCCGCTTTGGTCGCTTCGTCAAGACTCTTGCGGCAATCCTAGGGCTGCGTTGTCCAGTGCGTAACCAGCTTATTTAGTCTGCATCTTGAACAAGACAATGTCAGCCGTTATAGTCAAGAACTTTGCCTACTCGATGTTTAAAGGGAGGAGCCTGTAATTGGAGTTGCTGGGCCCGCGTAGTCGGGGTGCGCGAATGCCTGCTTTTCATTGGTCACTTCCGGAGCAATGATGACATCGTTGGCCAATAGACCTGCCAGTCAGTAATCTGTTGTGTTAGAAGTGACCAATCTGATCGTTCCGAGTGAGATTGTAGCTCAACATGATACGCTTGTTCCAAAGCCTGTGGAACCTGTATATGGTAATGTTTCACACACTTGGAAGGTCCTGGATGCACACTGGAAAACAAACATGATCACGTTACCCACTTCGTAGTATACGAGGTCTCGCTTGCTCCCAGTATAATATCATTTCCAATGCACAATCACTAACAATGTCTATTGATCACGGCACACCGCCTACAATTGCGCTCGATCAAGTTTTCCACCACCGAAATGCATCCCACAACTTCTCGATAGCATGGACGGCCTTGGGTGACACCAACGACCCACCAATCATCTTCATTCACGGTACCCCTTGGACTTCACGAGTCTGGGTACCCCTTACGACCGCCTTGTCACGCAAATTCCGCGTCTACCTCTTCGATAATCCCGGTTTTGGCCAATCGCCGCTCGAACAAATAATCGATGCTGGGTGGGAACCGGGAGATGAAGTTACCCGCCTCGATGCAGATTTATCGCGCCAGTCTGAAGCCTATGCCGCCCTGTTCAAATCTTGGGAGCCGACATGGGGCGCGAAGAAACCACATGTCGTTGCTCACGACCACGGTGGATTGATGAGCCTGCGAGCGAACTTGTTGCATGGGTGTCACTACGCGAGTCTGTGTTTGATTGACGTTGTTGCGATTGGACGTTCGGGCAGACGTTATTCAAGTCGATAGCGGAGAACCCGAACTACTTTCTGAGTCTGCCGGCTATGGCCTTCGAAGGCATTCTGGAATCGTATATCAGACAGGCAGCTTACACTCGGCTGCCAGAAAGCACCATGCGTATGCTGAAGGAGCCGTGGCTCCGCGACGGTGGCAAGGAAGGCTTCATTCGACAGCTGTGTCAGGCTAATTCGCGGAGTACGGAACAATTGGAAAGAAGATATAAAGAGTTAGAGGCTATGATGCCTATCAAGGTAATTTGGGGCAAGCAGGATGCATGGATTGAGGTGGCAACTGCAAAAAGACTTGGATGTGCATTAGGAGCGAAAGAGGTGGTAACAATCGAGTGTGTCGGACACATGATCATGTACGATGCGCCTCAGGAGCTCAGCGTAAATATTGGGATGTGGCTAGAATCAGTTACGCAGGGAGTCCATTTAAGAAAGTACTCCTGGCAAGAGAGTCTTCCCTATGCTCCCCTGCTCACAGATTTCGACAAGTTCCCACCTTATGTCATCGCTTTAGGTCTCCATGCCTCCTTGCGACGGCGAAACTCGATGGGCGCAGAAGGCGTGATTTGATATCTGATTACCCATATCTTCTGTGGCTTTTCAGCTAGGGGCTTGAAGTCGTAGTTTAGCAGCAAATGAGCAAATATCATCTTCAGCTCATGGGACACAAAGAAGCGTCCGGGACTAAGTAGCGTCAGTAGTTGTCGGCCACATGAATTGTTATCCTCACCATGCATGCCTTCCATGTCCAAACGGAAGGTGGTGCACTGCCGTGGTGACCAAACCCGTTTGCTTCAGCTTCAAAGCGTCGACATTTGCCTTTTGCTCTACACTCATCGCCTCATACTCCTCTTTCGGGCGTGAGAAGCGAAATGGGTCGAATTTTTTCGGCTCGTCGTGGATATCCTCGTCATTAGCGAACGCATACCACGGACACGAGAACAGCGTTCCGTGAGGCACAAAAATCCCTTCTGGAGTAGTGATACCTTCTTTGGCGACGACCTTGCGATGAATGAACGTCAGAGCTATGGGTGACACACGCTGTGATTCGCGAATAGCCGAGTCAATCCTGTGCATCTTACTCAGAGCTTGTTTTGTCCAGCCACCTTCTTCTTGAAGGACACGGTACGCCTCCTCGCGCAAACTCTCAATGACTTCAGCATCTGAATTGAGTATACTGGTCATTGTATCCAAGCCAGTCAAAGATGTCGTGTGAATCGCAGCGAAGTTGAGAGGCAGAATTCGCTGAGCTAACCGATCAGGCTGTGTCTCATCGATGCGTCCTTCTGCCATCGCGGTACGATAACTCCAGGTGATGTAATCATTCGGTGGGGCCCATGTTGCATACTCAGGATCACCCGCAGCTTTCTTCTCAAAGTCTGCAATGCGCTTCTTAATCATTGGCAGTGTGAACACGGACGATTGCCGATAATGCCACCAATTCATCAGACCTAGTACAGGTCCCACGAGCCAACTGAGAGCCCTAGGCACCATGGAGAGAAGAGCCTGGTTCCGTATTACGTCCTCAGTGAAGCCTAGGACCGCGTTCAAGTATGGTCGTTCGCGACATAGCGACCTTCCAAGAAGCATGCGATTAGTCAAGATAGGGACCATCTTCATAAAGAGCTGGAGTGTTTCCATTCTCGTCCAATTCTCCGTGTCTGTTCCAAATACGTTCGCGACAGCAAAGGGTACTTCTTCCTCGACCTCCGGAATGATTGCATTGAGATGCCGAATCAGATTCTTATGGATCACGTGTTCGTGGTACGGATCCTTGAGGATGGCAGGGCTCACGAAAGAGTAGTCGCCCCAGAGAGAGTCGTAATGCGCCTCGCTCACACTGAGAACATTGTCCGGCTGATCAAACATCCAGTTTAGTTGACCTCGTGGCATAACGATCTCCGCCTGCATGCCGAGCGTCGCAGGTAGCACAAACACTCGGTTGTTTTTGCCGTACTTCTCGTACCCTGCAAGCATCCACTCCTTGCTCTTCGTGAGTGCGATGAAGTTGCGAAAACTCGCGTACCACCCTTTGCCGTAGCCCATCCATGGTATTGACGTCGGGGTAGGAGGTGCGCGGATGAAGTTGTAGGTTGTTGCTAGGGTCCAGTACGTCACGAAGACCGCGATGATGTTCCACCAAGTCAGGATCGATTGCGCGTCCGCTGTCGCCATCTCGGAGCTATTAGTGATGTACAGAGGAGATAATGAGGGACACTGAGGCTCTAGTCGATCATTATATAAGGCCTCCCGATCCGCGTCATAGAAAGTGTGAAAAAGGACCGTCGGCTAGTCTTGCCTTGTTTCAGATGCTGTATTTGCTTCCTGCGCTCACAAGTTGACAACGCGTATGCGCATGTTGAGTCGCCCAGATCAGGCTACACACAGTGCTTCATCTGGAGAGCAAACATAGATCCGCGTCCCATTGCCCGACCAAATGGTCAACAGAGTCGCAATTGCTGTCATGACAATCGCGCCAACCTTCTGTGGGATCAGCGTCTGAACCGGAACAATACATTCCGGTTGTAGCTTCAGACGCATCAGATTACATGCTACTTGGAGTTCAACGAATCACTTTCTCTGGATTGTAACAAAGTACAATTGCTATTCGTTGCCTCAACAGGGGTTCAACCTAATCTCTGTACCATACTGTGTAAAACACCACAACAGAGCCCAAAATCTTACCGCCGGCAATTTGATCTTTTGGGTCGGTCACTACAGCAGCCCTGCAAATGCGAGCCGAGTCGTCACGTCTCTTCACACCTACTTCTTGTCTTCTCGGTAATCAAGAAAGATTGCTCTCATTGAGGTACCTACTCTATGTGTTGACTCTACTATGAAAGAAACGAGCTACCTCGCCTGTCACTTTGTTCCCACAATGCTTGAATTAAGGTCGTCGCGAGTATCTCATGGCGCTCTATATATTCCCAATCATAAGATGTACAATCTGTAATATGGACCTGATCAAGAAAGAGGTCGTACCGAATACAATGTTCACAATGCACATGTACTACGAGTGGAGTACACAAATACCATGTACTGACTTGTGTAGTGTTGCTCTGTCTCGCAGACAGATTAGACCTGACCATTCTCATGAGGAGAATGCCATCTGTACTACAAGAGACTGTGGTTACACACTGACTGCCACCTGAAGCGCCAGTCGTTACGTTCCCTGGACGCAACTTCAATACCGTGCATCGCGCGTCATTGACGTGTCGCATTCTCACTTCCTGAGATGCCTTTCTCGCTGCTCTTGATGTTGCCGAAGTCACGCCAAAAAGGTGGTTTCGCGGCTGCGCTGCAAAGCGAATGTCAAGACACGCCAGAGAGAGGCAAGCATGGCAAGCCTGCCATTGGTCAGAGTGGGCCGCCCAACTTCCGACACCCCCACCCACACCAACATGGCCGACAAGACGTCTCTCCGAAACATGGCCAACAATACAGATATCGCTGTGCATGGTCAACAATCGTCGCCGGATCGAGGGTCACCGCCTGGCAGTGTAGTGCCCCAGAAACGTGTTCTAGAGGTTGGGAAGGCGAAAGCAAAGGTGACCCGAGCTTGCGATGTCTGCAAAGCAAAGAAATCGAAATGTAGTGGCGAACAACCCTGCGATACATGTAAGTGACTTCCGAGATACATGATGTCTGAGGTCAGTCCCTGGACCGGGCTCGTCGCACACTAGACTTGAGCGTGGTATCGTCCGCACATCAGTCACAGCCATTTCCGAGCCTTTCCGTCGTCATCGGATCATCCTGGTACTCTCCTACTAATTGTAAAACTGAAGGTCGGCGCCGGGGCTTGGTCTGTCAGTATGAAGCTGTCTATTCTCGCGGAAAAGCACCCACACCACGTCGTTCGGTACCAATCAGCTTGGATGGCCCACAATTGAGTCCCAACCAACATAATTCGCCTGGCGTACCATCCCCTGGGCACCCAGCTGCAAGGACCATGGAGCAATCTGAATCGATTCTGTCCAGGTTGAGCGACCTCGTCACGATAGCTCCACGTCCTAAAAATCCAGAAATTGACCAGGAAGTGCCTTCGCGTGCCTCTCCTGGCCTTGAAGTCGCTGGGCAGTACTCAGATCCCACCTCAGGTTTGTCATTCTTGCACAGGGCCTGGCGTCGAATTTCTTCCGACGAAAATGTACAGATACCGAATGGCCATCCTGGATCAGCAGCAGATCACCAGCTCCTGCCGTGCGCTGGAGACAAGCCATTCGAAGATAGCGGCAACGTTCGCTTGCCAACAATCGACCGCGCCCATGAACTCCTGACACATTACTTCGATGTTTGCATCGCGACCTTTCGATTGCTTCATCGACCTACGGTCCAAGCATGGCTTGCAATAGTCATTGATAATTCTCAAGCAAGGCAACCACTAGCCACACGTTTAGGGCGAGCGAAGGCTGCTACTGTCATGTCAGTACTAGCAATCGCAGCTTTCCATGAAGGCAAAGCGATGGGTACCAATGGGTTTTCTCCCATCAACGAGAACACAGTAAGTGAATCCAGGTGCATACGTGCTCGCGCTGGCGATGCGGCATCGCAAGCCTTGCTTGACGTATCTAGTGGCATGGCGCATACGTTGTGCTACTTAGACGGTAGACCCTCAACTTTGCTAACACATACTCTACAGTCGGGATCACAATGCGACGAATTCTTTTGCGAAGCAGTTCGTTTGACCAATACCGAGACTGGTCTGCCTAGATTGGAAAGCGCTCAAGCCCGGTTGATTCAAGTTCTCTATCTTTTGATGTCATGTCGCTTTAACCAGGCGTGGTACACCTTTGGCCATGCATTGCAGATCATCTCAGCACTAGGCCTTCATCGCAGAGATGATCGAAAGAAAGCGGCATCAAATCACAAACGGGACTTCATTGAGGAGCAATGTCGAAAACGAACGTTCTGGGTCGCATACATACTTGACAAGTATCTGGGCGTCATTTTTGGTATGTCGCACTTGGCTGATATATCTTCTGCCGAGACCACCGAAATTTTGATGCATAAGTGTTGCGCCATCGTTTGACATCATACAAAACATTGTGTGATGAACGAACAGTTCAAGAATACTCCGCTGACAGAATATCCAAGGGCGACCGAGACACTACCATGACGAAGACATAGATCAAGACCTTCCGATGGCAGTGAACGATGAAGACATGACGAGTATCGGCGCAAAGATCAGCGAGACAAATGATTGCTATATTGAAGCACTCATCGTTCATGCAAGGCTGGGACAGATCGCGGAGAAGATCTCGCGTGAAGTATACTCGATCAAATCGATCCCTGACCATGTACGATTGACCGCATCACATCGCTTAGGGGCGGAACTACGAGCTTGGAGGGCTGCGCTCCCACCGTTTCTCGGAGCAATCAATCCAAGCAGTTTGATACTCAGCTTTCGCCGACAAGCAATCATGTTAAAGCTTGCATATTGCCACGCTGTCATGCTGGCCCATAGACCCTTCCTTCTGAAAAACGCCAATCACAGCGACGATCACATGCGGACCATGGCTGCAGAGAGTGTCAACGAATGTATCGCTGCTGCGCAGTCCGTCTTGGAAGTGGTCGATCGAATGGCTAGGGAAGGGCGATTGTTTCACGCATTCTGGTGGACACACTATGTGTGCTTCTGCGCACTGGTGGTTGTATATGTATGGGCCATCCAGGAAAGTAGCAACCTGACAACACTGGACGAGCGAAGCAGCATTCTGGATAAGGCCGAGCATTGTCTACATCATCTTGCGCAAGCGACAGCATCCAATTCTCCGTCGCGCAGATACAGCATCATTCTCCAGGAGCTGCGCGCCGAGGCCAAGCGAAAGACGGCAAGACCAGTGCAGGATCCATATGTACGAGGGGTATCGCCACATGATCATCTAAATGGCAATAACGATACGACTACATTGCGCGACACTCTTGCTCACGAATCGAATGCAGCAATGCAGATGTGGCAGCCGCTCTTCGGAAGTCCGCTTAGCGCGACTAATTCGACTACACCAGTCCTTCAAAACTTCTACGACAACTGGCAGACGGTCGACTGGCTCCAGCTAGACTCTTCGGCCTTTGGCCCCTTTCCGGAAGTAGATGCTGAGTCGTTGTCGTGGATGGGATCAACCTCGTGAAAAGGAGGAGCTTGCGTCTGTCATGTCAACGACTTCAATCGCGTTGAGCGCTGACCAACAACATACATCTGTGCCTCAGCCTAACCTCGCGAGCGTTGTTACCGCACTCTACGTATACCACGAAGCTTACAGCAGTGTTCTTTGAAGAGATCGATACACGCAGTTGCTCTGCTCTGAGAGTAGGGGTTCGCGAAATCGACTCATGTAGGGGTGCATCCAATGTACGAGCTCCCAGTCACGGCTACGCGTCTTCTGCAACGACAGTAAAGTCGCGGCCTCAAGCCGGGATGAAACTCGGTCATTCCAAGAGACAGCTGATGAGGCGATCCAATCATTATCGGATTCCCATCGAGGAGTGCAACCATTCTGCGTACCTAACACGCGCAGCAATGCTGTCGCCGAATGGACATGGTCGTGAGTCGTTGCAGCACTTTGTCTTCCTGGGACTCGAGACTACAAATTTGTAAGCACCAGCAACGATTAACGTGCTTATCTGCAAGTGGTGGGGAACAAATGTTGTGATGGAAACTGCACGCTGGTGATATTACTGCTGGGCAGTTATCGGTATCGCACGTGATCATCGCATGTGGAGCCGAGGTGGTTCCGACAACGTTGACGCTCACGCCCGCTTACCTAGTCTACCCTTGATCACAACCTTGATGCCATAGACAATCACTTGCCTTGTGCCAAGATTCCCAAGTGCCTACTCTGCTCTGCTTCTCCAACCAAGTGACCCAAACGCACGCCAAAAGACCGCATCACCCCGCACCTCCGCGCTTGCAACGAAAGGCAACCACCCACCCACGTACTTACATTCCCGAGTGACGCCGTATCCCACCCCCCAAATTCTTCCACAATGGCCTCATCCGCTTCAAAACGCCTCTTCAAAGAGTACCGCGCGCTCTCTTCCGACCCCCCAGAGGGCATAACCGCCGGCCCCGTCAGCGAAGACGACATGTTCGTCTGGGAAGCCCTGATCCAAGGCCCCGAAGGCACACCCTTCGAAGGCGGCATTTTCCCTGCTGAACTGCGGTTCCCAAAGGACTATCCGCTTGCGCCGCCAAAGATGAAGTTTGTTACGGATATGTGGCATCCTAATGGTATGGTCATTCTCTCGCTACAACGTTGAGTACTATAGGTGGATGGATATGCATGGAGAGCATGAGCTGATAAAGAAATGATAGTATATAAGAATGGCGAAGTTTGTATATCAATTCTACATGCGCCCGGCGAGGACCCAATGCACTACGAACAAGCGTCTGAACGGTGGTCGCCCATTCAAAGCGTGGAGAAGATCTTGATAAGCGTTATGAGCATGTTGGCAGAACCGAACGATGAGAGTCCGGCCAACGTGGATGCAGCGAGGATGTGGAGAGAGAAGAGGGCGGACTATGAGAAGATTGTTAGGACAAATGTGAGGAAGAGCCTGGGTTTGTAGTGGCCAAAGAATGGCAGATGCTAGGAGGGCTCATGAATTTGATAAGCGGCATCATTGGCGTTGGGTGGGATACGGCACTGGATAGCGCACAATTGCTCACGACCACGTGTGCAGTGGAGTAAAAGCTACAAGAATATTTCTATGCGCTGCAGACTTGAAGCTATCCTAAAACGATTGCTTACACAATCTCCAGACCCTCTACTTCGCCATATGCATTATATCCCACGCCCCTGAAGTTCCACTCACACTTCTCCTTCTGCGTGCTCCCACTCTTATCCGTGGCCCGACTCCAGATCCTGACATTTTTGCCAGGCTCGACCCTGACTTTGGCCTTCCACAAAGCCCAAGCCCACTTCAACTCCACGTCCTGCGCATGCTCAACGGTCTTCTCCTTGTGCAGCTCCGCATCTACCCACGTTGTCCCCTCATCAGCGCTGACCTCGACCTTCACAATCGGCCCATCAGCACCACTAGGCAGCGCGTACCCCTTGACCTCAATTGTCCCATCTGCATCTCTTTCCACCTTGGCCTCAGACTTCGGGACCCCAATGACGCTGTTAATAGGCATATCATGCAGCGCGTCACACTTTGCCCACCACTCCTCTGCCTTTTCCTTTGTGTCCGCTTCAGGAGGCAAGATCTTATAATCATGCTGTTGGTAATAACTTTCACTCTCAGCCATCTGCACGCAAACCTGATCCAACCACTTTACGCTCCTCGCCCCCGCAATACCCGGCGTAACGACGCGAACCGGCGCCCCATGATTTGCCGGCAAAGGCATATCATTCATCTTCAGCGCCAGCATAATTCCACCTTTCTTATCCATGACACGACACAGCGGCAAACTAGCCCCGTAGAACTTGTCGTCCTGGCACTCGGTCTGATAGCACGACAGCGCCACATGCGCATCCTTCCACTTTTCGTGCTCGACGGTGATACCCGCTTTGGCCAGCACATCTGCGAGGAGAGGCCCGCTCCATTTACAATTCATGACTGCGCCGTCGAACCAGTCTATTCCGCTGACTTCTTTGAGCTTGGTGCGCATCGTGTGGCGCCGATTGCCTGCACATTGCAGTGCGCATATTACGCTATGTTGGGGCAGGGCCTCGAGATCCGCGATAGAAAGCGAGAGGTCAGTTTTGACGAGACCGGTGATGGAAACGCGGTGTGTGGCTGCATCGAGGTGGGGGATGGGGCCGTGGTTGCGGTCGTAGCCGTTGTGCGTGATGAAACTGTATGGGTGGTAAGCTTCAGCCTCACAACCCATCGTCTATCTGGACTTAGGTTGAAATGTCAAAAACGACATACCTAGTAACAAGTTCCTCAACCTCTGGCTCCCTGTTCAAAGGGTCTTCCACAGAATACTCGAGCTTCGTCTGAACAATTCCACCCAATTAGCCAGCCACACCGTACGTGCCCACACAATCCTGACTCAGCAACCCACCAACATAGTCCACCTAAAACGGCAATACCATGTAAAAGAGAGAAATCCTGGGTATTCTACGCTGGGGACGTACCTGCACCATGGTGACTTTTTGCGGTTTGGCGGGGATGGCGTGATTGAGGTGAGCGGCGGTGAAATGGTGGGGCGCAGGCAGGTTTAAACGAGGTGCGGGGCAGGGGTAGAGGCGGATGTTTGCTGGACACGTGGAGTGGCGCAAAAGGGTAGGTGTGAACAGTGTCACGGTTATACCCGGCTGGGATGGAAACGTGGGTGTTTTATTTGGGAGGGAGGGCTCACATTTCGTGTCTGGTGCTTGTTTGGTGCTTGTAGTGTGAGCAAGTGGCTGTTGAGTGTCACGACGTTTGGGGCGGGATTGATGGCGACATCACTCTTTGCGATTGCAAGATTGGCTTTTATTTGTTGGAGTAGGCGTTTGTGAAAGATAAATGCGATATGAAGCTTTGCGATGGGAGTTGTGAGATCCATTTTGTCGATTCAATATGCTTTGTAGTCTCTGGTGGTGTTACCTCGCACATTCGCGCCTACTATGCTGGTACGTATGGTCGTTCGTCTCGTCCATTCATATAGACTATTGTGAGACCGGAAGATATTGAACATTAAGGACTATTGAGAGTTTGGCCTTATGGGTTTCGTACTGTTCAGCAACTCTGAATAGATTAACGACTAATGCACAGCCCAAGTACAGCGGCCAAATAAGCTAAAGACTTGAAGTTATGAATCTCATGAGCTAAGCTGCTTTAGTCGGATCAGTCCAGTACCTTCCTTCAGTCGACTTCGAATGATCGGCCAGGAGTGTGAGTGTCGAAGGGATGGCATCGAATGGAACCTCCACAAGTTTAGGAACGATAGATCCTTGCTCAAGCAATTCCAAAACGCGTTTGGCCGTCTCCTCAGACGCTCCCAAAGATCCAATGAGGGTAACTTCGTCATTGACCAACTTCTGGATCGGCACCGCTACCGTTTTCGAGGCAAGTCCGACGACGACGACCGTACCCGTCGGTTTTACGCAGTTACAAGCTGCTCCAACAGTTTGGTCCAAACCCACGAAATCGATAATCAAGTCGAAGATTACCCCCTCTGCGTCTTCCGGACTCTTCAAACACTTCTTGGCGCCCAAGGACTTCGCTTCCTCAAATTTTGACGTGTCCACATCGAATCCATATACGGTGGCGCCTTCAATGACTCCAAATGCCAGTCCCGACATGCCTAGACCTCCAAGCCCGATGATGCCAATGGTCGAGCCACGCTTCGTTCCTCCGCGAACCACAACAGCCTCATAAGACGTGGCCAGAGCATCCATCGCCACAGCAGCTTGCGCATACGAGACCTTCTCAGGTATTCGTACAAGTCGGGACGCTGGAACTGCCGCATACTCAGCATACCCACCATCGAATCCGAGTCCAAGTGAAAGAAGCCAATCTCGGCGTTCAAACGGTTGAGAAATTTGAAGTACGGCGACACGATCTCCAACGGAGTATTGGGAAACGTTGGCACCTGTCTTGATGATTTCTCCAGCTGCTTCGTGGCCCAGTATTATGGGTCGTTTCATCAACCAAGCATCCCCGTGCCCGGCAACAATATGGCTATCAGTGTGACACATTCCGGCGGCTTTGATCTGGATGAGGACTCCGTCCGGCTTGACGTCCGGTATCGGGACTTCTTTGAGTCGTAGACCGCTTGCGCCGTCTGCATACTCAAAGGCCTTCATACTTGGAAGATGTAAGAAGGGGTTGTGATCCTGGCTCTTGACTTCCAAACTGAAGGGTGGGGTAGTGTAGCCAGATTGATAAAGTTGTCTTGCGAATTTGATCCAACGGATCAGAGTTTGATCGAACAGATTCTCTTCAAAAGACGACCCACTATGAATGCGAATAACGGGGAGAGTTGATTGTGAATAGTGTGCGGTACCAAAGACTATATACTTTACCATCCACTTCTACTGCCGCACTAGCCGGAGTCATTCAGTGATCGTGACCTTTTAGGACTGATTCGTTGGGTGCGAACAGCCGAGGCGTCGCTGCGTCGCCATGACTCGCACACTCACATGCACATCATTGGCAAAGATAAATTCCGAGTGAAGATGTTCTCAAGGATCGTTGTGTCGGCCAACGTAGTGCGGTTTGCGGGCAATCCTAGTCGACCGGTATCCGGGTAGGGCGAGTTCCGAGACGGACGGCTCGGCAGAAAGGAGCGCGTTCATAAGCCTCTAGTTCTGGGCCTCCACACGTTAACTCGACTACCAGCAGTACAGGAGGAAGCCAACTCGGCTTTTGTCCCTGTTCTAAGTACGATCTATCAGCGTGCCAGCCTGGCCGAGATCTAGGGCAGCACTTGGTCGAATTTTTTAGGCGTGTAAGCCGAGTTTGTACATTTGGCTTGTTGCGAGCGGGGTCAAGACATGATTGTGGTCCCCCACTTCCTGTATGGCCATTCTGTGCGACTCGCGCACGAGGGATTTCTTCCAAGTAAACGCGACCTGACGTCAGAGCTTCATGGATTGAATATCCTTAGCAACTATATACAAGATCATGAATGAGGCTGGTCCATGGAACAGCCTACTACCTGAAAGTGGCAGACCCTACCTATCACGCCCCCGTTAAAAAGCCTGTTAGTGAACGGAAAACTACCATCCATCTAGCATAGCCCCGAGAAGCGAATCCTACTCAACGTCGAGCTTCCTGCTCATTATTGAGACTGATATGGTCACCAAAATACGGCTGATATGCAAAGCAGCTAACACATTGCGACGACAGCCTCTTCTCTTCCCCGGCCTCGCATCTAATGTCAACTCTCTATTCATTCGCGAACTGATCAGTATTCAAAGTCTCATCAACATACGAATCCAATCCCTGCCCACTGGAGATTAGTGTCTTCGCCTCCACAAACATCTCCACAACTTCATCCATCCGCACAGGAGGCATAACAGGTAAACAAGGCGTCCACACACACATACTCCTCTTTGAAATATCTGTACCCCCAAACTCGCATTCCAGAGTACAAGCACCACACCGCATCTACGAATCCGCGCAGCGCGGTGAAATTTGCACATTCAAGACGATCTTCTACCGCGGCGTAGCTAGTTGGTGGTGTTTCTTCATCCATGTTGATACAGAATGGCTGCAAGTCCATCTGAAGTTGACCACGATTTCGTGGGCGATGGTGACGAGTGCAATGATAGCGCTGGTCAACCGAGCGGAATTCCTCGCTTATGTATTACGATTGGCTACGTGTTCACTACATAAGATGAAGAGGACTTGAGACGTACAGCTAGCCTGAAGAATGAGCTGGCTGCAAGGCGTGCGTGCTGCGATGGTATTACGAGCTGCATTCGCCATGACCAAGTCATAACATCAACGTCAACATTAATGCAAGCCTAGCGTCGAAATTCGAATAAAGCGAGTAAATCAATAAATAAGAATATCTAAATCTTGAAGTCTTTCAGCCAAAAACCTCAATCATAAATCTATACTCAATATTCCTTCCTTCCTGCCTCGCCTTCGCCGTCATCTGACTACACTGATCCGCAATCTGCTGACCCACAACAGGCGGTCCGCAAAAGAACACTCCCACCTTGACCTCTTCATCCTCCTTCTTCTTCGCATCCTTCTCACTGTTCACCCGTTCAGTCAGAACCTTGGTCATATCCGAGTAATGCTCCCGCATAATTGTCTTGATATCCGGACGACCAAAGTGCGTGGGATTCACCAAGCCGGTAATGAGCGATTGCGGGTGCTCATCCGTGCGATGCTTCTCGAGGAGCCAGCGAAAGACGTGTTGGGAGATTTGCTTGCGTTTTTGCGTGACGTACGTGTTGATGCGGATGTCGAGGTTGGAGCTGTCGAGTTGTTGGGCGCGCGTGACTTCGTTTAGGAGGTCGGAGAACCAGAGGAGGTTGTTCTTGTCGCGGACTTGCCAGTGGAAGTCGACACGGCGGTGGTTGGTGTATGGCGAAGGCTCTTTGGGGACTTCGGTGTCGGAGAATTCGTTGCCAGAGTGTGTGTTGGATTTGACGCGTTCGAGTTCGTGGTGTTGGAGATCGGTGAGGACACCGGAGAAAGGTGTGACACCGATGCCGGCCCTGTAATTCATTAGCTAGTATAGGATGTCAGCTTCTGAGCGTACTTACCCGAAGACCATGCTATAGTCGTAATCGTAGAACCGCTGTGCTGGGGCGCCGAATGGTCCATCAAGACCAATCTTGATTGTGTTGTTGGCTCCTTTCTGTGCGATATCGCGTAGCGCATTAGTCCAGTCGCCATCAGCCTTGATATGGACCTGCATAGTGTTGTTGATGCATGTCGAAACTGTGAATGGATGCCACTGGAATCTCGACAGCTGAGGCACCTGGACAAAGACGTATTGACCGGCCTTGTAAGCCCATGGACGATGATGAGGAACCTGTACCGTGAGCGTGACAGTCTCGTTATCCAGCAGCTCAAGATCAGCAACGATAGGTCGGAAGCCCAAGAAGATGCGCCAGAAACGTTCGCCAAGTACCAGGAGAGTTGGGGCGGCGAGCCAGTATCCAAACATGGGCCATTGGAGAAGGGCCGCAGTGCCGTGAGCCATCATTAAGCCGATGATAGGAAACATAAGAAGATGGCCAAGCTGGAATACTTCGTAGCTCCACTTGCGAATCCTGGGCATGCTCATGAGGGCCAGTAGGTAGAACATGCCCAGGGCTGTGAGACCAGTCCAGCCTGGTAGCGAGCGGACATAGTCCACATACGAGCGAGGAACACCATCTTGCCCGACGACAGCAGCAAGAGCTTGCTGTCTACCTGGTTGGCTTCCGAAGACGAACGAGCCACTCAAATGGCCAATGGCATGCAGCGTTGCAAAGAAGAGTGCGATGACAGACATCTTGATGTGAAACGACTGGGAGAGATCCCAGTTGATGAATCGCGAGATGAAGTAGAATCGGCGTAAGAAAGTTGACAGCCACCTCGACATCGAAATGATGAGGAAGAAGAACGTAGGATACAGAACACCAGCGCATGTCTTTGACAGCACAGCTCCCCAACCAAAAGCTGGTGTGTATAGATCGGATGTGAAGTACTTGACGAATTGCCTGTCGTGCAAGATATCGATGTCAGAATGGGCCTATTGAAGGGGTATGTGATAACTCTCACCAAACACCAAACGCAATCATAAATGCTGCCACGAGAGCGAGGAAGGCGATCTCTGGTCCTTTTACAGCCCAGTAGGCACGCGCGCGTCGGTAAAACGACATTTGCTTGAGATAGTCATCCTCCTCCTTCGCTTCCTTTCGGTCCTGCTCCAGCGATGGAATCTCCCATGTCTTCACACACTTTGCGAAATTCTCGCGTTTGATCTGGTCCTCGCGCGTACCAATGACGCTTCTCAGAAATTCGTGTCGTTGCTCGTCGCTTCGTGATCCATGGTGGAGGTTGTGTGGTTGTGCTTTCGGTTGAATCTCCTTGTGCACTTCATCTAGCTTCTTTTCCAGCTCCCAGTAATCAACGCTACCATTGTTGTCGTGATCCAAGTCGTCAATAAATTGGTTTATCTCCTCATCTGTGAGATATTGTTGTGAAGCCATCAAATCGTGGGGATCGTAAGTAGATGTGGTAGGGTAATGTCCGAGTGCCACACGTGTGGCTCACATGTTACCTTTAACATGTCTGCGGCCAGTTCACTGGAGTGATGGTTTACAAGAGACATACGTGCGCCCAGGCGCCATCATTGGCAGCTCAGTCGGAAAAGGGTTGGCGGGGCCCAGAGAGAGGTCTCGATGGATGAGCCAAGTGGTCAAGAGTCTTAAGCCGGAGCTGGCACCGGGTAGTCACGACTTGTCGCCAACCTGGCGGAGCGGAATTCCGCTCCGTTAGAGATATTTATAGACACCATAGCGAAGGTGCGGGTGTCAGGGTGGAAACAACCTTTGTGTCGGTAATCGACCCGAATTGCATGGACGCATGTCATCCGAAGCCATCTATATCTTGCTGAAGCCCCGGAATTGATCAAAACCAAGTTCGCCTGCAGCTTTTGATCGTGGATGTCGATTCAAACGTACAATCTGGTCGTTCGATGTCAAGAAACTTGCAGGCTTGGCATGGATAGGACGGCAAGTTCATGTTTCAACGAGTCTTGCGCATGCACGTTGACGACAACATCTGCAATGCAAGAGCTTTTGTTGCCTTAGGAAATCACATATGAGATTCACGCCCGTCTAATGTTAAGGTCCATTCCATTCCCATGCAGAGGGTCAGTCGAGTTCAATCCTAGCGCCTGGGGCCAGCCTCACGATCCAAATCCGGCGCCTCGTCGTCATCGACCGCGCGATCGTCCTGAGACGCGACGCTCGATCGCAACCACGCAAATGATTGACGCTTACTATTGTAGCCAGCCTTATTACTTTATCATAGCTGCAACCGTAGTCCCATGAAGAGTAGCTGCATCCCTGCGCGACCGTACACTAACTTTTCACGTCGCGCTGGTTGTTGACCATGGCAGACCAAATAGCCAACGGAAGCTCCTCCTTAGTGATCACTCGTCGCGATGACCGCTCTCTGCTTACGACCCTGGTGCACTTCCTCGTCCGCCGATTCCGAAACCAGATAAACAAAAGCGACCCAAAACATGATGATGGCTCTCTCAAGCTCGATCCGCCTGCCTCCAAGCTGAAGGGCCTCACCCTTCGCGAACGCACCGTATGTGACATCCGCATATACGACTATGTCCTGCCAACCAAGCCCGCGCAGAGCCCGAAGAAGCGCATCTACTATTTCGCAGGCGGGAGTTGGCAGGAGCCACCGGCTGGTCAACACTACACCATGTGCGCGCAGATAGCGAAGGAGTTGCCAGACACTGTCTTGTCGATTGTCTCCATGCCGCTCGCGCCGAACAATCCCGCCCCGAGTTCGTTCCCATGGTGCATGAGAATGTATCGCGCATTGATGGCTGAGGCCAAGGCGGCTGGAGAGAAAGTCATAATAGCGGGCGACTCGTCAGGTGGAAACGTGGCACTATGCTTGCCATTGGAGGCTCTCCGGGAGGATAGCGAGGCTGGCCTGGATTTGAAAGAGTCGCCAGCTCCGGTCGCCATCATGGTCGTCTCACCTTCTACAGACCTAACGCGTGAAAATCCCGAGATTGAGGAAATGGCGCACCGCGATCCAATGCTCACGCCCGAGGTAATCAAGGGCACAGCCAAGGCGTGGTGTGGCGACTGGAACCCTGCGGATAAGCGGATATCGCCTATCAATGGCGACATCTCTTTGCTTGCGAAGCGAGGCATCAAAGTCCATGGCATTACAGCAGGATGTGATGTGTTGAGTCCTGATGGTGTGCACTTCCGCGACAGGTGTGCAGAAGAAGGTGTGACAGGCGAGTGGGTGCATTGGGAGAATCAAATGCATTGCTTCGTTTTGATGGCGCCGTATGGGATACCAGAGGCCAAGGCTGGTCTTCAATGGATTATCGAGACACTCAAGAAGGAGTGAGGTGAGGCGCTGTAAGCTGTGATGACTTTGCGTACGATTTTGGCTTACCATACGTTCTATACCCTAATTCATCTTATACATGGTCACATCCCGAAGATTCGCACCTGCAAGCTCAGCATGTTGGACATGGAGCAGAGCTTGTTCAATGTTTGCTGTGGAAGTGTGATGAAACAGAAGGCGTAAATGAAGGATGGTGGTTGAGTGTTCCAAAGCGCGTGACGAAATCATTACAACTTCGAGTGGGGTCAGTAGCTTGCACCTTTCTGCCAAGAAAACGCCCACAACATTCGACTTCTTCTGCGCGTCGAGCTGTTAAGATCTCTTAAAACGAACACAGTCGTTCATGTACTGTTCACTGTCCTTTGTAAGGACGTCTCTACGTACCTGTCATCACGTGCAGCCACCCCATCCTCATGCGTCGCTCCTACACATGTTTGCCATCTCACAACTCTGTCGTGATTTACACTTGGTTTGTTGTTGTTTGCTATAATTTACAGAAACAATCGCGGCTTTGAAGCCATCTGTATATCTTTAGCGGATCATCAGTTCAGCATACTAACATCCACTCATCTTCCCGGTCCCAACAAGAGATGAGCCAGCAAACCGAACCTTGGACCATGAGTCGTCTCCGCAAGACACCCGCTCGTCAAGTACCATTCTTCGATAAACTTGATCGCGATTGCCGTAACCTTACCTATCGCTATCTCACGTTCCCACCTTGGACAATGGGATGGCGAAGGTTCGGGGAGACGGTGTGGGGTCCTTTTCATGCACCTATAATCATTTGCGACTACGTACCTGTATCATATGAGGGGCACACAATACGCCAATCAGGTCAAGAGTTCGCTGGATCATGTCGTCAAGCGCGTATAGAAGCACGAGAAGAGGCTTTGCATTGGCTTCGATCTTACCCTACATCTCTCCGGACTGCTTACCTACGTTTCGGAGGAGGCGATCTTCGCATTCTATCGCCTATCAGAGAGGTAACGGATCCTTTCATCGATGAGCTTCATATCACCCTCGAAGGCCCCGTGCTGGGGCATATGGGGCTCTCCAATGGTGTTGTGTCATCACGAATCCTCCCAAAACTCTTCTGCATATCGTCACTACGCACTCTCAAAATCCATCATACAAGCAACCGCAGGTCTTCAATAAGACATGTTGAATTAACATTCAAAGAGTTCGAGTTTTGCTGTTACATAATGAAGGATTTTCGTCGTCGCAATCAAGTCAAACACTTTACCGTGTCTTGGGATCATCGGCGCAACAAGGTTACGACCTCTGTACCGACATATAGTTACCATGTTCGGTCTGACAGACGTCGTTTACAAGACTCCGATGGGGATCCAGTCATCACGTACGGTGGCGACGCAGCTACATCGGGCGTGGGTTTCTTTGAACTGGAAGTCGGCTCGTGGAGTAGACCTCACACTAGTCTTTTGATGTGGCTTCTTTCCACGCTGGATCGAGCGGATTTCAGCGCCCGACCAGGCCAATATGCTGCCCGCTTCGGTACACGTACCTTGGTACCAAAATCCACGATCTAGACAAGCTGTACGGCGCTTCGGGCTTCAACATCGTGCCAGTAGGATTGATAAGTACGACGGAAACAAAACACAATATACCCCATTTCTATCATCTCCTTTGCTCTAACACTTGCGAACAAAAGACGGAAAAAACCTTGACTGGAACTGAAATTACAAGTTGGACCGTTCGTGTACATAGTCATTCTATCCCACAGAACCCATCAATGTTCCCGAGCGCACAACCTCACCACCAACGGCCCCTTCTGCCACAAAATGAAAACCCTCTGCTTCTCCCACTCCATTTTCGTATCCTCCAACTGCATATCAAAGTGCCATATCAATCTCGCGAGAATAGTGCGTATCTCCGCCCACGCAAGACTCTGACCAATGCAGTTCCTCGGCCCGACAGAGAATGGATTGATGACCTCGCGCTTATCATTGGCATATTCTTCTGCACCTAGGGAACGCTCCGGTGCGAATGAGTCTGGGTTAGTAAAGTGTAGAGATGAGTGGTTCATAGCGTATTGCGCGATGCCGAGTTGTGTGCCTGGGGGGAGATTTCTGTTACAGACGGTTGCACCTCCAGAAGGCACGACGCGTGGAAGGCTACTAGGCACAGGCGGATAGATCCTGAACACCTCGTTTATAACGGCGTTGAGCATGCTGAGTTGGCTGAGAGCGGAAAATGTCATCTGCTCATCTGCCTGGAACGCAACGTCGATTTCGTTGCGCAATTTGGTCATCCATGCTGGGTTCTTGAGCAAGTAATAAATCGCGCCACTGAGCAGCGTGGCTGAGGTTTCGCTACCTCCGACAATCAGAGTACTGCAAGTTCTCTGGATGTCGTCGACAGTCACAGGTTCGCCGTCTTTGTTCTGTATGACATAGCTACGTTGAGGTCAGCCAAAGAACGTCCCATTATCAAAGGCATCGCACCTACCTCAGGAAATCCTTGCGCTCTGTATTTGACTTGAGTCTCCTTTCTACCTTGTCCCGAGTGAAGCATACGTGCGCCTGTCTCGCCCTGATCAAAGCAGGTACGTATCTCAAAATCGCCATTACTGGGACGCCCACGATTGGGTAGTCTCTCACAACACGGAGCGTGCTAGCAGCTCTCACCATCCTGAACAATGTAGCCGTCCATGCATTGAAGTCTTCGTTGTTCAATGAACCAAAGGACTCATCGAATGTGAGATCTCCGGTGATGTCGAATGTTGTAAAGTTCAACCAGCGGACGAGATCAACGGGAGTGTTCGCTGCCGCGTACTTGTGAAGTCTTGTGATCAAAAGCGTAACGTAAGAGTTGATGATCACTTCTTGACTTCGTAACGCCTGTTGTGAGAACGCATGATTGAGCGGCCGGCGAATCTTTGCATGGTCAGCATCGCTTGCAGCTGTGGGAGTCAGAGTGTGGGCTTCTTGAGGCATGTAAGGCCATACAAATGATGTCTGGTGCTTCAATCGAGCCATTTTGATGATAGAACTTGAGATCCTTAAGTAGCGGCATCTTGTTTACATGGCCATAGATGTCTAGCACTCTGTTAGCCAGGCACGAACCGCTTCATTATTGCCATCGTAAGCATCTTACCTTTCCATGCATCAGGATCGATGTATGAGAGAGTGTTTGGATTGATACGCACTACTTCGCCATATTGCTCATGCAAATGGTGCCAGCTGACAGGGGCTTTACCGGCAAGGATGTCGTAAGCATTTGGGAAGTAGAAGGCTGCGCGAAGGTTAGGTCCCGGGAATCTTGCTAGTGGGTGAGAAGAGATGTTGTATAGAGCTTGAAAGACACTGTATATGAGATACTACTCGAACTGTAAGAATGCTGACGGGCTCGAAGGGGTGGATAACCTGCCGCTACAAGGGACGTGAAGATCAAATGACCGAACCAGAGTTCTGGAAGCCAATCATCCATCTTGAGTGCACTTGCTGGCGGCAGTCTTCGTTTAGGATTGAGTGATCAAAGAAATGGGGTGAATGATAGAGCAATGACGTGAGGAACTTGCAAAGAGAGCTTCTGTTGAAAGTGTTGGTCTTTGCAGTAAACTTAATGCGCACTGCGTTGTTGATGTCTCTCGGTGATATTGCCCGAGAGTTATATAACAGCCAGCGCCGGTTTCTCATCTTCGATTGAAGTTGCTGGCTTACCCCAATGATCTGGTTCAGATTATGGTATCAACACCATGACGCTGAATGTGGACCCCCACTCCGGCGTGAAACTCTGCTGAATGCCGTGGGAATTGAGATGGCGACTGTAAGCGGAAGATTCAGGAACTGTTTCCCAAGGTCGTTGTGCAACATGCAATACGAGTAAGGCCCCGCACTTTGCAACTTCCGCTCGCACAACAACACCTTGCTCGGCTGTGATTAGCCGCAGGTGTAACGAGGAGTGGAATCGTCGTGATCAAAACCACCCTGGCTGTATCACCTACGCTGATAGAAGACCTTCTTCAGAAGTAAGCAACGATGAAAGACACTGAAAAGTTGATGTTCCGCAGATGATGCATCAAGCAAATAACATGATTGTGCAAAGTCAGACAACCGACTCGTTGGCTTGACACGTCTCCATTGCGAGGACCTTTATCAAGCCCGTGAGGTAGTTTCGACGTCAACACATGTAACATGGCAACTGTAATGCACGAGACGGAGCGCTTTCTCGATACCAATCTTTCCGATGAGCATATGTAATAGATCTGGAAGAAACATGATTAACTTATCCGAGGTGGAGCATGCGTTGTCTGCAGCAAGCCATATCTCGACTATAGTGTAGATGAACATTCTACAGCTTCAGACGCTGCTTGCAGCTGGCGGAGAATAGGTCAAGTCTGGGTCACGATCTCTGGCACAATTGCGTTAGTGTGGTAGTGCATCGGCATGGGTGCGTTACACATACCTCGAGACGAGCTGTAGTCCCTGGACTGCAGCATATCACAGCCGATGAGTTGTCAACTGACGATGCTGACGCTGACGTGCAGCATGAGAAGGAGCGCCTTGTAGGTACAGTCGTCACAACAGGATGTGATGTCTTCTATGACCATGATCCTTGGGGTCGTTTCTGCCCTGCACAAGCTCCGTATAGATTACTCTCATCATAGATAGGCAGATTAGATAGGCAGAACTGGGTGCACTTGGATAATAAGTAAGTGAAGGGGATATACTGGAATAAGAAGCGAGTGAGTGGAAAAAGTCGCCATGAACGTGAGGCAGAAGTAATGCCAGTGACTACGTCCAAACCGCAGTCGCGTTGCCTTGACGTCACGACACCATCCGTCATTCGCCTTCCCCTGCATCAACAGCCTCACCACACGCGTATTCATACACGTATTGCTGCACCTCAAGCGACAACTC
This sequence comes from Plenodomus lindquistii, assembly GCA_025504975.1. Lineage (NCBI taxonomy): Eukaryota > Fungi > Ascomycota > Dothideomycetes > Pleosporales > Leptosphaeriaceae > Plenodomus > Plenodomus lindquistii. The sequence goes on from JANUWI010000013.1 coordinate 575,345, forward strand.
AGCCCTGCAGCGCATCAATCACAAGCCCACTTGCATGACTGACGCGTCACAGCCTCAGCCACAGCCGCTCGTTCCGCCACACAGGGGAGGCTAGCCAATCACAGCCCATCGCAACCAGTGTCGTACTATCAAACGAAGGAAGTTTGGGCGCGTGAGCGAAGGTTTACCAGACAAACTGCGGATATAAGAAGTACCGTGTGTTCCTGCGGTAGGATTCTGAGCGTATTCTTGTGAAGTTGGTTTATTGACGCGATTAAGCATTCCAGTCCACGATACCAAAACACACGTCACAAGGTCGAATCACCACGACGAAACAATCAACAACCAACTACACCTACAACTACAACTACACACGCACCTCAAATCCGCCAAAATGATCAAAACACTCCTCCTAATCCTCATCACAATCTTCAGTGCGTCCCCTTCCTCCACACAATGTCCCCCTCCCCTACCACCCCTCACTAATAATCCCCCCCCCAGTCCCCCCCGTAGGCGTCTTCCTCGTAGCAGGCTGCGGCGCCGACTTCTTCATCAACATCCTCCTGACGCTCCTGGGCTACTTCCCCGGCCACATCCACGCCTTCTACATTGAATACGTGTACGTGAAGCGACGGGATGAGGTAAAGGCGGGGATTTATAATGCCAGGCCTGCGCCGGGCGTGTATAGTAAGAAGGTGCAGAATGGAGGGCATAGGTCGTTACCGGTGGCGAATGCGCCGGTTGTGGTGGGTGCGCCTGTCGGTGGGGTGCCGGCGCAGCAGGGGTATGGGACTGTGGGTTAGGTGGGAGGGGGGAGGTTGTGGATGGGCAGAGGATGGAGAGGGATGGGAAGGAGACGCATGTATGTTTGTTCATGTTCATGGGATACCCTTACTGCGCTTTCTTGAGGCTTCGATCGTCAGAATACATTCTGATCAACGTACTTCATGCCAGTGATTCGTGCATGTTGTACAGTATGCCAAATCTTCCCAGACCATATATACAACAATATGATACACTTGCATATCTCCCTCTCATGAGTAGAACAATCTACCTCTTCTTCCCCCTCCCCTTGTTCTTCTTCCCACCCAACATAGCCGCCTTGGCCGCATCCCCCTTCTTCCCCTTCTGCCCCTCTGCCGTCCCCAGCGCAGCCTTCTGTCTCAAATACACCCTGACCACATTCTCCACACTGCCCCTATCATGCTTGACAGTCCTCATGTACGTCAACCTGGCTCTCCTTGCCTTTCTTGCCGCGCGCTGCACAACCTCGATGCCCTCGACGAGGGGACTGTACACTTTGTACCACATTTCCACGCCGACGCGGGTCAGTTGGCCGCGGAGGAGGATGGCGGTGTCGACGCCTCGACGCCGGATGTTGATGCAGACGCCGGCGAAGGGGTCGCCGGTGCGTTGACGCACGAGGAGGATGTCGCCGACGCGGGCGCATTCGGGGTTGTCTTTTGCGAAGAGGCGGGTGCGGGCGCCTGTTGGGTCGAGGGCGCTGATTTGGGAGGCGGTGACGGCGAGGAGGGGCGTTGGGCACGTCTTTTTGATGTGGAGGGCTGGTGCTTGGAAGATGGGGATGCCGAATTGGCGGCCTGGGGGCCGGACGTTAGTTGGGCGGTCGAGTGGTTATTTGAGGCGTGGCCGGTAGAGAGAGCTCAACATACTCTGATTAGGCTTGACGCCCGCCTTCTGCATGGTCGTCTCCCACTTCTTGCTGATGGGCTTGTGGTTCTTCTTGTATTTGGTCGGATACCTGAACGCTCTTGTAATCCGGCCCTCTGTATACTTTTCTGGATACAGCGACATGGTCATGCGATCCACAATGTTCTTTGTGTCCGGCGACGGGCGATTCGCAGGCCGTGTTCGGGCTGGCGGAGGCATTGTGGTGGCTGCATCGACGGCGACGGCCTCGGTGCTGGCGAAGCGCTTACATGGCCGAGTGCGCAAGGCGAGACGCTGAGCCGTGGCCCGCGTGCAGGGGATGGCGGATGACATTGGCGTGGGCGGTCGTGGTGCGTGGTGTTGATGGTGCAGCTCAAAAGTTCAAGAGGGATTATGTAAGCAAGCACACCTTGACATGGCGAAACCAAGGGTTTCTGCACTACCATGTCCATGACACCCACGACACGCTGTCGTACCAACTTCAATACAGCGACCATTAACTACAGCACGTGTCCAGAATAACCAATCGTCTTAGGTCATTACGCTTTTCATTCGAACCTGCACGAGCTACTAATTTGCTACCTATGTGACCATTACCCATGATACGCTCATCCCCGTATGTACCCCATCAGAGGTCGAAGTGGACATGCTCCCAAAACAGGAGTGTCAGAAAAATCAAAACTTTTTGTAAATGCAATTCGCCGCCACCCAGGTATCCCGCTATGCACCTGCCCATGCTAAAAGAGGCTGCCCAAACACCATGCTTGCATGTAAATGGCACGTGGGCCAAAAGAGCCGTAAAGACCTGAAGAGAAGATGTCGCGAGACTTGTCCGAGGCGCTCCACGGCACTACTAGTTGCAAGCAGTGCTGGTTGTGATGCTTCGCTTGGAGATAGAGAGAGGAGAGACATGACCAGACGCCACTGTTATGCTGATATGTCCGACGCCGGTGGAAATGGAAGAGAGGACATGGTTCGAACCGAAAGGAGCCACTACAGTCGGGCCTGATTGAGCTGCTCACTCAAACCCACGATAACGTTGGGACATTGGAATATCTCGCCCTGCAAGATAGCGCCAGGAGTCAGCAATTGACTTGTTCGAAGTCGATTTCGACGTCTCGCTGTGGTGTCTCTACCTCTTCCATCCAAGTCAAGCCATTGGCGGCTTCCTCGACCGGGAACACTTCTTGAGCGTACTCCAGTATGGAGCGATTGCCCTCCCATAACTCCAGAGACATCTTGGGAACTTCCGGCTCGAGGTCTGGACCAAAGTAAGGAGCGCCCTTTTCACCCAAAGTGTAGCCTAGCGCGGATAAGTGCTCCCGGTAGCCTATTGGGGTAGGAACGTTGATCATTATGGGGCCCCGCTTGTATCGGACTGGTCGTCCCAGACCGCGGCTGAAGGATTGACAAACTTCTTTGGGACTCAACGATTCGAAAGCCAGTGGTATCCTGCAGTTGTCAGTACGTAATCGCTCTGCCACGTGGGCGCCAGCACTGGCGCGACGTGTCCGTCGTTTGAAAAAATTGCAACAAAGACTGGAAAATTTCGGAGCAGAACATGGCGGTATGTAGTCATGAAATCGAACGATGGTGGGGGATGCACGCTTGATGTGGAGCAGGATGTACGACGCTTACCGTTTACCGTTCCACTTCCGTGGGCCTTCCTTAAATAGCTGGATGATAGCAGGTCCTATATCGTGTTCGGAATCTAGCCAGGGAAGAGGTTGATCTGGATGGAATGGCGCTTGCCAGACAAAGCTCCCGTCGTGTTGATGCTCCATGCGAAACAGTGGGAAGTCCAGGCCAGTGAAATTATTGTGGTAGATGCCGCAGTAGACAAAAGTCGCCTGCAGTCCTATTTGGCGGACATACTGCTCGACTGTGAACTTGGGCGCCCACATTGGTAGTGCTTTCCAGTTGTTGCCAAAGACTGAGTGGTCGGGCATGCTCGAGTAGATGTAGTGTTGGATTCCGGCTTTCTTTGCGGCATCGGCTAGCGATCGACCAATGGCAACCTCGTCTCCCCAATGCGTGGTATTGATGAATGCGCACTGCGCGCTCTTGAACAAATCATCGAGGAATTTCCTGTCCTCCAGACGGCCAATGTAGACGGTGACATTTTCCAGCTCGGATAACTCTTGCGCGACTATGCCGTTCAAATCTCGCATTTGTGCGCGCACCTGCCAGCCCAACGCGGCAGCCACGCGAATGAAGCTCGCCGATTGGCGGCCATTGCTGTTAATGGTAACGACGGTTCTTTGCATTCGTGGTTATGTGGGAGCGACACAACCGGATATTAGAAAATGGTCCTCGAGATGGCCTGGCCGCTTTTTGCGTTTGTTGATGGCGCGCCGGCGGTGGTAGGCAAAGTAGACTGTATGAGGCTGCTGGTTGATATATGGTCGCAAGTGTAGCCAAGGCGCATGTACTCGGTTGGCGTTGGGGACTATGTGAGTATTTAGGCTGGGTTGCGATCCCGTGGTAGAGGTGCGTGTGATAGCAAGATAAGGATTTGGGTGTGACAGGTTGGTGGAAGGGCCTCTGGCTGACGGGATCCGGTCCGTGGCCTCGATGCCGCTCGGCGACAGGTAGGTGCCGACAAAGACACTGGGGTGCTAAGAGTAGAGTGAGTACCCAGGGTAGGCCAAGTCTGCAGACTGCAGTGCTTTGATTTGTGGATGGGGCGAGCGACCAGAAGGGAAGGGCACGTGAGCCGCAGACACAGACGCAGACGCAGGGAAGGGGCTAGTGGGGTGCGTTCGGGTGACTTGACAGTACCAAAGTCACCGTCGTGGCTGGTGACGGCCGTCTACGCACAACGTGGGCGAAGAGCTTTTACAACGCGCCGAATACGCGCCGGAGATGTCAGGAGAAACTCTGTCTTGGGCGCTCTCGCTGTACAACCCGTAGGGTCAAGAACCGCTCATCAGTGAGCGTTGCCGGTCAATTTTTACATAATAGTGGACGAATGAAATCAAGCTTCTGCTCTCGCCCCCTCGTGACACGAATCGGCATCAATATGTGGTAATAGTTTGCTCCCTACGCTTTTCTGGCCCGAGCATTGCTCCTTGGGCTGATAGCAGCCGCGCTGTCTCGTATTTGACGCCATTTTAACACAAGCGTCCCAGCGGCCAGTACTGCGATGCGGGGAAGTCCTTGGTGTCTCGATCAGGTACACACTCTCCCCAATGACGCAACAAGCAATCCACTGTCGAAGGAATGCTATCCACGTTGCCGTACCGGCGATTGGGAACCAACAAGACAACATCAGTTGTCAGGATCTGACACTATGCAAGAATCATCTCGGTAATGAAAATGCAGGGACATCAACATGTTGGATCTTGGCATATCCGTTTCTTTGACTAACTCTAAACATGGCCCCAAAGTCCTTCTATTCGCTACGTAGCGGTACGCGGGCCGTCAGTGTCCCCATGTCTACTCGCGTTGCTCGATTGGGTACCTGAAAGCACGCCTTTCATAAAGTCTCAGCATACCTATGTATGTATTTGGCAACGACGAGATCATGAGATGCTCTTCCAACACCTTCTGTTGAGCTTCCTCGCCATGTCAGACGCGCACATTGATAACAGTAGGCCCAGTGGAGAATTGTCGCATCGATCCAATGATTCAGCACCCTGCTGCATTCAACATGTACGTCGGATTGATCCCGGTACGTCACCAGACGCTGGGGATCAACGTGCGACATGGCGACATCTTGAGGCGCCACGCATCAGTCAGATCATCCAAAGAGGTACTCCTCAACTATATGGCTCACTCAGCCAATGACCATCTTCCAAACCTCTGCGTTGCCGTCGCCCTCGGCGGCATGCAGCTTGGCCGCCCTCACCTCATCTGTGTGTAAATGTGCACCAGAATCGATCAATACCTGTACGTGATCTTTGAAGCCGGCCGCTGCAGCCAGGAAAAGCGGGGTATTTCCTGATCGGTTCCGAAGATGCACAGAGGCGCCTTGGGCCAAAAAGTCCCGCAAGATTTCGACGTTAGGACTGGTCGCGGCAAGATGCTACGTCGTCAAGTCAGCAGTGATCGCAATTTCGCATCAATCTTTACGGAACATTGTAGTTCCAGCTCCAACGCAGCGCAGACCCGGAAGATAAGCGACGCGTCCGTCTTACCGTCAGGCTGGGTCGCAGCTCGTCAGCTGTATGGCTCCACGACCGTTGTGCCGACGGCACCTTGCCTCTTTATCAGCGATAGACGAACGCGTTGCGTCGTCTCATATGGCCGTGTCCAAGACCTGCAACGCGCCCTTACCGGTTTCAAGTGCAACGTCTGTGATTCAGATGCTAAGACACAACGTCATGATGGCACCGTCGACAATGTTGTTCATCGACCTCCAAAATGCCGCGGGATAGCCATGTTCTGGAGATGCCTCTCGTAGCACGAAGATTGCCCAGACGTGTCTCTGCTGCACAGCATGTGTTGCTTCCGATGCCGGCGTGACTCCCATGCAGGAACAGTAAGAGTTCCGGATTGTCTGCATATGCGGAAGGTAGGACGTGCAAAGAAAGATAGGCTTGAGAGCGTTGAGTGGACAGGACACCGATATGAAAGATTACTTACAACGGGGCTGTTCATCTGATAGTCGCAATCATTGAGGAGCCATCGACGCTCTCCTCGTATGATGTCCCGGGTTGCTTGCAGATCCCCCTTCTGCACTGCATAACCGAGCGCTGTTAAGCTGGAAAGCTCTGGGGTCAGAACACCACTCCGCGAGGGGTGCTCGAAGTGGGTTCTTGTAGTCTCGGTCAGCTCGCCACGGATGGACACGGACATTCGCTTCGCAACCTCTTCGGGCGTAGCATTCGGAAGAGACAGTAAGTAGGCAAGTTTGGTCAGCGCCGCCTCGGATGTCATATCCTGACCAAACACAACGCCGGCCCGACCGAGCATTGTAGCGGGTGCATACAGTGCGCTGACGCTGCCGCTCAAACATTGCGTTACGTTGACGATGACGATGCCTCTCTTTACAGCGTCTGCTAAGCAACGCGTCATTGCACTATCGGGTCCTCCTGGTGTGTTACCAGCTCCGAACGTCTCCAGAACCAGGCCTTTGAGTCCCTCTAGTCGTAGTACCGAATCCACCAGGGCTGGTGTGATACCTGGGAAGACTCGAAGGCAGGCTACATGTGCCGTGTTCAAACTGGTTTGGATAGAAAAGGGGCTGAGATCTATTGAACGGTGTACCCTGTGCCACAAGACGTTTGTCTTGGTCGAAGACACAGTCGCAAGCGCTGGATGGTTCGGGCTTCCAAAAGCATCGAAGTCTTCCGCAGAGATCTTCGTAGCACGGTTCCCACGGAAAAGCTTGAAATTGAAGAAGAGACATACTTCGGGTATCATGAAGTGCCCGGCAATGATGAGCGAGTTGAGAAGGTTATCTGAGGCGTCGGTTTGCAGTTCCATCATGGGAGCTTGCGAGCCGGTCAAGATCACTGGCTTCCCCAGATTGTGGAACATGAAGCTCAAGGCAGAGGATGTGTACGCCAGTGAGTCTGTTCCGTGTAGTATGACGAAGCCATCGAAGAGTTGGTAATTCCTTTGGACTGTCCTGGCGATCTGATCCCAGCCTGTGGAGTCGATGGAGCTGCTGTCGAGCAGCTTGTCGAATTCAAGCACGCAGTATCGCACACGACGCTCATATGTGCTGACTGGTGTTCGCAGACTCTGTACAGCCTTGCGTGTGCCCTCATCATCGGTCACAATTTCAAGAGGTTCTGGGTAGGATCCGTCATTGAACACAGGTCGCGGAGCTAGTCCGGCTTTCAAAAATCCTCGTGCGGGGATAAGCCCATCCGCAGATTTGCGCATGCATATTGTACCACCTGTGTTTTGTCAGAATCGTCTACAGAACGTGTATGAATGTTGGAGTACCTGTGATGACAATGAGAACACGTGACTCGGGATGTTGGAGCTCTGCGAAGTGGTCGTCCATGCTGTCCACCAGTGGCACAATGATGTACCGAAATGACGTGACTTGCGATGAGATGGGTACTAGGAAGAGTGCGACCAAACACAGGTGCGTATAATCGGAGCGACGCGGATGACGACGTTCAATGTGACCGAGAGTCCAAAATTCCGCTCGATAAGAAAAATCGCGGCTACCAAAAGTTCGTCACCGCTCGGTACCGGCCTAGACCACACAAAGAAAGATAACAAAAATCGTGGAACAAAGGCTTGGCATCCTGGAAACGTCGTGGAAGCGTTCTATCGACCGGTGAATATACATGAATTCAAGGCAGTGCACTCGAAACTACACAACAAAGCGTACTCCGGATCCTGCCTTCCACATGGGGCCTGGGGTGGTCAAGCGTAGCGCACATTGGACCAACAAAGACCCACTTGGGCATTTCGTTACCCCTTCAAAACCCTTTGCATTACCCCTTCAAAACTACTCTCTACCAGAGTATTACCCCTTCAAAATTGAAAATTTGCGCAAAGCTATGTATGCACTCTTATCTCTATCCACTCGGAAGGAAAATTTGCGTGCGCATGGGACGGTGCATATTTTCTCAGGCGTTGAAAATATGCGTCGCTGGTGACGGCAAGTGCAGCGAGCGATCGTCTGCTGCGTGGTGATTTGATGCGATGTCGTTGCTGGGCGGTCGTGAATGCCATGTAAGAGGAATTCGCGTACTGCCATTGGATGGCGTCATGAGACGCCTTTTCCTGCTTCTTTGGCTGCAGCAGCCCGTGCTTTCTCCAGAGCCTTTGCCTCTTTCCAGTTGTCTGCGACCCAGTCGAGTACAGCGTCTCTAGCATCCGCTGTCATGAGAGGAATCCACCCTGTATACTCCTGTAATTCTGTAGCGACATGTGGCTTGCCGTCTTGAAAGGATACCCAGCGTCGTAGGCCTTTCAATGCCGCACTTAGGCTATTACCTTCCACAGGCAGTCTCTCTCGAATGTCTTTCCACATGACATCTTCAGCCTCTTTCAAACGATGGACTCTCATCATTTCTTCATACTCAGCATGCTTGTTAAAGAAGAGCAGTGCCTCTTCGAGGACTTGTCGTCGTGTCTTGGCGTTTCCAGTACCCTTCTCCGAGTGTGCGGGCATATACTCTTCGACAAATCGACGATACATTGACCTTTTAGCCTGACGTGAGCGGTCATTTGCCTTCTCGATTCGGTGCTCGAATACCTCTCTGTAAAAGAGCCTGCTGCTGCTTGCCCAGTCGAAGAGCTCGTTCTCGTCTGCGAACCCAGTGTGGTATCTGGTCACGTTGAAGCCGTAGAAATCCATCGCCTTCAATGGGTCTCGTGTCAGGAAGAGCAACGCAGTCTTCTTGTTGTAGGGCTCAATCTCTTCGACTCGAACGTGCAGGCCTCGATCATTGCAGATAAGTCCCAACGAGCGGTGTGCTATTCCAATGATCTGTAGAAGGTCTGAGTCGCCCTTCATGAACAGCGTCCATTGAAATAGCTCGGCGCTGTCGGGAGTTCCGTTGCCTGGTGAAAGCTCGACATCGACTTGGACGTAGGCCTCTTGAATATCTGGGTGTGGGATGGCGTAGGAATGCGAGCCACCATTGGGAAGCTGTAGTTCAGCGCCCAATACCCTCCTGATGATAGTCCATATGCTCTCATCGGCAGCTTCCATTCGCATACCGTCGACAAGGAAATCTACGTCGCCATAGTCTTCTTTCGCTGGAGCATCTCGTGGTATGGCGACTCGCTCGAACAAAGTCGCCAGTTTGATCTGACACTGGCGCGCAACCTCGTGATATAGCTGTGGCGACATACGAGGCGTATGAGCAGGCTTACCATTGCTCCCAACAACGCCTGCAAAGGCGGAACCACCCATTCTGGTCACCTGATTGCGTAACGAAGTCCGCGTATGAAGAAGGATGTGTATGCGCTGTCGAGTAGATGAAGGGAAAGAAGGTCAGGATAACAACGCGAATATGGCAGGTACTGCCAGCTGTACACAGTCACGAAATGCGTGAGTCCCCCACAGTTGCGCAAAATTCGGTTGTGGAAATAGGATGAATGGCCTTTGGCAAAGCAATTCTTGAGACCTGAGATCACTGCAAGGTTTCCACCAGCTTGCATACTCCTATTACCTAGACATCGGTCATCTGAACCCGTTCCTGGCGAGGTACATAGGTCGACAAAGCCCCCAAGGCTACATGCGCGCATACCATATACACCACCCAGAGGAGACAGCTAAGGTAGGCCCTGCATCCATAGATCAATGTCTTGCATTGTGCAGCCCTACCCGGCACGGCATCCATCGTCGCGTCGATCTGGAGTGGAGTGGCACAGTGGGCGGGAAGACTCCGCACTTGTGGGTCTGTGCTCGAGCTGCACCTCGAATCCCTGCAGGTAGCTCCCAGAATTTTTGGTGGCTACGCAATGCTGATCGTTCAATCTCTTCTGCTTGCAAACAAGAAAAATTCAATCACATTTCAATTGATTCTTTCGCTTGAGCATTTGGCGCAATCCCAACACTTCAATTCGCTCAGATAAACCATTTTTATCATCCCTAAAATGGCCGACACGCCAGCACCTGAAGAGCTCATGGCGCGCTTTGAAGAGCTTTCTGCTCTTGAAGCAGAGTTCGAAGATGCTGAAGCCGAAATCAGTGAGTAACAGTGCATCTCTGCTTGGCAGCCATATCGTCTGACAGTAAATAGTTCGCAAGGCTGAGGCTATCCACGCCCCTCTATACAAGAAGCGCGCCGAATATGTCGCCAAAATTCCACACTTCTGGTCGCTTGTCCTTGAGCAGGCTCCACCTGAAATCGACAACTTCATCCAGCCGACCGACTCGAAAGTTTTTGCAGAGTGCCTAGATACCTTGGAAGTTTCGCGATTCGAGATCGACGACCCCAAGGGCTCCCCGCGCAGCTTCTCGCTGAAGTTTGGCTTCAAGGAGAACGAATACTTCCAAGACAAAGTCCTGGAGAAGAAGTTTTGGTTCAGGAAAACCAAGGATTGGGCTGGCCTTGTGTCTGAGCCCGTCAGGATCAACTGGAAAAAGGGCAAGGATCTCACCGGTGGTCTGACGGACGCGGCCTACAAGCTGGGTGAGATTAGGAAGAAGAACGCCATCGACACCTCGAGTGCTGAGGCGAGGAAGAAGGAGACTGAGACCAAGGAGTACAAGCAATTGGCAGAGAGTATTGAAACAGTCACGGACGCTTCGGTCAGTTTCTTCTGCATTTTCGCCTTTGTCTCGGGTTTCAGATGGGTCAGCGCAGAGGAGAACGAGAAGACCCTCAAGGAGGACAAGGAGAGACTAGAGAAGATCAGGCGGGGAGAGAAGGTAGACGATGATGACGATGACGACGAGCAAGATTCCATCGACTACCAGGAGTCTGAAGTTTTCCCAGGCGGAGATGAGGTTGCCACAATCATCGCCGAAGACATGTGGCCAAACGCCATTAAATACTACAGTACGTATATACATCTCAGCTTGTCGCGTGCCGCATTTACTAACACAATACAGAGGGTACATTCGAAGAAGAGGATGACGAAGACTTGTCGGATCTCGACGAAATCATGGATGATAGTGACGATGACGACCGTGTCGCTGAAGTTGAATCAGACGACGACGATCAAGAGGTCGACATCCGCGCTCTAGTTGGCAAAGGTCGCAAGTCAGCGCAAGAACCGCCTACGAAGAAGCAACGCAAGGCCTAGAGATTCCGATTTTTTTGAGACTTCATGATAGATAATGAGCCATGTGTGGAACACCTGAACTGCCGTCTTGGCATCCTCGACGCGGAGCAGTCCCAAGCCATAATGTGGCCTTGGATTGGTTCACAAAGCAGTTCGAGCTATGAAGGCATATGCTCCGATCGTCGGTCTAATGTTAGGGACTGGGCTCAAGAGATTGCCAGGCGTTTCAGGGTATACCAAAAAGTCATCTTTTCCACACTGGCCAAATCTCGCCTAATGGAATTCACAATCATTTTTTTCTCGTCGGGCGTCTTTGGGTTTTCTCATGACGATCGGCACACGGTCCGATTGTTACCTTGAATCTCCTTCTGGCCGCCCAAGATACCTTTTTGTATCTAGTGTTGGCTCGCGTAACTGTTCAATCTCCGGACATGCATTCAGAATTTTGGACACACTGAACTTATTGCTGAGCGCATTAGATACACTTGACACACACACAAATGTTACTTAGGCTAGTGCACTATGTTAAAAATGCTTGTAAGGGCTAGTAAAAGGGCGCACGGACCGCACAACTTTGCTCAGTCCACATAATTAGCGTGTATCCGAACAATTTCAGATACACGGTGCATCCTTTACAAAAGCGTGTATCTATTACCTCCAAGGTTTTTGGGCGCGTATTCTCCACATCTGACCTACATACGACGTCTTGGTACCTCAACAAAGAGCTATTCCCTTCCCCGCAAAGTCTCCGCAGTATTCCTTCCAGAAGGGGCACGTCCACCAATTACGATCTTAGCTGCAATCACTTTACCCGTTTCAACGCGGGAAAACACCCCGGTTTCTCCGTCAAACTTCAAGTTCATGACGTCTGTCAGCCTCGATCCAACGTTTTGACTTTGCTACCGCGGCACGGCTTGGAGCTCTTTAGTTTCATGCCATTGACCAGTTATAATGATCGTGCCATGGTAATATCGGAGCGTGCAAGATGACTCCGACGACTTCCACAGACGCAGCATGCATGCCGAGCACTGAATTTCCGGGTAATGCTTATGGGACAACATGAGCTGTCGTCCAGAAGGTTGAGACTGCATACGCTACCCTGTCTTGTGGGGACAGGGTAGGTGAGTAGCTTGGACAATTGGGTATTTGCTCTTTACCATAAATACCGATTATACTCCCCTCCGAAACGTTCGTAGGTCTCCTGTTGCTTGCACTAACAACCACCACGTCAACAAACCATGGCCAGCTTGCTACTCTCCCTCGGTGTGCTATCCCTAAGTTCACTGGTAGCCGCACAACGCAATGGAACAGCAACGCCAACTTACGCGTTGCCTTCTGATTACACTACAGCGAGCTGGAACACTTCGGCTCAGCCAACTGCGTACAACCGGACAGACTTCTCACCAAACGCACTTGCCTCATTGTGGGATCTTGTCGGCCCAATCGCTACTGGGCCGGTAACGACGACTGTGTCTCCAACTCCAGAGCCGACTGCCTATCCGCAGCCAGACCCGCAGTATTACCATGCGTTTGTTGGGACTGGATACCCGGAGACCAAGGGCCTGAAGCTACCAGAGAACTTTCACTGGGGGTTTAGCTCGTCGTCATTCCAGATTGAGGGTGCAGCAAAGGATGAGGGCAAGGGACCTAGCATCTGGGACTTGCTGTCCCATCGAGTACCAAACTTTGTGGCGGACAATACTACGGCAGATGTTGTTGGTTCACATTATTACCTGTACAAGCAGGACTTTGCGCGACTGAAGAGTCTGGGCGTGAAAGGTAAGTCTGGTCTCGGATATCCCACATGGGAAAGATTACAGAAGCTCACAAGTCCCAGCCTTCGCAACTAGCTTCTCTTGGCCCCGTTTCTTTCCCTTTGGTCACGGTGCTGTCAATGAGCAGGCCATTGCCCACTACGACGATGTGATCGCCGAGATGCTTGCAAATGGTCTTCGCCCTGCTGTTACCCTCTTCCACTGGGACACACCTCTTGCACTCTTCAACGAGTACGGTGCCTGGACTGATCGCCGCATCGTCGACGACTTCTTCAACTACGCGAAATTCGTCATCACGCGCTACGATGCCTACGTAGAAGAATTCTTCACAATCAACGAGCCCCAGTACTGTAACTGGCAGTACTCGAACTACCCCGCTGGTAAATACTACCCAGCGCCCAACGGCGTGACCGGCGGCCCCAAGGCACGCTTCCTCTGCGGTCACTACACCCTGCTCGCCCACGCCAAGGTAGCGAAGTGGTACCACGAGGAGTTTAAAGGTCGGGGCCGCATCACCTTCAAGAACTCTGGAAACTACTACGAAGCCAACAGCACCAAGCCCGAGGACGAAGTCGCTCGTCAGCGAAACTTTGATTTCAGCATCGGTTGGTTTGGCGGGCCCTGGACCGACGGCGACTACCCTCAATCTCTCAAGGACACGCTCGGCGACCTCTTGCCAGAATTCACACAAGACGAAAAAGATATGATCAAGGGGTCCTGCGACTTCTATGCCATTGATCCCTACTCGTCATTCGTCGCCTTCGAAGTAGAAGGTGGCCTCGAAGCCTGCACAAGCAACCGCTCGCATCCCGCGTTCCCCGACTGCGCTGGCTCCGTGAGCACAGCTCCAAACGGCTTCCCCATTGGCCCGGCTGCTGACCCGGCAATGAGTTGGTTCTACAGCGCACCAGCTGGTGTGCGCCGCTTCCTCAAACACATTACCACGGAGCTGTTCCCCTCGGTCCCCGACATCGTCGTGTCTGAATTCGGCTTCGCAGAGCCCTTTGAAGCGCAGTGGGGCAACCTCAACTCGGCATTGTGGGATCTCAAGCGCGCAGATTACTTCCAGCAGTATCTCGACAACATTTTGCTTTCGATCCACGAGGACAAAGTCAATGTGACTGGGGCTTGGGGATGGAGTTTTCAGGACAATTATGAGTGGGCGCTTGGGCAGAATGTGAGATTTGGACTGCAGTATGTGAATTATACGAGTTTGGAGAGGACGCCCAAGGCGAGTATGTTTCAGTTTTTGAACTGGTTCAAGGAGCATGAGGCGGGGAGTAACGCGACGATGAGGATTTGAAGCGGGGGATTGGCGGATGGAGGTCGATGTGTTTGGGTGGGGCTGGTGGCAGATTGGTCGAAAAGAGGGCGTTGTTTTGGTTACCTCTTCAATGAATAGAGCTATACATACCGTCTGCGTCGGAGATTATAGCTTCTGTCTATGGCTAATGTGAGCGTTTGTTCCGGGAGATTCCGTGGAGCGTGATTAGGTATTGATGGCAACTTTGGAAGGCAGCGCTTGACTTGTTCCCTGTGACTTGGTACGTTCATTGCCGTTCGAAGCTCGCAATGCATTCACAGATTGGCGGCACCCGGGTGAAATCCTTCAGTCCATTCTTCAGTCTTGGTTGTCTGCAACGAATAGGACAAGCAGTTGAGTTGAAGTACACACAGTAAGCGGGTTAGAGTGGGGCGCGGGAGTGAGCGATGTTAGCGTCGTCTTTATCGGGGCGATAATGCACCTCGTGACGCGGAACACGAAGCATGATGCATGCCCTGGACGTGAACCCATGGCAGTGGATGGATGGACGCTGCTTGATCTGCGCGTGTATCTAAATGTTTCTGACAAGGTTGGCTGCCTTGACCTTGACAACCTACATGTAGCTTCTAGTTACACTGGCTATCTATTGTGTCTGCTCTGTGTCCTCTGGCTGCCTGAAGGGTGGCAGCTCTCCTAGCTTTCAGCTTTCAGGCGTGAAGCTTGACGCATCCATCCGGGGTCCAGCTCCAAGCATCGTTCGTCTGCGTCGAGTAGACTACGGGCAAACAAGCTACTCGACCGACCTCCACCAACGACCATAGAAGCACGCGCCATATTCCGTACAAACGCGGTTCTCACGCTTCTGGCCGTGTTGGCGCTTCACCAACCATTGTTGTTCCCAGGCTGCAAGGCGCACCACCTCCAAGCTGCCTCAGGTCCACGTCTTGCTCTCTCTTGCTCTCCACTCTCCAATCCCTCTCCACGAGTGATATCGTGCTGAGCAATCCAACCACCGTCTCCACCCCCTCCCGATGGTAGCTTCCTAGCCTGGACACGACGGCGCACAAAAGCACAGCACTGCCGCCAGCTCATACCCGCGTCACCTGCAGCTAAACCTCCCCCCCCAAACGGTCGTCCTGGCAGACGAAACCACCCCGACGACCGCTCCTCCCCCATTCGCCTCCGCCAACCCACCTTCTGCTTCCCCCAGAATCTCTGCCCACAACTCCGCTGCAGACTCCCCCACGCCCACTTCCGACCAGCCAGCCACTGCCTCCTCCAACATCCTCGCCTCCACCACCGCCACATCGTCCGAACCCACTCGAGCCGAAAAGCGCAGGCACAGCTTCTCCGACAGCGACAGTGCCGACCAACTCACCCGTCACAAATCGAAGCGCCGGCGCAAACACGACGGGACAATGCGCCTTGACGACGACGCCTCGGAAACCCCGCAATCACCCACACACCACTTTGCCAACGGAAACTCACGGCCGTCAGGGCCCAGGTCCCCCCTGGGCACGTCTTCGAATGGCGCATCACACAGCAGAGGCGAAAGCAACGGGTCGCATACAAATGGGGGTCCGGTAGCGAATGGCCGCATGGTGCCCTCGACCTTTTTCGGCCACGACAGGGAAGAAGTCACGCGCATACTCATCCAAAGCCTCACGGATCTGGGCTACCACAGCGCAGCGGGAGCACTGTGCAAGGAAAGTGGCTGTCAGCTCGAGGGCCCGACGGTCGCCACGTTTCGGGATGCCGTACTGAAAGGCGACTGGCAAGTCGCTGAAGAGCTGTTGTTTGGCACAGAAACATATGACAATGGGGGCGGCATCGGTCTGGACTCGTCGTATGGCAAGTCGTGGGGCAAGGCGCGGTCACGGCCCGGCTCGCAGCTTATGGGCGGGTTGACGCTGGCTGAAGGGGCGAATCGCAATGACATGCTGTTTTGGATGAAGCAACAGAAGTATCTGGAGCTGTTGGAGCAGAGAGATTTGAGCAAGGCGCTTGTGGTGATGAGGCAGGAGATTACTCCGCTGCATCAAGACACCAACAGGTTACATTCGCTATCGAGGTGGGTTTGCGCGGGTTGTTTCTGGCAATCTTCTCCAAATGCTAACGAGACCAGTCTCATCATGTGTTCGTCTGCTGAAGACGTGAGACAACAGGCACAGTGGGATGGTGCTCAGGGCGAGTCGCGGATGCATTTGCTCTCTGAACTTTCAAGTGAGTATGTATCTGGAGCACAGAAGAATTATACTAAGAGAGGTCAGAATCAATATCGCCGAGCGTTATGATCCCAGAACATCGATTAGCAGTCCTCCTTGACGAAGTCAAGGAAAGCTGGGTCGAAAACTGTCAATATCACAACACGGCGGCATCCCCGTCGCTGTATCTAGACCACAACTGCGAGAGAGACGACTTCCCTACAAAGGCTGTCCTTGATCTCAAACATCACACAGACGAAGTCTGGTTTCTGCAGTATTCGAATGACGGCTCTATGCTCGCATCAACAAGTAAGGACACGACGATCATCATCTACGAGACAACGACGTACAAGGTCATACATCGGCTCGATCAACACGACAAATCAGGAGTTACACATCTTGCATGGAGCCCAGACGACAGACGAATCATAACATGCTGTTCGCAACCCGAAAACGCAGCGCGAATATGGGACATCAAGGTGCGTATTTCCATCACAGAACTGAGCTCTACTAACCCTCATAGACCGGCACATGCATCCAACACTTCAACCAATTCACCTACCCCTGCACAACCGCTGCCTGGTCTCCTACGGGCAAATCCGTCATCATCGGCTCTCAGGACGACAAACTCGGCTGCGGCATTTGGGACCTCGACGGCTCACTAGTCCACAACTTCACCCCTTCCCCCCTCGGTAAACTGCGCGCCAACGACCTAGCCATCTCCCCCAACGGCGAGCGCCTCGTGGTTGTAGCGGAAAGCAGCATCGTCGTGTTCGACTTCAACACGTATGAGAAATTGTGCGAGTGGCAGGTCGACGACGTGAAATTGACAAGTGTGAAGATTAGCCAGGATTCGCGACACATGCTGGTTAGTATGGATCAAGATCGGATTCGACTCATGGAGATTGAGAGCGGAGAGGTGATTCAGCGATTTGAAGGGCATGCTCAGCGTCAATTCATTATCCGAAGTGCGTTTGGTGGTGCGGACGAGAATTTCGTGGTTAGTGGGTGTGAAGGTTTGTTTTTTGTTCCGTTTCGTTGTTATCCCCCCCCCCCCCCCCTTCCCACCTTTTTTCCCAGTCCTGTTCCGCGCGCGCGTTTTCTGCCTGTTTTTTTCTTCTTCTTGAAAGTGTGCATGCAGTTTTACTAACATGTACCAAATAGATTCGAGAATCTACATATGGCGCTCCAACGGACTGCTGATTGAGGCTCTCGATGCGCATCCTGGTTGCGTCAATAGCGTCGCTTGGCATCCTACTGATCCTTCTACGTTCGCGTCGGCGGGGGATGATGCGAGGGTTAAGATTTGGAAACCGGCTAGTGCGCCGCCGTTTCCGGTGGGGAGTGGGGGGAGTAATGGGTATGTGATGTAGGTTGTTATGGGATGGGGATGGGGTGAGTTGCGAGGAGCGAGGAGCGAGGGGGGGGGATGAACGAGAACGACGGATGTCTGGTACAGGTGCAAGTGCATTTTTGGGCGTTGGACTTGGACATGTTGCGTGTTGTGCTTGTGGGTTTGTGTTGGGGGGGATGTGTATGAATGGGTTGATGCGAGAAAGGGAATATGCATGACTATCTTGTCCATCTATCTATCTACCAGTATTTGTGTTCTGCAAAGACAAGGCGTATGTGTTGTTTATTTCTTTCTGTGTTTTATCTTTTCTTTCCCAGCATGGCAAGGCAAGTCGCTGTAAGAGAATAAGACTCGCTCATATATCACATATCCCCTATTCATGCTCTACTTCCTGCAGCACTTTTTACTTTTCACCTTTCTTTCGCAGATGAGCCAGCCAGCCTTGTCGGTAGGTTATTTTGTGGTACCGGTAGCGTGTTGGTTGGTTTGGTTCTAAATGAAGATGCAGGTTCGTAGTGCGTGGGATGGATATCTTGTCTTACTAGACTGTACTCTTCTCTACTCTACTCTGTTCATTTGTGTGTACCTTTCTCACCCTCCATTCTATGTTTCTCAAGTACAGCACAACTGATAGTAGTCTGCACGAGGGAAATAAAAGTACGTTCGTGACCTGGGAGCGCGATGAGGCGAACGAATAGAAGTGAAAGGGAAATGGCGATTTAGCGGTGGTGCTGGGAGGGTTGACTGTAGTAGGTAGTGTATTTAGCGGTGGACATGTAAGAATGTGGGTGAGTGGTGAGGGATAGAGCAGGCTGAGTTGTACTTGCCTTGGATTTCGTAGCAAAAGTTGCTCGCTGAGGTGTACTTGCCTACACGGCGTGCACGTGGTGATTAGCTCAGCCTCGGGCTCGCGACTTCCTGGTTAAACGCATGACGTCTGTGTGGTGTGATGCCTAACAACCAACGCACTTTCTCGCATCGCCTTCTGTCCTCTTCTTCGCGTTTCACGACCTTCTCACACTCGTTCTTCTTTAGACAGCGATATGGTCGCATGAGCACACAGACGCGAAAGAGCTTGGACAGCGGGGGTGTGGTGTGGTGTGCTGATTGGGCAGGCGTGCATGTGTGGCTGAGATGACTGCAGTGGTGTATAAGGCAGCGACGTTCAGCCTTTCTTGATCTTTTCGTGGTCCTCAGCCTTCTCGATTTCTCTTTCACTTATCCATTCCTGCAATCTTTGGCTCATCCACGATTCGCGGCAGGATGACGAGTTCGACCGACACGGCGCTTTCCCGCTTGCGACAACCGGAAGACGAGCCTATTGAAGCGGAAAACAGTGTAAAAGACCGGTTTGGATTCCCGATTCATACGTGCTCTTATTGTCAGCGGGCTTTTGAGGCGACATGGAGGAGGAGTATCAAGAACGAGGAACTCGTGCATTCACCGAAGGAGGACTCGGTGCTACGGATTGAGCTTGGTCCTCTTCATGAGGTGGAACAGGCTGTTAAAAGTAACTGCCAATTTTATCAGTGTTTAATTAGAGAGGGGTATCCACCAATCAAGCATCCATACCATGACAGTCCGCATTTGAGACTGGAAATTCATAATAGCATGGATTACGAGGGGGCAGCTTTCACGAGCTATAGTTATACTGGGCAGCCCAGCGCCAATGTTTTCTCTTGCTACGCCGACGGTCAGTGTAAGCTTCTGGAGTTGGGTTCTCATCACTTGTATTGACTTCAACCAGAATCATCAAGACTTGGACCACACTTGCATCTCAAAGCCTGTCCGGACTTGGATCCAATGTCGAAGGATAACGTCTACTTTATGTGCACAACGTTGGACGATACGCTTCGCTTGAGAATGAAGCCACCAAGGACGCTACCGCCCAAAAGATTGCTCTGGCTTCATCCGTCACAGGAATATGTACAACTTTTCGAAACATCGGCCGAGTACATGTACAGGTACGCTACGCTTAGTTACTGCTGGGGAGGGGACCAGAGAGTCGTCACGAAGACTGAGACTATCAAGTCACATCAAAACGGTATCCTTGTCGTTACCCTTCCACGAACCATCCGAGATGCTGTGCGGGTGACAGTGGTGCTAGGTTTGGAATACCTTTGGGTCGACGCATTATGTGAGCTCCTCTCGCAGCCCCTGTGTAACACAATAGTCAGTTGACGTTGACCGGGGTGTCAGGTATCGTTCAGAACGATGAGAACGACGTCGCTCATGAGATTGCCCGTCAGGCAGACATCTACCGGACGAGTACATTGACCCTTTTGGCTGGTAATGCCGTGAACGCGGACAGCGGGTTCCTACAAGGTCAATCCAGAGTCAAAAGACACCGAATAACAGTGAAACTACCGGGGACAGAGGATGTTATGTCAACTCTCATTCTAGATCTTCGTGACGATATCAAAGTGAACCCAGTGGCACAGCGCGGCTGGATTCTTCAAGAATGCAAGTCAACTCATCCCTGCAAGCGACGCACAAGACACTAACAGATTGCAGTCTTACTTTCTCCGTATGTGCTTCACTTTAGTCCCGATCAGGTTATGATATACTGTCATGGTCGTCTGCATTATAGGAGAGGCGATCGACGATGGGACCTTACCACTACTCTCCTTCGACGCGATTGGACCGCCGGAATCAAAGTCGCGACAAATGCTGGATACCGAGATTGGAATTTTCTCGTCAAATGTTACAGCACAATGCATCTCTCCAAGTCTTCCGACAAACTGCCCGCCATCTCCGCCGCCGCGGAGGCGCTTGGTGGTTGCTTCCTTGACACCTCTTGGTTGCACAAGAGCTACAAGGCCGGACTTTGGAAGGAGCATTTCCCAAGTAACCTACTCTGGGAACGAGCACTGGGGTCAAATCCCATGTCCAGGCCAGCGTATCGGGCGCCTTCGTGGTCTTGGGCATCAATTGAGGGTCCTGTAGATTGGATGCAATCCGACGAAGGCTGCGAACATCTGGTCGAGATCCTCAGCTGCACGACGGAACTTGCATACTCATTCGCTCCATTTGGGGAGGTATCGAACGGGCAACTTTGCGTGCGAGGCCCGTCACGATCAGTGTCGTCATATAAAACTTTTTCTCTGGGAGGCGACAGACGTTTGAATATGCATGATGCTGAGCATAAAATTCGCTTATCCTGCAGGCTTGACGCCATGGAGCCCGACCTAGAAGTCGAAACCTTCAAAAGCGGCGTTTCAGACCTTTCCCTTCTGTCCGTACTCCGCAAAGATTGCAGCTGTTACACGGACATCTATGGTCTTGTTCTTTCCCGAAGACGTAACGAATCCACGTTTCGACGTGTGGGTGTGTGGGGACATTGTCTACACGGAGCGTCTTTATCATGGATCGCGGCTTTCGAGACAACCGAAATCACTATTATGTAGTGCAGATACACCGTCAGGTCCGTCACGAATCCACAAATTTCGCATTGCAAACACTCTCGCTGACCTTTGAGCGCTACAGTCTTCCCATATTGGTTCTGAGATGTAAAGAGCCTTTGACGAGGATTCATCCAATTCCTCCGAATGCCTACATCAATTTCCTGCAGAACCCTCCAGATATTCAATTTCTACATCATGTACTTGGCGAAAGGACGAGGTTGCAAAACAAGACTACGTGTTTGGGAGAAGATAATAACAGTCTAGGACACTACTTTTAGTCACCCTTTCCGTCATCTCAACGACACACAACCCACAGTCCTACAAGCCGGTCTCTACATGAGTACCCAGCCCGATATATATATACACGCTAACTCACAAGTCGACCACTCTACATACCCACCTCCCACGCTCTGACAACCCCCTCCTTCTCCACCCTAAACCTCGCCCACACCGCACTCACCCCCTCTCCCTCTCCCTCCGCATCCTCCCTCCTCCTTTCCCACATCCATCTCACGCCCTCTCCCTCCTCCCCCTTATCTAACCTCCTCGCCACCCTCTCCGCCCCCACCCAAACAACCCGCAGCGCCTTGCACACCCTCATCGCCCCGCGCACAACCTCATTCTCCGCGCCAACCCGCGCCCTCTCATCCCCCTCCCATAACTTTATCCTCTCTTCTTTCGTCCTACACTCCTGCACCCTTCTTTTCCAAACACTGCGATACCCAACGTCGAGTTTATGAATGCGGTTGAGATGCAGAGTGTGTAGATGAGGGAGATGGGATAGGGTGGTGAGGATACTGTGGATGGGCGCGCGGTAGGTGTGCAGGGGTGTTGTCATGCTTAGCGTTCGCAGATGCGGGAAGGTCGAGACGAGGAAATTGAGTTCGGGGGTGGACCATGTTAGGGTTGGGGAGAGGGATTGGAGGGTTGTGGTTGGTAAGCTTAAGGTTTGAGTGCAGGGCGGGAATACAGGGCGGGAGGGCAGGAGGAGGTCGGGTAGCGGAATGTACGGCTCGATGGTGCAGGAAGATGCGTCTCTTATTACTAGGGTACGCAGGTTTGGGCAGTGGCGGACGAGGAACGAGGCGCTGGGTGTGAGGTGGAGGTGTTCCACGTTCGGTAACATGAATAGCGATGGATCATTGTCTTCTGCAGCAGTGCTAAATGCAGACTCGAAGAGATCCAGACTCCGTCCCAACATGCTGATTTCCAGCGTTTTCAAATTCGGCAGGCCGTGGATAAAAGTGAAGATGTCGATGGCATCGCGGGCGGAGACGTAGAGGCCGCTGCACCACCACCAGAGACTGCCGAACATGTCGAGTTTGAGCGTGTGGGCATGGGTGAGGGGGAGTGGAGGGAGGGTTTTGCATAGATGGGATAAGGGTGATGAGATGTGGAGGGTTTTGAAGAGGTGGGGGCGGAGGATGAGGGAGAGGCGGTGGTTGACGAGAGAGAGGGTCTTGAGGGGGTTGGAGAGGGTGTGGGAGAGGTGGGAGCAGATTATTAAGAGAACGTCGTCGCAGAGGTCGGCGAGGGTCGTTGTATGCTTTTTGGGTGGGTGGTGGGCTGGGGTGAGGACGCTGTCGACGCGGTTTAGGGAGGATGGAGATGCCATGGTGGGTGTGGCATGGATTGGTAGTTGTGAGAGGTGGTTGTTGTTATTTGAAGGTAGTGGAGATAAGCATGGTGTTTGATAACGTCAATGAATGCCTGGGTTAGTGAGCTGTAGCTCCCGAAGCTACGGCTACCCCACACCTAGCGAACGACCGATGCCGAATGTAGATAACATATTACCTAAACGAGTCATCTCAAAAAACCGTGTGAAAGAATGTCGTTGCAAAAGGTTACTTTTTGTATTCGTAAGTCATATATCATATCTCATAAGTCATGTTCGGCGATGCACGCAGTCTTACCGTATCGAACAAATCGTTCGACCAACGCTCAACATTCCGCCCAGCTGTTACATGTGGGTATCGCATTCCAAAGAAAGCAGTAAACCGAGCGATTGCATTCACTCATGCCACACTCACTGCGGCTTTACCATTTCCCAGATCCTGATTCGAAATGAGCATCTCTCGCAATCGCGTCTCCGCCTTTGTCAAGTCTTGATGACCTCCTTCACTGAGATTTGACGGGCGAGGCCATGGCAGCCACGACGAGATAGTAGACAAGGTTTTAGAGCGCATTCTCGACATTGGAAGACTGACAGCAGACGGACCCCTTGGATGTGTGAAGTTTCTCTGT
Source organism: Plenodomus lindquistii (assembly GCA_025504975.1). Lineage (NCBI taxonomy): Eukaryota > Fungi > Ascomycota > Dothideomycetes > Pleosporales > Leptosphaeriaceae > Plenodomus > Plenodomus lindquistii. The sequence goes on from JANUWI010000013.1 coordinate 598,891, forward strand.
GGCCCCACTGTTCGGGGTCGGCTGACTTGGGCGGCACTAAGGGCTGACGTTGTGTCGAGACTAAGCTGCTTGGAGGGTGCAGGCGATGCAACAAGTGTGATGGCTGGCTGAGAGGAGGACGATGCCGAAGCGTTGACAGCCCACGCAGGCCCTTGCCTGGCATTTGCACCAGTCCGTGTTGAGCTGCCAGCCTGAAGATCGCGGAAAGTATCGCCGTCAAGCGCCTTTCTCTTCCCACTGCTTCCACTGATGACGCTCTTCAGACTGCCATAGGCCGACTGACTCCTCTTCTTGCCACTGACACTTCTGCTCTCTTGCGCCAATCTCTCACTTGAGCTACTGGCTTCAGGGACGGCCATCAGTGTGTTGTCTGCGGCAGTCCAGCCCTGGCTGACTCTGTTCAAGCGTCCTCGGCCAGCAAGAGCTCCTGTACTCGCAGCCCAGCCAGGTCCTCCGCTGGTGATTTCGCCTTGTGGAGGGAGATGTGCATCGTACTCGTCGGCCATGCTCAGTCTGCTCCGGGCGCAAATCTCGGCAATAGCGTCGATTGCATCCCTAATCTCCGGATCCACGGCACGCAGGATGGCGGAGAAGGAGAAGTCGTCGGCCGACGGCAGTTGCTCGCTCCTGCCTGCCAGGCCTGCTGACAAGGCAGAGATGTTGTTTTGGCCATTCATGGCGAGAGACCGGGGAGTGCTGAAGCCTGAGCCTGGACGCGAGGCGTGACGCGAGCCAGAGTAGGTGCGGACGACGACAGGCTGGCTGGTTACAGTGGTCCTGCTCGAGGCTGACTTGGCCGACTTGCTTTTCGAGGGCGACGAGTGGAAGGCAGGCGCATTGAGGGCACGCAGGGCGGCCGACTGGGTGGGGGGCAGCGTGTTGGTGAGGGTGGTCGTGGCACTCGGGACCGAGCCTGTGCTTGCAGTTAGGTCAAGAGGCCCTCCTTGTGCGTCCAAGGAAGGCGCGTGGGTGAAGATGGCAGGCACCGTGTCGTCGGACAGGACGGGCTGGGCCTTGGGCGCCGCCGCGTGGTTGTCGCCCCAGAGACTTGAAAAGCCGCCTAGAGGGCGCGATTGCCTGGTCGCCGTGGCAGGCGTCGGCGTCACTGTTGCGCGCTGCTGGCCGTCGAGGCTGGGGCGAGGGGCAGAGGCGGCGGCGGGCGGCGGCGGGGGGCAAGAGGGCGTCTGCGACGGGTCGCTAGGACCACTTGGAAGCGTGGCAGAGTCTAGCATTGTGGGTTTTGCTTTGCGGGAGCTGCAGGTCAGTGCATGGCCGCTATCCGACGCAGTCTGAGTTGTTGGACGGGGGCTGCCGTGATCGAGAAAGATGCGTTGGCCAGCGCGGAACTCGACTTGGCGCCGTCCCTTGTCCCACCGCACAGCGCCCCCTCGCCATTGGCCAATCGGTGCACTGCCAGCCCCACCTACTCAGTACTCAACCCATCAACCCATCAACCCACCACGTCCTCCAACATCTCCATCTAATGAGCCGACCATCTCCTCGTTGCTTGCCACGTCCACGTGTGACGTGATGATTCTCTTCAAGCACATCCGCTTCCCATGCACTTGCTTCCACAGACCTCTATACTATGTGCCAGTAACCGTCACTCTCGTCACTGTGACAACTGCACTCCTGGTGACACAAGTTGCGTGTACATCTCTGACACATATCCCACGCCATTACTGCCATCAGAACAACATTCCATCCTCCGTGGCTTGCACCTGCGTGTCCCCTGCCTGTTCACAGGCTTGAGTGAGCTCGCGCTGTATCCATGACACAAGACCTCCCGGCAATTCGTCCAATATTTGCATCTCCGCCTTGATATTGAGCATCAGCATCGATTGCAGCTCTTGCCTCCATTCCTGCTCTGGTCCATGCTCTGCGCACAAGTCCCATTCCAACATCCTCGTTGCTTTGGCTCGGTCTCGCCCTGTCAATTTCATGAGACCCTGCAGTCGTGGCATCGCACTTGTATCAGTGCCACTCTCGCCTACCGGAGTTCGGCTCATGTGGTGACCCTTGAGACCAAGCCAGCGGATATGGGACAAGCTCAATGCCGGTGTGTCACTCGATGTCATGTCTTCGTGAGCAAGGCGGTACGAGCCATATTTGTACGTCGACATAATGGCAATTCCGTCAGGATCGTAGTCCATCAATGTGAAAACGGGCGTGCAAGGCTCTTGATCAACCATGGAACGCAGGAACCTTCTCGAGGCTATGTCAGGATATCCTTTGGCCTGACATATGAGAACAAGACCGATCAGACAAACAACAGACTTACTGTGAGTGCCACGCCATGTGCCTTCATCGTCCCCCAGTGGGGCGAGCTCAGCAGAGCTCGAAAAGTTGCCTGTGCATCTTCTTGAGCATACATCACACGACAGGTATATGTACGTACCTCCTTCTCGATGACCAGGATCCAGCGGACCGAGTTTAGGGTTAGCGTATCACCCTCCCCAACAGTTGGGACCAACATGCCCTAGAGGCTCGGTTAGGAGTCGAACGTGAATACAGAGCAATGTGTCGTACCTCTAGCTCGTTGATAGCGTGTACTCTGTGGCCAGGGGCTCGCAATATAGTGAAGTTACCGGCTACCAAGCCTTTCGCCGCAGCGGTCTGGCAAGGTCAGTGTTATGAGTGCATCGAAGCACGACCAGTCGTACCACGTTCAATTGGGATCTGGTAACACCAAAAGTACATGCCAGGTCATCGACGTAGCGATCTACCACGGTCTGCTTGCGAAACAAGTCCGGATGACGATAATATATGTCGCTGAAGCATTCAGCCGCCATTCAAAAATCAGAATTTTGAACACAACTTACCGCTTAGTCATAATCGTGTTTTCGAGGAGACAACTGTAGACAATCTCCAATATGCGTAGTAGGACGGCTAAAAAGGTCAGTAGGCTCCGAGGCAGAGTGCTGGGAGTCACAACTGAAGTTCCATGCCTCTTGTGCACTTGCTCCAGGGAAGCTGATGTTGCGCACTTTGGGCTCGGGCAACGCTGTCTTCCCTTCTTGAATCTTGACATGCCGTCGTGAGTGAGCCGAGCGTGACTTCAATGTGATAGTCATTAGTCGTCCATCACCAACAAGACTCTCTAACAGCTGTTCCAGCACAGCTTCGATGCGAGTGATGACATAGAGCCTGCTGCATTGTTAGTCGCAACTCACGTTCTCGTAGTCTGCATGTTACCTGTCGCGCAAAAGTGACTGTTCTGGGCCGCTGATGGCATTTGCGGTTTGCGCGTGCAGTCGATCATCGTCAGCATCATCGTTGGAGCTGTATGGAGTGTCGGCAATTATATCTTCCGTTAACGACGGTGAGCCCTGCACATCCCATAGGGTCAGCTCATCGTCGAGATCACCGAAGAGAATCTCCCCTTCAGACTCGTCGCTGAAAGTGTCGTAGAAAGACTCCTGTGAGCTTGGACCCTCAAACAAATTGTCATCGAAGAGGCTCTCCATCGTATGAAGAGCAAGCTGTGAGTGACGGTGAGAGGGAAACTAAAAGTGGTGGACCGCCTGAAGAGGTGAGAGGACGAAAGTGAAGTTTGGGTGGAGGAGCTAGTGCGTTGAAGAGGAAGGAGCGACCTTTGGGGCACTGGGAGTAGTGCGATCACACCACGCTTTTCTTCAGGACACAGGTCCAGACTACTAAGAAACCAGCTTCTAGGTCGTGCGTCAGTATAGATAGCCTGATCTACAGTCCCTAAACTTTCTTTGTGACTTTAATGTTGACTGCGTGGCACGAGACGAAGGTAAACAACGAGAGATCGACACGCATCCTTTGCCTACGCAACAACACTTTACCGCCAGGCGTTGCAACACGCCGCCTGCCAACAGAAACTATTTGGCGTTCAGCAATCTGGTCACGATTGCCGGATATCATGAAGTAGCAGGGAGAGAGCTACATTGGGTGCAGCTTGGAGGTGGTGGAGGAGCCAACGGTGCTTGGTCAACATTTTTGTCGACCACCCTGTCAATTGATGCTCGGGATTTGAACAGGAGCAAATGCTAAAAGATCTTTGAGAATTGATCCTCGATGATTTCAAGCTGGATGGAAGATGATGGGGGCTGCCCATGAGGGTGGTAGGTGCGGGCCACGCCTTCCCCGCTTAGGAAATCAGCCTACGATTCCGATAACAGTGCGCGCAATCGCGTTTCCAGACGCGTCGCGACTTCCCCAGAACGCGCCTCCTCCATCATCCACTTCCGCTACCACAAACACGCGCGCCATCCGACCCTATCACGACCCCGCCATCGCAAACCAAAGCCAGATTCAGTCTTGATTCGGAGCTCGTTTTCGGCGGTGACAACACTGGCTGAAGCCAACAAGACAAAGCCATGGCCGAGTTATCACAAGCACCGCCAATGGCCCAGAAGCGTCCACTTGAAGAGGATGTGGAACCCACTACACCCACCAAGGCAATCAGATCAGAAGCATCTACGCCACTCTCCGTTCTGTCCGTTCAAACACCTTCGCCTTTGAAGAGCAGTGCGCCTGCATCCACGGCCCCCGCCAACGCAGCCACCCCGCAAAGTACAACGCAGCCGGCCAAGAAACGCAAATTCACATCGCAAGAGAAAGAGGAACAACGTCTTGAAAAGGAGGCCAAGGCCAAAGCTCGAGAAGAGAAGAAGGCACAGAAGGAAGCTGAAGACAAACTAAAGGCTGAGCAGAAGGCACAAAAGGAAGAAGAGAAACGCAAGAAGGCGGAAGAACGGGACGAGAAAAAGCGCCTGAAAGAAGAAGAGGCACAGCAAAAGGAAGAGGAGAGGCTGAAGAAAGAGCGGGTGAGTTTGTTGTTGCAAGGCCCCGGGCATGATTGCTAACGCACTATTAGTCTCAGATGAAGCTGAACGCTTTCTTCGCAAAACCAAAGGATGCTGGAAGCAATGGGGGACAGGCAGTGGTAGAGTCCACCCGAGAAACCACTGCACCATCACTATCATTCTTACCCGATCGGACTGGAGCTGTTACTAACTCTATACCCTCGTCTCCGCAGAAGAAGCTTGTCAAAGATGCGCAGTCTGACTACGCCCGATACTTTCTCCCCTTCAATCTGCCGCCACATACCATACTAGCTTCCAAGAATCCTCTTCTCAACGATCCTGTTCGGCTGGAAGCTGCGAGAGACCGGCTCGACAAGCTGATCGCTGACGGGTCAAATGATGATAGCTCAATTGCACCAAACTCTCTGCGTTCTACTTTCTCATCACGGCAACGTCGAGGCTTCAAAACTACAACTGTTACGGAGATCATTAATCATATCAACGGTTCGTCGGAACGACCAATTGATCTCACAACTGAGGCGAACCCAAGTCCACGCGAGCCATTGGACATGCTCAGGGACATCCCAATGAAGTATATCCACTTCCCAGAGGATGTCCGTCCTCCTTATTACGGGACATATACCAAACCATACGAGGATGCGGAAGCTCGCCGGCTAGCACGCAATCCTATCGCTCGTGTTCGCAAAGATACCCAATATGATTACGACTCAGAGGCCGAGTGGGAGGAGCCAGAAGAAGGTGAAGACCTCGACTCTGATGGAGAAGACGATGGTGATGAAGAAATCGAGGACGACATGGATGGTTTCCTCGATGACGAAGAAGATCTCCAGCTGAAGCGACGACTCATTAGTGGTGATCTCGTCCCCGTTAGCAGCGGTCTGTGTTGGGAGGATTCGGATCACGTCTCCAAGCTCAACGATGGGTCTGGCGCCATCTGTACCGACTTCAAAGACTTCACAATGGGCTTCCTCTTCGAGCAGCATCTTGTCTCGATTGATCCTTTTTCTACTTCGTACTGGTCACCTGAGCCTTCCCAGCTCATATCAGCCGCCACGATCTCGAACAAGGGCCCTACTAGCAACGGTCCCATGAACCCCCCTCGAGCCCCGTTGGCACAACGCACGATGAACGGCCTCCTCAACACCTTGAACACCCCTTCAGCACCACAAGCCAGCACCACAGTCAAGCCTGCGAAGGCAAAGCGCATGATACCCTCCGACCAGCTCCCGGCCTTCAAGGCTGAGGTTGACGGCAAGGATCTGACTAAGATCGGCATGATTGAGGCCCTGAAGAAGGCATTCCCAAAACTGCCGAAAGACGCAATTAGCAACACTTTGAGTGTCATTGCCGCACGAGTTGGGCCTACCGAGAAAGAGAAGCGGTGGGTGCTGATCAACACCTGAACGGTAGCTCATGTACTGCCATTCGCCTACCTGTTCTTGAGCTCGGCCCGTCTGCCATTTCTCACGTCGCAATGCTTTCATCTTTCATCACCCAGCATTGCTATTAGTACAAGCATATAGATCACTGATTGCGCAAGCAGCACGTGTAGCATCGTTGCACTTGCACTTCCTTTATCTGAAGGCCATATTCAAGCGTCATGTTAGCGTTGGGAGTTCAAAGGAGTAAGTGGGTATATCATTCTGTGGGCAAGGTCTATATCCGCGAAGATCACTCGTCAGTCGGGGAATTTTCGCATGCGCTTTGCGACTGTAAACCATGCGCACATACTCGCGCAAACTTCTAAATCAGATTCAGATTTCATATGATGTTGCTTGGATCAACGTGATACACCGAACGCAATACGGCCATGCTGCTGCAAAATTCGTAAGGGCGAGACTTACACAAAACATTATTCAGAGAGTGCCAGCTCGCAGTTGCCTCAACAGATAGAGCATGCACATATAGGTTCTTGATAGCAGAGACCTGTCTATCGTGTGAATCGGCATGGTCGCGCAGACTAGAGACGGTGCGCTGGGAAGCTGACGACGCCTGGGAATAAGACGGCTCTGCATGAAACGTGGCCGAAGGACGAGTTGCTAGAGCTTACATACCTGGCGGGTACGCAATCTGCAGTGCAAGACTCGAGCGAGCATTCGGTGCTGGGGAAGTTAAGAATAGCCACCTTGACGACCCCAGACCCACTTTTAACTAGGCCGAGCCCGGACTTCCGGGCGCTTGCGAGCTGGCGGGAGAGCTCTCCACCAATTGACCGCATCTTGTAAACGCCCATCTATCTTTGGTGCAACGCTCTGCGAAATGTATCCAATCGCGTACAACCACATACCGGAATAGCCTACCCTCGGCGCTGGATCATCTTTTGTCCCTATGCATTCCTTACTCTTGAAGCGCCCACGCCAACCCCGCCCTGTCCGCGATACTCCGGCGTCAGCATCAGCAGGCGCTGGTGAGCAGCCGTTCTGTCCTTTGCGGCTTTAGGCAGCGCCCAGGTATGCACATATGCGCCATGGCGCTGCTACTATGGGTGAACCCGCCTTTAAGAATAGTCATCTTGGGTCTGACTGGCCGAGCTCATGCAGAGTCATCTTAGTGTCTGGAGGTACAGGTCAGGGAAGGCCTACAAAGACACCGCATTGCCTCCACCATATCTTGACTTCGAGACGTCTCGCGATTCTTTTCCATGTTGGAAGGTCCGTAGTGTACGTTTAGACACTTGATATATCCATAGTTTGCCATATTCGACATTGCTGGCAATCGATCATGGCACCACTCAGTCTCTACCTTTTTGCATCTGTGCTGTTCGTTCAGTCAACAGTTGCGTTCAACTGCTCGGACAACAAGTACATCTACGTCGATATCCATAAACGTGCCGTTCACGATTCGCCGGTCTTCCAGTATGGATCGTTCGTTGGACTAGGAACACCAGCACAGAACAACAGTCTATGGCCATCAATATCACAAAACCACACCTCCTTTGCCGCGCAAGACTATTGCAAGAACAGCACCCTAAGGAACTGTGATGGATCGACAGGAGGCTTCTTCAGTAATCAAGACTCTACATCGTAAGTCGACTTCGTCAGGCTAAAGCTTCCGCATGCTTACGGGAGTATAGTTTTGTTGAACAAGACAACTTCAAATCGCTGGATCAGCAAGGCAACGTGCCCCTTACCGGCTTCTTCGGCCAAGAAACGCTTCGACTTTACACACACTACTTCGAAACGGATGGCGCATCTCAAACGCTCGTGGAGAACTCGACACTTATGGTAGCAGATGAGGGCTCAATTACACCCGGCAGAGTGGGTGTAGGATCGTCTTCCACTCTCCTGCGAGATCTTGTCGCCAAAGGGCTCATTGCGGCAAAGACATATTCGCTATACATCGGACAAGGATTTGATCGCGCTGGCGGTGCAGTCAACGGCAGCAATGTGTTCGGCGGATACGACTCAGGACGATTTAAGGGCGAGCCACATCAATACCCGATGAACACTGCTAACGTCAATCCCATGAGTGTTCGCATCAAGGACATCGTCATCACTGCCTCAAACGACAACAAAAACGTCTCATTATTCGATAACACTGTGTTCATAGACATGGACTCTCGCCCAGAGGACTTCGAGGCCCAGATCACGACCGAGCAGTTCCCACTATCACTCCCCTACCAGATAACCAAAAACTTCGTCGATCACCTAGGTGCCGAAACAGACAACTATTGGGGTGACAACTCGCTGAAGCTGAATAATCCATTCAATGGCTCCCTCTTGATTGTCCTTGAAGATGGCTTCACTGTTACCATTCCCCCAGAGGTCCTCGTGAACGCCTCAAACATCACGCCCATCCAATCCCGCGACGAGAAATCACCAGCACCATTCTACCTCGGCACCGCCTTCCTCGGCCAAGTCTACCTCATGGCCGACTACGAGACCAATAACTTCTTCCTCGCGCCTGCCGTGCAGAAAAACAATATGGTCATGCCGCAAACATTCTGTCCCAAGTCTACACCAGTCGCTTACGTGCGCCCAAAACAATCGGAATGGCAACGTCAAGGCTTGATCGGCGCTGTTGTCGGCGGTGTGATTGGGGGTTTGGGTTTGCTGGCTGCATTGTACTGTCTGTGGATTGCTTGGATGAGAAAGAAGGATGAGCGCAACTTGAGGAAGGAGTTGAAAAGGAATCAGCAGCAGAAGATGGAGCAGCTGGATATTGAAGAGGCACCGGTGTTTGATCCACCGCCAAAGACTGTGAATGCAGCGAAAGCGATATTTTGGAGGAAGAATAAGCCGGGCTTTTAGGGTTGGTAGTGGTGAATGTCGTTCGTTTTTTTTTTCTATACCCAGAGTTGGCAGTGCGCTGCTCTTGCCCTTCATAGCGACGAAATTTCATGAGACCATATGCAAAGAGTTTCACGATGCTATACAATATATTCCGTTGTATGCTTAAAGTATTCTTCACCTTCCGCTCTGAGTCCTACTTACGTAAGCTTTGCCTCTCGCACCGGACGCGTTAGTTTCGTGTCGTTCTCCCATCCTTCTTCTCACGTCCACCAACACAAAGTCTGTTGCGATCATCCCGCAATGCTGCAACTCAGCTGACGTGTTTTGTTACTCTACATGCTCCATGTTTAGCTGGCTCTGTTTCGCGGATCATCTGGCCGAAAACCGTCAAGGACGCGACTCTGATGCCTGGGACACACGCACCGCTCGCCTGGTACGGGGTGCAATGATGCATCAATTCACGCAACGGGAACCTGCGCAGACACAGGTTAAGACACGATGGCCCGTTGGGGCATCTGAGCCAACAGTGTTCGCGGCTCGCGGCCCTTTTCACACTTTCGCTAACATCCCTCGATTGCCCTGTCGTACGGGTGACGAGGAGCCTCATCTCGCTCAAAACCAAAATCGGAAAATCAAAATCTGAAAATCAAAATCGCTAAAATTTAATAATAGTAATAAATAATATAACATAACGCTATATATATACAGTATTTATTATTAATAATAAAATAAACTTTTATTATAATATTTAATTATAAATAAGTAAAAAGCTATAGTACTATATAATTTTATTTAAAAATTAATTTATTTTATTTTATATAGTAATTTTATATTACTAAGCTATAATATATTTTATTAACTATTATAAAAACTATTATAAAAACTATTATAATTATACTAAACTATAGAGCTAAAAAATATAAAAGTATAGATCTATTTTAGTATAAATTTAAAATTATTAGGCTTATATAAAATAGAGTAAAAAATAAAAATCTATATAAGTAGCTATAGAAAAAGTATAGTATAAAATATAGTATTATAACACTTAGAAAGAAATATATAGTATAAAGCGTAAAGTATTTAATATCTAAAAAGCTAAAATAGTAACTAAAAAACTAGGTTTTTTTTTTATTCTATTTATTAGGCTTTAAAAATAGTAAAATCTATAGATTATTTAAAAAAAAAGGTATACTAATTAGCTAGAAAGCTTTAGCTTAACTAAAATATAAAATAAAGCTAAAAAAAAGTATAAAAAATAAAAAAATTTAGTAGATAGCTATTATTACTATATAGAAAATAATTAAAAAGTAGTTACTAAAAAGAATTATTAATAGATATAAAAAGTAGATACTACAGCTATATTTTTAATAAAAAAGAATATTTTTTATATAGAATTTATTATTTAAAAAATACGTAGCTATTAATCTAGAAGTAGTATAGTAAAGGCTTAATAATTACTAATAACGCTATAGTAAGTATATTATTAATAAACCTAACTAGTATTAGTCTATTAATAGATATAAAAAAATTAAGTTTTATAGTATTAAAATTTATACCTATATTAATACGTACTTGCGCTATATTATATAGACGTATATAGATATTATAGCTAGTATATTATTAAATATACTCTACTAATACCTATATACTATTAAAAAATCTAGGTTTATACTATAGTTTATATAATTAGACTATAGTATTAAAATAGAGTAGATATTATATACCTACTTTATACTTTTAAAAGTAAATAACCTAGATATTATCTAGAAGTAGTGCTATATATATAGCACTAGCATATCTAATTAGAGAATTAAAGTATAGTAGTAGTAGCTATCTAAAGGCCTTTTTTTTTACTAAAAAGTAAGTTAAGTATAATATAAGTATATAAAACTATTATACTAACTATTATAGAATTATTTCTATAATATATAGATTTAAAATTTATACTCTAAAAACTAACTAGCTAATACTATTACTATTAGAGCTATCTATATTCTAATTTTTTATTAGAAAATCTATGCGTATATAAAGACGCATAATTTATATTATATATAGAAATAAAAAAATTAACTAAATATTATAGTTAGTAAACTAAATATATTATTTATATACCTTTTAGATAGTACCTATAATTTTAAACAGCCTATAAATTAAAAAAAGCTTAGAAATTTTAAAGTAGAAATACCTATCTAGAATATATATATAGTATTACTACCTAAAATATAGTTATAGTATAATAGGTAGTTAAAAAATATAGTATTTAATTTATATACTAGTATTATAAAATTAGCTATAGAGTGTATAGTTTTATATAAAAACGTATATTTAGAGCTACGCTATTAAATTAAAAAATACTAGATATTAAATGTAAAGCTAGCGTTAGAGCTATTAGCGTATTTAACTAGTAAGTAGAATTTTACTCTACTAGATAATAATAAAAAGTATAACTTTACTAATAATAAAGTTATAGACTAAAGTATAATAGAAAAGCAGGCCCTTTAGTTATAGAGCTAGGTTATAGGTAAAGCTATAGATACTTAGTATATAATAGTTTTTATAATAGTTTTTATAATAGTCTTTATAATAGTTTTTATAATAGTTTTTATAATAGTTGCTAATAGTTTTTAATATAGTAAAGTTTAAAGTTAATTTTTCTCTAGTAGCTATAAAAGCTATAAAGTCTAATTTATAATTCTATTATTATAGTTTCTTTTTTTTTTTATTATTTTCTTTTACTATAGCTTTACTACTACTACTATAAAAACTTTTCTATTTAAAAAAAGGTATTTTATATAATTAAATTAATATTATAATTAGGTAGTTTTATTTTTTTTATAGCGCTATAAATACTAGTACGCAGCCTAGTAGTATTCCTTCTACTATTAAATTTAATAAAGAAAACTAGCCTTTTTAGCCTATACTAAAACCTTTATTAAACTAGTTAATTATTATAATAGTATTCTAGCTATAACTAGGCTATAGTAAGAACGCGCTAGCGCTTTTTAAAAATATAGCTATTTAGACGTAATATAAAAATATAGCAGCGTTAAAATAAACTAAATCTATTAATAGTTATCTATCTAGATAAATTTAAAGTACTATAAAAGCTAACTAGATAAAAATAGTTATAATAAAAATTACTTTTAATATAAGCTTTATTTATATTATCTAGATTAATAATATATTTAATTAGTACTATAATATTAGTAGTAGATGTTTTTTTATAATAGCTATTATAATAGTTTTAATTTATATTATAAGTAGAGATATTAGTATTATTATCTCTAGTAGTACTAAATTTAAAAATCTAGATAACTTTATAGACTAATTTATTATTAATAAAATTAAACTAATCTAACTACGTAGTGTTACTAGATATAAATAAATATATATAATTAAAATAGATACTTTACTACAGCTTTTCTCTAGAAGCGTATATACTTTTATAATAATATAAAACTTACTTAAAAAAGTTTTATAGAAAAAAATAAAGACTACCTAGAAATTTATTATATACTTTAATAAATATTAGAAAAAGAATAATAATAAGCTGCTATTAACGCTAACTCTAGTAATAAAATAAATAAAAAGTTCTAGTAAAAGCCTAGTAAAAAGAGTAATAAAAAAAAATTAAAGTAAAGCTACTAGATTTTATAATTAAAAAGGAAAAGCTGTTATCTATAATATCTAAAACTACTAAAAAGTTAACTAAAGCATTTACTAGTAGACTATTAGCTAGTTTATCTACTACTTTTATATTATATATTTAAATACCTTTTTAGAAGCGTAGTAGATTATAGATTATATAATTAAAATTACTACTAGATATTACTATACTATAAACTCTAATTCTACGCAAGTTATATAATAATTTTAATAACTAAAATAATATTAAAATACTAGACTTAACTAATATAGTAAGTAATAGTTTAGATAACTTATTACTAGTTAAAAATATATTTCTATTCTATAGCTTACGCTACCTCTAGAGAGTAAGTAGAGTTAAAGATATCTAACTATATAAAAAATAGTAATAGTTAATATAATAGTTTTTTTATTATAGTATTTTAAATTTTATATTTTTAAATTTTAATATATTTATATTCTAGTTTTATAAAGTACCTAGTTTTAACTCTAGATTAAACGCGTTATATTACTTTTTTATAATACCTTTTTTTAATAGTATAGTATTTAATAAAGGCTATAGGCCTATAGATATAATAGTTTATACTTTTTAAATCTAGTAAATTTTTAAATATAGCCTATAAAGTATAAATTTTAAGTATAATATATATATATAGTAATAGATTATATAAATAGTATAAAGTACTACTAGTTTATATATATAATTTCTTTATATATAAAACTCTAGTTAGCTTTATTTAAATTTTCTAGCTCTACTTTTTTACGTAATAAAAAAGCAGTTTTTACTTTACTAATATAGGTATTATTTGCAGATTATACTTTTATAATAGCTAGTTTATACCCCTCTAATACTAGAAGTCTATTTCTATACTAATTATTTTTTTATATATATTTATTTATTAATTTCTACGTTTTTAGTATATACGTAGTAGGTAGAGGCAATATAGAAAAAAATAATAGTATACTAGAAAGTAGTATCTATAATATATATAACTAAAATCTAGGTATAAAATTATATTAAAATATATATTATAGCGTATAAAGCGTTTTTTTATATAGGTATAAAGTTTTTTAAGTTTTACTTAGTATATAGATACTAAAGTATTTATTATATAAGTATTTAGAATTTTTTCTAAATATTATATATATAAAATAGTTTAAATATACTATAATAGTTATTATAATAGTCTATATAACTCTAAATGTTTTATACTATAGACTCTATTATATATAAATAGTAGATGCCTATATATATAACTATAAACTATATTACTCTAAAGTATACTTTCTAAATCTTTAGCCTTTTATAGCTTTACTATACTCTATCTATAAATATACCTATTTTTTCTTTATTTAGAAGGTTATAGGTGTAGCTAATAATAGTATAAATAAATTCTAAACTAGATATAGTATTAAACCTCTCTAGTAGAAATATTTTAGCTTAGCTAGTAGATAGTAAATAATAGTTATATAATAGTACTAATTAGAGCTTACTAGAGATCTAAAATAGTGTAGTTACTATATAGATAAAAAAAAAGTACTAGGTATTTATTAATAGTAAATAGAATTTTAAATACTATATACTTACTTTTTATCTAGTATTTAAAAAACGCTGCTATAATAATACGCTTTAGTTTATTAAAAAAATACTAAAAAGGTATTATAAGTAATTTAGAGTAGGCCTCTAAAAAAATAAAGCGCTATAGCTTTTTATTTAAAACTAGTAAATATTTATATACTAAATAAAAAAAAGTTAACTAAATATAAATTAGGTAAAAGTAAAATAAAAATATTATAAATAGAAATATAGCTTTATTTTATTATAGGCTTATAGATCTACTACCTACTTTTTAATAATATTCTATATCTCTAGAATAAGCTAGTTAATTATAAACTATATATAGATAAATATTTATAATAGCTAGTATAATAGATAATATAATACTTTAAGCTATTTCTAGCTTAGATATTATATAAAAGTATTATATAAGTGCTTTTATAAAAACTTTATTTTTTTACTAATTAAAATAATTACATACTTCTAGAAAACTTATATTTTAAACTAGATATATAACGTAGATAAAGCTAACGTAGTCTATACTATATTTTTATAATTAAAAATAGTAAAATTTAGTAAAAAAAAGTTAATTTTATTATTTTTAGCGCTAGGTTTTATAATCTAAAGCTACTTAAATTTTTTATAGACTTTAATTTTAAATAATAGTTATATAATAGTTAACGTAATAGTTATAAAAGTATTAGTAAATAGCGTAAATTTATTACCTAGAAAGTAAATAGTAAACTAGGTAGTTATAAATAAATTATAGTATTAAATAAGCTTAAAAAAGTAGTTATAGCTAATTTTCTAGGCCTAGTAACTATTTAATTCCTACTTATTTATAAATTAGAGCTATTATTTATACTATTATAAAAAAGACTTACTAATTATAGATAAATATATTTTTAGTCTAGGTATAAAGAGTTTTCTATACACTTTAATAGTTTACTTTAGTATACTTACTAAAAAGTTACTACGCTACTAGGTTAAACTTATTTTTTTAAAAATATAAATAAATAGTTTAATAAGCAGCTTTACTTTTATATACTATAAATAAATAGCTCTAGAGAGAATTATAGCGTACTATATTTTTAACTATATTAGCGTTATTTAAATATTTATAGTTAAATTTACGCTTTTTATATTTAGGTATTATAGGCGCTATAATTACAATGCATAGCGTAAAAGTAAAAGTATAAAAAAAGTTATAAATTATAAAAAGTTAAAAGTTTAAAAGTTAAAAAATTTTATAGTACTAATAGATTAATATAACGTTATAGGTAAACGTAGTATAGCAGTAAATAAATTTATAGCTAAAATAAAAGTACGCGTTATATATAAATAAAAACCTATTTCTAGATTAAATTTATATTTTAATTTTAAAATAGCTATTAGATTATTATATAGACTATTACTTTATACTCTATTACTTAATTAATAACTAAGTTTATAATATTTAACTTTTCTAATAAAAAGGCTATATTTTTACTATAAACTATTCTTTAACTAATTTAATAAACTAGTTAAAAAATAGTTTATAAACTATTATACTAACTATTACTTTTTTATTTACGCAGGTATATATTTATAGAGTACTTTTATTTTAACTACTAGTATTTAAACTTATATTTACTACTAGTGCCTAGTACTATTTTTATTTATACTTTTACTAAATTTTAGACGTATAGTAATATAACTTCTATTTTTTTTTTTTTATTTTTTTTTTACTCTAACTTTTTTTTTTTATTTATTACTATAACGCTGCTTTTATACTTTTTTATTAGCTCTATTTACTTTTCTAACTACTATACGCTATATCTAGTAGCTGCGCGTTTTAGTAACTACTCTAAATCTAGCGTATTACTATAGTTATAGAGCCTAGTATCTAAAAAGTTAACTAGAAAGTAAAAGTATATCTATAATAGTTTTAGTAATAGCCTACTAATATATATTATAGACTTACCTAAAAACGCTAAATAACTTTAATACTATAGACTTAGACCTACTACTACTACTATCTCTAGAGACTATTCTACTAGAGGATAATTTTAGCCTAGAAACTTAGCTTCTCTCTAAATAACTCCTCTAAACTTCTATTAATACTCTAGGTAATAGTGCGATAGATAATAGTGTAATAGATAATAGTATAATAGAAAATAGGCAATATAAGTTAGACTCTACAGCTAAAAAACTATAAAAAGAGATAGAGAAAGAGAAAAAGAAAAAGAAGGAGGATAAAGATAAAGGGGATAAAAGAGATAAAAGGGATAAAAAGGATAAAAAGAATAAAAAGAACAAAATAGACTTAGATAAAATAGAAAAACCTATATAAATAGTAAGTATAATATTTATTATAATAATACCTATAATAGTTTACTAATTTAATATAGCTAAAAGTAAAAGTATATAAACTAGTACTATAGCTACTAACTAGCTTCTAGCTCTAAAAGCTACTAACTAGCCTCTAGAAACTACTAACTAGCCTCTAGAAGCTAGTAGTACTATAAATAATCTACTAAAAAATATAGGTAAAGAATTCTCTAGCGTACGTAGTAGTAGAAAAGGTTTAAAAAAAAAATACTGCTATAAAAATACAGGTAGAGAAAAAAGCTAAAAAGAACTAAAGAAATTAATAGCTAGTTTAAACTAGAAAGTAAAAAGCTATAAAGCTATTTAGTAGTAAAAATAGTAAAATATATAATAGCCTATATAATAGCTTTAACTAATAGATAATAGTTACTAGCCTTACTAATAGTAAATCTTGCTCTATATTTTTAGAGAATAATAAATCTTGCCCTATATTTCTAGAGAATAATAAATTTTACTCTATATTTTTAAATCTTTTTTTAAGTCTACTAGCTAAGCTAAAAAAAACCTAGAAAAATAAAGCTATTTCTACTAGAGGTAGACGTAGTAGTAGACGTAGTAGTAGATATAGTAAACGTAGTAGTAAACGTAGTAAATATACTACTTTTTTAAAAAAATTTTAAAAGTCTAAAGCGTTTACTAATAGAAATAAAAAAAAAAGCCCTACTAATATAAATTAGATAGTAAGTTTTTACTCTATAATTATATAAGCCTAGACTAATATATATATAATAGCTATTATACTATATAAAATCTAAAAGTATTAAAAATCTATAGAATTGCTAATATTTAAAACTTTATTTATATAACTAGTTAGAAAGATTATTTAAAATTATAGTAAAGTAGGTAAAACTTACTACTTTTTATTTAATACTTTTAGTGCTTTATAAAAAGCTATAGAGGATATACTAGTTTTAATAATAAAAAATAAATAATAATATATTATAATAGTTATTATAATAAACTAATTTAATATATAGCTACCTAATTATACGTAATCTATATAAAAAAGGTTATAATATAAAAAAAAAATATAAAGCTAGTAATATATATTATAAAAATATTAGTACTATTTATAAATACATTTAGGCTAGCGCTAAATAGGTTTTATTAAAAAGTTTTAAATATAATTATAGATAGTAAGTGTAATTACTATAGATAGTAAATTTTTTTTTATTTTTATAATAAAAAGTTTTTACTACTACTATAAACTAGAGTTTAGAGACTAGTAGCTATACGTAGCTCTAATAGTATATATAAATATATTTACACTATTATAGTAACTATTATATTATTTTAATAACTAGTGTAGGCATCTTATTATTAGTGTTCTAGGTTTCAGCGATTTTGATTTTTAGATTTTGATTTTCCAATTTTGGTTTTGAGCGAGATGAGGCTCCTCGTCACCCGTACTGTCGCACTGACGCACAACGCGACTCTTCAAAAGGCTGCAACGCGATTATCTTTAGCCATCGCTACGGCGAACGCCGCCACTATGATCCTCTAATGGTGCTGTGGCTAGTCTGTAGATTAGACAATATTCGCACAGCCTCGACACGAAGAGAGGGGTATGGCTGAACTCTGCATCATCGTCCTGATCACTTGCAGCTATATATGAATAACATCAGGCGCGTCAGCCAATCCAAAGTTTTTAAAGCGGTAGTGTTTTCCTTCCGCCCTGTCTGGCTCAAAGTCATTTGATGGATCACATTCCTTTTGCGAGTCTCCATCTGTTGTTGTGCACCTCATATTTTCTCCAACATTCCAGTCGGCTTGCCTTGACAACCGCAGCCAACCACCAAAATACACGAGAATGTATGTTTACACGCGACATCCCCCTGCGTGTATGTTACTGTTGAAGATCTTGCCGCGAATATCGCCGCGCCGTTCGTTACTTTGTGTGGGGAAAAGAGCTGGTGAAGAGGAGGACGTGTTAGAATCAAAGGATAATTAGAAGCCACCGCGACTTGCTTTGGATGGATTGGACTAATTTGTAGATCACGCTGTCTTTCCGTAAGACCAACCATTGCGCGACAAACATCAAAATCACAGCTTCACACTGCACTGTGGACGTAAATCCCAGCAATCATGGTACCTCCGAGCAAGCGCGCTGCGGCTGCTGCGCCATTGAGCACCACAGCAATTGCTGCGATCATCACTGGCGTCGGTGTTGTCATGTTGTGTCTGCTCAGCGCCCTCATCTTTTTATTGATACGCGCCGTTCGCGCTCACAAACGGCTGGTCGCAGAACTAGACGAACGAGGCGTCTCGATCTCGCAGGCACAGAAAGAAGTGGGAAGGGATCCAGTCACGAGACCACGCGCGGTACTGCGGCGAAACACCGTTCTGCCCTTCAACAAGACATCCGGATGGGGAACATTGCCTTCCACGGAGACCTTTAGGTCTGCAGAGTCAGGCGGAGGTCCGGCACACTACGTTCCACCCATACCTATCGACGCGCTAAAGCGGTCGAGTCATCTTTCATGGCCCTTTTCAGCGCGTCGCATGAGTGGCCAGTCCATGCATATGAAGAAGATGAAGGTCTCGAGACTTTCGACGGTCATGGAAAGCCCGAAGTCCTCGGTACTGCTACTAAACACTTCTCATTTGAACGCGAGCGGTCAGTCTGTTGCAATGTCAACCGAGTACGCCAATTCCTCATGTCAGTCTCTGTTACAACATCACCCTGCTTTTCGCCATCAACATCAGACTATCGGCCCACCGGGAGCAGCAACACGTGGCCCCCTTGAGGCAAAGAAGCGTCTGCACAGGGCGCAATCTGTCGTTGAGGTCTCAACCAATTCGATGACACGTCCGTACCTCAAGGCGAGATCTGTCAGTCTGTGTAGTCAAACATCTGGGATCGTGCCTGACGTAATTCTCCCACCACTACCATTGGACCTACCACGCATCAAGAGCATGACCAAAGAATACAGCCAGCTGCACCGTGCTCCATCCAAACTGTCTATATCAAGTTTTGGTTCGGCAGATTCCACAATACTCGCTAGCCGCAACAGTCCAGTCGTTCCTCCGGCAGCCAAATTTCGAGGACAGAAGATCACGAAGCCAAACACCAAGGGATCTTCATTCGCTGGCGGCAAGAACATTAGGGATACGCTTGATCTCCGTACAAAGGTCCTTGGACCGCGTTACTCAAACGAGACGAGTTCAGCAGCCAAGTATGCACATACAGACTCACAGCGACACCAGAACGACAATAGGAGTACACTGATGGAGGAATTGAACATTCAGCTGCCAGGTTCAGTCGAGCCCAAGAATCCGAGGGTGATCAACGATATGCCTCCACCTTCCACGCATCCTGCTCAGATGCACAATTCGGCCACACCGAAGCGCAGATCCAAGACCCAGGTCTCTTCGGCTGGATCGCCTGAGCGAAATGAGCAAAATCCTGCAAACCCACGAATGGTAGCAGGGATGAGGTCGCCAAAACGCCAACATTCTCAGGCATCCTCTCGAAGCAGTGGGGGGAACCCCTTCCAATGGGACCCTACACCAAACCTGCCGCCATCTGCGAAGCCGTCGAACTTAAAAGGAAGTCCAAGTGCTCGCAAAGGGCACGGGAGGAAAAATAGCGTGCGTATCTCTCTTGTGCCGACCATTCATGGTCCTGCCACTAGAGCGTCGAGCCAGACAACGAACAATTTTGAACAAGATAGCGCTACAACAAATGGTGCTGCAGAGGAAGCGAACGGTCTAGGACTTGATTTGGACAGCAAACGTGCTTTACCAACGCCGCCGACTTCTTCGACATTTTCTCCAGAGCTAAAGTTAGAAGCTACATCGATCAAAGCAACTCTAACCCCTACTTCTGCAACTTTACCTCTGGTTGGATACGATCAGTCTTTCGTAGTTTTTCCAACGGACCAGATCTTGCCTCCGCTATCAGAAACCGAGCAGAAGCGACTGAGCAACGGCTCTATGTTCAGTCTTTCCCGATTTCCAGCTACGCCTTCTATTATTGAACCAGTGGATTATGACCTCTCATACCAGTACGTGCCACCTTCAAAAAACGGTCGCGATTTTGGTGGCAACTGGATGCCAGATACGCCACTTTTGCAGCAACACCCGTTTGGTGTGCATACACCAGAACGTAACCGATCTCCAACTTCGCCAACAAACATGATTGATATCGACGAGTACGACCCCGAGAAACCCAACTGCATATACCAGACACCGCCTAATCCTAATGCTCATTCACGTACATATCAGTCAGCGTTTGCGCCTATCCCAGAGGAGTCGTCAATTTGCTCGAACAAGACTGTAGATGTTAAGCTGTCGCGCAACGAGGATTCTCCGCCAGTGTCACCAAAAACCATGTCGCCGCCGAGATTCAACTTCCAGAATCGCGCGGCGTACAATCTGCCCGTACATGCGACGTGCATCCCAGAAGAGGTTTCGGAGACCATTGATCCGTCAATCATCAGCAAGGATGCCTTTGGAGAGTACTCGACCATGGATGATAGCATCTTTGGAACTCATGCAGTTAACAAGCGTATAAGCATCGAGGTTCCGGCGACGTCTCAATCCGCACAGTTAATGTTGGAGCCCCTTCTTAACGCTGCTTTTCCTAGTAATGAGTCGCCAACCATTGGCCATGACTGTTCAGAGCTATCGTTGTCTTGCTATTCATCACGTTCGCCATCACCCTCTCCAGGAGCATCACCAATAGAGTTACCCAGTCCAGCCTACCCCTGTTCACCCCGTCCAGCTCACGCACAGCTTCCCGGTAGCCAAGCACAAGGACTTTCGATAAACTTCGCCGATGTTCCCAAACTACAACCCTCACCACGTGGGCCACGGCACTCTCCACCTCGTCCTCTACGCTCCTCGATTGCCCAGCTGCGACGCATGAACTCGGATGCACTAGAAGCAAAAGATACAAAAGCTGGCCGAGGTGAACGTCGCTACCTCCGTCTTGGGCGCGAAGCCAGCATGAACGTTCCCGGCGATGAATCTTGGCTCGATGATCTGGACGACTCTTCCGCCGTTGAACTCGACGAAGCCGAAGGACGTCGCCTAGTCGGCGACCTACTAGAAGAGCACCACCAAGAATGGGACGAAGGCTGTACCGTCCTCGACCTCGAAGCACCACAAGACCTCACCCTCGACTCCATCACCACCATCCGCCCGGACCACTCAACCACCATCTACCCCTCCAGCATACAAAACAGCATCGACGACGCAGACACCACATTCGGCGCTACCTGTTCCGCCCGCTCAAGCAGTATATGGGAAGACGGCGAAAAGTTCTGGACCTCTTCTACACCCCCACCTCCACCACCACCGTCCTCGGTACTTCCCGCTTCACCATCACCCTCCTCCTCGCCCTCACGCAACAAAAACCAAATCTACCACCCCCTCACCTCCTCCCCCCTCGCAACACCTACTCCCAACTCCCCCCGCACACCGAAATCCGCACATCGCAAACGCCACTTCGAAGTCGCAAAAGACGACATACCCAATCAGCGCGGCCTCTCACACCCAGACCTCGATGCTAACGATGAGGGAAATCCCAGTCCGCCGTCCTCACGCAAGAAGCGTCGCGATGCTGCGCGGAGAAATGGGATGATTGGCGGCGTGGGAGTGGGATCGGGCAGATATAAAAAGCGCGTTGTGTTGGGCGCGGGATCGGCAAATGTTAATGTCAATGGAAGCAGTAATTTGGGTGCCACGGTTGCAGATCGTGGTAATTCTGCTGCGGGTGTAAGGATCCAGGTCACGAGTCCGGGGGGTCATGTTGTTGTTGCGAGGGGCAGTGGGAATGGGGGAGTGGGGACACCGGGGAGTTTGTATGATAGTGAGGGGTTTCTGAGACTTTGAATGGGGTGTGCTTGGGTTTATAAGGGGGTTTATGGAGAGTGGGGATGGTGTTGGGGGTATTAGGTCTTGCATTGGGAGGTTGCTTTGGGAATTATATGTATGTGTTGCATTGTTAACGGACTTTAGGGGTGGAATAGTATTAAGGCATTTATAGCATATCGCGTATAGTATTAGTGTGTAATGAGTAATGATATTTGACCATGTACATCACTGAAGCAACGTGACGAATTGATCAAGAGGCGCGCTGCGCCGTCAGTGAATTGATCGCCACACAAATCTAATGCTAGGTAAATATGAATTCCAAGAACTGGGTGGCCTTTTTCCTTTCCTTTGGATTAGACGTTCGGTTTTCTGTGAATCTCTTGGGTTTGAATTTCAATTGCTGAAGCAGTTGGAAATACGGGAGTCATGATAAGGGTAGCATTTAAAGTTCGTTTCTTTACCAGATCTTCCTCGTATTCTCGATCGACGTAAGTAGAAGTTATTGTGCTTTGCCCGTGTGCGAAGAGTATACTACGCGATGTTCTTTCATCACCCTCAATATATTGCGAACGCAGTACTCACGGAGCGAGAAAACACAAGGGGGCTCTTTGGCCTAGGATTCACTGTTCGTAATCAACACTGGTATGGTATCGCTGCACCGATCTGATACTGCTCGCGCAGCCGTACCGGTTGAGCTTACTCCTGAAACTACGTGCTTCTCTACATGCTTGTTCGCGCTACATCAAGGGATATCACGTGACCTAGTTGGAGATCTTGCTTTAGCATTCAGCTACTTTGCCTCTTTCGAACACCTCTCTTCTTCAAGTTTGGCAGAGATGATTCTGGATTGAAATCTAGATTCAGATCATGGATCAATCGAAAATGGCACTTAGCCCATACATGCTTCTCTTCTGATGGCGGCTGTCCACATCATAGACAAGCGTGACCTTAGATAAGCAAGCTGGATGCACAAGTCCAAAACCTTGGCACCTTCACTCGGTCCACTTTCGACGTGTTGCTCAGGGTGGTGTTTGACAAGAGATCGTGTTACTGAAGTAATCAGTATTGGAAATCTTGAGGCATGGTTGACTGATTCTGAGTGACATCTTATGAGATTAGCCTAGCCTTATAAACATCTTAGTCGAGCCTTTCAAGAGCTCAGAGCAGCTCGTTTGGAAACAAAGGTTCATATACGTCGCACCTTTCAACACCAACTTGCTACACTTAGACATCGCAAAAGTCTTTACCAAAAGACTCTTGTTTACACTTCAGGAACTAATTCAAAGAGTGTGTCTTTCGTCCATACCATAGCATTAATATCAGAATAATTTCGTATGCGCATATAGGTGGTACGACATCATGAAGATGCTAAGAAAAAAAATCACTCCTC
Organism: Plenodomus lindquistii; assembly: GCA_025504975.1. NCBI lineage: Eukaryota > Fungi > Ascomycota > Dothideomycetes > Pleosporales > Leptosphaeriaceae > Plenodomus > Plenodomus lindquistii. The sequence continues at coordinate 622,702 of JANUWI010000013.1, forward strand.
AAGGGTCCCCGGAGTTACAAATGCAACTGTCTATGCAGTACCAGGTTTGAATGATGCTGCCATGCTTCCTACAAGTTTCATCCCGAGGACTTCCTGTTTTTCACCTGGGCCGAGGTCATCTTTAGCAGGGTACCTTGCCTCGAAGCGCATAGTTCTTCCATTAACAATCAGCACGACATCATACCAGATTTCATAGTGGTATTTCTGTGATCTTTGTTTGCCGAAACTGGAATTGGGTTGCGGCTGGACGCGACGCTTGGCCATCAGTTGTGTGAAGTCCGCCTCGAGGCGGCCTAACGTGCCGGCCCCTGTTGCATTGTTAGCGTCGTAAATAAAGCGACAGATAAACATGCCGTTGTTCCTAGGACTTCTCCGCGTGTAGTAGTTTTCGTGCTTAGAATCAGATATTAACAGCTCTTCATTGCTCAGAAGCTTTGCCTCTCTCGAATCAAAAGTTTGCTTGACGCGAAGGGAGAATTCTTGCATGTGTTTGACTTTTTCACCCTGACCAATGTTAATCATCTGCGCTGATCTAGCAACAACGTGCGTGCTCACTGCTTGTAGCACCCAGCGGATAGTATCCTCTACATATCGTTCGCCGTCAGTGGGGTCGATTAGAAGCCTTTTCCTCTTGTGCCCCTTGTGCGCTGGTATACTTTCAGGTTGGTATGGTTCTTTGACGATAAATCCATAGCTGCACTGTGTGAAGCGCTTAGGGCCATATTCCTTGTTGAGGGCTCGTAGGACCGCACCTTTAGCTACTGCAGTCGATCTACTGGCTTGTTAGTCCATCTTACTCAACTTGATAAACAGGAGACGAAATGACGAACGTGTTTTGCGGAACAACAAGATCAATGCTCCTCCCCTCGATTCCTGGGCGATCCTGAAGGTAGTTCCTGAGGTAACTTCGCAGGGAAGGTGATTCGCCAAAGCCGCCAGTCAAAATGACTTTTTCAACCCTTAGTCCTTTTTCCTCTGCAAGATCCAGTTGCTTCTCAAGGACTTCTCTCGCGCCTATTAACGATGGCTCGAAAAAGTTCCTCATCTGACACCTATCATAAACTTAGTACACCTTTTCAACCATGTAAGGTCGGCAGATTTACCCCGGTAGCTCCAAGACATTTGGAAAAAGACCTTTACTGGGATCAGGATTCCCCTTCAGATACTCGATGCGCACTCGGTATGAGTCTTGCCTTGGCCTCGTGACATCGCGGATTCGCTTTTCGTAATTTTCGAACATGGTAGTCTTGCTCTGTGCAATGCTTTCCAGTGTCATGGAGTTGTGTACGTCATCGACCAAATACTCTTCGTTGGCGAGCATATCGAGTAACTCTTCTTCAAATCTTTCATTAATGTAGCTTGCGCCACATAATTGACCTGCGACATATCAGTGGCATCACGAAAACTCGCGAATCGACTCACTGTCTGGGTCAATCACTTCCTCAGCCAATCGAACAGGATCGCCATTCTCGCATCTGTACGTCACAGCATCCACTGTGCCTCCTCCCGCGTCAAGAATAACAACTGTCTCATTGCTCTATGCCATAATGTCAGTGACGGGATCGACAACGTTCAGAAAAGCTTACGTAAAGTTCAATTTTTGCCTCTGTGAGGATGTATTCAGCGGCAGCCTCTGGCTCTGAGATCATGAACAAATCACAGACGTTGTGTTCAGCGTTCTTGTTCAGACTGACGTCCTTCACAGCTCCCTCCAGTGCCGACTGCAGATCTCGGCATGCGGCTGCTGGCCATTTAGCTGGCACACATAGCACGAACTCGATGACCGTGTCCTCCTGGAGCTCGTTCGAGGACTGTAGTTGTTCTTTTGTATGATTCAGCAGATGCGTTAGAAAATGCTTATAGATGTCTGTGTCCTCGTTGATGATACCACTCGCCATTAGAGCTTTCAGAGTCAAATTGAGTTCGCTCTGAATAAAACGGGTGTCGCTTTGTGGAACGAGATTGAGCTTGATCCGAGTGAGCGGTCTGGCTTCGTCTCGAGGGACGTTCATGTCACTGAGCGTTTTCCAGACTTCGTATCCCCAATATTGCTTAGCCGTAATTCTTGTGTCTTCATTGTATGGATTGACAAGACGCTGCCGCCAACTTCCTGTACGATCATCATCGTACCACAGCTCAGTTGGCACATCTTCTCGAAAGTCTGGTCTTGTACCTGGTACTGGTTCGTACCCGGGATAATTTTTAATGCATTGCACTTGAGTGTGAAGCACTGTTTCTGGTCTTACACCTCTCGGTAGGACAGCGTACGCAACGGAGGAGAATGTCGTGCCGAAGTCGATAGCAATGATTAAACGATGGTCGCGGACGTTACTGATAGGGTCGTGATTCATCTCCTGATTGTCCATAGAATGGAGGTCGTCTTGTTCAATCGATGTCGTTGTCCAGGTCTTGACGCACGGATTCAAAGAAGGATTCTGGGCCAAAATCAAATATGACTGTACACAACTGCCGAGCCTTGTGTCAACGTCGCCATGTCGAAGCGTATCCTGTGTGATCAAGAAAAAGGAGTGACTTATCAGGCGGATAGAAGAATCTGCAGAAAACGCTGTGGAACCTCTTAGTTCGAAAGCGGGTGGAACGTGTCATGTATCGTCTATCAATTGGTGCGGAAGTCTCGCCCGGCTAACCGATCAAAGATAGCGAAGCGCCGACTCGTGTTTCACACGCTTCAGTGTGCCTTTCTGTGCTTGGCAATGTATAAGTTACGCAAGCACGGACAGCCATCCTTCAGGATTCAGGAAGGCGCGCTAGCGCCGTTAGCGAGTCTCACCGCTACCCTGCTAGGTACACAAGACATGGACAACTTTAAAAAAGGCTTGCATGCTCTGGAAGTGCGTTCCTCACAAAGACATCGTTGCAATATTGAGGAACACGAGCTACAGGCACTGCCCTTTCCCAAAACGAATGGCGACTACAATCTTGTGTGAAATCCTAGCGAACCTCGATTTCCTTGTCCAAGTCCCTACGAATAGATCGGTACAAGATCCAGACTTTGCCCAATATAAGCAAACTATTCTGACGCGAATTCACGGAAGCTTGGGGCGCAGAGTGTCGCCCAGGAGGATTGAAGGGTACCTCCTACAGGCTCTGCAACCCACCCAGAGGTATCCCGACCATGTCTTTGATCTAATCTTCCTTCATGGCACCAAAATGATTCAAGTTGACGGCGAGAGCCAAGAAAGTATCAAGAGACATGGGGAGACCCTGGGTCTGAATGGTACTCTTGGGATGCAGCCGCGATCTTTGCATGCACGGCCTGTCATCCTGGACACCATGAAGCAACAGAAGAAAACGTCAAGCGTGAAAGCCTCTAGAACATTACAAACCCATGGAGGGAAGGGACACTCATCCAGAAAGGCCGTGCACAGTGCGGTCTCAAAACCTGGATTACCACGCAAGGTAAGTATCCTACAGCGTGCCAAGCGAACAAGGCTGATTTAAACAGCGGAAATGTAGAACTCCCCGTCCAAAAGCAAAAACTCCACGAGACGACCGTCCAATTGCCAAGCATGATAAGGCGTTGGTCCCGTTCCGTGACTCCAATGCTTTAGACGCGACCCTAGACTTAACCATCTCGAACCCAAACGGATCATTGCCCAGACGACGAGCATCCCATTTCGAAGAGGCGAAACAGAGCGATGACGCGATTTACCCACCGAAACATATCCCGCTTGAGCAAGAAGTGTCATCTAATGCGAGATCTGAGTCATCGCACGCGACCATTGCTTCGGAATTGGCGTTCTACAAGGAGCGTTACGAGGAAGCCAAGCACGAATGTCTCATTTTTAAAGACCAGAGGCGACAGATTGAGAGTCTGGGAAAATTGCCAGGAGATGTGACAAAAGTTCTGATTCAGAACACTCGAAGGATCGCTAATCTCAAGAAGAAGCTCGAGGACCGCACGGATTTGGACCGCTATTTTTCCTTCCACAACAGCCCCAAAGCCACCCCAACCTCACATCGAGTTGCCCATTTTTTTGGAATACTCAGGAACAGTATCGCTACAGTGCTAGTCATGGAAGGGGCTAAGAAGTACCATGTGGAACGTCTTATTGACACCTCCAATGACTTAGACGGTCTATTAGTCAGCATATATGGAACTGGCATCCTTCGCAAGTCCAGAAGCTTATCAACCGCTACCCCACGTCCCACATCGTTTGAGCTCATGCAGGCTCTCACCGGAGCTGCCATCTGTAGCTGGGTGTTTGAGAGCGAGTTCCGACCGCACGTAATGGACACCTCACCGCTCCTGCACGAGTACCAGAGTCTCATCACTACTTGTTGTATGTATGAACCTATTAATTTCCACTTGAAGATACTTACATTGATAGGCGGCCATGAGAGTCTATGTAATCTGGATCTTGCAGTCCATCAGTCTATCGTGGAGAAAGAGAGCTTCAAGGAAGTGATCATTCCGCAGATGAGCGAATTGCTCACAACACGCCTCACGCATGCACTGCAACCATTCTTCCAAGTAAGGTTCAGGCGCAAAGCCATGAAAAAATTGAGGCCCTCGTTAGGCACAGCGTTCAAATCAGCTCTAGAGATTCGCTCAGAGTCATTGCTGAGCCCCAACCACTTCCAACTTATTTGGCCTGTAGCAGGGGAAACAGTGAATGAAGTTGCGATGGAGTCACAGAGTTCGAACCCGACACTCGCTTCAAACTTGGTCAGGCTACCCCTTTGTCCAGGCGTTCGTGCATACGTCAAGAAGAAGGCTGTGGTGGACTACGGCGGATTTGCGAAAGAGCCGTTGACGGGTTTGCGTCAAGATTACGTAGTGAAAGCTTTGGTCCTCAATTGAAGCAAGGTATGCGTTGGCCAATGACCGGGATTAGCAAGCCACATACTGTCTCTCAATCACAACATGCTTACACTTATGCAAGTATGCGACGATGGTAGCTTGTAGGCGGATCTGGGGCGCTGAACAGTGCCTCTAGTATGCATGTCAATTTAAAGGAGGCTTAGCGTGCCGCGGAGCCACAGCCGAGCCGTCGGCACGAACGGCACGCTACAAGGTATTGTCAACTCGGCTTCAACCCCTACTAGTTCCCGTAGTCTGCCGAAACCGATGGTGAATGGCAATTCTAATACACCAATCGCTCGGCTTCTTCTCGCTATGTTACCAGAAGTAGCAGGGGTTCAAGCCGAGCTGACAATACCCTGTACACGGGACGGGGACACGGGACCGCTTGCGACTGGGCGAATCACGTCAGTCCAACAATCAGCCTCCTGTCTTTTCGAGGTACTTGGTTGACGACAAAAGTACTCACCTGTGGGTCGCCTGCGCCACCTCTGAAGTCTGAATAAGTAACACCACATTCACCATCACCCACCACGCTTAGAGGAAGAAGAAAAATATAATTAAATATAGATAGCTACTCTAACCTCCCTCCTGCTCTTTGTAAAGAAAATAATTATAAGCTTGTAGAGTTGTGGCTATCTCAAGTCTGCGCGCACGGTTGTCCTAGCCCCCTTGTTGCTAGACCCACAGGTGAGTACTTTTGTAGTCAACCAGTAGCTGTGGTAGTGTGACTTATCGTTCTCGGGTGTCGTTGTTGGAGAGAACACATTGGTACCACAGACAAGCCTGGGGCTGCTGCCTGGAACACGACAGGTAGCTTTGGAGACAGCGCTCTCGCGATAAGACTACGAAAAAGTAACACCTAGTAAAGATCCCGGTCTACAATCCTTCATGCCTAAGGGACCCCTGCCTTGACTCATTTACCCGTAGCCTGAACATCTCCGCTCAACAACACTGCGATGAAATACCGCTCTTCGCACATACGACGGAACATAGCAGGGGGTATAGACTTGTATTTTTGCGTATTTTCGACAAGTAGCCTAGATCAGTAGGGCAAAATCAAGTAAGTTATGGCATGCAAATGTGGCTTAAACTTTTGAAACTCACGACGACGAGGCGTTTTTACATCAAAATATGCGGCCAAGCCGCTGTTAGGGCAGCCGCCTCGTCATTTTAAGCCCAAAAACTCGTGTAATGTTCCGTTGTATGTGCGACGAGGCGGTAGAGACTCTGCGTGGCTGGCACTGAGATCTGCGGGTTTACTGTGGTATTTAGCAAAAGTAAGTACTCCATGTGGACTAGTAAGCACAGGCCAAAAAACAGCTGTGCGCGCTAACTTCAAACGCCTATAACTCTATAAATATATAATTAATTTTTTTTAAACAAACTATAGCTAAAGTTTCATTTTAGACTTAATTATATATTTTTGTTTTTATTTTTATGATACAGTGTGGTTGTGTTTGTAGAGGTTTTAACATAGGAGTGGCGCTAGCGCCCTACAATAGAGTACTTATGCTTGATACCACAGTAATTCCCAGCCGAAACGAAGTGAAAGCGGCCTCAAGTAGAAAGCAATTTGCAGAAAAACCCCCCTCCTAGACAACACGTTCGATAAACTCTGTGGCCTTTTAGTTGGACTACTGTGGTAAAAGGCAAAAGTACACCATGTAGGGCGCCTGTGCGAGCTTAAAAATCACTAGCGCGCAGCATCATGTTTAAATTTACCTATATCTATTTTATGAAAGAAGAAATATACTTATTATTAGCTATAGATAATACTACGCGACTAACTTATTATTAACAATCTTATTATAACGTTATGGAGTTGTGGCAGTTTGAATATCTGCGCGACGAACCACTGTACGCGGCCTAACACAGGGCACTTTTGCCTTTTACAACTGTAGATCAAGGCCATATAGCCGCACATTGTGTCCGCTTTGTCAACGGAGTTCTCCTGGACCGCTTCCGCCTCGGTTGGTCGGCACCGTGGTGATACCGTTGGCATGGGAACAAAATAGCAGGACTGGAGATTGCATGCTTGCCGTTCGTTCCTCGTTATGGCCTGGCGCCGGTCCTAGGTTCTGCTTGTTCGTGCTCTCCGAGACCGACTACGAATCCGGGAGCGAGCTGGGATTACTGCTCGAGGAAACGGTCTTGACGAAGAGTTTCTATGCGGACGATGATTGTCAGCGGGGCGAAAGGGACATACGGACACTGCGTCTATGGCGCAAAGGCCTCGCGTACGAAAAAGACATTCACTACCTAAACAACTTCAGTTTGCACTTTTTGTGAGTAAGATTGAGTTAACCTAGTTAATGTATGTATCGTCCCTAAGTAATTCATCTCTAGATTCCCTCAACATGGTCGTCATTCCATCATCGATTGACATTCAAAGATGACAAGGGTCAAAAGATTTCGGAAAGATGAGACTACTTCGTCTTATCTTCCTTCCCTTTGATCTTCGCATCTTTTTGTGCATCTCCACCCCTTTTCTCCTCCCCAGACTCGGGCAAAATCTCATGAACCTTCATATCCAAGCCGACCCAAAATTTCCTCCCCCTCCACTCTACCGTCACACCGCCCCAAAACGCAACTATCCATACCGGCAGCGCGGCAACCTCCCTGCAAATCCACGCGAAGAAGAATTCTTTAAAGTTACGCCTTGCGCCATCGAGTAGACTGGGTTCTCTGGGCGTCTTGTCGCCGAGGAGGGGTTGTAGGACTTCTGTGCGGTGGTATGCGGAGGCTGAGCGTTGGGGAAGGATAAAGTCGGGTGTGTGGGTGTCGAGTTCGACGGTCTTGGCGCAGTGCAGGAGGAGGTATTGGATGTAGTCTACCAAGCACCAGGCGGCTATGTGGATGAGCCAGATGGCGAGGAAGGATTGCCATGTTGTGCTAATGCCGATGCTGGCGAAGTACGGGAGTGTGGTAAGAGCGTATGCGCCGTATAATCCGCATAGAATGCTTTCGGTACCAGGTTCGACGAAGGTCGCTAATGTGACGGTGAACTTCCTCACGCGTAGCCAGCGGATGCGGCGATCGAGGTAGGCAGCGACGGGTGTGTGACTGATGGGCTGGAAGCAAAAGTCGCCGAAGAGCATGGCGTGTTTGCCCCACTTCTCCTTCTTCTCGTCCTTTGCAGGCTTGTAGCCACGCTCCTCGAATGCTTGAGGTTGCTTCCATAACGCATCGCCAATCAGGTGATCCTCGCAAATGTTGTCGGAGAAGAAGTCAATCCCTGGGGCGCGTTCTGGATTTGATGAGGTGATGTAGTTTAGTTGAGAGCGGCGGAACATGGTGCTCTTCCCGATAATGCAGGGTGCAACGGCGACGGTGTTGATAGCTAAGTAGAACTTGGCATGCGCAGATGACAGGAATGCCTCATCGAGACGGCCTCCCCCACGTTGTAGAAGCTTCTTGATGGTGCTGCTGGACTGCTTGGGTGCGTTCGCTGGTGTGCCTGCAGCGGTTGTCACAGATGGACCACCAGTTTCTGGACGTCCTGCGAGCAGCTCTTTACGGTCCTCCAATGACAGGTCTTGCGAGTCCAGATCAATGGCCACAGGCGTCTGATGCACGAATTTGTACTTCGTCGCGCTTTTTCCACTCTTCTCTTCGCTGAAACCACAGAGCAAGTCGACCAGCCTCCCACAAACACCTTTGCCAACCCATACATTGCAGTCCAATATCCACACAATATCTCCTTTTGCCTCTCGATACGCGCGACTCATGTTTCGTATTTTGGGGTTGGGTCCTAGCGCATTGTTGTCCTTTAGTATCATAGGGTCCTCCTCTTCGACCAAGATCTCGACATGGGCGTCGGGGAAGTCTTTGCATAGTCGCTCAAGGATGGGAAACGCAGGGTCAGACCGCTCTGGTACGCAGAAGACGGTGTTGATCTTGTCCTTGGGGTATGTCTGGCGGAGAGTCGCAGCGAGGCATTCGTACAGGCGGGGATCGAGGCCTTTGACCGGGCGTATGACGGTGACGCGAGGGACGTCCTCTTCAGCCAGCTTGGTGACACATACTGCTGGCTGTGGTCTTCTCCAGTAGTATCGGAATCTGGCGTGGCAGTGTTAGTGTATACATGTATGGATTTCAAGTCACGCCACGTACAGTTGCGTGAAGCCAATGGCGCATACACACCAGACTACGACAAACCAGATGAGGCAGCCATAGGCGATAACGGTGCGCAGCATGGAGACATTGTCAGTCCCTGCTGCAAAGGTTGGTGCGCGAAGCATGCGCAAAAAGCTGTCGTGTCGTGAAGGAGTGAATGGGTGGGATGATTTTGGGCGAATCTGGCGAGTCGGAGGTTGCGGAGTTTGAGAGTGGGAAGGCACGTCTGCCAAGGCGCAACACTACGAAAGTCTGTAACTTTACAAGGTATGTGACTCCAAGCTAAGGATGAGACGTGTTAAACTAGCCTGAGTTTCGTATTCTATGGCCATCTTCCAGGTTTGCTAGGATGTTTGCTGCGGCCTGTGATCTGGCGGAAGTCACCACATATGAGTGCTCAGCTGAGATCCATTGGCTAGCGATTACAAATGTTTGACATGATATCGGCACACAGTACGAAGTAAGCATCATTCGGATCTGTCACGCGAGTGTACTTTCGCCATGCGTCGCGCACGCCTCTTTCATCTTGATCTGCCATACAATCATCATTCATCACGCCTTGCTCAATCGCTCATCCACCCCCCACCACCCTCCCCTCACACATCCCAAACCCCTCAGTAATGCACCTCACGTCTCTCGAATACCTCCCATACACCCTCTCTACATGCGCATTGAACGTGTCCACCGCACTATCCACACTCCCCAACGTCTCGCAGCACTCAAACCTCCCCTTCGCAGCCTGTTCACCATGCAAACGAACATGCATGTAGTTCTTCACTCCATTTTCATGCATGTTGACGCGCACAACATTGCCGACGTTGCAGAAGCAGATACCATTCTCCTTATAGCAATTCTGCTTTTCGCTTTTCACAGAGGCCTGTAGGGTACGTGCGATGATGGCGATGAGCATGTTGCGAGTTAGGGCGTCTATGTAGGATGCGTCTTCGATTGTTAGATGTGTGAGACCTGTCGTCTTGTCAGTGTTTGGAGAGAGGGACGAATATCCTCTATTTGACTCACTATTTTGCACTTGATTGCGGCCTGCTGAGTAGAGTGTCCGGAATGAGGCATTTCGCTCATTTGAGGCACCGCATAGGCCATTCTCGCTGTCGGTACAGGCCGACTCAAGAGCAGATTGAATTTCGTGGTAGAGATCCGATCCCCGAATGTCTCCTACGTTGACAGGCTCCTGACCGATCCAGACTTCTACGACCGCAGTACCTTGGTATGCGATGGATGGATCGTAAGTATTCGTACGCAACGTTCTGAGGGTTGAGGCATCCTGCGCGCCGAAAGGAAGACCTGGGGCTTGATAGAGAGTAGGCCCAGCAAAGAGGTAGTAGACCACATGTAAGAGGCATTCGAGGAGGGCGATCATTTCGCCGGTGATATTTAGCAGTTTGAAAATGCGTTCATGCAACCAGTGCTGCTGAGCTAACTGTTCAACACGATGCGAATGGGGTCCTACTTCTGCCGCAACCCTTGCAATATCTCTAGAAGACTTCCCAAATTTAGGGGCGTGTTAGGCCCAGCGACGCTATAAGAACTTGTCGCGCGGTCGAAGGCTTACCACGTGTGAACGTGAATATGCACTCTGAATGGTTTGTGATAGCGTGTTGGGCGGAGTGATTAGGCTTGTATTATGATTGGAAGTCCATGCTGAAATAGTGCTAAATTCGATACTGTGATCTTGTGGTGTATGAAGCTTCGAGGACCACAATGGTATTGTAAGGGATTCCTTAGGAATGTGCCTCCTGGCCCTGCCTTGTTGCACATGGCATTCGCAGGCTACACCAACACGGACCAACACAGTCCAGTGCTACTATGTCTGCGTGTGTGCTTCCAACTTCGGGATCCAATGCACCATGTTATACGATAAGGCGAGACGAACGCAGGCTACGCGCTGCTCGCCACGTCTTCAAAAGTGATGGCGCAAGCCCAGTAATCAGTAGGACACCCATGCCAACCCTAGGTCTTGGCTTTGACGAGGCCCTACCTGTGTCAGCAATGCCAGTTTCGTGAATCAGTCTCTGAAGTGTGACAGAAGGATGCGTCGCTGTCGGATGCATTTGAGAAAGGATGAGGGAGCAGATGAGATGTCATACAGGTGATGTGAAGAAGAGAGCAGTCTGAGATCAGTAACGTAGAAATACGGGAGGTTATTGGGCATGTGACTATGGCTGATGAAAATTGTGGCAGCTGGTAGACTGAAGAGAAAGTAGTGGCGTGGAGAACGGGGTGAAGAATGGGGTCGTCAGTTGCGCCAACGAGACATGAAAGACCAGAGCGTGACGTCGCAATGGTATGTGGTATTGCTGATTGCCGCTTTCTACAGTATGATACAGGGTAGGCGGTATTGTTTGCCAGGATACGATGTTGAACAAGATCATGCCTCGGTTGCGAATGTGAAGCCCAGGGGTGCCAAGATCTTGTCTTGTACAATCTTGTTGGCGACTTCGCCGCCGCGCTCGAGAGCAATCGCACCGACAATGGCGTATAAAGAAGTCATCATTACTGTCTCGAGACCTGAGCTCTTGAGGTCATCCGCCTGCTGTTGTTAGTATCGTGCCGAAGATATCAAATCGCATGACCTACCCTCTTGGGCGTCCACCGTGTGACCTTGTCGAGACCGTATCGTTCTGCTAATTGTGACAGTCGCTGCTTGCTCAGTACTGCACTCTCAGCCTCATCCGTCAAGCCCTGCAGCCCGCCGAGTGCGGGGTGGAGGTAGGGTTTCCGACCAAAGCCATCTGGCTGGGGAGCGCCACTGCTGTCTCGGGGCCATTGATTTTCTTGCGGTGAGTTTATGAGGGCCTGTGATGTTTGTAGCTCTACTATCCTCCGCCCTAGACATGCCGTTAGCAGCCAATTCTGTCATGTCCACGGCAGAACCCAGCGTACCCAGATATGCCAATCGGTCATTGAACCCCCGCTTTCCGTGATCGAAACTCTTGTGTGTGACGGCCAACCACTTGACCTCTTCCCCCAACACCTTGTCGCCCCCAGGCCCCAGCATCCGTATGTAGGCATCATCCAGTCTCCTTGGGTCCTTGTTGACTTGATGCACGCCTCCCCTGGCTTGCGGCCGTATCCGGTAAGGGGCGACCATTCGGGCGGGTGTCCTTTGCCATCGCGGCCGATCCTCAGCCTGTGTGTCGTATTCGGGGGCTCTGGACGGGGTGGAGGAGGAGAAAGCGCATGCGGAGGTCCGCACGATGGCGGTTTTTGTCGATTGGGCGGGACGGAGCGACGATGACGCCGAAGAGAGCAGCGCGCGCATCGGCCGTTTCGAGGCCATTGTAGCGGGGGAAATTGAAAGGGCGAGGCTGAATGGGCGGCTTTGCTGGCACGCGGCAAGAGACGTGCGACCATGTCAAGTGAAGGTCGCATGCTTCGAAAAGTTGCGGCAAGCATCACGCCTTGCCCCATCCGTACTAGCGCTTCGACGCGCTCCCTGCACCCTGGCTTCATCAACCACCACACGCGTGCCTGCCTCGCTCTTCACACTTCTCTTGGGTCAACATGGCAAATATTGATACCCCAAAGTCGCTCAGAGAGCTCTTGGCTGAGCAGTTGCCCAAGGACGTGCCATTCCGCTTCTATCACTATTCCACTCCTCCCACCAAGTCGTCCTCGCTCTTCTCCGCGCCGCCGCACGGCAAGTCCGAGCGAACCTATTGCGAATCTCACTTCTTGGCTGCTTCGGTAGTACCAAAGGATGGCAGCGACTCGGAACTGCCCGAGGAGCTTCTGATACTCGCGATTGAGGTCCTTATATACACCACTCGCAACCTTACCACCATCTTCGTATCAAAAGCCGACTCGACAGGCGCATTGTCAGAACTACGGTTACCAAGGTCGCAATCTGGATCGCCTCTCAAGGCAATATGCGGAACATTTGTGTCCTGGCTGGCAAGAGAGAGACAAAGAGAACGCAAGAAGCTGGTCATTTCACTGTTTGCAAGAGCACAGGACCAGTACCTCTTCCCAGCGAGCATCGAGAACAAGAACAAGCATGTATTGGATGACAGAGGGCTTGTCAAGTGGTGGTGCAGGGTTCTTGATCCAATCATCTGGCAATACAAGGCTGAGGATGGGCAAAAGCCATTTGCTGAGCGACTCACCCACAGAGGATCCGAGGCGAATGAATCGTCGCAACAGACAGAAAGCACAGCAAAGGGCTACCTCGTCGTTCCAGGCTTCGAACCATATGACACGCTTCGCTATACCCCAACACCGCCTGCAAATACCCCTCGTCGATGGGCAGCTGCTCACCCTCTCCTCCAAATCGCCCCTCACCCTGCCGCCCCACCACGGTGCCTTATCCCTCACTTTCCCGACGACCCCAAGACGCGATTCCTCGACGAGCTTGACGAAGAGCTGCCAGACCGAGGCACAGATGCTATGGTGGTAGATGGAGGAACACCATCACGAAGCAACGGGCAGTGGAAGAGCGTCAAAACCCTAGATCAGTTCTGGGAATTCATGGCCTTCCGACAAGAATGCTCATCAGGGCGGATCGTAGGCTTCATCTGGGTTGTGGTCAACCCGCCCCAGCCATCAATTCCAGAAGAAGACGAGGAAGAACCATCACAGCAATCGCTCTCACAGTCGTTCTCAAACATCGAATCTCAAGAAAGCGCACCTAGCCCAAAGAAGCAGCGAAAGTCAAGAAGACCCAAAAGAGATGACAAGATCAAATACGGTCCCATACCCCTCGTTCTCCCAAAAATCAAGACAAGCTCCTCAAATCTCTCCACCACCTCTCTAGCCTCCACTGCGTCCGGTGGCAGAGAATTTCCAGCCTTAAGCCCTTACTACAAATGGCCAGCATCTTCGCGTGGCACCATTTGCTTCAGTATCAAGAATTACGACCGGGCGCACGAAGTACTTCTGCAGCAGAGCTTCGCAAACCGCACAGCCACAGGTCGCAGCACCAAGAAGTGGAAACAGGAGATTGCTGTGTTGGGCGGCATAGATGACTGGAGTTGGACCGTCGTTGGCAAAAAGGAAGCAGTGGCCTCTTCTGCGAGTGGCAACGAGGTGACACCAACTGTGGTCATGGGTGTCAAAAAGAAGAGGAAGCCACAGCCGTCTGTCGATTTAAACTCTGCAGCTGGCCAGTCTGCAGAGATTGCAAGCCTCGGTGAAGGTCTTGTGAGGAAGAAGGCGAAGATTGAGCCCGTGCCCGTCGAGGCGAATGGTGTCAATACACTGTCCACTGGCTTGGTGCGGAAGAAGCCCAAGGTTTAGGTATTCTCTTTGGGTTCTCTCATGCGGACGAGATATTGACTTTACGATACTTGGATTTTGTATACCCCCTTTGCAATTATTTTGTGTTTTTGGTTTCCATATACAGTTGAAGCGAATACGATGTTACACGTGCATGTGCATAGAGTAATGTCGCTTGAACATAGACACATCTGCGGTGGCATACACCATGTTCTGGTGCCTGCTCTTACCAGCATTGCTCCAATTGCACGGCGTGGTGTCGTGATTGACCCGCGGTGGGTCATTTGATACACACCTTTCTGCGAGAGGTACGTACGTCTATGAATCGTTGCTCAGAATGCTTAGTGAGTACAGGAAGTCGCTGATGATACTGGAGTCAGGCTGCTGATGTTGACAATAGTTGCTGGCCGGGTCTTGACCATGCTTGTGCCACGTGGAGCGCGAAGCAAACTCGCCCTTTCAATCTACCAGTATGAGCACGGTTGGGCGGCACGGGCATGGGTATCACTAATCATCTTGGGAACTAGCCCTCGAGCTAGCACAACGACATATCGCTTCACCAACGTCTTACAAAAGACCTTCGACACTAACGTGACGCAGTTATAAGTTCCACTAACAACGATATGAAGTACAATTCGGAAAGTGTGCAGCACACTGCCACACTGCCACACCGCTGAAGACGCGGCTTCTTTGTGGAATGTCATGCTCTCGACCGATTGAGGAACCACCAAAGGACTAAGCGATAAGAAAGAATGATTGACGACGGGGCAAACTATTCACGGTTCGCCGCAGTTCTAGTTGTGTACGAGACAGTATTACTCCGAACTAACAAAAAGAACTTCTTTGTGTCCGAAGCGCTCGAAAGAGCGTTCACGATAGTGAGCACGTCCGACAGCATGCCGCAGCGTCGTGTCGCGATGGCTATGCAGGAAATAGCGCACAGCATCGGCAAGCTGGCTCAAGAGAAGAGCAGCGATAGTCACTGTAGGTATGACAGTCGTTGCCAGTGTAGTGATAGCCATTCGGCGCGATGTGTACATGAAAGGGGTCACAGCAAGCCCGAACGTGACAGCCATCAGCAAGGCCGGCTTCTGGGTCTTGCTTGCCCTGTTGAGATGGTATTGCATAGCGACAAGACTGCCGAGAACGAAAGCAGCGAGAACGAAGACTTCGGGAGTCGGTTCGGTGATAGCGGTTGAAAGAGTTCGGGGAAGAATCTGGACAATCAGTAACTTTTCGAGAGGGGCAATGCGATACCAAAGAACACGACTAACCTGCGAAATGAACGCAGGTACAACTCCAGCGTTCTTCACGTACGCCGAGTCAACAGCTACAGGTGTTAGTCGCTGGTGGTTCGACCTGTGAGTATCCCCCCAGGTGAGACGGTTCGCCTGGTATAGCATAACTGGGCAGACAGCAATCATCTCGCCCAACGTCAGTGCGAAGTTCCAAGCAACTTCAGGCCATCCTCGTTGCCTAGGTACAGTGATAACGATATCAATCCTGTCGAGCAACCCAGTTGCATCTGTGTTCCCTGACCGAGCGAGCGCACTAGCTTCTCTAAGTACACGACGCGCAGTATGTCTACCTCTATTATGGGTAATCAGGCCGATGCGATGGTCCTTTTTGCTACTTTCACGGCGCACAACGTCTTGAAGCTGCCCGAACTCCACGCTGTATTCATGACGTTTCTCCTGGCTTGGTGCTTCTGGTACAATCGGCCAACAACGGCTATCTTGCATCGTTGTCAAAGTACCAAAACCGCAATCCCGGAAGTCTGCAGTGCTCGGTATGTAGTCCGCGTGACCCACCGAACTCCATGGGCTATCAGAGCCTTCCAACTCATAATCCCGCTTCATATCGAATTCGGGCATATGCGTTGGATGGGAAGCTGGACACTCCAGCGGGAGATACGCAATCTGTGATAGACCCTCCTCGATGGAGCCGTCGAAGGACCAGCCGGCGTCGGCAGTATCCCAGACATAATCCGTATGGCACCAGTTCGTCCAGTCGCTCATTGTATGTGCGGCGCTTGGTAGATCGGTACGTTTGCGATTTTGTCACAAGGCTGTGTAAACCTATCAGTATGCAACCACATTGCCAGAGTCGATATGATTGCCTTCTTACCTTCGCGTTCTCAATATTAAAGTTCTTGCGAGCTCTGAGATTGTGATCCTGTCAGGAAAGGGATCAAAGGAGCATGTATGGTGTCGATGGGCTGACGCATGCAATGAAGACAAAGCAGGATTTCAGCTGCACAGCCCCCACGCTCGGAAGATGGCACCGCTACAGCTCTGTCGTCACCACCAGGGGCTGTCTCCAAATCAACCCCACCAGCATCGCACCACGTTGGAGATTGTCTCTTGTTCATTCAGCGTGTTCCCCAAAATCTGGTTCGCCCAGTCCCTCAGCTTCTGTTCTCAGACCCTCTGCGTACACCGCCCTGCAGCAGATCATCATGAAGGTTTTTCAAATAATAGCGTTCTTCTTCGCTTTGGTGAAGCAGCCCTCTCGGTCTGCCGCTATACCTCTCTCCTCTCCTGCCCTCGGCTCAGCCAGACAATACGCCATGGGGGACGGTTCGCACCGCGTACAAGATTTTCGCCCTACGAGCGAGCCCAACGCTCCGGATCCTGAAGTCAAGGCTCCACGCGCACATCTTGCGAATACTGCCCGCAGCTTTCCGAATGACTCGAGAAGGAGGGCCTATACCCAACAGCACTATGGTGGGACTATTCCGCCAACTCCTTACATTAGCCTTAGAGGCCCCACCAGCACAAGTTGCTTCACAAAACAACTTGTACATCTCGGTAGGTCTCAGCGGCCCGAGTCCTAGGACATTTTGATACTGACGCAACAAAGCTGCTCGAACTGTAGCTACAGTTGACCCGCCGGTCGAACCCTCCATTCCCAAAGCACCGCAAAAGTCCGTTCATGATCGAGCTCATGATCGACTCGGCGACCTCGCCATCCTTCTCATGGATTCCATATTTCTCTGCATTATAGTTGTCGGTGTATGCTTCCTGGTAAAATTCCTCCGCAAAAACAACTATCAGCTAGGACTGCTTGCGGGAGCTGCCATGTCCGGCGTCGTCGCCATCATCGTCCCCAACAATTCGCTATTCATGGGACCCATTCAACTCGCCGTCCTCCTGTCATATAGCATCTTTCACTGGGGCTTTTACGGGCTGCTTAGACCGGCCATGGAGCCGCTTCGGCAAGGCTTTGCATTGTTGACAGCAACATTGGCCGTCATTTTGCTGTCGATACTGTCAACTATCCCCGCTGCCATTGACCTATGGAAAGAGACGACCGGTTTGGCGGGTTGGTGGGCGTTAATGCCTTTGCATCTTTGCGTCTCGATAGGGTGTGCTTATCTCTACGAGCTATTGCACCCACCTTCTGCATCTTACGATCTGGAACGCGCCGTTGGAGACGACGGACACAGCGGGAACACGAGCGAGAGGGCCGACTTCATCAATCAGGGCTCTTCGACTCAGGGCCGCAATCGCAATGGATTTGAAAACACTTCTTTGCGTCGCGATTAGCTGCGGCTCAATCGCAATTATTACTGGGGCGTTATCTGTTTATGGGTGGACCTTTGCTTCATGGGAGTGGATGGGGTGGCATGTGATGATCTTACAACTGCGCTACTCGCTCAGTCATTGCGACCCCCTCTTGGGTACGCTGTAACTTTATGGAAGACTGACAGGATAGGAGAACCACAACACCATGACAAACAGAAAAATTGCAAATACAGTTCAGAACACATCTCTCGTGACTCATTTTGTCGCCATCATACCAAGATATCTCATGTCTGCTACCCTCATCTCCCAAGATCGGATGCCCTGGCGAAGGAGCTACCAATCCCTACAAACAGCGGTGTCATCGATGTCAGATGTAAATCCTGTCGTGCCGTTTCTCGCCTTTGAGCTTGACCCGTTTAAACCGGTAATTCACTTACTCTTGCGAACAGCACAAAGTTCTTTTGTTCCCAGGCACGAAGACCTTTTCACGGTGATGTCGCTGACCGCCTGGTAGGACTCTTCAAAGCCGAGACTTACAACAACAGTATGTAGAAGAAGTTTTTGAATCGGACCACGCAATTGAGCTCAGACTTATCGGGTCCGTATGTATCAAGTTTATCAAACTCGTCGTTAGCGAGCAAAGGGCATTTGTGAAGTGTCACGAGGAATTAGAACAAAGGCAAGAAACTTGGGCAAAAGAAGATTCCGTAATGTCAGTGGATGAGAACGGTCGAGGGAAACGGTATAGCGAGTGGGTGACCTACGCCACGAATATCTCGGAGCAGATGTGGCAGCGGTATCAGGAGTCGGGGCAAGAGACCGAGGGCAACTTGAATGATGAGTCGTGGACGCTGGTTGCTTGGACATACTATGGTACATGGGAGAAGTTATCACCCCTCAGGGATATTGACAAGGGTTTTCGGCACCATCACGAGTAAGCGAGCTTTACTCCTTTTACGCCTCTTCTATGTAAAAAAATAGATTATTCTCTAGAAAAGGACAGTCTAAGAATAAAGCCTCCGCCTAGAAATATTTCCTGCAAAAAATATTAGAAAATTCTAAAAGTTAGTAGAGTTAGAGGCAAGAACGTGTTTAGTAGTCAGTGTTCTGCGCCGATCCTGAGGCTAGCAGGGGGTGATAACTTTTCCCATGTACTATAGTATACTTCTTGATTTTGAATCTACGGGCCTTCCTCTGTGTATGCCAGGATTGGTAGATCTGGACTAAAGAAATTCAGTTTGGACTGGGTATGATATTCGGATTCAATGGCTTTGTAGATTACTGTTGTGCAAGTTTTAATCATCTACAACGATGGGATAATGGGAATCAGAATATGAGTCGACTTAACGTACGCTAAAGTAACAGTTTCAGTATCAGTTTAATTTGCAAGCGGAAGGTTTCTGGAAACGGTTTGGGCATATGAATGCATAGTCTATTCTAAGAGTGCTTGTCTATGAACCGTCGCTGAATTCCATAGTAAGAAGAGTAAAAGTGCTTTGCGCGATACAAAAAGTTTGCACGACACAGGGGATGAACCATAGGCCATGTACAACATCTCCATGTCCACCATTCTACACCGGCCTCGGCTGGATAAACACATTGAAGTTGTCTCCGGTCTTGGGGACGCTAACAGTATCATTGTGCCCAGTAGTAAGATCAACCAACATAAGAGTGACCCCGCCGTAGGAAACTCTAAAGTTGATAACGCCAAGGTCCTCTGGGGACGTGGCGGAGAATTCGAATTCGTAGTTGCCGTTGCCTAAGTTGGTGGCTGTAAACTGGGCCCATATAGTGTAGTCTGAGACCGAGGTATTGGGCCATGCGTAGGTTCGATCTAAGACGACGGTTTGGCGAGGTTCGAGGGCTGCGGTGGTGTCGCGCGATGAGTTGCGGGCGGTTAGAGCGGTGTTGTCGACGGGGACGACGGCTGGGAGGGCGGCCGCGAGGGCGATGAAGCTGGCGATGATGATGGAGGAACGCATGGTTGGTATGAAGTGATGGAGACTTTTATACTGTGCGAGTGTATAGTAAATCAAGGAGCTTTGTAAATGTAGACGCAGGATTTGTTGTAGAAACTGGAAGCAGGAGTGTCGTCGCGGCGCCCTTTATATTAGACTGTTCAGATAGCTCCCTCACAAGAGTATACGACTGCTAGTGGGTACGATTGAATCAAAACTTGCTATTTTTGTCAGTACTGACCATGTACGCACGCATCTTCGTGTGTGACGCAAACACGTCTAACCAGTGAAGGGGTGCCTCGCAATCACGTTTCAAAACATAGTGGTTACACGTAAGCCCTGCCACCCCTTCATTGGCGTATAAGCGAATGATCAGGGGTGCTTCGGCATCTAAGGATCTCATGTAAACCACTTTACCCTTTAATATTTAATGCATCTTACGAAAATTGCTATCTCAAGATCTAAATCGCTCAGACTACTTATGACCTGGTTAGATCAGGAGGCTAGATCCATGTCCTACTTCGGCCCATAAAGTAATTCTTTAGTGGGGTGACCTGCGGCTACAACGTTAGACCTGCTGTACTGGATCAAGTCAACTCGGCTTCCATGCCTGTTTCTGCTCCACTAATAAGAACGCTAGACTAACCAAGACTTAGAGCTGCAACTCGCCAAAAGTACGACAAACATGTATCAAACCAACTACATTCCGTACAGTGTATAGGTATGTTTGTCGCTCGTATTTATCGCACTGGAGGACTTTGCACTGCTAGATCAAATCCTCATCCATGATCTTGTTTGCGTCCTCTGGTTTAATGAACTCGATAGTCATGGTCAATGCCGTATCGGCGCAGCGTCTGGTGTCAGTCATCCTATGTGACGGATCTCGACTCGGGGAATAAACGGTCTTTTGTCCGGCAGAATCTGGATCTTGACGTGGTTGTCGTCGAGAACGGCGAGAAATTCAAGAGACTCAAAGATACGGTACGCAATTAGTACGTTGATTGATGTCAACTCAGATTCATCAACATGAGCAGCAAAGTCTACCTGCTGGTAAAGGCAGAGGAACGGGACGGTGAGGTGGTCTCTTTGGGGTTGAAAGATTCTGCGTTTCTCAAATGCCAGTACAAGACCAGCACGTATACGTATAGGTAGTTCCACACTGAAGGATTTCTCATTTGCGGCTCACGTCGTGAGTATCACGTTACTTGGTCGTCGCCAGGTGTCTTCGAAACCCTTTATAGCTAGCAGGAAACATGTTCGGGCTCGCGGTGGAGTCACATTTGGTAGGTAAACTGCGTCGCGCATTCGTACGACGTGCAGCCACACCCCTTGCCAATTGTCAACGTCCTTACGAAGCCGACTATGTACTTGCTGATTTTAGTAATCGGCTGTAGCTTCCTCTCGGCCGTTGATGGGCGAAGGTGCTTTTTCAGGTTCTTGAGCGGAGCGTACACAGCAATCTCGCTTTGGATAGGTTATATGTGGCGGCAACTGATCATTTGGTCGATATCCTGGGCAAATTCGGTCAGCCCTCTCCTCGTGATCGTGCGTCTGGCCAACGTTCGATCATAGTTCTACTCTGCCTGCTGATATCTCTGGAATTCGGTAAGCGCTATCGTAAAGGCTTGAAAATGTGGTTGTTCCAGATGAGTAGTATAGGTGGCTGTAGAGGGACGTAGTATAGATATAGATGTCGTTATCTGATAAAGCGCGTGGTTAAACCGCACCGCAGTGTAGTGGTCTGGATGGACGGGGGCTGTACCGGACGGTTTGTATCATAGGTTAGCATGACAATGGATAGATGTAGTGCATAGTACGAAAAGAAGACAGGCTGCCCTTCACGAAAACATAACCGCATGAATCGAGAGAGCAGAAGAGCTTCCAAATGAAATTCATGCTGCTCAGGAGAGTTATATAATGGACCTGGCATACACCGTTTCAAACCGTTGCTTACGGCACCGGCGACCGACGCCTGATAACAGAAGGCTTGAAGTATTTTTGATAGCGTTCCAGATCGAAACTACCATCCTCAAACTCCCTGCTATCAGGCTCCCCTGCCCAGCAGAACGCCCGACATTTCCCAAGGATTTCTCCCCCTTCCAGGACTGCATCACACGCGACCCATCTGTACGCGGCCGTCTCGTAAGCCGCCAATCGGTCAAAGTGGGCTTCCGAGGTCAGCTTCCACACCGTCCTTTTCACATTGCCAGAGTGGCAAGGTATCAGTATTGGATATATACTCCACATTTCGATACGGAAACCAGAAATGGTAGCTGGTTCCGTGCTCGGGAGTTCTGGGAGACTGAGAATTGCTTGCAGGACTTCAGGATCCATGAGTGAGCCGTAAAAGAACATGTGGAATGGCTGTAATGGCTCTCCGGGGATGTTTGCTTTCGTGTCTTGGAGGAACTGATAGTAGTGTGCCTTGTCTATGTGCTTGACTGCCTCAGGAGACACAGGAGAAGGTAGGCTGGCAAATGGGTAGGACTGGGGTCGGGGTTGGGTTAGCTTACATAAGACCTAACCCCAACCCAGCCATATAACCCCATTTTTTCGACTGCCAAGCAGGTTGAGGTAAGGCTCGGGTCTCACGGGCCAAGGGTTAGGGTTAGGTTTTACGTAAGTAGGTTAAGCTAGGTTAGTAACTGTGCGTAACCTCCCTAGCACGCGTAGAATTTTTTTTCACGCGTGTACTACGTGTATTCTACTATAATAAATGCCTATACTAATTTTTACATGCTACGTAGGTATGTGGTAGGCAGCGCGACGTGACAAAATTTACTAAAACTTAACCCGTTACCCAACCTATAGGTTAACCCGTACCCACGCTTGGACCACCCTAGTCCTACCCTAACCCTTGGCCTGTGAGACCCGAGCCTTACCTCAACCCCAAGATCACGTGACCCCAACCTAACCCCAACCCACGCTCGGGCCAACGTAACCCAACCCGTACCCAACCTCTGGGTACACCCTACCCATTTGCCAGCCTAGGAGAAGGTGGGGGTACCATGCTCGCCGGTGTTGTGTACTTGGACAGGTGCGGAGGTGGAGGCGGGATTGCAGTAGTTGGTATCGAAACTTCATCTTCTCGACGAGATGAGGGTGGAGGCGGAGGCGGAGGCGCGTGGTCCATTGTGGAAGCCGCTGAGCGCAACCTTGAAAGGATGCGCGTTATCTTTCGCTGAAGGACTTGAAGTCATGTTCCGACTGTCACATAATTACAGCGACTTCTCTTCCGAAGACAGCATACTAAAATTGTTCTGCGACGCTCTTTGCAGTGTAAGGTGGTCCTGATCAGCTGGAATAGCCCTATCGGCGCTGGTACACGGTCTGTCTGTGCACGTACGCACAACACCTCAGGACCGCGCAATTGCTGTCCCAAATCCACTGAATCATTCCTTCCGAACAATGTTGGCTCATGGGACTAATGAGACATAGTGTTGTGATCTAGCTCTACTTGGGAGACTGCTTTTGCGCCCAGCCTGGCAAATTTGGGAGCGGATACTTGTGTTGCTTCTGAGCTTACACCCAATGCATCGCTACTCGGTCTTCTGATTGCCTGCTTCTTGTGGAACCCATTTGATGCTGACTTTCAGGCCTGTTTCCTCTTCTTTGGGGCGGGTGCAGCCATTTGATACGCGACCATCGGCCCTCAACAGATAAGCTACCCAGAAACCCTAGGGTATCCGACACACTGGTGGTTTTAGCTTAGAAGTAGTTGGCATGAACATTTGAAATGCCCTGCGCATCGACTGATAGTTGTAGGTCAGGTAAATACGGGAGGTAGTCACCTCGGCTTGCATGCCTGTTTTTTGGCCACCCAATCAGCACGCTAGACTAACCAAAACCAAAAGACATTATTGGTTAAAGGAGTGACAAGCATGTAAACCGAGCTGACTACCTCCTGTAGCTCTTCGGACTCACTATCCAGATCTCGCTTATGCCCTCGGCCTCTTCTTCATCTGACGCGGCGGCATGTGAACTGTCCACCATATGTCATCCAGCCCGTCGTCATGGCCTGGCTCCTCGGCCCGTCCACTACCAACATCAGCCGCCTCTTCTCCCTTGTCCTGCCTCTCTTCTTCCGTCGTCGTGACATGCTCCTCGGCTACCGTGGCGCCCTGAACGAACCTCGTCATCTGGCCCAGCGACATCATCTGCTCCGCGACGACCCACCAGAGCTCGTCCACCAGCACCTCGGCGGCCGCTTTGAAAACGGGCTTGAACCAGCCCCTTTCCCCATCGCCAACCTTGGTTTCTTCTTCTGCTTCGTCGTCGTCCTCGACGATCCCCTGGTCCGTCTCTGCGGCTGCGACCAGCAGGAACGGGACGTCGCCGGATCGCCAACGCGACTTCCCCTCATGCGCCTCCTTTGCTTCCGCCAGCGATGTCCGCAGCACCGAGGCCACGGCGGCGGGTGATGCACAGAGGAAGACGGGCAGATTGAGACCCGACGGGAGGACGCCAGACTCGCCCATGGCGCGATAAGTGGCGCGCGCCTTCTCAACCCAGTCTCCTCCCCTCCCCGCCCCCCCCTTTCCTTCCTCGCCCTTGGCGTCTTCGTCTTCGTCGTTGTCGTCCAACGCGACCCAGCGGATCTCGAACGAGCGTCGCGCCTCGGCGATTTCGTCGGCCGGCTGCCCTTCCTCCAACGCCTTCTGGATCGGGATCTCCGCCATGTCCCGTGCGCGTGTGTGGAATTTGGCCACGTCCGACTGCGGCATGGCGGCGACGGCGCTGGAAGTATAGAACGCGACGAAGCCCCAGGCCCCGCCGCCGCCGCCGCCCGCCCGTCTGCGCCAAGTCTTGAGCCAGTCGGGGGGAGGTGGCCGAGGCCGTTGCTGCTGCTGCTTCTGCGCAGACGACGACGACGACGCGTTGGCGGCAGAAGAAGACTCTTTCTCGAGCTTCATGCGGCGCAGCTGCTCCTGCCACACGACGCGGGCCATTTCCATAACGCCGTCCTCGCCGCCGAGCGCTTCGCGAAAGCCGGCCTGCATCTTGGCGCGCTCCTCATCCGACAGCGCGGCGTTGTCCGCGGGCGTGGCGCGGGCATACCGCTGGAAGTTCCAGCCGGGCGGCCAGTAGGTGCTGGCGGCGTCGGTATAGGAGGTGAATGAGGTGGACGGTTTCGACATGGCTCTGGGTCCGAGGCGGGGTGGATAAGGTAAGTAGTGAGTTGGTAGGGTTGTACCCTACAGAGAGCAAAATGTCACGCGCGAAGGAGTAATAGCACAAAAGAAAAGGAGACGAGTCTTGGGTGGAAAAGATAGTTGCTCCATCCGTTGCAATTGACGGCGCTGCTAATTGCACGCTGGCCTGCAGTGAAGGTGGTGACTAAGCCACGGCCAATGGCATGTAGTCCTGTGGCTATTGCATACAAGCAACTAAGCAAGACAGCCGTTAAACGCCCCAGTCCACGATAGAAAGTACTGAAGAGTACGTACAGGCACTACTGACTTTTAGTCTTCTTATTTCCCAGGCGATCCTAGTCCCATCTGTGCTCTCAGCCTAGGCGAGTTCACCCTAGGCTATCTAACCAGCACGCCACCCGGCCTGTCGGGGCTGGTGCAGCTATCTGATACGCGACCACCAGCCTTTAGCAGATAAGCTGCCCAGGTGTCAACTGTAACAATGTCTATTATATTGTTCTTTAACCATTTCTTTCACATACGACCATAGGACACTGAGAACTAGGATACTAGTCCGACTCGCCGTCTGTCATGGTGCTGATTTTAGGTTCTAGCCAATTTGCGAGCATCAGTTGCCCGTGAACGGGTTTCAGTATCCAGGCCATACGCCACAGCTGTCGCTGTCTTAACAGAAGCTGGATTAAAGTTAATCGTCCAACGCGCGCAGTCTAATTAGTCATGTGCAAAAAGAAGATACTAAGCTATGTATAGATAAGCTGCGATTCCCATACCGTTTGACATGAGCAGAACTTTGTCGTAATGAGTGAAGCAGTCCGCTTCCAATCCGCTCCAAGGCCCGTCATAATAAAATCCAAGACGAAGCAACTGAAAGACTTAATCAGATGATCATCTGTCGTTGCTTACAATAGCTAGTGTGGGGTACTACCAGCTGACATTCGGACCCGAGTTGCTTGTAAACGTACCGAACACGCGAACCCGAGTGCTGACACTAGGATAGCGAACATTACCTGCCATAATGAGCAGTGGGAACGGTTCACAGGTATGCGTACTAAGAACAACGTTTTGCTGTTGTCGCAATCATGAATCACGTGCATCATGCTTTGAGCGACATGTTTTCTAGAAACTTATTCACTGTTGTTGTTGCAACTACCTTATTCGCACTGTTCAAATTGTTCAAATCATTCCAATCGTACAAATCCCTCAGGCACATCCCCGGTCCGAAAGCAGCAGCCCTCACGAACCTGGTGCGGCGCTCATGGGCAAAATCCGGTCGCATCCATGAGACACATCTTCGCGTGCACCAGGAGTACGGCTCCGTCGTCCGCGTGGGCCCGAATGCTGTGTTGGTCTCGCAGCCGCGCGCCATCGACAGCATCTTCGGGTTCACATCGCGGGCGAAGAAGGTAACGTGCTCGTAACCTATGTCCTCCCACCAAGCTGAAGGATACATCCCACCTCACAAGATCCTCGCTAACAAAGCCGCCCAGTCCGAATTTTACAACGCGCTCATGCCACGCATGAAAGGCGGCCCCATCCCCGACGTCTTCGCGACGCTGGACGAAGACGTACACCGCCAGATGCGGCGGCCCGTTGCGAACCTCTACAGCATTGGCAACCTCGTCTCCTTCGAGCCACTCATCACGTCCACGCTGCGGCACCTTTTCATGCGTCTAGACGAGCGCTTCACGGACCGTGAGGACACCGCGTTCGACATGTATGACTGGCTGCAGTTCTTCACGTTCGACGTCATTGGCGAGGTGACGTTCTCACGGCGCCTCGGGTTTCTGGATGCAGGAGGGGATATCGAGGGTGTGATCGAGGCGAATTGGAATTATTTCAAAGCTGCGGCGCCGGTGAGTGTGGAATTAACCTTAGCCCCTGGGAGAGATTGAGAGTGATGTATGGGCTGATCAAGGGACGCAGAATACCCAGATGCCATGGCTGGATTATCTCTGGAAGGATAACCCTTTGCTGCTCGGGGGGTCGAAAAAGAATCTCGTGGCTGAGTTCTCTTTCGCGCGGATCCACGAGCGGATGAGCTTGACGCCGGATCAGAGGGAGAGCATCAACCAGCGCGACTTCCTGTCCTGCTTTATCAGGGAGAAGGAGAAGGACAGCGCGTTACCTGCTAGGTGAGCATTCCCACACAGTCTCATCCTAACGACATGTGTGCATCACTGACGCGGCGGCAGCGCCGTCCCCACCTGGACAAACTCAAACATCCAAGCCGGCGTCGATACAACCAGCATCCTCGAAAGCGCCCTGTTCTACCACCTCCTCAAGAATCCCGCCACCCTCGCGACCTTGCGCGCCGAAATTGATGCCGCGGCAAAGGCAGGCCGCATCTCAGACTTCGTGTCGTGGAAGGAGTCGCAGACGCTGCCGTATCTGGAGGCCTGCATCCACGAAGCGTCGCGGCTGCATCCGCCCATTTGCTTCCCGATCGAGCGCGTCGTGGGGAAGCAAGGGCTGCGGATAGATGGGTTTGCGATTCCGCCAGGGACGAGGGTCTCGATGGTATGTGTTTACGATAAATTTTATAGAGATGCGGGAACGACGCTAACGAAATCGTGGGGATAGAGCCCGTGGACGGTTCATCGTGAGAAGTGGCTGTACGGAGAGGACGCAGAAGTGTGGCGGCCGGAGCGGTGGCTCGTGGGCGAGGAGCAGAAGAGGGCAATGTATGGCTCATTACTTACGGTACGTTTCTACCTCCTTCACAAACTCCCCCTAACGTCTTGGACGGGGCTGACGAGGCACCGATCAGTTTGGCGCGGGCCATCGGTCTTGCCTGGGCAAAAACTTGTCGTATTTTCAGATCTTCAAGCTAGTGCCCTCGCTGCTGCAAAAATACGATGTAAGTCATGTTCTGTTTTTTCCCTGTGGGCGTAGCGTGTGGCATTGAGTGAGAGGCTGATGAAGGCGTAGCTTGAACTGGTGCGGCCGGAAGAGGAGTGGAAGATTGAGAACTATTGGTTTGCGCAGCCGTCGGGGTTTGATGTGAGGATTATGCGAAGGAGGTAGATGGAGGGAGATTTGCGAGACGAGGGAATGCACGACAGGTTGGCAGTATGTAGGCGGGATACGTCGAGGTCGAAAGGACCGTCATGGGACCTAGACATCTTACCAGCTACGGAATTCGGTAGAATAATATCTGTCTACAGACGGTTATTGTACGTGTGTGTGCGCGTGAGCATCGAGGCAGTGGATGGCCATGAGTCGACAGAGGTTTCGATGAGGTCGTTCCTGGGTAGCACGAGCAGTATCAAAGGGACAAGTGAAAAGGCGGCACAGCCTTCGAAGAAACACGCGACGTCGATCAAACGATATATATGTCAGGGAGATGCATGCGGTTCCAAGAACGCTTTGCCATGTAGAAAGAGACGCTCCATTCAACGTTTATTTACGCAAGCTAGCCTTGGATAGGATAGGTTCTGACGCTAATTGCTTACTAATCACTTGCATCAGGGAGCCCCGCTTCGGTTATGCCCACCATGCTTCTCACCTCCCAGAACTTTCGCAGCCTAAGTCCTGCTCTCTCCAGCAAAGCTTTGAATTCGGTAGGCGTCCGCTCGATCCCGTTCAACGTCGCCATGAGCGCAAGGTCCCGCGTATGGCAGTACCGTACGTGATACCCGTAATTCGCGGGTAGTGGACTGGGAGCCGGGGGGATCTCGGCGCAACCAAAGGTCGTGTTCATGACGGGATCACAGATCAGAATGCGCGATTTAGGACCCATAGACGCCTTTATGGCCTGTAGGATTGCGACGCAATAATCATCGGACCAATCATGACTGGGAGCTGTTAGTCAGAGAGCCTCGCAGACAGGACCTACATCAAGGTCTACTCACAGGATACCGCGCAGCCAGTAGACATCGGCGTTTTTCACTGGATTTGGCTCGAAGAAATCGTGCGCTTGAAACGTTACGCGACCGCTGGAGACGGCATCGGGCGCTTCCTTCGGATAAAGCTCGTGCTCGCCACGTTTGACATTCTCGGGACGATCCTGCACGACAAACTTTAGCTTTGGGTAGACGTTCAGCAGCTGCAGTGGGAAGCCTCCTATACTGGAAATTAGCCATATTAGAGCAAAGCGCGAAGCTCACGTACCGACGCCGCCGCCGACATCGACCACGAGGCCTTCCCCGAGCTCGAGCCAGGGGAAATCGAACGCATGGGCGGCACCAGAGGTTTTACCACCGGCCACCATCGCCAGAGCGAAATTCTCAAGCTCCGGTCGATTCACGGTCGCGTCTGACGCGTCTGTAGCACCATTGCAGACGGACAAATCGGGGACACCTGGATAGCCCGGACCATCAGAGACGACTTGAATGGGCGGAAGCTTTTCAGTCATCCACTCCCAAAGGGGCTTATCTGTTCCCATGGCGCGGTGGAAAGCTGTCTCGTTGACTTTGTATGAGTGGCCTTTAGAACCGAGTAGGTAACGAGGGAAATGGTCTGACGCCGAGTAGATATGCAGTCCACTTGGAAGAGTCAGAAAGTAGAATTTGAGTCCGGGTTTCTTGAACAACTCACAATAGTTGCACATAAGCTCTCAAGCCTGGATTACCAACCAAAGCTTCAGAGATACGATTGTTGGCGAACCGATTTTCTGCAACCTCATGGAAGACATGAATGGAACACAAGGTCCTCAAGATGCGCGCTGAGAATTTCAGCACATATAATCTGATCCCCGGACTGATCTAGCTCACCCATCTTT
The DNA here is from genome assembly GCA_025504975.1 of Plenodomus lindquistii. Classification (NCBI taxonomy): domain Eukaryota; kingdom Fungi; phylum Ascomycota; class Dothideomycetes; order Pleosporales; family Leptosphaeriaceae; genus Plenodomus; species Plenodomus lindquistii. The sequence goes on from JANUWI010000013.1 coordinate 652,236, forward strand.
CTTTGTTCAATTCCAGTCTTCTCGGCGATTGTCTGGATATCCAACCCATTAGGCCCCGCCCCGTTGAGAAGGTCTGGAATTCTGCGCTCGGCAGCGATAAACAGCGCGCGTGATTCCATGAACTCTGCCAAAATCTGCTGGATGCGCTGATGAGGCTCTGCCACAAGTTCAACTAGAGCTCCTGTGACTGCTTCGACTGTTCTCTCTGCGTTCCAAAGCTTATGGCTAGGCAAAATGCGCGACGTGTCCTTGCTATCGTCTTGGTACGAGAAGTCTTCTTTGGCCCATTCATCTTTGATTGTCAGAGCTGACTCTTTCAGCAGGTCAGAAAGTCTCAGGAGCTCGTCAGCGTCCTTCGGGGTGTGGGGACGGCGTTCCATCTCGAGCCCGGTAATGCAATCACGAAAGCAAGCTGCGAAGGCAAGTTGCGAAGCTTCTTTCCTTTCATGTGATCGCCAACTGCTTTTCTATCTTGTAATTTGCGTATGTGCGGACCTGCGTTGAGCTAGCGATGGTGATGTTGCATCCTCAGCTTACTGGTCGGGTCCCATGTAGGGACCCTGGACCCGAGTGGCATGTTCCAGGTTGCTAACACGCCCAAATAGCGGGCGCCCATCAACGTACAAAATTTCTTTTGGTTGGGTAAATGCTGGCGTGCAGCGTGCTCATTCTTGTCCTTTCTTATTCCGTTTCCATAATCATTCTAAAGTATGAAAGGCACCACAGCCGACAAGACCAACGGCCGCATGGAGAAAGGATATGTGAAACATCAGAATCAGAATCCCACAAAGGTGTGGCAGTCTTTGCAAAAGGTCATACCCTTACAGGATCGTGATACCGGATTTTGGTGGCACCACACGGGCTACCACGTGGCTTGTATGGTTGACGCCTCCGGATACTCCATTGAGAAGCAGTACGAAGTGCTGCTTTTCCATCTACACTGGATCGTGAGTCTTGATCGGAAATTGCTTAGAATAATCTCTGACAATTTGATCAGTGTCCACGACTAGGGCCGGCCCCTGGGGACGATGGAAAGTCGAAATGGCACAGCCTGATGGCACACGACGGTTCTCCTTTGGAATACTCCTGGAAGTGGAACACGTCTACAGGGAAGCCGGATGTACGATACTCATGGGAGCCGTTCAATCCTGGTTCGGGCAGGACCGTCGATCCTCGAAACCATGCGCTATCGCTGGATTACATGCGCACGGTGAAGCAAGTCCTGCCAGGCGCAGACTTCACCTGGATCACTTCGCTCCTGGAAGGGATCGAAAGCGGTGATCAGAAGGCCTCGCACTTCCTCCACGCCGTCGAGTATAGCCAGACAAAACCGTTTGGTCTGAAGTCTTATTTCTTGCCGCGCGACTATAAGATTCTGCAAGCGGGCAGCGCGACGACCATGGATGAGTGGGACAAAGTCATCCTGAAGCTCAACCCGAACAACGCCGGTCGCGATATCTTGATGAAATTTCTCTCAAGCAATCCCCAGGGCAAGTTGTTGCAACCGTGGTACGTCACGCTCTTACGCTTAAGAGGTATCTATAAACTGATGTAGGTAAACAGCGTCCTAGCCGTAGACGACGTGAAGCCCGAAAAGTCGCGCCTGAAGCTCTACTTCATGACGCCGCACACGAGCTTCTCCTCGCTCCGCGAGATCGTCACCCTCGGGGGCACGCGTGACGTGCCCGAGTCCAGCTTCCACGACCTGAAGTCCTTCATCTGGACGCTACTGGGGCTTCCCAACGACTACCAGGAAGACACCAATGTACCCGCGCACCCGCCCGTCGCTAAGACGTGGTTAGATGAAGAGAATCTCGTCGAGTGCTTCGTGTACTTCTTCGACATCGCGCCGCATAATAGCGAGGTTGACATCAAGTTCTACCTGCCGACGAGGAGGTATGGCCCGGATGATCGGCAGATCGCGAAACGGCTCGTGGAATGGATGGAGTCAAGAGGTCGTGGGGCTTGGTGCGATCGGTATCTGCATATGCTGGAGAGGCTGGCTGAGCACCGCGGATTGGAGAATGGCAAGGGGTTACATAGCTATATTAGCTATCAGGTGGGGAAGGGGCCGGAGCCGGATATCAAGTCTTATCTTACACCTGAGACGTACCATCCGGCACGGTACGCATTGTCGGAGGAGTAAACAATCATACATTGTCGTATATACTTGTGTCTCTCTGTAGTGAAGATATGAAGTGAAGCTAAACGGATCTTTTGACCGACGATCCTCTCCTGTTCCTTTTTCTGCGCCGTGGCTAGTATTTGACACGTATGCGGTACAACTAATCATGAGTGAAACCAACTTCCGAACCCGCTCCGGGTGGGCTGACGCGACAGTTGAACTGAGTGTTGCATTCTTACGTAGTAAAGAAAAATCTCAGTGATGACGTTTATCAAATACTTTGTGAAGGATGCCGAAAGTCATGGCCATCGATAAGAATAATGCGCGCCGGCCGCAGTCGAGGGGCGTGATCGAGATGAGAGAGCTCCCTGGATGGGACATAACTGTTTTTGTTGCCTTGTCTTAACACTTGCGCTCGTGGGCGCCTAGTTATACAATCATCTTGATCGAACGCATGATAAAATCGTCATACTCCAAAGTTCATGACAAAGATCTTGGTACACTCAATAACAACACAACAGAATGCGTATGGTTGCCAAATAAAACATTGAATTCCGAGATGACCAATTCTAGCGAAGTTGTACTACAGTCTAGGAGATCTAATCAGTGAAAGAGTGTGTGGTACAACAAAACCGAAACCAAAACACACCACCCCTGCAGAAGAGAAGCCTTCAGTCTAAATTCCTCGTCGCCACAGCCATCCAGAGAGAGAAAAGTGATCTGCTTATGTCCAGCCGGCTAGTGTCTTGGGGATAGCGTGGTATCCGTCGAACAAGCCTTTGGGGTCATACTTGTTTTTCAAATCCGTCAGCTTGACGTGTCGCCAGTTGTCGTAGCCGTAAAGCGCGCTCAGGGGCTCATCGCCATGACCGTAATTCTGGTACTCGTACAACTTGTCGTATCCGGAGTACTTCTTCTTGGCCCACTTGTTGCGCCACTTTACGCTGAAAGCCTCAACAGCAGCGGCCTCTTTCTCGTCCGTGTACAGCATAACAAGCTCGATCATGTTATTGAACTTTCCACGATGAGGAAACGCGGAAAAGTCGTCGGGAAACTTGTTCATGGCCTGGTTCGCGAAAGTTTCGATCATCAGCATGCTTGCGTTGGCAGAGGGATTGGCGTGGATCATCTTCACGAGGTCGTCTGCGAAGTCGTTGATAATTCCAGTGTCGAGCGTCTTCGTGATGACCCCGCGCATATCATAGTTGATGCCTTTCGTGCAGGAGAAATTAATAAGTCCACCGACGGCGGCGTTGAATGTGCCAGGCCAAGAGGTTTCTACCTCCGCAAAGCGAGTGGCGTAGGACTTGAATTGGTTGGTATGCTTTTGGGCATCTTTGGTAGGTCCTGCATATTGGACGTTGAGAACAACATCAATCTGTAAGTTTTGTCAGTATTCTGGTCATTATTATGATTTTTGATCTCTGACTTCTTGTGTAGTAGTGTTGTATGACACGAATGGAATCATGTTGAGACGAGGGTCGAAAGCATCGGGATTACCCTTGGGTGCGGCGAGTTTGTTGACAGCATCGAACATCTTCTTCATATCTTTGCGTGCGAAGTAGAAGTCTCCATTGTAATGCTGGCCGTTGTTGGTGGCGGGATGAGTCTGCAACGTTATCTCGAAGGCGATACCGAAGTTCTGACCAGCGCCACGGATTCCCCAAAAGAGATCGTTGTTGACTTTCGGGGATGCTTCGACTATGGTACCGTTGTACAGTGCGTATCGAACCTTGCTGACATTGTCGCTTGTGAGGCCATAGAGACCTTCAAAACGGCCAAGACCGCCACCGAGCACGGCACCAGTCGATCCGACGCAAGGACAGGACCCAACAGCTATACTAATGAGCGGTTTTCACTGACCTCAGCATTCCAATGGAAACTTACTGACTACGCGTCCATGGTCGTATAGAAACTGGACAAGCTCCCCGTAGAGTATGCCGGAGCCGTAGGTCACACTCTGGTCTGGGTTGAGCTTGATGCTGTTGAAACCGCCCATGTTGATCATGGTGGCGTTTTGCACAGACCCCAGAGTAGCTGAATAGCCATGGCCGCCTGATTTGGCAAGGAAGGGGCGGTTGATGGTCGACAAATATTTCAACTAGCAAAGCAGTGTGTGAGAAACCTGGTCATAGAGCGAACAGCAAGGGAAGATTTTACTTACCCCCTGGGAAAGTTCTTCCTCATTCTGAGGGAGAAAGACTTCGTTGAAAGTGGGAGCTGAGTAGGTAGACCAACGTTCCGTCCTGCTGGCAAATTCGGGCCAGCTCTGATCATGAGCATCGTCTGCGATAGAAGCTGGCCAAGTATCCTGGCGTTTGTAGACAGCGTCGTTATCTATGGCAGCACCGGATGCTATGGAAATGATTGAAGTGGCTCCAAGTAGAGCATGTACCAGTCGTGTGGCAAACATCTTGAAAAGACTAGGATAGCGAAGTGCTAAATGAGGCAGTCAAAAGAAAGTTGTGAATGAAGGTAGTGATGATACATTTGGTACGATATCTCGAGTTTCTTATACTCGTTGGTTCAACCTTTTCCTCATATTCTCAGTGCCCTCGGGTCTACGCGGGCGTTCAAAGCTCCCACATCCGTCGGAGTCATCTTACGCCTCATCTGATGTTCTGGATCATCCGGTGCACTTTGCTTTTACTCTCAACACATGTGAAGGATTAATATTGGACGCCATGGCTGTGTTGGTACTCGAAGCAGTACCTATCTAGCGCAAGATAGCCGCCACTCATCGTATCATCGCGGGATAGCGTAGCGAGAAGGTTAAGGCAGACAACCCTCCCATATTCCCAGTCTGGTTCAAATTAGCATCTTGAGATATACGATTAAAATGAGCTTATGTTCAGATACGGGTTCGCTCATGCCACGTGGCCAAGGCTACTGTGCTCAATCTTCCACGTGGAAAAAAGCTCCTAGATGCTGGCGAACCTGGTTCAAAAGAGACTCGAGCTTTGATGGCCATCTAAATTAAGCAATTGACATGATCCACAACATCTGCGTGTCTAGTCATGAAGGCACACGGCCAGACCAAGCCACTCGCATGTTCGGGGTTGGATCAACGCCATGTGAGTTGGTAAGACTTAGCTGAGTAAGACAGCTTGACGGAAACCGCCTTCAGGCGGTAATGCGATGATGGTTTGATTTCTCTTACGACCAACTAGGGGTTGGGTAGCCAGGGCTGTGCAAACATAGGCGAGTGGTCATTGACCTTTGGGGTTAGATTTGCCCGATTCTCAACACGGGTCCGATTGTACGGCTGCAACTATACTGCGATCAAGTCCGCGAACACCCACGTGTACCAGAGGGCGACCAGTGACATGACGTGGGAATACGCTGCAACAGGCACATCGTAGTATTCCGTGGCACTAGGGGCCATCGTACATCCGTAGCTCTAGGGACCATCCGTGGCTTAGTGGCTATCCGTTGCGTTAGGGGCCATCCGTCGCTTTAGGGGCCAGAGAAGTCAGCTGAGACCTGAGACCTAAGACCGGGAATCTTTCCAAGCCTCAAAACACGTGATTTTTGGTAGAAGTTATCCATTGGTGTTTGATAAGAGAAACGATCTTACCAGATCAAGATTAATTTTAGGACATGTCTCTCGCGTTTTCCTGTATGTTTAGCGAGCAAACTTCAGCATTGTCTGGTTGCCTAGCCAGACCTGAGACCCATGCTTGCCATCAGATAGTCTTGTGTGCCCTCAAACTAGTTCTAGAACATACCTACCCTCGCAGCATTAGGTACCCATTGCCTCTTTTCACCTTTGGCGGAACGTGACAGGGGTGTTAAAAAAGCATCGAACGAACTTCAGACGAATAGAAAGCAGTATCTAGAAACAATCATTCGTCCGTTATCTTTTTGCCCCCCAACCCCCCTCCTTGTCTAACACCCCTGCATGTTCCGTTGAAGATGAGAAGAGGCAGTACTAGGTACCTATGTGAGGTGTAGCGAGCAATGTCAGATTCCGCGTATCCTCGCCTTGAGGCAATTATCTTCAGAGTCCGCCTTACCACTTGCTGATCTCAGACGCTCGCTTATGACGCCTCATAACGGTGCAATTGGCCAGTATTAAAACCCGAGTTCACCATGTGATGGGACCCGAGTGCCAAGCCGCTGACCACGGTAACGCCCAAAACAGTTGCCAATATATGGTCTGATTGCTCCACTCCTGATGTCGTCGTACAAAGGGACCTGAGTGGTGGCGGAGAGGCGCATGCACAGCGGAGATAGCGGACGAGCTTTCCGTTTGCTGCGCCGCAGCTCCTGCCCCCCGTGTCCCCTACGCACCTGAGCCGAGACCTCAGCTGCCCTTTCACTCAGCTTCGAAGCTTTGTCCGTTCACAGCCTGATATATTCCGGTGTCTCGCATCCATAACTCCGGAATTTTGTCCTTTGTTATCACCGCAGCTCCGAAGCCCTCTCGTACTTAATTCCCGTCGGCCCGCGATTTCTACCTGCCGCCTTCTCTCGCAGCGGCATATTACTTCTCGGACTTCAGCAACATGTCGCAATTCGACATAATCGGCGAGCAGTACAAGAGACTACCAGTTCTCATCAATAGCGAGAATGTTGGTGGAAAGACGTACATTGTGACGGGTGGCAACACCGGGCTCGGACTCGAGACAGCCAGACACTTAGTCAAAGCGGACGCAGCTCAAGTCATCATTTCGAGTCGCAATATCTCGGCAGGCGAAACTGCACAGGCAGACATCGAGCGCACGACTGGGCGTAAGAATGTGGTTAAGGTCTGGCAGCTTGACCTTACGTCGTTCGCGTCCGTCAAAGCATTTGCTGCCAAAGCCTCAGGACTAGAACGGATCGATGCTCTTATCGAGAACGCCGGAGTTATGACGGACAAATTCGCCCTTGTTGAAGGCCACGAGACTTGCATGACAGTCAACGCTATTAGCCCGTTCTTGTTGGCCGCGCTATTGACACCGAAGTTACAGGAAACGGCGCAAAGGTTCAGCACCACGCCGCGCATTGTTATGGTTAGCAGCGCGCTGGCGTTTCAAGCGAACAAAGAGTTGGAGAAGGGCGGATCGGAGAATATCTTGGCGAACCTGAACAACGCCAAAGTCGCAGACCGGTAAGCCTATCTCCTCATAAATGTGCTTTTCCGATGAAACCACTTCATTCAACCAGACTCCACCGAAATTGATGACTGACACTTCTTTCCAGCTATCCTTTGACGAAACTTGTGCAGCTCTACGCCACCCGTGAATGGGCCGAACGGTACCCTGTCGAGAAAACCAACGTGATCATGAACATGACCGCGCCTGGTGTATGCTCAACCGGTCTTGCCCATGACACAAGTGCCGCAACTCGTGCTCTCATCGGTACGATTCGGTTTTTGTTTGCGCGGACAGCCGAGGAAGGTAGCCGCACTACGGTTCATGGTGTCATCGCTGGTAATGACAGCCACGGTCGATTTCTCTCCGGCTGCAAGATCAAAGAGTAAGCTGCGTGTGTCGACCGCATATCTCACACTTTACTGACGGAAGCGATAGTTCGTGGGTCCCTGCCTGGGCCAAGAACGAGCAAGGACTACGCACGCAGAAGCAGTTGTGGAAAGAGCTTACTGACATCCTGGAGGCGACGTCCCCTGGCGTGATGTCCAACATCAAATCTATGAGTTAGGATTGGGTCAGGTATAGAATACTGTTTACTGTAACTACCATCGATTTACGAAGAAGAATTTGGTACCTTTGCAGGATTGGATATGCCGTAGTACTTCGCGATGTCAGTGGCATCGAATAAGAGACTTATGTCGGTGTACGTGTTCGCGCGTGCAGCTCGGAACCAAACATTGTTTCATGGGGACGAATGCAAGATCAGATTACTAAGCAAACGGCTAGGCGGCCTGGAGCCCGCGGGTGTGCCAAGGAGCTAGTCATTGAAGCTCTACGGCCGGGCGGAACAACTCTAGGCCTCCTCTTACCGCATGCGACCTTATTGTGATCGCAACAATGATCATGCATTGTCTTCGCCTGTCTTAATCTACTTACGCGCTAGTAGACCTGTGCTCCGCCAATACTCAATGTAAGCTGCGATATCGTTTTCACTGATCGGCGACATTTTCCTCAGCGTAGGCGATACGCTTCGAGTGATAGCCGTGTCTAGCATGATGGACCCATCGGACATCTTGATAAAATCATTACTGAAAAAGTCAAGAAGGCCTTGTGCCGGGTTGCCTTCGCTAGGGCCACTCTCAACAAGCTTCAACCAATCATCCATCGGGATAATGGAGCGCTCCGGAAGACCGAGCCTTCTGACCAGTACTGTCGCAACATCTTGCCAGCTTTGTCGGATAGGATTTTCTAAGTGGTAAACAAGCTGTAGCGGCAGAGACTGGAACATGAGCTCAGCGAGGACAGCCGCACCTGAGTCCACACGCATCCAGGACAGTGTCTACTCATCATTAGTCGGCTGACAGGAACAAGAGATTGGTTCGATTTATTACCCCTCGCAAGTCAGGAAACTTCCTCACAGTCAGAGACGAAGCAACCAGCGCAGCAAAGTGCTCATCAGAATTCCAATAACCGGTGCTGGATCCGGCAATTTGACCAAACCGTACCAGCCCAATCTCAATCCCAGGGTGATCTTCTGCTGCGCGTTGAACCATCCTCTCGCACACGAGTTTAGCTTTGGCATAACCCAAATCCAGGGTCCAGCATGGGTCGTCGACAGCCATCTCAGGGACTATTCGTTCCGCTTTGATGGTGGGATAATTCCCGACTGTTGAAATAGAAGACACAAACAAGAACCTCGGTCTCTTTTGCGGAGCCTGAGAATGCGCATCGCATGCAAGTTGAATCAAGTTCTGCAAGGTCCTAAATGTCGCATTGAAAGATGGTAGCTTCATCTTGAAATTCATAGGCCAAGCAATGTGCACTATGTGAGTAACCTCACGAGCGAGAGACTCGTATTGCGTAGCACTCAACCCGAGGTGTTCAGTGGCTGGATTGATCTCTAGAACCCCAACCTTCGAGAACAATTCATCGCTCACAGCTATACCTCGGGATTGTAAAGACTCTCTCTGTCTCGCAACCGCTTCGTCTTTGGTACGTCTGTTGAGACATATAATGCGACCTACGGAGGGATCGTGGAGGAGAACGTTCAGGAAGTGCGATCCCAGACTGCCTGTGGCTCCTGTCATGGCGACTGTTGCCTTCTGCAGTCGTACACTGTCCCTTCCAGAGTATCTATCAACAAGTTGTTCCAACCAACGAGAGTCAGAAGTATCGTTCACCGCAGTATGCTTGGAAGTCATTGCTTCGACAAGCTTGGCAACGGAAGCATGCCGATAAACAAAGTCCCCCAGGATCTCGTCCGGCTTCAACACGTCATTCGTATTGGCAACGGTTGCCTTCAGTGATGCCATGAGCAGTCGGCGTAGCTTTGCAGCTTGCAAACTGTCCATACCAAGCTCGAAGAGATCGTCCTCGTTATTCCAACTATTGGAAGTCAGCCCTAGTTTGATGTTGTCTTCTATCAAACTTCTAATAGTCGCCTCGGGCGACAACAGGTCGAGCGGAGGTGCTGTCACGTTCGCTTCAAGCTCCCGATACACTTGGTCGATCTCCTTTGAAAATTTCTTGGCAACTTCTAAGCGAAGTATAGTACCCTTATCAGATCGAGGTAGCAACCCGGGAGGGAACACCAAGACCGCTTCACGTGATGATATCATCGCATGTGCATCCATGGCATGTCCGGCTTCTTCGATGAGCGGCCAAATGGACGCTTTGAATGCCTCGATGCGGTTGGCTTCAAGGGGTTCGGTTGACTCCACGATGACACCAAGCTCAAACCGGCCATCTCCGAATGCCGTGGCCGCTTTGACGCCATGATGTTGCTGCAGGAGAGACTCCAGGATTGTCGGACGGACTTTTTCCCCTGTTGCAAGGCATATCAAGTCATCGGTTCGACCCTGAATTGAGAACTCCATGTCTTCTTCGTGCGACCCTGGTTTCCGGACAAGAAGATCCTGGAGTTCAAAACGCTCGGTCCACCCAAAAGGCCGCATACTCATCTTGAACGTATGCTCGTGAGCACTGACAGGGTCCAGCTGGACCTCCATCGGCGTAAAGGTGTTAAGCCGGAGCTTGACATAGTGCCAGTCGTAGGAATCTGTGGGCACAAAGAAAGGCGACAATGGTCCAGTCTCTGTTGCACCGTAATGGTTGATCAGTTTCACTCCTGCCCCCCGAAGCTTCTTTCCAACGGAATCCTTGGGCATGCCTCCACCGAAAGCAACAAAGTCCAGGTTTCGAAGGATTTTGACGCCTTGGTCGCCCGGGAGAAATGCGATTTCGTCAACGATCGATGGTACTGTCAACAACACCTTGGCCCCGGACTCTTCCAGGAGTGCTGCTACTGAGGTACCTGTTGGAATGGAGGAGGGTGGAGGGAGACACATTGTCTTGCCAATACCCAGGGATAAGCACATTGGGACAAGCCCAAACCCCTTTTTATGTGAGCGACTGCATATGAGCTTTTTTGAATTCATTGACTCACATGGAAGAATGGCGATGTAGAGAGAGTGAGACTGTGCGCTTCAACTTCAGAGGAGAAGCTATGGCAAGTTGCAAATCCCAGAAAATGCTTGTGGGAACAGTAAATGGGTTTCGGAAGTCCCGACGTCCCCGATGAATGGAGGATCAGAGCCTGGCGATCGTTTTCCGAGATGAAGTGACTGGGATACGCTATTCTCCCATCGTCGAAGACTGGACCTTCACCAAGGAATGTCTCATACCCTGCCGCGATGTAGACTTCAAAACTGCGTCCGTTGTCCAATTCGGCGCTTCTGACGGCGAGTGCCTCGGTAATCAGAGGCTGAAGACGTTGGGACACTAACGCGTGCTGAGCCTGAGTTGCTCGCATGAGGTGGCTAACCGCCACCGGACTTAGGCGTGTCGAAAGGAGGACAACCGGAAGGCCCATTCCCATCAAGGTGAGGATGAAAACGGCCAGACCCACATGACTCTCCATAAGAACAGCGACAGGTGCGTATCTGTTTACAATGCCATCATCGTTCAGGAAAGAAGCATGAATATTTGGAGCGTTGTCTGTGAGCCATGCTTGACACCGAAGGATGGCCTGCTGAAGGCGCTCATAGCTGACGGAGGTCAATTGGTATGTGCCATTCTCGATTAAAGGCTTCTCTGCTTGGATACAGAATCTGTGCTGGGGGTTGTGCTTGACGTGGAATTCGACGAGTTCGGGCAAGGTACGTATACCCGATGCTGAGTCGCGGTCCAGACTGAGTCCTGGTGACACAAATGTTGACATGATGGATTTTTTTGGTACTGCGCATGGCAGTGAGAAGAGTCTACCCAAAAGCTGGGTGTTCACAGATACGTAGAGCGCTCTCGTGTTTGTTGAACGTTACCCTGCAAACGCCGATCCTGCAACGATGCAGGTGGCTTATTAAGGGAGATGATATTTGCAGGTGCATTGGTATCTGCAACATAGAGACCCTTAATTTACCTTCGGATACCGAAATACCTGCTGGAACGAAGTCCGCAGGTAAGCAGGCATGGTCGGTCGTCGTCAATGATATAAATGACGGTATGAATGACGCCAATCTTTTACTACGGAGAGCTAGCCTATTACCATGTCGAGTAATTAGTGGGACCTGTTAGCATCAGTTATGTCAGGCGCTCGGGACAACGAACCACTCCTGCAGACAAGCTGCCAGCTGACTGCAGCTCAACCTGATTGCAGCTGTCGGTTGAATGCAGCTAATTACGCCTGAGCGTTGTGCCACGTGATACGGATCACCCCGAGCAAGTAATTTAGTACCCCTGTACAACTTTCAATCTTACGTCTCGCAGTCTATGTATTGTTTTGAGGGTGACGCGGCATATCCATGCATCAGGCTAGGTCTAGATGTTCGGAAAGTACACCATAGAATACCGTATAATTTCATGTACAACAGACACTACTGCGCTAACCCGTGTAGGTCCCGTCTTCTCTCAGCCTAGCAGAGCTGTGCTGACGTGATATTTGGCCAATACCAGCTGGAAACCCACGCGGGACCCACACGGGTTAGTGCAGTAGTGTGTCTAATCATACGGTAGTGCGAAAAGCGAACTCAGGCCCTGTCGCCTACGCACCCCAAGACAAATGGGATTGTATTACTACCTTGACTCGGGCCTTGATGAAGCTACATCGGTGCGCCTACCATTTCACTATTTTAAATCTAATGGTCTATCTCATCACGTGATTTGAATGGCTGCAGGACGAGAACGACGATGGTGGACAGACAAAGAAGACGAAGTGCTCCGAGCTCGTGTAAAGCTTCAAGGTAATTACACCATTCTTTTAAAGTGTTGTGTACTGCCAAGTAATGGTCATTGGACCGACGAGGAACTGACGTCAGAGTTTTCCCGCCGGGCCAGCCCGTCACCTCCTGTACACTTCGCTGCATTGTTACAGATAGGTATTCAAAGCCTGATGCTGATTCGAGCAGAACAGAAAAATGACAAAGCCTTCAATTGGAACGAAGTGGCAGTTCTGTTGCCCGGACGCACTAACAAGGACTGCCGGAAGAGATGGAGCAAAGTACAAGCTGGCATCAACAAAGGGGCGTGGACGCGGGTCGAAGACGAGAGGCTCCAAAAGGCACTCGAAAAACAAGGCGCAAAGTACGTGTCGTGTAACTCCGCATCCCCGACCTCTCCATTACTTCATGTTCTTGCACACAGTTGATTGGAAGCTCACTATACTGACGAGTACTAGATGGGCACTAGTATCAAAGAGTGTGCGGACGAGAAATGCAGATCGTGGGTGTGCTCACTTCACTAGTCGCAATACATATGGGCTAATGTCCTAACTTAGAGTGTTTCAAACGCTGGCAGCATGTCCTTGGACCTGGGTGTAAACACGAACCATGGACACTGGAAGAAGATCAAAAACTACTAGCAGCTATCGAGAAACATGGAAACAACTGGAAGCAGATAGGACTATCCGAACTGCATGGTCGATCCAGCCACGATATTCGAAATCGGTGAGCCGCACTATCTCACTTACTTTGGTTTATCACTAAAAGCATACAGGAGTGTTGCATTGACACGTCGCGGCAGAAACCAAGATCCAGTGCGAATTACGCCTAGCAGCTTGAACGACGGCAAAGAGAATTTGCAGCAGCGATTCATAAGCAACACCCAAGATGATAGTGAGTTGAGGTTAAATAACCAATATGCGGAAGATTATTTTTCCTGCATGGATGTCGATAGTGAAGTCGAAGCGCCACATTCGTCGATTGAAGAAAGAGCTGAATTGGAACCTTCATCTGGATCCGACAACAGGGAGATCTCCCACGCAATCGACATCGCCGAGACTGGCGAAGTGTCGAGTGTGAACTCTATGTGGAGATGGCCGGACTTTACAACTCATCCTGTGGTCTTTGATCAACAGCAACTATCCATGGGACCAAACACCGGGAACTCTTCTAATTACTCTCATATATCTGACGCATCGCTTTCAACATCATCATACCCGCATTCTGGGTTCGAAACTTCGGCCGCTCTGCCCTTGCACGAGATAGATTTCAGCGATTTTAACAACCGCACGACGGATATAGCCCAAGCTTTTCGGGATCACGATGGGAGATTCGATGATGTTGGAGCACCCCTATCGCTAATGCTGGAATCTTCACAAAATGCGTCGCGTCCGACCACCACGCCGGTAAAGAAGGGCCTTGTTACTATCAGTCTCAAGCAAGTGGACGCAAAAATTGCACAGGATATCACGTCCAGCCTTCTGAAGTATACCGATAGTCTGGTGATACGGCTATTTCTAGAATGAATATAGCTTACCATGCATCTCCGCGCTCTTCAGGTTGTTGGTGGCAACCAGGGCAAAGTTTCAATGTAGAAAACCGTGGTGTGCATGAAAATAACCGACAGGAAACAGTGTCGTTTGAACACCATAGACGTTCGTACACCCGTATAGAAATCCATGTTTTACCGCTTGTTCTGGGTTCACATGGTTACCGCGTTTCCTGTTAGTCAACAGCTTGAAGATAGTAAGCATGTGGATGAATTGTCGCAATACCCTGCAGCCGCTGAATCTCTCCGGATGAGACTTGTGATCACCCCACGTAGATAACGATGTAATTCCTTCAATGAGCGACATGCATATTAGACTGTCTTCTAAGGTAGGTCCGCTATGCGAGGCACAGTCAGCAAAGACCTGAGTTCGCTTTTCAAAAAGACTTAGCGCTGGTAATAAGTATTCTTGATAGGTTGCCTAGGCTCTATCACGTCCAGAGTCGAGAGCGACATGTAGCATCATATCACTTAGGGAAATTGCATGCATACACTGACATTGCGCAATATAGGGACCATTTTTATGCGATGAAACAACCTGAATAGAACCAGATGAAGCCACAAAACAGCCGTCGATAGGCTCGCACGTTCTTTTTTCTGTGTGTGAGACTAGGAAGCAGTGTGCGATATTCTTAAATGAAATGCAGGGAAGAGTGCACGCCTTATCTCATATGGTGCCTGCAGATGTACCAGCCGCCGCACAGTGTAGCTTTTGTTGCTCAACACTCGCAGCCATTGCGGACCCGAGTTATGTCACTCCAGCTCATGTAGCTCAGGAGATTAGGCACACGCAAGTGAGCGCAACGAACTGAGAGAAACATCCAACAGTTTAGTGTGCCCGAAAAAAGAAAACGCCTTCCTCGTGTTACCTCGAAGTGATAAAAGAGTCAACTGCCATCTTCAGCACAACTACTTGCTTCTAGTGCATCTCCGTCGTCGTCCATATCATCAGCTCAACGCTTCCAGCCTGTTTGTTCAACACAGGATTTAGAAAACTATGGCACAGAACACAGACCTTGGTGGCATTGCCATCGTCGGGATGGGATGCAAGTTCCCCGGTGCTGATTCTATCGACGAGTTCTGGGACCTCTTGGACGCCGGACGGTCAATGGTCACCGAGCCACCTCAAGGGCGGTTCCCCACCCATGAACATGGGAGAAGTACGGATAAAACTGTGTTCTTCGGCAATTATATCAACGACATTGAAAGTTTCGACAATCGCTTTTTCAAGAAGTCAGGCCGCGAGGCCGCTTCTATGGACCCGCAACAAAGACTCCTGCTAGAAGTTGCCTACCAAGCGTTGGAATCTGCTGGATTCTTTGGGCCTAGGGAGCAAGATCTGAATGTGGGTTGTTTTGTGGGGGTCTGCGCATCGGACTACAATGGTAAGTCTCTTCTACGTACGGCGGTAACATATCCGAGCTGACTTTATTGCCTACAACCAGACAATGTTGCCAGCCACCCAGCAAATGCCTTCTCAACCTTGGGGACATTGCGTGCGTTCCTTACTGGTCGAATTAGCCATTTCTTCGGTTTAAGCGGTCCTTCAATCACGTATGACACCGCGTGCTCGTCGTCCGCAGTTGCCATCGACGCTGCATGCAAGGCAATTCTTTACGGAGACTGCACAAGCGCACTTGCGGGAGGTGTATCTCTGTTGACCAGTCCAAACTTCTTTCAGAACTTGGCTGCCGCCTCGTTCCTAAGTCCTACCGGTCCTACCGTACGTACATCCCACATCGAAAGCGGATAGCCAAGATGTATGCCCAGGCATCCCACACTGAGCTATACTAACCATGCACGTATAGAAGTCTTTCGATGCGCGTGCTGATGGCTACTGTCGAGGCGAAGGCATCGGGCTGGTTGTTTTGAAGAAGCTGTCGCAAGCCGTCCAGGACGGCGATCATATCTTCGGCACCATTCTTGCCACGTCCGTCAAGCAAAGTAGCAACAAAGTACCGATCACTGTCCCCTATAGCCCATCACATACCGCACTCTACCGACAAGTGTTGAGAATGGCTGGTGTGGCTGCAGAGGAAGTTACGTACCTTGAGGCCCACGGAACCGGCACACCAATCGGCGACGTTCATGAGTTTGATGCTCTCAAGGAAACCTTCGCTAGCAAACAAAGACGACAGCCTCTTCATGTGGGCTCTATCAAGAGCAATATCGGCCACACGGAAAGTACGTCTGGGGCTGCTAGTCTGATCAAGACGCTGTTGATGATGCAAAAAAGACAGATTCCCGGGCAGGCGAATTACTCAACGCCAAATCCTAAGATTGATCTTTGTGGGGGCCAGTTTGTAATCCCGACACAGACACAACATTGGGCAGCGGACACGCTCATATCCTGTGTGAACAACTATGGGGCTGCCGGCAGCATTGCGGCCATCGTGGTCAAGGAAGCACCGCTCTTGAATGCTGGAAAACTGGAAAGCAAGTCTCTGCCAAGCTATCCCATCGTCGTTTCCGGAAATAGCACAAAAAGTCTTGCTGCGAATTGCGAAAAGTTGAGAAAGTTCGTATCAGGGCGAGGGAAGGATGTCCAGATCGCGGACATTGCTTTCAACTTGGCTGACCGGCAAAATGGCGTGTTGCCGCATGTTTTCGCCCATACCGTTACGAGTTTCTCCGAACTGGATCGCCACCTCGCAAGCGTCACGTCAGATTCGGTAGAGTATGAGACTGGAAAGAGACGGCCTGTAGTGTTGGCCTTTGGTGGCCAAACAACGCGGTCTATTGGCCTCAGAAAAGAGGTTTATGACTCTTCCGTCCTGTTGCGTAGATACCTGGATGAATGCGACGGCGTACTGAAGACTTTCGGATATGAACGAGGACTTTATCCCGCTATCTTCGACACCAGCTCCCAGGATGACGTGGTCGGTCTCCAGTGTATGCAGTTCGCTCTGCATTATGCTTGTGCACAGTCCTGGATTGCTTGTGGCCTTCAGGTCGATCGCATCATCGGACACTCCTTTGGCCAACTCGTCGCTCTGACCGTATCGGGCGTTCTATCGCTTGTGGACGGCCTGAAATTGGTATACGGACGCGCCGTCTTGATGAGAGACAGATGGGGCCCAGAACGTGGCTCCATGATAGCTTTGGAGGCTGACGCCAGCGAAACAAGGGCGCTGATTGCCTCTGTCCATCACCAAAATCCCACAGCTCCTGAGCTGGAAATAGCATGCTTTAACGGACCGAAAAGCCATGTTCTCGTTGGGTCTGCTGCTGCCGTCGAGACTCTTGTTGCTATTCTACGGCACAACAAAAACAAATACACGATGCTCAACGTGTCGCACGGTTTTCACTCTCGCTTCTGCGACCCCATTCTCCCTGAGCTGGAAGTACTAGCGAACAGCCTGACTTTCAGGAAGCCCACAATACCCATCGAGACGTGTTCTAAGAGTGGGACATGGAGCGTAGCCACTGCAGCGCTCATCGCTGACCACACCCGCACGCCAGTGTACTTCGGAGAAGCCATTAAGCGCATCGAGGCGGATCTCGGACGCGCTACGTGGATAGAAGCCGGTTCGAACTCATCTATAACGGGCATGGTTCGCCGCGCTGCCTCAATGATGGCTGACCACCTGTACTGCCCCGTCAACCTTAGCCGAGACAATGCCATGGGAATGATGACCGATACTTCAGTCAAGCTTTGGAAGAATGGTCATAATGTTCAGTTCTGGCCTTTTCATCGCGCTCAGGCGGAATCATATCGTCGTCTGAGCCTACCTCCATACCAGTTCGAGAGGACACGCCACTGGCTGGACTTCAACCTTGACGCTATGCGGGAACCCAAAAGCGTCGCACCTGCGATAGTAACACCCCCGGTTCTAAAGGCTGTCATTGAACCAGATCCTGTGTTCATTACCTTCTCGGGGTTTCAGGATGCTGAGCAGAAGCTCGGTGTTTTCACTATTGACCCGCGTGCTCCTGAATGGTCAACAATGCTCGCAGGACATGCAGTATTAGCTGAACCTCTCTGTCCCGCCCCTTTGTACATTGAACTGGCTACTCGTGCGGCAAGAGAAATGGCAAGCCGTCGTGGCCTACAGAACGCTCAACATGCTCGCGTAGACGGCCTGGAAATCACCTCTGCATTAGGCGCAAGTCATGACAAGATGATCAAACTTACTCTCGACCAAACACACCAGGGAAGCAACGAGTACAGCTTCACGTTCCAGGCCCATAGCCGTGGTGTCACTCCAGAAGAAGCAGATCATGTTTCCACGCACGCTGTCGGCAATGTCGAAATTGCTTTGGTCGACGACAAGTCCTCCATCGCCGAATTTAACCGCTTGGCCAAGCTCCTTCGATTTCACGAATTCGACGAGTACGAGGCGTCTCAGAAGGGAGAGGCGGTTCACGGTAGCCTTGTGTACAAGATATTCTCTCGTGTCGTTCAGTACCATGACTTCTACAAGGGAGTGCGCAAAGTCACGAGCAATGCAGGTGTCGTTTCTGCACATGTCTCTCTACCAGAAGACCAGCCCGCTGCCTTTGGTAGCCTTGTAACGAACCCAGTGGCGATCGACAATTTCCTACAGGTGCCTGGTATCTATGCAAATTGCTTGGCACAGTGTCCATCGGACGAAGTCTTTGTTTGCACCCACGTTGAGCGGGTCCAGCTGTCACAGAATTTCGCTCTGAGCGGAAGCGATGGCTGGGACGTCCTTGCGATGTCTACGCCTTCTGGTGAGAGGGAATGCAGTAACGACATATTTGTTAGGGATCATGTCACAGGACGGCTGGTGTTGGTCGTCTTCGGTGCTGCCTTCACCAGGGTCCGCATCTCGTCCCTGTCCAAAGTACTGTTCCGGACAAACGTGCATGACGGTGCGACAGCTGCCGCGACCACTTCCCGACCCGCTCCAGCTGCTGTAAGGGCTCCTGTCAAAGCTGAAACTCCCGCAAATGTGGCTACTACCGCTCGTCAACATCCACCGGTGTCTTCTGCCGCAGCGTCGTATCGGGACCCTGTTGCTAAAGGCACCACGCCGCATCTCAATGGAGAGACTGTTCAAACAACACCCCAGACACCCGCAATAAGAAGCCACGTTACCCCACAGCTGCAAACACCCAGGGTGGAGGTACGACTTCGGAACATGCTCAGCAAGATCACGGACGTACCTGCAGATCAATTTCAAGGAGATGTGCTGCTTGAGGACCTAGGCATCGACTCTTTGATGGCCACTGAGATCGTATCCGAAGTTTGTGACGTCTTCGGCATCTCAATACCGCAGGACCATCTTCAAGATCTATTGACGTTTGCGTCGCTGCGGGACTATCTCGACGGGCGAAATGGCGGCGCCGCACCTGCAGTCCAACAGCAACTTTCTCCTGTTGACTCCCCAGTCTCCAAAGCGATCAGCATCCATATCGAGCCAGCCCGCTCGATACCTGGCAGCTCGCACGTAGAGTCTCAAACGAAAGGTGCAGCGGACACCACAGGCATGGAGCAGATGGTATCTCGTCTTGCGCAACTTCTAAGTGAACATCTTGACTGCCCAGCGCACGCCTTCAAGCGCTCGGAGGCTCTCGTCGATTATGGCCTTGACTCGCTGCTGTGCATGGAGCTTATGAGTGACGTACAGCAGATGTTCGGTGTCTCTATTGACCTGGCGCAGCTCACCACAGAGAGCACTTACGGCGAGCTCGTCGACATCTTCGTGCGTGCGGTCGGTGGCACGATCACCGTAGACAGTAGTGCCACTCCTACTACGTCCTCGCACACCAGTAGCCCGGAGCGTGCGCGTTCGTATGGCTGCACAACGCCGACGACGGACGATGCCACCGATCGAGAGGGAGAAAATTCACATCATCTCAAAGACGCGTATTCTTTTCCTCTGATACGTGCTCCGGATGATTTCGAACGGATAAAGCCCCAGTTCGATCATCTCGCACTGGAGCACAACTTCTCTGGATTTTACGAAAGGGTTCACCCGAAGCAACTGGAGCTGGTCGTGGCTTATACGGTCGAAGCCTTTGCCGACTTCGGCATTGATCTGAAGCGGTTGCATCCTGGGGACAAAATACCTTTGCTCAACGTGCTGCCCAAGCATGAACAGCTTGCCAGCGCGTTGAACCACATCCTACGAGAGGGGAAGCTTGCCGACTACGACGGCAAGCACTACGTCCGCTCAGATGTACCAATCGAGGCTCCGCCTTCCAAAGTCCTCTTCCGTGCTATTGTAGAGCAATTTCCTCAGCATGCAGACGAACACAAACTCACTAACATCTGTGGTGCGGAGCTTGCCACACTTTTGCGAGGGCAGAAAGACCCATTGGCTTTGATGTATGGCAACAAAGCCAATCGAACCATTTTGGAGAACGTGTATAGCACAAGTCCCATGTACATCATTATGTCCCGGCTTCTTACCATGTTCTTGGACCAGGCCCTGAGTTCGTCTTCACCGGGACCTGATGGCAAGTTCCACATTCTAGAGCTCGGCGCAGGCACGGGGTCGACAACAAAGTGGGTCGTGGAAGCTCTCGTGCAGCGCGGCATACCCCTCGAATACACATTCACAGACATCTCCTCCTCGCTCGTCTCCGCCGGGAAGCGAAAGTTCGCAAAGTATGGGACCACGATGAAGTACGCCACTTTAGACATTGAGAGGGAACCGCCGATCGATCTGCAGGGTCAGTTTGACATCGTGCTGTCGACGAATTGCATCCACGCGACCAAGAATATATCCTCCTCGCTTTCCCACATCAACAAGCTCCTCAAACCGCACGGCTTTGTCTCGCTGGTAGAGTTCACCACCCGCTTCCTCTGGTTTGACCTCGTCTTTGGCCTTCTCGACGGATGGTGGGCGTTCGAAGATGGCCGTCGCTACGTGCTGGCCACGCCGGAGTCGTGGGCTAACACCATGCGCGCCAGCGGCTTCGGCCACGTCTCGTGGACGGGCGGTTCGACGCGTGAGTCCGAGACTGTCAGGATCATTACCGGTTTCAAACGACCTGTTGCTGAACCCAGTCGCTACCAAAGCATTCCTCAAGACCGGAGAAGCGGTGTCGAGACCGTGGTCTTTGGCCACACAGACAAAAGATTGCCTTTGCGAGCTGATATACACTATCCTTCGCCTGCACAGGCGTCCGCGCACGAGACATGGCCCATCGGTACGCAATGATGTGTCTTCCTTCACTCTCTACCTTGCCGCTGGTTGCTCCGCAGCTGACGCCGTTGTCCCAGGCCTGATGATACACGGGGGTGGATATGTGATGCTCTCGCGGAAGGATGTGCGCCCGCGCCAAACGCAGCTCCTCCTCGACCATGGCGTGCTCCCCGTGGCCATCGACTATCGGCTCTGCCCTGAGACCACGATCCTCCAAGGCCCGCTCGTCGACGCCCAGCGCGCCTACGCCTGGGCCCGGTGCGTCCTCCCAACCCTGAATCTCACCAGGACTTCGGTCCGTCTAGATGAGTCTCGAGTGGTGGTCATCGGCTGGTCTACCGGGGGCACAGTCGCCATGTCGCTGGCCTGGACGTCGGTACCGCAAAGCCTGCCGGCCCCTGACGCCATCCTGGTCTTCTACTGCCCGACCAACTACGAAGACGAGTTCTGGGTCCGGCCAAACATCCCAGACCACACAGACGCCTACGCGAAAGACAAGTACGATCTCCTTGAGGGCGTGTATCCCGCGCCCATTACGGCGTACAACGTCCCGTCCAAGATGGTGGCCATGGCCGGCTGGATGGCTCCGAAAGATGCGCGGAGCCGCATCGTCCTGCACATGAACTGGCACGGCCAGACGCTTCCCGTTCTGTTCCGCGGGCTCCCGAGTGCAAAGCACGCTGGGCTCACCGAAGGCGAAACGTGGCAGAATATGGCGCAGCCTCCAAATGACGAGATTATACGTGCGAGCCCGTACGCTCAGATCCTCAGGGGCAACTACAAGTCGCCGACGCACATTGTCTTCGGCACCAAGGACGATCTCATCCCGTGGCAGCAGGCACAGCGGACAGCGGATGCGCTACGCACAGCAGGCATCGAGTCCGGGCTGACGTTGGTGAAAGACCAACCACATCTGTTCGACATGTACAGAGACCCGACAGGGAAGAAGTGGGAAGCGGTGCTCGAGGGATATGCTTTCCTTTTCAACAAAATTGGAAGGGGGAAAGAATAGTCAGCACATCGTTTTTTGGTGATTTGTTTCTGGGCGCAGGTGTTAGATATCACGGGACTAGTGGTGCTGTTGAGAAATGTTAAGGTTGTAGGGCGGCGTGAGGGTCGGTGCAGGCATGTTCGGTTGGTGCGGAGTCGCCATATTGTAGGATCGCGGTCGCGATCGTAATCGAGAGGATACGCAAGACGAGGATGGGATGATATGGAGAGAAGCAAAGATTCTTATTGATAGTTATAAGTGTGGTCACGAACCTTCCTGTTGTTGTCGCACCAGAGATGGGACGCAAGCTAGCGTCTTGGCACTGCAAAGGCATGTCACATCCATCCGCTCGCGATTACCATTACAACACAGCACACCTCATTTGACGAATGCTCTGTGGGGCTTATCTTCCTTCTCGATCCGCTTGATAGGCACGACACGCCCGAAGTCCATCGATTGTATTTCTTTCCCTCTGCGCTTATGCGAGATGCAGGCTATCACAGCTTCCCTGCCTGCAAGGTTGCGGTGCAGCAACAACGATCGATGCCTGCGCCGGAATGCACAGCTCCGAGACGGTGTTCACAGCAGGCGTCAGTAGGAACGAAATGCCAGCGAGAGCCGCATCCAGATGCAAGATCTTAAGCTACAGCCTTATCAACGCGCGTCATTCGATGATTTATTATGCGAGAGCGTTTGAGAGACATCGGTATCCGCTCCACAGGAAGCAATGCGCCTAGTCACATCCACCATCCTCGATGGGCGAAGTGACCGTTTTGCATGAACCAACCCCTGCGCTGCGACCGGCATCTTCAAAAGCTAGTCTAGGAATTTCCGCATCTTCATTTTCAGGCTAGGGACATGTCGAATTGGCGGTATGCTACAACTGCTAGGCCTACGATTTATACGGTCCGGCATCCGGATTATGGTATCACCAAGACCCAGTATCTCGTACTTCTTGGTACCTTCCCGATGCGTAAAATACGAGGTCGCATTCGCATCTTGGTAGGAGTTCTACTCCTCAAGAATATAGGGCGAGCTTACCAACACTCTCATTCAAGGGATGAGGCTGTAAAGACTATTTAGCAGCCCCAGACATGTACACGCGCATAGTAAAAGCGCCGGGGAATCTTTCGCATTCGCGTAAGTGTCCGTGCACCACTATACGCCTACTCTTTCCATTACTTGTACACAAGTGTAAGCGAAAGTATAAGTGTAGTGCCTTACACAATTTCCCTTTCTACTAGGCGACCAAGTATCTCTTCAACTCGCTGCCTGGAATTGAGTGTGATCTAAAGTCGGTAACGGGGATAATCGAAGCTATAAGTATCGCGAGGCCAGATGTATAAAACAAATCTGCTAAGCCAGCTTCAAGTAATTGTGGCTCTAGTAGCTAGAACTCATAGGCATGGCGGGGGGGCAAGGTGCCAAAGATAGAAGATGTGGTATGCATTGTTGTGCTCAATTCGCCGGTCTAGTGATAGATGCATAGGACGGTTAGGACCTATGTAGTGATGTATCCCACGAAGCGCCGTATACCACGGGGCGCCGCACCAGACAGACCACATCCCGGGACCAGGAAACGGGCGACCAGTACCCCAGAGTGCGTGGCTGCGCCATGTTGACCGCTAACAGCTTCCATGATCCAGCACTCACCCCTCTGCAGGATCTTTTGTCGTATTTGGCGAAACCATGGCGACGACACTATCTACCGCTGACCGCAACGTCCTCCGTAACGTACAGAGCTTCACGTCGCTATTGCGTGCGGTCACGCAGCGTGTAGTATAC
This sequence comes from Plenodomus lindquistii, assembly GCA_025504975.1. Lineage (NCBI taxonomy): Eukaryota > Fungi > Ascomycota > Dothideomycetes > Pleosporales > Leptosphaeriaceae > Plenodomus > Plenodomus lindquistii. The sequence continues at coordinate 676,095 of JANUWI010000013.1, forward strand.
TGTGAGGACTCGTGTAGTAGATGTCATCAGCATAATGTCAGCACTTAAGTGTCCCCCTAAAGATATCACCCACTTACAACGAGCATCTACACGCTCCCAGTTGGCCCTTAATATACCGCATACAGCCACTATCCCGTCCCAGCTTACCGCATACAAAAAAATTAAAGTAATCAGTGTCAGTCGTGTAAGAGACAACTAGGCTTTTCGTCCGCTCAGCTACATATAAGCAGTGTACCGGCGGATTAGTAGTTAGGTAGGTGACCACTAGCGAATCCCCATGATTGTATATTTTTGCTCTTGCGACCCCTCCTGCTACATGCATGCATCAAACCCTAAAGGACAACCCAGTGCGTAATGCTTTATTTTTTCTAACCTTGTAGTAACGTATATACATACAACTTTGCGCCTGCTAGCTCAAGAGCTGTCGAGCAACTATCACAAAATTGATAAATTTAATAGCGCAGCAACTAGGACATATTCTAAACATTAGCCCTTTCTGCTGAGACTTGCCAAGGCAACCATTAGAACCATCAATCCCCTCGCGTAGAAAAAAAAAGCAATTTAAACTAGCTTTACTGTAACAGATGCTACGCAACAATATCTAGTCATAAGTCTATATTAAATTTGCAATAAAGGCATTTTATGGACTTCAGCATTGGCGATGCTTGCTGGTTCGCAGTTGCATCACACTCCAAGTTATGATAGCAGTCAAGTGTTCTGAGTATGAAGAATAGGGAAACAGAATGATCCATTTTGAAGCAGAAGGCTTTGAGTATTTGTAGAAAGCCTATCTGTGACGGGTTTCTCTCTGGTGCAGGGCTTATTAGACCGCGATCCCGTATCCCCGTATCCGTGCCGAATGCCTCATGCTGTTTCGCCCTGCTGTTGTAACTCGATTTGTCTGCAAGACACCTAGCACTTCTGTCTTGCACTGCCCATTCTTCGAACCCAAATGGTATCCATCACAACATCCTCTTCGCACTCAATGAGTCAACGCCAGGATACTGCAAGTATGCTTCTAATCTTTTGGTTAGATATGTAACAACTCAATGACCTGCATTCAGGAAGGACACGCACTTAACAGTTGCATCCGATGTTTCTGGTGGATAGGCATTTAACGTTTGCTGCGAGGCCTTGGCTTTGACACTTGGTGTCGCACTCTCCTTTGATACGCGCAATCTCGGCGTTGCATTCTTCGAGCGAATATCCACAGAAGGATGGTCCTGGGTCGCAGGAATTAGTGCTGCGAGTTTGACGCTTCTCAATTCCATGGTTGTCGGGTGATGCAAGAGGACCTGCAGCGGCAAGACCGAGGATAGCGGAAGCGATGAGAGTGAACTTCATTGTGGAAAGTAGTGATGAGATGGTGTTGTTTGTTGAAGGTAGTGAATGTTTGAATCTGTTGATGAGCGAAATTTCTAGGGACATCGAGAAGCTACTTATATACTGTAACAGACTACAGTCTCGTGGTAGTGAGCCGCGAGCATCCGAGGTATAATGAATTCATTTGACGTCGACTTAGGATACGGAGTTGAGAGATACCGCAGTGAGCACTATTGAGGCTGACAGTGGAGCATCTTAGAGTAAGCATAGTCCAAGAGTGAGCACTATCGGGCATCCCACGGTAGAACAAGCAAGGCAAGTAATTACAAGTCGGCTGTAAGAAAACACTTTGAGTAATTCGATGTCATGACCTGCAAGTTCTTCGAATTTGGGTTCGAATCGAGGGACGTTTTCGAAATACGAAAGCTGGAGTTTTGGTGTTCACAATCCATGCGTGCAGATCTTAGTCCGTGGTGTAAATGCACAAACTCTTGCGAAGCGAAGATAATAGCAAGAAATTTTTAATACCCCAAGCTGCATCCATGTCTGTGCATGCACCGCCCAGAGTCTTACACAGAGTCTTACGAAGGAACTTAAGGCAATTCTTTAGGTTCAGGGGTTGGTGCTTATCTGAGTGCAGCGGTGAATATGGACAAGTTCGATCTCCTTCATTTCTTGTGATGTCCCTGAGTGAGGACACCGTGACTCCGGACATACCGTAGATCTGCGCGTCATCTTATATTCTACATAAAGTTCAACAAATTAGCAATCTAGGCAAGGAGTAGTCTGACGATTCGATCCGCTGAACGCCAATAGTGATGCGAACTGACGTGGCAGCTATCTTGTTAATAGCCCGTACTGAGCCCCATACATACAGTATACTGAAGAAGACTGTACAATGGTCAAAAGCCGTCTGCACAATTTTGATACACCAATGGGCTCGGTCTCACTGAGAAAAAGAAGAAGCCGTAAACAAGCAGGGGTTTAAACCGAGAAAACTTTATGTATCCTGTACATCGTATTGCTGCTACTGAATACGATGCTGAAGTGGAGCGGTAAGAATTGGGACCGAAACTATGATGGTAGCACCGAAACAGCGTAGCTCCGATGCTCCGATGCTGAGCGGAGTACCACAGTGATCGCGCACACGCGTTCCCTCATACTTCGTACAACGCCTTAAGTCTGGCAATCGACAGTGCTGGATAGCTTAATCCTTATCGACTACTTCGCTGGGTCGTTGAAGCGACATGTTGCACGCCAATGACCGATCTGATTGTATACACGTACTTCCCCCTGTTCCAAACTTGGAAGATCTACCTGGTCTGTGTTCTAGTACAGGAGCGTGAGGAGGAAGTCAGTTCGGAACGTTGCTATTTTCAAGATAGCCAATCAGCATGTCAGCTTGGTTGAAATACAGAGCCGCAATGCCGTTGGATAGGCATGTGAGCCGACTTGATTGGATCTTGTAATTACAGGAGACTGCGCCGGACCGAGCCGACAACGGCGCATAAGATGACGTATGTATACTCGCCGTATACCGTGAAATGCCGGCCTTGGTTAGCATTTCCTGTGTGCAAGAAATCTTCATGCTTTCCTTGAAGATGCGATTGACGTAGCGCCAAGCGGTCTACGTGGACTTTCGACTTCTGTCGGACCGAGTGAGTTCACGTTTGATTGTGCGGATCTTGCTGTCGCTGGACCGATATCACCGCACGCTGGGGCATGAAGATCGGATACCAATGTACGGTGTACACAATCGATCTGCGTGTTTTTCTCATATCTACATTTTGTGCTATTAGAGAGCAGCATCGTTTTGCATGCCCTTGGGGCACTGGCTGGAATGAGTGCTACCTGCAGCATTCTCACATCTGCTATTCCGCGACAGACATCACAACGACACTCCTTTGAAGGTCGAGAACATGGGTGCAATGGTCCAGGGAGAAGGTCTCTCAATACTCCGTGTTCCTAACAAGTTTCCGCAAATCTCGTGTGCCAAGATCTCGATCGTGAGCAAATACCAGCTCAAGCTCGTTGTCCGTATTGACTCGTACACCAACGCTCTCGCTGAACGTCTTGATCGAATCAATACCAACTGCCGTGTGTCCTAGATGATCTGGTTTCTTCGACTGCAGGGCCAGGGCAACCAATTCGATCCCGGAGTTCCACGCGGTTGAGCATACACCGGTGATGAGAGTATATATGATGTAACTAATCGCGATGACACAGTATGCGAGTAACACCGTTATGGATAGATAGACGGATGTTGTGCGTGTTCCGTAGCCGAAGCCATACTCGGTTGTGGTGAAATCGAATGCGGTTTGATTGGCGGTATCGCTGCTTGACGACGAGTTGCTGAGAGAATCATTGCTATGCGACGGTGCGCCAGGAATCTGCGAAAGAGCCACCGCCAAGGAGATGGCCAGGAGATCTGTGGTAAGACGACTTGTCACGTATTGAGCGTAGGCTGTGCTACGCATCGTGTTCGCCGAGGGTCCTGTGAGATCCAAGATTATAGGTTTGAAGTCGGCCTGCTTTGTTGTCGATGAACGACCGGATTGAACGCGGGACGTTTCCCTGTTCCGGACGAGATCTACTTGCCCCGTGTTCCAGTAAGAGGAGACTGTGCAGACCTGAAGCCATAAAGAGGCAGTAGACCCAGGAGTCGGTTGGACATTGTCCATAGATAGCAACCAGTCAAACATGCTGGATGCTTCCTTCGAGGAATCGATCTGCATACCGATCACGTACCCTAACAACAGGACTACGACTGACGAGTTCGATCCAGGCTCGGGTGAAGGTCTCCAGATTGGAGGGAAATAGATATTCTGCTTGGTATCCGAACCGGTCGATTCTTCACTTATGTCAACAGAACCCCCGGTATCCCTTACCATTGTGCTCAAGTCTCCAAGAGTGCCTACCGACGTGCGATTGTCTTTTATGTATACTAATGGACTGCCATCGTAGTAGTATAAGATCGGACATTGCACGTCCACGACAGGTTGTGCCGCTACGACTGATATAGTAGCATTCCACCATGGGCCTTCGGAACTTGCCGGACCGAATGAGTTCGCAATGAATTGCGTTGGTATTGTGGCGCTGGCACGTATCGAGTCCTGGGACGAGCATCGCAGCAAACGGTCATACGAGGACTGACTATCACTATACACAGCTGATCTCTGCGTCATTGACTTGCCTGAGTCATAAGTCTCTTCATAGGGTCTGATATATTCCAAACTTGTGTTGAATGCTGTCAAGTCACTGGCTGGAGTAAGTACTGGCTGTTGGCAAGAAGTTCAATCGCTTACAGACTTAGCCCTTCGTTCTCGCCAACACGAGAAGGGTATAGTGTCTCGAGAGATCCGTTCAAAAGACGTGTTCCTGTCTGGTCGGCAACAGTGCGTGCGCTACCTGGGCGAGGAATCATGAGCACAGCGCTTGACGGGCCGACAAGCGATGTTAGGCCAACAAGCGCGGGGATGGCAATTATCATGAGTGCTCTTCGCCATCCTGGAAGGGCATGTGCTCTGAAGATGGAGAAAAAGTCGAGGGACCAGAGGTAGGATACTTGCGTCGCGTGAATAGCGACTGACAATGCGCCCAGAGGAACAAAATCGCCTACTAATTCGTTACGGACAACGCCAAGCAAGACTTCGACAATGGAAGCTTGCATAGATAGTTCGTGCAATTTGGCCGCAAACTGTAGACTGGTGGAGTAGTCGTTGTCGAAGCTCACCCAATAGTTAGTCCATTGGAACACCAAGAGTGTGATGGCTCCAGCTAAAGGGATAAGGTGCAGTAAGCTATGCCCAGCGGCAAGAGCACGGTTTTGATATATTGCAACTTTGCGGCGTTCAGTTTTCGATTTCCACCCGGCACATCGACCAAATATTGAAGCCACGAATTGTAGTCGAAAGGGTCGCAGCAAGTCACGGGACCTCGCATGTGTTTGTACTGAAGAGCCGCCGGAGGTGTCGCACGCATCGTCGCTGCATGATACGCTGGTATATGAGCCTTGAGGGCTGGTAAGATCAGCAATTGAGTGGGTACCATGTCAGTAATCCTCACGGTAGTTTTGACAATTCATGCCCAGATACAACTCTGTGTGCCATTGGGTGCTTGGGTGGCACAAAGATACTTCAAACGTGTCGCACGATCTGTTTGTCCCTTTTTGAGCGAGATAGATCTCCAACTCAATGCTGACGGGCGATCTGGATGACGAAGCAATTAGATGGAGGAGTGTTCGGATTATATGCTATGCAATAGCCACGCCGTTAGGCGCCCATAATCCAAAAATGATGCAGCCTGGGCGTTGGGGGCCTGAAGGCTGTAACTTGTGGCGCTCTACGATCGAACAAGCAGAGGGGGCACAAGAGCGTCGCCGGCCAGTCATCATGAAATGAAGACGCATCGAGAACATCAGTGAGTCGAAAGCCTACCCAAACTCGGCGTTGCGACGCGTTCTTAGTTCCGATCGTAGAAATCTGCTGAATGATGGGAAGTTCTCAGTGTTTGGTGACGTGTGAGCGGTACTGTAGATCTTCGCACTAGTAAAACAGGCGGGCTCAGCCTTGCCTCGCTTGGTCCCGTTATTGTTAGCTACCTGGCGTGGCTTAGCAGGGCTATTAGGAGCGGAGTCTCTAAAGGCTGTAACTAACAGGAAATCATCACGTCACTTCGCATTCCTGTCAGAGTTTATGTTTGCCTGAGATGCGAATTTGTTGAGCTGTGTCCAGGATGCAAATTTACGTGTAAACATGGCGGAGGGGACCGCTCCAGCATCTTGGCAGGAGACATGGACGGAGTCAGCTTTTATAAACTTACAGCTTTAGCGCGAAGAAAATATATACGGGCAGTGTTAAAGTTACACAGTAAGTCAACATTGAGGGCTCCCAGAACCGTTTCCTCATCCATGATACGCACTAGTCCTAATCAGGGAATCGCCAACGCCACCCCCGCCAGCAACAGTAGCCATAATGGATTTCAACATCTCGATGCGACTACCATCCCAATGTCTCCTTATCCAAAGCCTTTGATAGCGGTGTAAGCGGAACGCCCCACTGTTTCACAGCCTCAACATCAACACCATAGCCCACATCCCGATGCCACGCCATGGCAAGGGGCAATGTGTTCCCCTCTGCAATTTTCTTCTCTGCCTCCTCCTCACTCATATAATGCACCTTGACCTCATGGCCACTAATCCCACTAAGAATATCCGCCAGCTGCTGCGGCGTAACACTCTCCCCTGCAATGCGTACACTCTTTCCCGAAAACTTCTCCGGAGACTCAAGCGCTGCGACTGCGAATTTCGCAATGTCGCGTACATCGAGGATGTCGAGCTTGGTGTCGGGATTGTAGCGGACGCGCAGCTCATGTGCATCTGGGAGCTCAGGTTGCGAATATTCCACTGTAGGGCGAGCATAGTTCTGCATGAAGAGTGCAGGTTGCAGAATAGTCCAGTGCTTGAAACCTGCGTTGCGGACTTGGTTTTGGAGCTCGTGTTTGTTCCCCCAGTAGTATTTAAAAGGGTGGTCGTCGCTCCAGCCGGGGAAGCTTTCGTGTTCGCCTGCGCGTGCTACACTGGTGTAGATGAACGTCTGAATGTTCTGCTTTTTGGCGGCCGAGATGACGTTCCTGCCGTAGTCGACTTCGGCGGCTGAGTCGAATGAGCCGGGGAGGGAGAGGAAGACGGCGTCTACGTCTTTCATGGCGGACTCGATGGATGAGATTGAGGAGAGATCACCTTCGTGCATGATTGCTCCCCGAGCCTGTTGTTCTTTGGCTGACTCGGATGACGGGTTGCGCGTTAGAAAGTGTACAGTGTGGCCATGAGCAAGAAGTTCCGGAATAACAGCTCGGGCTTGGTTTCCTGCCCCAGTTGGGAGCAGGATTGAATGAGGCATCTTGGTTGGTAAGAGGGGCGAGCGATAAGGGACTTAGATGTATTGTGCGGATATGAGGTATGCAGCGCGATGTGATTGATAAATGCGGACTATCAAGGGTTTAATGCGAGCCCATCAAGAGCACTTATATGTATATGTGAGACGCTAGAACGTCATAGTTTTGTTCTTACATACTAACAAGGTACTAATGCGCTGCTTAAGGCTTAGGCTAGACTACATTTATCTGTAGCCTCGTCCGGAGCCTCGTCCGGAGCCTCATCTGCTCTGCACAAATACGAATATTCGGTCTGGATGACGTATACCTAGTCCACCTTGTTACTGAAATTGTTGCCCGTCAAATAATGATAAAACTTCGGTTTTCCGCCTTGTGACTTTGATGTCTCGTTGCAATCTTTTCAATGACCTCTAGCATTTATTCAATCCTGGCAAAAAACATCTTAGATTTGTGTAGAGTGAATGAAAATTCGAGATAGAAGGTAGCGCAGATCCTGCATTTACACCTAATTCCTATTTTAATTATATCCATCATCGTCGTTTCTTCGCCTCCATGTCTACGTTGGATTGAAATATAGTATGCATCAAACATTCATCCCACCCTCCCACATCATCGCAGCACTCTCGGGTCGTCGTCCAAAAGTGCAATGATGGCCATGATCATGTAAGTACCAACTCCTTACAACAGCCCCGTCTACCCTCCTCACCACTCAGTCGGTGCATCTGCATATCTGCACTGTCCCTCCATTTCACCCTGCCCAGCGCACGATCATTCTTATTCAAACTGACCGCGTTGCAAAGGCCGTTATTGTTGACATGCGCGATTCGCCCAAGGTCCAGAGTCATTGCCGCCAAAGTGGTGTCGCGAACAGTCTTCGCTTTCACAGTAGTACCGATGATTGCTGTGATTATTGCAGCGATACCGAGCGTCGAGTTCATCGCCAGCCAAATGTACAGCCTTCCTTTGCTTACCTCTGCGCGAATCACCTGTTGGTTGGGGATCATGGAAATAGTTTCGGTAGCATTCTTTATGGAGATGGTACTCCACGATGCGATGTAGGCAGACGTAAGTACCCCTCGTACATAGTGATCGATCTTGTTGCGTCTGCGCCATGGATGCGTCAAGTTCAAAGTCGTCATCAATCTTGCGACATCTGACATCATGTCCACAAACGGCAGGGTGCTCACGTCAGGTTCGAGCCCCGTAGGTGTTTCCGACTCCGAGTGGTTGAATCCAACGACGATATTCGCACTGTACGAAGAAGTTGTTTGCGTTACATTGACCAGGCGACTTTTGAGGATTCCTGCTATCATGGTAACTTCTGCGAGCATATAGCATCTTTTTGCCTTCCACTCATCAGCGACAAAGACGTCCTGCGAATGTTGCGTAACATTAGGCAGCCGTCCGAAAACGTCCTCGGTATGGGAGCATGGTGTATCTTGGGTGTTGGCACTCCCATTGGGGTATATTTTGTCGAGATTCCGCTCTCCGACGAAGATGGACATTTTCCTTTTACCCCTGAAAACTTCCGACATTGATGCCTGATAGTAAGACACTGCCGTATTATAATCCCATTGTTCGTCAACCTTGAACGCTAAGGTACCAAGATCGTAAAGGAAACCGGGGTTGAGGTTCGATTTGAGCATGCTTGCTTTGTTGAAATCCTTTATGTTTTCGTTGTTGGCCACGTCGAGCCACTCTATGCTTTCAACCTTGAAGTAAGGTAGAGACATGTCACTCACACCGCTCTCGTTGATTCGCGACAGGCCGTGAATGTAGCGTCTGAGCGGTATTTGCTTCTTGTCCAATGCAATGAACGCGTAGTCGGGGTCTTGCGAGATCATCGTACCGGCTTCCAGAGACGCGGGTATCACGTCGTTATCGTACAGCAGGCTTTCCCAGTGGGGATTGCGCTCATCGATTGCTGAAATTTCGAACGACTGGTTGGGCAACACACCGACTCGTGTTGAAGGGATCTAGTTCAATGATGAATTGGCTAAGGGAGCAGCAATAGAGGGTGGCCACAATAATGCTGTAATAAGGACGGCGACTAGAGACCAGTAGAGGTTTTGCGGACCATTCAGACGAGGTAAGATGGGTATTTTTAAATTCGCCATTCGACAAAGCTCGGTGAGACTGAGGTCACTCTTCTCGAGCAGGATGTAGATGAGTCGCCATACAATCAAAGCTGCACCGCATCCGGCAAGTAGCCTGAGAAGGACTAATATGGCAGAAACGAAGCCGTTAACCTCCGTCTGGTAAAAGTCCCAATGCTCTCCTCTTTCCTTGAGACCAGTGGGAGATCCCGTCAAGAAGTCTCGTCCGTCGACAAGCGAGAGCATGACTCCCACAAATGCGGCACAAGATAGCAGATGGAGGGGATACCAAAACCAAACATCTAGCCAGAACGCACTGGACTTGCAACCAAACAAGACGGCTGTTAGAGTCGGGAGGCTGTGAAGTGAAGGAACAGTGGATGCTGGGATGTCGCGAAGTGTGTATAACTAGAAGAAGCTAAGTTCCTAATCAGGCTAGTAATCTGCTGAGCTTTGCACTCTACATTTACAATCCACATGATACGTATCATATATCATTCAAATCCAAGATCAATCGTAATCTAACCACCCCCCTAACCAAACGCCAACCCTACATGCCTTGCTACCCTATCCCTCTAATTCATCTCCCACACCATAAAATCATCTACACAATCTACCCAACCCACCTCCTAGCACTCTTAAACATCCTCGACCAAGGCCCCAACTCACCCCACTCCTCCACACCTTGTCTCGGAATATAACTCGCCACATCCTTCAACACCGTACGCTCCGGATGCGGCATAAGCGCCATAACCCTTCCGTCCACACTCCTCACACCACCGATACCCATTGGTGAACCATTGGGATTATACGGGTACTCCTCAGTCTGGTGTCCGTAGTTATCCACGTACCGTAGCGAAACAAGCTTCTCATTGTACAGGGTCTGCGGCGATGAGGACGACAAAGTGCTGTTGGAGAAATGAGCGCGACCTTCGCCGTGTGCAGTGACGATGGGGAGTTTGGAGCCGGCCATGCCGTGGAGGAAGACGGATGGTGGGGAGGTTGTGCCCTTTGTGTCGAGGACTTCGACCATGCAGACACGCGCTTCATACTGCTCTGAGGCGTTGCGTTCGAAGCTTGGCCAGAGGTCCGCGCCGGGAATGAGTTCTTTGAGTTTGGAGAGGAATTGGCAGCCATTGCATACGCCGAGGGTGAAGGTGTCGGTGCGCTCGAAGAAATTCTTGAATTCTTTGCGTGTGTTGGGGTGTAGGAGTACGGATTTTGCCCAGCCCTGTCCGGCGCCGAGGACATCGCCATAGGAGAAGCCGCCGCAGGCTGCGAGGCCGACGAAGCCGGCAAGAGAGACGCGCTCGGAGATGATGTCGGTCATGTGAACGTCGATGGCGGAGAAGCCGGCCATGTGGAAGGCGAATGCCATTTCTGATTGGCCGTTGACACCTTCTTCGCGGAGAATGGCGACGCGAGGTTTTGAGGAGAAGGCTGATGAGATTGTGGCTTTGAACGGGAGGATGTTTTCTGCGGGCTTGAAGGTCAGGTTGTATGATAGACCGGGATCTTTGTCGTCGAGGATCTTGGCGAACTCCGAGTCGGCGCACGAAGGGTTATCGCGCAGCTTTTGCATGCGGTAGGATGTCTCTGCCCACCGCTGCTGAAGTTTTGACCGTGTGCTACGGTAGACGACCTGGGTGCCAAAGGCAAACGATATCTCCTGCTTTGTGGCTGCTGGGACGCGACCGATCTTGCGGACCATGCCGGGTGGTGGACCGCAGGTCGCGAAGCAGCGGTTGAAAGCGACCTCATCCTTCTTCCTTACCTGGAAGACAGCGCCGAGCTCTTCGTTGAATAGGGCTTCGAGGATATCCTTGGGTTCTTCAGAGCGAGAAACCTTGTCGAGCATAACCTCCAGGCCGCATCGACCGGCGAACATCATCTCCACAAGTGTGGTGAACAGACCACCGTCAGAGCGATCATGGTAAGCAAGGACAATACCAGATTCGTGTAATTGCTCAATAGCGTCAAAGTAGTCTTTGATGACATCAGCATCGTAGACATCAGGCGCTTCGTCGCCGACTTGGCCAAAGGTCTGTGCCAGCGCAGAACCACCAAGATGCTTCTTGCCTGCTGCTAGATCGACAAACATCAGGACTGTCTCACCAACATCCTCTAGCCGCTCCAGAGCAGGTGTCCATGTGCGGTCGATCCGGTCGACAGGTGCGAACGCAGTGATGATGAGAGACATGGGTGCCGTCACCTCCTTTGCCTCTCCATCATCAGACCACTTCATCTTCATACTCATGGAATCTTTGCCGACCGGAATAGAGATACCGAGCTTGGGGCAAAGAGCCATGCCAATGGCCTCGACGGCCTCGTACAGCGCAGCGCCCTCACCAGGGTGACTACTGGCGGACATCCAGTTGGCTGATAGCCTGACCCGAGCGAGTCTGTCTGGGGTGCTCGCTGCGGCAATGTTCATAAGTGATTCTGCGACTGCCATCCTAGCCGAAGCAGCGGGCGAGATAAGCGCAAGGGTAGGCTTCTCTCCCATGGACATGGCCTCTCCGGTCTTGACGCCCGCTAATAGCGATGTCGCCGTAACAGACACGTCTGACACGGGGACCTGCCATTTCCCAACCATTTGATCACGAACAGTCAAACCACCGACGGATCGATCTCCAATTGTGATCAAAAAGGACTTTGAGCCAACCGAAGGAAGGGTGAGGACACGATCGACAGCCTCAGTGATTAGGCCATCCTTGGGTGTGTCAGGAATGTACATGGACAAGCTGCTGTCGAAAGGGGGCAGTCTCAGCTTTCGTGACTGCACGATGCGAGACATCTTGGGCGGCTTGCCAAAGAGAGTTGACATGGGTAGGTCAATTGGTGTAGGGTTCTCTTTCGAGTCTCTGTCTTTGAGAACGAGGCGCTGTTCGTCTGTTGCAACACCTACGACTGAGTAGCCGCATCGCTCACGCTGGCAGATGCGCTTGAACAGATCAAGCTGATCAGGGCCGACTGCTAGGACGTATCGTTCCTGGGCTTCACAGCACCAGATTTGCAGAGGGCTCATACTCTTGTCTGCGTTATCGATGTCACGTAGCTCGAAGATGGCACCGAGGCCTGAGTCATGGACAAGCTCGGGCAGAGCGTTGGACAGTCCACCAGCACCAACGTCGTGGATGAACAAGATGGGGTTGTTGTCGCCCATGGAGCGACAGGTATCGATGACTTCCTGCGCACGCCTCTGAACCTCGGGGTTGCCTCGTTGTACACTCGCGAAGTCGAGATCAACGTTGCCTTCGCCAGACTGAATACTGGATGCAGCTCCTCCACCAAGACCAATGAGCATAGCCGGGCCTCCGATGACTAGCAAATGGGAGCCAGCCGGCACAATGTCTGGGTTCTTGAGTGCATGCTGTGGTCGGACAGTACCAACACCTCCCGCCAGCATAATGGGCTTGTGGTAGCCGCGAATCTCGGCCTCCTTCTCATTCGTAAAGACACGCATTAGCATAGTCCTAAAGTAGCCGATTGTGCAGGGGCGCCCAAACTCGTTGTTGAACTGAGCGCTACCGAGAGGCGCCTCGAGCATGATGTCGCGACTGCTTGCAATGTGGGATGGTTTGCCCACATCACGCAGCTCCCACGGCCGCTCAAAGCCTTCAATGAGCAGATCTGAGACGGTGAAGCCTGCCAGACCAGCCTTGGGCTTGGAGCCACGGCCGACGGCACCTTCGTCTCGGATCTCGCCACCAGAGCCGGTAGCTGCACCGGGGAAAGGGGAGACTGCAGTAGGGTGGTTGTGTGTCTCGACCTTGCAGAGAATGTGGACCGTCTCCTTTGTGCCGTTCCACTCGCCAGTGAGGTTGTTGGGCGCCCAGAAGCTGGCCTCGTCGCCATTGAGCACGGCGGCGTTGTCGCTGTATGCGCTGACGACGTGTTGCGGGTGCTTCTGGTGGGTGTTGCGGATCATGCCGAAGAGCGAGTACGACTTGTGCATGCCGTCAATGGTGAAGTCGGCGTTGAACTGCTTGTGCCTGCAGTGCTCCGAGTTGACCTGGGCGAACATGAAGAGCTCGACGTCGACGGGGCCCCGCTTCAGTTCCTGTGTGTACGCCTCGACGAGATAGTCGACCTCTGACTTGTCCATGGCCAGGCCCAGCTCGCGGTTGGCGTGCTCGAGGGCGGCGTGGGCATTGCTGTACTCGTCGAACTTGATGGTCGTGGCCGGCGCAGGCTCGCTCTCGCCGAAGAGGGCGTCGAGGTCGGGGGCGGTGCGGCTGATGGTCTGGGTCATGCGGTCGTAGAGGCTGTCGCGGCCGGGCATGTCGTCGGGGCCGGGGACGCGGTCGAAGGCGGCTGCGATGACCATGCCGCGCTCGATGCGCTTGACGGCCGTGTCGAGGGTGCAGGTGCGCGCAATCATCGAGGCCAGCGAGCTCCATGGCGAAATGGTGCCTGCGCGGGGGCTGACGTAGAAGAGCACGGTGTTGTCGTCGCGGGGCATGCCACCGCGGGTCACGGCGTCGGCGAGGACTTGGGCGAGGCGGTCGTCGGCGGGCGGGTGCTCGCCATAGTGCAGCAGCTGCTTGAGCGTCGTGAGCTCGTCGTCGCCCAGCTCCTTCAGCGGGTTGACAAAGTGCAGCCACAGCGAGCGGACTTGTTTTGCGCCAATCTGCTGGGCCAGGCGCTGCAGGCGGAAGTCGGAGTGGGCAGACGACCCCGGCAGCATCAAGTACGGGCCGGCGGTGGCGGTGGACGCCATGGTGAATTGGATGGCTGAGCACGAAATGGCGCGTGTCCGCAGACAGGAGCGATGATGCGCCGCCTGCACGCATGGGAAAAAGCGCGGGGGTGAAGAAGACTGGCAAAATTAAAGTGGGGCTGCTGCTTTGCTTTCTCACCCAAACAACGCGTCGTCAACTCCCAAACCACAGCATGATGCAAACAACGACGGGGTATATTCATGATTCTATGCAACTCCGCTACCATGCAGCTTGCTTTGTCAATGCGCTCGTCACAAAAACACCCTCTGCCCACTCCATCATCTGCCCACCACCTACCACTACCACCTGCCTCTAGAAGTGAGGTGTGTTGAGCGCCATTGCGCAAAGCAGACCAGCAATCAGACCTGCCACAGGCAAGGTGACGACCCATCCCATGAAGATGAAGCCCAGCTGCGCCCAGTTGACCGCCTTGACATCATAGTTCATCAGCGCTGTCCCGATCAGCGCTCCAGTCAGACACTGAGTCGTCGACACTGGAAGACCAAGACGGGACGCAAGCAGCACGGTAACGGCAGCTCCCAACTCGGTGGCAAACCCACGGGTAGGGCTCATCTGCGTAATCTTGTTGCCCATTGCTCGCATGATATGGTATCCGTAGAACCAGAAACCAAGACCCAACAACAGGCCAGCAACGACCAAAATCCAGATTGGCGTGGGCGATTCCGTCGCCACACGTCCCTCGAGCCACGTCTGGTACACAGCCGACCACGGTCCAACTGCGTTGGCAACATCGTTGGATCCGTGAGCAATCGACATCATCATGGCTGAAATGACTTGGCAGTATGTCCACATGTGCTCGACACGGTCGTCATATCGGTTGGCACGCGCATGAATGTCGCGAAGCTTATCGCTGTCGTGGGTAATGACATCGCGCGTAACACCCTGGAGCAGACCGAACTTGATGTAGCCCCAGTACCTCTGGGGGTTGGTCCAGGGCAGTTGCTGCGCTGGTACGATCCATCGCTCATATGGTTCCGGCTTGCGCCTGCGCGTAAGTCCAGGAATGGCAGTCGGCTCGTTGCTGGCGTGCACCTTTTCTTCTGGAGCGTTGGCCTTAGTTGCGTCTCCGGCAAGACCATCTCCCGTCACCTGAGCCTTCTTCTCGCTGGAGCTGTCCCCAATGATTGCTTCCTCGTCTTTCCCGGGTGCGCCCTTTCGTTGACGCAACTCCTGGCCTTGAGCGCGCACTTCGCCATATGCGTCGGCATAGTAGTTTGTGACGTATTCGCCATCCGCGTTTCCAGCAAAGTATAGTGGAGGGTTTTCCCTCATGAGAAGGGGACCAAGAGGCACATGCCAGATGCGGAGACGCGCGTCCTTCTGGATCAACTTACGCTTGAGGAAAGGCATGAAGAAAACATATGTGATGAGCATCACGCCAAAAAAGACTCCGAGAATGATACCAGCAGCATTGCCAGCTCCAAACTCTTCTAGGGATGGCGCAGTCGGTGCCTCGACGACGATGAAAAGTGCCAAAATCGCGCAGGTAGTCGCAAAGTACAAGGGAATCAGGCGCATTCCGCATTTGAAAGAATCCGCGCGTTCAAGGACAGAGTACTTGACTGTTCCAAAGATGATGGCGCTGAAGGCGCAGGCGATCAGAGGTGCGATGACCCAACTTGCAGCGACTTGCGACACTGAACCGGATTCCCAGCCCCAGGTGACGCCAGCATCTGTTGCAAAACCAACACCAATGAGTGCACCGACGATAGTCTGGGTAGTCGACACGGGCATCCCAGCGCGCTATGAATATCAGGATATGATCCACACTGACTGAAGCTAGGTACTTACGGTGGCGAACATCAGCCATGCGGCAGACCCAACTTCAGCACATCCCATAGCCAGCATGAGCGTACCCGGGTTCGCAGCCTCGGCGAATCGGTCGATTTTGATGATTCCGTTCTTGATTGTGTCTGTGACACGGGCACCCAAAGCCACAGCACCAACAAACTCAGTGACTATTGACAGCGCACCAACTTGGGGCATGGTCAGGGTCTGAGCAGCGACCGAAGCTTGAGAATGTTAGCAACCACCGTGGAGTCTGAAATAGGTACAACATACTCGCATACGAATTGGCGACATCATTGGCACCGTTACCGAATGCCGAAAAGATGAACGCAATGGTGGTAATCGCCAGGATCCACGCATAACGAGCCGTAATCGGAGGTGCCATCTTGACTTGTACTTCTATCGGCTGTGAGCTTCGGACAGAGATTGAGAAGTCTGAGTACTTGAAGTCAAGGTACTCTGGTACCTGGAGATATATATCCAGGGACACGCGAGCACTTGCCACAAAACCCACTTGACGTCGTTACATACTGCGACATCCCTGGCCATGGGCTCTCAACATCATTTCCAGCCAAGATGTGAGGATATACCCGAATCCGCTACACTCCTGACGATGCTTCCCTAAGATTGGCTCCTGGATCCCAGGATCTCCACTCTAGCAATGTTCCGCCCAGCGACTTGGCAAGCCAAGTGTAGATTCTTCCCCGCCAAGCTGTCCCGCTGTGCTTGGTCCGCCTTGGAGTTCCCACAGCCTTGAAAAAGCCTGACTTTTCGTCACCCAATAGCGGACTGCTGTCGTCGCGCGTGCGAAAACCACCGGTTTCGATGCATTCCGAGTCTCACACACCAGACCGCGAACAGCAAGTATCTCAATGCTTTGTATGTGGTCACAACGTGTAATCAAGCCTCTGCCACCGACGTCAAAAGCTGCCGTTTCCCGCTGCGCTGCCGTTATAACCGTTGAGCTTGTCATGGCTTCTTGAAACTTCTTGGTTAATGTCTATGGTACCGTCACGTGCCCGCAAAGTGTTGCGACACTGACACGTACCATGGTCGTAATCATACGTGGGATTTGCACACCTACTGCACGTGCATGTCCAATTGGGGATCAACCGTATGCCTCGTACTCGTTTACACGTAGCTCATGCCTTGTACCCTATACTATACTATAAATGCAGCGTCGAAGGGTCTAGGTATACTATGGTGACGAGACGTCAATCAAGTCTTGGGGTGGTGAGGCAAAGGGATCGACAAGGAGGCAAATGATGGTTTCCAATGGCTGAAACAAGAATTTCTCAGCCTTGGGAGGTGTAGCCAGGGTCCATGTCGCAGTCGTAGTCGCAGTCGCAGATGGTTTGCAGCATGTTGCTTGTCGGGCAATGTTGGACTTGGTGGGGGAGTTGTGGTTGCATTGTCGCAGCTATGTACTCTACAGACACGGTATATCCAAATGTACTCTAACCAATGAGGATAGTAGGCCAACATGCGGCTTATAATGTCGATCAAAATCCCACTTCGATCGCGCGGACGCGTATTTTTCTACACGCAATTCAGCAACATTGCCTCTCACCACGCAACGCAACGCCACAGCACCAGCACCACCCACCCCCAAACAAACCTCCACCCATCAACCTCATAAGTTTATCCCTCCATCGCATTACTCTACAACCCATGTACCCGAACCTTACCCTTCCTTCCTTCCTCCCTCACCCCTCGCATCCCAGCCACGTCTTCCCAGGTCCCTCCCCCATGCTATACCTGCCACATCCAATCCAACCCCCCCCCCCGTCCCAAAACGGCAATTTGTCATGTGCTCACCTTCCCCCTTAGCAGTCGCAAACGCGAACGTAAATGCTGATTCTCGTAAGATGTGATACAGGCGGGCGGGTGTTTTACGCTTCGGCCCGTTTTGTAGCGGGTTTGTTGTGGTGGTGCGTGAGTGCTGTAGGGGTTGGGGATGGATGGGATTGGATGGGGAAGGTGGGCACGCGAGCAAAGCAGCTTATTACCTACATGTAACATACTAGTTGCTATTCAGCTCCAAGTAGCCTATATTCAATATACATACCATAGAGACCCCCTCCGAGGAAATGGCAGTTTGGGCATATTCGACAAGGCAGCGTGGCGGGGTAAATTTGGAGAGACTTTTTTTTTTTTTGTCTGCTGTTTTTTCCGATCTGGGTTGCCTTGATGCTGTTGCTAGGGAGGGGGCACCACCTATGGGTTGATGAAGGGTTCTTGGTTGTTTGATGGATGCGTTGCCTCATTGTACGGCTATGTTAGCGAGGTATCTGCGCTGGGCGTGGTCGGTAAGGGGGGATTGTTGATTGGTATTGCCATGGTGAGGCTTTTGAATCAGGGCGAGGCGTGTTGATAGATGATTAGCCTACTTCGGCTTGGCCTTACGTGATCTCTATCCTCTATAGTACATAGATCATTCTTCCCACTCTTCTATAGTTGCTGCTTAATCAATCCTTTGACTCCCTCAACTTATCCCTCAGTAAGGCGGAGGTGGACGTTAGGGTGCGGAATAAAGGGTACGTCAATCGTCTTTGAGAGTAAGTCGATTGAATGATGTCTCCTGCGTGGAAGGGATGATGCGATGGATGCGGAAGCTTGGTCGAAGGCATGAAAGCTGCGACACTACCGGTATGAGTCACTTTGGTTCTCCTTGCACCATTCGCGACGCGCTCGATTTGGTCGTCGTACTGCTGTTATGCTGCGCTGTACAATATGTTCACCCACGTTGATTAGTGCAGGAATTCACATGACAGTGGTGCGTAGAAGTGGCGCCGAATTACGGTCGTGTTCATTAGGAGCTAGTTCCAGATGTGACTGCGGAAAGTGAGAGATTTGCGCAGCGCACATGTCTCATAGCGCGTGTACGGAAAACAGCATGTACTTTGTTATGGGATGAGGCTGGGGGTTGTACTGAGCCTAGTATATGCTTACTTCGAATGAGTCTGGAGAGATGCAGTTGCCAGGCAGATAGCCTGCCCCGATACGCTCAAAGGACTGTGTATGTCCCTCAACTATTGTGAACATCGGTGTGATGATCAGTACGAAATGCCGTTGCGTTTTCCGCGACTGGGCTCCTTTGGCCTTGCCGAGAATGATACAAGTACTATCGTCGTGCGGCGCTCTCGCTGGATCATCGAATACAAGCTCTCTGTCGTCTCCTTGTGCAGTGGATACGTTACAATTGTAGGCTTTCGCCTTGAGGAACAGTTCGGGTGTGTGGTCGACAGTACCGAGCGCATCTCTGGACTTGGCTGACCAGGGCGACTCCAGATCTTCCCATGCGTAGCTGCCGAATTCTGGTTGGAGATAGTCGATTGCGCCAGTGTATGCCATCCATGACCAAGAGGGAACATTGGTCGGCGTCCTCGTCTTGGGAAAGTTGATGCGGGTTAGGGATGGCTGAGCTGAGTTTCGAACCCACAGTAAGCTTCTGCGGAGGACTCCAGGAGACTCCTCGTCATCGAAGATTCCAACCCCGCCTTTGACTTTCATCCCTCTGTGAAGGCGTTTCAGCAGCCCATTTATAGCTAAAGGTCGATCCACCGAGCTGGAAAGGCTGAGAGTCGAGTATTGTTTGAATACCATCTGGTAGCCAGAGTTCCTGTCTGCACGAGTGGCTTTCATGAGGACATCGGGAAAGTCTGGATCACCTATATAAGAAGCCCTTTTACTGTTTTGGAGAGTCAGCCATTGCATGCTCGTCCAAAGCAGGTTGCAATACTTACTTCTTCAGTCTCGTTGAAGTCTCACATCGTACCCCTGCACCACATTCAAAGTAGGTCTGAAATTCCGTAAAGAATATCGTACGTCGAGCCAGGGCATGTTGCGCGTAGGCCCATCCATGGTGGTTCAGCGCACCGTCGAGCACATGCAGTTTAAAGTTGTCGATGGCCTGGCAGATGAAGGTAGGGCGAGTGCCTTTCTCATTGCTGCTGAGTTCCACATAGTTCCTTTTGTCGCGAGGCCGTGGGTCTTTGGTCTTGAGGAATCCGGAGTTGTGACTACTGGCGCTACTGGCTACAATGACGCAGTAAGCTCCACTAAACGCATCCTCCATGCGTTCGGCTTCTTCTGTGAAGTCACCCTCAGGACCTGGTATGATGCAAAGAGAATCGATCCAAAGATAACGACAACGCAATGCACGGGTGACTGTGACAGCGTCCATGAATGTCTGCGGGAGATCCACCGTTCTGATACCGTCGAGATGTTGCTGAAGATTTGTGGGAACGGTGGAAGAATGCCCCTCAGCCTCACCCCACACGTGTGACAGGGCAACCCACTGCCCGGAATCCTGCAGCCACTCCCTTCGCAAACGTCCATAAGTCTCTACCAATCGAACACTCTCGTCCCCATCATGGCCCACTTCTATAAGCCTAGAAGGTAAGCGCTGTACGGATATGTTGCCAAATTGGCTATAAGGTCCCCAGAAGCAATCATGATTCGCGTCACAATCTCTGAGCCAATATCGAATGACTGCCAGGTGTGTTTCTTTCCCAGCTTTTGGAAGCTCTACGAAGCCCACCTGACCATGACTTGCGGCGGGTGATTTCGGGTCTGGTAGTAGTTCGACAATCGAAAAGATGGGTTGCCGATTACCAACGACATGTATGTTAGATCCAACGCGCTCTAATCCGAAATCTGATGCTTTTGGGTCTGGAAAGGCCTGCCAGAGCAATTCGCACAAGGCGCACAGATTGTTGTTCGCGTTCTGCACCATATTCGCGGTGGAAATAGTGATGGCAAAGCCTGGTGTCCAGAGTTCGTTCTGGATTCTTGTACATTGCCCGCATAGTAGAGTTGTGGTTTTGGTTTCGTGGAGCGGACGAGTTTCGATCCCTAGCGATGTGAACAGACGTAGAGCAAAGTCGTTATCAGACTGGAATTCCCAATTGTTCTCGTCAAGTTCCGGAGGAGAATAATCTTCCTGTTCTGCAGGTCAGACATCAACCAACTCAAGTAGTTAAAAGTGCAATTGATGCTCACCGGTTCCTGAAATGAGATACCTTGGTTTACCGTAGATCTCCCAGGTGGAAACGACGAAAGGTCAACGACATCTTCCAAGACCTCCGAACCTTCTGTAATATCTGAAGGAAGGACTACAGTCCGAATTGAGGCTATAGTTTGATGTGACGCGATGAAATAGGCTACACTGGGTGCCTGATTTGTTGTACCGGTGATAAGATGGCCGTAGGTTATCTTCTCATCCTTGTCCATCACCACGGAGCCGCTTGCGCCGTATGACAGCATGCCATCTAGACGGATCGGATATACCTCTTGAAATGTCACACTATTCGGAAGTCGAATATACGAGGAGGTTCCGGAAAGTTCACCTTCCAGTTTTCCATTGGACCCGGTTCGGGTGACCAGCGGAGATGCATCCAAAAGAGGCGCTACATGATCAAAAGCCAACACATGCGATGTTATCTCCGCTGATTTGACCTGATCCGATAAGCCTTCGGTGGTCGTAAACGCATCGATTGATACGAGAGCCCAGTCTTGATCGACAGAGTAATTGCAAAGACGCCCGACCACGGCTAGCTTCGAAGGATCCATGACCAGCTCAGCAGAGTGCTGTGGACTTGTTGATGCGTCTCGACTTTCAAAGATTGTTGGCTCGGAGACGGGCTCAACACTGCTCGTCATTGGTCGACATTCAGCGCCTCCCACTAAGTACTGGGACTCTGCGTCAACAGATGTGGGATAGGCAGGAGGAGCGATACTGGATGCAGACGCATGATCTCCAACATCCAATTCGTCACCATCCTCGAAGCCTGATATTGCAACCGATGTGTCTGAGTCGCTTACATCGAGGGGATCGATGTCGAAATCGTCGTCAATGTCTTGCTCGTCACCATCGTTGATATCCCTTGTCTCAGAAGATGGTAAATCTTCAGAATCGCAGAAAACATGGTACACTGTTTGTAGCACTAGATTATCCTTCAAGCGAATGACGTTCGCTGTTGCGGCCCGGTAGCCAGATGCATGTCGGACATAAATCAATTGGCCTATCTTCGTAAGAGGGACGGTCGCATCGTAATAAACAACGGTTGTAAGAGAAGGGCCAGTCCCAGAAGCACTGCCGGATCGCATGTTCGTCTCCACATCACCCGTCAAGGGTTGGTTTATTGATGCAGCTGGGATTCTGTGCCCGTTTCCAGGGGCTCTCAATTTGCCAACAAGGTCGACAAGGTCAGGATCTCTGGCGGAATGAGCAGTCCTAAATTCGGGATATTTCGGAAGTATGCTGCTCTTCTTGAGTTCCTCACGAGCGTCTCTGCCAGTTCCCGGGGGATCAGATATGAAGAGGATTATTGGCGTAGCACTCTGGGCATTGGTTCCTATCATGTACCCTGAAACTCTGAAACTCTTGGCGTCCCGTGCCTCGAAGAATATATCTAGGTGTTTTGTTACGTCGGGCCGCACGTCGTCGTCGAAAACCGTTCGGCATGCCCCCGCAAGACGCCAGCAGAGATGGAAACGATCGAGGTTACCGAGAAAAGGCCCAAAACATGAGTCGGGGTGCGAAAAACGGGTATGAACATGAAGTTTTTTCTTCAAACTCGTCACCAGGGACGTGGCAGTGTCGAAGATCGAGCGATCTTCTTGCACACGCTCAAGTCCGGAGCTCATAGTAGTGGAGGTGCTCTGATGGCGGCCCTATCGAGGATCATGAGGGGTTTGAGTCGCGATAGCGACACTATGTAATGGGGAGTGATAAGCGGCGGGCGCAAGAGCTCCGAACAGGTAGCAGTGAGTGCGGATTGGCTTCTGCCTGAGATATCACTTTAAGCGAATGCTAAGACGTCAGTGGTGGGGTTGTAGAACGAGGCGCATGATACGACACGCCGCTGGCATGGCGCACAGCTCTAAGCTGGCTGTGCATTCGGACCCGCCGATCCTGCTGAGCTGGGTCTCTTGCAAGCATGCTTCTCGACTTACATATCCTTCCAGGTGCAGATCATTTGGCGGGCACCGCTTGGGAACCTACACCCTCGAGTAAGCGTTCCGTCTTTTCTGAGGTATCGTTCCGCTCGAACTTCCCCTTTTCCTTCAAGTCGACGCACCCCCCAGGCCAATATGAGTCCTTTGCACGAACACATTGTCAGCCATTATCCGATCCCGGACATCGTAGGCCTAGCCATCCTTGACGCTCGCTGGCCCAAAACGGATGCGGACCAGCCGCAAGAATATGATCCGCAACCATTTCTAGCATACTATGAAAGCCAATGTCGACATGCGGTACAGTATGTCTCCACGACAACTCACCAGGATTTGATCACTCTGTGTGATCAATTGAAGAACGACGTGACCCGAGAAGACATCATCTCATGGCAGAAGACGAATTTGAATCCCGGATCTGCACTCACAGATGAGTGCTTAGGCTCGAGACTTCATCTTGCCTCACGGATCTATTTCATGGTCAATATCGGCCAGACAGCAGACATCATCACGCCTGGAATGTCTCGCCCCGAGTGGTCGTCTGGTAGACCAACTGCCCTTCTACGAAGTAAATTCCCTGTTCAGACAGCCCTTAGTTGTTCGGGCATCAAGCTCCACAAAACATTCACTGCGCGCAACATCAACAAAATCGCCGGGATACGCATTAGATGGACAGACAACCTCGCGGATCATCTGCGTCTACTGGACGCTGACGACATTTCCGTTGCGATATTTCATCATGTTTCATTCCTTAAACGGCAATCTGGTACCCTCTTCCCGGATGGACTGATCAAAGAGACGCTGCGAACTTTAGCCTTGCTATTGCCTCAGCAAGATGCCGACCTAAGACGATGGCTCAAGGCTTGCTGTCAAGAGGATGAACTTGATCTGCAAATCCTGAAATGCGGGCAGTTATCCCTGAGTGAGCGCCAAATCGAGGGGTTCAGTTATTGGCATGATAGGCTTGTCATACTGAAACAGGCTTTCGACGAATCGCGTCCAGCCGACATGCGACAGTGGTGGCATGACCGCAGGAATGGCGTACAATGGTATACCTTCTGGATTGCGGTGGTGGTTCTTGCCTTGACTATTTTTTTTGGGTTGGTGCAGAGTGTGGAAGGGGCGCTGCAAGTTTACAAAGCCTATCATCCAACCGTCTGAGGGAGAGAGGTCTCGGGACGGCCGAGTCGGGGGGCGAAGATGTGATGCAGCGGGCATCAAGCTGCAGCCCCCGCAGAGACCTTGCGCAGCGACAAGGTAGCGTAGAGCACGTAGTATGTCTTGCGGGTGTATGGTCGAATAGGATTCACTGGGTTCCGTACGAATGCATTGGCGCAACCATTCGCAACGTCCTTCAGCATGGCCCATGGTGCTTCACCAGCACGAAGTGTCAGCTGAATGCGCGCAGCAACCACCAAACAGACATTGAATCGGTGAGTTCAAGGCATGGCTGACCATGCATCAGGCTGAGGGTATTGGAAGCGCATGCTGGATGTGGTGGCAATGGAGGAGCGCGAAACACGTGCAACTCGGACGCTGATTCGCCGATGCCGCGTGCGTAACTAACTGTTCGTTTTCAACACCTGCAATACATCCTAATATCAACATCAACTCGTCATTTGAGGAAAATATTACGTGCAATACTAAGCAAGATATCAAATACGTACTGTGATTCTGTCTTTCATGCGTACGTATCATCAAAACCTTGCTGGGTAACAATCCCAGTGTGAACATATGACTCTAATTCTCTAAATGGTATCTTGTTGTAAAACATTTGCAACACGCCAAATTAGCTATGACCACGTGCTTGCACAAAAGTGCTGCCATAAGCACATGTCCTCACGAAAATCGTACATAATTTCCATCAACTCGCGCGCACAGTAACCCGTCAAATATTGTAGGCAATACTAAGATCCGAACAACACTCTGGCTCAGTCCATACCCACATACTTGAACCACAAGGGCCTACAATCCTCCCTGTTCAACCACTGCTCTCCATCCGTAAACCTGCCCGCAACACACCCCGAGCACTTCGGGCTAGTTGGGCAATTGAAGAAAGGGATATGCTGATAGCCAATATCCCTGAACCAATGAATTTTACTCTTGTCCTCAAACAGTCCTAGCGCCACACTATGCACCGGCGCGTCACCCCATCTCTCGTAGAAGAATCCCCCGGCCCGGTCCAAGTGGTCAAAGTAATCGCGATACCGCTTACTCCGCCAGAAGCTCAGATCGCCGATTTCGAAATTCGACCAGAAGTGGCATGTTGAGTAGCCATGTGCTTTTTTATTGTTTTCAGGCCGGCGCTTGTCGTCTTCGAGCCATTCGCGTGCGTTGTTGGGGTGGACAGTGTCGGGGTTGTCTTCGATGAATTTCTTAGTCTCCGGCCAGAGGGTGGCGACGCTGTCGGGGCTGTCGTAGATGTTGATGTTGAAGCCGTAGGTTTTGTTGTGGTCTTGCATCCAGGCAAAGACGTCGTAGTCGATGTCGCAGAAGAAGTGGACTTTGGGCTCCACGCGCCAGTAGTATTGCACGTCTTTGAGGGCCGGGTGCTCACTGAACATGCCGCTGTTCCACCGGCACATTTGGTGGTAGGATTTCATGCCCATGTATTGTACGTCTTTTGCTTTGAGGAGCGCCACCGATTCTTCGTACAGATCCATGTTGATCCACGAGGGTATGTCCCAGTGCTCTGGGGGCACGATTTCGTAGCGGACTTCTGCGTTTGTGGCGGCGCGGGTCTTCTCTTTGAATTCTTTGGTGAAGGGCTTGTCGTTGAAGAAGGTCCACGGGTAGTTGAACTTGTGGTTCCATGTTCGCTCGAGGTCGTGCATGCTCTGCAGCATGTCCTTGAGCTCCTCATTGCGGACGAGGGAGAGTATAGTCGCGTTGATGCGGGCGCTCTTGGGGTTATTCGGTGCGTAGTTGTCGCCATCGACTCGGCGTAGGGGCTCGGGGGGTTCACCGGATGCTAGACGTTGTCGTCAGTCTTGTTGCCCCCTACTAACCTCACACGTCTCTGTTCAATCCAAGACATGAGCTTGTACGTACGATCTAACTGCGGATCATGGTCCCAGTCTCCCCATTTCTTGCCCCCGCCAGCACTCGGTTTCTTGCTCGGAATCTGCAGTGCACCATCGGAACTGGGGCTCTTGAGTATCTGCACAAACAAATACACGAATATGCAAAGCGTGGCGCCCGCCAAGTAGCGCATGCCCCTGGGTAGCGCCATCATGCAGTAAAGAATGTGGCGACAGTGGGCGGCGGGTGAGATTATGGGGAACTATGTTCAGTTCCCGAATGGGGCCGCACAAACTCACGCGTGCCGCTGCTTGCAATCTGGAGTTTCATCAGCAGTGACGCGTGGGCCTGCGCTAGTCGTGTTTGAGCCAAGCGGTGCCGCAAAAGTGGGGCTGACAGGGTCCTGAGAGGCCTCAACTCCAACGCGTATCACAGCCATAACCACCTTGTTGCCGGCCATCACGACTGGGACTCTGGGACGAGCGGGGAGAGAAGACGCACTGAGATGGCGCACAATGCCAAGATTGGCGGCCTCACAGATGAGCTGATACAGTCGATATTGAAGTTCGACCCCGCGACCAACAGGCAAGCCTACAGACACGCCAAAGATATCGCGTCACGTGGCCTACGAGGGTATCAATATGCACGAACAAACCAGTTCGATGTCACAGCGCGCTTGGCAGGACTGGACGAGAAATTCCGGATCAGGAGCCGCGACGATCTAGCCGATGCTCTTCAGACGCGACTTCAGAAGCTGGAGGGGTTGACGAGCAAGTTCAAGCCAGACTACCTATCATTACTGCTCTTGCTGGCTGATCGACCGCTTGAAAACACCCACGTGGAGGCTTTGGACTTACTACGACCACCAAGTCCCCCTCCTGTCCTCACTTGGTCCGAGATTCTACAGGAAGACCCCTACAGTGACGAAGAACTTTGGAAAGACATCGACTATGCTGGGGACTCGTCTGCAGATGAAAAGACACCCAAGAAGCGCGAGAAGCCTCGACCGACTCCAGCAACAAGTGTCGATGAGGATGACACGTACGATCCAGAAGCATGTGTAATCACAAATGACGATGAGACAGTCGAGGAGTTGGAGAAACTCCAGTTCTGGAATACCACAACGGACGAGGACGGTGTGAAGAACCAAATCACCGAACTCCAAATCATAAGAGAGACACTTTTCATGCTTGCAGGTTTGCGGACGAGCCTCTATCAGACTGATGCCCATCAATACAATATTCGCATCAACCCAACTTACGTTCTCAGCCATGCCATGCCTGCCACAACGGAGCATCTTCTGTCTCAATTCACGGAGATCGGTAAAGAAGTCTTTCGCATGCGGCAATGGGCGGAGAAGCCATCGGTCACGCCACTAAATCAGACATTCGAGGCAGCTGTTCGCACGAGGATTCTGGATTACGACAAGTCACTGTCCCAGCTCCAACAACGCTATTTGTTACCCGAAAATCCCATCTCAGTTAGCTTACTAGAAGTTTACCACGAAGTCCGATCGATGTCAATACCCGTCCTCCGCCTTGCGCAGATTGTATCAGATGTTGAACCACAGCTCCTGGTCAATCCTTTCAGCCATTTGGAAGCTTTGTTCAACCAGACCACTTTGGCGCAAATGATGCTAGAAAAGAACGTCTTTGACTATATGTCTGAGATGTTCTTGGAGTGTCTTCAGACCTACCTCAAACCAATTCGACGATGGATGGAAGATGGCGAACTTGGTAATGACGACGAGACGTTCTTCGTCTTCGCAAATGACAGCAATGGCGACGCTTCATCCCTCTGGCATGACCGATACGTCCTCCGTCATGATGGACAGGACAAACTTCGATCCCCGACATTCCTCCAGCCAGCGGTGAGGAAGATCTTCAACACAGGCAAGAGCGTCGTTTTTCTCCAGAAGCTTGGTATACAAGAGACACGTGCGCAAGAATTTGACCATGAACCACTCTTGGATCACCTGACTGTTTGTGGCCACGGAAACGAGGTACCACTCTCGCCATTCCCGGAGCTCTTCCAAGCTGCCTTCGAGAAATGGATCCGCAGCAAATATTCTGTCGCGTCAAATATTCTTCGACAACATATCTTTGAGACTGGCGGTCTCATGCGCACGCTTGTCAACTTCGAGTTTTTGTACTTCGGTAGGGACGGATCGGTCTTCGAAGACTTTGCGAACGCCGTATTTGAGCGCATGGACGCTGGAAGACGTGGATGGAATGATCGTTATGTCTTGACTGAGCTAGCGCGAGGAACGTTCAGTACCATCATGCCTACGGCGGATGTTGAGAGGGTGGTTGTAAGATCGTCAAAGGTGAAGGCTCAGAGTGGCTCCGTCAAAGCCCTTGCAGCGATCTCCATTGACTTTGCGGTATGTAGTTTCCTTCCTGCTTTAGGAAATCGCTGACACGAACATCTAGCTTCCATGGTCCATCCAAAACATCATCCAACGCTCTTCCATCCCTATCTACCAACAGTTGTTCACCTTCCTTCTGCAAGTCTATCGCGTTCAATACTTACTCCGCCACTCCCGTCCGACCCGTCAGCAGACGCTGAACTCTACGAGGTCTATACTTGCCGGTAAAGTCCAACACCGCTTGATCTGGTTCACAGATATTCTACGCTCGTACATTGCAGAGACCGTCATCTTCTTCACAACGCGCGACATGGATACCGCCATGGAGAAAGCAGAAGATATCGACGAGATGTCGCAGATCCATGTCATCTTCGTCGCAAAACTGCAAGAACGAGCGCTGCTTTCCAAAGCTGTCAAACCTATACACAAGGCGATCATGGACGTCCTGGAATTAGGCGTGTTGTTCGCAGCGGCTGTGGACGACAACAACGCAACAAAGGATTCTGCCTCCAAAGCGAAAGGCAAACCTAGGAAGCTGGAACGACGCAAAAGCGCAATCCCCATTCGACTCCTGGAAGACGAATCTGACTCGGATGCTGCGGAAGAGGGAAACGGGCCAGATACACCGAAAGTAGAGAAAGTAACGGGGAAACTCAGTCCGCCGGAGATGCTCAAGAAAATTGACGAGGATTTTGGGAGGCTATTACCTTTTGTCACAGCGGGATTGAGGAGCGTGGGAAGAGTTGGTGCGGAACCGATGTGGGAACAACTTGCTGAACGGCTGGAATGGGAGGGCAAGAAAGATGGGTTCTGAAGGCTTGAGCATACCCCATCATCTCGGAATACTTGATGAATTTAACCAACATTACACATCGCTACCTGATCTTTGGTTTGAGCGCCCCCGAATTGCTATCGATGCTCGTGTAACGACCGCAAGAAGTGGACATCTCAATATGGTAGCAATGCTTTCTCACATGGCTGTAAAGGTACAACATTGCACCCACATAGCTGCGTTACTCTAGAGCAGTAGACATCTATCCCTACCTCGACTTGCTAAACGCACCCCACCCTAAAATTCTGCTTGCGCGCACGTATGTTCCCGGAAAAAAGGCTTATGACGTAAGATGATGCCAGCGGCACACGTTGGATTTTGACGGAATCGGGTGTGTCACTCTTGTGCACTTTGTGTATGAGAAATTCCATGAAAGATGTTGGCGGTGGTATGAGCGGGAATGAGGTATGTATGGTAGCTTACACGAGAAATGTGGCAGCAGCACGTACAGAATTGAAGAATTCGACAGTTTCATGTGCGCAGTAGGTAGCGCTTATCATTTTGAATGTGGTTCTGCTTCGACCAAATGGGTCAATGGCTACAAATGTATTCCAATCTAGCTACTACTTAAGGAAAGACTCTGATGCTGAAACTTGAAAGAACGGATAATTAGGTACATATTATCGCGTTTTAGTGCTTTGTAATAGGCGACTTAAGCGACTTAACAAGGGGGCTTACTACCATAGTCCCTCGAACTAATTAGAATTCAGGGGCGCTGGGGAAGATTGTCTCCACCAAGCCAAATCCAGGCACCGGCAACTCATGGCCATCAATAGTTGCGACCACATCAGCATATGCTTCAAACAGCGTAGTAATCGCAGCAGGATTCTCCAGAGTTGCCATCTCACCGGTATTCTTGTACGGAAGGGTAAGGTTCGCAGACAGCTTCAGAGTCGGAATGTTGAGCTGGAATGATGCATAGTAGGTCAGGTTCGTATCCGCAGACACCCACGGGTCTGACTCGTGAACGTCCGGTTCCAGAACGTGTACTTCCTGGTGTCCGTCTGGGAACAATACAGTGGCGAAGGATGACCGTTTGGGG
Organism: Plenodomus lindquistii; assembly: GCA_025504975.1. Classification (NCBI taxonomy): domain Eukaryota; kingdom Fungi; phylum Ascomycota; class Dothideomycetes; order Pleosporales; family Leptosphaeriaceae; genus Plenodomus; species Plenodomus lindquistii. Next base: position 706,165 of record JANUWI010000013.1, read on the forward strand.
TTGCTGTCCACTGCACCAGTTCTCCAGGCGGCGAAAGACATTCCATTGGGCAAGAAGATGGTGTAGAAGAACCAACCGTTGGAGGCATAGCCCTCACCCCACTGCCTATCCATCCAGCCCACGGACTCTTCTGGAATGACTTCGGTTTTGGTGCCGTTCGCGAGTGTGATGGTGCCCGTAACCCAAAGTTGAGGATATGCGATCTGGGTTGTGGTACCAGTGCCCCAATAATGGATGCCTGAGCCTCCGTGGTATAGGTTGGGGCCGCGTGGCTCGAATGTAAGATTGTACATAGCTCGAGGGTCGGTACTATCTACATGTTGAAGCGAAACCAGATCGGGTGAGCTCGACCATTGCCTCAGTGTACCACTGTCGGCATCGTAGGTCCGGTTTGTGAAATTGGCTTGGACCAGATTGTTTCGACCGTAGTATTCTCCAGTGTCGACGTCCAAAAGAGATATGTAAGAGTTCATGCTCCCGGGAGTTGCAGAGCCTGAAAGGCAGGAACAAGTGAAGTAATTATGGCCATTGGTTGCTTTGATATAGGCAGTGTACCAGAAGCTTTGCGCCGGTGCGCCGACTCCAGTTGTCATGGACGTCGTCAAGTTGATGGTCGGACCATACGTCTTCGTGTGTCAGCTCAACTGATTGAGTTGTCGATGTGTGTTACTCACTGCATAAGGCTCGTCCAGAACCGAAACGTTGGACTGTGAACGAAACCAGGCTAGAGCAAAGCCTGGGGCACATGAAAGAGCCAAGGCAAGTGTTGATCGAACCATCTTGTTCTAGCACGAGACCAGGGTCTATGTGAGGGCTGATAACTGTGATTTTGAAGGGAGTCTTGCAATCCAAGGTATGATTCAGATCAAAAAATGTTGAATCTGTAGCAATGGAGTCTCTCACCAACCCTCTTATACCCTATGGAGGACGGCTCATTTCGGTGTGCTCAGACTTGAACGCACTACTTGTCACACGTTCAGAAGTGATGTAATGTTGTGAGGGACTCGTACTACCACTAGACTGTCGGGGTAGAAAAAAATGCTTCAACTTTATGCACATCCGGTGTTTCCGCTAAATGTTTAGTATGTACGAACAGATGGACCTAGGATATAGGCGAAGGATATCGGATGCATGTAGCTCCCGGGAATGATGGACGGGGATTGTAAGCTCGCGGTGTAAGGATATACAGAAGTTAGTGTGTATACCAGGATGCACATGGTCGCTGGATGGCCGTTAATTGAGTGCGGCCGTGGCTGGACTGAATGTGCGTAGATCCCGACAACGGGATTAGGACAATCCAAGATCTGAGGAGATTGCGATACGAATTGCTTTAGGCATGGATAGTCAAGATGCCTCGGCGTATAATCTATTTAGCTCGACTGAGGCTTGCTGTGCAGTAATGACCGGGCGCGGCAGTGGAAGGTCGTGGTAGGTGGTGATAGAGAAGGAGTCGCCAAGGCTACTAGAGGTGTGGGGAACTAAGAGACTCCGACTCCGCAGGCTAGTACGGGTAAAGGACCCTGCAACTTTATATGTACTTGTAGATCAGCGGAGTGGGAGCTAGATCTTACTCCGCTGTGGTACTTGATCCCTACCATAGATACTTCATGGCTCCTTTTGATTGACTATTGTTGATTGTTTGGAGCGTATGAGACCAACGACAAGTGTGCGTCTGCACAAAGTCGCTGATAATCGTGCTGAAAAATCCACAAATCTTGTGGGCGACGGCAAGGCAATATTGTCAGAGATTTGAGGCTTAGCTGGTGCTAGTGCTGTACTGCAGGGTACAGACGCATTGGACAAATTGCTTCCAGGTACAGTAGGTAGTTTTGCAGGTTCATAGTAGATTCGGAACGCTGTTAATCCGCCTAGGATGACGTTACCCTTGATGAGAGCCACAGGAGCGGGAGGAGACTGGCTGAAGTCGTTGCTGAGGTACACCAAGTCCTCTAATGGACACATAATGCAGGACACGGATCCTGGATAATTGCAAATCGGTAAAGGTGCGCCTCGTAGTAGCACGTCTCCTAACAATATCATTGACATGAGTTCCTCCTTTACTAGCGACTCAACATAAAATATGAGTAGCCATGTGAGCGCGTCAAATCGTGTACCTGGCGCTGAGGTATATGTTGGATCACACTTTGATTGAGTTGAGTATGGTCCGGATTTCGTCCACAGCCTGCGCCGCGATCGTCTTACTTTCCTCGTCTAGTAGACCCTCCTCTTTCAGCGCATTCAACCTGTCGGCCCACAACTGCCAACGACCCCGCGTCAGACCAACCCCACTTGGCCAGAAATCAGTCTTCTCATATAAGGCTGCCGCCCAGTGCTGACGCAGATACTCTGGATCCACCTCAGCCAGGTAATGACCTCCATCGCGAAGCCATGTGGCTGCAACTCTTATATCAAGCGCTCTTCTCTGCTTTGGTGTGATTCGATGTGGCTTCGAAGCGCTATCCTGAGAGCCGCTGGATTCGAGGACGTTCTTGCACGAGTAGAACACGTTGATCGGATGAATCTGTGAATTCATCCCAGCCGTCTTCAACGCTGCGGTTGAGAAGTTGATGAAGCGGAGATAGTATTCAGTAGCACTGTTGCTCAGCGTGCTTGTAACGACAGTTTCTTCACCCTGCTTTGATACGCGTACACCATCCCAATCACGCCATTCTTCGAGGCCGCCATTTGTATCGACCCACTGTGCGCCAAACCCTGGAAGTTCCGACCAATGTAGCTTCCCGTCAGCTTTGGTATGGCTTGAAAGGCACAGCTCCTCACCTGAGTCTGGACGCACGTTCTTTCTTTGAATTGGGGATTGCGTACGTAAAGCGTCGAGTAGAGCTAAGAGACGGCCGTGATCAGAGTTCGATGTTACAACGGCCGTGAAGAAGGCCTCCCAAAGTTCCCAGAGCGTCGTGGACGGCCTTAAAGAGGTGGTGACGGCGGTCACTATTTGGGTAGCAGCCTCATCGATTGTCCGGGAGGTAGCAGACCAGGTGGAGATACTTTGCATCAAGTCTGTGAAAGGATTTGTTGGGTTGGAACCAGGAATGTCAAGGATGGTCGTCATCTCATATAATAAAAGAACAAGGTGTTCGAAATGTAGACTTGCTGGCTACTCGTGGTACTCTTATAGTATGAAGTGGTTCGACTGTTGAATGCAATGGAACATTTCGAGGAAGAAAGATCATCAAAGCCCACCCTTACCTACTATGTGGTATTTCAACAGCTGCTAACTGTTTGCGCAGACTATGTCACGCTCAAGCGCGGTTGCCTGCCTGATGCGGGGCTACCTACTGGTAGGGAGGCGGGGCTTCAACCCACCGCACCAACCAGTCACTTAACTTCAGATACTGAGACTTAGTTGAATCTGACATGAGAGGGGCGCTAGACCACCCTGGAAGAAGAATAAAAGCGCCCTTATAGAGCGGAATTAGTAAAACACAGTGAGCAGACACGCCGGGAACAGCTTACGATATTCCAACGTCCATCATGCCCGTAAATTGGCCATTCCTGATGAAGAGGCTGTCCAGATCTATGTTTTGACTTTCCCCGCATAGCCATCGATCAATACATGACCACGTTACTTTGCGCCAAACACCGTCCAAGGACATCTCAAATCAAAAAATACCATGTACATCAATACCATAGATGCGGGACACGTAACAATCTATAAAGGCCGAGTGGCTCAATGTTCGATCTTTAAGCGAGGCCCCAAAGAGCTCTAGCGCTCAAAGTGGCTGTTGTTGCCAGCCTGCCAGCCTGACTCCCGTCGCTGCTGCCTTTCATCTCTCTCCCAGTGATTGATGTCGCTCTTTGTCCTTCTAGAAACTTGCTGCTTGTTTGATAACTCAATATCAACCTATTACAGTCCCGATCTTTACAAGGGTCTTCCAGGACACGAGGTGGAAACGAGAAGAAATCTGAGCGTGGAAAGTGAAGGCCCGCTTCCACAGTACTGACGCTGTATCTCACACCCGCCAAGTACACACCTATAGGCACCGACAAGTTTGGCTCTTACAGGATATGACATGAGCCTTGCAGTTGTTGGAACCAACAACAGCGCAGTCGAAGTCATCGCGAATATGTACCAATATGAACCACTCGATCAAACAAGACAGCAAATTCGGCTCATGAAACTTTACCGAAATCCATTTGTAACCGTTGGACACTCGATACACCCACAGTCGTCGCTCACGAAACTGTCTTGCAGCATTAGGATCTTCGATCTTGATAATGCTCCGGCGTACACTGCCCTATCTTATACCTGGGGCCGCAGCGCACCTGTTCGGAGGATCCGCATCGACGGCAAGGACATGAGCATAAGGGTGAATCTTCACGACTTTCTGGAAGCTTTCTGCAACGATCCCGCAAATACGTGCTATCTTTGGATTGACCAACTCTGCATCGACCAGCAGTCAGACTCTGAGCGAAATCACCAAGTCCGCTTGATGTCGAGGATCTACAAACAATGTACACGAGTCATAGCATGGCTTGATCTGTTCTCTACCGCGGCAGCAGAAGCATTCTCTCAGAGCCATACTGTCGACGACGCTCGAGTTTTGCTGACTAACCCTTACTTCGCTCGTTTGTGGATCATACAGGAAATACATCTGTCACCGGAAGCGTGGCTGTTCTGTGGTCGCATCTGGATACCATGGAAGGAGATTGCAGACGTAGTGGCTCGTTCTGAGTACCACCGTGGTGGCCCGCTGTCGTCTAAAGATTGGTTGTTTATGCCACATGCACCGTTACCCATCGTAATGACCATCGAACGATACGGCGTTGCTCACTGTCAAGATCCTAAGGACAGAGTTTACGGACTACTCGGTCTTGTTAGAGAGGATCAACAGCCAGTCATTGATTACAGCAAAACACTGCCGGAGATCTTCGCAGATGTGATCAACGTCGATCTGGTGTACATGAATCAATCAGCCGTTACAGATGTGTGGAGAATCCATCCCACTACCTATTCTGATATTTCTATCCAGCTGGGTTTCACCAGAAGTCAAAGCGGTGTAATATTACGGCTCATGGAATGCATTAAGCAGTTGTGGGGGCAACCTGATCTACCGAAAAAACCATCCGACATACCGCGAGTTGGCTTTGAGAAAGCTTACCTTTCACAATCTTGCCCCGATCGTGTATGGCTGGAAATAAGAGGCGAGAGAGAGTACTTCAAATGGGCTAGTGAAGGATCGAGCCTGGGTACAGGTAGTGATGGTAATTATGCAAGATTTGAACGTTCTACTTCGCCCACCTGCAGTAGAACTACCTAAGCGAACATGATTGGCTACTTTCAAGATGACGTATCCGAACTCTAATCGCAAAAGCACGTTACCACACATCGCACGGTATGAACATTCACGATCTGTTGATGCGGACGCCGGAACGTAAATAAACCGAACGCAATCTCTCGGTCACAATTCTTCCGGCCAACCCATACACCCGGAACCCATGTCACTGGTCAACAACCCCAGAATACTATATGATGGAGCCAAGCTTCCCCAGATGTCAACTTCCTACCCCAGGAATTCTCCTGAAATTCCTCCAGACAATCCCAACATGAAGTTCACCACAACCTCATGCCTCGCCGGCCTCGCCGCAACCACCCTCGCAACACCCACTCCAACCGCGCAAACCCAAAAACCAAAATTCAACTGGAAGTCCATAAAATCTCTCATCGCCTTCGGAGATAGCTACACCTACGTCCAAGGCACCCTCGGCCGCGCAAACTACACCTACATCGGCGACGCCTTCAACCTCACCTTCACGCCCCAAAAACTCTTCTCCAACCGCATTGTCCAAAACCAAACCGGCACCGCCGAAGGCGGCCCCAATTGGGTTGAATACCTAACAGGCTGCGGCGTGTCACCGGGCCTACACAATCCGCAGACATGCAAAGTGCAATTATGGGATTTTGCCTACGCAGGCGCAAACACAGTATCTGCTGCGAATTTCACGCCCGCGCATTGGAACCACACTGTTTCCTTCCAGCAACAGATCCAGCAATTCAGCAATTATGGCAATCCAGCGCTGGAGAGCATAGGGTTGAAGAAGAAAGATGCGCTGGTCGCGGTGTGGATTGGCATCAACGATATTAATGATCTTGCGAAACTGAGGGGCAAGAACGCGACGTTTGCGTCGCTTTATGAGAAGGTGCAGGAGTATGTGTTTGAGAGCGTGGAGAAGGTTTATGAACTGGGGTATAAGAAGTTCCTCTTCTTGAATTTGCCGCCGCTGGATCGAGGGCCGCCTACGCCGTCTGTTAATGCTTCGCTGGTTGCGGAGTTTAATGGTATACATGCGCAGCATGCGGATGCGTTTCAGGCGAAGCATAAGGATGCGACGGTGTTGCAGTATGATGTCAACACTGTGTTGAACGAGGTGTTGGATAACTACGAGGACTATGGGTTTAAGAACATCACGAACTTCTGCCCGGGATACAATCAACCGGATATTCAGACCAATCCGGCGAAGTATGGATGTGGAGAGGGTCTGGACACGTACTTCTGGTACAATTCGGGGCATACAACGAGTCGCACGCATCAGGTGTTCACAGAGAAGCTGGTGAAGTGGTTGGGGAAGCAGAAGTAAGGGTGAGAGTTGTTGTAGATGTTGTTCTTGTATATATTTACATTCTAAGATATGATGTTGATATTGATACATTGTTGGGACAAGAGGGCTCAGAACCAGTCACCCCAGTCTGAGTCTCCGCCTCCGCCGCCGTCACCACCGCCTTGTTGACCCCATGGATCTTGCTCTTGATGGCTGTTCTGTGCCCAAGGATCGCCTGTCTGGCCCCAGACATCTTCACCTTCCTGGCCTGGCGGACCCTGTGGTTGATCTGCAGGATTCGCTTGGTACGGGTCTGCAGCTTGAGGCGATGCATCGTCGCTTGATCCCCTACCTCTTTGCATAGCCTCGTATCCAGCCATAGTCGCCGCACCAGTCGCAACGCCTTCTGCGGAACCTAGACCGCGTGCAGCGGCGCCAGCACCAGCAATGCCAGTCTCACCTGCTGCACCTATGGCTCCAGCACCAGCAGCGCCTGCTTCTCCTGCTGCGGCTCCACCTGCCGCAGCGCCGCCAGCAGCTTCGCCGCCACCCATCCACATTGGCATCCACATTGGCATGATGCCACCTGATCCACTGTGCCGACTGAAATAGTCGAAATCGATGCTCACAGCTGTAGCAAGCATGACAGCACGCTGATCCAGTGTCATACCAGGGTACCCTTCAAGCGACGACTTTGCTTGCTCTCCAGTGTGCGAGACAAGGTGTGACGGCTCCTTCGCCAATCCGGCAGAGTCCATGCGTAATGCGTACACACCAGTGTCTGTGAAAATCTCGCGGGCAAACCCTCCAAAGTTACGGTTCACGGATCCAACTAATCGCCCGTCTTCAGACATGAGACTAAAGTCCCAGCTCAAGAATGGTTCGTCGACACGAGCGAATTGCACCATGCCGACTTCCCTCGTATCGCCTTCCGCCACCGCCACCGCTTTCGAGCTCGAGAGTGGCAAGTCACCGGATGATAGCTGTGGTGTTCCTGGGGCCGCGGCAGAGTCGTCCAGATTCCTTGCCAGGAACAAGTTGTACTTCCGCCTCAGAAGTCCCCACTCTTGTTCTGCGCTCCCAATGATCCTCATATCGCCCATTTCTAAACTCGACACATTCGCACTCGTCTGATTGACAATGCTTCCCGGACTTGTGCCCTGCAGACTCGTCGAATGTGTGTACTTGTCCCCATCCTTGGCCACGGCATCATAGACGCGAATGCGCGAATTAATCCAAGCAAATGGCCGATGAAATCTCAGTATCTCCCTCTCATCCCGATCAAATACATGTGTCGTGAAACTTCGATGTGTCTTGAACATCTGCCGCGCCATTGCACTACCCAGTCCATGATCGCGCTCAGCAAGGTAGCCAATGTGGTTCCCGTGCGGATCCATGATGACGTAGCGATTTGCTTGCTCGAAACCCATCAGCACGTTCATCATCTCCAATTGTCGCTGTACAACGAGCGTCGAGTTGTCGAGGAGGCGCATGGCCGGATGTGTTTCTTTGAGGACGCCATGGGGGTCTTCGGGGATGTGTACGGGGGTTATGAGGGGGTTTTGGGCATCTGGGGTGGTGGAGAGGGCGTTGGAAACGGCTTCGACTTTTGAGGGTTCGGGGGTGATATTTTGAGGTGGTTCATTGGGATCATTCTGTGATGGTCTCGAAGAGTATGCTGGAACTCTTCGCCTTGGGGGAGTGTGCTTTGGAATGCGCCCTCGTGGGCTGGGAGGTGAAGGTGTTCCGCGGGTTGCGAACGTTCGTGTACATTGTCGTGGTAGTCGAAGAGACCACCGTAGTGCTGGCAGCATGTTCGAATAAAGTAACTCGTTCTTCTGTGTGCTGATGTCAATGCGGGATTGGGTCAAGATGTTTGGTCAAATGCTGGTGCCTAAGTCGCCGCTATGTCTGGAAGAATCTACGTCTTGATGCAGCTCGCGCGTAGGGACCTCGTCGCGATTACGTCATCACCAGGTTGTGCAACATCGAATACGCAAGCTAGGGTAGCAGGTTCACTGCAAGTCGCCAGCTGTAGATTTCGCAGCAACGTACTGCATGAGATGCGAGTTCGTGGACAAATGCTGGTAGAGAAGAGAGGCGAACGGAGGTGCCGGCGAGGGGCCAATCAGACGCCGATTCGGCCCGCAAGTTTCTCCGCTGGTTTGCTAACTTCGCGCAACTTTTACCTCGAGCTCCGCACACTCACCATGTAGTTCTCACTGCAGCCACGCGTAGAGCGACCACACAACAACGCGACAAGCCGGGTATGTACAGCAACTCTCTTTTCCACCCCTCTCATGATGACATCTTATCACTGATAAGATCGTCGGTGCAAGCATTCACTTGATTGCACTATGACGCTCTATGCTGTTTCCGTTACAAATAGACTACAACGGTATCTGATCTACACAAAACTTCACCTCGCATCTCTCAATGCTCCATGCGACGCACGCTGACGACGAAAAAGTTCTACTGCGAACCGAGCTTAACCTGAACAATGGCCGTAGCTGTCGAGCCTGCGCAGGCCTCAATTCAGGCTGAGCAGGCTAAGCCAGCAGGCAGCAATATTGCAGTCAAGAGTGAAGACAAGGCCGCAGATAGTGTACCGAGGAAGCCGCGTCAAAAGCGACCCAATTATCATGAAATTCATGCCAAACCACTCCCTCTTGATGTGTACCCGCTACCGGCCTTTCTTCCCCACAACCCCATATCAATCGTGAGAATCGCCGTTGCCCTTCTCTCCAGCTCCATCTGGCCACCAAAGTCGCATACAGTAGTCCATCGAGCATACTACTCGCCCGAGACGCAGTCCATCCATGTCACAGATCCAGCGTCAGTGCGTGCACTGTGGGAACAAGGATTTTGGGGCAAGGGCTCACTCAGCAGAAGTGAGCCGCAGTGGCTAGTCGCGGAGAAGCGGAAGCGAGGTGCGGAGGCCTCAAAGACTAGTGCTGAGGTCACCCAGTCGAGGCGCGAGGAACGAAGACAATTTAAGCTGGAACGCGCCAAGGCACAGCGCGAAGCGATTGAGCAGCAGCTACGAGACGAAGGAAAACTGGATGCGAATGGCACGCTAGAGGATCTTGTGCAGGATGGACAGGTCTCTGAGTCACCACGGGGCACTCTCTATACCACTGGAGCTGGAGATGTTTGCACTGTCGATGGGAACTCGATCGTCACCGCGGTTGATGCGAGTCTGGCAGACAGTGCACCATCATGGGGCGAAAATGCTGCCATTACACTCGAGGAAGATGACATTGAAGACATGGAACACCTGCAACTCACACCAGAGGAGGCCTTCTTCCTCTCGTATGTACTCGGCGCGCTGGACATTGTGCAGATCAGCAACACCGAGTCGAACTCACCGTCACAAACCTACCCAGCATGGCTCCTATTGCGCATCTATTCCGCGTACGCCGCCATTCCACATGAAGCAAAGGACCTCGAAGGCCTAGTAACGAACCTCCGCATTGCCTTCAACACTCAAAAGAGCGCTTCTTCCATCGATCCTGCTCTCACCTGCATACCCGAGATCGCCCCCGACAACCCATTCATGCTCAAATACGTCGTCTACCACCACTTCCGTTCTTTGGGCTGGGTTGTTCGCCCCGGCATCAAGTTTGCTGTTGATTACCTTCTCTACATTCGTGGGCCAGCATTCACCCACGCCGAATTCGCCATCATAATCATTCCCTCTTATTCGGATCCTTACTGGAAGAACGCGGTAGACGGCACGACGAGCATGAAAGACAAAGACTGGTGGTGGTTGCACCGCGTGAACAGGGTGCAAACGCAGGTCATGAAGACGCTGTTGCTGGTCTATGTCGAGGTGCCGGCTCCTTGGGACCAGAGACACGCAGGCGACGATTTCCAAGTGGATGTTGGAAGTGTGTTGCAGAAGTACACCGTCAGAGAGTTTGTGCTCAAGAGGTGGAGTCCGAGTCGGAACCGGGACTGAGCTTACTCTCTAGTCTACGATATATGAGTTGAACGAAATGATGATACCCAATTCTTGGCACGACATGAGTTGCTACGTTTGATCCACAGATGCCGTTGAGCATGTCTTTGCACACAGCGAGGATGGACTACTATAGCCCGGTACTCGTAAGAACTCCAATAAGTCGACTCCTAATAAGAGTCTAGTATTCCGCATAAACAAACCTCAACAAGACTCGTCACAGCAATAAATTTACTCAGCCTACCGTATGCCAGTGCTAACCCGTCAAACCTTGCACGCCGGTTAATCCAAGCCCCACCAGAGTCCTTCCAAAAAGTCTAAATGCCCCGCACACTTCCGCTCTTAGCATCCTTGCAGCCGCTCCAAACCCCGCTCGTCCAGCATCAACACTACTATCGTGCATCCCCCGTCCACCCAGCCCAATCACCATCACCACTTCCGCAAACGCAATAAACCCCGCCCGCATCATCCCCTGCGAACTCCGCTTACAACTCTCCCAAGCCCTCCTAACCATCTGCCTTACGACCAGCCATCTCATTTTCTTCCCATTCCTCCTTCTGATCAGCCGCACAATCTCCACCCAATTCAACACATCTCGTTTCTCTGGGTTCTGGTGTTTAATCCGGTATCTGCAAGCTTCCGATACCAATGCTTCTGGCTTTGCACCGCTCAAATTGCGTGACGTGCTGTGTAGCGTGCGGTCGGGCGTATGTCAGGATTGGGTAGCAGAAGTGCGGTGTAGTACTGTGGGACAGCGATGATACGGAGACAGGGCGAGTTTCATGAGAAGGGTGCTGAGGCTTACGAAGGGATGTTGGGCTGAGTGTGTACAGAATGATGGGATGAGTGTTGGGTTTGTTGGGGCGTCGAGGCGTTTTGAGTATGATTTCGAGCGGATTTGTGGGGTGGAGAATGAGTTAATTGTGATAGATGGGATGGTGTTGAAACATGGGGTAATAATACTGTGTACGCTTGGGCGAGGAGGGTAGCGAAGGAATTTCGCAGGCAGACGGAGGTGTATATTGTGTCTTCGCGGGCGGTCTTGAAAAGGGCGAAGAGGCCTTCGGCGGGCAGATTTGACGGGGTAGGCGAGAGCTATCAAGACTGGCGGGTTGGATCTGACTTCTTGGTGGGGTCGACCTGTGTTACGGGCGAAGTCATCGTGCCGGAAGATTGGCGATGTCCAGATAGTGCATGAAGACAACCCTGAGATCCATTGGACTACCCATGTCTTGACACTGACTTTTGCGATTGTTCCATTGCATCTTCTGTTGTTATTCGTCCATGCGCCAAGCAGAGCAAAGGTGATGAAGATGGCGGTCATGCTGAGTCTTATGGTCTCCACGGTGAATGATGGAAATTGTAGACCCAAGTCTCAGTGATCTCCTATCAGAATCCCCTCTTCATCATCGGACACAAGCTCTTCCCTTCTCTTCGGTGGTACATCGTCAGGATGCGGATTGCCTTCATGATGACCATCGCTTCTCACTCGACTCCAGAGAACCATAAAGACCAGAAATCCGAGGAGGAGAGCGATGACGGTTGGTGCTGCTGGATGACGCATGGTGGTAACGTGGTGTTCCTCGCTCTTGTCTGACTGACCTCCCGAGGTCAGATCGCTTCTGCCCCGTCCGACCCGTGATGGCGCGTTGGCTCCTGACACGCTAGCCGCGTCCCACTTCCTCCTCAGGAACGACTACCGCGCACTGTGTCAGATTCTACGGCTCGAAGACAAAAAGGCGCGCGTCGAGATACGGTTGGGATGCGTTGTGCAGCTTCATATATTCGGGCGAACAGCAGGTGGCGGGGAAGGTGCTTACGTAACGTGTTGGTATCTACATACGCTGACGATTGGCCTCATAGCTACAACGATGTCCGCATCAGACAGCCTGGAGACTGCAATGTTCGAGACGTGCGTTTCAAGCGCTCTAATAGACCTCGCAGAGACCGCAGTCGGGCCTGAGAGACGCCTCCGTTGCTACCCTGTCAAAGTCACGGTCATTCATACACTACTATACGTTCCTTAAACTCAGTTGAGCGAGCGAGCAATCTCGATATTCTCGATATGCAGGCTTTGCCGATTCATCCGACTCAACGGCGATTGCCCTGATGGTGAGCCGCATGGCGCGCTCCAGCAGACTCGGAGGTCATGACAGCAGATGGGAGACCTGTATACCGCGCTGCCTCTTCTTACCTCAATTACCATGACTCTTAGCGGAACGAACTGCGATTAGATCGCGCCTGTGATCAACTAGAATTACCGGATGCGCTCAGTCTTCGATTGCTTACTGTGTCGCCCTCCGTTGCGGTGCGGTACACAAGCAGATGGAGAAACGGACGATATCACAAGAGGTATGCGCTGTCACTTTAAGCAACTACTCGATGACTTCTAAACATGGTTTAAGTTTACGTTCTAGTAAGGTACAGCTCTGGAAAGACGCATTTACAATGTATGTAAACCCTAGTCAGGCGGGCCAAACCCTCCAACCCATTTAGGGACTCTAACAATCGTTGGCACACAAATAATTGTACCGGCTACACAACACGCCTAGCGAACGAAAAGCATCGAGCATTCGGCTCAAAAACTCATGTGCAACCATGACAGTCCTGCTGAGTGCCAGGAGCGCAATCGCTACATGTCCCTTTTCCACCTTCATCTCCACAAAGTGCAAGTTGCAGCGAAAACGATCAGCAGGAAAAGCAGTCCGAGGCATCGGATGAGCTTGCGGCGGCTCTCTGCCCAGCTTAGCTCGTCCCACTTGGCTCGCTCCTCTTCAAGCTGTGCGGTCTTCTGTAGCAGGGGGTTCTTTTCCTCCTGCTCGTCCGCGAGCTTCTTCTTGTAGAGAATTTCCTTGTAAGTGTCTGCTAGCTTGATGGCAGGAAGCTACTGCGCGTTAGCTGAGTTGAGAAGACCGGCGGGGAATAGCGCACATAGCGAGGGCACTTGATAGTTTGATGGCCAACTATGCAGCAGAGCTGACAAGTGTAACTGCGACGACCGCGAGAGACCTGCGCCCAGTAACGCTGCCAGTCGTCAATCCAGTCCTGGGGTATTCTGCCTTTGTAGGGATACAGATCCTTAGGGCAAGGATCGGGAGTGTCGCCACGTCTGTCGCGGCCCCAGTCTTGATCTTCGTCGTTGGACTGTCCGTCGGACATGGTGCTAGCGCGGAGTGGTCAGAATGACAGAAGGTGCTGGGTGTGTATCGACGAGAAAGAGAGGGAACCGGATGTGCGATTCTTGTATGGTTGCTGACTTAGCTTAGGCCGCAGGAGAGCAAATTTGCTTCACTCTCACTTCAGGTGGGAAACGCTAGCTAGGTAGGGTGAATGCTCAGTGAATATGATACAGAGTCATGACGTCGCCTGGTCTCAGGTCTCCCACATTGGATTGGGTAGACAGCAGTGGCTCATTGCTGCGGACAGCCATGGCCCTGGGCAATGATGTACGCATTGCTGCTGCGCTGATGAGACAAACGGCCATACGTTGCCAGGAGGGCTCTTTGGCTGGCTCATAACGAGCGGTCACATGCAAATTTGACCAGCCTAGCTGTGCACGAGTTCACCACGCGAGTATTGACGCGGTAGTCAGGGTGGATTGCAAGATACACCACAGTTGTACTACCAGAAGGGTGCGTGAGGTTGCACGTATTTGGAGGCATATGAAAACAAATTTGGTTTACCGCTAATACATTCATGCGTTACTCTGCTCTAGCAAGCCTTTATGAAGCCAGTAACCAGGCGTCACCACATGGAGGCGCAAAGTCCGACTTTTGACGCCCTTCCACCTCTTGCACGTAGCACCATCGGACTCCCTGCGGACTGCCATCGGACCCCCTTCGGATTGCCATCGGACCCCCTTCGGATTGCCATCGGACTCCCTGCGTGTTGCCATCGGACTTCCTTCGGATTGCCATCGGATACCTGTTGTCGTGATCTCTGGTAGAGATCCCGGGCAGATACGGTCAGAACAACGGTCCAGAAGCGGTCAGAATCAACGGTTCAGGAGCGGTCAGAACAACGGTCCAGGGGCGGTCAGAACAGCGGTTCAGGAGCGGTCAGGTCTGCGTCATCAACAACCCAGAGTGTTTGACCGGAAGGTCGTCGTTCGTGTCGAAAGGAAGGGCGGCTCGTGAGGGTTCGCGATTGATGAGAGGGTACCATGGAAAGTCGGGTGTTGTCGGCGGTCGCTAGCAGGAAAAAGTCGTGTTCGATAGCAAAGGAATCTTGAGCAGTGGCAGCGGGAGGCAGGCCTTAAATAGAGGTGACGGGAGGGAGCACGAGCATCGATCACGTGCCATCACTCCGTTTGCTCCCACCTTTACTGGCCCGCACAGGCTCAGAACCACTTTTTCGGAGACCCTTCCATTGAGTCATAAAAGGCTATTGAGATCTCGGCAAGTCAGCTGCCGCTAACTGCATTGAAGGGTCCGGTTTGGTGGTTCAGTTGGGCATCCGCTAATACATTTCTCATTCGCTTAACGTTGCGGTTGAGACTATGCGATAGCTAAGAAGACATAATTAACACTCGAGCTCGATGTAAGATCAACGTCACGGTCTCTCATAGCTTGGGGGTGGTGTGTTTTGCTTGGGTGGAACAACCATCGTGAAGCCAGCTTCTCTCACAGTCTGCACGAAAATGACACTCGCCCCATAGCTTTCTCACCGCTCGCCACTCACACAAAAACAGTCTCTCTCAACTCATACCATGACAGGACACAACCCACGCGCAGGTAAGCTCTCTCACGCCGCCTGCGATAGGAAAGGTTTGGTATTCACGAAATGGCCCGTATGAACAATCGCTGTAAGCTCTCCTACTTGATATGTGGCCATGTTGGTCGGCCTTAAGGCTTTCGCAGACAACAGGAGCTTAAGGGCACGGATTCTGTATCCTCCTTTCGAATAGATTCGTCCAGGCCACTGATGAAGTCAGTGATGTCCCTACAATCATGCGGCGTATTTGAAAGACACAGTCTACCAATAGCTTGGAGTAGAGTAACATCGTATCGACAGGATATTTGCTACCAAGGACGGAAGCAAGCCCAAAGGCGCCCTATAGTTGCGGCAGAGGCAATATCTGTGAAGGACGAGAGGTCTCCCTCCTTTCGGTAGGGTTTTGCTGTCCACAACCCCGAGCAACGTCCTCTGTCCACCTAAAAAGAGATCATCACCCTATCCAAGACTTTGGTATTCACCTCTTTTCACAATGTGTATTGCAAGAGGCCTCACCATGTTGTAGGGCCTCCACGTTCACTACAGCCTCCATGTTGATTACAGCTTTCAGATTCGCAACAGCCTCCGGCAGTTTCCAAGCTCGTGGTAGACCTTGAATGCGCTATGGTCATCAACATTAAGGCAATGATGTAGCGACCGCTTCATGTATAAACACGTTCGCGTACTCAGCTCTCCGCATGTGCTTGGCGAATACCTGCGTATACACTTGGAATATCGATCTGGGAAGCTTACAGCCATATGGTAGGCTCAAAAAGGCATACAGGATGGCGGTGGCTGCCACAATGTTCCAGCGTGTCGACAGTGAGTTTTGAAGTGATGTTGTCGTGAGTTCAGATCCCCGCGGCTGGTAATGGGGTCCGAAAAGATGTGAATGCTATTGGCTCCACTCGACCGGCATGGCGCTAGAGCTCAACGTAGGTGGGTGTACACATGCGCGTCAGCTATACCCCACTATCATCTCAGCCTCATGAGCAACAAGGCAGCATATCCTCAACCTTCTATATAGCTGCCCTCGAAAGTCTGCCTCCAACCAAAGGCCTTGCGAGCGTACCTCCATCGCGTGCAAAATCGTGGTCAATGGAACAGTACAAATACGAACCGCTGCGACATCCGAGTGCGGAGATCAGGGTTGCAGCCATACAGTCTGGTGCCTACAACGATGAGATACACCTCTCTTTCCGTGTGAGACGAATCCGAGACATTGAACCAACCCCCACTGCCGCGAAACGAAGGACGTCAAAGCGAGCTCGACTTACACCAACCGGTGATACCTATTTCGACTATGAAGCACTCTCGTACGCTTGGGGATCCCCCGATTACCGTTCGCATGTGGCTGTGCAGACCTCCGGACGCAAATTACGGAGCCCGAAGACAGTCCAGATAACAGAAAACCTGGATGTTGCCCTCCGTCACCTGCGCCGTGAGAATGTGGAGCGCCTCGTCTGGATAGATGCCATTTGTATCAATCAGTCGGATGACGTTGAAAAAAGCAAGCAAGTAGCCATGATGGGAAGAATCTTCTCACTTGCTAGCCTTGTGATTGCTTGGATAGGACTGGAAAAAGATCATAGTAACGAGGCTCTCGCAATGATG
Organism: Plenodomus lindquistii; assembly: GCA_025504975.1. NCBI lineage: Eukaryota > Fungi > Ascomycota > Dothideomycetes > Pleosporales > Leptosphaeriaceae > Plenodomus > Plenodomus lindquistii. The sequence goes on from JANUWI010000013.1 coordinate 723,011, forward strand.
CAGTACTGGGCCAACCAGGTTGAGGTGGACTGGGTCCGGTTTACCATGCGCCCTGTAGAAGATAGTGATGAACATCACTGGGCTAATAAAACCGTTGCTCTGCCTTACGAAGATGGCGAGCTCAACCCAATATTCCTCTTGCTACAGCGGCCTTACTTTGGGCGACTTTGGATTCGACAAGAAGTGGCGCTTGCGTCCTGCGCTATGCTCCAATGTGGTACTCGAAGCATCCCGTGGCAAGACTTTCGGAAAGCGATCTTCTGCAGCGGCTTCAAAAGCAACCACTCCGCATCTACTACTCTGGGTAATGATGTGCTTAGGTCGTTAATTCCCGTAGCTTTTGAACTATGTGAAGCGCAGGCTGGTTCCCTTAGTCTGGGAAACTTGAGATACATGCTGCGGCATGCAAAAGCCCGTGACCAACGTGACCGCCTATTTGCTATCCTGGACCTGTTGTGTATGGCGGACCAAGCGTTGGGGATTGAGCCAGATTACACTCGCACAGCAAGGGACGTATTCATCAGTACAGCACGTTGTTGTATTGAGATGAATCGTACTCTGAGCCTACTTGAAGCTTGTGAGCTTGCTTCAAAGTCACTCGACGTGCCCAGTTGGGTTCCAGATTGGTCGAGTCGCTTAATCTCGAAACGCAAACTCAATCTCAACTGGAGCGCGTGCGGCTGGATCTCTGCACACGCAAACATTGTAGGAGATGAACGACTCGGTGTTATGGGAGTTCGAATGTCCCAGGTGCAATACGTCGTTGACTATGATTACAATGATGCTGTGGAATCCAACGAACAACGACTCAGAATTTTACGGGAGCTGCGGTTGAAAGACCAGCTCTTTTCCCGCCAAGACGGTGAGGGAATTTGGTACCTTCCAACCTGTTGTATGCTTTTGACATTGGACAGAGACCGGGAATCATTTTTACCTCCAAGTGAAGATCAATTGGTGTTTGCTGATTTCGAAAGGCATTTAGAAAGAGTATGGGAATCAGACGTGAGCTTCAAAGAGCTCTTCGCTGTATCAAACGATGCGACATCTCTCCCTCGTCATCTCGCGGACCTCACTTGGTATTTGGACGGTCGCCGCTTGGTTCAAATGGAAGACCAGAGCTTTGTTCTCACACCCACTGGCACGAAAGTTGGTGATATGGTTGCCATACTATTGGGATGCATGGCCCCAATGGTCCTGCGTCCTGTGCGGATTGCAGGAATGACCCAAGCATGGCAAGTTGTCGGAGCCTGTCGAGTACTAGGCTTAATGCATGGCGAGGCGATATATCGCAACAGGCTCCCTGATCGGTGGCGATTTGTCTACAGACTAGAGTGGAAAGATGAAGAGCTGATCGACGATTATCCACTCGCCCTTTACGACCCAAAAACAGGAGAGACACGATCAGATCCAGCCGAGATTCTCGAAGAATGCGGCATCAAAGTCGAAAGTTATCAACAACACCCGCACCGCCTCATAGTACTACCAGAAACCCTACGAGCCGCCGGTGTCCCAGTGGAAGAGTTCATCCTCGTCTAATCCTTGTCCATGTCATCACAACACTTAACAATACCACGCACACGACTACTCAACAGCGAAAAAACAGAAAACGCCAGCTTTCCAGGAGCTGAATTCTTCACATGTTTCCATCACTCCACAGCCGCATGAACCATTCTCGTCATCTCACACCCAACCCGCCCTAGCGCACACAATCTAATCAGATCATCATCTAAGATCCGACATCGCACCGGCCCTCACCCACTCACAGCCCTCCCTTTTTCCCGAAGCATCTCCACCCAATCCATGCCGATGCAGAACCTGCACATACATAACGTAAAAGCGCGCGTTCTGCGACTGGCTGGACCACGCTGGGCGGTGGGGAGAATACGCATAGCATATGCAGGGTGGAGCGGGGTGGCGTGTGGGCTCGGAGGCCGGATGGGGAGGTTGAATGAGTGGTGTGATTCACGGGGGTTGGGGGGCGGTGGGCGTGTGTGGAAGGTCTGCGCGCCCAATGTTGTTTCGTTCTTGGATTTGGGGTTTCTGCTTGATCGATTGTGTTTTGATGTATTTTGTTACTCTTTATTTTTTGTGGATGAGCACATATTGTGATGAAGATTTTTTTTATTACTGTTATTTCATAACTTTTTTTGACATGTGTAGTTCAATTCAATATTTTATGCTCAGAGCAATGCGTTAAGACCTCCCAGGCCGTACAATCATAAATCATGCAAAATAAAAATGAAATGCAGCTATGTACATCAAGGCGAACAAACCCAACGCCAGCCGAGTGTCGGCATAATGTAAGATATCTAACGGGTATCAAAGTGAATGGAAGAATACAACGGAAGATCGACTACCTCGCCATATTGAACTGCGACACGGCACCGAGATCTCCCTCATCGGTGGCATTCGTCATCGGCGAGTCTCCTGCTTTTCGTCGCTCTTCAGCGATGCGCACAAGCGATGCATGGGTGCCGTCCGATGGGCGAGGCTTAAGGGGGTGGGGGGCATGCTGCAACGTGGTCAAAATGCTGCTAGCATCGAGCTCCATTGCGCTATACATGCCAGGCTCCATGGTGAAGATGTCTCGTCGGCCTTCTCGCGAGACAGATGCGTGTGGTACCGGCTTGAGATGCCTCCAGTCCATGTGATCGTCATCGACTGGGACACGGCCGTCAAGTAGCTTGAAGGCATCACTACATCCGATCGATCGCTCGCCAACGGTAGGAGACGAACAAGGCTTATTCAAGTCAATGTTGTTCTCCACTTTGGGCTCCATGGCAGGGAGCACAGCGCTCCTGCTGGAGTTGCGCCGCGATAATGGACGAGGCACGCTAGTATTTGAGCTGCGACGTGAGCCAGAAGACTTGATGCTTGCATTTGAATTTCGTCGAGACAGCGGAGGTGTGGCTTCATTGCGCAATTGAGCGATCCTTTGGCACCAAGCTCGCTGCTTAGGGTTTCGTTGACAATCGTCGCAGCTTCCAGGACCACTGATGACCGGGCCGACCTTCACATCCTCCATGATCTCCGCAGGTGCCATGCCATCAGGACCATCAGGACGAAGGGACGCATCTTTGCAGAGACAGAGCTCAGGATGACCTTCACACCACCCACAGTCCTGGTTCTTTGAAGGATCGTCGTTGACCGCCAACAATGCGTTTGGCTGTTGTGGAGCTCGGTTAGTTGCTCGGGCGAATTTGGCGGTGAAGTCGATCTCTTGCTCCTCGAATCCGCCACTCTCATTCTTCGAAGATTGTTCGATACCAGTCATGGGCGATGAACCATCACGTGGAGGTAGCGGTACAGCTTCCATGGGCGTCAACAGCTGTGTCTGGAAAGTCATATCGTTGGCAATCTCCTTGATGCATGCGCAATCTTCGGGGTTGCAGCCATTACAGCCGAGAAGTTCCGCCGTCTTTGGCGTCCCATATTCCTGATGGCTGCTGATCGAACCTCGCGGTGAGTCGTGGCGAGCATCTTCGAGAGGACTCATGTAGAGCATCTGCTGGCCGTTGACGATACTGGGCGTCTGCTGCTGACCCGCGCCTGGGGCAAGGGATTCCTTGAGGCGATGGAAGTGCTCCTTCCAATAGTCCCGCTCACGGGCGATACTGGCATTAAGATCCCTCAATTCCCGCAGCTCGTTTTGCAGCCGATCATTCTCTGCTATCCGCTCGTTGAGCGCATTTCGGTGGGCTTGTTCGACTTGCTCGACTTGCTCAGTCAGCTCCTGGACCTTTGCGGCCTTTCGAGCGCGAAAAGCACGCTGCGATTCGCGATTCTGCGCCTTGCGCTTCGATGCGGGCTCATCTGTAGCCGGCTTGCGCCCGGGCTTCGGTCGAGGCGGAATCGTGTAGAGTTTGCCGGTAGGCCCCCCGCCACCTACGGCGGGGCCGTTTTCATACTGAGGCGATGACACCTTGGTGACTGGGCCTCGAGCGTTGGTGTCGGCCGTCTGCTGTGGGACAAGGACTGGTCATAGACGTTAGTCGGATGTGCAGGCTTGGCGTGGAGCGGTGCAGGTGGGGTGATGCGTATCACGAGCTGGAGCGGTCCCTAGAGGCGAAAGGAAGTATGAACGAGCGAAAAAGCAGCCAAGATGACGCTCAGAACCATGTCACACGCCTCTGATAGGCACAACCGCCGCGAACCGAGGGTACATGCAGAAAACAGGCGTGGTACAACTCACCTCGGCCGTTCGAGGGACGCCTCACAGAGTTTGCACTCAGCTCCTGCGCTGAGGAGGCTGGCAAGGGCGAGGTGACGGGGGAGTCACAGCTGTTGACCTCTGAGGGCGAGGGAGTTAGACCAGCGTAGCCACCGTTGTCCGACATGTTGTATAGCAGTGTGCATGGAAAACGAATGGGCGAGGTTGGCGTTATCAGATGGAGCCCTGGTTATCAGATCAAAATCACGCTATCCCGAAGCCGGCCGAACTCGGAGCGGAGCGGAATAACATGCGCCTTCGGAGCTTGGCAACAACGTGACTACTCATGGGCACGGGAGGTCCGAGAACCACGTGGTTTTCCTTGGCATGCTCAATTTTTCTCTCCTACACGACACTTTGAAAAGCCACAAAGAGCTATCTAGCAACCACGCTATCTATCAGATCAACACCGTAGCAAGACCTGCAGGTGGAAGCTTAGAGCTAGAATACCTACACGCAGCACTAAAAATAACCTTTTTAGCTTCTTTCTGCTGGTTATAATGTGTGGTGTTGACTCTTTACTTCACGATAACGCTTAGACCAACAGTGGCAAGTCACGAGGTTCTCGCACTACCCGTGCGCTTGAGTACCGTGGCCGCGTTGATTGAATGATGACAGATTACAGCATGCGAACTGCTATTGATTAGATTACTGATCATCACCTGCAGCATCCATATTCAGAAGCACCGATCAAGCCACTTCCACGAGTGTACGCAGACATCGCGAGACAGGGTCATCGAAAGGAACAATTCTCTTTATTCACCCCAAAATGTATATCCATTACCTAAGATATGCCAAAGCAAAAGATAGAGTACCTCTATGAACAAAAGCTATAGCCACGTACCCCTCCCATACAACTATTGACGTGCATCCCCTACTTCTGCACAACAATCTCATTGCAGTCACCCAATGCGCCATACGGCCCCGCTCGCACAGCAACATGGACATTCACACCCCATTTCCTCGAATTCTCCGCAGCAACGTTCGCAGCTTCTTGTTCCAGCGCTGTTGCTGCAAGGGCCAGTTTGCTACCGATGGTGGAGAGCTCCTCGCTGAGTTTCGAGAGCTCGCCTGCGAGCCTGAGGAGGTTGCCTGGGGTCTCAGATGTCATGTTTGGGGACTGATGAAGTGTATGTGACTTTGATCAGAGAATTCCGGTGACAGTATGGTGATGAATGATGCTAAATTCGTGACGATGATATCACAGGGTATAGGTCGAGGTCGAACAAGGTGGACAAGTGATATAGAATATTCCGAGAGACGCGAAAGAAGGTTCTCAAAAAGAAATTAAGAGGATGCGTTCGTTGGCGTCACTACAGCATTTTCTTCACAAGTTAGTGTTGGGCAAATCAATGATGCGAAATGTGAACCCAAGGCAATGAGTCACATGCTCGAACAACGTAATGTACTGCTATTCTTGACTAAGCCTTCGAATCATTCTTCATCTTCTGCAGCTCTACCATTACTGTAGCCTTGGTCCAGCCAGCCTTCAGGCCTTTGAGCAGCAGATCCTGTTCACTCGATGGCGCCATACCCGCAGTCTCAGGCACCCGTCTATCGAGATTCGTCGGGAACGGATATCCTTCCGCTACATTACCAACGAACGCTCTGACTCCATCACTCAAACCTTCACGTTTGTGCAATTCGACCAAAATATCCCACGTCGCTTCAATGAGCGGATGGGTGTCAATCATCTCCATCGGCTTGCCAAATGCCGAGCTTATCTGCAGTAGATTCGCTGAGCGCATTACATCTTTCGAGACATTCTGTCCCGCGGCATGGAATAGAGCAGGATTGAAGAATAGACCGTCGCCTTTCTCGAGTGGTAACGAGACATACTTCTCCAAAAAGTAGTCTTGGAATTCGGGAATGCGATAGGCCATGTAGCCTTCCTCGAATTTTTGACTAAACGGCAGCAGTCTTGTTGGCCCGCTCTCAACAGGCATATGAGAATGCGCAACTGCACCTTGCAGCGTAAAGCATTGACTCGCTACCTGCATAGCCTTGGGGAACTTCGCGCACGCCTCGTTACCCTGAAACCCAATGTGGTAGTCTCGATGGGAGATCTGCGCCTTCGCACCAGGCTTCACAACATTGACCTGCGCCGTGAGTCTGTGGTGTGGGCCTAACCACGCCGAACATATCAACGGCAGCCATGGATTTGAGTAGTACTCCAAAAACGACTGAGGATCCAGAAGACAATGCTTGGAGAACGAATTCCAGATTCGATCATTTGCGCCGGAGCCTGCGAAGTGGTCGCCGCGTTTGCCGGGGCTCTTCGTTTCTTCCGAGATGATGGATGTGAAGACTGAGTTTACTTTGTCGATGAGGGAGGTGTCTTTGTAGAGGTTTTTGGTTACGAAGACGCCGGGACCGGAGAGGAGGATGTGGTACCATTCATCTTGTATATTGAAGCGTTGGCCAGGTGCGAGGGAGGAGAAGTCAGGGAGATCGTATATTGGGACGTTTGAAGTGATAGTAGTAGCGAGTGGGTAATCAACTATCTCCGATTCAGTGACGAGCTTCTTGAAGTCATCTAGCGATGGAGGTTTCGATACTGAGAACAGGTGAGAGGGAAGGGATGTGTGTGTTTCCTTTTTTGCACCGCTGTCGTCGCCAATGTTGTCAATCCTCGATGGCGCCATTGTTTTGTAATTTGAAAAGGCAGACTATCTGGCGCATGCTTCTATAACTTGCGCGACGCTGTTGGCTCTTACGTGTTGAGGATGTCTTGCGAGGGCAAGAACGCCCGCCTCGGGCGAAATTGCCTCCTTCGGATCTGAAATGCGGGGTTCCCGCTTCACCAAGAGAGTCGCGACCGAACGTCGTCGCTGTTTTCCGTTATGTCACGGGGCCACGTACTACGTCTGATGGCGATACTCTGTCAATGGATCACTTTCATTGCCAAATGTCACCGGGTAAGATGGCGCTCGCCTGCCGAAACGCCAGAGCATGTAGAGTACCAGCATCCAACCGTCCCAGAAACGTGCGCCGTAGCCAGCGGCGATGGCGAGTCTGAAAGTGTCTGCTTTCCACACCAATCGAGAATTACCTAAATGGGTAACTTGAGTACACATGTCACAAGCACGTGCGCCGTAGCCAGCGGCAATGGCGAGTCTGAAGGTTGTCTGCTTTCCACACTAAGTGAAAATTACCCAAATAGGTAACTTGAGTACACCGCATTCGTGATCAATTGCATTAACAAGTCTGGTAGCGCCACACTAAGCACAGAGCCAAAGAAAGTAACTCTTCGACAGGCCAATTATTCGTACCACACGTGAAGAGATTCAGTCCGGCGGCAACGTTCCTTGTAGTGAGGCTATCCACGTATTGACCACTTCCCGCCTCGAGCCTTTGCTAGCAAGCCTCCCATGCGATTCTTTCGCTTGTCCTCACCGTCAGCAACAGGCTGCTGGTTAATGACCGCGAAGCCGCCTCTGTCAGTCTTTCCGTTCGATTCGACTTGTGTCCAAGTCCTGCTAGGAGTCGCACTTAGTGGTGTCGGTGGCGTATTTGATAGCTCGGCTGGCTCTACTGAACCAACTTCGACTGGAGCTACGTGCTCTATGCTACCAACTGGAGGTGGAGCAGGCACCCATTCAACTCGAATTGATTCATCTCGACTGAGCTTTTGATCATTGAACCACAATTCAAACTTTATGTCAGCCGGACCGATGAGCACACGGACAGAATACTCGATGCGTAGATAATGCTTTTGCAGGGACCAGAATCTCTTGTTTCGCTCCACAAACTTTTTCTCATCTGCAGCCGAAAGGTCAGAGCTGATCTCGCACAAGATACGCGTATCTAGTATTAGGTCAGTCTTGGAAGTCTGATAGCACAGGCCACACCTACACTGGTTCATCTGATCTGGCAATACCGCCGCGTCCACATCGCACTCAATCACTGTTGTCGGAAATGCTCTGCGAGGATCTCCAGGATCGACCTTCTTCACGAAGTTATGCACGATTGGCCTGTCTACGCTCACCGGTGCGCCCTTCTTGACGAACCAGGCTATGGATTGAGCGATATATAGCTTGCTGTTCATCGGATCTTTTACGAGTTCTTTGCCCTGGTGTTCGGGATTTTTCCTATCGTATGCGATCTTACAGACCGTACCGTACGACGCACGACAGCAACGCCATCCAAGTACCGACCGAGACGTGAGAATCTTACGGACCCTATCGCTCACGAGTCCTTTGCATACCGCAAGCTGTGGATCAGGCGCTATCCTGACAGCTAGAGATCGCGCGTTTGGAAATGAAGTCTTGCGGTAATATAGACGTAGCTGCGACTGCACGTACGCGCTATTGCCAAGGCCACCGCTCAGCACAAGATGTGCGACGTGTTCGTTGGGGAATTTCTGGAAGAGCGATTGAAGTTGAGTGTCGATGAGCTTGAACAGCTTCGCGATTTGTTTGTCGAACAAATATTGTAGGTCCTGCCGCTCGAACGTCATCTCGCCATTGCGGATGCGAACTTCTGGATCCGAGTTATTGTACGTATGTGGTACACGCGGAATGGCAATGCTAAACAGTGGTGTATCGTCTGGAGCACCGTACTCGCACTTGACAGCTTGGAAGTCCCGACTCTTCATCATCTCCCAGCCTGCGTCTGCTGGATCTACAGGAAGTGGATTGGTAGTATGGGCCATGATCAACCGCTGCATGACCAATTGCTCAAATTCGTAATCGATTGCAGCAGATCCAATAGTCTCGCCGAAGACGACATCCATCTGCTGGAGGTCGATGGCTTGATTCACTGTGCCCGTGACTCTCAAAACACTCAAATCAGTTGTGCCGCCACCAGCGTCGCATACCAGTAAGACGTCATGCTCGCGGAAAATACCCGGTGCTTCGGTGGAAACATGAACAGCTGCTGCCTCCGCTTCTGTAAGACCAATCGACATCACATGGTTGGGTTGCGAACCAAAACCAACCTGTTTAGCAATCTTCTTGAAGTTCTCCACGGTTGGAACAGGCGCCCATGTCGTTGGCACGCTGAAGATGAATTCGATGCGGGCGTCTTCCCAGCTCACACCCGACAACTCTCCGCCGAGCTTGAACGACAGATACTCATACATCTTCCGAAGATAGTCAGCATACCATTTCTCCACCTCTTCCAGGCTTTCTGGCGCGCCTTCAGGATCCTCATGCTGCTTTTGGCGCAGCTTGTCTGGGTCGAGGCAAGTCTTGAACCACTCTTTGTATTCCCTGTCATCTGAAGATGTCTCCGCAGTAGTTTCGGAGAGGAAGCCCCATGATGAAGGTTCGCTCGAGTTTGTGGGATAAACAACAACCGTTGGCACCTTGTTCTCGTTGGCCTGGAAGCGACCTGGCCATTTCTGTACCCAGCGAACAGTTTCACTTCCAATGGAAAGATTGATATAGGCCACTCCAGTACCTGCCAAAGAGCAACATGTCAGCTTGAAGATCTCAGGAGAGTGTGCGTGTAGATAGCACACCACGCTAGTGATTAGCGCGCATTGACCACCGCGTCGACATCGACAACCTCCACACAATGTCAGACGTACATGTCATTCCCAAATCCACCCCTACGATCATGTGCGGCCGCATACCACTGTCCATCGCGCAAATGTAGCTTTTGGTTTCTCTCGGACTGCTCTTGCGGCCTTGGAGTATTGTCTATAAGCACGGTATGCAGGTGTTATGCGGGTGCTCCGTCAATGTCTCAGCCTTGCGGCACAGCGTCGCTCAAGAGACCACGCCTCAATGCCATTTGGCCCCCAGCTGTCACACGCCTGTCACCTTGCATAAGCTTCATTGCGCATGCATGTAGTGACAAGGTATGGATGTTTGCTTTTGGCCGCAGCATGTTTTTGAGATGAGCTGATTTAAATGTGAGCCACAATTCTTGGAATGAAGCATTCACGATGGTGGACTAACGCTCTTTGCTACATACGACAGCACTCCGGATCTCAATGTAACAAAAGATAAGTTGGGCACACACGTCGCTACAAGGCTGGCCCCCAAAAAAAGCACGCGCACGGTCAGCACCATGCGCCCCCTTCCTGCATGCACACACTAATCCTCTCTACCTGTTCATCGTGGATAGGTTCGTTATTAATACACTGCAGATGTCGCTTTGGTTCTACGATCTCACGGTCCTTCCCTAGTGTTCTACCTGCAGGCAACTTAGTTACCACTTTTCCGTGTCGTCTTTAATCATCAGCGAGCCAACAACACCGCACAGGAGGAGCAACTCACGATGGAAGGCCCAGGCACTAAAAACTGGACTGGTCGCACCACCATACCCCCACCGGCGCCCGGCGTGATTACTCCACAGACTATGACACTTTCGCTGCTGAAGGACACTCCGCTCGCCAGTGTAATCATTCCCAATCCCATGCAAGATCACGTCACCGTTCTTCCGGGTACGATAGAGCTTGCGAAGGGAGCCACTGTCATTGTGCCAGATAAGGTCTCTATATCACTTCAGTGGGACCCCGCTTCAGTGATCTGGTTTGCACCAGTTTCTCAGAACACGCCAGCGTCGGCCACATCCTCGGGTCTACTATCGTCTTCAGTAATCTCTGCAACAACCCCACGGTCGACTGAAGGTGTAAGGACGGCGACTGATCCTACTTCCCCAGTTTCGGTATCAACTACGCTTGGCGGTTCGACAGCTGCAATAGCTCCTTCCTCTGGAACGCGCCCAAATTCCAACAAAGACAAGTCCTCTCTTTCAGCTGGTGCTGCTGCTGGAGTTGGTATAGGTTGCCTTGTTGCGGGTGCACTCGTAGCGGGCCTGGTGTTTTGGCTGTGTTGTGGCAAGAGACGGAAGACACATACTGGCGACTCAGAGACTCGTACTCTTGAGCTTGCACCGTATAGCAAGAAGCCTTTGACAGGTATAATTCCACTTGACAGCGGCATCTCCTCCGCAAATACATTCGACGCAGGTATCGCACAACCCTTAGAAGACAAGATTTTGACAGGTGAAATCTCGAAAATCAGCAATTCGATCAAAAACCACGTGCAGAGCTACTACCATAGTGGACGCGTCAACTCAGCACTGGTTGACGACGACGATTTGCGCGTACTTGGATCAGATATGCCAGTATCAGTCCAGACTTTGAGCGGATTACTGGCAAGCTCAACTAATCGAGAGATCGCGTTGAGATTCTGCATGGCTTGGGCGATCGTTACGAGAATCCAAGGTCAACCGAGCGGCTTCCTCCCAACCGAGCTCACGCAATGCTTACAATCAACATCTGTCGCCCATGGCGATATGAAAGGTAAGAGGCTGTTATATATACGCTGCCGCTACTAATGCTAAAGTAGCGCACAACGCACTGCTTGCAAAATGGCGTGTCATGACTGCAGCCCTTCTACAACCAACATACGTTCGCAACGCCTTCACGTCGTCCGATAGTCGCAATAACTCGATTCGTGCCACAGTCGGTGCACTTGACAATGTGCTCCAGCCATATGCTGATTCGAGAATGGACAACGAGCAGCGCAGGCGTAATTTGGAGGAGATCGTGAAGAGAGCGGCTGTCTTCGCATTCACCCTCTTCTCACAGCCAAGCTCATGGCACTTCGACTGGAGCCAGGCCCAAAGCCCTGAATCTGGCGAGCTCTGTATCTTCCCTGCTCTGCTGCAGGTCACTGACGAGACTGGGAACATGATTCGACCTCCACGGCCCTTTAGCGAAAGCGTGATGCGAAGAATGGACACGTAGGTCCTCTAGTGTCGATGTATGGCGGCTCCTCAGATGCAATTTGCCCGCATTGTATTCTTTCGTACTGAGTATATCAGCTCAACACTGGCATATGTCTTTTGATGGTGTTTTGAGCTGTAAGCGTGCAGTAATTCATATGAAAGTGCACACGCCAAGTTCCGTACGAATTCGGACGAGATTCTGGGACTTTTCCGCTTGCACACTGGTCACAACGGATCCACTCACTTGTTTTAGGTAGAAGCATAAAGCACATGTAAAGTAGTGGCACCGTCATCCCTGCATGTCAAGTCTCCGCCCCCATGCTCCACATCTCGTGTCAATATAGAGACTTCGCAAGCACAGTATCGATGTCTCATTGGATCAGCCTTGTCGATCAGCTGCAACAGTCGGCGAATACTGGCGCGCCATGCTGCATGGCTGGAGATTGGCGCATAATGTACGACCCTTGTTGCGGCACAGCACATCTACCCGCCTGGATGTGATCTTTCGCGCCCAAGACGCACAACCTCACGCGGAGGACCCGACCTCACCAAGAAGTCTGAGCCACGATTCAGCGTTGGCTGTCCCATGCACGAGAGCAAGTTTTTACTTACAAAGAGTCACGTCGTCGGCACTTAACTGACACAGTGGACATTACTTACAGTACTGGCACATTCGGGTATTAGGCTAGTGCGGCACAGACTTTGTCCTATTCATTTCTGTGTCATCCTCTATCGCAGCCGTCAAATGCGCATAGGCTCCTCGAACTGCCTCTAGTGCTGACTGCGATGTTGCCAACGGCCGGATTGTTCCTTCCTGCAACTTTACATCGCGTCGATGGGAGTATACCACGCCTCTTGGAAGATGAAGCGGCGAAAGCGAAATCCTACTCCAGAATGGGGCGGCCAAATCAGGAGCCCCGGCAGTCCGAGGACCGGACATCAATAACGTCGAGCAGAGGCGCGGTGGAGAATGGTACCTACACTTCGCTCGCCACCGCTTTCAATTTTGCCGACTTCGTTGTCACATCAAACAAAGCTTCCACAGAGACCATCTCTTTCGCCAATCTGATACACGCTGTCCGACAAGATTTGACCGAAACGTCACGCCTATATCTGTCACCCGCTGTTACCAATTTCCTTGATGCGTGGCCCGACAAGCGAGCATGGATCGAGAGTACACTCTCGGACGTCCGTCGCGCTCTGAACGATATCGGTATGGACGTGGATGCGGGGCAACACGATAACAGCGAGAGCGAGGCTATTGTATCCAGACGCAAGTTCGACTGGGCTGTCACCCACCAAAGACGGCTATCAAAGAAACAGCAACAGCTTCATGCTTGCCATCACAATCTCGCTGGCGCAATGCATGTCATGCAGACAGTGGAACTGTGCGGTCTCCCGGGTTCGATCTTGCAGGAACCCATATTCGAAGCACCTGTGCGACCATGGGTGCCTACTGATGGGAAGAACGCGTCTCGTGGGCCTTACTCAAGGCAGAGATATAGAGGGAGCCAGACAAACTTGTCGATATCCAGTGTGAATCTGTCAGAACCGGATAAAGATGTCGTTGACAGTAAGTTGGCGTGGCTTGCGTATCACTGGCCATGCTGATCTGATTTCTAGCTTCTTCGGTTCATTCCACGCCAGTGGAGCTACCTGGATGTATACCCGTCCAGACAACGCAATTTGAGGATTGTAACCCGCGCATCTCGTCAAGCCTTCCGTCACCAAGATTGACCACATTACAAAGATCTCGCGCTCTTTCAAGCCACATGAGGCCGTCCACAACTCGAAATAGCGAACCGAATTTGCCCTCCGATGTTGTTTCCGAGCTCTCGACTCGTAAAGCGTCGCCTATACAGCGTAACGATTCTACTGCATCTACTTTGGCTTCTATCAATACATCGATGGTTGCACGGAGATATCGCGCGTATGCCGTCGAAATACATCCACAACGCGAGAAACATCAATCATTGCCATCGGAGCTTCCGCAACTACGGCATCAATCATCATTGATGAATGATCTCGAAGGTTATGTGTTGGCAAGTGCCGCGAGTGAGAGACTACCGAGTAGAGAGTGGACGAGCTCGGCAGCGCTGACGCCGCGGAGAATGTCTGTTACAGGCTGTCCAGACATCCCAGAAGTAGAGCCAAACGCTACTGAAGCTGTGAACGCTGAAACCGCTGATGCTGACGTGGTGGACGCGAAGGAACTGCCAAAGCCCACAAATGATAATGGCGACACCTTGTCGAGCCATCGCGACACGCTGGATTGCTCCACAGATATTGCAATTTGCGCCAAATCTGACGTTGAGGAAGTAGCGCTCTTAGACCACAGTTCGAGACTAAAGTCTAGTCAGTCACTTACCAGGCGTAAGCCGGTGCCCGCTGCGACCAGAGTCGACCGGAGTCGGAGTCTTCCGACAATACCAATGGTAGACGTGCCATCCTCCTCAAATCTTCAGAGCCAAGATCACAGCCTCTCGAACGACGACGACGATATGCCTCTGTTCATATTGAGAGAACGTTTACGCAACCAAAAGTGTACTGAGGTGTTTGGCGCAAATTTGGAAGAAGGGACGTCAGCATTTACACCGCAATCAGATGATTTGGTGGTAGTAGGAGCTTTGGTGGAGGAACAAGACACAGCAAAGGGTGATGAAGCCAATGTCGCTAGGACTGCTACACCGATGATGAGCGCTGAGAAACTGACAACACCGGAGGAGGAAATACCGTCCCTGGAAGTTGCCTCAGCGCCAACGCCTCAGACCTCGACAGCATCTATGAAGCTAGCCGAAAGCATACGCTCGACCTCTTCGTCGAAGTCTATGTCAGCGCAGGCTAGACGACGGGCTGCACATGCAAGGAGGATGGAAATAGCTTTCGGAAAGGCTTGATTAGATTCAGAGTATCAAACTACGTGAGCACGAAGAGAGAATCGCGGATTGCGCTTGCGCTTTCGCTATGTTGCTGGCGATTCACGAATACTTGTATTTCACTAGTAGAGATGTTCGACTCTTCGAGCACTTATAGCGCAGTAAAGGCAGTAATACTATCTAATCCGTAGTGTGATGTACAGAGTGTGCTGTCTTTGCTCAAAACCTAACAGGTACGGCCCATTCATCATAGCCTGGGAATGCCCGCTCCTCCATGGACACCCCTCGCTTCACCGGCGAGGACACCCCTTGCAACCTTAGGGGCCGAAGAAGAAGAAGAAGGAGAAGAGGAGGAGGAGGAGGAGGAGGAGGAGGAGGAGGAAGAAGAAGAAGAAACAGAAGACAACGCCAAGGGGGACGACGAAGAGGAAGAGGAAGAAGCCGAGGAAGAAAGAGAGGTTGTCTTGGTAGGGCTGAATTCCTTGTGACCTTTGAATCCCTTGATGCCCGGCTTCGCCTTCGGATACTTCTTCTTCCCCGAACCGTCACACGGCGGCAACCATCTGCCTCCGCAAGTCTCTGCTCGAGAATAAGTATGGGTGCAGAATCCAGACAATTTTCACTCGTGTACTTACTAGTCCCGCACCCTTTGCGCTGGCATTGGCTGCAAATGGCCGCCTGGTCGTCGTCCGAGTCGGCCATTTTACAGGCCTGTATGCAGTTCAGGCAGTCGGGGTCCGTGATGGTCTTCTCGTACTTCCAACATTCATTATAAAGTTCTCTCTGGCCTATTCACGAAGTTGTTAATATCAGCTGAGCAATGTGGATGGGTGGGGAATTCGCGAACCTTCACCGAACTTTTGGCAGATACGCATGCCACGGCCTGCTGCGCCGTGGCCGTAATCCCCCTTCGCGAGGGTGGTAGCGCTGAAGAGGGCGGCGATGAGGGCGGTGTAGAGCATTATGAGATTTCCTCTGAGATTGCTAGGGATATTAGGATGATGAAGAGCGAAGCTTTTTATCATGATAAATACCTACTTGCACTTGTGAAGTTATTACGCAAACTGCTGGAAAAAAATATAGGCACAAGCAGGCGGAACCTTTTATAAAGTTCATTATTTAGAGTACGGTACGCTAATTCGATAGTTGTTTATCGTTGCTTGGAATATCTCCTATAATAGTTACATGATACGTGTATCTTCTCAACATAATATCTGTCCTTTTAAATTTCTTAAAAAGTTTATTCATGCGCAATCATGTCTATCTAAAACTGCCTAGTGGTCCAAACACCTAATTCTGAAGCCGTTGACCTTGAAGAAGCCAAACTTGAAGAAATTGAGCTTGACAAGCTCAAATTTGTGGAACTCAAAGCCGAAGAACTAGAGCTTGAGCGTGATGACCACAACTTTGGAGGTCCTACATGTACGTCCTTCTCAGGCTCCCCCTCCCAGGGAAATTGGAACTTCTCCGACCTTGGAATTGATGACAATAGTTCGTCATCAAGACACTTGGGTCGCCTTCTACCTCCACAAGTCACTACAAGCGTATTAACATCCACACATACTTTGCGCACCACCTGCATGAAATCTTACTTACTGACATTATCGCCGCACCCTTTCTTGACACAGCGCTCGCAAATGGACTCGTTGTCTCCAATGTAGTACCGCAAGCAAGCGTTCATGCAAACCTGGCAATTCCAGGACGGCGCGCGGCTTTTCATGTGGTGTTGGCAGCCCTCAACGATACTAGGTACGCCTGGCTTCGGGGGAACTAACCATTTTGAGTCACAATGTGGAAGGATTGGGGAGGATAGACTTACTAGTGCCGGCTTTCTTACACATGTCGATGGCGATATTGAGGACACCGTGTTTGCCCTCCGACTTCTTAGCTGTGGCAGAGCTAAAGAAGAGGAAGACAGGAAGGAGGGTAATTGGTCGCATGATTGCGACTTGTCTTTAATTTTACTTGAAAATGGGGTTTTGTGGTGGACAGAGACAGGACTATGTCGAGGTGCGAGAGGAAGTAAGGGTTTATATACAGTCATATTGTCTATCAATATAATGTGCATGAGCCGTCCTAGAAAATATTCGTGCCCACCAACTTTACTAACAGTGCATTCATCTCCTCCACTCTTGGAACCTCGGCAGTCCTAGACACGCTAGATATTATCTCGCAGATCGTACTCACTCATGTGGACATCACAGTGACCCACGACACTAGCCCAGTGACCCTCGCAAGAATACTGTCATGTCCCCGATCCATCACGATATTAATCTCAGCTGCATGAAGTAGCGTCATATTCTCCTCGCACAATTAAACAACATAATCACGCCCATGTTTCAAGTCTGCAAGCTCCAAGATGATGATTATATTGGCACTTGGCATCTATTACACCCCTCTATCCTTACGCCAATTACATCATCCTTGTCCACCACTCCTGCCTATCCTTGCGACGGCGATAGTAGCTGCCTACTACAGGTTAACAAGTACTTATCAATCATCCCAGTGTACACATACCTGTGAAGCAAACTACTCATCAGCCTCAATTGCGGCAGTAGCCGCAGGCGCGTTGGCAGTGACAACGACTGTCTTCGTTGCCGCTGCGGCCACCACGACGGTGGTGTGCTTCTTGGCGAGCACAGAGGTGGCGGAGAGGCCGAGGACGGCGAGGACAATGCTGGTGAACTGCATTTTGTTTTTTTTTGAAGCGGGCTCGAGGGATCGAGTGGATGGTTTTTTGGTTGGTATTGAAGATGGAAGTTTGGAGATGGTTTGATGAGAGAATAGATAGGGGGTTACGGGCTCCTTTTATATGTGAGCAAGAGGAGGGGGGAAGAGGAGCTACTGAGAAGGATACATTGGCAATGTATCGGATGAGGAGAGATGCTTGACTAAGGAAAGGTAAGTGTAGATTTAGTGGTGTAGTTGGTGAGGCGACGGGGTGGATGGGCTATGCGAGACTAATGCTCTTGCTCATTGTATATGCTTTGGTACGGTGCGAGACTGTACATTCATTGCTATCGCCGCTACGCTATCTTATTCAAGCGCATAACAGTAGGCCCAACAAATGTGCATTACCGCTTTGTACATGAAGCCATCATGATCTTGAACTGTTGAGCTCATCATCGCACTATACTCGCATGCTAAGCTTTAGCGGACAACAAATGTAAAGGTCTTGGTGTATGGCCCCGATCAATTATCTACGCATGTTCTGCTGCGCATTGCCTCTCCGGAGCCAGTTACTAGATCTCGCAGG
Source organism: Plenodomus lindquistii (assembly GCA_025504975.1). Lineage (NCBI taxonomy): Eukaryota > Fungi > Ascomycota > Dothideomycetes > Pleosporales > Leptosphaeriaceae > Plenodomus > Plenodomus lindquistii. The sequence continues at coordinate 741,039 of JANUWI010000013.1, forward strand.
CGTCGACTAGCTTATCCCGCAATCGATAAATCGCGTGGTGCTGCTTAAGTATGCATTGCACGCACTAACAAATGCGAACCTGCATGCTACCGCGTTCCTGCAGCAACTTTGCAATTCCCATTACAAATCAGATCTACAAGCCAGCCCATGTGACCTGCCGAGCGAGATGCAAAGGGAACTATCAGAATCTCGGCATAAAATCATGACGACGCAAATTCCCACAGGATGGTTCTGGTAGAGCTAAAAGAGAGGTCTTTTCTTCACAGCAAACGTCTATCTCGACCCACAGCTCCTGCAATCCACACATTGCCGAAAAAATTGATACCCAGTGTTGAGATTTGGGGATCCGCAAACAAATCCGAGTCCGGACCCGAGAACCGTCGATAATGAGGTTGTGATACATGGCCCCGGGATTGCACTAAGGTCAGTGAAATCTACCCCATAGCTTGCTGTTTGCATGTGATTATAAACTATTATTCGCTTTGAAACGACCGTCTAATATCCGGCGGATGCTCATCATACGGAGGATACTCTCCATCATGCAGACACTCGTCATAGGATAGGTCTCGGTCACTAGGCCTAGCAACAATGTGTGGCCAATATTCGAGCTGAGATCATTAAGCACACTATGAAGACTTAGTGTCGCAGCAACAATATACGATAATGCAATGCTTACTAAGTAGATAGTCTTTTACTCTAGTTACTACCTCTATAGATCTACACCTTTACACTTGTACAAGTTCAAACTCGTGCACACTGTATGCTGCTCTGTAGAGTAGCTGTACTGCTTTGCTTACTTCAGCTTGCATATTAACCACGAGTTGTTAGACCTGGTTTCGTCGTAAGATGGACTCGCCACAAAACGGATGTGAAGCGACAGGCCAATACGCACAATACAACACGTACCTGAAGCAAGGTCGGAGCTTCTCATGACGTGATTATTTGGAGTCGTAACACTGAAAATCGCTCTGGACAAGTGGCTAGTGACAAGTCCCGATGGAAGGATCCCGAGCTGGCTCACGCGAGATAAGTATCCGAAGAGGAGAGGCCGGGGGTTCTTTAGTGTAGACGACATGAAGGATACCAGATAGTACTGCGACATCGCATTCTCCCAAGCGCCGGCGTGGTGTCTACAAGGAGGCCGGTGTGCGTAGAGAGGGCTGGACGGAAGCCTCGCGCGATTGATCCCATGAATCAACATATACGATAGTAAGTAACATGCACGTCAAATGAGAACGATCTGTGTAAACGGGTGATGAACAAGCTGAAATGTTTTGAATTGCCTTGCTCTGAAGCGCCAAGAAATTTCATCTCGGCCATGGCTAATCATCTTACATGAACGATTTTGTACAGGGGAAGAATAAGCCAACTCGTGAACACCGTACGCCAAATGCATGCGTCGAAAACGTGTCGCTGAGTATGCAGAGTGGGATCAATCGTAGCGCAAGGTTCTATGAAGCGCCGCCTCAGATTGGTGAGGGTGATGTAGTGATGTGGCAAAGGAGTGGGCCGTCCAATTACTGCACTTGGCAAGGAGCCAACACCAACAGCTGCTCACGTATTTCGCTGTTTCAAGCGCATCGCACCGGAAGCCCTGCGCGCCCTGCGCGATTTTGTCCAAGATGAACAACCATGCAAAGCATCATTGCTCATAGCATACCGGCGGCGGCCAAATCCCTGTAAACCTTCTCAGGCATGACATTGCCCTCCGAGTCCTCCATCTCCACCACGTTCTCCGCCATAGTCTTCTCCTTCTTCTTGTCCTTTTGGATCTTTCTCCACAATGCCTCTGCTTCTTGGATGCTTGTGATTTCGCGGAACAGCGAGGTGTTCGTGATGCCCAGACATTTCAGACCGTGAATGTGGCGAGGCTCATTAAAGTGCTTGTCGAATGCGCGCCGTCCCATGTACACGAAGTTACCACAGATTTCGCATGGAAATTCGACACCAAGACCGTGTAGCTTGTACAACCAGAATGGGATAGGCTTGCCGTCCCATGCGAGAGGAAGCTTGAGCGGATTGTAGATCTTGTCTTCGCCGTCCGAATCTTCATCCTCGTCCTTTGCGCCTGTGTCTTGGTGCTCTGAGTATAGTTGTTCCAGCTCTTGTTGACGCTCGCGTTCGGTCATACCCTGCTTTCGCTCGACGTTGACCTTGGTGTCGCCGCGCTCTGTCTGCATGGCTGCCGCTAGTTTCTTGATCCTGAATTCTCGCTCAGCGACCGCTCGCTCTTTGAACCGCTGGATATCTGATGACGCGTTGGTCTGTCCGTTTGTGCTCTCCTTTGCACCATCTTGATTCTCTTGCACGGCCTTTTTGTGCTTCTTGCCTGACAAATGCGCTTCGTAGACTGTCTCTTTCGAGAACCCCTTCTTGCAGGCTGAGCACCAGATACCTTCTCCTTGTGGCTCGCCATTTACAGGCGCTGCTCCTGAGACTGTCTTCTCCCATCCTGGGACCTCGTCCTTCTCCCAAAGCTCTACAAACTCTTTATCGAAATTGTCGAAAAGCTTGTCCAGGTTCTCTAGTGGCTTGGTCCGGCGCATGAAGCCCTCGAGGTAGTCTTGCAGTGTCTTCAGGTACTGGAAGTATGCTTCCGATTTTTTCTGATCGCGGCGAATGTTGCACTGTGGAGGGCTGAAGGCATCGAAGAGATCGAGGTACTGGAGGTATGTGAGGCGACGTGCGTGCTGGTGGACTGGAAGGTTCAGGTATTGCTCGTGCAATGTGGTGAGATCGAAGAAGCGACCAAAGCCTTCCTCTCCGGTGAACATGGAGTCGATCGCTGCGATTGAATGCGCGTGGTCTTCAGGCGATCGCTTCTTGTACGCCTTCTCCAGGTTCTCGACCGGTTCGTTAGGGTAGCGCGCATGGAAGTCCTTGATGGATGCAATCTCCTTCTGGAACGATTCCATCGGATCGCCGAGCGTGAGGCCTCGAATCTCGTCCTCCTTTTTGCCGTCGACATCCTGGTAGATGGTGAGTAGCCGGCTCGACTGGCTCTCTATCTGTTCAAGATAGCGCGCAATGTCATGGTCACGTGCTAGACGGTCGCGAATCTGCAACGGTCAGTACAGAGGCAATGCGACCGGCGTCCGCAACACTCACGTGCGGTGGATCTTCGAGGAGGCGCTCGGCAATGGCATCCTCGAGACGCTCTAGATCCTCATGCAGCTGGCGCTGGTCTTCCAAAAGCATTGTGATGGTCGCCTATAGTTTCTATGAGTGCCCTGTGAAGCAGTAGTCGGCCAGTGAAGATGCGAACCTTTGCGGCGTTGTTGTAGTCGAGATGTGAGGTCAGCGAGTCGCGCCGACATATTTCAAAAACGCGCTAAAAGGTTTCGCCGAGGATCAGCCTTCACTCCGCAAAGCTCCCCAAACTTTCTTGCGACAACCAAACCACTCCATCATCCACCGATACCCACGCTAAATATACCCCACCAACACCTTCAACATGGCGGACGGAATTGATCGAAATGCGGACGACAAGATGGAGTTCTCCACCTCCAAGGAGGTCACGGTGGCGCCCACGTTCGAGGCCATGCACTTGAAAGAGAACCTGCTGCGCGGAATCTACGCCTATGGCTACGAATCGCCCTCTGCCGTCCAGTCGCGTGCGATTGTGCAGGTCTGCAAAGGTCGCGACACCATTGCGCAGGCCCAGTCTGGCACGGGAAAGACTGCGACCTTCTCCATCTCCATTCTGCAAGTCATCGACACGGCTGTTCGTGAGACTCAAGGTAGCAGATAACTGATTGTATACGAGCGCATACTAATTCGTTCCAGCTCTCGTACTTTCACCGACCCGCGAACTGGCGACCCAAATCCAGTCAGTCATCATGGGTCTTGGCGACTACATGAACGTCCAGTGCCACGCCTGTATTGGTGGCACCAACGTTGGCGAAGACATCCGCAAGCTTGACTATGGCCAGCACGTCGTTTCTGGAACCCCAGGACGTGTTGCCGACATGATCCGCCGCCGTAATCTCCGCACGCGCAACATCAAGATGCTGGTTCTCGACGAGGCTGACGAGCTTCTCAACCGTGGATTCCGCGAGCAAATCTACGATGTCTACCGATACCTGCCCCCCGCGACCCAAGTCGTAGTTGTCTCAGCTACTCTCCCATATGATGTTCTCGAGATGACGACCAAATTCATGACGGATCCTGTACGCATCCTGGTCAAGCGTGACGAGTTGACTCTTGAGGGCCTCAAGCAGTACTTCATCGCCATCGAGAAGGAGGAGTGGAAATTCGACACTCTCTGTGATCTCTACGACACACTTACAATTACACAAGCAGTCATCTTCTGCAACACACGCCGGAAGGTTGATTGGTTGACCGACAAGATGCGAGAGGCCAACTTCACCGTGTCTTCGATGCACGGAGACATGCCTCAACGAGAGCGGGACAGCATTATGCAAGACTTCCGCCAGGCCAACTCACGCGTTTTGATCTCGACTGACGTGTGGGCACGTGGTATTGATGTGCAACAAGTGTCGCTTGTCATCAATTACGATCTTCCGTCCAACCGTGAGAACTACATCCACAGGATCGGCCGAAGTGGTCGATTTGGACGTAAGGGCGTGGCGATCAACTTCGTCACCCAGGATGATGTACGCATTCTTCGCGACATCGAATGTAAGCAATTTACTCTGTACATTCTGCTACCTAGCTAACAGTCTCCAGTGTACTACTCTACTCAAATCGACGAGATGCCCATGAACGTTGCAGACTTGTTGGCGTAAGGACATCGTGTACCGCGAAAAGCATGCAGCGACAGGAATCTTGGCGCATCTCATGCTTGATACATCTACTTCGCTGGTAAACACCAGCAGACAAAAGGCAACGGGAGGATCACCCGCTTCGAGGTACATGAGCGTGGAGGAAAGGGCACTGTAGCCAGAGATGTAAGAAGCACCAGCTCTTTGATGTCTTTCGGTCGCTAACGCCAACCGCGTAAAGAACCAAATTGACGACTCAAATATTTACGTGCACAATCTGCCCCAAGGACCTAGTCCCCATCGGCTCGAGCAGACGCCGTTACCCAAGGACACTTTTACCCATACAGGTGTCCAGTCCGAGTTGCTGGACCTCACGTCGTGACTATGACTACCGGCAGGTCCCCAGCCGATTTCTTTTGCAAGAAATCTACAATATGTCAAGTTTTTAGACACGAATTCTATTGCACACCAATCTCGTTGCTCCATCTCGTTGAGAAACGTTGAAGGTTTTCAATGTAGAAGGTAGAGTAAATATCTAGTATGTACTTTCTGGTTATTATCACTATCTATCAAATAACGCTGTATTCGAGCTAGGCTCATACATCTCACTTACTAAAGCTAATAATTGAACCGTTAATCTCCCTATCATTCCTAAGCTCTTGTATAATTTCTATCTATGGCTTACAACAGGTCAATAGCATTGTTATGAAGGCGATGATCAGTGCTGGGATGCCTATCCCGAGGCCTACCCCAATTGCGATGATATCCGACCGCTTCAGCCCTCCCTTAGAATCGTCTTCGCTGGATCGTTCAGTCGCAGTCGTTTGTATTGAATCTGGCCCGGTGGCCGTAGTCGCAGTACTAGGTCGCCGACTTGTCGTGGATCTTGGCTGCGAACTCGTAGTTGTGAACCGCTCACACGTCATCGCCGTCGAGCAATATTCCCCCTGTCCACAACATTGTTTCCCGCAACAGGCTTCGGAAGCCTGACAGACGGTTCTCGGATCCGGACAGCATTTCAAACTCGCATCTGGCCAGTGTTGTTAACGTAGCGACAAGGCGTACTCCGAATGCACGGGCCTACCAGAAAGGCATAATACATTATAATCATGGCCTAGGCACTAATGTGGGTGTTAGTCACGCTCTAGAAGGTTTTAATTGCCATCTTACACATATGGGGTTTGCTCCCGAGCACTGGTAGGAGAAGCCGTTGGAATCCACGCACGATTCGCCGTCTAGAATCGCTTGTTAGTACTATCCTCATTTGAATCGAAGGTTTGTGAGAGTGTACCTGGTAGAGAACGAAGCAGACGAGATTGCCGGCCTCCAAATGCGTATGATGCCGGGCGAGTGTGAGTATCTTGTGTGTTCGCGACGAAGGTAGTAGTAGCGAGGCCCACAGCAATGGTACATAAGAACGCTAAGACAGGTAGGAACATTGCGACGGAATCGATTAAAAATTTGAATACAACGCAATGCGGTGGGGGGAAGTTCACGCGGCTGCGTGGAGTTATAAGCTGGCTCCGTTGTGTAGGTACAGGCCCCTTGATCACTGCTTAGCCTCGCGCCGTACATACTATGGCGTTCAGCACAGCCCCATGGCTTGATTCCTGCTTGAGCACTGCGACCAATTGAAGTCTTGGGCCACACTACCAGCAAAATCGACTCTGACGTCTTTGCGGACGAAATTCTTATTGCTTGTGCGAGTTGGCGAGGCTTTAGCCAAGCTTGTTCAGCACAGCCTTGCGTAACACCTTAGAACTGAGTTGTGGCGCTTTGTCAGAGCTGAACCGTAGCGAGGTATAAGTAGCCCTCTCAGCCTGATCATCCCCCCTCAATACTGGCATAGCCTCTAGCCTGCATGTCAATTCATACATAATATCAATATGCTCTTTTCTATGCGATTACCGAGACTGAGCGGGATGAAGGAAATAGCCTACAAGGCTGTGAAGGTGACACCCAGCAGGTCAAGTTCTGAGTTCTCGGCGTCGCTCGCTGTGTCTGGCTGGCCGACAGATCCGCAGCGCATAGCGAGTGCACCACTTTGGATCATTGCGGATCTCTTTCTACTTCTGATGCCTGTCGCATTCATAGGCAAGTTTACAGGCACGATGCATGAGTACATTCGCTTATATTTGGCTCAGCACTGGCCGCGCTTGCCTGCCGTCTCGATGGGCACGAGCTCTCTGATCGAGGACGAAGTATCCAAGAAGCGATCCTCCTTGGCCCCACACTATTTCCACTTGCATTTGCGGCTCTTGGGGGGAGGAGCTTGAAGAAGATTGCGTTGTGGCGGGCGGAGCGAGGTACAACACTTGGAGTAAGCCACCTGCTTTACTGGCGTGAAGTGCGCATGAGACTGACGGTACCCGCAGTTCCTTGAGCATATGATTGGAAGTCAGAGTCTCGTGAGCACTGTTGGTCATACATTCGCGCTGCACTCTGTCGACTTTCTCACTATAGGCCTTCTTGTCCTGTGGGCCTTATCCCCGTTGGGAGGCCAAAGTGCACTCCGTCTGGTGCACGAAACAAACAGCACGATGCTTGAAAATCGCTCCGTGTTCTACGCCGATGTGGATGCGCCCAGCGAGTTTCCTAATGAATCATACAATGAAGACGCCTTCAACAGGGCTAATGCTGTGCTTATAACCAGTCTTATGACCGCTGACACTCTCGAGAACTCTACCGTCGACACTTGGAACCATCCAAAGATTCCGCGGCTGGAAGCACTGGAACAGGCCGAGGAAGGGAACGAAACCGCTAGGAAATGGTATGCCGTGGACCGAAGCGCGAATTACACGTATGCCTCGCTCACCGGCATCAACGTGATCCATCTTTCTACAACAGGATCCAGCAATTTCACCGTGCCATATGAGTACATGTACCTTGGATGCGGACTCTCTCCGCATAATGACATCAGATTGCGGTATGACAGTACTACGAATACCTACGGGCAGCCGTTCACTATGTCTCGATCAATACTGAAGTACCTCAACGGTCTCAACGACGCAAATGTCCTCGAGTCCGGAGACGGTTTCGCGAAAAACACTTCGCAATTGGGAGCACCTTTGAATGTTCCCGGCACTGTTGTGTCATCCTACAGGAGCTTCTTCATTTACACAAGAATGGGTAACACAACGGACCGAAGTATGAAGCCTGAGGCGCTCATCTACGGAAGCAGTTCGTACTCTACAGCGGAATTCTGGCTCTTCGAGTGTTCCTTGAAAAGTGTCCTGGTCGAAGCTAACATCATCTGCGACAGAAATAACTGCGGTGTAGAGCGCTTGCGTCGTCTGGACAGATCACGATCCGATCGCCGCTTTGATAGTCTTCCATACGACGTTGTTCATGATGCATATGTCAACAAATATCTCATCAGACACCTTGCAGCGGTTGGAGGAGAGAATTCTATGATGAAGCCGAACCCAGTCGATGCTTATATCTACGGTAATGGAGCCTGGGCCTTGAACGAAGATGGGTCAACCCAGAGTAAGTGGTGGCACACATATGTCAACAACACAGAGAAGACGATACAAATGTCGCGACGCATGACTCGCTTCCTCAATACATTCTGGGACGCGTCACGATGGCCAACATCTATGACCCGAAACGATCCGTTCGCAAAGAGCTCATTGAACAACATCACCGGCTTACCGCACGCTATGCTTCTTATGAATGCCACCGAGGCGGTGGTCACCCGACGAATCATCATTTACCGTGCCAACGCGGGCTGGATCGCATCGCTAGTTATTTGTTCTTGCGTACTGCTCTTACTGGGCATTTACAGCCTCTTCCTATCACTTCGCATTACGGTGCCGGATATTTTCGACTACGTCTCTTCGTTCACGCGCGATAATCCGTACATAAGTGCGCCGGCTGGTGGATCAGCGCTGGATGGAGCGGAACGGGCGCGGTTGTTGAGGAGATTACCCGTGCAACTGGGCGACGTGGATTGCAGCGGAGAAACAGGATATGTTGCATTAAGAAGTGTAAATGGAAAGAAGGATTGTGAACTTGGCCAGGTCCGCAGGGACAGGATGTACCGATGAGGATGTGGTGAACTGTCTTTACTCATGCCACGGCTTTTTCTGTAATTTAGCAAACTTCATCTCCGCAAGTGTCTTGACCTAGAGCATTTCGCCTGTTTAGTAACCCTCCTTCATATTGTTTAGTCTTAAACTAGCTGTAAATCCAGTTAGCACTGAATCGCTAGGAATTGTCTGTGAACAGAGTTGAACTAAGATTCTATTAGTCTGTCAATTCGTAAAACAATCTATGGCTCTACTCTTCTGATATGAAAGTAAAGTGAAAATATGTAGGATATACAGTTTAATATTCTATACAAATTGAGAAGGTATATAGAACAATACTGACAACCTATAAGTAGGCTAGTAGCTAGTAGGCAATGAAGTAAGATCCAAGTTTACTTAGCTAACGTTTCAGGTACTGACTGGGAATTATACCATAAAAGAGATCCTACACGAATAGTTTCTGACAACACAGTTTTGTTGTTCATACACATTTCAGACCCCACTCTTTTATCAAGCATCACGATACCCTTAATCGCGACTGCATCAATTCAAACCTTCCAATTCGACTATAACACCAGTTAAGTGCCGACATTAGCACCACCGCTTAACATGACATCTCTCTCTCTCTCTCGCCACAAAAGCAAAACACTCCATGCATTCCCCCATCCACCGAATAGGCGACTTTTCACCTGCCAGCAATTAAACCACCCAGACACACCCGACACCACGCAACTCGTGATTTCCCCAGATCTTGGCGTATGGGTGGACAGACCATATACGTAGGCTTGGTTGGCCGCTGCTTAATTGTGTTTTTTGGGATTTGCGTTGGGGTTGGAAATGGATGGTGGGGAACACGTGAGAGTGGAGTCGAGATCAGGTATGGGATGTGTTGGGGAATTGGGGGAGAAAGATGGAGAGGGAGGGATGGCGGGATAGATGAGTACGGCTGTGCTGATAAAAGATGCGAGGGGTCGGAGAGGGTTTGTGGTCTAATGGTGGGTGGGCGTTGCTACTTTTCAAATGAAAGCAGTGCAATTCTACATTGAATGCTACCAGCTCAAGATCGAGTCCTCTAGTACTGGGACACCGGGGCCGGCTGTTAAGATTCTGGGTGTGTGTAAGACGAGCGACCTGGGTATTGCGTTCAACAAGGGGAACAACCCCAAGAGCTACGTCATCCCAGGGATGGCTGTTTAGAACGGTAACTCAGTGCTGCGATAAGTTTTGTTGTTGCGACTTAGTGGTGTATGACGTTGTCGCAAGGGGTGAGAGCAGAGTTGATAGCCTTGTTGATGGCGAGGCAGAAGACTGTGAGTATTTTCCTTGATCATTGTCCTTTCTTCTGAACTTGTCGTAGTCCAGTGCCCTTACATAGATGCATACATACATCATGCCGTATACCTTACTTACTACTCGCCAGGGTCCGATTGGCGAGGACCACGATTGTGCACGAGTCAGTCGAGAACAAAGAAAGTGCAAAATTTCGAGGAAGATTAATTATTGGGCATTCGCACGCCCAAGTCGAAAGGAGCTGCCTCATTTTTGTACTCGCCCAATTCCTCCATGGTCGATATGGCCAAGGGGATCGGCGTGGTGTTGGAGTTGGCGGTCGGTAGTTGTGACGTGGTGCCGCTAGTAGAGCCGCTTCCTGGTTGGTGCGGGAGCGGGCGTTGCTGGGGAAGCGACTGACTGACACGGTAAACACCATTCCCAGCCCAGATGAGACGTCTGGCCGATTGAGCCCTGGTCTCTGTAATCGCCATTATCACTCCCCGCTATCATTGGGACCGTGTGGACATAGTCGAGATTGTTACCCACCGCCATTGCTAGAGCATCGTCTTGCCGTTCTTTGAGGATCCAGTCAGTCGTGTTTGCAGCTTTTGTCCGCGTCGCCTCTCGCTGCTACTCACGCATGCTACTCGACCCACATATTCACACACTGCACCTGTTGCAGCCCGGCCGCACGTTTTGGAGCAAACAACATCGACTTGTTGGCTATGGCGATAGGACAGGCGCTCCCGATGCGGTTTCCTTGTTGGTGCAAAGCCGTGTACTCATGGGGCGGTGAGGTAAGTCGAATGGGACTCGGGGCGACTGAAGCAGCAATCCCTGACCGGCCGTGTAGACGAAGCGCGATCTGGGGTTCATAGAGGGAGACTTGATTGAAGTGCTCAACGCCGGCGATGGGTCCTGGTGGATGGGAAGACTGAAGCGCGACCGGCGCATGGTGGGCTTGTTTCCCTCCAACTTCGTCGAGCTGCTCAGCGAGGACTACCAGCCATGGGCCCGCCAGGGCAGTGGAGGCGGCATATCACGACAGAACAGTGCCCAGGAGCAGGCCAAGCAGCCGCCGCAAAAGGCGAAGAGCACTTTTAGGAAGCCATTCACGGCCTATGCGGCTGCAGGCGCGCCGAACCCGGCTGCAGCGGCGCGTGAGAGGCTGAAGGCGGGCGGGCTGGCATCGGCTCACGGGAGTGGGAAGAAGACGCCGTACTCGTCAATGAAGAGGTCGTCGACCGAAAGCCGCGAATCGACATCACCGGCGCCTGCACCAGGGCCCTCCAACCTCCGTGCTGTCTCGCCGCGACCTCCTACCAAGAGAAGGCCGATAGCAAGAGCGGCCTCGCCAGCTCCCCCTACGCGACACGACTCGAACAATAGCCGCGCACGATCGCCTGCACCTCCGCAACAGCGTCAGCCGCCGCGACAACAACAGCAGCCGCCGCCGCCGCCGCAACAGCAACAATACCAGGCGTACTCGAGAGCCGTCTCGCCTGCACCGCCACCCGCGCAGTATCAATATAACCCGCGAGCCATCTCGCCCGCACCTCCCCCACAGCAGTACCAGTACTCCCGAGCTCCTTCGCCTGCACCCCCGATCAACCGTCAAAGCACATACCGAGCCGTCTCTCCAGCGCCGCCGCTGCACCATCAGAACTCGTACCGAGCAGTGTCACCGGCACCTCCGCTCCACCATCAGAACTCCTACAGGGCCGTGTCGCCGGCACCTCCAGTAGACCGCCACAACTCCTACAGGGCAGTGTCGCCGGCACCACCAGTAGACCGCCATGACTCGTACCGCGCTGTATCTCCCGCGCCACCTACACACTACCAGCAGCAGCAACAACACCAACCACAACATTACTCCAGATCTCCCTCTCCGGCTCCATCGTTCCAGTACCGCGCGTACGATCGAGGCCCGTCTCCAGCTCCATCGTTTGCAGAACGCTCCCGCGCAGTCTCTCCAGCTCCGTCCTTCCAATATCGCGCATACGATCGCGGTCCTTCGCCGTCTCCGTACCAGCATCAAATCGACCACAGCCGAAGTCCATCACCTGCGCCATTCCAGGACGAGTTTGAAGAAACGATCGATTCGCCGCCACCGCCGCCACCACCGCATCGCGTGGCATACGACGCCAGTAGAGCACCATCGCCAGCACCTCCACAACACAACAATGGCTACATCACTCCCGAGCCACCCTCGCCGGATCCCAGAGCTCGTGGAGGTCATTTCACGCCATCTCCCCTCACGAACGCCATGAACGATGTGATGTCCTCACTCCAAGACATGACTATGTCACGAAGCAATGAATCGCCTGTCGAACCCGCTACGCCATCGATACCTTGGTCTCCAGATGCCTTCGATGAAGTGTACCAGGCATCTGCGAAGAAGGTCCGAGCGCAATCGGCCCTGTCGCAAGCTACGCCTAATGAAGACGATGAAGAGGATATTCCGGATGTTAATAATAATTATGTGAAGCGTATGGAAAGTCGCCTGCGAAGGATGAAAGAGCTCGAAGCAGCAAAGAACGAGGATGATATGGCTGGATCCAGTCCTCCACCTCCGGTGCCGCTGAAGAACTCATCTTCGATCCATCGGCCTGGATCCTCGGTGGGAGACATTGCCGCTGAGATCGAGAGGAAGAGCTCTAAGACGCTTCGGCACCGCAAATCGGCGTATGATGTTGGACGTGCGCTAGGACGCACTTTTACCAGCAAGACGAACTCGACGACGACGACGCACACGAGTGCTAGCACCCACCACAGCTTGATGTCTGGACACTCTGCTACCAACATGAGTGCCACGAGTGCGGGTAGCTACTACCGAAAGAGGTTTGGCAAAGATCGGCCTAAGAGTATCATGGAGGCAAAAGAGCCAGCAGCCAAGGGATACGGTTTCGATGATGGGCGACCAGAGACGCCCTTTACAGGAGTCACCTACCACTCCAGCCACGCCTCGCAACCGCAATCTAGGCCGAGTTCCAGTGATCACGTGCAAAACGATGCCAGCACACCAGCGACTGAGGGCAATGATCCGCTAGGTGGATTACAGCAACCGAAAGCAAGGCGCAGTGGGTTCTTCCGAAAGATGATTGATACAGCGAAAACTCAGGCCGCGAACGCTCGGAGCACGATTGCTGCTGGGACAATCAGCCGGCCAGGCTCTCGCGCCGCAAGCCGAGCTGCTAGTCGCGGAGCAAATCGTGCAGCGAGTCGCCTGGACATGGATGGCCCAACAGGCATCGCAGGAGGAACGGCAGTGCGACCGGCGAGCTCCATGAGAGATATGGGTATCGGCTCCAACGACTGGGTGCAAGTTCGTCGAGACGTCAATCGCTCAAACTCCTTGAGCAAGAACGAGCGAGCAGAGAGAGCGGAACGTTGCCAGATGATGGACTTGCCCGTACTGAATCCAGTGGAGATGCTTTACGAGTCTGCTGAAGGTGATGAAGGCCTCGATGGGCTACCGATCACAGAGCCCACGGACTTTACGGCAATCAGTCTTGCCCACGTCGACAAGAGCGCGCGCTTCATCAATGCTATTCCGCTTGGGACCACGCCAGCAGCACTGGCACAAGGCTATGTTTGCAGGCCATACCGGAGCGACATTCAACGTCTGCGAGCGATCTTTACCTGGGTCAGCGAACGAATCTCTTGGGAGGAAGACTTTGTTGGCGAGATGGATCCGCGACACGTCTTGCAAAGTAAGCGCGGATGCTCTGAGGAGATCGCCATGGTCGTCGCGGAAATGTGTGCTTCTGTTGGGCTTCATGCTGAGGTGGTACGAGGCTATCTCAAGACCCCAGGAGAGCCTCTGGATCTGGAGAGCGTGGCTAGGCCGAATCACATTTGGAATGCTGTCATTGTCGAAGGCGAATGGCGCATCCTGGACTGTTCCCTTGCTGGCCCAACGCACCCGAAACGTGTACACTTTTCGACAGCTGGGTCATCGGTCGCCGAGACGTGGTACTTTCTTGCACGGCCCATGGAGATTTGCTACTCGCACGTCCCACTTCTCCCGGAACAGCAGCATATTTGCCCGGCCCAACCACATGAAGTTCTCATGGCCCTTCCGTGCGCAACTCCAACGTACTTCAAATACGCCCTTCACATGGCCGACTTTGACACAAGTATGCTGAACCTGGACAATCTTGAGATGGCACACGTGTACGTGAACGTCCCTGAGGATGTGGAGTGCTACGCGGAGGTTGAGGCGAGGTCATACTCGCAGGACCAGGACGGAGACTACTTCGAGAGCGGCGAATTCGTCACAAAACCAGCGCTGGCTCAAGCTGAGTGGTACTCAGGTCAGAAGCGGTATACGGTCAAAGCCCTTTTACCTGGTGAAGGTGGCCATGGCGTCCTGAAGGTCTATGCTGGGCCCAAGGGACTTATGGTACGTGATCGAGAATTTGCTGTTCCAAAACGATCTTACTGACGATCACAAGCATTCCAGCAAGAATAATCCACATGCTCTTGCCATAGGTCTTCCTATGACGCATACTGGCACCAACCCACCGTACTCGTTCTTGACTCTACATCCGACGCCACACGCCCAGCGACACGATCTTTACGTCGCACAGCCTCAGTGCGCAAATTTGGCTCTGAACAACACCTTCGTCTTCTGCGTGCGTCAACACCCGTCGGGGCTGACCAAATTCGCTGAGCCCAGCCCGCCCATGACCGGTCGAGCGTCGCCAAATCCATTCGCGCGCCCTACGTCTGCTATGAGTATGCAAAGCATATCAGCAACCGGATCGAATTATACCAATCCATCGAATAGCTCATCAGGATCAGCTCCAGCCAGTTCAAAACCCGCAAAGCTGGCGGTACAGAGTCCGTCTGGCAAGATTATTCGTCTGACGAGAAAGAGCGAACACATGACCAGCAACAATGAAGCAGACGGTACTGCATGGGAGACGGTCATCAAGATTGGAGAGCGAGGTACTTGGCGCGGCCTGGTTCTGGCTGATCGAAGCGCAAGGTGGTGTGTTTTCGCTCAGTGGGAGTGCGCCTAAGTTTCCTCTACGTTTGCATGTAAAACCTGTCACGATCATGTGTATCAGAGTGGATGTCGTCTTTTCTTGTTGTTCCAGCGTGCAAATGGTTTCAAGGTGTAATGCTCATTGTCGATTGCGAGAGGGGGCTGCATTCAAAACTGCATCAGCGTGGCGTTGCGTGTATGATATGGGGCGAAATAGTGTGATTGAGAACATTTGGTACCATCAGACACTGACTCTTTGACTCGTTTGTGATGTTCCTGGGATGCGGCGATGATCAGTCTAGAGTGATGTGAGATGTCAGCCCTGCGCATCTCTCCTGCGCGTACCTGCCAAGCCACGATAAGATAAGCGTCCCGCCCCGCCCCGCCATCGACTCACCACGGCAGCCCCACCACAACTTTTCGTCATGACATTGCTCAATCCTAACCACGACTCCAACCATGGACGCCCAAATCGCAGAGTGGAAGACCCGCGCCGAGGCCCTCAAGCCTCTCAACCTCAAGGCCATCGAGCCTGCCCTCCTCGAACTCGACGCCCACCTCACCCTCCGCACCCACATTGTCGGCTACACCCTCACCGATGCCGACACCGTCGTCTGGCAGACACTGCGCGACAACCGCGTCGCACACGCCTATGTCAAGCAGGATCTTATGAAGAGCTTGGGACGGTGGTTCAGGTACATTGAAGAGGTCTACCCGCAGAGCGTTGTTGTGGTGGGCAAGGGCAAGGAGGAGGCCAAGAAGGTGGCTGGCAAGGATGGAGCCAAGAAGGAGGGAAAGAATGACGATGCAAACTACGATATTGGGCTGCAGGATGTTGGCGATGGGACGGGCATTGTTACGAGGTTCCCGCCTGAGCCTTCGTGAGTAATCCTACATGAGGAGGTCATTGGCGAAGGGGTGGACATGCTGACTGTAGTGCAGAGGTTACCTTCACATTGGACATGCCAAGGCTGCGTTGTTGAACGACTATTTTGCACACGAAAAGTACAAGGGCAAGCTGTTGTTGCGATTCGACGACACCAATCCCACCAAGGAGAAGCAGGAGTTTCAAGATGCCATTGTTGAGGACTGTGCACTTCTGGGCATTAAGCCGGACCAGGTGTCATATACCAGTGACTGGTTCGATGAGCTGTACGAGCGCTGTGTTCAGATGATCAAAGAGGGCCTCGCCTACGCAGATGACACCCTCCAGGAGAAGATGCGCGCCGAGCGCATGGACGGTATCGCCAGCGCGCGCCGTGATGCGAGCGTCGAGGACAACTTGGCGCATTTTGAAGAGATGAAGAAGGGCAACGAGGAGGGTCTGAGATGGTGCATCCGCGCAAAGATGTCTGTTGATAACCCCAACAAGGCCATGCGCGATCCTGTCATTTACCGCTGCAACCCTCAGGCTCACCACCGTACCGGAGAGAAGTGGAAGATCTATCCCACCTACGACTTCTGCTGCCCGATTGTTGATGCTGTTGAGGGTGTAACGCACGCTCTGCGTACCACCGAGTACAACGACCGCGATGCTCAATACCAGTGGTTCATCGAGAACCTCAAGTTGCGCAAGGTGCACAACTGGGGTTTCGCTCGTCTGAACTTCGTCAAGACCGTCTTGTCCAAGCGTAAGCTTACCAAGATTGTGGATGCAGGTATCGTTACCGGTTGGGACGATGCTCGCATGCCTACTGTTCGCGGTGTCCGCCGTCGCGGTGCTGTCATCCCTGCCCTCCGTGAATTCATCCTAAAGCAGGGTCCATCAAAGAACATCGTCAACCAGGACTGGTACGCTTTCTGGGCCACCAACAAGAAGCACATTGAGCCCACCGCCGCTCGCTACACCGCAATTGATGATGATGGTCGCGTTCCCGTCACTATCATTGGCGCGCGCGAAGGCATCATCACCGAGGACAAGCCCAAGCACGCGAAGTATGATCTCGGCAACAAGAAGATCGTGTTCAGCTCCTCGGTGATCATGGAGCAAGCCGACGCACAGTCTTTTGAGCAAGACGAAGAAATCACCCTCATGAACTGGGGCAACGCGATCGTCCGCAAGATCAGCCACTCCATCAACCCACTTGAGATGGCTAAGCACGGTCTCAAGACTGTCAGCGGTCTTGAACTCGAACTCCACCTGCAAGGCGATGTTAAGACTACCAAGAAGAAGGTCACATGGCTCAGCAATGACCAAAACCTCATTCCGATTGAGCTGGTCGACTATGACTACTTGATTACAAAGGATAAGCTTGAGCCTGAAGACACCCTCGAGGATTTCTTGAACAAGAAGACCGAGACGAGGACAAAGGCTTTGGCAGACTGCAATGTTGCGGAATTGAAGGAGGATGATATCATCCAGTTCGACCGCAAAGGCTTCTTCAGGATCGATAGGGCGTTCAAGCACGGTGAGGCTGTTGTTGCATTCCAGGTGCCTACGGGAAAGAGCAAGTAGACTTGCAGCACGTCGAAGTTAAAAGATCTGCATTTAGACATGAATACATGAAACAGATCTTCAGTTGCAACATCGGACCAAAACACTACAAATACAATTACCCAGAAGTGAAGCAAAGCAAACCCAACAATCCCACAACCATCACACGCTCTAATACTTGCACTTGGTATAAACATACAAATCACTACTCTTCTTCACCCCCAACGCCTTTTCAAACTCCCCCTTCAACCCCTCTACATACTGCGTCACCGTCCCCGTAGACCCATCACAAACCCACTCCCCCCTCCCCTTCACACTCTCCATACTAATCGCCATATGCTCCCCCCCTCCACCGGGCACATCAATCCTCACGCTAGCCATACTATTACAAAACGTGAACCCCTTCTTCACGCCGCCCTCAAACTCGACAAAACTCTCACAATTACGCGCATCATACGTGCCCCTCTCCACCGCACCTGCTAGACTCCCCACCATGAGTTTATACAGCGCTTCGTTGCCGTTCCAGGAAGCCGAGTCGATGGTAAGCAAGATGTCGACGGTAAAAGGCGCCACGCCGGGTGCGCTGTGCACGCGCGTTTTTATCTTTCCGTGCACGGCGTGGAAGCGCGATTTGCATTGCGAGTTGTAAGATGCGAAGGGGCAGGAGGAACGGATTGCGCGGTAGATGTTGTTGTAGATGTGGGCGTAGGGGGTTCCGCCGTAGTTTAGGCGCGTGGAGGACATTGTGAGGGTTATGGCGCCGTAGGGGGCGCGGGGGGTGAGAGTGGTGTTTTGGGGTGGGTTGGAGGGGTCGAGGGTTGAGATTGGGGGTGGGGAGGGGTGGGCGAAAGTGGTTAGGAAGAAGAGGGTGGGTAGGAGGGGGAGTTTCATGGTGGTGATGGTGGTGGTGGTGTGCTTGGAGTTGATGATGTGATGGTGATAGTTTTTTTAATGAGAGTTATGGGTTGTTTACAAAAGAGCCCAGAGGGTGAGCAGAAGGTAAACGGGATCTCTGCATTCATGTATATCCCCTCGACAACAATAGTAAGCCTTTTCGCCTCTTGAACAACGGGTACATTGCAAGGTACCCTGCTATAATTAGGAGTAAGACACTAGAGTTTAAGTCTTAAATTGGCTTCTCAGGTGTACCTGGTTTGCACTGTAGTATTCCTGGCCAATCAGAGCGGACGTGATACCTTGAGGCTCAACGCTAAGTCTTTGTCCACCACGTATAATATGAGCGAGGAATGGTCTTTGTCACATTGTAGTAACTTTACATGAGTTGTTTCGAATTGCTGATGTGTCGGCGATTTGGCTTAGTATTGTTCTGCGGTGGAACTGTTTTAAAGTGTGTGTGCATCGAAGTCCCCGACTTCACAGGGCACGAAATGGACTCGAACTTACCACCAAACTTGAACATGCTTTTGCCTTGACTGGTGGTATTCTAACTAATCCAAATAAAATCTGTATATCTCTTATGACACACACCACACTGCTTATGTGATTACATGAGTTTATTCAATAATGCAGTCAACTTGCTCGTGTTTGCGAAATTCACATTCACCAATTCACCGTAGTCATATCGTAATCACCGCGATCTAAACTCCAAATTGTAGAAGTTCCCATCACGCTCTCACTTTTCTCAACAGCAGACCACGCAGGAAAATCTATAGACCTGTATACCTGCCTGATACCAACCTACAAATCACCACAAGCGAAACCCTACACCCTCCTCACAATGACCCTCACCATCCTCCTCAAGATTCTCTGCATCTTCATCGCCTTCACAACAGCCCTGCCTCAGCTCAAACCCACCACCACCACCACCACTACTACTAACAGCAAGTCCACCCCACCCCACCGCAAACCCCAACACTAACCTTCCACATCAGACACTGCCATCCACCCCCGCAGCGGCCCCATCCTCCTCGAACTCAGCTCCCACCGTATAAACCTCGGCACCTCTTCATCCACAGACATCACATCCGCCGTCGACATCGCGCTCCACACCATCTGCCCCTTTGGCGGCGACAACGGATGTCTCCAACGCACTGCATCCTTTGACGTTAGAGTAGAAGGGCGCCGCAACATTCACCACGGGCGGAAACAAAAAGTACAAGTGGAAGTCGAACACGCGTTTTGGGGTAGTAGTCGGGAGATGTACGATACGTTGATTCGGGGGGTAGGTGGGGGATTAGAGAGAAGCGCGATTGGGAATGGAAACGTGAATTGCGTACGTTTTGTTTTGTATTATCCCTTTTTTTTCCCCCTGACTTTCAGCTTTGATGTCTTGCTGTGCATATGAATGAATGAATGCTGATATTGGTGGAATAATGACAGCGTATTTGGAACGGCGACGACGGCAACCATCAACAATGTAATGGTGCGGGATACGTCGGCTTCATTATCCCTGGCGGGTACGAGATGAAGGTTCGGTTCAAAGGTGGGAGTCAGGTTGGAAAATACGATTGCTGGAAGATTGTTGGGGCGGCGTCGACGTATATGGATTCTATGCAGAAGGAGGTTGAAGAGGAGCTGGGAGATGGGGACTTGTACGTTGATGTTCAGTGCAAGTGAGGCGAGAGAGAGAGAGAGAGAGAGACTGTGGTAGATGAGCGTGGGGATGGGAATTAAGGCATGCTGATACGGCCAAACGATTTGGTGGAATGGGCGGCATTTCATGGGTGTGTAGAGATGATAACTGGTGAGCCACAGCTTTTCGACGCAGCTGCAGTCGTACGGTTCGGCCTAGGGTTCATACAGTCAAGTGGCCATCTCAAGCAGCATATCTCTTCAAACCCCATCAACCCATCCACCTTCCCCCCCCTCCAGCCCTCCCTCCCAACCTCACTCTTCCATTCCACACAATCCAACAATTCCCCAACCCACCCAATTTGCAAAAAAAAAAAAAAAAAAACTATATGCATAATAGACTTACCTCCGCCTCCGCCACACAACAAAACAAAACCAAAACCATACAACAGTCCAAAGCCAGAAAAACACAAATGTTTGGAATAACTACACACTACGAGGCATGGGCGGGCATGGTGTGACATTTTTACTTCACTTCACTTCAAAGTGAAAGGGCGGAGAATAGACACACACACGTTTATAATTGTTCGCAGGTTGTTTGTTAGGCTTGGGGTGGCGTGTGTGTGTGTGTGTGTGTGTGTGTGTGTGTGGATGATATGCAGAATTAGAAGTTGAGGAGGAGCGTAAGGATGCGGATTTGTTTGTTGACGTGCAGTGTGTGATGAAGTGATTGGGGTGGGGCTGGAACGAACATTAGGGAGGCAAGAGGGGGAATGAAGGGTCGGATGAAGCTGCAACATTCCAAAGACATGTTACTGAGATGGAAAAGGATTTCTGAAGTTGAAGAAGGAAGAAAGTGGTCTGGGGTATCGTTTACTTGTATTTTGGCGGGCATAGACGCTGAGGTCAGCCCTGGCGCATTGAAGAACATACTGCCATGTCATAAACGTCTCGACATGTCGTCATAATCATGTGACTTTCCAGCTCGACCGGGAACAATCCTCAGCCAAGATCTAGTACTCATCATCCGAGACCACACATCAAGCGCCTACTGAGTGTTGGCGCCAGCGCCCTCCTTCCTGCCCTGCGTTCCCTCCTTGGTAATCTCATCCGGCTTGCCCTCACTCAACTTCTTGTTCCTCTCATCCTCCCTCTTGCGCTCCAACTCCTGGACCTGCTCCGGCGGGCTATCCTCAATGAGATCCGAGTCGCCGCTAAGTCCACTCCACTTGGGCAGACCATCGGGGATATCCATGACACGCTGGCCGTAGAACATGTGGCAGCGGGGCTTGAAGTACGCCTTGTCCTCGTCGGTCTTCAAGTGGACGAGCGAGGGGAAGAGAAGGATCATGTTGCGGCCCTCATCCATGATGGGCGAGTGGCAGAAGGAGCAGCGGACTTTGCAGGGGAGCTTGTGCTCGATAGACTTTTCGGATGGGTCATACCATTCGAGATCGTGGTGACCGTTTACGAAGTTGATGTCATCTTTGTGGAAGATGGCGGCCCACTGGAAGGGTGCAGCTAGTCGTTGTGTAAGCACGTGCCCTGTAACAACGGCAATTGTCAAAGGACATTTGACTTACCATGCTGCGTCTGGCAGGTAGTGCAGTGGCACAACTTGCTGTCCAGAGGCTCTCTCCTGCTCAACTGGTACTTGACTTTACCGCAGTGGCAATTGGCTTCGTACTTGACGTCGAATTTCTGTGCGTCATCATGGACGCGGTATGGTGCACGTTGCTTCCATTCAGACAGTCCCTCCGTCTCCTCGCCACGGGACTGGTCTTTATGCTGATCCTTGACCATTTTGAACGCGGTATTGCTGAAATTCTGAGCCTGATATTTGGGGAAATGCGCAGCAATGAGACGCGCACGAGGCAGTGCTGTCGAAGAAGTGAGAAGTGGTAACCGACGAAGTGCGATTGAAGATACGGACATGGAAGGAATCAACTCGAGTCAATTCGAAAAGTGTAATTGGGTTGGTTGAGTTATGGAAGAGGTTTGTGGGATGTTGGATGTTGGAGGGTATCGTCTTTGTGCTGCAGCCATTTGTTTTGCCGTCATCATGGTTTAAACGGGACAGGTGCAGCCAGTGTCACTGTTTACGCGAATATGACGTCGAGATAATGCTAGCGTGCATCTTGCGAGGAGCGAGGGCACGTGCCCTTTCGATCGATCGTACGGGACGGCAATGGACCCTGCATAAGGCATTGCGGAGGCAACTCCTTGTCACGAACATGCTCTTTGTTTTAGTTGTTTATGAAAAGCTGTAGTTGACGAACGTGAATGCGCATATTGAGCTCAAAGTCGTTCATGTGACGAGCAAAACACGGTTTCTTCGAATGCTTCCATGTTCTTCACTACCATACCACCTACACGTCTGAGCCGCTTCCCACACTGTAGGTATCATCGTTCAGCCAGGAATAGGATGTTTAGTGACGACTTTGCTAGATACGCGGTATGAAGCTTTGCCTCTTGAATTCATATATGTAGCCGGCACCAACCGTATTCTTCAAAAGCGGTATCTCAATTGCAACAAGTCGGGCCACTTGGTGAAAACAAACTTCAGGGCCAAAACACCTCACTTTGTCTTCTCTAGACTTGAGACTTTACAAAAAAAAATGAAGGAGTTGTGTATAAGGATGATTTCCTCGTACATTTAAGATTGTTTACCAAAGGCCAAGGCTAAAACCTTTGTACAACTATGTCAACGACAACGCAACGCTGAGCCTTGCAGTCGGCATATAAAATGAGTTTAAAAGGATAAAGAAAAATGACAACAACAACAACGGGATCCTCATGAAGAATCCCATACGCCTGGCAATGCAATGCTTCACTTTTTACCCCCCCCCTCCTTTCCTCTCGAAATAAAACGCGCCAGGTGGCAAAGCTCATGGCGATAACAATGTGTGTGGGATCAAGTCATGTCGCCCTTACGTGCCCTTCAACGCCTTCTGCGCTTCCTTCATCGTGAGTCCGAAGACGTTGATTAGATAGTCAAGCCTATTGTAGTTGATTAGCCCTGATCCCCTCTGGTCCCTATATACATATAACTAGAGGGATCAACTTACTTTATATCTCCCGCGATCCTCCTCCTGACAGCCTCAAACTCTACTTCCGCCTTATCCCTCGCCACCTCCTGCCGCTTACTATCAATCGTCTTCACCCTTAACCTGAACCTTCCACTCACAGGCCTGTGATCAGACACTTTGACGCCCTCGTGTCGTCGATACTCCACTTGTTTGATCCTGCCAAGCCCACGGTACAAAAGGCGATCACACCAAGCCGGGGACCGCTGCTTATCACTCGTGTCGTAATTGTCGGTCCCTACGTCGTATTTGTATGTCGGTGCGAAATTGATCGGCATTTCGTTGAAGGCGCGAAGTCGGAATCCTGGGTTCCGTTTTCGACTCAGAAGTAATTGATCACGCTCCAGTAACTTTTGAAGATTGCCTTGTTGGACAGCGGCAACGACGGTATTTCGTGGCATAGCATCAATCCTGTAGTTCAAATCGCCATTAAGAATGCAAATCTCATGGTCGAGAATCATACTTCCATCGCCGCCGCCGACAAAGTAATTTGCACAGTCGCTTGGAGACCGGTTTTTGGGTAATGGCGCGTTTTCCATGATGGAGGCGGCGTCGTTGTTGCGGTGTACGGTTTGGGTTTGGCCCGCGGCGAGATGGCAGTTTATGAAGCAGAGAGAAGAGTCGTCGATGAAGAAGCGCACAACAAGCGCGCCTTTGTTGCCTACGCGGCCGGAGAAGCCAAGTTTGATCTCGGCAGCGCATACATCACGGATGTTGTGCCGTTCAGCTGCTCTGACGAAGACGCAGGTAAAGAGGCCGACGAGGTTGGCGGTGTGTAGGAGGACGTAGTTTTGGCTGGGGCTATACTCGTCGAGGACGCGGATGAGGTGGTCACGCCAGGCGCGGTAGGCGTGGGACATGTGCTCGTGCTCTGACGTTTCCTTGTGCTTCTTCCGTTTGAAAATAGACTTTGCTGTGATCTTCTTGTCTTCCAAATCAACAAGCTCTTGAAAGCCGAAAACGAGAATATCAGGAGGATCCTCTGGCTCGACGATGTCCCGGAAAAAGCCACGGTCTTGTTCTGAATGGCGGAATGTGGTAGGCTTGGTGGCACCAGCGTTCCAGGTCATTACTCTGGCGGAGAGTTCGCGAAATTCGCAGTACTCGGAGTCGCGTTGTTGCATGAGGTTTTCGAGCCAGTCGTCTTTCAACATTCCATCCCATATTCGCAGCATGGTGTCTGTGCCCAATGACGCAACCTGGAATCGATCCATTTTCCAGATGCTTGTTCGATCTGCCAATATGCCTGCTATTGGCTTGTCATGGGCCTTCCAGTCTTTCAATACTTTCCATGGTGTACATTGTGTATCGTACACGTAGATCATACCCGTGCTATACCCAGCCCACAAGTAGTCTCCAACACCCACCAGGGAACTGATTTTGTACACACTGACATTCACTATGCCGAGACACTCGAAGTCCTTCTTTGCGTAGATTGTTACTTTTCCGTCCGTGTGTCCGAAGTAGATACGATCAGGCTGGCTGCTGACAATCGCCCCAGAAGTCACCTCTCCAACGTTCAACTGCGACAAGGGCGCTTGGGTTTGCTGAACGAAGTGATTGCTGTCCAGCGTTCGGTTGTACACGCGAATGTCCTTTGTCGAAGCGATCCAAAGCTGCGAACCAGAGATGATCGAAAATGTGTGGCCCTTGGGTATGCGAAATGTATGAGGCGTCTGTTGTAGCGAAGGTGATCCCGTATCATCCGCCGGCCAGATATGAATCACTCCATCGTCGTCAATTGACCACATCTCCGACGCGTATCTGAAGATCTTGACAATGGTACATCGTGAGTGTGCATTACTCTTAGTATGCACTACGCTTTGTGTGGGGATGTCGACCTCGTGGAGCTCACCGGTATTAGTACCCAGCCACAGCCGCTTGCCTTCGTCTTCTACATCTTTTGCGGGTCGGAAAGCGAGTGCTGTGACCTTGACGGTGTCGCCGTGACTCAGGCTCATTAGTAGACGACCATTTAGTACATTCCATACATTTGTCACGTATCCAGTGGTACATATGTAATCACCACAAATCGCAAACAACTTTGTTTCGTAGCCAGTCGGTATTCCTGACGTATTGTCTGGAAACACTGGCGCTCGTCGATTCGCTTGTGACGAGTCTGGGTAGTCCGTCAGTGCAGTTGGTGGGTGTTTGTCACTGGGTGTATCCTCTTCATCTGAGTCGTAGGTCAAGGGTTGTGATAGTTGTGACGCCGGGGCCGGTGATATTGAAGTTGGCCTTCTCATCTCGCCCGAACTCCTCGGGGGTGGAGGTTTTGGTGGTTCCAACTGCTTCGCAGGACTTGTCGGTATCGATGGTCCTGTAGTCTTTGTTCGTCTTGGTGGTGGCATGAATCGCTCGTTCGTTTCCGCTACAAGTGTTGCAGGCCGCGACTGATCGAAGGATCTTCGCACAGGTACATCTGGTGGCGCAGCTCTCTGTAATTGCACGCTCTTCCGTAGATCAAAATTATCCTTTTCCCTTCGCATAGGTAAGACCGGTCTTGCCTCGGGTAGATCACTCGGAGAAGGCAGCGGCTCCGTCTTCTTCGGCGCCTGAAGTCCTTTGAGTCGAGGTTCGTTCGGCGGTAGCTTCTCTGCAACCGCATGATGCACTGGTGGAGGCGGAAAGTAGCTGTCTTTCGATGCATTATATTTCGGCTTGGAGAATCCTGCTATTACTGGTCCAGAAGGGTCTTCCTTCCCGCTCCCACTGCTACTTGGTGGTGTACTAAATGGCGAAATGTCTGCAGCATCTGACGAGGTCTCTGGAGCCAGACTCGCGCGAGCTGCCTGGTCTACTGACTGCGATTTCGGTGGTATCTTAGGCTTGCCTGCGCGATTTATGGGTGGAGGTACTGTAGGCGCAGATGATGGCGGGCGGTCATTTTTACGGGGGTCGCTGACGGAGGCGGCTTTTGAATGTGAAGGAAAGACAGGCTTGCTGTCAAGACCAGGAGTGGGCTCGCGACTGGGTAGCTTGAAGTTCCTTGTGCCATTGGAGGTTCCCACAGCCGGAGTGGGCGAGTCCAGTGCCGCATGCGACTTGGGCCGCTCAGGTCGGGGCGCGTGTATCTGCTGGGCGTCGGGAGTCTTGGCCGGCGACCTGGGCGACTGGACCAGGACTTTGGGCGGTGATCTCGTGGGCGATCTAGGCGGGGAAAAAGCCATCATGGAGGTTGGTCTCGGTTTCGAGGAATTGCTCCACGGCATGCGCCCGGTCCTTGGCCGCGGCGTGACCGAAGCCGTCCCATTATAGTCGACAACACTGGGCGACGTCCTCCCGACCGAGTCTCGCGGTATGTCCAACGAAATGCGCCCGTCTGTCCTTGCTGGGGAGTGCTGGGCAGGCGGAGCGGAAGATGCAGGCGGTGCAGGCGCAGACTTGTTGTTTGTGCTGAGGAGGTTTTCGAATTGGGCGCGGAGGGAGGAGACGGGCTTCTAGTTTCATGTGTTAGTAGATGTGTAGTATAGACATGGGGGATGTAGCAGGGTACTCACTATAGACGAGCCGTCCATGTTCTGCTCTTGCTGGCTGTCCATAGTGTGGGCTTTCCTCGTCAGCCGGCACCAGGTGGGATGTTGTAGCTGCTCATCGACCACCAGGGGCTGCTTCCCATTGGGCGCTGGGGGAGGTGTTGGTGGGCGGAGAGTCCTCTGGCGGGTCGAGGGCGGTCATGCACTGCGCCTGTCGGGGTGTGCAGGATGGAGAGACGGAAGAGAGAGGAAGAGAGAGGAAGAAGGAGGGAAGCGAAGGTGGGCGGGCGGAACGATAGTGCGGTGGTAGTGGTGGTAGTGGTGGTGGTGGTGGTGGTGGTGGTGGTGGTGATGGTGGTGGTGTGTCTGTGGGTGGTGATGATGGTCGTGGCTCGTGGCTCCCTCTGGGCGGGACGCGTATTCAATGTCTGCTAAGCTAAGAATGCTTGCTTGCTTGCTGGCAGGGCACAGCACAGGCGAGTCGGCGGGGGGACGTGAGCGGTGTTTCAGCAACGGCCAGCGGATGCAAGCGGGTCTAGTGGCTGATCCGAATCCACCCAGCAGTGAGTGTCTGTGTTGAAGAACGGAGAGTGACAGGTGTTGTTGGAGAGTGAATGGTTGTTGTGTCTTGCCTCGGCCTTGATCATGTCTCGTTGCGTGTGTGCCCGACTGACTGACTGGCCTGTCAGCTGTATGTTATGTCTATCCGGCTGGCTGACGGTCTGCCCCAAAGTTTGCCCGTTCGGCGCTGGGGACCCTGTCAAGCCTATCCTGCATCGCCCAACCGCCACGCCCAACTCTCCTAGGTAGGCCCGCAGCGATCAGGCACCGGCGAATTAATGCCCCTCGCCTAGAAAACGCCAGACAGCCGACTCTAGTCACATGTTACGTAGATACACTGCGACATCATACCGTACTACACACCACCTACCTACACAAGCACTGCGCGCAAATCCTCCCCCGCCGCCGCCGTCATGTGGTAAGACACACACCTCCGCGGCCAAACCACGCCATCAAAACCACCCTCTCTAACAAGCCACCCACCCCCACAGCAAACACGTCCTCAACGCCCAAGTCTCCATCCGCTCCCCCTGCTGCAAAAAATGGTTCGACTGCGCAGAATGCCACGCCGAAACCTCGGACCACCCCTTACTGCAGACCTTTGACATGGTCTTCATCTGCAAAAAGTGCCGCAAGGCCTTTCGCAAAGACGCCCGCGAGTTCGAGGACGCCGATGAGTACTGTCCCCATTGCGACAACCACTTTGTCCTCGAGGCCAAGACCCCCCAGGCTGGCTTGAGGGTCGAGGGTGAGGATGCGCGCGTCGATTCGAGAATGATACGGGATGAGAGGGTCAAGCAGGAGGAGGCGAGGACTATTTTCAATGTCAAAGAGGCGCCTGATAAATTGGGTTGAGACAAGGCCTTATGTCCAGAGGCGCGGAATTATACGTTGAAACACACATATCGGGCAGGGCAAAAGCATAAAGTTCAGAGGGCTTTGCATCGATACATCACGCACAGGCGAGGGTTGCGACGAGTCGGCGAGCAAGTGGTACGCCAGCCATGCCATTCATGGGCTGCTAGCTGCTCGTTTCTGCCATACAGATTCATCAAGTCTATCACATAGACGCCAATGCTGTTCATGCCACTTTTCCATCATTCGTCATATATCATTTCCCCATCTACGCACCCGAGCCTGAGCCCTCGGTGGGTGCTGGGCGCGTCAGGATAGCCGCAGTACCGGTGCCGGGTGTTCGTCCTGGCCTCCTGTTCGCCGCCTCCTCTTGCTTCTCCACGTTGATGTTCTCCACGTACTTTTCGATATCCTCCACGGGCAGCATCTCAATGAGCTTGCCAGGTGACATGATGGCGATTTCAATGTTCTTCGCACCCGTCTGCACAACCTCGAGCAGTGACTTGACAGTCAGCTTAATGGTCTCTTCCCGATCCATGCCCTCCTTGTGGTTGCGCTCGAGGAACTCGCGGACGGTTTTGCTCGAGCGGCCGATTGCGTTTGCTTTCCTGCGGTCCCGTTAGTCGTCACAAGTGCTATATTGGGCCAAGTGCACCTACCACGCTGAGTAGATACCAGAAGGCTCAGTCTGGTACAACCGCGGCGTCTTGTCGTTAGGATCGAACCCCACAATCAGCGTACTGATGCCAAACGGCCTCACACCACCACTCTGTGTGTATCTCTGCTGCACTCCCGCCACGTATTTGGTAATGTACTCTATCGATACGGGGTCCTCGACGGTGAGACGATGTGACTGCGCTTCCAGGCGGGCCTTGTCGACGAGAATGCGGGCATCGGCGTTCAATCCGGCGAAGGCGAGGGAGACGTGTGTGTCGACGTTGCAGATCTTGGAGGGCGTGATTCGCGTGTCTTGTAGCTTCATCGCGGATCGCTTCTCACATCCGAGTACTACAATGTCTCCACCCTTGACGCCTACCGCGCAGGTTCCTGTGGGGTATTAGCCTCAGGTATTGAAGCTGACTGCCTGTAACTGATAGGTGGCGTACCTCGCTTGACAGCCTCGAGCGCATATTCGACCTGGAAGACGTGGCCATCAGGACTGAAGACTATACATGCTAATTAGTGCAAGCTCTCATACCCCAAATCGGCCTGTTTGTACCTGAGAGGGCGCGATCGTAGCCGGATGCCATGGTGTTGAATATGCAGTCTCTCTGCCGGGTCTATGCAAAGTGTAGACTTGGTGGGTGACGGTGGAGAAGCAGGCGTGGAGGGGCGGATATGTGGTGTTGTAGCGGCAACTCGATCGCTAGGCAGAGCTACGAGAGCTGGCCGCGTCGTTGCTCCCACCTGGGGCCTCTAAGCTCGCCAAGCCTGGCCCGTGCCTGGCCTGTCTGCCTTATGTCATCCACGATTTGGCTCTCCGGATTCTCGATGGCGAATTGCTGGAAATAAAATCCCCGCTCTTTACATCTTTTGTATATTTAACCACCATGGCGACGTCGGCCCGTATCATCCCTTCGTTGCGACGAGCGGCGCTCTCGTCGCGGTCCTGCTCAAGACTTCAACACCTAAAGTCTGCAACTCAAATTCGCTGCAACGGAAGTACTCCAACACCGACGAGTGCGACTTCGGAGCCACACCAGCCAGATGAGAAGGGCACCGTGACCGGGAAAACTGCATCCTCTAAATCCATCAAGTTTACATCTGACTCGTAAGACATAATGCACATACTAAACTTCTACCACGACCTTTGTTCTCACATCAAATAGATATCCGCAACTGCAAAGAGACTCCAAGTACACCAAATTGAGCCAAGAGCATGTGAAATATTTCCAGGACCTTCTTGGCTCTGAGTCTGCAGTCATCGATGGCGTTTCCCAGGATGCCTCAGAAGATATTGAACCATTCAACAGTGATTGGATGCGCAAGTTCCGCGGTCACACCAAGGTGGTCTTGAAGCCCAAGTCGACAGAAGAAGTCAGCAAAATCTTGAAGTACTGTAATGACAACATGCTCGCCGTTGTACCTCAGGGTGGTAACACCGGGCTTGTTGGTGGATCCGTTCCGGTATTCGACGAGATTGTCATCAACATGCAAAGAATGAACGAGATACATTCTTTTGACGATGTGTCTGGTATACTCGTTGCTGACGCTGGCGTTATCCTCGAGAATGCCGATAACTACCTCGCAGAAAAGGGTCATATCTTCCCGTTGGATCTAGGTGCGAAGGGATCATGCTACATTGGTGGAAACGTTTCGACAAATGCCGGAGGTCTACGGCTATTGCGATACGGCAGCTTCCACGGTAACGTCTTGGGTCTTGAGGCTGTCCTCCCAGATGGCACCATTGTTGACGATCTCTCCACGCTACGCAAGAACAACACTGGATATGACATGAAGCACCTCTTCATTGGTGGAGAGGGAACCATTGGCATCATCACGAAGATTGCCATCATCTGCCCCAGAAGATCGCCGGCAGTCAACGTTGCGTACTTTGGTCTTGAAAGTTACGAGAAGGTCCAACAAGCTTTCATCGAGGCCAAGGGACATTTGTCTGAAATCTTGTCAGCTTTCGAGCTGATGGACGGTCGAACACAGAAGTTGGTCAACAGGGTCAAAGGCAAGAAGATGCCGCTAGAAGGCGAGCATCCATTTTACTGTCTCATCGAGACCAGTGGCTCAAACACCGATCACGACAGCGAGGTCAGTCCTACCATATCGCCATCACCATGCACTCTAACAAGATGCAGAAACTGCAAGCGTTCCTGGAACATGTCATGGAGTCAGAAATTGTCTCTGATGGTGTCCTCGCCCAAGATCAGACCCAGATTGCAGAACTCTGGTCGTGGCGCGAAGGCATTACGGAGTGTCTCGGCCATGACGGCGGGGTTTACAAGTACGACCTCTCAATCCCTATAGCTGAATTGTATGACCTGGTTAATGAGACGCGCGATCGCCTCACTGAAGCTGGTCTCGTCGGAACAGACAGCTCTCACCCCGTTGTCGATGTTGTTGGGTATGGCCACATGGGCGACGCCAACCTACACTTGAACATTCCTGTCCGACGATTCGACAAGACTGTGGAGAAGGCGTTGGAGCCATGGGTGTACGAGTGGGTGCAAAAGCGCAACGGCAGCATCAGCGCCGAGCATGGCTTGGGTGTAACAAAGAAGCCGTATATTGGATACAGCAAGAGCGAGACTATGATTGGATTGATGAAACAGATCAAGAACCTGTATGACCCGGTGAGTTACATCTTGCCAGAATTCACGAGTTCAGTGGCTGACAAATGTGTAGAATGGCATCATGAACCCCTACAAGTACATATAGACGGCCACGTACCTTTTCCTGGTCCGAATATACCATTGTTATCCGTGCACAAGAATGGTTCCTGGATAGCGAGCTCGTACAGCACCCTGCGTGCATGCCCCACCTTGCACGACAGTCAGCATGTTTGCACGCACCGTTCTTTACAGATGCACCCAGACTGCTTTCAGCATTGTTTCTCTGTGAATTTCCGGGCCGAACGGCTGCTTTGAAGCAAGACATGCTGACTTCAAGCCGACTAAGTTGCATGCATGTCGTTCCTTTGACTTCCGAGCCTGTGGAACCGATGGTCTCGATACGGCACCGCGTCCCCAGCGCCGATCTCCCCTGCCCCACATGCGGCTTCGACTGAGCCTTGCCATCACTTTTTTGTGACCATTGCATCGCTGCTAGCCATGACTCTCTGTTCTCTCCCACCCCATTTTTCCTTTCGCGCACGCCTTTCACTCCAAAATGGAGAGGATCACGGATAAGATCAATGCCTTGCCCGATGGGGCGAATTACTTCTCGCTCGAGTTCTTTCCGCCGAAAACGGCAATGGTAGATTTGCCCCGCCATCCCCGCGCACGCGACTTGACGAGATGTTGACTATGGACAATGCTAACAAAGATGCCAGGGCTTCGCAAACCTCCAAACACGTTTGGAACGTATGTCGCAGGCCCTGCGC
Organism: Plenodomus lindquistii; assembly: GCA_025504975.1. Lineage (NCBI taxonomy): Eukaryota > Fungi > Ascomycota > Dothideomycetes > Pleosporales > Leptosphaeriaceae > Plenodomus > Plenodomus lindquistii. Next base: position 773,057 of record JANUWI010000013.1, read on the forward strand.
CCACTCTTCGTTACCGTAACATGGGGTGCTGGAGGTTCGACCGCCACCAAATCCCTCGAACTCGCAGAGATATGTCAGCGCCAATTGGGACTCACGACATGTCTGCACTTGACATGCACCAACATGGATCGGTCCCTCGTCGATGATGCGCTCGAGCAGGCAAAGGTGCTGGGCATCCGCAACATCCTCGCGCTCCGTGGTGACGCGCCGCGTAGTGAAGAGTACAGGGATGAGGGACAGTCGCCGGATCAGGACTCGAACAAGGACTTCACCTGGGCCGTTGATCTGGTACGATACATACGGAAGCAGTACGGCGACTACTTTTGCATTGGTGTGGCAGCATACCCAGAGGGACACTCGGATGAGAGTCACCCAGAGCACCAGAGCCCAGAGCATGATCTGCCTTCGCTCGTGGAAAAGATTCAGGCAGGCGCAGACTTCATCATGACACAGCTCTTCTTCGACGTTGAGGCGTATGATCGATTTGAGAAGCTGTTGAGGGAGCACGAGAGCGGAGCATTCAAGACAATCCCAATCATACCGGGGTTGATGCCAATCCAGTCATACAAGATCTTGCTGCGCACAACGAAGCTCTCACACGCTCATCTACCGTCGGACATGCTCGCGCGACTGGATGCGGTGAAGACGGACGATGAGCGCGTCAAGCAAGTGGGTGTCAAGATTCTAGATGAGATGGTCGAGCACATCAAAGCCCGTCCAGACGTTACGCGGAGAGGGTTCCACTTTTACACTCTGAACCTAGAGAAGGCCGTGTCGCACATCCTCGAAGATACCAATCTCATCCCTAGAAACATACCAGAAGACGACGATGAATCTGCCATCTTGGAAACAACACCAGCTATCAACCTCGTACCGCCACCAAACGGCGTCCTTGCCCGCCGCCGCCATTCCTCAGTCAACTCTGGACCGAGAAACAGGGTGATAGTGTCACATCCGTCCGCCACAAAGTCGAGCAATCACTCCTATGAGGCTCTCGACAGCGAAGCGGGCATTCCTCGCGGCCCCGTCAACACCCGCGCAAACACCCTCGCCATCTCCGAGGGCGAAGGCTCCCTCGGTCGCGAAGCAACATGGGACGACTTCCCCAACGGTCGCTGGGGTGACGCGCGCTCTCCCGCCTTTGGAGAAATTGACGGCTACGGTCCCACCCTCCACGTCTCCAACGCACAAGCCCTAAAGCTCTGGGGCCACCCCGTCGAGCGGACCGACATTTCTGATCTCTTCCGCCGTCATCTCGAAGGCGAACTGGACGCCCTGCCCTGGAGCGAACAAGCCCTCTCCGAAGAGACCCTAACCATCAAATCCCAACTTCTCGCCCTCAACAAAAAGGGCTGGTGGACCGTCGCCTCCCAACCCTCCGTCAACGGCATACGCTCCACCGACCCCGTCTTTGGCTGGGGCCCCCGAAACGGCTACGTCTTTCAAAAACCCTTTGTCGAGTTCTTCATCCCTTCTTCCTCCTTCGCAACCCTGAAGCCTCGTCTCGACGCCCACGAGCAAATCACATATTTCGCCGCCAATGCCGCCGGCGAGTTCGAGGCTAGTGATGACGAGGGCGTGAACCCTGTGACGTGGGGCACTTTTGCGGGCAAGGAGATTGTGACGCCGACGATTATCGAGGCGGTGAGCTTTAGGAGTTGGAGTGAGGAGGCGTTCAGTATTTGGAAGGAGTGGCAGCGCGTGTATCCTACTAAAAGTGCGAGTGGCAAGTTGTTGGGGGATGTCAGGAGGGATGTTTGGCTTGTTAATGTAATCTGGGGGGATTTTGTAAAAGGGGAGGGGTTGTGGGAGTTTTTGGAAGGGTGATTGGTGGGGAGGAAGTCGGGAAGAGTCAATCAGTCTGCGATAGAGGTACAGTGAGTTCGATGGGATCAATGAAGCATCGTTCTGTGAGCTTTGACATGATGCCCAGAACTGCGATGTAAAAACTTAGGTGAAGTAGGTCCAGGGCAGTATTTCGATCAGACCGCATGGTCATTGCACAACATCAATTTTGGAATAATACCAGTGCCTACTCCAAGATTCTTTGCACATACCACCAGTTGATTCAGACCAGAGGACAGGCGCTTTGTATCGCGGCGTTATGGCTCTTTTTCGATCTTGTTGCGTTGACAGGTATCATAAGTTGCTTCGACTCTTCGCAACGGTCTAGCCTGATGTCGGCTAGCGTGGTGACCTACTGCTTGAGAGTAGCCACAGCGGCGTCACTACTGTAATGTTATGCAATTACTGATCTGAACCGATTGTCAAAAAACCCCGCGATGCAGCAAGACACACCCATGTCATCGCTAGGGAATACGACGCGGCATCCTCAGATCATACTCCCCTCTGAACGTACAGATTTACCAACCCCTCCGCTCCCCAACAAGGAGTTATGGGTGCAGGCGCCTCGCGTCGTCGCGCTGTTCAAAGAGATGGAAACAGGAACGCGCTCCTCTGAAGAGGAATGAAAAGAGTTCCAGCTTGTACAAGGAGAGTACGATCAGATAGAGCGGATGATCCAGCAAGATGATGAATTCTGGGGATATACACAAGACAGGATACGGTTAGTAGACGCATAGGGCCGCAAGGGATCATCGCTTGCTGAAGCTATGTATAGGTACGATTACGACGAACGCAAGCACGGGCTTGTTGTTCGTAAGCCCAATGGGGTACACGAGGTGTTCATCAGCGAACTGACGTCTGAAACTCGCATTCAGCTGCGTCTTATACGTGACGGATCAGATGGAAAAGCTCAATTTGCGCACGAATTAATGTCGCTCCGATCGACTGGCATATTTCTGCTCGCTCAAGCTTCACCTGGTGGATCAATGTGCTCTCCGGACGAGTCGTTTGCGTACGAAGGAGCAACGTATCCTGGTGTCGTTATCGAAGTTACATGTCCGCGGAAGAAAACTCGCATGTACCGTCTAGCAGAGAAGTATGTGTTAGATTCGGATGCGGGCATACGAGCCGTTGTCTGCCGAGCAAGAGAAGTGAGTTGTCCGGCGCCTGCGGGGAGTCTGCGGCAGTGGTGCCAAGGATCAGTTGCTGACTAACATCCTCCGAGATTGTTCATACGATCCAATCTTGCAGGTAACCAAAATACAAAATACGTTAGGAATTCTTTTGTTTCGTTTTGTCTTTCAACCCCGATTGTCTACTTCGGGATTCCCTCAACGTTGCAGGCGGAGCAGTGGGCAGGTGGTTATATGGGTCGGGGTTTTCAAACGAGATGTCGACCATGAAGGTCTACTAAGAGCCTCGGTGGTGTAGCATGAGCCGTCCTCTATGAATATTGTGAAGTGAGAGAAGCAGTATTGGTGGCTGCACATTGAAGGACGAACTGAAGGACGTCGATGTCAGCCGCTAGCGCGGAATCTACATAGTAAGCGCCAGGCCTCGGCCACGGCGAGCAATTCCGAACGCGTCATGAAATCCTTCAGCTGAACTATTAACACAGCCACTCACCAGATCCCTTACTTCTGTTACCGCTGTCACCGCCTGTTCATCATTGGTGCATCTCGACGAACGAGTGGGGACGTTTTCAGCCCCAGGTAAGCAGGCGGCCCTGCCACTTGCCCGTTTAGCGCTCGCCGCGATGGTTATTGGGGCGATGCGTGTCAGCCTAAGTCAGATACTGAGGCAGCAAGGTGTATTTGAAGGACGATGGATCACGCCTGGGACGTAGGCTCTTTTTCTGTCGGGTTCATTTCGTGATCTTCCTTTGCTGAGTGCGTCGTCCTGCTTCTGTATACTAAGAAACGCTGGTGTCACTCATACTACAATTGCATCGTTACTCGCATCACATCGTTACAGTCACAGTTCTCGTCACCACCACACAACTTGTCTTGATCCCCGATTTCAATTTCAGTACTCAATACACGATGCGTTGCCTCACACTGCTCGGTATGGCTCAATTCCCTGCCAATGTCTGCCCACAAATTAATTGATGTTCAGCGATTGCGAACACCTTCATCACCACAGGCTCATGTCTTACCCTTCCCTCCCAGGACATCCTTGACACACGCCCCGCGGACCTCTCCTCTCAATCCACCATCGACCCCTGTACATTAGTCGATTCCCCCTCACTCAACGCCAGCATGCAACTTGGAAGCTGGCTCGAATGCCAAATCAACGGCTTCTACCCCTTCCCCGCAAACACACATTGGCCTGAAGGCCACGCCCGTGCATTTTCCAAATCGCTAAAGTTCACCTTCAACGACACACACTATGATTTCGACGGCAGCCTCGCGTTGTACAAGTCCTTCAACGCCACGCTTGGCAAGGCGTTTGCTCCCTTCAAGCACGACTTTACTCGAACGCTGGGTGTACCGAATGCGAATGGCGACAAAGGTGGCTTTGTGTATATGATTGGTTGGGCGGGTGGTTTTCAGACGAGGATCAAGAGGGATTTGTATTATACGAATGCGGCATTCGCGGTTATCAGGGAAGAGGATGGGGAGAGGAAGATTGTGGAGTTTAGGGAGAGTGGGAATATCCCGAATACGGCGGTGTTGCCGGAACCAGTGGAGTGGAAGTGTGAATTTGAGAAGGATGAGAGGCGGTCGCTATTTGAATTGTAAAGAGTTGAACCAGGGGCATTCAGCTACCCTTCCCAGGTTGTATAATCTTTGTTCTCATTGAATGTGGTGGTTCTAGGCCGCGAGGCTACGGCGCAGTAAGCATAGCGAAGAAGTAATTAACAAAATAGCATTAGCGTTCGGGTACAGGTAGGACTTCGAAACCGGACTTTGCCTAACAACCCGTCAGATCTATCTATTGTCTCCCCGCCCACTGCTCAAAATCCTGACATGCCCGCTCTAACTCCCCTTGCACCCTCTCAAACGTTCTCAAACTACCCTTCACAGTCTCCGCCTCGCCAGACATCCTCAGGGAGTCTAACTCACATTTCTTCTTCCGAACATCGTCTCTCGTAACCAGTTTCTCTTCAACCTTCGCAACTTGCTCGTGGTCTGAGGCTAGCGTCCATCCGTAGTGAGTTTGCAGGTTCTGGCATTGAGAACGGAAGTACTGGAAGCGTTCATGCAAGCGGGGGGCTGGAATACGTAAACGGGCGTAAGGGTGATATTGTAGGAATGTGTGGACTGAGCGGTTGAAGTAGCGGACTTTGAGAATCAGGTCTTCAAGCTCAGAGTCAGTGTCTGGGTCGGTAGTTGGGGCAACCTTTAGTGTGGGGTTAGAAGACATGTTGACGATTACTGAAACTTATTGACTGTGTTTGGTGGGCGCATTCGACAATGTCCTGGTTACGGTGGAGAATCTGTGGAGACGGAGACACACGAAGTTCGAACGAGCTTGCGCTTAGGTCGGTCGACGTGTGAATACAACAACAGCGGGATGACGTGTACGAACCTTCAAGTCATACTGGCGAATCAGGATCGCCTGTCCACTTTAACCCTTTAGTTCCTCTTCTTCCAATACTCTATACATCAAGAGCGTCTACCATGGAATCCCTCAAGATGTTACGCCCTAGATCGATGATCTGGATATTTGACTTAACGGTAGAACGACAACTACTTTCTCTTATAGCCCACACAGTCTCTACGCCCTCAGATACCTAAAAGTACGACCCTTTCATACACCTGCTTACCAAAACATGTCGGAAGAAAACCCACCATCATCTTCCCACTCCACCCCACGCACCACTCTCTTTTCAACAACATTCTGGGAAGTCCTCCCCTCACACTACACTTCCATCACCACGCGCTTCTCCCACATCGCCCACCTCCACTCTCAGACACACACCTCTGCACTAGCCACCGACCGCGCCGCCGCGCTCAACTCCTTGAAAGCCGAACTAGACATGCTGGAACAAGACATTGAAGCTTACCGCACCATCATCAGGGGCATCGACATCACGGATATAGCAGGAATTTACGTGGTTGCGGGACGAGCCAAGCATCGGGCATTGCAGCTTGCGAAACAGGATCTGGAAGGGTTGGAAGCAAGCTTGGGAGAGATTGAGGAGCGTGTGAGTGAGGTCAGAGCGGAGGCTCGGTATGGGGTTGGAGAAGGAGGTACGGCGCGGTGGTAGAGATGTCTCAGACGCCTTCGTAAACTTGGCGTATCGCATGGTTCGAGTGTCTTGAATGTCTTGTTGAGACATCAATGTATGTCTCAATCGCTTGCAGTGGTCTCATAATCACAGTCTTCGAAAAGGCGAGACTCGTAATTTACGTTGTTGATGTAAACCGCTGGTGAAGTGCATTGTGACTTGGATTTATCTAAGCTGCAGATTTCGCAGCATGATTACTTCACAATTCCGTACTTATTTCCTTGCACTTTTAACTGTGTTAGGCCTCCGATTACACCGAGAGGATACCACACGCACCACACGCGGCACCACTAGCAACATGGCCACACAAATACAAACATCGGGAAGTCTAGGCCATGATCTGATCACCCTCATCGAGCGCGTAGATCGCATTCTGACAACCCTCCATGTGATGCAGAGCCTGGAATGCAGAGGTCCTGGCGCAGACGGGCGCATTGAACGGATCAACTTCGCTGAGATCATGCATTTGCATGTGGAGATGATGGTGACGGATCTGGGTGCTGTCAAATCCAGCGCTGATATTGTGGACGACAAACGCGTAGGCAATTGGATCGATGAAGCAGGTGACGATGACGAGAAAGCAAAAAGAGAGATGTTAGCTTTGCAGGTTCTGCGCAAGGTCGGTGAGCTAGAGAAAGCTATGGCGGATGCAAAGTTGATATTCACAGAGAATTTGCGGTGACAGGAAATGGATTTAGTGATTTGCGAACAAGCAATAGAACTTGTGGTTTGCAAAGTATATAAACAGCGTTGCGAGTCAGTAGTCGATCTTGTACGCTGAGAGATGGAGAGAAGACCATCGTGTCGAGTTTATGGATCCCAACATGTCAACGTGGTTGCATACACCATTTATGAATGGTGAACAACAACATGGTCTAGACACCCTGTCCCCACCGGGGAGCGTTGAGGACAATGCCCATCAAGCAACCAGAGATGATACCCGCAGCAGGGAGCGTGACGAACCAACCCATGTAGATCCACGCAACCATGCGCCAGTTGATAGTCCGCCATGTACCGTTACACAGACCAACACCAACGGTAGCGCCAGTAATACACTGAGTTGTTGAGACAGGTAGCGCAAGCTTGGTAGCCATGATGATAGTAACAGCAGCACCGAGTTCCATGGAGAAACCACGTGCGGGCGAGTGAAGTGTAATCTTGTTTCCGAGTGCGCGCATGATGTTGTAACCATATGTCCAAAGACCAACGACAATACCAGCACCACCAAATGCGAGGATCCATAGCGGAACTGGGACCTTGCTGGAAATTTTGGCAGTGGACCAGACGAAGTAGATGGTGGTGTATGGGCCGATAGCGTTGGAGACATCGTTGGCGCCGTGGGCGAATGAGGTGGTGGAGGCCGTCAGGATCTGCAAGAACGAGTACGTATACTCAGCCCTGTTATCGTAGTGTTCGCCGGTGGCATGGACCTTCTCGATGTCGCCGGAGAGGAAATCCTTGTGCTTTTGCTGGTCGACGACGTCTTGCTCAACACCGTGTAATGCGGCATATTTGATCCAGTACCATGCGACAGCAGGTGTATACCATGCTCCTGGAGGAGGTTGCTTCTTGGGCTTGGAGAGTTGTCTGCCAGGAGCAGCAACAGGCGCAACTGAGGTCACGGGCGTAATGTCAGGGTCGGAGCTGTTTCCAGTGGGATTAACGGAGTGAGCAGCGCTCTTCTCGATGTCACCAGAAGCAGATGCCTCGTGAGACTCGGCAGCGCGTTTCGCTTCCAATTCCTCAGCGGTAAGATGACCAGCGTAGAAGTCTGGGATACGACCGATTGTAACTCCCTCAGGCCGGACTGGGGGATCTGGGCGACGAAGCAAAAGTGGTCCTTTGATAACTTCCCATCCTTTCAGGGTCCAGTCGTCCATTATGATACGACGATGCAAGAAAGGTATAAAGAATGTTGCGATGATGATAGCGACACCACCACCAACACCGAAGGCTACACCGACGGATTGCGCATCGGTGAGCTTGATCTTGGCGGATCCTCCCTTCCAGACGATGAGAAGTGCGAGCAAGAAAGATGTGAGGAAGAAGTACAACGGTACCATGATGAATGCCATCTTGACCGGGTTGTTACGGCGCATGACTCCGTACTTTGTGATGAGGAAGATGATGGCACCGAAGCAGGCAGAGATACCCGGGGCTATACCCCACGCTGCAAACACCTGGGACACACCCTTGAAAGACCAGTTGACTCCCTCAGGTCCAGCAGCTGCAATACCCACTCCAATGACACCACCCATGATAGAGTGGGTAGTTGAGACTGGCATGGTGAATCTGGTGGCGATTGTGAGGTAGGTAGCGGATCCGACAATAGCACACGTCATTGCCAGCATGAGGACTGATGGATCTGATTCGAAAAGACTGAGCGAGATGACCTTGGTACGAATGGTGTCTGTGACGCGAGAGCCGACGAGCATCGCACCAGCGAATTCCATGACGGAGGCGATGCACATGGCTTGCTTGAGTGTGAGCGAGCGAGAGGCAACTGAAGTCGCGAAGGAGTTGGCGACATCGTTGGCACCTAGGAGTGTCAGCTACCGGCCGAATCCTTAGTAAAACATGAGCCAACCAGGCACAAGTGTAGGTATAGAAGTCTAGCATCGAGCTACACACAGAGCTACACACAAAGGACTTTAAGTGGTAATGGAGACAATTCAAGAGCGACTCACCAATGTTCCACGCATCGAGAAACGCGAAGATCGTGCCAATGGCGAAAATGTAATCATACTGAGGGAGTGCCGGCATCTTGACAGTTCCAGTAGGGGTAGGGTCCGCGATGGGCTTGAAGGGTGGCCTGAGTGCTGGTGGACTACTTTACTGCCGGAGAGACAAAGCATGTTCTATATACCCGCCGCCATCAGACACGTGAAGACCACGCTTCCTACCTCCGTCAATCGCTTCTACGCCACATCATCGTGTATTCACCCAACCACAGTCCTTGTTGCTTTCATGTGCACAGCAAGTCGCCAGCCCAGGTAAGTGGAACGCTAATAGGAAACGTGAGTTGAGCAGCTAAAATGGCAAACATGCTCGGCAGCTTGGGAAAAGCGGGTGCGAATGTGTTCTGGACGGCTGTTGGTGTCGTTCACGGAACATTAGTAGCCAAAGAGGTCGTTCCGCCGACATGGTCGTTTTAGGGTGGGAGGATTTACTTGGCACCAGCTTTGCCAACTGCTAGTCTCCGCCCTGGGCAAACTGGGCGAATGGTTCCCGCAAGGCTCGCCATCAGCCAATCAGAGACGGCATAGACAGCACGCAGTCATCTTGAGTTCAATATATGGTGCTGAGGCTTCTTAGATGCTTTGGTGGAAATCCAGTCCCAAGGAGTACTAAGAGACTTAACAGCGCGTATGATGCCGAATTCCGTCTTTGCCATGCCCTTCAAGTATTACCATTTTGTAAGAGTCATTGGAGGTTTGAGACATATTGAATCACCGAGAGACTGGGTCTTGGTGTCGAGTGAACAGATGCGGTTACTGGGAAGATGTCGAAGTAGAGAGCTCAAGGGCCTGAACTCGGAGTAGCTGCTGCGTATCTTGAGTGAGCGACATGATCACCGATGGGAAAACAGTGAACAACTAGCACTTAAGCACATACGCTGTTACCACTAGCGACAGGCTGGGTATCGTCCGCGCCCGCAATACGACGGATAGCCAGTCAAATCTTTACTGACAAGCCAACAGTACACCACAAGCCGAGTGTCAGTTGGTACCAACGTCAGATGTCGGTGATGTCCATGCTGGCTTGCCTGGGAAAATCACTAATGCTTGTGGCAACAATTCATCGTCTGCGACTGGTCACCGAAATGTCGATTTCCTAGATGTGGTACTTGTCACCTGTTGAGCGACTTTCACTTTCGGAGCACGCGACAAGATCTTGGGCGTATATGGTCAGTCTGAGACAGTTGGGACAACGGGAACCACTTGAACCTACCACGTGTAGGGTTTAGACGTTGATAAGGCCGAGTATAAGAGCCTCTAAGGATGCCAATGTCTAAGCAGTCTTGTCGATATTTGTGTATGCTTAGTGGAAGCTCCATTTAGGGCGGACCGCCAAGGTAGAGGCAACATCGATTTTGAGTGGGTCCCACGACCTACAGTCGACTTGATATTCCTGGGAGGTATGGCGTTGCACGAAACCTGATCAAGGAGTGCTGTGCTCAGTGTGCTGTAGAGATGAATTTCCAAGGCCTGCAGACCCCATTCCACTTGCGCCAGATAGCAGCACTAGAAACACACATGGTTTCGATCTTCTATTAAGTCAACCACTGCCTTTTAACAGATTAGCCTGCGACCGATTGTTATGCCAGACTCGGGGTGTAGTGTTCTTTGAGCCTGTCGCAGCTGCATCCGATCAAGTAGAGACTGTGGCGTGGAAGTTGGCCATTGTGGAAACCATTTCTAAGAGGACGCGACATGGCCGTTTCAACGTGAGCACAAGGCGGAAGAGAAAATCTGAAGCTGACACGGAGTCTGACGAACCAAGATTCACTAGCTGATATGAATGATGGATGTTTGTAGGCAGCGGGGAAGAGGTGAAGCGAAGCAGGGAGCGCTAAGCTGGACTTGGGTGTTCAATTGGATTGACGCTTGGACCAACGACGCGAACGCGACTTCCATTTTCTACGCGTCTCCCCTGACGACGGCTTGCTCTTGCCCCTCTACCAAAGCACAACCACAAACCCAACGAAAAACGGCACATCACGAGACACGATGGCAGACCGACAGTCGGCATACTCAATCAGTCTCTTCGGCGGCCAGGAAAGCGAAGGTGGCCAGGATGCGGCCGCCCCCTCGCGCGTTCAGCAGGCGCTGGTCGACTTCATAATGGAGTTTACACTTGACAACATCTTCATCTACCGAGACCAAATCCGCGAAAATGTGTTATTGAAACAATACTACTGCGACATTGACATCGCGCATCTCATCAGCTACAGCCCCGAGCTTGCGCATGACCTCAAACAGAACCCTGCCGAGGTCATCCCTCTGGCATGTCACCCACAACAGTGCAATGCACAATGGCTAACGTGATGCAGTTCGAGGCAGCGTTGAAGACGTGTACACAGCGCATCGTATATCCATCTCAGAAGAACATGAGAGAAAAGCTCCCCGAACATCAGTTACTGCTGCACTCGAATGCTGCCGAGCTATCAATCCGCGATTTGACCGCCAACAACGTTTCGCAACTCGTTCGTATACCCGGCATCATTATTGGTGCCTCCACACTATCTTCCAAGAGTACTGCGCTGGCCATCCGATGTCGCAACTGCCAGCACGAGGAAAGAATCCCCGTCTCTGGTGGCTTCTCTGGTGTATCACTTCCGAGAACATGTTCGAGACAAAGGGGCGAGGGGGAGAGTGGTGACAAGTGTCCGCTTGATCCATACTATGTACTGCATGAGCACTGCCAGTTCATCGATCAGCAGGTGCTCAAGCTGCAGGAAGCGCCTGATCAGGTCCCCGTTGGAGAGTTACCTCGACACATCATGATCTCCGCAGATCGCTACCTCGCCAACCGAGTCGTTCCTGGTACACGATGCTCCATCATGGGTGTCTTCTCCATCTATCAACAAAAAGGCAACAAGCGGTCAGGCAATGCTGCGGTCGCGATCCGAAATCCATACATTCGCGCCGTCGGCATACATCCCGAGATAGACCACAGCACAAAGGGCAATGCGGTTTTTACTGAAGAAGAAGAGCAAGAATTTCTTGAGATGAGCCGCCGGTCAGACATCTATGATGTTTTTGCCAGCTGCATCGCCCCTTCGATTTACGGGAATCAAGACATCAAGAAGGCAATCGCATGTCTACTGATGGGAGGATCAAAGAAGATCCTGCCAGATGGCATGAAGCTACGTGGTGATATCAATGTTTTGCTTCTTGGTGATCCCGGTACTGCGAAGTCTCAATTACTGAAGTTCGTGGAAAAAGTGTCGCCAATCGCGATCTACACCTCCGGCAAAGGTTCATCTGCAGCGGGTCTCACAGCGTCTGTTCAACGCGATCACAACACACGAGAGTTCTACCTCGAAGGAGGAGCTATGGTCCTGGCTGATGGTGGTGTTGTCTGCATTGATGAATTCGACAAGATGAGAGATGAGGATCGTGTGGCGATTCATGAGGCTATGGAGCAGCAGACCATCTCCATCGCCAAAGCTGGAATCACCACCATTCTCAATTCAAGAACCTCTGTGCTTGCTGCTGCTAACCCAATTTTTGGACGATACGACGATATGAAGACTCCGGGCGAGAACATCGATTTCCAGACTACAATTTTGTCCCGTTTTGACATGATATTCATCGTGCGCGATGAACACGACCGCGGTCGTGACGAGAGAATAGCGAAGCATGTCATGGGAATCGCAATGGGCGGACGAGGTGTGGAAGAGACAGTGCAGGCGGAGATTCCGATCGAGAAGATGAAACGCTACATTACATACTGCAGGCAGAAGTGTGCCCCACGCCTATCGCCTGAGGCTGCAGAGAAGCTTTCTTCACATTTCGTCAGCATCAGACGGCAAGTTCATGCCTCAGAAATCAACGCCAATCAACGATCCAGCATTCCTATCACTGTTCGTCAACTGGAAGCCATCATTCGTATCACCGAATCCCTCGCTAAGTTGTCGCTATCGCCAATCGCCGATGAGACACACGTTGATGAGGCAATCCGCCTATTCCTTGCCTCGACCATGGATGCAGTAAATCAGGGAGAGGGCCAAAGCTCGAAAGAGCTGATGGACGAAGTCAACAAGGTCGAAGAGGAGCTACGAAGACGTATGCCAATCGGGTGGCAGGTCAATCTCTCGACTTTGAAGCGTGAGATGGTCGATGGAAAGGGTTACTCGGAGCAAGCACTCTCACGAGCCCTCCACGTCATGAACGCACGTGAAACAATCAGGTGGCGTCATGGTGGCAGTTGCGTATTCAGAGCAAGCGCCTAGAAAGAAGGTACTAACGAGGGCGTTATTGGCAAGGCATTGTTGAAAATGGCGAAGGAATTAGCGTTGCTTGAGATGCCAGGTGTGAGGTACATAATGTTAGCAATGCTTACCATGACAGCGATTGAAGAAATGAAGAACGCAAATTAAGCACAAGGAATCACACTGACTCTCATCACACACTGTCAAGGTAAAACTGTAATCGAAATAAATGACTGAACGAGGCGGTACGCACGCTTGACTCACGAGTTCTCCCAGAACACTCCTTGGTTTCGGAACTTAGACAGGAGGCTACCTATCGTACGACGGATAATGCAGGCCGGCACCCATGCGACGTTTCGTCCTGGTGCATCTAGCATGCTCAGGCCAGCGTTTGATAAAGTGGAAAGATGGGTCCACATCATACCATAGCTAATAGGAAGACAGCTTCTCCGAATGGCCGTATGTGCCCACTGGGATATCTATTCCCGCAACACCCTCAATGCGTCCTACTGTTATCGCATCCACTCGACGCACATACCGCTGGCCCTGCGCCGGAGAAGATGCATATGACGGCTGGAGGCTTGATGCGAGCCTGGAGCAGCTCGATGTTCTTATATTGAGGCGGTTGGAACGGACGGTATGATGTTCTCGAAGGGGAACAATCATTTAGTGGACGAATAACGTACATAGGTAGGCACTTTCCTGCCTTCAACCTTCTCGCGGGCGTTACATCAGCCGCTGACATTCTCTGTGCGAGGGACACTTGTCATTGTGGCAAACCCTCACTTGTTCGAAACGACATATGTAGAGCGTAATACGTCCAAGACGCGTGGACATGCCACTCAGAAAGCATGGTACGGGAAAGGATAGCCTTTTCTGTAGTTGGCGCCTTGTAAAAGAAGGGAGTGAGAAACGTTTCAGAACGCACTGCCAGCCAACGAAAGAAAATTCGTCTCACCAATTTACCTCATCTCCAAATTCGTAAGCGGCAAACCTGCAGGCGTTGTCATATCTCTTCGCAATGGAGGCAGATTGATCTTCCTCCAACAGCTTCCAATCATCTTCCCCTTGCCTTTCCAATTTACTGAGATCCGTATATGTCCTTGGCTTCACGATGGCCCCTCGAACCTTCTGACTTAATTGTACTGGCCACCACCTATACCCTTCTCCCCTCTTCCAGAATGTCACCATTGATCTCACATCGATATGTCTCATCTTCGTCATTGTATGCAAATGATCCTGGCGATTTACAATCGTCTCCTTTTTGATCTGCGCCCAAAATCCCACTCTTGGGCGGCGTGAGGAAGTGCAGATCGTTATTCATCACAAGCACTTCACCTTGCGCGAGTGTCGCAAAGGCTTGCTACATGGTTTTGAAGAAGGTCTGCCGGGAGGCTTTGTCGTTGTGGATACAGCTAAACTTGTTGGATGGGTCTGGGCTCGAGTCGTAAAGTTCGGAAGGCCAGACATCCCATATTGTAGTGCATCCCCTACTGCAGGCGTAAAATTTGGCTTCATCGGTCATGCCGGCGGTGTAGAAGAGCGTGTGGGTGAAATCGATGGAGGGCTTATGGAAGATATTTGCACAGAACCACTGGACGTCGTATGTGGACACTGATGCATATCTCAAGGGATTTGTTGTGCAGTGCGCGAGATCGCGTTCGTATGATGTAAGGGCGCCGGGATGTTCACGTGGGTGTACAGGTATGGGATTGCTAAGTGCGAGGCCGATGAAGAGTGCGATGATAGCGGCACCATACCAAGACATCGTGCATCGAACAAAAGGTCGTGCGTCTGAGCCGGACGATGTGTAAGTAATGCACACGTATTTGCAGATGGCAAGTGCTAGTACATGAAGATTACCTATTCTGCAAGTTGCGTCACAGTCGCAGTATACACCTGCATGAGCGCCTGCTGACAGTACAGGATTCGCCCGACGGTGTTGGTGGTTGAGCATTGCATTGCCAATGCTGTTTTTGTCACGCGTGCACATCACCCCTTGATATTTAGTTTCACGTCTGTACAAGCCGATCAACACTTGAATCTAATGCCAACATTGCACCATCTGCGCAGGCATCAGTCGCCATACAAAAATTGATGTGACTCGAGTCCAAGTTCTGATTGACATCACCGCACTGCGATATTGTTCTGGCGAGGACAGCATCCGGCGAAAATGCTCATAAGACAGGCATTCACACTATCAACGAGAGTATCACAGGTACGTAGAGGGCGATTCCTCAACCCAGGTCTCTGAAATTGCTTGAAGGTGCCCCAAACACAATAGGCACAACAGCCCTTTACACTTTACCGTATGGATGATGCTTATCTAGACTACGCTAGGAAAGGGCCGATTGCGATTTGAACTAATTGCAGCTGCGTGAGGTGCTGAGTAAGACGACCAATCGTGGATGCGAAATCTGCATAAGGCATATGGCCCCTTTCACAGCAGTACCATCAGCAGCATATCTCACCCCCACAATTACCCCGCATGTACCAAATTCACGACCAATACGCCTAACTTCTAGTACCATAATCTACATGAAGATATCCACCGACTAATAGTAATAAAGCTGGATTTTGTCGCGCTTGTCTCTCGAATTTGAGATGGATGCGCTGGCATTTGCAGGCTCATCAATCTTGAATGTGACTTCCGGAGTTGGTCTCTTCGCTTACAGTCGGGTTCGCGAGTGGCAATTTTGGCTCTGATTCTTGGACATCTGCGGTGGACTATAGCGAGGTGTAGGGCGTGGCTTGAGCAACAAGAGTATGTAAATGTGCGACGTCAAGCTGATCAACACCGTCCAAAACGAAATAAAAATATCGATCACATGGGAAATTGGAAAAAAAAAAGTGATAACTGCCACGCCTTCCCTATCAATGTTCTACCCAGTAGCATCACTTTACTTCAACACTAATACGATTGATATTCTTTATATGTGAATACGGGGCTCTTGAAAGCACCCGTCTGTAAGTATCAATACAAACATGGAAAGCAAACTCAATACTCTTCCTTCTTCGGCCCACCTGCGTACCAGCGTCTCTCAAACAACTCCATAGCCAACCAAGCCGGCAGTTCATATCGACTATAATTCCTGCCAGGCTCCATTGTTCTATCGAAGACTTCCCGAGAAGTTTGCTGTCCAGACCCGGAGCTGCTGGCCGCTCCCGTTGGTGCGGCTTCCTCTTCGCACTCCCTGACCTCTTGCTTCACACCCTCTTTTGTCACTTTGTTTGCCCCCGCCAAGCTCTCCTCATTCTTCTGAGCACCGGCTCTCCTAGCCCGTTCCAATCTATCCCGTTCCAACCCCGCCCTTACCAACTCCGCCTGCTCTTCTTCTCCACTGTCCAACTCCTCACTCCCTTCAACATGCACAAAGAACCTTACCTCCCCTCTACTAATCCTCACCTTGGTGTTATCATCATTGATCTCATCAAACCCGAGAGTATGCAGTCGTACGCGATGGGACCTGATCTTGGCTTGGTGGGCGCACAGTTCACATGTGCAGGGTGGGAAGTCGGGGAGGAGCGGCGCACATCTTTCACGTCGGCTGCGGCGATGGGGGACGGGAATCGGAATGATGGGTGGTCTGGGTGGCGATGGGGATGGCGAGGAGCGAGGACGAGGTGGAGACGGTAAAGGGGAGCTGTGGCCGCCGCGAAGGGACGGGTGTATGGGGTTGAAGCGGGGTGGGCGAGATGGGTATTCGTCTTGTGCTGTTTCGTCTCCCGTGTCTTCGACTGATGCGTCTCTGCTTCCTGCTTGACGTTTTGAACGCGAAGACGGCTCCTCAACGTGTTGGCCCCCTTGTGCTGGATGTTCTTCCTGCTCGGGAACCAACGGACCAACGTCTTCAAACCTCACAAACGTGATGATACGCCCATGTCTCCACACCAGGTCATCAACCTCTCCGGCATTGTCCCCGTCATCCCTATCTTGCTCATCTCCAATCAACGTCTCCTCATCCCAATCATCCAGGTCCTCTCCCCCTTCCCAAACATCCTCCTCGTGTTCCCCTCCTTTATCACTGCCCGCGACAGTCTCCCCCTCGTCCCCCCCACCGCCACGCTCCCGACCCATCGACCCCTCTCCAACACTATTCCATCTATCCTGCCGCTCTGTCCCCCACGGCTCTACATACCTCTGCTGAAACCCCCTCGGCGAAGAGCGATATACACGTCGTCCACCCATTCCTCTTCCAAACTCCTCAAACCCCGGCTGAGCAGGCACCAGCGTAGGCCATACCGCCTCATCGTCGTCATCGTATTCCATCTCTTCATCATTATAATGCCATCTCAAACTCACCACGCCATTGCGCGACCCCACCGTGTGCCCCCGCGGCACAATCCACTCGTACCATCCATCCCGTACGCGATGCGCATAGCATCTCGCAACATCCTGTATAAACGCTGTAGGAATATTCAGACGTTTCACCACTGTACCCACCGCATCACCACTATCCCTCGGTGTAGTAGATGTAACTGGCGGTGCTGTAGGAATCGTCGTCGCTGGCGTCAGATTCACGTCGCTGTTGCTGGGCCTCCCCTGACCGCCCCGACGACCACCGCCACCACGCGTCCCAAATCGAAGCGTAAATCCCACTTCCTCGTCGTCGCTACTATCGCTACCACTATCCTCGCCAATCTCAAATACACCAGGATAACCCCTGGCGGCAAGCAGTCGCAGGATCTGCGTGAGGACTACGAGTTGTAGTGTTATTGCTATGAGGGCGGCCAAGTTGGGGGGATCGCTGGGGTTGTTGCGACCGTTTTCGTTGGTCTTGTCCATCTTGTCCGTGCGAGATGGGTACAGTCTGGTGGATGGTTGGGTGAGGGGAAAGAAGGGCGGTGGCGGTAGGAAGGTAGCGCTGGGGTGACGGAGTTTATATGTTGATAGGGGCTGCGTTTGCTGGTGTGTTGGGATGCGCCATCCGTTTAGCAAGCGTGACAACGGACTCAATGCCATGTCCAGTCGCAAACGCGTTACCAGAAGAATCCTTGGAGCACATTCGACCAGCACGTCACTTGCATGATGGAACCAAAACCAGTTATGAGTGGTAAGAAGGTCTACCTGATTTCCCATGAAAAAACCCAAACAATATAACGTCCAGCAAACACAAGACTCTTCAAACTTCAAACTTGAAGTACGCTGCCGTTGTGCAGAACGTACTGGTACCAGCTACAAGACGTGTCATGAGAAAAATAGTGGAAGGATCCACCGAGAGAACAATTTCTTGCAGTCCCACCAAACCAGAAACCTTGATTACAAACATTGCTGGTAGCTAAGATCATCGGGATCAAAGCAAACCTGCAACATCCTCATCGCTTGGTATACGTGTCGTCGAAAAGGATGAGGACATGTGTGTAAGGAACCAGCGCAACAGTGGCCACATGGCCAACGGCAGAGCTAGTCCTGTTCATGCACCCCTTTCAGACCATCTAACCGGCCATAAATTCCAATGCGTCAAAGCCGTCGCGGAACTCAGGAAAACGCACCACAGTCTAATTCTCCGAGCAAACGTCTTTCATCTCGTTATCATCATCATCATCGTCGCTGCCCGTGTCCATGGCATAATCGTTTTCATCGTCGAAATCCGTGTCAGTGAAGTCGTCGATAAAGTCAGCGCGATGCTGAAGACCTCGAGGTCGACTCTGCATCTCCTCGAAATTTTTCTTGATCTGCGCTTGCAAGGCGTCATAGTCGATCCTCGGGGCGGCCGGGCGACGTTCCTCAGGTGCCATGGAGTCATGACGCTCCTGGAGGACCGTGGATTCGCGGCGCTTCCGGAAATTCGGAGTCGGGGTAGCTGGATCGCCGTAGTCCTTGTTGGTGACGAGCGGATTGAGCGCTGGCGAGCCGATGGAGATTGTGCCCTCGAAGTCAGATTCGCCGGTTGTCGCGACCACTGACGGGTTCAACTCAGTTCGAGGTGCTGATTGAAGTCCGTGACAGTCCACGAGAGTGCTCCCAGCTTGCTCGCTGGTGATCATTGCGATGTTATCAGCGGTGAGATCATACCTGGGCGCGCGGGCGACGAGACTTGGACTCTGAGGAAAACCGCGGCCATTTACAGCGTTAAATCCCACTGGTGCTAGGGTGCTAGAGGAGGAGGACGGTCCAGGCATGGCCAGATATGCAGTTGCGAGGTCGTCACGGGCAAGCATTCTGTCCAGCAGAGGACCTGATTGGACAGAGCGCGTATGCACAACCCCGGAAGCCCAATGGCGTTGGATCTGTTCGCGTGCAATGTGAACGTTAGCCTCGCCATCATATGTGCCAGCGCCGTGAGCGTCTGAATTCGGGCGGTGAATGTCAGAACCAGCGTGGCGGGTGTCAGGATTGAGGCGATGGGTGCTCAGGCCGCTGTGTTGAGCGATCCCCTTTGGCGACTCGAGGTTTCCAGTAGCCAGAGGTTGGCTCCAAACAGGAGTGAAGTCGCCGGATCCTGAGGGGCAGGGACCTATGAGAGGCATGACGGTAGAAAATCTCATGGGAGGCGTCGCTGGCGGCTGCTCTCCAGAACCTGGACCAGTTTGGTAGCTCAGGGTCAGCCTCATGGAGGTGTCCTCTGTGATCGTCACGTTGCTGCTCTCTTCAGATGGTGAGCGGCGACCTGCTGCAGCATCAGGTTCATCGTTGGAGGAACCGACCCTGCGGCGCTTCTCGGGTTCTGAACCGAAGCTCATTGCGCACCGAGGGTTCCCGGTAGGCAGAGTCGAGTAGACAGAAGTGTCGCTGACCTTGAGTTCCGGTAGTTGAGCTTTGCGCTTTCGGCACGGGCTACCTGTAGAGAGGGCGGACTCTGGGGGTGGTACCACGACGGTGGGCGCGATGGAGCCGATGTAATGAGTAAAATGGGTGTCTTTATCCTTCCCTGCAGCGTCTGGGCTGGCTCTACAGGTTTTCAAGAGCGCATTACCAGAAGACAAACAAGCATCAACCTTCGATGCTGGCGACGACAGGATATCCCCTTGTGGTAGGCTCTCAGAGTTGGCGTTAGACACTGTACCTGTAGGTGTGACAACAACGGTGATGCGATGACGGGAGCAACGTTCAAGTTGGACGTCGCCAGGAAAGAAGGTGACGACGCTAACAGCAAGGTCTGCGCGCGAGTTTTGCGTGGTGAAGTCTGCCTGATCACTCGTGTTAGCGTCGATTTCCCGAATAAAGTCAACACCTGGAGCTAATTTTAGGCGACAGCGTCTCCTCTTCCGAAGCGCCTCCCGGTGTGCGTTTCAAAATGTCCTGTACCTTGGTACTGTTTAATGACTAACCTTTTTCATTGGCCCTGGAGCAACCATACGAAAGCATCCCTTCGCCGAGTCCCATTGTGTCGAAGACCTCGATTGAGTCACCGTGTAATGAAAGCAGTCAGGGTATGGCTCAAATGATGATGCGTCAAATAGTGCGTGGGGCTCTACATATACTGGCACAACACGGTATTCCTCATGTGGCCTCACTAGTGCAGGGACGCCGTCAAAGCGAACGTTGGGCGGGAACCAAGCAATTTCGGCCCTTATGTCGAAGATAGGATAGACGTAGTTATAGGTGATTTTGTCTACGAGGACTTTCGATCCCTCTGTCTCGTGAAGGAAGCAATCTTGACTGCGGATCAAGTTGCAGAGAAAGCGAGGCAAATTCCCAGAGCCGGCTCCCCAACAGAAGGATCGCTTAGCGTGAAATGGCGCCTGGTCGTAGTAGAGAGTCATCATATCATGAGAGATCCTAGTGACGTCGATGTCGATAATTCGGGAGCCAAAATCAGCCAGGCGCTCGTTAAGGTCCAATAGGAGCGACAACCCATCGGCTGGTCCTAACTCGACGTCAGCTCACCTATCAGGCTGTGCCAATGGCTTCGAGCTTTTGCCAATGTGCAACAGGCGGTACTGATCCCTTACGTTGTAGTGCACCAATCTCCGCAGCAATGACCAGCCGGAGAGTGTGCTCGACCTGGGAAGTAAGACATTGGCGAAAGGCGTGCTCCCAGAATGCGAGCTCGCCCGCTTGCGCAAACGACAGGCCTTTCCAACAGGTGACGACATCAACATGCTCGATTGCTGTGATCTGTTAGCTCGGGCCTGGACCACGTGAGATGTGGCCGATACCTTGTTCGGTCGAGCCTGATCTTCGGACCCGGGGTCGGTACGCATTTTGCGCATTTAATTGTCCTATGGCAGCGAGGCCCTCAAGCTTCACGTGTAAAGGTAGGCGAGCGGCAGCATCCTCCAAATACTGCATCGAGTCGGCTGGCGGCGCAGAATCTACAGGCGATGGGTGGGCATGTGAAGCAGCACCGGTGCTGGTTGACCACAGCGACTGATGACACAGCGTCAATTCAATGCTATTCAATCTTCGCGGGGGAGGAATTGGTATGGTTACTCACAGCGTGATCCGCGTGCATCCTGAGGTATCACAATTATTCGATGATCTCGAAGAATATATCCAATGTGTGGCTAGCTGCTCTCGCACATACAGCGGTCGAGGTGTACTGCAACGGATAGGAAAGAGACCAAGTGCTGGGATATGGCAGGTAGACACGCGACGGAGCACAAGAGAAGTTGAACTGATGAAGCAGGACCTGCACAGCTCTTGCTATATCGCGTCCATTGAAGCACGCGTAGTTAGCCGCTCATTCTTGTTGCCCAATTTGGAGATTTGCAGGAAGGCATCGACGCCATAACCTTCCAGACTATGTACCTCGAGGCTTCCAGCCCAGTACTCTTGACGCGATTGTTAGCCACGCACTCGCGGCACACACATGGGCAGTTCTTACCTGAGTACAAGCGCGACATGGGTAGGCCGATGCCGAGGCGATTATCTGGTGCCCTTCCCGTCAAAGAGGATAGCGACCCATGGTGCATGCCAGAATCGCCATGCTTGGATGGCCTGTCCATTCTCTGTTGCAGCTCCGCAGCCGATTCGATTCCCGGCACTTGTAGCTCTTGTAATGTTCCCAGGAGTTTCGGAACCCTCGCTAGGTTCTCCATCCGCTTCTCTCGACGCGGACCTTTGCTAAAGCTCCACAAATAGGGCAATACTTCATTCGGAATGCCTCCGCCCTGGTCAGAAATCCTGATGATGACATGCTGAGATGTTTCACAAATCAGCACCTCGATTGGTGGCAGCTTTGCGTTGTTTGATTTGCGATGCTCTATAACGGCTTGTATGGAATTCCGCAAGAGCTCTCCAATAATATACTCGAGGTGGCTAAGGATATATGGGAACGTTGCATCCAGGTGGCCGTACACCTTGATCTCAGGTATGTCAACGTGGGGGCCATAAGCACGCTTGATGAGCTCCTGCATGGTGCTGCCGCAGTGTTGGACAATGTCCTTTGCATTGCACTTTAGGAAGATCTCGCCTACAGCTTCCTGGTCGTTTGGGGGACGTGCGGCTTGGGGAAAGTGCCAAGGTGAATTGAAGGTTTCGGTAAGAGCCAGATGTTGCTCCGCGATGACTCGACGGGAGATGCGCTGTAAGTGTCAGCAACCGAGCGCCGGGGGTTTTGCGGGAAGCTCACCGATCTCAGCATTGTGGTCATGAACTTGTCCGTCTCCTCTGGCTTGATGAGGCCTTTGACCTCGAGTACGCCAATGGCCAAGCGGGGAATGACGGTGGCATGCTCGGTCAGAGTCTCCTCGAGGAGTTTGCAGTACCTGTCGTTGTCGTCCAATGTGCGAATGTCGGGCACGCGGCGAAAGCGCTCAAAGGCGCGCAGGTAGGATTCGTAGACGTGGGCGAGATGGGGATTTGCGACAACAACGTAGGGGAGGGTCTGGATGTCACGGAGGCGGTGTGCAAGTCTGGTCCCTCTCAGCAGGGGAGTGTGGAAAGGGTGGTGTTGGGCAGGCTCTGGTACCTTGTTGGCAGTTCGAGCCTGCAGTAGTTGGCAGAGTCGAGCAAACGAGACTCGGTCAGAGTGCGTCCAAAAAAGGTCAATTGACGCAGGCTGATGGGCCTTGCTTCACGTTGCACCCAGCTGGCGCTCACGTGTCCGTGTCAGTGTGAGTTTGCAGGTGTGAGGTGGTTGGAGAAACAGGTAGTCTGATGGGGAAGGTACGCTCGACTCACTCATCCAGGGCCGACGACGGCCTCCATGTGGGCGCCACAGCAGCAGGCTGTATGTATGGTCTGGTGTGGGCCAAGAACAAAGGCCTTGGACGCCATCTGACGCGACTGCAGGCCGGGTTCATGGCTGGGGCTGGTGAAGTTTGCCTTGCCAGGGCCGGTCGCGGGGAGCTCTGCTCTCTGCTCTCTGCTCTCTGCTCTGATTCTAGAGCAGGCCTGTGTGGAAGCTCTCGTGGCTCTGCAGGGCGATGATTGACCGGCGCATGTCAGGGTCCAACCACGACGGCAGAATTCAAGTGTGCGACTGGCGACGGCGGGGGGGTGTGCCGTCGTACACAGGCCAGCTTGCTGATTGCCAGACCGAGAGTTTGCAGGCTACGGCACGCTACAGTACGCTGTGTGTGCCTACAGCAGTGCCAGTGGCAGCAGATGACGTCGTGGGCCGCGGCTTTTGGGTCGCTTCTCCACTCTAGTCGCCGCCAAGGGCTGCCTCGCTCACGGCGGGCTGCATCAGCTGTGTGTGGTGTTGGACGACTCTTGCCCAGGCCTGCCTCTCTTCCTTGTGTGCTTCCACCCACCACGACACGACCTCGCCTTTTTTTGTGCAGGCGCAGAGCAGCGGCAACGACGGCCACCACCCGCGCGTCACTTTCTCCACCGCCACCTTTTAGCGAGAAAGCAGCCATCCATCCCTACCGCTCCACCTACTCGACTCTGCCCGCGCATTGTCCGCAGCCACTGCCCACCCGTGCCTGCCCTTGAGTGAAGCTCCCCGGCGCGCGCACCTTCCCTCTGGCTGCTTGACGCGTGGAGGCGTCCCTTTGCACCTTCCCAGCGCTCCCCGGCTGCTGCCTGTCCCGACCCGCGCCCGCCGGCCGCCCCCCACGACATGATGGATCAGGTAAGCCAGCGTTGCGCCTGAAGCCCTCGCCTGACGCCCTCGCCTGACGCCCGCGCCCTCGCGCATGCTGTTGCCACGCCGCCAAACTGCCCACCAGAGCCAGAGCCATGCTAACGCCGCCGCTGGAGCCGCAGATTGGCAGCGACATGGTCATTGACCACGACTACGACGAGAAGACCGACGTCGCCATCATCACCCCCGACGACGTCGACGACCACATGGACGACGTCGACGCCGAGCCCGAGCCCCGCGCCGACGAGTACGACGCCTTCTTCAAAAAGCACCTGCCCGAGTCGCCCGACTACGAAACAGAGGCTGAGGCTCACCACACATGGGAAATCACCGACTGGCGAACCCTGACCCGGCGCGAACATGGCCCCATCTTCGAGTGCGGCGGACACCCCTGGCGCATTCTCTTCTTCCCCTATGGCAACAACGTCGACTTTGCCTCCTTCTACCTCGAACAGGCCTACGAGGAAAAGCAAATGCCCGACGACTGGTATGCCTGCGTGCAATTCATGCTCGTCCTCTGGAACCCCAACGACCCGTCCATGTTCATCACCCATACCGCCAACCACCGCTTCACCGCCGAGGAAGGCGACTGGGGCTTCACACGCTTCGCCGAGCTCCGACGCCTCTTCAGCAATTCCTGGGACGACCGGGGACGTCCCATGGTCGAGGACAACACCTGCAACGTCACAGCCTACGTCAGAGTGCTCAAAGACCCAACCGGCGTCCTGTGGCACAATTTTCTCAACTATGATTCCAAGAAAGAAACCGGCATGGTCGGCCTGAAGAACCAAGGCGCAACCTGCTATCTCAATTCCCTCCTCCAATCTCTATTCTTCACACAAGCGTTTCGTCAGGTATGTGCTCATGACCCCGTGCCCACTCTTTCTGACTTTATCAGGCCGTCTACCAAATACCAACAGCAGAGGAATCAGATCGCACAAACAGCGCATATGCCCTTCAGCGCTTATTCTATCTACTTCAGACTTCAAATGGCGCGGTTGGCACCACGGACCTAACGCTCTCTTTCGGCTGGGACTCCAAGCAAATCTTCGAACAACAAGACGTGCAAGAATTGTCGCGTGTCCTCATGGACAAGCTGGACGAAAAGATGAAGGGTACCGAGGCAGAAGGAGCATTGACCAAAATGTTTGTGGGCAAGATGAAGACCTACATTTCGTGCATCAACGTCGACTACGAATCATCCCGGACAGAAGACTTCTGGGACATTCAACTCAACGTGAGCGGGAATAAGACCTTGGACGACAGCTTCAAAGACTACATCCAAGTTGAGACTATGGACGGCGAGAACAAGTACTTCGCCGAGGGCTTTGGTCTCCAAGATGCCAAAAAGGGCGTCATCTTTGAAAGCTTCCCACCCGTCTTGCATCTCCAACTCAAGCGCTTCGAGTACGATTTCCAAAGAGATGCCATGATGAAAGTGAACGACCGATACGAATTTCCCGAAGTCTGGGACGCGGCTCCTTATCTTTCCGATGCAGCTGACCGATCAGAGTCCTGGGTCTACCGTCTCCATGGCGTCCTTGTGCACAGCGGCGATCTCAACGCAGGACACTACTATGCCTTCCTCAAACCAACAAAGGACGGCCATTTTTACAAGTTCGATGATGACCGTGTCACCCGCGCAACTCTCCGCGAAGCATTAGAGGAAAATTTTGGCGGTGACTACGCCCAGACCAACGGGAACACCGGCGCGAGGAACCCTTACACGCGCAACTGGTCAGCGAAGCGATCCATGAGCGCATATATGTTGGTGTATGTAAGGGAGACGAGGCTTGATCAAGTCCTGATGGATGGCAAGACTGTGGAACCTCCCAAGCACCTGGCTGAACGTCTGGCAGAAGAGAAGGCTACTCTTGAGCGCCGTAAGAAGGAGCGCGAGGAAGCCCACCTCTACATGGATGTCGCCGTCGCATCGGAGGACAACTTCAAGGTCTACCAGGGATTTGACATTGTGCCATGGAAGGGAGATACTGAGGGCGCCGCTAATCCCAAGATCTACCGCATTCTGCGAGCGACCACCATGGCCGATTTCGCAAAGGCTGTTGCTGAGGACATTGGAGTGGACGCTGATATGGTGCGACCCTGGTCCATGGTCAATCGCCAAAATGGCACAGTTCGCCCAGATACAGCACTTGAATTTCCCGACATGACAGTCGAAGAAGCAGCGAACAAACATGGCACTAAGCAAGCCCAATTCCGGCTGTGGATCGAGAAGGCCGAAAGTCGCGATGAGAACGGCGAGCCTGTCTTCGGCGAAAAAACTGTTGACCTGAAGGGTGTGACGAGCAACAGACCAATAATGATCTTCCTCAAGCACTTTGACACCAAGACCCAGAGCCTGTTCGGCATTGGCACCTTCTACGCCGCCATCCAAGACAAGGTCTCCGATCTCAGCCCTACAATCAATAAGATTATGGGCTGGCCTGCTGGCACACCGATCAAATTATCAGAAGAAATCAAGCAGAATATGATTGAAGCGATGAAGCCCAAGGTCACGCTTGCTCAGTCTGAGATCCAGGACGGCGATATCATAACGGTCCAGCGAGTGCCAAGCGACAAGGAGATCAGCCAGATCACCGCGTCTGGAGGTTATGTCGAAGCCAAAGAATTCTATGATTATTTGCTCAACCGGATCAATGTCGAATTCGTCCCGAGACTCGCGGAAGCTACGGAGCTACCTACTTTCTCATTAACACTGAGCAAGAAGATGGCATACGATCAATTCGCAAGCAAGGTAGCTGAACACGTCAAGATCGATTCCACATATCTGCGTTTCACAACTGTCAGCACTACGGGCAAGCCTAAGCAGGCTGTCAAGTACAATGCCAACTCAACACTCGCAAACATCCTGTTCCCCGGCCCCTACCAGTACTCGGCGAGCGCCACACAACGGCCAGACGCATTGTTTTACGAGGTGCTTGATATGAGTTTGAAAGAGCTTGAGCAGCGGAAGCCTGTCAAGGTAACATGGTTGCCCGAAGGGCTGAGCAAAGAGGTACGACAATGTGACTCGGCATAGTGACAGCAAATTGCTAATCTTAAACAGGAAGAGTACACACTCATGGTGCCTAAAAATGCTCAAGTATCAGATCTACTGGAAGCCCTAAAAAAGAAAGCCAATATTAGTGACGAGGTCATGCAGAAGGTCCGGGCGTATGAGGTTCACATGCACAAGTTCCACAAGGCGCTGCCATTGGATTACCAGATCCTCAGCTTATACGAATACACGCAAGTCTACATTGCTCCGTTCCCAGAAGATGACGCCTCGAAGCGAATCTGGGCATTCCACTACGACAAGGAACCGTCGAAACCTCACGGCGTACCGTTCCAGTTTGCGCTGAAAGAGGTGAGCAGCAGGAACATGTAATTTGCAAGAGTCCCTACTGACCAGAAACAGGGCGAAGTGTTCAGCGACACCAAGCAGCGCATCTCTGATCTCACAAAGATCAAGGGCAAGCAGCTTGATAAGATCAAGTTTGCGTTGGTACCCAAGGCACAGTACGCTCGTCCAGAGTACATAGAAGATGGTATGTTGTTGTTATGTTGCTCATTACCGAGCTAATACTAATATCTTCGCAGATGACATCATCTTCGATATCATTGGAAATCGTGATGACGTTAGCCTGGGCCTCGAGCATCCCAACAAGAGCAAGAGCTTCTGGGGCAAAACAGATTCCATCTTCATTCGCTGAAGAAGAAGAAGAAGAAGGACGACAATCGGGAGTGTACGATACGATACGAGCCGGCATGATGCTGGCAAGTTGACGACGATTGATGCGTGGGAAAAGCACATTGATATCACCAGGAGTACAGCGGTCTTGGACTACAACGCGCTATGGCGATAGCGATGCGGGTGCACAACTGGCGCGGAAAAGGAAACCATGCGCATTTTCGGCAAGCACGCATGCAAGACTGGCATGCTCAGTGTAGGTGGAGTCGGTGTCGCTTGGTAGTAGCTGGATGTGCAAGCGAGGCGTTGACTGGCATTTGCATTGGCATTGGATTAAGGCGGGCAACTATGCAATGTAGACTACGATCAAGTTAGCGATAGTGAAGAACAAGAAGAACATTTCTTATATACGTTGTATGTATGCGCACGTTGACCGGAAGTTCACACACGGATCCGTCGTGCTTGCTATGTACTCTAGTAGAGTAGGCCGCTCTATCAGAATACCCCTGGCGGCGTGGCCCTAATCTCCGCCCCCAGGGCGTTCTCCCATTGGCCAGCCCACCCTCACCGCGCCCGCGCCTTCCCTCGCTGCATCGGCGCCACGTTTCGCCGACGTTGTCGCCAGCTGTACTCTCTCTGCCAACCCAACCCTCGGGCGCAGAGTCGGAACAATTGCATCCCAGCAACTCGACCACGCGCAGCCGCTCTGCGCCCAAACGCTCACCATGCGGCTCCTCTCCACGCTCCTCACGCTCGGCGCCACCCTCGCCACCACCGTCCACGCAACAGCACTGACCTACCGCCTTGAAGCGCACGAGAAGGCGTGTTTCTTCGCACACGTCGAGAACAAAGGCACCAAAGTCGCCTTCTACTTTGCGGTGCAGAGTGGAGGCAGCTTCGACGTGGACTACAGCGTCGTTGGACCGGTGGGCGGCCCAGATGGCAAGGAAAAGGTCATTCTGGATGGGACCAAGGAGCGGCAGGGCGATTTTGTTTTCACGGCCAACGACGTGGGCGAGTATCGCTTCTGCTTCAACAATGAGATGAGCACTTTTGCGGAGAAGATGGTGGATTTTGAGATTGCCGTGAGTACCCTTCGTGTTACCACTACTGCAAGTACGTACACGGCTAACACAAGTGGCATCAACAGGTCGAGAACGAAGCCGCCCGCGCCAAAATCCCCTCCAAACAAGGCTCGTCCCCCGAGCAAACCTCTGTCCTCGAAGAATCAATGCTCAAGCTCTCCGCCCAACTCTCCACCATCTCTCGCAACCAAAAGTACTTCCGCACACGCGAGAACCGCAATTTCAGCACCGTCAAGAGCACCGAGAAGCGCATCTTCAACTTTTCGCTCATGGAGAGCGCGCTGATCATGACAATGGCGGGGTTGCAGGTGTTTATTGTGCGCTTCTTTTTCCAGGGGGCGAGGAAAGGTATTTTGTGATTCTTTCGTTTTGTTGTATGCGGGTGTCGGACGTGTGAGGCGTGGGTTATCGGACTGGGCTGATTCGTTTGTCAGGATATGTATAAGCGGCGCTGGCAAAATAGCGTCAGCATACAGTGGAGTTGCTGCTCTGGTATCAGAGAGCAGGCTGCCTTCACAAGATTCAGCCAAGCCATGCGCCTCTGCGCCATGGTTGGCTGCTCATGGCCTATTGAGTTCACGACTATGTACTACTACACTGGCTATGACTATAGCTCCATGCTTTGGACTTTTGGCGTCACATTAGGTTCAGGATACCGAGATTCTTTCTTCCCAAGACTTCATGCATACTTGTCCCAGGTAGTTGTACGCACTCTGCTCATGTCGCACGTTCCCTGCGTCACGAGCCATTGTAAGATGTGCATCATGTTCGGTGATGGGCCCCGTCTCCCCACCGCCATACCACTGCCTTCAGGGCTATGCTAGCGCTGTTTCGTGACCTCTGTGCACTCTGCTTCCATAACAATAACCTGACCCATATTGTACCTTGCAAGCCTTCACGGTGCTTTCATCTCCACACTACAGTACACTGAGACGCAAATACTCTCACACTTCCCACGGTTTATCACAATGGATTCGCAACTCCACCCACCAATGGATCAGGAATCACAATTCAATCGACGAAAGCCGCAAAATTCGACTTCACACCGCATCTTCCAATCTTGCCTTCGCTTCCCCGATTTGCTTTCCACAATAATCACCTTCGCTTCCCACGACATCTATTGTTCATCCCACGTACAATAGGTGGTTCTCGCGGTGACTGCGACTTTACCATGGCATATCTCCTTGCACGTGAGCTCCAATCCTCTCATTTTCCTTTCTTAGCAGCAGCTCGACACCCATCTAGTATACGCGGTTCTTGGGACTACAGTGACTAACGACACACTGCTCACGGATATCTCATCGCGCTCTGCTGCATATAGCATCAATACCAGCACCCTCTCTCGATTCATGCGATACCCAGGATAGAGTCAACAACTTCTCGGTCACGGTGGGAAGTGCTATACCGTATCCAGGACTCTACACCACACACGTCACCACTATCAACCTCGCTATACGATACCCATACCCCTGCACGACACTAAACAACACATCCCACTGTACCATACCCCACCGCACCACCCTCGCATATCACCATGTCCAAAACCCCCCGTCATGACAGCTTCTCGCTCTCCCTCTCCGCCACTAGTCCACAAGGACCCTTTCAGACATTGACTACAAAACCAGAGCACGCGCATCATATCCGTGCCGTGTTGCGCGCACGACTGGAGCAGGATCAGTATGAGTTACTCGTCAAGACGTGGTTAGACAACGGGGGCAAGAGGGATCCATTTGGGGTCGCGGTTTGGCTCGGGGTTCTGGGGGAGGAAGAGAAAGAGGGTTTGAGGAAGGAGGTTGATAGGAGGGTCGACTTGGATGTGACTGGTCCTTGTTCAGGGATTGGTGGTCGTCTTTCTTTGGGATATGGTGCTTCTTCTCCTGGGTCTGCTGGTGGTGGTCATTCTTCTGGTTCCGCTTCCACTCCAGCCTTCGCTTCTCCCCCCTCCTCCTCCTACTTGGCCGCCCTCTATCCCTCCGCGCACGAATTTCTACCACCTATCGGCATGTACTCCACTGCCGCCCCGCCGCATACGCACAAGGACAAGGGCAAGGGCAAGCAGAAGATTGGCGATGCCGATTCCGCTTCGTCTGCATACGATTTCCAAGCCGAGGGGGAGGCATTTGTGCATCAAGGGTATGCATTTGAAGGGGATGAAGGGTGGCAGGCTTTGGAGGAGATGGAGGAAGATAGTGGGGGGAATAGGGGGGAGGGTGGAGGCGAAGAGCGAGCGGAGGAGGAGGAAGGTGGAGTACCTTGGGAAGAGTGGACGAGCTATGAGGAGTGGGCATCATGAAACCTTAAGGGAAGATGGATAGGATTGGAGCGCAGGGAAGAGGGACGCTCACGTCTTGAAACTTCACTTGCATGGATATCGATGGAGTAACTGGAAGATAGGTACTTAATTAGCGTCTCCTGACACATCTATTACACCTAGCTAGATGTAATCGTGGTAATGGCCCAAGTTTTAGGGAATATTGTCATGGGACTTGTACCTGGTACAAATATTGGGTGATGTAGAAGTATCATAGGGTTTAGGGATGACATTAGCACTCCAACTCACAATCTTGTTTTCTGAGCGCATCTTGCCCAAGTTCGACACATCCACAACGCCATCGCAAAGCTAGTGCATAAGATTTCAAGTTGTTTCAGAGGCACGAGCGTGGACAACATCGCGATGGTACCGATCACCAGCCTCTCGGAACGGCGGCGAGAAGCCCGGACTTCAGTGATATGTTCGCAAGGACAGCTGACGCGGCGCTACTGTGCCACTTTACTTGGAGTCGCGAACCACTGCTGTGTGGTGTAGTATACAGCGCTGAGTTTTTCGCACAAGATTGAATGGGCGTCGTAAGCGTGAGACGCACGACTATCCCAGAATATGTACATACAGACACCACGAAGCAAGACTCAAGTTGAAAGGTCAACTCGCATCGTGTAGAGCCCTCGACAAACTACCAACACACAGCCAATCTCCCTAGACCGGACAATACTGCCTAAAGTCGTTGGTAAAGAATGTGATATTGGGTGTCGGAACATGTCAACAGACCAGGAGAACTACGACTTCCAGGAATGTGCCATGCCTTGGCCGTGTTGTCCGCCTTGATGTATTGACGCTCAGAGCCCCCCAGAGCTTTTTGTTATTTCTTGTTTGCTTATCGCAATTATTGCGTTGAGCTTTTGTCCTTCTTTTTCCGATAGTCTATTATACGTCGCGACATCGCAAGCATGAGGATCGAGCATCTTCTCTCTGGAAAGGCCGTCTTGCTAGGCTTTCCTTTCTTTTCCCTTGTAGCTGCTCTTCCCAATCCACAGCTTGCAGGAATTCTACCACTGGTGCAAAGCAAGTCGTCTTCTACCATCGCAACACTATTGACGCAAAGCAAGCCGACATCGACAATCGCACCAGTAGTACCAACGACCACGCAAGCATCTTCTACCGCTCCAGGTCTACTACCAGCGCTCGGATCCGTGATTCCACTTTTGGTGCCAGTCGCGACTCCATCTACATTGTTAGCTATCGCAAGCTCAGTCCAGGTCTTACCGGCATCCACCGCGCCACAATCTGGGTCAAATACTCCTACTCAGTCTATTCAAGCACCGGTCCCGTCTTCCAGCACCAACACGGCTCCATCTAGCGCTCCAGCAGCACTCTTGCCCCTACTTGGCTTGCCTGTGTCGCCCCTAGCTACGTCATCCATTCTTCAAGTTGTCCCTGCGCTGTCGCTTCCGCTTTTAACTCCAACGTCTGCTGTGCTGCCATATATTGCGCCTATTGTATCGGTTACATCCACACTGGCCACCGGGTTCCCGGTCCCAGTCCTCTCCTCCATACCCTTGATTCCTGCGCTTGATCAACCTCTGCTCCAGGTATCATCGCTGCTGGCCCTTCCAACTGTCTCAGCGCTGTCGCTTCCGCTTTTAACTCCAACGTCTGCTGTGCTGCCAGATATTGCGCCTATTATATCGGTTACATCCACACTGGCCGCCCTTCCGATCCCAGTCCTCTCCTCCATACCATTGATTCCTGCACTTGATCAACCTCTACTCCAGGTATCATCGCTGTTAGCCCTCCCAACTGTCCCGGCGCTGTCGCCTCCGCTTTTGACTCCAACCCCTGCTGTGCTGCCAGATATTGCGCCTATTATATCGGTTACATCCACACTGGTCGCCGGGCTCCCGATCCCAGTCCTCTCCCCCATACCGTTGATTCCTGCGCTTGATCAACCTCTGCTCCAGGTATCATCGCTGTCGGACCTTCTAACTGTCCCGGCGCTGTCGCTTCCCCTTTTAACTCCTGCTGTGCTCCCAGATATTGCGCCTATTGCATCAGTTATACCCACACTAGCTGCCGACCTTCCAATCCCAGTACTCTCCTCCATACCGTTGATTCCTGCGCTTGATCAACCTCCGCTCCAGGTACCACCGCTGTCGGACCTTCCAGCTGTCCCTATCGGCAATCTTCCCGCAGAAGTATCGAATATCTTACCTGTCGTGAACGATGCGGCAAGCAATTTGCCGATAGGCATCCCTGAAGTGGTACCCGCCGTTCCATTGAGCAATCCCCTCCTACCGGCAGGATTACCCAACATACCTTTGCCTGATACACTTCCAGGACTGCCAGAAGTTTTCCCAGAAATCAACAGCCCAACAGGCGAATCAGTCAACGGAATTCCCGGTGCCGTAGCCATAGACCTTCCAGTTGGCCAACCCAGCGGTCTCCCCACCATCTCTAGCCTCAACCTCCCTACCCTGCCCCTCACACCATCTGTTCCGCTCGGCAACCCCATCTCCAGCGGCACAGTCTTCGACAACGCTCACGACTGGACATTCTTCTCCAATGGCCTGGTACAAGTTGATCAGACCTTCCTATCTCCACTCACCGGTGTGCTTGAAAGCATCTTACCTGACGGAACGATTGTGGGTTTGTATATAGATGGGCTGCACATTGGTTTCCAGATAGTGATTTATCCTGCTGCTTTTCAGTTTCTGGTCACGCAGTTTGGGTGGGCGCTTTTGCCGGCGCAGGTCTTGGGAGGGGGGGCGATTGAGTTTTCGCGACTGAAGAGACCACATAGTCAATGAGATGGTAGGATCGTTCATCCCACGGATTAGGGCTTCGTTTGAAGAAGTGCTTCGAGAAGCATGTCGGATTAGAAGCCTTGCGTGATACTAGGGATGTTTTACTGGAAGAATAGAGTTTTATTGGAGTAGGATGGTTGTACTATTTGAGCAAACCTCTTATGCATAGCTTAACTCTAAAGGGTATAAGCTCGTTGAGCCTCGCTGGAACTGTTTGTCCAAGCCACTCAAAACTTGTCCAAAATGCGGCTTACCCTAATGCTACTACAAGCCTGGATCACGCAAGTTTATATAGGTTCTGGACCTACAGCGTCATCTTCTCGCTGGAGATTTCCGTCGCAATTTGGTTTCTTGTACACACAGGCTTCCAGAGACGTACCTTTTTATGGTTCTAAGCACGACCTCAAGTAAGTCTGGATCGTTTCCGTGGACGCTGATCATCATCTTGGTAATCGCCATCTTCCGATTCCTCCTGAGGTGCAGGAGGAGGTGGAAATCTACAGTTTTCTTCCCCGCAATAGCAATCAAAGTCCCATGGTTGACCGTCATCCCAGCCATAGTCTATTGTGATTTCCTCGCCCGCTTTGACATCACGGTACGTTCCGACAGATATGACGCGATGGCCCATACCACAACGTGCTTCAAACAGGCCGGCATTAGAATCACACGAATGGTTAAAGAATCGGGCCACTGAGCCTGTTCGAGCTGCGTCGAGATATGCACGCCCGGTTAGCGCGCTATTCACAGTAGGTACGGACCAGCCAATCGCCATTTCGAGACCATACTCGGAATCGGAATTGTCTTTGTAGGGAAGCAGGTCGCCGGTATAAGCGCTTATGGCGGTATCCTTGGGTATGTCATTGATGGCTATGACGCCGATGCCTTTTTCTTTGACCTTTTTCAACATAAGATTATGTCTCCAGAATCTCATCATGCTATCTCCCCATTCAGTGTGCGAGCAAGCGCATGCATTGGTTGTGCGACAGAGCACGCACAACTCAGCCTGTGACGGTTGTAGTAGTTGGAAACGACTAGTCGGAGGCCAAGGTCCTCGGCTCACCCATTGCGAAGGCTTTGGAGCTGTCGGCCAGCCACTGTTGGGATTTACTACAATGTAGTTTGTGAGTGTTGGGAAATAGTGATATCCTGTGCCGGATGTGTTCCGGATACGTTTGATCGGGTGACCGTTGTCGTCATGGTGATAAAAGTACCTGTTGCCTGTCAATGTATTGCTGTAGAGACGATGCATTAAAATCCGGAGCTCGGCTTGAGTAAGGGGTTGATTGGGACGAGCTGCTAGTTCTGTCCGAATTCTAAGGAACACTTGACGTTGGGTAGGCATATGGTATCGAGCCATTTATCCTGAATAATTGACGTTTTTGGGCCGCTAGATTTGGTGTAGGCTTTGGGTCTGGCGATGACACACAATTGATATGGTGGGTTGTTCAAACTCCCTGCGACTCTACGACATATGTTTAGAGAGTCCTTCCAGCATTCTGGATCCAGACTCGTCCTCGCACTATAGTAATGAATCCTTCAGATGTTGATAAGGAACAAGCGGACAAAGAAACGCCATGCGCATTGTGACGCGGGGACAGATGAGTACTTTTATTCATGATGGAGTTCAGAACAAGAGTTAAGGTGTTCGAGCACAATGTTTTTGAGAGCGGGGTAAAGATGTGGTCTTGGATAGCAGGCATGGTCAAGTGTACCTACACTAGTCTCCACTGGGGACTCACTGTGATCCTCAAATACCTCTGTTATTGTTGATTATTGACCACATGCGAGAATTGGAGGATTTTGTTAATTTTGTGTTCAAGGAGATGTCCATTGTATTGGGGAAGATCGTTGCCTAGGAATATGGTCATGAAGAAAGATATCGCGCAACACTTCAAAGCCTGTTGGTCCTACGATATGTTCAAGAGCTGATCATGGGCTCCCTTCAAGCTTGAACTTGCCTGACTCGTTTTGACTGCGGTGGTGTTCAAAGTGAATGTGTATCATAGTGATGTCTATGTGTATTTATTTTGTATAGGCAGCCACAACTTCGACAGCGCGAGTCAATGAGTCCCGAAGGACTTCTTAGAGCCTTTCACCTCAAAGGAAGAGTGAATACAGCGGGCCGATGAAACTAAATTGAGGTGTTAACTCTGTCTCTTTCGTATCTGCATGCTGAGGTTGTGCATTTAGCGATAGCCCGGGATTGCGGAGCAAATACGACCCGCCAACATGTCCTTAGACCTTGTCCATACACATTAATGCGTATGTACCAAAGCATTACGTTTGACGTCCGCTCTTTCTTCCCTCTGCGTTTTTCATCCAAGCGCTTGCGAGATCCTGTTGGCCGTCGAAGTTCGCAAATGCTTAACGCCTTGTACCATAATGCTTGATCAAATGCCAGCCCCGCACATTCGGCCCGTTGAGAATCAGGGTGGAGATCAATCCTACGCATGCCGGGTTCATAGATGCTCTACCTGAGCCCAAATCAGCGCCTAAGAAATGTGTAAACTATAGTGTTAGGAGTCCTGTCAAAACTCGATGATGTATTAGCAAGGTAGGCTTAGGAAAATGTATCGCGTCTGCCTTGGCCGAGAAGGGAGTTCAGCTCATCACCAAAACGGGCAAGCCGAGGCTAATTCAAGGCGTCCAGTATTGCTGCGCCCTGTTGTCTCATATCGAGATGCTATAGAAAGTCTCGCGTCCCAACATCTCAAATCTTGAAGTACAATCACGAAAAAGCGAATTATACAATGAGTAGCGGCCCGCCACCGCTGCCGCCTCGACGGAACAAGGACTTCGCTCCACCATTACCACCACGACAGCAGAGTCGGTCTGCAGATGCATCGCAGCAGAAATCTGCATCAAATGGTGGTGCAACACGATCTTCCGCTGCCTGCCGGTTCTATAGGCCTGAGACGCCCCCCACCAACATCCCCGCTTCCCAAGCCAGCGAGTACATCTATCACGAAGATTGCATGGGTCAGATGGCCATGCCGGTTTTCTGGTTCAGAAGCAGTGTGGCGCCTGATTTCCTTGCGTGCGCCACCTGTTTTGAGCAGCACATCCGTTATACTCCATTGGCCGCATCTTTCACTGGAAGAATCGAAGAGCTTGGAGCGTACGGGGTTTGTCTGTTCGGTTGTCCCAGGGTGCAAGATATTTTGTGGCCACCTAGCAAACGATCTTACGGCTTAGCTGAGATTCATGCGTACATGGTCCAGCGTACCAAAATCCCCCGTTGCAAAGGAGTGGTGGGCTTGAACGGCGCCGAAGCTCGGGCCGTTGGTATGAAATGGTTCACGTTCGCGCAGAATGCAATACCCCAATTTCTGGCCTGTCAAGCTTGTGTAGAAGATCATGTCGTGGGTACGAGATACCAAGACATGTTTGTTCCAAGAATGGACACCCAGGGTGATGGGGATCAATGGGCTTGTGACCTGATCATGCCATACACTCAACGCCTCGTCAAATGGGCATCACAATCTGGAGACTGGTCCGCGTTGCTGAATGGCATCAAGCGTCGATTATCAGTCGCTCCCTGTCCATCCAGAAGTCCTGTCAAAGCCAGCACCAAGACTTGGTATCGGCCCACAGCGTGGCCGCATGCTTCAGTCTGTGAAGAATGCTATCTCGACCATGTGGCGGTAACTGCAATCGACAAAGATTTTGGCCCTGCGCCGGTACCCCCAGAGGCGCGCGAGACTGAATGGACCTGTGATCTCGCAGGCATGCCAGCGCGAGGGGCTGTCGATACGGCAGTAAGTCGCAAGGACTCTGCCCTGCTTCACAAGTTCTTCACTGTCCTCATGGCATACCCGTCGTGTACCCCCAAGGGCATCGCTGGTACCAAATGGTATACTCTGAAAGGCGGCTGTCCGAATTTCGACATCTGCGCCGTATGCTACACTGGACTTGTCGAGACGTTCTACCTCGAGGGCGAGTTCCAGATGCGAAATGACGTTCCATCGGACCAAATCCTCGGATGTGACTTCTGTATCGGCATGCCGCGAGCAGCCCAGTACCTGAGGAAGTTTGCTCAAACGCTTGTGTCGCCACATTTCGAGACCTTCACCTCATACGTGCGTCGAACGGCGCACTTCTTGCCATGTCGGCCGACCGAAGGTATCAAGCATGCCGCATGGTGGAGACTCGATGGCACTCAGAAGTTTGTTGCTTGTGAGGATTGCTACGAAAGTGTTGTGCGCGAAACGACTTGTAGCAACATGTTCACAATGGTTGGGATCGTAGACGGGCCAGTGAAATGCTGCATGTACTCCACGAACATGCGGCAACGCTACAACAACCTCTGCGCAGTTAATACTCAGACTGCTCGCGCAAATTTTGTCGCATACGCAAACCACCGTCAAGCGGTATATGAACAGACTGTACCGGAAATCAACAATCTCCTCGCGCAGGCACGCATCGCACTGATGCAGCAACGGATGCATAACACATCCAGCTCTTTCTATCTCAACCTTGATGGGATTGTTGGTAATGCGAATGGCATTAACTATGGCCCGGTCAGCCCGTACAAGACTGTGTGGCAGAGTTCGGCATCGGGAAACGTGTATAACACATCGTTCGGTATCGACGGGGAAAACTATGCTGCAAAAGGCAGAGCGGCTGCCCAGGGTGTCTATAGCAATACGGCTCGGATCAGCATGCTGGAGAGTGCTTGGGCGGAGGTCGAGTGAGGAGATTCAATAGCATTGGGCCTTTCCGATCCATGTGGAGACATCTCCCAAAGACAGCGGACTTGTGACCTCTGCAGCGAGTCGGCCCGTCATAGTTTAGCAGACTTTGTCAAACTTGCAATGTAGGATTTCTGTTAGCGGATGTGTGTGCGATGCGGAGCGTGAGTGGTAATAATTCTGACCGGTTAATATACCAAGTGCTCCGCGTCTGACTGGGAATAGCCGCCCAAGATTTCCGCACAGCATGCTGGGAGCTACGCACGACGTTCCCACTACGCTTCCATAAACCCGGTATGCTGCCATCTCAAATCCGGGATTGAGAGAGATCGCCGTGCCTGATTAGCCAAGTGCGCTCCTTCAATTTGATATAAAGAGCTCTAGGGCGCAGCTTCTGAGCTCTCAAGGTGTGGAGGATTACTCACTTCTGCCATGATGCTAAAGTCTACCTTTGTCCTCCTTCTTGCAGCAGCCGCAAGTGCTCAGCTCACATCAAAACTCACGGAGATCACCGGCTTCGGGCCCAATCCTCGCAATGTTTCCATGTACATTTACGTTCCAGCAAACCTCGCTCCGAATGCACCAATCTTGGTCTCACCACATTGGTGCCACGGAACAGCGCAAAACGTCTTCGACTACCGTCCATGGGCCTCTCTGGGTGATCAATTTGGGTTCATTTCGATCTACCCAAACACATCAAACCCTGATCAATGTTGGGATGTGAGCAGCAAGCAGTCTTTATCGCACAACGGTGGCGGAGATGCGCTGGGTATCGTCTCGATGATCAAATGGACACTTGAGAAGTATCACGCCGACAAAGACCGTGTCTTTGTTACTGGAACCAGTTCTGGAGCCATGATGACGAACGTTTTAATTGGCAGCTATCCTGACGTCTTCGCGGCTGGAAGCGCTTGGGCAGGTGTTGCTTTTGGATGTTTCGCGGGAGATGGTTACGATGTATGGAGCGATGCATGTGCGACTGGCAAAATCATCAAAACGGGACGTGAGTGGGCAGCTATCGTCAAAAGTGCTTTCCCAGGATACAGAGGCTTCCGTCCCAAGATGCAGGTCTTGCACGGGTCACTCGACAACGTTCTGTATCCTCAGAACCTGCAAGAAGAGATTAAGCAGTGGACCAACGTGCTTGGTGTCGGCAAGAATCCGACACAGATAAGCAACAATACGCCTATTGCTGGATGGACACGTTCCAGATATGGTCATAAGTTCGAGGCTTATGAGGCGGCTGGGGTCGATCATAATATCCCTACGGATGACAGTACAGTTAATGTGGTTATCGACTTCTTCGACTTGAAGTGTCAAGGACCAAAGTGCTTCTCGCGAAGGTCGAAAACAGCGGGCGATTATTGAGAATCAGCCATCCGAGACTCCGAATAAATAGCTGATAACTCACCATTCAAGTTCGCTCCTCTTCTCTCTGACATTATGATACTATATCTGTCGCCCAAATTTTAAGACTCCTCGGCTTGAACTGTTGCTATGCTGTCATGCATGGACGAAAAGCAGCGATGGCTGCTTCCAGGAGTTCTTGGTACTGTTTTCTGCACTGCTATGGGGAATCATGACGGCTGCGAGCACCTTTGCTCTTGATACACATGTAGACATGTGACGAGTTTCATTCTACTTGACATGCGTCTGAGCTAATTATTACATGCAATAGTCTCTTCCTCCAAATGGGGGCCTTCACCATTCCCGATGACAGCTTGCCTGACAAACTATGAACTTACCAGGCGATGCACAAGCATTCTTAGGGTACAATCTCTTTGACTCCGAAAACCAAACAATTCAACGTAGGAGCCGAAAGTGGCTTGCTCCTACTGTGTAATGTGCGAGACATGTCGCATCCTTACCCCATTTGAGAGTAATTACCACAAGAGCCGAAGCGGAGGAGCTGCTGTAACGAGATGGGAAGGATTGATAATCATTGACACAAAGTAGTTCGCCATCATTGAGCGTGGCGGGATAGTTATATATTTTCCACGTCAGCGCGACGGCACGACGGCTCGGGTAGCGTTATTCTTTGTCAAGGTCAACTTCCACAATCTCCGTATATCACATTTCGCTCAGATGAATTTCTTCAGTCAGAACAGACTCATGTCTTCGGTTAAGAGGCTGTTCCAGACTGTGCATTCCCCACTTGAATATGGGCCAGACAATTACGAGTCTCCCAAACCGCAGCATGCTGTCAGACCACAAGGAGATGTTACTTCGATCTCACGAACTGTAGCTTTGTGAATTGAAACAAAATATCTACGCCAGCCGTCAACAATATCGGCTTGCGTAATCGGGAGAAACCGTAAGACCCTGGCCATCACTTGTGCTATTTCATTCCAGCGCTTGAAGTCTGATCACTCTAATAGACTTGCATACGGGATATACTCACATCGGATTGAACCTCTGCTTACTTCCGTATCGTATCAGAGAAACACCGACCTATTGAAGTATCAGAACTGCGCAGATCCTCTTTGACCATTACATAGTACGCTCTTCTTCGGTATAATACGGAAACTAGAAGGGGTTCAATCCGATGTGTTTAGATAATAATCAAACACAACGGAGTATGAAGCAGTGACAAAGAGCGATTCGGTAGATTGCACTACACGGCGGTGCTGGCAAACCTGCGCTCTGGTTATTTCACCTGTTCGGGAAGGAGGAAAACTGCTTACTCGAGGAGGAATGAATATTACTTACCTGTATTCGAATAGTATACAGTGGTGAGATGCTGGCCAATTGATTCCTGTAGCCCTGAATTTCACTGTTATTCGAGGCTCAGTCAGCAATCACAATTAGGGAAAAACCAGGCCGGAGCACCAAATCAGTGCGCAAAAGCGGACGGCGGTGTGCTGCATGCCTGGTCTGAATGACGCGATAGATAGCAGGTCTATAATCACCATCAAGTCGAATGCGATGACATCCACAGCTGAAACAATTCCTGTCTGGAAGGCTTCTGGGGTTTCACAACCACGGCTCTCAAATTTATACCGTGCACTTGCAACATTTCGGGTTTCGAATTCTCGCACCGACTTGCCAAACAAACCACCTCAACCTAGGGCGGGGCGCCTCTCCGCATTCCTTCGTCAATTTGGTACAAGGTAGAGTGTTCGCTCGGTACTTGACACGCATGTTTGCGGTGCTGTGATCCGTGTTTGCCATCGAGATTGTGGCCAGGCTGTCAAGCATCGCCCAGAAGGCAGCCTAAGGCGAGGCATGATCTTGGAATGTTTGAGATGTTTAATATGGCATCCCTGTGTGTCCGAAGTGGGTTGTTCATATAAGCCGGTGTTGTCGCGGTGAACTTTGTGGCATACTCGCACTTACCTTATCCCAGTCAATCAGCCTCATCTCACAACAAAGAGTCAGCGCCGCTCGCAAACTGCAAGTCATCCCCCGGAAAAGATGTTGACAAATCGCCGTTCGACCATGATGGTACCACCAAGCCGGATGCCAAGCTGGCACCCACAGTCGAAGTCGACAACGCCTTGTGCACCGCAAGCGCCAGTCGCATTCGACACAGAACTTCCACACAGTCGCATGCCCTCAATTCTCACTTCGACGACATCCGTCTTGCCCGGCCATCGCATCCTACGAGTTCTGGGTACAGTCCACGGCACGACAAGCGCAGCACGCAAAGACACCAAGTCCTTCGTCAAGAGCATCGCGAGTACTTTCGGAAGCAGCTGGGGCGAAGCGAAGAGTGTAACCTCGATCATATACCAAGCCCGCGACCAAGCCATCGACCGATTGGTGAAGGAAGCCATCGCGCAGGGAGCGAATGCGGTTGTGGGCCTGGAGATACGAGAATCTGAGATTTTGGGTTGCATCGTTGTGAGCGTGAGCGGAACAGCGTGCTGGGTAGAGAAAGAGAGGGAATTGAAGCGGGATAGCGCTCAAGAAGCAGACCCGTTTCGATGATAGCGTGCGGCGAACGGCGTTGATCAAGAAATGTCGCGGTGGTATGATATCCAAGTTTCCTTCTAATCCAATGTTCTTACGGCAGTGCCGTCCGTGTTCTCACGAAAGAATGGCGCTCGATACGTGCCCAGTGGCCGTGCCCTGTGTGCTTGCCACATGTAATGCCGGCTGCCAAGTTTGACAACGCGGATCTATGGCCTGACTGCGCTTTTCATCCGCAGTGGTGATTTCCATTAGACCGTAGAGTATGTACCGTGTCACGGCGTATCTGCATGGTCACCCCGTACCAGCCAAGACCTTGCATGTCGTTCCTCGCATCGGCGAAAGCGCCGATGCGGCTCAAGTTTTGCCTCGGTAGGTAAGTTAACCCGGCGGTTGTAGTTAATCTGATATCAACATACTTGCCACGAAACGTTCATCGCTACAGGGCGACTTGTCATGTCGAACGTCGTTCATTCCAAGTCCTTGAAGAAAATCCGGAGTCCCCAGAGATGTTAATATACCAACATCGGCTCCCTGGGGTACTCTGGTCCCTGAACAACGGTCCTTGGTCCGGCCGTACGCGGATCGCCAGGAACAACAGAATTTCTCCGATCAGGAACGCCATCTTTCCTCCAATGGACGCCATTGAACGCCAACGGCGCCCCTCCCGTGCCTACTCCATTCGGGCAATATCATGACGAGATGTGTGGAGATCGCAAATTAACGACCTTATGCCAAGACATGGAGAACCGGGGAAGATGCGAGGCAAAATGGACGCTAGTGACGGGCTATAAATGGTCATGTGCGGTGTGGACATTGAATCGGTAGCAATTGCTGAACTATCGTACAAGATGGGTTTCTTCAAGCAGGCGATTGTTGCTGCTACTTTCGCATCTTCGGCGTTGGCTGTCGATGTCATTGTGCAGTCAACTGGCGGCAATGCCACAGGCAAGTTCGGGCACCCGTATGGTTATGGCTTTCTCCATGAGGTATGTGTCTCAAGTATGACCTCAGCAAATGAGACTAATCATGTTACAGGATATCAACAATTCTGGAGATGGTGGAATCTACGCCGAACTGATCCAAAACCGTGCTTTCCAGTACAGCAAAGAGTTCAATGTCTCCACGGCACATTACTTCCCGGTCAACGGTGCGGGCTTGAGCATACAAAAGCTAGACGAGCCGCTTTCAAAGGCTCTCCCTGCTTCCATGCGCGTCGCATCCGGTAATAGTACCGGCAAAATTGGCTTCAAGAATGATGGCTACTGGGGCATGGATGTCCGCCAGCAAAAGTACACTGGATCTTTCTGGGTCAAGGGTGCATACAATGGGTCATTCACCGCATCTTTGGAGTCAAATTTGACATCGGACGTCTTCGGTTCCATCGAGGTGCCATCCAAGTCCGTGACAGATGAGTGGACAGAACACACTTTCGAGCTCGTGCCTGAGAAAGATGCGCCGAACTCCAACAACACGTTCTCCATCACTTTCGACCCAAAGAGAGCGCCATCGAGCGGTTTGGACTTCAACCTGATCAGTCTGTTCCCTCCAACGTACAAAGACCGCAAGAATGGACTCAGAGTTGACATTGCTGAGGCG
Source organism: Plenodomus lindquistii (assembly GCA_025504975.1). NCBI lineage: Eukaryota > Fungi > Ascomycota > Dothideomycetes > Pleosporales > Leptosphaeriaceae > Plenodomus > Plenodomus lindquistii. Next base: position 817,109 of record JANUWI010000013.1, read on the forward strand.
CTCGCTGATATGAACCCCGTGAGTTGCGATCGTACATTTCCGGGCATGCATTAGCACTAACTCGCGCAGCGCTTCCTCCGATTCCCCGGCGGCAACATGCTTGAAGGTCTCACAAACGACACCTACTGGGACTGGAAGGATACTCTTGGCCCCTTGAAGGAGCGCCCCGGCTTCCAGGGTGTCTGGGGATATCAGCAAACGCACGGTCTTGGGATGATGGAGTATCTTGAATGGGCCGAAGATATGAACTTGCAGATTGGTACGTCCCCATTGCGAATGCTGAGATTCAGTTGCTAACAAACGAACAGTTCTTGGTGTTTGGGCCGGCCTTGCGCTCGACGGTGGTGTAACGCCCAAGGAGGACATCCAACCTTTCATCGATGACGCACTTGCTGAAATCGAATTTGTCGTCGGATCAGCAAACTCCACCTGGGGCGCTCGCCGCGCTGCTCTCGGCCACCCGGAACCCTTTGAGCTCAACTACGTCGAAGTGGGTAACGAGGACTGGCTCGCCGGTTTCCCAGGCGGCTGGAACTCCTACAAAGAGTACCGCTTCCCGCTCTTCTACGAAGCCATCCGCGCAGCCTACCCCAACATCCAAGTCATCGCGTCCAGCGCAACCAGCGATCCCGCCCCTGAAGGCGAAACGACCGGCCCCAACACCGTTGACGGCCTCAAGTTCCCCGCAGATGCAATTGGCGATTACCACCCATATCGTGAGCCTGACGAGCTCGTTCAGGAATTCGACCGCTTCGACAACGACATCGGGCACATCATCGGCGAAGTCGCAGCTACCCACGTCAACGGTGCCACACCGCCTCGCTGGAACGGTTCGTTGTATAGTTACCCATGGTGGATTGGCGCTGTTGGTGAAGCAGTCAGTCTGATTGGGTATGAACGTAACTCTGATCGTATCCCCGGTACCTTCTACGCTCCGGTGCTCAAGAACAACAACCGTTTCCAGTGGCCTATCACGCTTATACAGTTCGATGCTGATCCGAAGCGCACTACCAAGGCCGTTACGTGGTATTGCTGGTCGTTGTTTGCTCATCACCCTATCACGCACACGCTTCCCACGGCATCCAACTCCTCTTACGGACCAGTCTACTGGGGCGCTGGCCTCGATGAGCGCCGCAACAATGCCATGGTGTGGAAGGGCGCTGCGTACAACACTACGGATGGCGCGCCTGTGCCTGTCTCCGTTCAGTTCCAGGGCGTGGCACCCGGTACCAAGGCGAACTTGACTGTTTTGACCAACGCAAATGGCGACCCGTACATGTACAATGACCCATTCACTGGCATCAACATCGTCAACACTACGATAAGCCTGCTCGAGGCAAGTGCGTCCGGTGCGTTTGAGTTCAGTCTGCCGCAATTGAGCGTTGCGGTGCTGGATACGGATGTTAGCGGAGCGGGTCCGGGCGATTACTGAAGCAGCAGAAGCCCGAATGATCGATCGTAGCATAGCAATAAGCACAATGTATACATATTGACAGATCTTGGCAAATAAATATTTGCGGAGAAACTTTAACCTGCTTGGTATGACGTGACCGCTGGAGTCAATGGTGGATTGCGCATTGATACAGTATAGATGGCGCGTAATTGACGTATATCCAAAACAGCAGATTGACGTGTGATGCTGATACGCTGCAGCATGGAAGGCTGTTCAGCCGGAGATGCCTGGTATGCTAACCGGTGATGCTGGAGTGGATAAGAGTTTTGTGAAAGCGTGGGTATGATACAGTCATGAGTACGGAGGAGCTCGTAGTCTTTGAATTATAATCCATCGCCAATGAACACAGACCCTACAGCTCAAGAAGAACGAGCTCCTTCGTAGTTGGTGTCTGCCAATTAGCCGGCTGATTGAGCCTTTGCTGAGTCGTTACCTTCTTCATGCTTTTTCCTCATGTGCTCCTCGAAGTCAAATCCGACTTCCTTTATGCAAGTAACATTTTTCCTCGCCGCACCCAACTGCCCAAAAGCTCGTCTTATAGCGGGGAAATTCTCGCGACACCAGAATTCCCACTCACCCCACATGGGCGGTATCTTTCCCTTCCCAGCATTATCCAGATCTGCTCGTGAAGTAGCGCTCAATGCCCACCGTGAGAGCATGTTGATGTATTCCCCATCCTTTGGGAAGGGAAGCAGATGGAAGTTGCGATCCGTTTCAATCTCTGCTCTTCGCGCTGCTTCCCAGGCCTGCATATCGGGAAGTGATGGGAGGGTAAGGCGGCCAGAATATACGCGAGCAAGGACAGCTGATTGTGCCTCTGCAATGGGGAAAGGTATGACACGTTGATTCAGCGCGAGGAATGAGAGCGTCGGTTTTGGGGCGTAGAAGAGGTGTTGATATGTGTTGTTGACGTAGCTCCCATCTGTGATCAACGCGGGTTTGACGTTTTTGAGGAATGGAAGGCTGTAGAAGTAGCCTGTTGCAAAGACGATGGCGTCAACGGCTTCTATTGTCGTTCCGTCTTCTAGTTCCACGCCTCGTATGTCGGGTAGGAATTGCTTAATAGGCCGATACTCTTTGCGTCGCGGGTCTTTCTCAGCTGACCCGTGGGTTGCGGAGAAGAGTGATGTCGATCGAGTGGACCATATGAGTGGCGCTGTACAGTACTGGGCGATCTGATTGCTGATGTCGGCACCTGATGCGCTGTTGCCAACGACGATTACTTTTTTGTCGGCGAAGTCTGCGGGCCGACGATAGTATTTCGAGTGTGTAATCAAGCCTGGGTATTGCGCATTCCATTCTCTGATACTGGCGATGTCAGGGATGTAGGGAACAATAAAATGGCCATTCGCTACAATGACAACATCGAAAGTCTCCTCGGTCTCGTCCTCAGTTTGCAGGTTCTTTGTTTTGACTGTCCACGGGCTGTCTGACCCGTTGCTCATGGGCTGCGCATTGACGACTTGTGTTTCGTATCGAACGAGGTCTTGAACGTCTTTGCCATATTCTTCGATGTACTCCAAGACAGACTCGTGTCTTGGGAAGAGTTGCGTCTCCTTGGGCCAGTCCAGATCCTTGAATCCCATCAGACCTCTTGGAATATTCGTCTCCAGGTCCTCGTACATGGGCGACAAGAACGATGCATTCCTTTCGACGATGTCTGGTTTCTTGCTGCTCCTTTGGTCACTAACGTGGCTATGTTGCCATGTTGGCGTTTGGTTCTGGCCGGTTGGGTTTGTCTGTGGTATCGTGAAGAGGCTCTCGCTCCTTTGATCGGGAGTGTAATTCCATATTCCTCCAGATCTGCTCCTCTGTTCAAACACGACAATTTCATCGAAGGCGTTCTCAGCACGTAGGTATTTTGCAGCTATCACCCCAGACGGTCCTGCGCCTACTACGGCAATTCTCCGCGCGTGTAGTGTAATGGCATGTCGTGCCATCCCGGTGAGGTTTTGCCGAGAAATTCTGATCCGGTGATGGAGACTCTCTTACCAGTGAAAGAATGTAGAGCAACTATGGATTTGAAGTGTTGCATGAGGAGATGACGTGATGAACGTGGGATGCGAAGGGTGCGGCGATCGGAGCTGTTCGGAACCGGATCGGAACGCCGCGAGGCTGGCCACTGGCCGCACACTAGGTGTAGCACCCCACCCGCGACCAGCTGTACTGCGTACTGTGTAGAGCACGGCTTCCAACGCTCACATCGCAGTGAAGGTCGAGAATCATCCTCGGCACGTGACCGAGCCATTGCCACCATCGACCGTGCACGCAATGCTCCGTTCACTACGCGGCGCGCGTCCCCTGGCAGCCTCGTCTCCCCGCGTGCGGAGCTTCTCTACCAGCGTCGCAGCAATGGCTCCTCTGCGCATCGGCTTTGTCCCTGGTGCGCCACTGCAACAACAACCGCCATACTAACCCCACTGACCATGCCAGAGCACTTTTCTACCCCGCTCGAGTTTGCCAAAAAGCACTACGGCCTCGATTCCAAGCTTCTGCCTTTCCCGTCCGGTACAGGTCACATGGTCACGGCGCTTCAGGCAGGCGAGATAGACGTAGGCGTGGGCCTCACAGAGGGCTGGGTCGCCGCTATGGGCAAGGCGCAGGCGGCAAAGCAAGACGCTGGCTTCAAGGTGGTGGGCACATATGTAGAAACACCGCTATGCTGGGCCATATCCACGGGCGCAAAGCGACCTCTGGCTGCAGTAAAAGATCTCAAAGGCAGGAAGGTTGGCGTGTCAAGGATAGGAAGCGGCAGCTACGTCATGAGCTTTGTGCTGGCCGACCAGCAGGGCTGGCTGGATGCCTCATCAGACAGCCCACCATTCCCGGTCGAGGTCCTCAATACGTTTGCCAATCTCCGTGATGGTGTGAACAACAGTACAGCAGATTTCTTCATGTGGGAGCACTTCACATCGAAACGCTACTACGACAACGGCGAGATCAAGCGTATTGGTGAAATATACACGCCTTGGTCAAGTTGGAAGATTGTCGCTGCAAACGACTTGCTCTACCCACATAACTGGAGCCATGGCGCAAACGCGAGTAAGCCCGCAATAAAAGACGAGCTCGACAGTGTACTCGACAAGATCAACAAGGGTATCAAACACTTTGAAGACAACCAGGAAGAAGCAGTAAACTACATCAGCACCAAACTCGACTACTCCGAAGAAGACGCAAGAGAATGGCTGGGCACCGTTCGCTTCTCACACGACGTTCGCGGTGTGGACACTCGGGTCATTACGAAAACCGTTGGTATTCTACAGAAAGCAGGTGTTCTGGGAGAACAAGTTGATCACACCGCCATGGTAGGTTTGGAACGATCGCAACCATTCCCTCAACGGTAGCAAAACGTTTTTGACCTTGTGATGCGAGGTTTGCTGCTATACCATGCTGCTGGACCGTTGCGACATAGCGTCGACCGCAATTTCAACCAGCGGTGTATATAGTGAGAGCAGTTAATGTCCCTAAAAATCACTTTGTTAACAGTCTCGCTCTCCGCGCGCTGTACATCTCTATCTCGTTAAAGGTCAAAAGCCTTCGCCCCAAGAGTCTGGACTAGCACTATCAGAGTCAAAACGATATCACACTACCATGAGACATCTACACTTGTCCTGTATCGATCAACAGGCACACCTACGCAAATTTGGTCGAATTCTGCTTGTCTTCGAGTTCGACAAGGCCAAGTGTCGTGATACCGCTGCCCACGCGTTGCGTGTTGGCCTGGCAGGCCTACTCACTCAGTTTCCTTACCTTGCAGGCGAGATTGCGCCAGCCGATCCTACAGACAATCACATCAGGGTGAGCTACCCGGGCACTGGATGCTACAAAGGACACGCGGGCCGCATCTTCGATACAAGCAACGCGTTCACTGACGATGCTAAACTTGACTTCAAGACACTGCAGGCTAACAACTTCCTTCCTGAGGCCTTTGCAGCGGAGCGATTTTGCCCCAAAGCGTTATTTGATCACCCTGGTCTGGACGAGGGTGATCGCTACGCAACGGAATCTACCAGCCTTAGTAAGGGTATTTCGTTGCCTGTTCTGGCGACAAAGGCTACGTTCATCCCAGGAGGACTGGTGTTGAGCGTCTGGATCTATCACGCTATTGCTGATGGCACGGGATGGGGTCGTATCTTCGAGGTCTGGGCTGCGAATGTTAAGTCATTCTCACCTGGCGTTGGTTCGTATCCCTATTGTGCTGAGAATCAGACGATACCACGACCATTGCATGATCAAGACCCGTCCGAACCACGTGTTGCACTCGATACGCTAGCCAGGACCTCAATGTCGCAAGAAGAGACAACATTCCCTCCAGTCTCGGCATCAGCACTTCGCACCACACCATACAAAGTCATTGCCGACATGCTTCGCATCCCCACCTCCCGCATCTCAGCCCTGAAAACCCGCCTCTCATCCGAAATCGGCACCAGTATCTCAAACTTCATCGCTCTCGCATCTCTCCTCGCATCCACCATCAACGAGGTCCGCCGCCCCCTTCTCACCTCCCAAGATAATACCCACCCAATCCTCGCCATCGTAGTAAATCTGCGCAAATACCTGGGCACGCAATTCACAGACCCCGAGTTTATCGGGAACTGTATGCTCAGCGCGAAAGCGTCTTACCACCTCACCTCTTCAAGCACATCTACATTCAACTCAGCTCCAGATAACCTCGCATCCTTCGCCAAAGCACTAAGCACATCCCTCTCACATATCTCTCCATCCTGGATCTCCACCCGGGTTTCTTCCATCCTCTCCAACCCACTCGTACTAGATAATTCGGAACTCACATTTGCCAACGGCCCGGATATGTATATCACGAGTTGGCAGCACATGGGCGCTGACATCGAGTGGGGGATTCCGGGGACGAAGGAGGGGAAGGCCGATGCGATTCGACGCGCGGCATGGGCTGGTGAGGGCGGGATCGTGGTATTGCCGATGAGGAAGGGGGGTGGAGTTTTTGAGGTTTTGGTTGGATTAGCGGAGGATGACATGGCGGGGTTGGTGGGGAGGCTGAGGGATGGGGGTTGGCTCGAGGGTTATGGGAACGAGTGTTCTCCTCCATAGAAGCCGTGATCCGTTATCTAGTCGCGGAGGCAGGGTCAATCCTTTCTGTCTGGGGCTTCAGAAGACAAGCGATGCTGTACTCAGGGAAGTGTAATTATTGGCAACATTTCCTTATTTTGGTTGGTTTCTAGTTCAGTCAGGCGTCATCTGTAAGATGAACGCCCGCATACAATTAACCGTAATCATAACAATCATCTCTTCGGTCTCATACCGTGTATGCTTACTCATCTTTTGCCTTCTCGATGCCCTCACTACCACCATAACCCAGCCCACCCTCTGTCGTAGCGTTTAGCCTCTCCAAAATGTACTCCCCCGCCCTTATCGGCCTCCACCCCTTCTCACCCTCCCCCAAACACCCTGGTAATGTTTCAACAAGCGCATCGTAATTCACACTGAAGAAAAACGGCACACTATACCTTCCTTCTGTACTCCGATTCACAACTCTATGCACAGTACTCTTGTACCGTCCGTTCGTCCAGCGCATGAGGAAATCCGCAACGTTGACGATAAAAGTACCAGGGATGTAGGGCGGGATGTACCATGAGCCATTGGGTTTAAGAATTTCGAGACCGGGCGTTGTGGAGGGGAGAAGGAGCGTAAAGCATTCGTAGTCGCTGTGGGCGCCGAGACCAATGGGGGATGCGTCGTCTGTGGACGGGGATGGGGGCAGTGTACGGGATGGTGGGGGGTAGTAGAGGAGGCGGGCAATGCCGCCGGGATGGGTAGTTAGCGGGTCGAAGTAGGATTCTGGAAGGGAAAGAGAGAGTGCGAAGAGCCTGAAGATGTGGCGGGATAGATCCAGGACCTTTATCGTCGTTTCTCAGTGATGCGGGGTGTAGTCAGTATGGAATGCGAGACTCACGGCGCCGTAATACTCCTTGACACCCTCATAGAACCCTGGGAGGTCGTCCTCGCTGGGCCACTGGTTTGATTTCGTGTCCGAGCCATCAAGATTACGATACAGTCCATCTCCACCAGTCCTATCCATCGCTTCTTCGTACGCGAAGTTGAACACGTCTTTTGATTCCTTATCTCCTGCTATTGAAGTATACTCGCTTGGCTCCCACCCCAGACCAAATTTGTTGTTCTTGACGTGGAGCTCTTGCTTCTTCTGCATGGGCAAGTCGTGTGCGAAGCGCTTGGCTTGTTGCAAGATGCCATTGCGTGTGGACTCTGGAATGCCGTGGCCCATGATGTAGAAGAAGCCTGATGTCGTGCATGCTTGCCGTATTTGATCAGCGACACTTTGACGATCGGACAGAGATTTGGAAAAGGATCGTGCTAAATCAATGACTGGGATCTGGAAGTTGTCGTCGTTGGACGGATTGCCTTTAGCAGAGAGTCTTGATTGGAGATATGCCGCTGCGCCATTGCGAGCTTCTTCGAATGTGGTTGCATCTGGGGTATAAGTTTGACCGCTCGCAACAGCCGCCATCTCGGCCTTTCAAGATCTTTCCAAGTCAGGTCGTGGGCGTAAAGTGTCTGGGCAGGTGCTGTCGTCTGGTTAGAGATAAGACGAATCTCACGTGACAGCGCGTAAGTGGGGGATTTAGCCGATCTCCTTGTCGCGACGGCGATGCGTGACAGACGTCAAGCGCCTGCACCATTGAAGGCCAAGGCTGCTGGCGTTTATCGAAAGCTCTTTCCTTGAAGTCAAGCCTGAATGAGGGATACTGCAGCGTTCAGCGATCCTGTCAGCGATGCCGCAACGATGAACAAGACGTTTGCGGAGAAAGCTCGGTGGCCACTCTCGTACTGCCTGCAGCCACCCAAAGAGAAGCCATCCTCGCTCATGGCTTTTGGTATCGCGTCCAACAAGCCGCCGCCTCAGAGATGGTGGAGCCATCAGTTGTATCGTGGTCCAGGCGACAAGGAGGTGGAGATTTTGTACAGCAGAAACAAAGCGCAATCTGAGCTCGTTGCGCAACATTTCATCAATGAGCCGGTCCTAGGATTCGACATGGAGTGGCCCTGGAATGACTGGAAGAAAAACGATCTACAGAACAAGGTGGGGCTCATCCAAGTCGCATCTGAGAGTAAGATTGGCCTATTCCACATCGGACTACATCCTGGAAAGACCGCCGAAGACATCATTGCGCCAACATTGCGGCGAATCATTGAGAGCGCAAAGATTGGAAAAATTGGTGTCAATATCCTCAGTGCAGATTTTGGACGTCTGAGCCGTTATTTTGGCCTCAAACCACAAGGTGCCATTGAATCCAGTCATCTCTATCGCTTGGTGAAATTCGGCACACACAAGCCAGAGCTGGTCTCTGTCAAGATGGTGAGCCTAGCACACCAGGTTGAAGATCAGCTTGGCCTGCCATTGTACAAGGGAGATGTTCGAACGAGTAATTGGAGCAAACCACTGTCTAAGGATCAGATTACTTACGCTGCTGGAGACGCCTATGCCGGATTCATGTTGTACCATTGTACGAACGCGAAGCGGTTGGCAATGAAGCCTACTCCACCTATGCCAATTTATGCAGAGAGGTATCCAAAGGGCCCCGCATCGCGCGACGACCCGATCCTGCTGGACACTGGGGGCGGTACTACTACCAGTACGGAGGCATTCTTCGGAGTGAAGCCGGTAAAGAGCGGCTCTGCAGAAGCGAAGGCGGCGCAGACCAAGAGGGTCACATCAGCGAAGCCTGTACCATTGAAAAAATCTCTTGAGCCTTTGACACGATCTTTATTGGATGAGCTGACGACGCGACGAGCGGCGTTGGCAGAGAGCTCTAAACTACCGGCTCATCGCATCATCTCTGACGCTCTGCTTGAGCTTTTAGCCCATGAGCGACCAATTGACACAGCGAGTTTACTTTTGGTGAAGGGCATTGGGAAGATCCAGCAGCAAAAGTATGGCGACGAGTGGATCGAAGTCATATCGTTGTTCCACGCCACCAATGGATTGGAACCGCCTCCGAAAGCTACAGTGCCTACATCGCCAAACTCTGACAGCAGGCCTGAAAAGTCGGCAACAAAAACTCCACAGACTCCACGCCGTACAAGAACGCGACAGGAAGCCTCACCAGACTCATCACCGGCTTTTAACACTCCACTCTCTCGGACACCTCAGCTACATACAGGATTGTCTTTCACTTTCGCGGGCACGAGCCTGGCCGTTGGTGCCGACGATGACGCGACCTCGCTCGATTCGGATGATTCACTACCTGACCTCGAGTTTGGTAGTCCTTCAAGGCAAACGAATGCTCAACTGAAACGCAAAAGAATAGAAAGTCCCGCAAAACATCGAATTAGTCCCGCTACCCGATTTCAACAAGACGCCATTCCGCACCTCAAGCAGCCCGACATTGGGCCGTCTGCTGCACAGATCCTCGCATTACCAGGAGCTCAGCATACGCCCTCCAAGATTGTCACGGTCAAAGAACTTTCTCCTCGCTCTAAGATCGCGCGGAATAAACTCTTGGCGTTCAGTAGACTGGTGACACGGAAAATACCAGATCGGCCGGCGGACGCGCGACCGATAGTCACTGAAAGGGCGTTGGATCTGATAATCATGGCAGCGCCACAGACACAAGACGATTTGGAACGGATACCGGGCGTTGATGGCTTCCTCCTTGCCTGTGAGCAGACGGGCACTGATCTTCTCAAGAATGTTAAAAAGTTTGCGCCGCCACCCACTTGACTTTATGCAGTAAGGACAACGCAAGTGCATGGGTACGGTCTGCATTGCCCATGTGTGCTGCACCTGTAGCGTCTTCAAACCTTATCTTTGTAACAATATGAGACTGTATCTTCTTCCATTGGCAGCTCTCATGTGTTTCCGCTACGCGAATCCGTTTGCACGTCATATTGTGAACACTGTCTCAAGATTCCAGGTTGTGGTTGTTCATACGCCCCAACTGAGACGCTACTTCAAAGTCTTAGTCTGATGTCCAAACATGATTCTAGAATACAGTGTCGGAGTTTGTCCAAATCGATCTCTAGAGAATGAATGCTGTCATTGAGCTCATACTACACCAGACGTTCCCAAATGTCCCAGGTTAGTAGCCCGATTTGCTCGTGGTTCACCCTCCATTCAAACAGCCCGAGTTGATGCCTCAGGGAGACACTACGATTGAAATCCAGGACACGTCCCGCTAACTTTCAACGACGTAATTTTCAGCTTATTGCCAAAGCTGAAGCACGAAGTATCCCTGGGGACTGAAATAACATTAGTCCCAGTACACGTTGGGTTGGGATAAGCAAGAACTGCACACAACGTTAGTTCAACTCGATCGACATATGCTAGTCACACGAAGCCCTACTCGTGCAGCCAGTCGGTAGCGGGGTCGTCGCGAATGCGCCGACGGCTGGCTGGCTCAGAACCTGGCAAGCAGTGCCATTGTTGGGGAAGGAAGAGCTGTATCGGCTCGAGCAGAAGTTGTCGCTAAGGAGAGCGATATTGAAGGGAATGATCTGTCGGGCTGAGAGATGTTGTAAGGGAGATGCCTGGATGATGGAAGTAGTGGAGAGAAGACCGGTGAAAAGGATGGTCAACTTCATAGTGGACGAGTCGACGCTGTGGAGACGAACCGAGTAATTTGTACAGACTCCAGAACAACAAGGTGAGCGCATTCTTATATGCCGATTCTGAGACTCAGGGCTAGAGACCATATGAGAAACGGATAGAACATGGACTTGGAAATGAGGACGTGGCGCAGAACATGTGTGCGGAGGCATGCAGAACTAGTGCGAAAAGTGTAAGATGATGACGGCTAAAGCGAGATAGGCAGCTGTGTTCCATGACACGAGAGCCACAAAAATCCAATTTCTTGACCTTGAACGAATAGAAAGCAGCAGCAGTAGCTCATCTATGAATAAGCAGCCACCGCCTACCGTGTTTCTGGCTCATCAAGTCTAGATGCAAGTGGTCGACAAGGGCCATGGAATAGTCTCATAAAACATAATTTTCACGTAATATTTCACTTAGGATTCGACAGAAGTGTCTTAGTGATGCCTTGCCGCGTGGAGCAACTGGTGGAGTCAGGATAATGATATTGGGGAGCGAGCGATACTTGTGCGCACCAAAACGCCAGAAAGGTTAATCACGTAGTTAACTCGTGAACAAGGCCGCTGGCAATCCATATCTTGCAGCAGCAGCTCCGGAAAGAAGCGGCACCACGCTCTGTCAATTCCAATTTTCATGCAACTCGCCAAGTGACCAAGTATGAGCAAGAGTAGCGCTGACGGCTGTTCCCAGTTGGGGAGGTGTGTTTGTAGATCGTGTCATCATTTAGCTCGTGTTGGTGGCGCGAACAGGAGCGGGCCGCTTCCGTTCTTAGATTGGGGCAGAGCGCGAAGTTCCAGGCAAGCGTCCAGAAGAGGCTTGTTCGCACGTCTTGTACAGGAGCAACGCATTGTCCTCGAGTGATCGTGCTTTTCGCTCACTGAATACATGCTCACACTCGCAATACGGAGTGCGTAGTCTCAATAATACGTCATTGGTCAGTGATATGTCAAGAATTAACATGGCCAATCTTCAACGTTACCAGGGATTTACCGTCAGCTTAGGCAGCGCAGGCATCTGTTGTACTAGCTCCCCGACAGAGTCCCCATAAACTACAGCTCTATAAGACGCCATTTGGACATACAATTATATTTGCGAGAAAAGCGCATGTTTGAACTAACAAGAAACCAATGTGGGAGCTTGTAAAGATGGAAGTAAGGCCTTTATGGGCTTTCCAGGTTTGTATTTGTAGATTTCTCACATCAAATCACATGCTTTGTCGTCCCAAACGCCAAATATCTTCCCAAAGTACATGATCAACAGGATGAAGTCGTCCCAACGACGCGAAGTCGCGCCTGGCCAAATGCTCTAGATATCAAAATCCACCCAGTACCAGTTCAATGCCCACTTCTCACCGCCCCTCAGCGACAGCCTCGAGCGCCTCCTTGAAGATGCCACACGCCTTGCTCAACTCGTCTTCCGTAATTGTAAGCGGCGGGATGAAACGCAGTACATCAAAGACACTCGTGCTCAGCAGCAACATATTCCTGTTGACACACTCTTGTACAACCTGCGGGGCAATTTGCGGTATGGGTTTTGACTCGGCAGCAGCGACGTTGTCGCTTCCACTGCTGGTCTGGGAATTTTTGAACTGCAGACCGACCATCAACCCGCTACCTCTTATATCCTCAATCAGATTGCCAGCTTTAGTACCAGACTTCTTGAGGTCGTTGAGGAAACCGAAGATCTGCCTTGACCGCGCAGCAACATTGTCTAGGATTTTCTCGTCGTGGAAGGCTCTGATGGTTGCTGTGGCTGCGGCACAGGCAACGGCGTTACCGGCATACGTTCCACCCATTGACCCTGTCTTTTGCAAATCCATGAGTCGTTTGCTACTCGCAATGCCAGACAGAGGGAAGCCGTTTGCGATACCCTTTGCGAAGATCAAAATGTCGGGACGCACGCCCGAGTCTTGGACATACCACATGTGTCCCGTCCGCCCCATGCCCGATTGCACTTCATCTGCAATTAGCAGGATTCCATGCTCATCGCATATCTTGCGCAAACCGTGCAGAAACGCCGGGGGTGCGGGAACGTAGCCGCCCTCGCCGAGCACAGGCTCGAGGATAATGGCGGCGGTGTCGTGAGGCGAGGTTTGTTGGGAGAGGGTGAGACGCATTTGGAGGAGAGCTTGGGACACGAGCTCGTCGGTGGGAGTGTCGACTGTTGCGTGCCCAAACTGGCTGTAGTATGGGAAGGCGCTTGCGAAGACGCCGCCCATCAAGGGACCGTGGCCCTCGCCGTAGATTGTCTTGGAGCGCGTCATCGAGGCTGTCGCGTTGGTGCGGCCGTGGTAGGAGCCCTGCATGACGATGATGTTGGGTTTCTTGGTGGCAGCGCGCGCGAGCTTGACGGCGGCTTCGACGGCCTCGGCGCCCGAGTTCCAGAAGAAGACGGTGTCGAGCGAGGGGTCGGGGAGGATGGGGATGAGCTCTTTGAGCAGCGCAATCTGTGCCGAGCTGAATCCAATGTTGACTTGGGCGTGTGTCATCTTGCTGCACTGTGCGGCGGCGGCAGCGCTGACTTTGGCGTGGCAGTGGCCCAGGTTGACGACGCCGATGCCAGACGTGAGGTCGAGCAGCTTGACGCCCTTGTCTGTGGTGATGTATGTGCCCTTTCCTTCCTCAAAGACATGTCTGGTGAGCCGGCCAATGCCCTTTGCAATGTGCTGCTCGCCAAAGGCTGCCGTGTCCATGTCTGCGCGTGCCGATGGTGTGCTGGACAAGGCGCGTGCACGCTGGGGTAAAGGAGCAAAAGCGCGGGCAGGCGCCATGCTGTGCAAAGCCGTTGAAAAACCTGTCCGCAGCATTTTCGCCGTCGTGGTTCTCACCTTCGTTGTCGTGAGGCTTTGGTGTTGAGGGGGAGTCAGCGAAGCATAACTTAATCCCCACTGACGTAGTTAGGGCGAGCTGTTATCTCCGCTCTAAACGCCTTACACGCGCTAGACGACCGTTATGGCTGGCGTTGCTTGTCCTTACGTAAGTGGGCCATCTTCTTACTCCGGAACAATCACAATGCAGATACTGATACCGAACACAACCAGCATGCATGAATGACTGAGTCATGACTGTAATCTATGTCTTAAACCACGTGCCTAGTGGTCCACTCTAATGTCTACTGTGCTGAAGAGCGAGTGACTGGCTGCAACAGAGCCCAAACAACTTCGTGGCTCTGCGCACACACTACATGCTCACAATCGTAAAATGAGCGATAAAAACCTAGACTACGCATTCTGCTTCCTCTAGGCCCACATAGCCCTGAACTTCGTGTCAAAGTCCTCCTTGAGGGCCTTGAATGCCTTGAGCACGTTCAGCAGACCCTCGCCTTCCTCCCAAGCTGGAGCGTCTTGTCCATCGGCTGCATCCCACTCGTCTTCCACCTCCGACTCACTCTCCTCAGAGTCATCATCCTCGTCATCCCAAGACTCGGCAACGACCTTCTTGACCTTCTTCTTGGGCTGAATGGTAACCTCCTGCTTGATAGGACCTTTGTTGGCTCCCGCATTGGTCGCTGTAGCTGTCTCTGCAGTAGCATCGGCTGGTAGCAATTTGTCTTCTTTGTTCTCCTCTTCATCGTCACCACCACCGCGAACCTCGATGAAGTCAAGGTCAGACTCCGAGCCGAGTCCAAGGAAGTTTGACAAACTTGTCGTGATAGTGGCAAGTGTCATACTAAGGTCATTGAGCACGAACCACACATCTCCACGACGGATCTTGTTAGCCGTGATCAAGGCGTTGACGTCGCCGTGCATGAAGAAGTCGTACAGATATGCGTTGAGTGGCAGCTCAGAGTCCTCGGGATAGAGGCCAACATGAGGTACGACGGCCTCCTCGAGGAAGACTCCTGATCGAACCGTATTGCAGAGATCGTGAATGGACTCAAACTTGTCATCCCACCCAGAGAGAGCCACAAAGGCCGAGCGAGCCTGCACCTTTTTGCGCAAGCCAAATGCAGGCTTTGCGGGTGAGTCACCACCAATTGTGACCTCCGTCAGTGGGAGCTCATTGTCGGGCTCCGTAATCTGCTGTTCCGTAAAGGTACGAACATAAGCTGTGAATATGTCCAGTGTTGTCTTGTTATGGCGACGCAAGACATTCGCAGCTGCTTCGGGCATGGACGGCAAGAAGACAATGGACGGGCTCTTCTTCACCACATCTTGTACAAACTCCTCATCAGCCTGTCGGAGGTGACGCCGTCCGAAAAGATGAGACATAGTCAACATCAGTTCGCGCAACACCTGGCCCTTGTTGGTGTCGATCTTTGCGCAGAGTTCGTGGAAATAGCCGTCTTTCAACAGTGAATGGAAGGCGAATGACGAGTTCTCTGTAAAGTACAGATGACTCACACAACCAGCAAAGTTGAGGGGTACGCCTTGTGCATCCAAGAGATGTTGACGTCGGAGGTATTCGATGGAGAATCGGAGATGGTGCAACACAGTCATCTTGGCGTCATCTCCACCAAGATACAGTCGTGGTTGGGATAGGAGCGCATTGATGCAGCGCACGGCAAATTTTGAGTTCTCCGAAGAGTGAAGTAATGTAAACAGGCGCAGCACCAACGTCGTTGTGATGGGGAAATGCCCGTTGAGATCAGGCAGCCGGGAGCTAATGAGCTTATGGATCTTGCTTAGTGATACGCCATGGAAGACCACGTTTCCAAGCATGTCAAAACCGCGACGGCCAGCGCGGCCAGCAGCTTGTCGAAAATTGAGGGCAGTTAAGAAGACGGAGTCACCAGAGAAGACGACAGTCTTACAAGGCATGTTGATACCAAGCGCGAGCGTACCGGTGGCGATGACGACCCGCAGATAGCCCTTGCGGAAGAGCATCTCAACACAGTATCGGTATTTGCGGTTCAAACCAGCGTGGTGGACACCGATACCACGCATCAGGCCGTCGATCAGCCACTCTTCGCACCCACGGTAACGTAATTCCTTTGCGTGGACCGCAAACTCTTCCTGGGACAGCTTCTTGTGATCCGCAAAGTGGAAGCCGTCGAGAGGCTTATTAGGGTCAAACGAGGCAAACGCGCTGACCTCCACATTTGCAGCTTCCCGCATTTGATCCTGCTTGGTCATACCCTTGGAGGCTTCTCCACGCAGACCTTGCTTCTCTCGTCTAGCGACCTCTTTCTTCCATTCTTCCCACTGTGCCAGCTTTTCCTTCCATTTGGGGCTCGACTCTTTCCATGTGTTTTCTGCATCTGTCAATTGCTTGAGTAAAGTCTGGACCATCTTCTCACAAATCGCACGGTCGTAGTTGAAGACAATGCCTGGAAGTGCGTCCTGCTGCTGCAAATCGGCCAACAACGGCAGAATGCTGGAAATATCATGACTGATTTCCATGCCAAGTTCGTCCACTTGGCCATTGTTGTCAGCCTCCTCGACAGCTCCCATGACGTCGTGAGTTGCAAACTTGTCAAGAGGTCTGCTCAGATCTTGGCGGACAGCTACGAAGGGAGACTTGTCGTCGGCCATCCACTTCGTGAGGAGTTCCTTGAGCGCTGCTTGCCATTTGATGATGTCTGCTTTCTTGATGACGACCGGAAGAACAGATGTTGGGCTGAGAGACTTGTCGACTGGGTACTCTGCAGTCTGGTGCTTTGTCAGACTCTGCCAAAGGGTAAGGCAGTCCCTTGCCTCCAGAGTCAGATCGCTGGGCAAACCACGGGTCCGGTTGAGTAAGCTGGCGACGGGGTGCAAGAATGCGAAGTCTGTGTGTTCATCCAGACCGAGCTGAGCAAAAGATCGTTGCGTGGGGAGCGGGAGATAAGAAGCCGGGTCGCGTTTGGTAGGCGGAGAGTACACGAACTTTCGCAAGTCTGAGTATCTGTGTGGGTGTTGTACCATGACCAATTCGTTGCCCGCAGCTTTCTGTGAGGCTGACAGCCAGTCGTTGAAGGCCTCTGCGTTGCCAACGGTAGCAGAGAGCGCAATAATGGGGCATGGTGCCATAAGCAACAATTGTTCCCAGATGAGACCATCCTCAGCTTGTCCAATGCAATGGACTTCGTCAAAGATTATCCACTTGACTCTCTCGGACCAGCTCTTGGCGTTGCTGGGCGCGAGTAACATGATCTGCAAGATATGGGGAACTGTGACCAGAATCTGACAACCAGTGGGGTTATTAATGCGGTAGTCGCGAGTATGAATGCCCCACACGGATTGGCTGTATTTGTAGTTCTTGGAGAATCGAGCTTGGACTTCGGCCGCAATCTGATTTACAAGCGCTTTGGTGGGTGCAACGTAGACCAGTACGTCGTCATTATTTGCCTCCAGGACCTGCTTCATCGCGTAGAACGAGATGAATGTTTTGCCAGCCGACGTTGGCGCGATGACGAGGAGACTGCGACGAGCATCGATCTCATCCAAAACGCGTCGCTGCCACGCGTCGGGTTCGAAAGCTACACGAGGATCCGGGGCCGAGTCGATTGTCCTGTCGAAGTATGGTCCGCAGTGGAGAAGTTGGAACTCCTCTGGAGATAGAGTCAACGCAAGATCCGACACCATGGTCTCATCGAGAACAAATTTGAAAGGTAGTTTGCGATCACCTTCCATCGCAGGTATCTGAAGGGTGGGCAGATTTAGCCGCTCGACCGTGGCTTTGAGGCACCTAGCGATCGTCTTGCTAACAACAGGGAAGTTGCAGAGTGTGCGGGCGGTGTCAAAGATCAGAGCTGCAACATACACGCCCTTGTCCTTGGCTCCATCCCGACAGAACCGTATCCACATCTCCAATAAGACGTTGAGCATGTAGATGCGCACCTCAGGTCCGAGGGTCTGGCGTTTGGCCGCGCTGTTGAGGTTAGCGAGATACTGTCTCGCTTTGTTATATCTCGATGGCAAGTCGACCTGCTTCTCCAGACCGTCACAAAACACGCTCCATGCTTGGTACAGCTGCTTCGCATTTTCTTCGTCCTTTCTCTTAGAGCTTGCAGCAATATCAGCTAACATGGCTTGCTTGGATGCATTGATGTTCTTGGTGCTCTGCTTTTGTTGCTGCTTGGGCCTCTTGTTCTCGGTACTCGAAACCGCAGGCTTGGCTTTATCTCCGAGCGTAATGGTCTCAGGGTCGAGCACTTTGCCCACGGCGTTTGTGAGACTGGCAGCGTATGATGTCATTTCTGCCATGAAGAACTGGTTTCGCCGAAGTGCCTTTTTCGCTATTTTTGGATCCTTCTCTTGAACAACCCTTTGCTTCTGATTCAGCGAACGCTGATTGTGCCAATGAGTAACTTCGCGGAAAATTTGCGCAGTCGTAGCGTCTGCTTTGCCTCCAGCTCGCGATACGTCCAACTTGATAGGTTTGAGATGCTCATCGAACACGCTGTTCGCAAACGGAAGCACAGTGTATGTGGAGTCGCCAACAGTTTGGTCGTCCTCCCTTGCTGGTCCGGAGCTGGCCCCGCTGCCTGATGACCTCGAGAGCTCTTGACCGTAGAGTGCTGCTGTTGCCTTCTTCAGTGTATCGAGGAGCTCACTCGACTCGGTCGACGGATTGCGGGCGCAAGCTGCGAAGAGGCGCCCGTCAATCAAGTCCGCAAGGTCACACTCTGGGTGGCCAGAGAATGCATCTGACCAGGCGGGACTGCCGATGAATTTTCGGGCCTCGTGGGAAAAGGTGAGAATGAACGCGTTCACGTCTTGAGTAATCTCCTGGTCGGCAATGGCACGATCCGAGAGGCGAAGTTCGGAAAGCAGGGCGGTGTGTTGTAGTAGTGCAAGAGTAAGGTCACTGGTACCGGAAGACGCGAGTTGAGAGGCGACTAGAACAGTGAGATATTCGCGCTCAGTCAGAAGTCGATCACAAGACTCGCGAATAGTCTGCAGATAGCCCCGCATGTGTGCCAAATCCACGATGTCGGTCAGTCTTTTATTTATGTGTGCTTCCTGCAGTTGTTATTAGTGCATGCACAGGGACAGCAACTCGCGATGCGAGAAAGTCATACGTACAGTTGACCCTACGTCAAGATGCAAGGAGCGAGGGTGCTCCAAAACCGTCGTGATGATCTTGGTATCCTGCCACTCGAGTCCATTGACAAGCGCCGTACTGTACCCTCTCTGCATCAGACTGTAGATGAATGTACGGAAAGTAGCCTTGTACTCTTGATGTCGTTCCTGAACACTAGTGTCCTCGTCTTTCAAAGCCTGAAGATCATTCTGTTGGAGCATGCGCTTCTGACTATCTCTGAATGAGGCCCCATCGTGACAGAGAACGAAATAGATGTCGGTTGCACGAAGATACTCTGCAAATGCATCTGAGGAGGTTGAAGCAAAGAGGTTGATCTCAATATCAGGGTTGACTTCGGGAAGATTGACCTTAAGATGGCGTATGATTGCGGCCCGCGCAAGAAGGTACTTCTCGCTGATATCGGGTGATGCATCTTGAGGCACGCAGAGGTCCTGGTGCTCATCAAAGAACGCAATGTGGAAGTTGCAGTTTCGGGAGACAAGAGCTTGCAGAAACTTCTCGACTGCGTATGAGGCATGCAGTAACTGAAAGCCAGGGTTGAAGTCGATGTGTTTGTCGCTAAAGCAATGAAGAAGAAGTGATTCGCCGTGAACAAGAAATCGCTCGCTTCCGGCGAAGTCGCCCACGAGATCCACACGACGACTGTAGAGCTTGGCGTACCATTCAAAAATCTGCTCTGTTGTACTCATGGCTGTGTCGTTGTCTAGAGTGTGCACAAATCAGAACTGGGGTAATGGCGGATGATATAGTGATGAGTGGTCAGAGTGCGGTTAGATGAACAGAGGTTTACTTCGCCTCCAGATCAAGTCTAAGGATGACCCTAAGCGCTATCAGGTCGCAGTAAATAGCCGCCGGTGGCGGGTCGTTGTATCTAAGCTCGTGCAAGCGCACAAGAGTAGAATTACTCGTGGGGACCCTGTGGGTTCGTCTTATGATTTCGTTTCCAATTCAGGCCGCCTGCGGAGCTGGAATTCGAAACAAGAAGAAGAGTGATTGCTCGTTAGATGCGAACACGCGTTGCATGGGGTATGTTGTTGGGACAGTGATGCGGAGTGGATGTTTTGCGGTCTGCACATCCGAAAGCTGTGACGTGACTAGTGCGCGCTAGTACTAAGCGAGTCTGGAGGGGCATCATCAACCAACAGAGTGTAGCCGATTGTAACTTTATGTTAGGTTTGGTGAGCTCATTTGGTCCCGTTTACTAGAGTTAAGAAGCAGATTGAAGTCGATTGGGTCATTTGGGAGGTGAAGGCATAGAATAACACGGCGATCATCGGTTTGGTCTTTGAAGAGCAAAGTCAGATCAATGTCGATGATGCAGGAGATGTTATCTCACTATAGATTCAACGACTGTAGGAGTAGCATGCGTAAGTGAAGCTCAAAGCACATCATTGATAGTTGTGGTACTACAATGTCGTACGATATTACCGCACTGTCTTCAGGAACGTCACAACACATGTGGGATTGTAACTCTCGCGATAGCAAGTATCCGAATCACTTCATTGCTGACAAAACAAGCATTATCGCAAGATAGATTGATACAGAAAGTCCTTTGCATGATATGTATGGAAAGGAAAACAAAGGTAATAATCTGTTTAGGCGGAAATTCCTAGCAGAGCCGACGACTGGCACTGAGAATTGCACCAGTGAGAAGATCAACTCGCTGCAGATGTCTTGTATGACTTAAGCTCCTCGTATGCTCTCATTTAGATCTCAAATCCAAAATGTCAATCTCGGGTACAGTACAGTTCGCCATGGAAGCTCGTGTGTGTACAGTGAGAGCACAAAGTATGGTGCGTAGGCAAGGAGAAAGAACCTAGGGTACTACAGTCAGCGGAGTCAGAGGCAGCCCAATGAGTTACATCATACTCACCCCATAATCAGAGTTCCAAGGGCGCGACGGCGTCCAAAGAGAGGAGTCGGCCCCAGCCAGCAGGACTTGGGGGCGGTTGAGGGGGAGGTGATGGCGGATCATCCCTTGAGCGAACTTGTGACGGAACAAGTAAGTCAGAGCACGCCGTGGTACTGTGAACATGTTTGTATGTAAGAGACGAGACACTAGACATTGAGGAAGACGCTGTAACAACCATGTTGATAGCGTGTCGATGGGTCGAAGAAAGAGGATGGAAGAAGTTGGTGAGGAAAAAAGCACGTGGTAATTGTCAAGGTGTCTAGATTGGGCGAAGGAGGAAGTGGTCGATACGTAGATAAAATGGTAGGATACTTTGAGAAAATGATGCTGTACTCTTCTGGCCTTAAATAATGCCAGTGGACAAGACCCAAGCGGACCATGGACGAGCTGAAAAGGTGCGTCCTGCTGGCAAACCAGTCAATCAACTGCAACGGGCCGCCGGGTGGACGGACGACGTCTCAGGAAAGAACAGGGAGTAGGACTGGAATGGTATACCGATTAGGTTCGAGGTAGTACGCACGGCATACTACGCAGCCTCCCCGAGCCTTTGAATTGCCCGGGTCGTACCATAGAGAAAGTCCCAGCAGCGGAGTAAAACGTGGCGCTAGGTGACACAATACAATAGTTGGTAGGACACATTTATCATTCCTTACGATTGCCAAGAGAGGAAGTCTGCGTTGTTGGCAATAGCCGAGTCTCTCGAAAGAGGATGAAAAGAGGTAGTTGGGTCGAAGAGGGCAAGTGAGGCAAACCAGAAGCACCCACTGTCTATAGCGTTGTTTGTGCTTCAAGGCAGCAACACGGTAGCGTAGTGAAAGAGGCGCAGTCGGCACCTGCAGGCGCGGGATCGGTGTGCAATGTTGAATATCGTATCGCGGCTAGGTGAGATCTGGGGAAACTCGCGTTTGGGAGCTCGGACCACTTCCCAGCGCCAGAGTAGTTAGCTAAGTGGACGCGGGCCAACACCGACGGCCTCTGCGCCCATGATAGCGTTGCGCGCGCACTGTATACAACACAATAACTACCACCCAACTCTCAATCCACTTCTCGCCAGACCTTGGTGATATTGCTGTATGCGCGCATCCGCAATGTGCTGCACTTGCTCATAGGGCTGGCAATCACATCCCCAGGTCTGCGTCACCCGCCTGGTGATACCCTGATAGCCTAATACCCTCGCCGTCCGCCCATCGGATTGCTCGCCCCTCCCGCGTACCGTTTACTACGCCCTCCAACAACATGTCTGTCTGGAACCCGGACAATGTGCGCGATGTCGCCGAATCTGTGGGCATCGCCTCACTCGCCGAGAACGTCGTCGAAGAGCTGGCGCGCGACGTAGACTTTAGACTGGCCCAAGTCCTGGAAGAGGCGCTCAAATTCATGCGGCACGGGAAGCGGACCACGCTAAGCACCCAAGACATATCCAACGCGCTCAAAGTGTTGAATGTAGAGCCTCTGTACGGCTACGAGTCTACCCGGCCGTTGCGCTTCGGCGAGGCTTCGCTGGGACCGGGTCAGCCACTGTACTATGTCGAAGACGAGGAGGTCGATTTCGAGAAGCTCATCAATGCGCCGCTTCCCAAGGTGCCACGGGAGATTACATTCACTGGTACATGGTCGTCACTGGTACAATTTCGAGGCGCAGCAACTAACGTAGCCCAGCACATTGGCTTGCCGTCGAGGGGGTCCAACCCTCCATACCACAGAACCCAACAACGAACTCGGCAGATCTGCTGCCCAAGGGCCCGAATGCCAACCCGCATCTTGCAGCAGCCAACGGGCTGGACAATGTGAATGTCAAGCCTCTTGTCAAACATGTCCTCAGCAAGGAGTCGCAAGAGCTGTTTAACAAGCTTTCCGGAGCCCTTACCGATGAGACCAACATCGAGTGGCAGAACGCTGCACTTGCAGCCATATCGACGGAGCCCGGTATTCACCAGCTCACGACGTATCTTTTGAGCTTCGTAGCCGAAAAGGTCACACACAATCTGAAGGATCTCTTCGTATTACATCAAATGATGAGGGCCACGGAAGCCCTTCTCAACAATCAGGCCATTTACCTAGATCCATACGTGGCCTACATGGTGCCCCCAGTCCTCACATGTTGTACTGGCAACAATTTGGGTCCGCGGCCACGGCAGCAACCAACCAATGCCTTCTCTGAGAGCGTGAATGGAAGTGGTGTCAATAACCACGTGACAGGTCTCAAGGACCACCACGAACTCCGCGACAAAGCGGCCTCGATCCTGAAGCATATCTGCAGGAAGTATGCTTCGTCGAATCAAGGACTGAAGGCACGAATTGCACGAACATGTCTCAAACAATTCATGGATCCCAAGAAGTCATTTGGCGCGCATTACGGCGCCTTGCATGCTCTGGTGCTGATCCTGGGTATCGACGAGGCCATGAAGATGCTCATACTGCCCAACGTCAAGATCTACAACGACTTGCTCAAGGCCGGCCTAGAAGACGAAGGCAGACGGAGCGAAGCTCAACGAATGGTCGGCTTGTTCATGAACACATTCGAGGCATTTGCCGCTAGCAGACGGCGTCTTGTGTCCAGCGAAGCTGCAGACTTGGAAACACTCAAGGAACGACTGAATGACAAGATTGGCGATGTTCTCACCGAGCAGATTGTGTCGCGCAACAAAGTCGCCGAAGCGCAAGCTATATTGGAAAAGGACGTTAGCATTTGAGCTGCAGAACATTGGGCACGCATCATTGGGCGTTTACGGGGTGTTCAGCTGGAAGATACCATTTCTGTAGTCTAGAACCATGCCCATTTTGAGCGACAGAATTATTCTTGCCATGTAGGGGCCCGTCTCGCGCGTGACGTTGTGTCGCCAAGCGCGCTACTTGTGCATCATGGTGTGCGGCGTGCCTGTCCAATACCAATACCTGGCTGCTTGGTGTTTCGTTGCAGACAAGACGCCTTGAGTGTGCTTTCCATTCTACGACGTGCTAACATGTGGATCATCAACTGGTAGGCTGTCCGCACATGTCGCGACTAGAGTGTTGGCGTTGGTGTTACTTACGTTGCATACAGGTGTACGCCTGCCATGTCGCACCGCACGCGGGCAACTCCCGCTCTCGCCATGTACACGGGCACTGATTTCTACACACAGTCTACGAAATTCTCGCTAGCCTGGGTCTCGCGAACAAGCATGCAAAGCTACTCGTACGTGTCGGCATTGACAGACGAGCACGAAGCCTCAACTAACAGCCCTGTGCAGTTCCTCGGTCTTGACAATGCCGGCAAGACGACTCTCCTCCACATGTTGAAGAAGTGTGACAGCCTTCCTATTCGTAATCGAGGCAACAAATCGCTAACATACAGCACCGTGAAGCGACCGAGTAGCCGTCCTTCAGCCCAGTGCGTCCCCATCACCACCCCTGACTACAACCGCATACGAACTGACACACGTTCCAGCTCTCCACCCAAGTAACCGTCTCTTCCCCCCCCCCCTCCTAACACCTTCCTCCTAACACCACCTGCCCAGCCTCCGAAGAATTATCAATAGGCAACGTGAAATTCACAACCTTTGACTTGGGGGGCCACGCACAAGCCCGGCGCCTCTGGCGAGACTACTTCCCCGAAGTGAGCGGCATCGTGTTCCTCGTTGACGCCAAAGATCACGAACGCTTGCACGAATCCAAGGCTGAACTTGACGCCTTGCTGCAGATGGAAGAATTGAGTAAGACACCCTTTGTGGTGTTGGGCAACAAAATCGATCATCCGGATGCCGTGAGCGAGGACCAGTTAAGGAGTGTGTTGGGGTTGTATCAGACGACGGGCAAGGTGAAGGTGCCGCTTGAGGGCGTGAGGCCTGTAGAGGTGTTCATGTGTAGTGTGGTTATGAGGCAAGGGTATGGGGAGGGAATACGATGGCTGAGCCAGTATGTTTGAGTGAATGAGTGAGTAAGCAAGAGGTGTAGGCTGCATGGTTTGTGGAGTTTATGCGGGTATTGCAGGGCTACTACACTCTTACAAGATTGTTCTTCTCATTGGCTCACCAGCAGGTCTCGGTCCATGTTGGCTTACTCTAGAAACCTTGATCCCACACGGACTCCTTCATATACCCTACTTTGAGATTCAATAGACACATACGACCACAGGACACTGAAAATGGAGATACCAGTCTGACTCGCCGTTTGTTAAGGTACTAATTCTAGTATTTAGTAATTTTGCGAGCCCATGTTTTCCGTAAACGGTTTCCTGTGTCTAGGGCCTATGTCACAACTAACGCTGTTTTAAAGTCCCTAGTTACTTTGTAAGCTACTAAATATAGCAGCTAGTTAATTAATAAGAGCATGTCACTTTGTGCAATGCTCCAAGTCCCACGACGTTACCTTTCAGAGCCATGGGCCGCACCCGCGTAAGGACAACCATGATCGACGATCTTCAAGAGCTAGCAGTAGGAGTCGAGGATCCTGTCCTCACAAGAGAATGCATTGAGAAGAAGCTTGTTCCTGCAAGTTTCAAGCAGTACTGTTATACAATTCGGCTACGGTTAGAGTAAGTATTTTGCTTCCAAGCTCTATAAAAGGCTCTGGCTAGACTATTATAGATTCTTAGAAGCTTATAACAAGTACATCTCGTTTAAGCCTATCTTGTTCGAGTCTATCTTGTTTAAGCCTATCAATCCAAGCTGTACGAAGCTCAGCGGGAGGACCTGTATAAGAGATAGCGTACCTAGCTATATTAAGGACCTATAGCCTATCTAACACAGCTCCAAAGCAGCTCTAAACCTAGGTATATAGTTTAAACTACTTCCTCTATAGAAGGACAAATTTTTCTTGTCCTTCCGTACAAGACCTACAGGAATTAAGCCTTCTTAGTTGTTCTATTCACCGCGCACTCCTATATGCCTTTGAGGTGATTCTTAAACCTCTTACACACAACGCCTAGCTCCTGTGTTGTTACACCTACATTATACATCTACACTAGGCTAAAATAGCCTCATTAATAATCCCATCTAGGAAGTCAGTTGCAACAATAGCCAGCGAGATTATTCACATTACCTATTACTTAGAGGAAGCGATAAGGTCAGTAAATGACCTGTTCCTCTGAGAGAGCAAGTACGACATGACCAAACCCAGGCTCTAAATCCTTTGGCACGCGCACCGACCTCACTTCATCCGCAGCTGGTAGCAGTAGCTCACCATCAAATGGGCCAGCTGATCCAAACTCTTCCGTCTTGTCACGCTCTAATGGCAGATCCATGGCGGATCAGGGATGAAGAGATACTACAGGAGCAGCCTTCCAAGCCGCACACCATGATCGGTGACAATATTGTCGTCGGGCCTGGTTGCAGCTTTCAGGGTTCATGCAATATAGTCATCGATTGTGGCACCAAGATTGGCGCCCACGCCACCATTGGGACTGGCACTAAGGTCCGTGGAGGAATTCACAGCAATCATGATACTCAGATCCACATCGATGGCGGCAACCATATAGGTGAGGGCTGCATCATTGAGACCAGAGTACAATAGCCTGGGAAATAGAAGTGACGTAGTCGACTCTTCCTAGGTCTTGATCCTCTTGAGGCTACATAGCTGGTTGATAATTGTCCTGGCATCACTTTCGATGCCGTTTCTGTCTGTGATTATTGTTGGGAAGATGGTGCAAGTACTAGATCCTATCTCCATCGAGATCTGTGACCCATCGCGTCTCTTTGTCGAAGCTGCGTCGTTCCTCACCCTTCAGGTCACGTAGCCCAACCTCTCGCAAATCTCTGAGTATCGTGACAGCCTTACTGAAACTCTCCTTCGACGCATAGCCCTCATCAGTCAAGACACCTTGTAACTCTTTCCAGAATTCCTGGCTCTTGTTGAAAGACCCCGCCTCTTCGTCGTGTTGCCGTATCTCCTCTGCTGAGAAATGGTACGGACATGGTTCGTTAGTACCAAAGTGACCCCACTCACTGCAACAGTGGTCAGCCAAAGAATTTAATGGCAAATAGATTAACACACCTCTCAACGCGGATTAAACATTCTTTAAAGGGAAAGAGACAGTTGTCCTAGGTAGAGCCTACAAAAGCTTCTAATTGCTTGAGGGTCTGGCCATGGGGATGTCGCATAACCTTGTATATTAGATGGTTCTTCTCCGCCGTGGATGTTTCATACGTGTGAACTAAGACAGACTGAGACACTTGGTATCTGAGCTTATCTTTTGTAGCATCGTCAAGTGCTTTGAAGTTTTCAGGAAGCTTCATCAACATGTCAACCCCATAGTCTAGAAGCAATGGGGGATTCGCTCCGATGAACACCGGGGCAGCCCAGGCTCCCTGCCAGTCAATGATGCATGATATCCGGGCTTGGTCGTCGATATAGATGTTACCAGTATGGAAGTCTGGGTGCCAAAGTCTGGGAGAGGCGAGCTCTGGGTCCTTGGGAGTGATATACGGAACTGCAGCTAGAAAATTTCTCTAATAGGGCTGTGTGAGCCTCTGGAGACTTCTGCTGTGGACTCGTGTACTGCCATGGAGTTCGACTCGGCTCCTGTGGGTTCGCATGGGCATTGATCCATTCGATCTCACGGCGAGCGACAGACTTTAGGTATTCTGCAGAAGATGCCCCTACAATCATTGTAAGTCTAGATTCGAGTTTCATAGACATCCAGAAACTTACAGGGACCATGATATTGCATGTCACTGCGTTGCTTCTCCCAGAACTCCCTTCGAGTGATGGGCCCAATGCAATAATTTGATTCGATGTGACTGACGACATCTTGCGGGCCACTTGTAACGATAGCCGGCTCGCATCCTGCGATACTACTATTCTTAAAATACAATGATCCCAATCTGACAGTGTGTGTAAGTTGGACCGGCCGCACATTCTTTGTTGGAGCATGTTGGATCTTACTTTTCCAAGGAGACTGAGAGTAGTTTCCTTTCAACGTCTACAAACTCACGAATAATGTCAGACTTCCTCCGCAGTGAAAGATCCTGCCAAACTTCGTGGAGTTGGGAGCCACTCGCTTCTTCCATGATAATATATTCTGCTTGGACAGGATTTTGGTCGGTAGCACTCCAAGCGAGAACTCGTGGGACGGGTACGTTCAAAATGGTCCGGGCAAACTCCATAGTTGCCACTTCCGATGCCGTGGTAAGTACTCGTGGGCCAGCATTAGGGTGTGGAACTTTTGCGATGATCTTTTGGCTGTCTTCCATCTCAAGGCGATATGCCTTGTTGTAGTTGCCTTCGCCGATCTTCGTGAAAGATATACACTTGTTTGCACCGACGGCTTGGCAAGCCGCTTGCTGAAGACTGGGCACGTCAAAACGTCGATATCGGGCTTTTAGTTGCTCACGCTCATTCCATAGGGTGTAGTAAGCGAAGGTAGGGCCGCTTTGCGATATTTGACACGCTTCGACCAAGCGCCATTGCTAGAAACCTGCAAGGAGGCTGTGATACAGGGTGTTTTCAGGTCGGATTGAACCCCTATTTACTTCCGTATCGTATTGAAGAGAGACTGAGCTATGAGTGTATCAGAACTGCGCAGATCGCCTTTCACAATTAGCTTGGTATAATACGGGCACTAGCAGGGGTTCAAGCCGAGCTGAAAACACCCTGTACTACCATTGCTGCAACTACACCAATCTGAAGACGCCTTCGCTGAACCCTGACAACTACGACGGCAGTGACCAAGGAAATGTTGATGAAAGAACGAATGAAATCCTATCCGAGGTATCCTGGGTATGTTCCCATTTTCAATAAGCACCTGCGCCGGCATCTTCACCACAACCCCACCACGTACATGGTCCTTATCTTTTGCAACCCCAACGCGGAATGGCTTTTCCGCACACTTGCTCTGCCTATGATCTCTTCCCTTCTTTTACAGTTTAGTTTCGCCATTGCTCTATTCACCTCCATTGGGGATATTTTTATCTCTTCTCGCCGGCAGCCTCCTCGAGCTTCAACGGCGTCTTCTCATCTTTTTGTCCAAGTTGTCTAGAGCTCTCAGCTTCGCTACCAACCGGTGTTCGGCCGATTCTCGTGAGCCAGCTCTCGGCACTCTGCACGGTGCCGTCCACGACCGTGGTGATCTGGCTCATCATATCGAGGCCTTCTTTTGCGAAAGCGAGCATGCGATTCGCACCTCTAACTTCTTCGCCTCCTTCGCTGTCGGCGAAAGCGCTGCGGCCGGCGAGTTGCCAGCGTTGGGGTACGGAAAGAAGCTGTGTGCGCACGACGCGGCTTGCGTTTTCGGGGAGTGCGCCGCCTGTGTAGCGAGACACGGATGCTACGACTGATTGGAGGGTTTTCCAGATATCGGAACTGAGGGCTTTGATACGATGAGCAATTCTGCGGACCTGGTCGTCTTTGTGCGTGTCAACGAGGCCGAGGCCTGCCATGTTGCCGCTGAGTTGGGATTTCTCATCCTGGGCGGATTGGGCGTCCGAGGCATGTTGGTTGCGCAGGGCGGTTTCGTATTCTTCGAGGACGAGTTTCAGGGCGCGCATGACCGAGTCAATGTGTGTTGTTGCACTCCTGAGTAGGCCTAGACAGAGCTTCAAGGAGCGCAGAGACGTCTCGGACAAAGCAACACCGAGACCTGACGTTGTCATGATGAGCTGGGTGGACCATGCTACGCGGCGGTCTTGTGGAGTGTTTGTGGATTGCTCTGGGGCTTTGCTCGTAGGCGACACGACGGCCTCTTCGTATGTGGGGGAGCGCTGCTCGTCGTACGCAGGCAGCGACTCGGCGCAGGACGAGTGCGAACCACCTCGTGTGCGTGAGGCGGCTGCGAGGGCATCGTCGACGTCCATGGCGTCACCGGCTGGGCTGGCGACTCGCTGTCGCTTGCTCGGCGCGCCGTGTGCGTCGCCCTGCTCGAGGTCGCTGGGACGGCGGTGGCCTTCGCCAAGGTAGCGGCGGAGGTTCCTTTCCATGCCTGTTCTTCGGCCCACCGACGAGACGGTGTTGACCATTGGCGAGGCGATGTTGCGCTCGAGGAGGTTTGCGCCGTACTGGACGAAGCGTGGGGTGTAGCCCTTGGTGGTGTGGTAGGCCGAGATGGAGCCATTGATGCCGTGGCCGAGCCAGGGGTGGTTTGATGTAATGAGGGAGAGCAGAGGCTCGGGCTCGGTCGTGGGGGCGCGGGCAAAGTCTGGCGGTTTTGGTGAGCGGGCGGCGGATGGGAAGCAGCAGCACTCTCTCTTACCTGGGTTGCCCAGTCCGCTCAGGGCCTCTGCTGCCAGGCGAACATCGGGGTCGTCCATGCTGACGCTCGTCTCGCGCCTGGGCCCGTCGTCGTGGGTGCATGCACTGCGCACGCTGGCCGTGTCCATGGGGCTGCCCAGGTGCGCCCATTGCTGCGGCGAGCGAGGACTGCTGAGCTCGACCGAGTTGCGCGGGCTGTGGCGCGCCTGGGTCGAGGGCAGGGCCAGCGACTTGATGCCCGGCAGACGGCCATTGCTGTCCAGCTGGGGCGGCAGCGTCAGTGGCAGCGGCAGGTGGGCGGGCACCGACGGCAGGTGGAATGAGTCGGGTTCATGTTGGGCGTAGGCGGGCGGCGGGGCGCGTTGCTGTTGCTGGTGCTGGTGCTGGTGCTGCTGTTCCATGGTCGGCGCACGCTACCCCACGTTGCATCTATCTGCACCAGCGTGCAGGCCGACTGTCGCAGCGCGCGTCGATGCGATATCGCGTCGCAAGACAATCGCACGACGGGATCCGGGCGTGGGCGTTGGAGGAGATGGGTAGTGACAAGTCCTCAGCGATAGGCGCCGGTGGGTGGACAAAACCACGGCAATTCACATGTCAAGTCCAGTGTCACATGCTTTGCTCTCCTTGGATCCACCTCCAAGGACTAACGGACTAACAGCAGCCACACCACGTCAATGCGAGTCGACGGCGCCCACTGTGAACTCTACAGTACACGTCTTGGTGCTGCGCTTGGACATTGGCTGTCCATTCGCATCATCTTCAACACCACCATACTGACTGTTGCCGCCTTCTGACTGTCTGGAGTGGCGTAAAACGAGGCAACTGTCGTCATGTCAGAATGCGTCCTAGTGGTGGCTTGCCCATCTTTTGGCCTGGGCCATGCCGCACCAATGCCACCTCGACATGCAAGGAAGTCACATGACCATGACAGTTCTTTGCATGGTAAGAATGAAAGCTGGACATGCAGTTGCTGTATAAGTGTAGCTCAGTCGATCAAAGTACTCCCTTTTTGTTTCTGTTCGACGTAGGTGTGTGAACTGGCATTGTATCCTTGAACCTGGGTATCCTCGAGGCTTCGAAAAGGAATGTATATGAGGATAGATGACAAGTTTGTTGTCGCCCAATTTAACCGAGTTGCTTTATAGACAGATACAAAAAGATCGACTATAGAGGCTAGAGGAGTTGTTTCACTAAGGCTTGGACCACACATCACAATAGGAGATCCATTAGGTAGTTCAGGGTGTGCTCGATTTCTACCCCCGATACTGCACTATATCACGAACACTCTTAACCATAGCTTGCGGCAAACAAGCTTGACTTTGTTCTAGGTAGACCCAAGGATGAGGCCTAGCCTGCCCACTCGCATCCGCGATTGAACTGTTCACGTAAGAAGTTCTCGTTTTATACACAGTGCACCTATGACCAATAAATCACTGTGTATGCGCACGTTGATTCACCAAAGGCACCATTTTCATGGAAGCCGTTTACACAGAACTGTTTTTTGGATGCGTTTTAAGGGGTCGGCATGTACAACAATCACCGCCAAGACGTACTTGATGATACTGGAATGAATATGCCATAGACTCGCTGATATCAGCAAAGCAGCGTAGTTGGAAGTGCAAAAAGGAGGGTGGTTTCATACGTCTATATCAAATAGCAATTAAGAAGGAATGGGCTTGGTGCGCTATTCGATTTACTCTAGTGGCTTAAGCATGAGTCGTCTTACCTTCTTATACTTATGCAGACGTCAAAAGGTTGAACGTGTATAGGATAAAAACTATTATGTAGGCATAGCAGATAACTTACCTATGCTTAGTTTAAGTTTTACGCTGGTCTTGACACAGATATACTGCTGTAGGCTTATGTTTTCTTGACCGTGAGGAATGAACAAACATTGAGCGATTGCAGAGTGTGTTCCTGAGAGCATGTACATAGAGTCAATATACGCATGGTCACATGCTATTTATCTATTGCATGTTATTCCTTAATTTGAAGGTCGGATGGTAACCATTCGTATCAAGTATTACAAATAGCAAAGGCTTTCGTTTCTCGCTCCCCCCAGATCTGTCAACACAAACCTTTGTCCCTCAAGATTCCAGTGCGCGTAGTACTATGCCACAGCAAGGAGACGAATCTAATCTAGTATAATTTGATACTTCTCTCTTTAGAAGACTGCGAATGGCTTGCTTGCGTTGATGCTCTGTGAACATTACGCCCCGACACGGCAAACTATTTCTGACCCCATGCACAACCGAGTCCACAACAGTCAGCTTACCAATGTGCAAATTGTGCTTTGCCCTTGTTGCGATTGACCAGCTGACGCTGACATCACCAAGTGTGCCTGTGCCCAACACCGGTCAATCCCTTTCATCAACGATATGTCAGTTCAAGCTCTCTAGCGAGGGCGATCATGGCTTCCTTCGCACTTCGGCCTTTCACTGCGTCCAATGCGGAGACGCAACTCGCTCGCACTGATGCGCTGTTGTGATGCGATGTTTGTGCTGAGTAATCAGCTGGGGAAAGCTTGATTGATCGTCTTCCAATATGCAGTGAGCGTACACACTCGCAACCAATCGCGTATGCAGCTACGAACTGGTATTAGGCCGCGTACATATGCATGTTTGCGATGAAAGGGCGCAGTCTTGATTATAAATAGCAAAACACATAACGCGGGTGAGGATGGCAGGATGCTGACAATGTATAGTGGAAGGAATCTGGACGTAGGCGAGATGAGTTCACCATGGATAGTATATTGCCACTGCAGAGATGCACAGGAGCCGGTAGCTACCTATGGAACAGGTGAACTCTACGACATTTGCGCACAAACGTGCACACTGCGCCCCTATCGTACCAAAGTTGGCCATATATCATAGTACAAGTAGATACCTATAATAACGGGAGCACCTCGGCGTCCGCGGGGCACGAGCGCCCTTACAGTACCGTACTACGCTGCCGCACAGATCTTGGATGCTGCAAGCCTGCAACGCCAAGTTCGAACAGGGATAAACTAGAGTAGTGGCGCGCATCGATAGATTTTTT
The DNA here is from genome assembly GCA_025504975.1 of Plenodomus lindquistii. Lineage (NCBI taxonomy): Eukaryota > Fungi > Ascomycota > Dothideomycetes > Pleosporales > Leptosphaeriaceae > Plenodomus > Plenodomus lindquistii. Next base: position 850,228 of record JANUWI010000013.1, read on the forward strand.
TTCGAGTACATGCGGACGAGGAGCGGTGGAAACACGTAACAGGGAGCACCAAAATAGAGCGAAGATTCTGGTTGGGTAACTGCCGTCAAACCGTCTCAACGCTTTGAGGAACATGGCAGTCACCAAGTTTGGTTGGAATTGAGATGTGCACGAGTCATGTGCAATTGCTTGTTTAGCTGCTGACAAACTGCAGATCCCGCTTTTCTGCATCGAGACATGTAGCAAGCAAGGGTTCGTTGCAGGGGCAATACACTTCATGTTGTGGAAAGGAGAGACGCTGGTTGCCAACGACAGAGTGTAATTGTTTGCCGCCAAAGTTCGACAGACAAAGGCAGTAACGAAACGCGAATGGCGTGCGGCACATCTCAAGGAGGAAAGCTGGCCCATGTAGACGCCAAGCCGAGCTTGGTGTGGTCATAACATCATACAGGTGCAGGGCCGAACAAGACAACAACTGGCGCACAAATGAGTCGATTCGATTCGATTCGATTCGACCGAGTAGCGAGGACTTGGCCTTGCAGCTTCCATGGCGGCATCTCAAAGACCCACCCAAATCTTATCTCCAAAGGCGAGCTAAACGTCCCGTCATCTGCAACCGGATTCCTCTTTGCTTCCGACTTTGTTGAGCCGTTGCGACACTTTGCGCCCTTTTCAACCCCTTCCTCTTGCATCTTCTAAACCAGTCGTTCCTTATTTCTGCCTCGATTCGCTATCGGCCCCAGAAAGCACTGTCTCTCTTGTGACAAGACAAGGCTTGCACCCGCCAACGGTTCATCAGAGTGCGCCCACCGCCGCGCGCTACCATGGACAGCCCAAAAGTGCCGCACACCAATGTGCCATTGAGCCAAGCCCACGAATATACGCAGGGAACAACTTTCGAGCCCATCCACGCCGATGCGCAACACGACAAGGCCAGTACAAGGACTGCCTCCATCTACGACCACGACAGCACCGCGCGCAACTCCGAAAAGTACCAGGACGGCTCTGATAGTAATGTCAGGGGTGGGGTCAACGTTTCACGTGCCGAGGCGGATTTCGCAGAGCTCTCCAAGCAACTATCACAGGCTAGCAACATGTCGCGCAAAATGAGCAGAGTCCAGAGTCGAAGGAGCCACAAAGGTCAAGCCGTCACAGATGTTGAAAAGGGCAGCGCCGAAAGCTCGACCGACGACGAGCAATTCGATCTTGAAAAAGTGCTGCGTGGAGGCAGAGAAGAGGAGGAGGCTGCTGGTATCAAGTCAAAGCGCATCGGTGTAGCGTGGGATGGCCTTACCGTCAGCGGTATTGGCGGCGTCAAGAACTATGTCAAGACCTTCCCGGACGCATTCGTCTCTTTCTTCAACGTTTTCGAAACTGCCACAAGCCTGCTTGGGCTGGGCAAAAAAGGCAAAGAATTTGACATCTTGAAAGATTTCAAAGGTGTCGCAAAGCCTGGTGAGATGGTTCTTGTGCTTGGGCGGCCTGGATCCGGATGCACCACTTTCCTCAAAGTCATCGCCAATCAAAGATATGGATACACCAAGGTTGATGGCAAGGTGCTCTATGGGCCGTTCGAATCTGACTTTTTCGAGAAGAGATACAGAGGAGAGGCTGTATACTGTGAAGAGGATGAGAACCACCACCCCACTCTAACTGTCGGCCAGACGCTCGACTTCGCCCTGGAAACCAAGGTTCCTGGCAAGCGGCCTGCTGGACTTTCAAGACAAGACTTCAAGGCGAGGGTGGTGGACTTGATGCTGAAGATGTTCAACATTGAGCACACAAGGAACACCATCGTCGGTAATCCCTTCGTCCGAGGTGTGAGTGGTGGAGAAAGGAAGCGTGTCTCCATCGCAGAGACTATGATTACTGGTGCCTCTTTGATGTCCTGGGACAACTCCACCCGTGGACTGGATGCTTCTACTGCTGTCGACTATGCGCGTTCCCTTAGGGTTCTTACCAACATTTACAAGACGACAACCTTCGTGTCCCTATACCAGGCCTCGGAAAATATTTACAAGGTCTTCGACAAGGTCTTGGTCATTGACAGCGGACGACAGGTCTACTATGGTCCAGCTGACGAGGCTCGTCAGTACTTTGAGGGCCTTGGCTTCCTCGAGAAGCCCCGTCAGACCACTCCCGACTATCTGACTGGATGTACTGATCCTTTTGAGCGCGAGTTTAGGCCTGGCATGACCGAGAAAGATGTTCCATCAACTCCTGAGGCGCTAGCTGAGGCCTTTAATAATTCGCCCTCTGCTGCAAGACTTAGCGAAGAGATGGCGACATACCACGCTCAAATGGACCAAGAGAAGCATGTCTATGACGACTTCCAGCAGGCCGTCAAGGAGAGCAAGCGTCACGCTCCCCAGAAGTCTGTCTACGCCATTCCGTTCTACCTTCAAGTCTGGGCTCTCGCTAAGCGCCAATTCCTGCTCAAGTGGCAGGATAAATTCTCCCTCGTCGTCTCCTGGTTTACATCTCTCTCCATCGCCATCATCGTTGGAACTGTCTGGCTTGATCTCCCTGATACGTCCGCTGGTGCCTTTACTCGTGGTGGTGTACTCTTCATTGCTCTCTTGTTCAACGCTTTCCAGGCTTTCTCCGAATTGGCTTCTACCATGTTAGGTCGACCCATCATCAACAAGCATCGAGCATTTACCTTCCATCGGCCATCCGCTCTGTGGATCGCCCAGATTGGTGTAGATTTACTCTTTGCCGCGTCTCAGATTTTGGTCTTCTCCATCATCGTCTACTTCATGACTAATCTCGTGCGAGACGCTGGGGCGTTTTTCACCTTCTTCCTTGTCATCACGACTGGTTATCTGGCAATGACACTGTTCTTCCGAACAGTTGGTTGTCTTTGTCCCGATTTTGATGTCGCTATTCGATTGGCTGCTACAATCATCACACTTTTCGTACTGACGTCTGGTTACCTCATCCAGTGGGATAGCGAGCAAGTGTGGCTACGATGGATCTTCTACATCAACGCACTGGGCCTTGGCTTCTCGGCTCTGATGATGAACGAATTTAGCCGTTTGGATCTCACGTGTGAAGGTGCCTCAGTTGTGCCTTCCGGCCCTGGCTACAATGACATCAACTCGCAAGTCTGTACTCTGCCGGGCAGCAGGGCTGGATCGTCTATCGTGTCTGGAACCGAATACATCCGGACCTCGTTCCAATGGGATACCGGTGACCTTTGGATGCACTTCGGTATCATGGTCGCTTTGATCATCGGCTTCTTGCTTGCCAACGCCTTCCTGGGAGAATTTGTCAAGTGGGGTGCTGGCGGGCGTACTGTCACATTCTTCGTCAAGGAAAACAAGGAACTCAAGGAGTTGAACGCCAAGCTGCGCGAGAAGCGTGAACGCCGCAATCGCAAGGAACAAGGTGCTGACGACAGCTCCGACTTGAACATCGAATCCAAGGCCGTTCTGACCTGGGAGGATCTGACTTATGATGTGCCTGTCCCATCTGGAAACCTTCGTCTTCTGAACAACATCTATGGCTACGTCAAACCTGGTCAGTTGACTGCGCTCATGGGCGCATCTGGTGCTGGAAAGACGACACTTCTTGACGTGCTGGCCAACCGCAAGAATATTGGTGTCATTGGTGGTGACAGGCTGGTGGATGGCAAGGTAGCTGGTGTTGCGTTTCAGCGCGGAACTGCCTACGCTGAGCAGCTTGATGTCCACGAACCTGCTACAACCGTACGTGAAGCCCTTCGCTTCTCCGCTGACCTGAGACAACCATACGAGACTCCTCAGGCTGAGAAGTACGCATACGTCGAGGAGGTTCTTGCCCTGCTTGAGATGGAAGACATTGCCGATGCCATTATTGGTGATCCAGAGAGTGGTCTTGCTGTCGAACAGCGTAAAAGAGTCACCATCGGAGTTGAGCTGGCGTCTAAGCCTGAACTTCTTCTCTTCTTGGATGAGCCTACTTCTGGCCTTGACTCGCAAAGCGCCTTCAACATTGTTCGTTTTCTCCGCAAGCTGGCTGCTGCAGGCCAAGCTATCCTCTGCACGATCCATCAGCCCAACTCCGCACTCTTCGAGAACTTCGATCGTCTCTTGCTTCTGCAACGCGGTGGTCAGTGTGTCTACTTTGGTGATATAGGCAAGGATGCTCACGTTCTACTCGACTACTTCCACCGTAACGGGGCTGACTGCCCACCTGATGCTAATCCAGCTGAATGGATGTTGGATGCTGTTGGTGCTGGATCCGCACCCCGTATTGGCGACCGCGACTGGGCTGACGTCTGGCGCGATTCGCCGGAATTCGCTGAGGTTAAGCGCCACATTGTCGAAGTCAAGGCCCAACGCGCCGCTGAAGTCGGCAACGCCGAGGCAGTCGACCAGAAGGAATACGCTACCCCGATGTCCTACCAGATCAAGCAGGTGGTGAAGAGGCAGAACTTGTCTTTCTGGAGAACCCCCAACTATGGGTTCACACGTCTCTTCAACCACGTCATCATCGCCCTGCTTACTGGTCTTATGTACCTTCAACTCGACGACTCTCGTTCGTCGCTGCAGTACCGCGTCTTCATCATCTTCCAGGTTACCGTCCTTCCAGCACTTATTCTGGCCCAAGTCGAGCCCAAGTACGCTGTTCAGCGAATGATCAGCTTCAGGGAGCAAATGTACGTAATCTCTGACGGTCTTACCACTCAAACGTTAAACTAACACATTTCTAGGTCCAAGGCATACAAGACCTTTCCCTTCGCTCTGTCCATGGTCCTCGCCGAAATGCCATACAGTCTCCTCTGCGCCGTCTTCTTCTTCCTCCCACTCTACTATATCCCCGGTCTCAATTCCGATAGCTCGCGCGCCGGCTACCAATTCTTCATTGTACTCATCACCGAAGTCTTCTCCGTCACACTTGCGCAAGCCATCGCCGCCTTGACGCCCACACCATTCATCGCCTCCTACGTCAATCCTTTCATCATCATCATTTTCGCGCTGTTCTGCGGTGTCACCATCCCCAAACCCCAGATCCCCAAGTTCTGGCGTGTCTGGCTGTACGAGCTCAACCCGTTCACGCGTCTGATCGGTGGCATGGTTGTGACCGAACTTCACAATCAGGCTGTCACATGCACGTCTGGTGAATACAACACTTTCAATGCGCCACAGGGTCAGAACTGCGGTGACTACATGAGCGACTTCTTCTCCAGCGGTGCGCCGGGCTACCTTCTCAATAACGCAACTGATGTTTGCAACTATTGTGCGTACAAGGTTGGTGATGAGTTCTACACCCCTCTTGGCTACGAGTTCGGTAACAGGTGGAGAGATTTGGGTATCTTTGCTGCATTCATTGCCAGCAACCTGGTCATTCTGTTCGCCGCGGCTAGGTACCTCAACTTCAACCGTCGTTGATCCGTTCAACGGTTTCTCTAGTAAATCTTTTCTGCAAAATTTATACCACAGCAGCATGTTTGAGTCATACATTGTAGATTGAACACTGCATTAAGCCAGCGTTTATGTTAGATGCTAGTAGCTTCGGCTGTGTCTTTTATAGTTAGCATATCATAGATTTATAAATCATAGCAGCTTAATATACGAAGGAGTCCGTATTCATTGTGTCCCCTTCCCATGTTAATAGCATCAGGTTTAAGCCTATACAGTAGCAGAGAGGCAATAAAAGCACTAAAGTCTAATATAGAATTATCTCTACTACTTGTGAAGAATACAGGTACAATCTAAATTACTTTGAGTAGACCGTATAGTGTGATGTGTTAATCACAGTGCTTGTGACTTTGGTGACTCAATCAATACAAGCTCCTTCGTACATGGCAAGTAGATAGATAGGTCACAGCATGAAATCTCCTAGTCACAGACAACCATCTGCGCGTTTTATAATATCTAGTTCAGCACAGTGAAGTTGAAGTCTTTGAAAGTCATGATCTGTCGCTTGGAGTGCGTCGACGAATGCTTTGATGTCAATAATGTCTTGACCATGTCTCAGTGCGCTTCATCTTCACGGAAATCTTTGCGTTGAGTCATTCATACTCACTGCGCAGCCGCACAGCGTTGGTGCTTGTTCAAGTACTTCTCGGATTCGAATCACTTGGTCTTCTTGCTGAACTTGCGTACGCCTTCGCGCACAATTCTCCGCTGGTGTCTAATGTTAACAAATATCAGGCCAAAGGTGGATATGGCACCTGCAAGGCAAGCAAAACAAACTATGCACAATATTTTGAGTTTTTCGCCGTCGATACCTAAGGATACACAATTGAGGTCGATGGGGAATTCGTTTGTGAGCAAACGGACGACAGCGACAACAGCGACTTCTACGATCATGATGGATGCACATGGTTCCATATCCACACAGTCCTTTCGAGATTCTTCTACTGAATACAGCGAAACCTCGGGGATCCTCGGTACGTTGCCTATCCAGGGCATTGTCCCCAGCGAGCTACCGCTTTCGCACCGATATTCCCCTTCACCTCTTCACCACGCTATCGCTAATCACAGCGCTATTTCCACAGCGACGAAAATTCCGCTCCCAGCCCCTAACGCGAGTCTCCCAACACCATCAAATTACCCGCGACCCTCGCCGCCCGGCTTCTTGTACCCTGAACCCATCGTCCCACTCACCGCATCTGGCACATCACCGCTAGGTACAAACAAGATGCAGGACCATAGAGGCGCATACCATTCCAGAATCCTAGGCAGATCCGATTACGAACTTGAACACCTGCCTCCAGGCCCGAAGATCCACCTCCTGATCTCACTTGCGACCGTAACATTAGCGTCGTGCTGGGTGATGCTGGTGCTGTTGGTGAATTTCCCACCTGGAACGTGGAAACTGTGGAAAGGATCTGCGAAAGAGCGTAGACCGATTGATAAACCCAGTAGACATGCGCGCTCAGATGGAGGTGGGCGGAGATCGGGTCGCGGCTGCACCGAAGACGGTATCGAACTCAAATACCGACCTCAAAATCGATTCTCAGGCCATCGGAAAAGCCAATCGTCAACCCAGGATACGACGTGGTGTGATAGCTCCGCCGAGCACCACCGAAACCTGTCGTCACCATGCACTGTACCGCAATTCAGTACTTGCGCTATGACTTTACCGTGCCAATCTGCACGAGCAAGCCCGCTGAATCCGTTCCTGGAGCCACCGCTGAGTGGCGTCGATGGAACAAGCGCTCGTACTGTTGAAAACATTGCATCTCGAACGAGTAGTGAATGGATTGCTGGCCGCGCCGCGTTCTTCTCCTCTTTCACGCCATCTTCACCGCACATCAATACCAACGCTTCGGCGCGCACCCCTTCTCCAACGTCGTCCGCCCATCTGTTCGCATCTTCCTCGTTAGAAGGATACTCCCTCGATCCAAGTGATACCGACATCGACGCCCTAGAAGCTGGTACCGTGCCTCTGACTGGCCATGAATGCGAAAAGTCCTCCACTAGATCCAGTGACAGCGGGCAAGGTTCGCTGAAGAATCTAAGATGGTTGGATCAGGGGTTGGAGATGGTGGATGAGGCTGTTACGCGGGTCGCAGAGGGAATTGCGAAGTGGACGGAAGATGAAGGGGGGCCGATGTTGTTGCCTCTAGCGAGGGGCAAGGGGAAGGTAGAGTGATGTGGTGCGGGGACGGTGGGATGGCGAGATGCGCATATACATGTTGTGCTCGAGCCTGGGGGTTGTTCCATGGTGTTCATGTTGTTGGGCGCGGGCAGCATGTGCTGAGACAGAGTAAGTGAATGCGCGAAAAGAATGTATGGTGAGTTATCGAAGTGAAGTATATATACAAAATGCATCTGGCTCGCTCTGCATATGCAACGCCTACTGACCAGCTAGCTTACTCTTCGGTGGCGTATCCGGGTAAAAGCTTGCCGGCATCGTAGGGATAGGAATGCTACTGGAAATACCAAACGCCGTCTGGAGATCCTCCTTCATGGTCGGCGCACTATACCCAGTCGGCGCAGTCGTCTGCGTACTCGTGATCGGCTTGTAGGCCGCAGGTGTACCTTTCTTCAAACAAAAGCCAGTTCCCCAGCCATTCTCGCATTGGTAGATGTTCTTGCTTCCCGTCTCGGTCCACATAGCCAGATCGCTGATCACGATGTCGTGGCACGGTGCCTTGTCCGCGCAGACAACCTTGACCGGGCCGCGCTGCGCGCCGTTCGCAACAGTGCCTTTCCAGTTGTTGAAAGTCAGGTTAGACAGTTGTACGCCGTTACCTGCGATGGTATTCATAGACGCCCATTTCTGGTCTATGTCGAGAGACCAGGCGTTGCTGTGACCGATGAAGTTCTCAAAAACAACGTCTTCGACGTAGCCGCTACCGCCATTTGACTTGACCATCATCATCTGGTTGGACTTCCAGGTGTAGATGTTGCGGTAGATGATGGAGGAAATTGCAGTGTCGGCGCCGAGCGAGCCCATGGCGCAGCCGCCGCTGTAGTTGCAATAGATGTTTTCAACAAGGATATTCTTGGAGGGGGATTTGACGGTCACGCATTCGTCTTTGTTGGTGACCATGATCTGCACGCGGTTAGTCGGATGTAAAGAAAGATGTGAAGCAGTGCTTACGTCGTGAATCCACACGTTGTCGCCGACGACATCAACGCCATCAAGACCGCCCCAATCTCCGCCACGGATAGCCATGTTGTATGCTTCACCATTGGTAACCGTGTTCATGACGAAATGGAACATTGGCGCATCGACGAGGATGATGTCGTGGACGGAGAAGTTAGTCGACTTCTCAACGCGGAGAAGACGAGCACCGTCTCGCTTGCCATTCTTGTGGTCTTCGTATCCAAGACCTTGAGAGTCAGTCCATCGTTCTGCATGATCTGGCTACAACATACCTTGTATAGCGCCCTTGCCGGTCTTGCTAAACATCTCAAAGTCGTTTGCGTTTCTGATGAAAAGCATGTTGCCGGCCGCAGTACCAGTGCGGTAAATTACTCCATCCAGCTGAAGCGCCCATGCCTTGCCGCCCTCGAACGTGACCCAAGTCTTCAAAGCATAGTCGCCAGCAGGGACAACAACTGTACCACCCGACTTGCAAGCTGCGAAAGCAGAGAGCAGCGCAGGTCCAAGATCAGTAGACTTGTCTGCCTTACCACCATAGTTCAAAACATTGCAAGTCTTCTTCGCCGACTTGGCCGCCGACGTTGTCAGGGGTCCTACTTTGCCTGACAGTTGCGCGAACGCAGGTGCAATGGCAGCCGCAACAACAAAAAGCGATGAAAAGTGCATTGTGAAGATGAAGAACCTGCTCAGCAGGAAACGAGTGACTAAATTGAAGACGCGAGTAACAATAGAGATGATCTCTGAAAAGAATGACTAAAGGAGTGAAGCTGAGGCCGAACAAATGGGCAGCGATAGGGCCATATATGATCCAACATCAGCTGGAACAAAGCCCATCTGCAATCCTAGTGTAAATCCAGGACTAATGCGTTTCTGCATAGCGGCAGCCCCACCTAAGAGCCTCGACCCCTTCAATCTCTCGCGCCAAGGTGGAGTGATTCGACGGCGCGGGTGGAGCCGTTCATGAGTTGGGCAAACTCCATTGATGATCGCCTTCCTTCGCACGCATATAAATGCGCCTGCGGAGGTGTGCTCAATCGCCAATCGTCAAAACATGTTTCGTTAGAAACGATCATCATACCTTGCTGAGTTGCAACGTTGATTCTCTGAGCAGCATATGCCCACTCTATAAACCATGCACTGCGTCAGCTCAATTTATCGCCAACAGGAGGTGAGATGATAATTACACGATCGATGTAAGATGGTACAGCTTGGGTAAATCGCTATGTTTGTGTCGCGAGCATAATAGCGACACGCGCGTGCGACTGAGATCTCGCTCACTTGTGGGGTGTATGGGCAGGTACCCACGCTTGAAAACCTCCGTGAGGCTCCTCACGCCCATCTCCATAGGTATTGCGATAGTCTGAATCCCGTATGTAGATGTGGAACCTGGCCTTTCTATCTGCCGTCTTGAGTCAAATAGATGAGCTAGGGAGATTGGCGCTAGTGCACAACAGGGCCGTACTCATGGGCACGGGAAGTCCGAGAACCACGTGATTTCCTTGGCATGCTTAATCTCTCTTCCGCAACACTTAAAGCAGTCTTTTTGACGACAACCACATCAATCGTAGTATTTTTGGATTGGAGTCTGCCAGTCGTATTGTCTATCAACCACCACAGCATGTGAGGTACCGTTGCCATGACAACGGTGAGTGGCGTCGCAATAGGTTTCGGTCGAGATATGGGCTGGATCGATGACCTATTTGGCAGTGTGCTGAGTCTTATGCAGTGCGACATGAGCATAAGCGTCGCTGTATTTGTCGTAGGTGCATCGAGTATTGATCGTGAACCTTTGACATGAACGGGTCATCCAAGGGTACAATTGGGCTAGGCGGAATTTCTCTTGGAGCACATCTAGTACGGATTCAAACCCGTTTACAATAAGCCATGGTCGAAAGTGCTCGTAATGTAGGGCGGTTTTTCACGAGGATCTTGCTATGTTTGGAACGTGGCACAGTGCCTAGTACTTCAGTAAATGCCTTTTAGAACTCTTGTTCTCTTGGTCTGATCCGTCTCCAAGCATTACTAGAATAATTCCCTTAACATCAAGAAGCCCTTGAGAGATTTCCGCGACGACTTTGAAGTCATTGGAGCGAGCAATGACGAATTTGTTATCTGGCATCCACCACAACGCGGTGTTCAGGGTCCAATACTTGCGTGTGGATGTAAAGACACCGTTTCGCCATCGCTAGAAGTAATTCCAGGATTGGGGTCGCATTTTTTGCCTTGAGCGGCGTAGTCGGCGGTGGTGTCCTCAGCATTAGTTCCTCTGTGTTTGTGTTGGGTGGTGTGTGCGTCTTTTACCAAATTTGATATGTGGAGAAGAAGCTCGTTTTTATTGTGTCACCATCTCGCCGCATTAACAGAATACGTGAGCCTATACAGTAAGGAGTAAGAAGATAACAAAAGTATAAAAAGCTATGCTATTATAATCTCTACTAGACCTAGAAAATCCACCTGATATTTAATCACTCTTATTAGCATCTTACTGTATTGTGGTGGTTACAATAACGCAGTGAGAGAACTATGCCAGCGGAGATTGACTTATGGACAGCGGTATGTAGAGATCAAGCGCACATGAGGGGGGATGTGAATTATGAGAGTTGCCGCATAAGTGAAAACGTGTCTGGTGTAGGGTACCGCGCCGTGGGGCGACTCTGTGTTGGCGGGGCAGAATAGGCAGTAGTTATGCTCGTTGTAGGGTTGAGTACGCTACTCTATTGTTTGAAGGACGAAGGCCTATTGTTCACTTTCACTAATACATACATGAACAAACGCTTGGGCTCGTGACGCACCACATTGCGCTAGCGCTGATATTTTGTCGTCAACTCAGAAGATTTCCCTCCTGAAGTCTCACCCTGAACCACAACGCAATGGACATTGATGTACCCTCCAAATCCCGCAACAAGCGCGGCATCGTCTCAGATGCAGCTCCATCAATACCACTAGCTCATGCATTGTCTGCCATGACATCGACCGCCCCAGTAATTCTCCGTCGCTCCACTCACCGCAAGCGCAACATCGCCGCTTCAATCTGGGGTCCCGGCCTACCATTCACGCCCACTGCCTCACCACCATCCGCTCCCAATCGCCCCACCACCGCAAAATTCCCTTTCAACGTGTACAAGGCCCTACTCCGCCACCCAAACCTATTCTTTCAATTCGCGCTTCGACTGCCCTATCCCGCCATCACTGCACTCTACGCAATCGACAAAGAGTTCCACTACCGACTTAACAAATTCAGCGTCAGCCTCATCCACGACTATGCAAAATACCATGCCCCGCTCTCGAGCTACATCTTCAGCTGGCGTCTATACCCGGAACTGTGTATCTCGGATCCCATGCTGCGGCCGATGGACGGACGAGAGTGGTTGGCACGCGATGTCCCTGGGTTCAAGTGGATGGGCATGGTGCTCTGGCGCGAGGGCATCGTGAAGAGTATACTTTCACTCTTGGGTCTGGAGGGGATGCGCGTACCCAGCGGTGCGTCAGGCGCGGTAATGAAGTTTTGGAGCGTCATGGAGATGAAGACGACGGTTCTTCGAGAGTCCTTTTTACGGGATAGGAGTATCTGGTCGGATGAAGATTTGCTCCATTTCCAGCTCTTCATGGTGAAGCTGGATTTACATTTTGCCGACACACTTCTGGGCAATGGAGCCGGCGAGTTGAGTCACATGTTGCTCACGCAAAGAAGCTTGGTTCCGTTGTGGAAGGTCCTCAATGGGAAAGTCATTCTGGACTATGATAATGCGACGGAAATGCTCGTGCGTACCTACCTCGGTACAGACCTGGACACCGATGCGCATCCCTGGCTCGATGATGAGGCCGAGAATGGTATACCGGCTGAAGAATCTGGACTACTCAGTAGGGAGGGCTGGGAGCTAAGCGGCAAAACAATGAAATCTGTGGTTGACATGGTGATAATGGAGAGTATTGAGAGAGGCTTGAATGCTCAGCAGTACTACCTCGACTTCGTACTATACGGCTTTCTTGATCCAGAGAGCGAAGAGAATTTGCCGGCGCCAAGGCTGTGGAGGGTTGATCAGGATATCAGGATACAGAGAGATGGTTGGCCGAGTAAAGAGGCCAGGGAAAATATGATCGCCGGTCTCAACGGAGTTTGTGTGGATACAACTTCGAGTGACTAGGTGGTCATCTCGGCGAACACAGTGCACGAAAGCCAAGCCAAGATGGTATTGGAATACGAGGCGAAGAGCGACATAAAGCTGCAAGTGGTAGATACAATCACCTGGGCACGCCTCTCGAGCAATATGACCAAGGATTTGAGAATATGTACGCTAACAACTGGATACACACTTTTTCGAACAGGACGTGGGTCCACGAAAGGGGCAGAGAAAGGAGAAATGATCAAAGTGATTGCATGAGAGCCTAAGCCAGGACACAAAGTCTAAGCCCAAAACTCCGAAAAGAATCCTGATCGCCTTTGCTTCCTGTTACCGTTATTGCGACCGCCGCGACCGCCGCGACCACCCCCGAAACCATTGCTGCCCTGAGCAGCGTTACCGGCTTGGGCAGGGTTGCCAGCATTCTGTCCCTGGCGACTACCAGTGGCGGTATTGTCCGTGGTTTGACTCGCGCCTTGACCAGCATTGAGTGCACTGTTACCAGCACTACCCGCGTTCTGGCCAGCGTTCTGGCTGCCACGGCCATTGCCCTGTCCTCGACCGTTACCCCCGTTCTGACCAGCATTCTGGTTACCATTGCCATTGCCATTTCCAGCAGTAGGGGCCTGGGTGGCTGCAGGATTGGGAGGAGCCAGTGCTGTCAACAAGTTAGTCTTCATCCTTGACACATAGGTGAACATCGTCAAACGGGAGTCACGCACCAGAGATAGCAGCCGCACCCTCATTTGTCCCCGCTGCGCCCGCAGCTTGGTTAGCTGCGATAGCAGCGGGGAGATCTTTCTGGTTCTGCAGAATCTGGGCGGAAATTCCCTCAAGAGTCTGAGCTGTTTCGACTGCTATCCGGGGCGTGAGTATAATAGATACATGGTATATGCTAGTATATATAGAGTCAAGTATAGAGAATCATTTACTTACAAGCAGCAGTATCGTCTTGGCGGCCAGTTCCATCGGTCTGCTGGACAGCGAAGCATCCGCCGAAGGGCCCAGCAATGGCAGTGTTGCGGCAGCGAATAGTGCAGATGTTGCCTGTGGATGCGCCAAGACAATTGAAAGTTTTGGGCATTTGGACGTTTATGGTGAAGTCCTTCTCCTTTTCTTGCGAGAGACCAAATGAACCGGGGACGTTGTTCGATACCGTGAGCGGTGTGAATGTCGTTACAGCATTGCTCGTCTCGTCCATGTCACACTCGAAAGGCCCCGCCCCATCAGCATTGACCTACTCTTTAGTCAGACTCAGCATCATTCGCTTGTTTTTTGGAACGTACCTGATGAATCGTGACTGCCAGCATGGAGCCAGAGGAGACCTGTGTCATGCGTCCAGCTGCCAGCTCATTTTCGGTCTGCTCGCCAATGTCAATGTTTCCCGCGATCTCCGTACGTCCACAGGCGTTGACTATGTTCTGCGTGATCTCCGAGTCTCTGATTATAGTGGCATCCTGCTGGCAAGGGGAGATTGTCGTGCAATTGCGAGCGATTTCAGGGTCGACTAGGAAGCCTTGGCTTGTACCTTTGTCACCCTCGGCAGCAAGGATCGCCGCGTGCGAGTGAACAGTGGTAAAGAGAGTGGCAGCAAGCGCGATGGTAGCAGTGCTGAGGTACATGATGATTGATGTAAAATGATTGGCGCGCAGCGCGTGGAATCAAAGAGACAAAGACGAAAAGAACGACGAAAAAACAACGGACCAAATGCCGTGAAGAAGAGAAGAGGATTAGTGGTGAGAGTGAGGAGACAAAACCTGAGTCCTACCTATGTGTCTATATACCATCAGACGAAGGTATCCACCCATCCAGAGCGCAATTGTTGACCATAGAGGTGCCCACTACCATGAGACGAGCTGCTACCACAAAGAAGACGTATACACGACACGCTTACTGCCCCTGGACACCTGATTCTATCCTTCCAGTTGCTTCAAACGTGCCCAGCCATGATCCCTAGCGTCTACAAGCAACAATTGGCAAGAGCTTACTGCAATCTTGGCACCGATATGCCTGTTTCATCAACAACGTGACGTGCCGGTAGTGAGGCGTATCCACCGATTGAAAACTCGCAACAGCCACTTCTGACCATGCGCTCCGTGTTCTTCGCGCCCAAAATGCTGTTGGTGGTAGAAGGGGCGCTAACGATGAGGCGTGTGAAGTTTCGACGTCCGAGCTGTCACGTTTCGAATCGTCGCGACACGCCACCGCAAAACAAATGGCAGATGCTGAATCATTCGGTCTAGTGCCGTAGCCGAGGCATCTGAGCGCGTAGGACAGAGGTTGGAGGCCTGTCTTGACGTCTGGACACGGGCGTGTTAGCGAGGCTCGTTGTTTCGCGCCCGCGGAGGCTCGAAAAGAGGGTCATTCCCGTTCCATCCTTGTGGGGCGTGGATGCCCGCGACGTCCCGATGCGAACATCGGCAAATTTGCCAAACAAGTGGTATCAGTCTTCGTAGTGCATGAAGCATTGAGCGCTATCTTCATGATGCTGATGCCCCACAATCAAGTTCTCGGCAGGAGTCCTGCATCGTGAGGCCACTAATGAGGTCCAGGTACGTTATTCGATGGTGGGTATGGAGTGGAGAATTGACAAGGTAAGATAAAAGGGCAGTGCCCGCAGACTCACGATCAGAGACTGTGACTATTCGACACGATGTGTTTATAATATTTGAAGAAAAAATAGCTCAATTATGGTCATGTGAGATTCAATTCTTTCCAAGGTTACCTGTATAGGAATGAGCATCACAGAGCTCTTCAGATTGCCCCTTGATGCATTAAATACCTAGTACGGAGGCATGGCACAGATTATGTGACTCTTTTCACAAGGCATCCCATCCACACGTCAGCTAGAGCTGCCCATCGTGACTGACAGCTTTCACTACATGGTATCCCAGCTGGAGGTCTGCATTCGCAAAACTGGCTAAGTGGGTCTTCCCAGACTTTATAATCATGCTTTTGCTGTGAGGCATCGAACTATGAACAGAGTGAGAAGAATATACAACTGCATTCGCTAGTCACTGTAGACTGTTCGCAACATCACCTGGAGACGAAGTTTAGTCGCGCCGTACCCTTTTAATCAACATCCTCAACGCCAGCCCCAACGACGAAATCGGGCTCCAAATCACCTTCTCCCTGTCGATCCGTCTCCGTCCCATCCATTGGCTCGCCATCGCCATCCTCACTTTCACTCTCACTCTCACTCTCATAGACTTCAATATACAACTCGCCTTCATGCTCATAAACATGCACCCCGCCATCCTCCTCCCACTCCTCTAGCTCATCTAGATCATCAAGCTCCATCTCAAGTTCCATGTCCTCATTCTCATCCAAGTCATCAACCTCCAGCTCGTCCATGACGTCGTGCTCGAACTCGCTGTCGCTTTCAATCTCCTCGTCGTCACCGGCGTCGTCGCCGTCAATCCAGACGTCCCAGAAGCTGCGGCGACCGGCCCGGCGCACAAAGCGGCGCTTGAGCTGGTCGAGAGCGCGGCGGGTGGAGGAAGCGATGCGCTGGATGTCGATGTTGTTGAGTTGATCGGTTTCTGTGGCGGGTATGAGCTTGCCGTCAAGAGCTTGCTTTTCTGCCAGGAAATTGGCGGAGCGCGAGGTCTGGGCTTGGAGAAACCCTTCAATGTCGTTGAACTGTGCTGAGTTATTTGGAAACTCAGATGACGAAGTCACGGGCTCGTCGACGGTGAGGTGGCGGTGAAAACCCTCCTCTTTCGCATCGTAGAGGCATTCGGCGATTGGGACGCGCTCGTTCTGGAGGTAGGGTGGGATGAGCGCGGGATCCCGGTGCATCTCGATGAGCATTTTTAGATTGATGCCAGCCTTGGAAAGTCTGTATGCTTTGGCGTGGCGATTACGAAGCCGCTCAGCATCGCATATGTATCCTGCGTTACTATGCTCATGCCAGAGGAATGTCGATTGCATTAGCTCAAGTGTGTTAAGTGATGGCAGTGCCATGTAGTGGTTGATATCCGGTGGTTGGTCCCAGAAGTCGGCCTGGACATCCCAATGACGGCTAACTCGCAGAGTGTCCAGGCTCGGCGGTGCAAGGTCACGGTTCATAATGACGGTCTGGTGGAGAAAGGAGCTGGTGTCGCACTCGAGGAACTTGAGAAAGTGGAAGTTGCGCATACCTTGGCCTCCGGGGCGCACGCTGCGAAGAACGTTGGGACTGGCCTCTAGTCGCCATGATGGATCAAGATGTCTAAGGCGCTCCAGAGAATGGGCAACAACTGAGAGAGCATCCAGTGAAGCAGTCGCGTCCTTGGAGAGAACAGGCTCGATCCCTCGTGAGCGGTTGACATTGTAGACGTTCTCCCCTAGTGTCAAATTCTTAAGTCGCGCCGGTGTGCGCAGTATGCTGCATAAGCTCTTGGGCGAGAGTTCACACTCGTCGAAGACCAGCGTTGTCAAGGGTGACTTCTTTACATGTGAAGCAAGCTCAAGAATCTCTCCAGCCGGCAATGTGACGCACGAAAGATGCAAAGTGCGGAGCGCGGGGTGCCGAAATAGGCAGTGGAAGCCATTGAGGTCCCAGAAGTCTGTGGTTGGCCCATGTGAATGTATGGTCAAGTTTTGCAGCAATGCGAGGCCGACGGTCCTCTCGATGCTCTTGCCCATTTGCTGCTCAGCCCGTATGCGCTCCGCCTCGTCGGGGCCTTTTGTGCATGCCTCTTCCAGAGCGCGGCGGAACCTCTCCATGTCTTGTGTGACCCACGCATCTCCGCCAGCATTGCCCCAATGGAAATTGTCGTAGGGGCTCTCGATATGCCATTCGCGCAGATTGACCATGTGCGCGACAAACTCGTTGAAAGTTGTGCGCGAATCTGCGCTCTTCTTGAGGTCATTCTGCTTGTACTGATACAGGATGCGCAGCGTCTGCACCGCGCGAATGCGACGTCGACGTCTCGTGAAGGCGGTGATTATGGCGTGCAGGTCTTTGACGGAGAGCAGGTCGATGGTCTTGTAGATGCGCTCTTCGGCGAGATACTGCAGGTTGCGACACGTCCGAGCGAGGGCGCACAGCGTGCGGTTGTCATCGGCCAGTTGGTCGACGATGACGAGGGCGAGTTCATTGGGCAGGCTGTTGACCGCGCTGCACAGTAAGCCAGAAGCCATTGTGTATCCAGTGCCCCGGTCAGGTGTAAGATCGTGACAGTGTGCACGATCCCGGAGTCTGTACGTTTATTTATGGAACTCGTGTTTCCTCGCGTTGACCATGTCGGTGTGTGTGCGTTTGTCGCCAATCTCGTGACAAATTGTAGTCGCGCTTGCACTTGCGAAGACGCGTTGGCGGCATCAAACATGACATGCACTGAGGGGGCGGCGGCGGATTGGCGGGGTTCGCACTGGCCAATGACGCAACAGAGGCTGATTAACTCTGGAGAGCTTCACTCGTTACATTCATCTAGACGCCATTGCCTGGGTATTCTGATGTCTCGCGTACAAGGATCTGACCAAACGTCTCGTCCATGCAATCCACACGCCCCGTGTACCAACTACGTCCACCGATTACAAGATATAACAAAACTTGGACAAAACCATAGGGCCGTCTCTAAGAACAAGCAAGAAAAAAAAAGAAAAAAAAGAGAAGAGATGCATCATCTCGCGTGGCCCAAATATTGTGATGAGCAGTATGCATTCTCCCTGTCCATCGTCAGCATGTCTCCCTCCTTGATAGCATCACAAGCATGCTTTCGGTACTCATCACCTACTTGGTCAAATAACTCCCGTCCGCCTTGGCCCTCCGTGTCTCCAGTAATGGCGGTACGAATGGCAGCGCAAGTGCTGAGACGACATAGCCCGTTGCGAGGGTCGCCTTGAGCCGGTAATGCGGGTCGCGTGGTACTCGGGACGAGTACCGCCTGATCTGGTTGATTGCATGGGTTGACATGGCCATTGTGGACCGTGTTTGCAGTCTGGTCTGCAAAGCCGACGTGTTCCTCAGAAGCTTTCAAAGGACCGGTGATGGCGCGCTGTTATAAGCATGTGCGGATAGTGCAGGTGTGGGGCCGAGCGATATTGGCGGTGATGCTCCGATTGAGATGGATGTGGGGTATAGGTAGAGTAAACTCAGGAGTTGCAGGCGACTTCTGGTGTGTTCAAGTATTCGTGCTGTGCTAGACCCACAAATGTCAGTAATGGCAAATCGGGAAATGAATGGCTGTACTCAAGGCAGATGCGCGCGCAGTGAAGCATACCTTGCAATTCATGTCAAGTGGATGCAGGCGCGGGTAAGGCTGCCTAGTCTAGTCTGCTCGCTACCCGACTCCCGATTGGTACTCAAGAGTATTGCGTGCTTGTGTTGTGCTTTGCAAGCTGGTGTCGCAAGAACGAATCTACAGAGGTGTGGCCGAATTATAACCATGACAATGGATTCTGTGGGGTAGAGATGAGCACTTGTTCTTGTTGGCCATCTCAAAGGCTGAGCGTCACACCACACTCGTCCGACCTTGCCCGTCGCGGAAGAGATTTCTCCCGCTACCCCTTCTGATGGAGTGAGTTTCCGCCTGCTGCACAGCGCATTGGTGAGCATAGGATCACGACATATCCCAACTCGGTCACGCAGTGCGGCATGTCGCGTTGCACCCTGGGTCGTCATGATAAACTTGGTCATCAGGAACTGGCGATTACTGATTGGCTCACCCATCCAGTTGCCTTCTAAACACCAACGTACACCATGCTGACACTCCTCGCGAACCCTCTCAACTCCGCATGGGCTTCACATCCCTCATCGTAGTACCTCAAATCTTCCTCGCTTTCAAAGACCGATGTGGCTGCAATGGTGAAGCCCTGCGCTCGAGCGTCTTGTTGCGTTGTCCCTGCTTCTACCGAAAGAATGTATGGCTCAATTGTTAGTGTGCATACTTTGACCGCTTTGGTTTTCATATCCGTATACAGACCCAGCAGCTTTGAACGATCCTCCTCTTTGGGTATCTTGAACATTGTCACACGGCGGACGGGCATGACTAGGTGAGATCCGATGAAGCTTGAAGTCGACAACCGGCTTAGGCGAACCTGTAAGAGAAAGCCGCTTGTAGCTGATGTTGCTCAAACGCCACGAAAAAACAATGGGAGCACACGTCTTGATATAAAAGCAACCTTCTAGCCAAGCTGATGTTTTGAGCTACCCCACATCGGATATCTCTAGATATTTACCTACGCAGTCGCGGAGAGACCGCGGTTCAATACGCTACACTTCTGGGACTGCGGAAGCCAGACACGCCAGAATCCGACGCGTCACTTCTCATCTTCACTGCAAAGATAAAAGTGTAGTTGGTGTGCCGAAATAAATTTCTCAAAAATTCTGTCTACTCTCCCCTGGTCCCAGATTCTCTATCAAATCCAAATCTAGAGCACAATAACAGCAGGTTCCTCCTCCATTCATCTCATGACTCTTCTTAGAGGTAAGTAGCGGCCACAGATGCGAGGTCTGGCTGCTCACAGAATCCTACTCATCTTCGCCTTCCAGTTCGATTTCTCTCCTCTCTCCTCTCCACTCCTAACGCTAGTCCTTTCTTCATCAACATAGCCACTCTCGTCATACACCTCATCCGGTAGCACTGCCCTATCAATCAGCGTCTCCCGTGGCGGACTCACAACTATGCTTAGCAACATATACACCAAACTCGTCGCCGTGAATCCCAGTAACCAGCCAAAACTGTACGGCCGCGCTCCAACGCCCGCATCAATGCTCGGATTGATACTCTGAATAAAGCCCGGAAGATTCGGTGCAACGCCAACTACAAAAGCGGCAATGGCGCGCCAGTTGCAACCAGCGGTGTATCGGTAGATACCATGGGGCTGATAGAGGGCTAGCGTGTCGTATCTGCCACGATGAACGACCCAGAAATCGATCACCATGATACTAGCAATTGGGCCTAGAAACACGGCGTACGCAGCCATGAAATTCAAAAAACTTCCTGCACTCTTAAGAATCTTCCAGGGCACCAATGCCCAACTAAGCACCGCGCAGATCAGCTGCCCACGACGAATATTAACGTATTGTGGAAACAGCGCCGTGAGGTCGTTTGCGGCGGATAGGGAATTAGCGCTGATGTTCACACCCAGTGCAGCGAGTGCAAAGCTGAACGCAGCAAAGAAGCGACAGGCTCGATTGTCCCAGTGGGCAACAAGGACCATAGGATCCCAGTTCAATTCACCGTATTTGACGTGCCCCGCGGAAGTGGCGGCCACGCCAATGAACGCGATGAATGTGAATACCAGTGGTAAGAAGGGAACGTAGATGATCTGCCATTTTACGCTGACTCGGGAGTAGCGGGAGAAATCAGCCTATATTATGCGTCAGTACCTTGCCCGCAAAAGTAGTTCGGCGACGCGCAGGTAGGATATGGCATACCTGGTTTACACTCAATGTCGCAAAGTTTCCAATGACGGACGTCAAACTGCTCAAAAAAGCCCACGAATAAGCACTCCCTTCCAAAGTAGCTTTTTGCTGCCACATCTCCCCCCCTTCCGTCGATACAAAGGCCCAGATCAGGATTGCGATCCATGCCACAGGGACGATTGTGCTCTTGACCATGAACAGCCATCGTAGCTGATTAGGATGCATACAGAGAAACGGTACACTGGATAGCCAGAACAGAAAGAAGGATACCATTGTGTTCGTCTCTATGCCCTGGGACTCTGGGATTCCGTTACGAAGGGTAAGGAAGGAAGGCCAAATGGCGCCGAGCATGACGCGCATGGCATTCGCGCCGTTCATATTTTGGATTGCGAACCAGAAGATTGCAAGAATGGCGCGCGAGATGATAGCTAGGTAGGAGCCCCAAAACCCCCATGAAGCACGGGCTAGTACTGGGAATGGTGCGTGATGGATAACGCCGATAGCGCCATTGAGTGCGATAACAAAGGAGATGATGAAGAAAGCTAGGGCGACTATGCCGAGGGATTCGCGCCATGTGAGGCCTAGGACTTAGTGTTAAAATACCTTCACAGTATGGGAAAGGACCTTGTGTGAAAGATTCTTACCAATTGCGATGATGGATGATGCAAATTGCCACGTCGCAGCACTTTGATTGCGTTAGACCTTGAGCATTTGGCATTCTAACAGCTGGCTCACGTACTTGAAGGCATCAGACACCCAGTAGGAGACGAAGCTCGTAACACCCCACTTTCGCGCATGTCGAGGAACAGGGTCGAGATCTTTGTTCGTCCTGCTTGATGTCAGTCCCCAACCGATTTCAAGCTTTGCGATCTACTGACCACCTCGCATTACCCTCTGCAAATGTTGATCTTGGCTGCTCAACCTTGAATGAAAGGTTGGGCTTCTCAATGAAAGGCATTGCGTCGTCCTGCACACGCCAGCCAAGTCAGACGTTTAGGAACCTCGAATGTTGGTCAATCGAAGGGCTTTCGTAACGTTGTCAACTGTTGTCATCAAGTCTAGGTGGATGCAAACGTACTGTTTATTCCAACACGCAGCAGCGTCTGTTAGCCTTATATCATACCCATGAGCCAGTCCTATCAGCGGCCAAGCAACATGCAGCGATAAGGCAACCTTGGATCGCATTGGAGCACAACGGGCTGGGTGCGACTAGGTAGATGCCCGCCTCGCGAACCATCACGCCCTCTAGGTATAGTCCACCTATCGCACAGAGACTGCACAAACGACTCCTAGCGTCACTATTCTAAGCTCGCTACGAAGTCCCGATAGCCTACCTTGATGGTCTGCGTAGGGTCGTGTATGGTGCTAAGCGATCGAATAAGGAAGGTGCGGTTTCCCCAGACGGGGGCGGTGCCGCCCCACGCGAGGCGTGCTAATGACTAGGATCCACTGATACCGGAATTGAGACGACATGTGCCCGTCGTCATGCACGTAGGATACAACTGCCGCATCTTGCTTGTCAGCCGAACGATAATGTACAGGGAAGAAGGGTGACATGCAGCACGATGACGCGTTATAGGGAACTGCAGTTCGAACAGCATGGCCAGCTCGGTCGTATTCATCATAATTGTATTGGTATGTTCATCGTCGCCAAGATCGCCTTTACTTCCATCTAGCTTACGTCTGGCAATCGTACGGCGATGTCGCCAGACTGCGTAATGTACCGCACCCATGGTAGCGACGGGTATTGCAGCTATGGGATTGTTAGCGTCTTGCCTGCTTCGGTCCTTGCTTTTCTGCACGTACCTTGGGCTCAATAATCTTAAGATACCGCACCTGAATACCAGATGTTGTGAAGTATGGAATCTCGAACTTGACGTTGATCGGACGTTTCGCCTTTCCAGCTCCAACACCCCCCATACTGCCACCAAAGCCACCCATCATGCCACCACCCTTATCGTCGTCTCCTCGTACTGATGGCAGGCCAAGCTCGGCTCGCATGAGGAACTCTTTGCCACCACCAAACTGCTTGATCTTCCATACTATCGAAGACGTCTCGGGCGCGTAGTGCACGGTACCAATGTTTGTTCGAAAGCGTGGACTGTCTGCGTCTTCGGGTACAGGTATCGAAATTTGGACATTGTTGGCTGTGCTTCGTCGCTTAAACTGTGCTCGGGCCTGTCATGTATAAGTAGGTAGCAGTGTCTAGCGTCAGAAGATGCTCACCTTCAACATGTATTCTATGCGACTGCCTGAATGGCTCTCCACTATGCACTCGACCCAGATCAAGGGCTTGACCTGGGTGTTCAGTCGGTAGCTCATCAGCTCAAACTCGCCATCTGGTGGGATGAAGCTTATTGTCCGGTCGTTCTCAAATCTTGACAACCGTACACATTGATGAAACTTGACGTCCTCCATCTCCACGGCCTTTCCTCGTGTGGCTCGTCCAGTCGTTTCGAACATTACTTTGTCGTTCAGGCCTAGCCTCAGCTCAGGCATACCAGATAGGTAGCACTTCATTTTGACAGCGCCCAGGATTTCTGATCTCAGCACACTGCCTGTGGCAGACACGAGGAGGTTGAGCGATTCGATGACGTCGAGGAAGACTTCATTCTTGCGGTAACGAATACCTTCGCTTCGCCAGCTGACGGCGTTGGTGACGGCGATGGGCGGCCGTGCCTGCACTTCGAGCTTATGCGACTCCTGTGTAATGTACCTGCAGTGACTCTGTCAGCAGCATTCCCGGCGTTATAGCCTTCAGAGCCGTACTCTTGCAATATCTTCGACTCGGTGGTCTGTGGGTAGCCAAAGTCCATCATCTCGTCGAGCAGCTCGTAGATGACGACGAAGTTGTCTCTTATACTCTCCTCCTCCAGCTCCTTGAAGTACTCTGTGAAGACCTCGACAATCTTGTGCAGGAAGAGGAGGATTTCGGCGGCGTTGGAGTTGCGTTTCGTGAGGGCGAGGAGGTAGAGATTGTTGTGGCGGATGTAGAGGTAGTTGATGCCTTCATCGGAGAAGCATGGGGGCACGGCAGAACTCTCTTCTTCGGCCTCGCTGAGCAGCACAGGGAACTTCTCGACCGCGGACATGGGAATGTCTCCCCTATAGTTGCGCGCCAAAAGGGTCTGGATGGCATTGTTAGCATGCGGCTCTTGGCTCGCGAGCACCCCACAAGCATGCATGCATACCTTGCCCTTGAGGTCGAGGAAGAACAACGCCGACGCCATGGTGGGGGAGAGAAGGAACGCTGGGGTGTATGCGGCGAGTCAGACTATCGGATCATTGTGTGTCGTGTGCAAGTGTTCAAAGAGGCTCGGTGTGGTCGCATCGCCAGGCTCGGCGGTGCCCAAGTGATGCCAGAGTACTCATTGGAAGTGGAAATCGCCGTGCACGCGCCCTGGCGCTAACTGCCTTGGTCACCTCCCGCCCGCACGACATCTCCACCGTCCAGTCCTCCGACCGTTCACACCCCCCCTACGTCTTCAGTTGTGCTTGTGATGCCATCGACTCCCAGGTTCAACTCTGCAGTCTGCCATACCACCAGACCCATGAACCGTCGGACTCAAGATGCCTAGACCACTGGTATGGCGACGCACAAGAGATCGCGGACCGGATGCTGGACCTGCAGAGAGGCCGGCTACAAGTGCGATGAACAGAAGCCGTTCTGCGGTCGATGTCTGAGACTGAAGATCACGTGCAAAGGCTATGGTGTCAAGCTCAAATGGCAAGACGACACCATCTCAACCCTAAGCAAGCCACCTCGCATGACCAAACAGAAGAGAGTACTAGCTTCAGAACTCGCGTCGAGGCTAGGCTCCACCAGCAGTGCTTCCTCGACGCCGCAGATTGTGCTGTCTTCGCCAGAGTCGATTACGAGCCTGCCTGCGCTTCCAGCTACACCTGCAGATACCTCTGGCATATCCCCAGCGGATCGATGGCTGCTTCATTACTGGATGGATCAGCTGTCGACGCTGATCTCGGTTGCCCCGAGGAATGGTGCACCCACTCCCTTCCAGCTTCACTTGACATCAATGGCTTTCGAATCTCCAGCCCTGCGATCTACCATTCTCGCCATGGCTGCCAACCACCTCGCATCAGTGTCCCAGGACCCGACGTTGCCTCTACAGGCTTACCGACATCAGAGAGCTGCGATTCATGAGCTTCAACATATGATACAAGCTCCAGATGCAACCAACATAGAACCGGCCATCGCGACTGTCATGATGATGCAGGTTTCCGCGCGTCTGCTCGGCGACGATGATGAAGTAAGCATTGCAAACCATCTCATGGGCGCCAAAGCAATGCTTGCACAATACGGGAAAAAGTGCCAGCCGAATTCATCTCGCATCCGGTTCTTGCTAAGTCTTTTTGCTTACCACGATATTCTTTCCTCTATCTCGAGGGGCGCGCCGCCTCTGGTTGATCATGCTTCAGACTTTGCAGCTATTGAAGGAGAGAAGGATTTGGAAAGCATTGCTATTGTCTTACTGAGTGTCGCTCGGATCAGCGAGTTGCAGGACGTGATACGGCAGCGGAGAGCAGCAGGTTCAAAGACCAGATTGACTGAAGAGGAAGACGCCATGGGCAGAGAACTTCAACAAGGATTGTTGGCCATGGATTTTGTATACCCGACCTCGTCTGCGGCAGGAAACGAGTCTGATATTAATTTCACCGCCGAAGCATATCGCCATGCTGCGTTCATCTATCTCTATCGAACCTGGCTCGATACAGGCGCACCCAATCCCATCAGCTTGGACCACGTCACGCGGTGTATAGAGTACATTGCGCGCGTGGACGTTGGCTCTCCACTCACCTCCGCACACGTATGGCCGTTGTTTAGCGCAGGTTGCGAAGCGATTGAAGAAGAGCAACGAAACTTTGTGCGAGCCCGCTTTGGCGACATGTACGCATCAAAGCGATTCCCAAGCTTAAGGCGAGTTATGAGAGATATTGAGGATGTCTGGGCCGCAAAGGATCTCGAGCAACAGACGAAGGGGCAGGACGGGATGGCCAAGGTGGATTGTATCCAGGTTATACTGCGGAGACGAGGTCGTGAAGTTGACCTTGCATAGAGCTGGGCAAGCTGCATTTAAGTTCTCATAATATGTATACTGAAACTACCAGCACTGCTACCTCCAGTCCATTCAGTGAGCAACAGTACATTGGGTCGCAACGTATTGAAACATGACACCAATGTGTAACATACAGCAGCATACAATGGCTTCTGTTCAGGTAGAGATCAAGCCAATTCCAGCAAAAGGACTTAACAGATCGGTTCTAGCTGTGCTGACGGCCAGTAGCTATCGAAAACGCCACACGGGAGTTCCGCGGACAATTTTGAGCAACTGCCCTTGACATCGCCATCCAAACAAGCAATCCACACTGCTCGTATCATGTCTCACATCACTAGTGGATCTAGAACGTTCATGTTATGTTTCGCTCATATGACACCGCCTGCGCAACTGAAAAAATGCGCAGCCAGCTCTAATGGAGCACTTGGTATTTCCTCTCCGCAGCGCTAAATCGCAACAACCCAATAGGTAAAAACTCGGTACACCTCAATACAAGACGTAGAGAGGCATGTGAGATGGTGTCGTTGAACTGTCTGATGGTGCGTAAAGGAACTGAAAAGACTGCGCGTCGCAGGAACTTTATCAAGAGGCGAGTGGCTTGGCGCTTTAGCCAGCTTTAGACTAGCCGCGGTCGTCCTGGTAAGTTCCGCTTTTTGCACGGTGGCCTACGAAGGAGCTCGTTTTTTGTTGTTGTTGTACGGTCTGTGCTTATTTTGGTGATTGGGTACAACTTAAAAAGTACGAGCTCCTTCTGACTTCGTATAGAATAGTCAGTCTCGGATCATCGTGCTTTCGCCCGCTGATTGATTACTCATCGACTCAGGAAAGAAAATGGTAAGAAACAGTTAACGAGTATACGGCTGCGTCACAGACCGTCTGTCGTACGTAAATCTGTCAGACATGGTGGGTTCACAGATAAGGGTGCTTTCGGAAGAACTATTACAGTCAAGTACGTCACAGCTTGCGCATTCCCCTATGTCTCTAGGAGGCGTGTGCATGCCTGTAGATGGTGATTCGTAGAGGTGCCTGTACCGGTGGTATTCACAGTTGGTGAAGGGGCACATAAGCTTTTGGGTAAGGTTAGATGATCTATGCTTGTACGTGAAACAAAGCCTGCTGCTCAAGCGAGCCAATGCGCGATCTGTCCTATTTGAATTGAAAGTTCTGCTCCTACCAATCCAAAATAGTGCGCGTACAGCTGTTTGATTGTAGTGGTACGAGGAAGAGATTCCCTCGGAAGCAATTGTGTTTTTGTCCGATTCAGCCACTCACCCTAGCGTTACCAATCGCTGCTGCCCTTGCTGGATCTCATTATTCTCCAGTCGGAGTTGTGACGTCCGCTCGCGTAAATCTAGATTCTAGTCTTCGCCGCAACACTCATCCTCAGTCCTTCGTCCGGAGTTCTAGATGGTGGTAGAGGCGGCTATGACGGGTGGCTTTCGACTGCGCCTGGTGTCGGAAGCAATTCGACATCTCGTCCTGCCGGCTTCAGCCCTCTCCCCAACTGGCTAAACTACAACTACCATGGCATATACAGACGAATGTGCTGACAAAAGACAAAATGTGACCTACTTGTGCTTGGTTCAAAAATAGTTAATAGGTGCTCAGCATGAGTAAATTGTGACCCAAGCAACTATATGCACATGCCTTCACACAATGGATAAGTCTACCAAACCAAGCTTCAACTTCATCAATCTCAGACACCCAGATGATCTCAAAGATGAGGAGACGCAACTTCGTATTCGCCGTCTGGCCATGACAGAAGTCGGCAAGGCAAGAAGAAGACCAACAACCAAGCGCGAACGCCATGAAATCATCTTGGAGTTTCCAAAGCCCGAAGGAGAAAAAGTGGACATTGAACGGATCGGTGGAAACCGCCTCGAATCCTTTGCGCAATATCCAATTGAGCTTGACGATTCAGCTCGATCACTCCTCGCGCATAGTAAGTCGATTTACGCCTGCCGCGATCAGTGGTTCACTTCTCTGATATCCGCCAGTCTTCCATCCAGACACTAATCATCCCAGTCAACTCAGGGGCTCTTGGTATCCTGTGGGTCTGAGCAGTCCAGCAGCTTTCCACATGGTGCTTGCCAATTCGCAGAATTACATGTTCCAGATGATACATGGGTACTTTCCATCGCAGGACGACCATGTCGCACTTACGCATCGCCACCATGCTCTCATGCATGCAAACGAGATGATGAAAGATGCGTCCAAACATAAGAGTGACGAGATGATAGGGACCGTTGCGACCTTCATGTGCCATCTTGTAAGATTGTTTCTCGCTTACCAGTCAACTCTTACCGACTCTGTAGGCTCTCTTAGGTAGCTTCGGGGACGGCGACTGGACAAAACATCGCAATGCGCTTGTACGAATCATCGGGCTTCGAGGCGGTTATGATACGATCGACAAAGAACATCTTCGCTGCACAATATCATGGTTTTGGCACTCCCCAATTCTCTTGAATACACCCCCTCTTCTAACTCACCTCTCAGGGTCGACCTCATAGGCTGTTTCGCACAAGACTTGCCCCCAGTAGTCCCCATACCTTATCCCTGGCTCCAAAGTTCTGTCGCTCGACCCTACCTCCCCCGCCCCTCGACTACCATTTCACTGCTCTGGAAACAACAGTTTCCCCCGCGCCTAGACTGGATCACAATCTTCGACGACGTCGTGCAAATTATACAGCAAGATTGCGCATTTGATATCGACCAGCTTGTACTCGCCATGACGAGTGGGAGCTGGATCGAACCCATTATCTACAAGCTCCTCAGCATTCGGCCGCTGAGTCTAGGGAGTGATAGGGAGTATGTAATGGAGGAAGTATGCCGTTTGGGAACACTGTTGTTTCTGGCTCCAATTTGGCGATTACTGGGACATGGTCCGATTTGGACGGCAGCTATATCGCGTCGTCTGATGCATGTACTCGGGACCAACATGGTGGAGTGGAACGATTTAAAGCCACTCTTGGCGTGGGTGCTTTACTTTGCGGCAGTAGAAACCAGCGATATAGCTGAACGGAGCCAACTCGTCCTCGTGCTAGCGGCGCTGGCGGCAGGCATGCAATTGAGAGACTGGGGCGGGCTGATGGAGATAGTCAAAGGTGTGTTGTGGGTTGAGAAGGTGTTTGCGGGGACCGAAGAGCTGATCAAGGAGGAGGTCATGGAGATCATTGGGCACAGTGATTTTGCGACACCGTTCGTGGAGCCGCCTTTAAGCTACTTAGAGTGGTATGGAGGAGAGGCGTAGCGAGCTTGTGACTCCGATTAGGTATAAGTAACTGACATTGTAGCGTAACGCGTTGAATACCTGTCCAACGTCATACTGGTGCTGCCGGTCCTTCTCAGCATCTTGACCCTTCCATGCGCGCACGTAACCAACCTCCATGATTCAGAAGCGACGCGTACACAGATCTTACCTACCCCACGCTTTCTTACATGGACGTAAAGCGTCCATCGCTATTAGGGCATGATGATTGGCTCTCAAGCACAGTGAAAGCTTACACAACAGCGCCTTCTACGCATAGCGAGGGCTGAAGACGCGTGCACTGGATGGCTGGTTGGGAGTACGGAAGGCGTGGGGACTGATTTTGGTCTGTGTCAGCTCATCACGCTTGGATCAAAGAGCAGTTGCAGACGTTTGTGTATAGTCACTACAACGTACTGCGGAGGCAAACCTGACTCGTCATATGATCGCCAGCCGGAGTTTCCAGAATCGGTCATCTAACAACATCATTTCGTCTTCTCGACAGCACAATCAGATCTTCATTACCAAAGGTGTGTGCAGTCAATGATGGGCTATTACTATCAAGTGGCACAGAAACATTGTGTATACCAAAATTTACACACGGTGCATTTTATAGCCGGCACAACGTCCTGCATTGCGCAAATCGAGCGTTGGTGACACTCCAACCCGCGATTCCTCCCCACCCTATTCTCCGAAACACCACCCAGCACAGCTTTGCTTGTCTCACACACACACACACACACACACACACACACACACACACACACACACACACACACACACACACACCAAAGCTACCCAATGTAATTCTTGATGCAGTTAAGCTCATGCCGTCAAGTCATCCCATGTCCATTGATGT
Source organism: Plenodomus lindquistii (assembly GCA_025504975.1). Classification (NCBI taxonomy): domain Eukaryota; kingdom Fungi; phylum Ascomycota; class Dothideomycetes; order Pleosporales; family Leptosphaeriaceae; genus Plenodomus; species Plenodomus lindquistii. The sequence goes on from JANUWI010000013.1 coordinate 880,412, forward strand.
TCCCTGGCTGCGTCTCCTTGTCTACTTCCGGTCAACGCTCATGCTCGACCTTCAGCCTTAAACCCTCTGACCTACACAACATGCTGACGCTGCCCAATACCGACCAACGCACATCCAAAGACTGGCGCCGTGTAACTGCACTGCCGAGCGCTGCCGCGTAAGCTACGCTGGGCTTACCTAGTCTTCGTTGGCCGGTTTTTACCTTCTGCTGGATCTGGTGATCAGCTCAGATTAGCTGAACAAGTGATTAACGAGAGTGTGCGGGACCCCGACGGACAGGGTATGACGCAGGTATTGTAATACGAATAAAAGCTCAGAGGCCGTGTGGTGCTGGCGATTGTTTACATCAAAGGCGTGGTCGCTTGTCTGGTGTGATCGTTTTAGATGTTCTGTACAAGCGAATTTGGTAGGGCTGAATCTTGACCGGCACGACAATCGATCCATCTCGACATACGACTCGAAGCTCGACCACTGGCACTATTCAAAAATACATAGTACACACGATGAAGGTCTCATTCACACTCGTCGTCCTCGCGCCCCTCGCTCTGGCGCAATCAATGACGCCAGCGCCTACAACAACCTCATCAATAGACCCATGGAGTGGTCCGCCGTGGGCAACAACAGACCCTGCCAAGTGGTCGTCACTCTACAACTCCCTTCTCTCCGCGGGTAAGATACCTTCCACACTAACCGCGAAACCATGGCCAACTGGTGGGTGGGGTCCCGGCAGCGGACCATGGGGTCCGGGGGGCCATGGTGATGGGCCTGGTGGACCTGGTGGACGAGGAGGCTGGGGTGGTACGTTCCGTTTTTCCTCCCTCTCCTGCTCCAACTTGATCTACAATGACTTTGCTAACAGTTCCCACAGGACCAGACGGTCCCGGCCCTTGGGGTCCTTCCGACTTCCCCTACAGCGCCTGGACGACGAATTCCGGCTGGCGCAACGCGCCGTGGACCCACTGGTGGGACGGCACTGCATGTCCTTCTTCCGACTGGCCTGGCTGGACGGCCGGACCCTGGGCTACTAATGCGCCGTGGACGACGTGGAGTGCCTGTACAGCGAGTACTACGGCAACCAGTGTCAGCACTGTGACGGTGAATGGGACGGCAAGGGTGACGACGGCGTTTGGGCTGCAGGTTGCGGCTGCAAGTGCGGACGCACAGAGTAGTGGAGCAGCGGCGGCGATGACGGGGGGGTTGGGTGTTGCGATTGGAGCGGTGGTGCTAGGAGTGGCTGGGTTGCTGTAGAGTCTAGTTGGTGAGGAGGCAACGGGCTCAAGGCTTTGTGTGATGTGTTGTTTAAAGACAATGGGCTGCCAGGCAGAGTGTCTAGTTAACGCGGTGGCTCACACGTGGATTCACGCTCATTCAATCATACTGTGATGCACGTCGTAGTGGCACGGGGCTTCACACCAACCATTCTATTGTCGTGTTTACTGCCATCGAGTTTATACATAGGCCAATGTGTGGTCATCTCGCACAGTTGCTGTAAAACATTAGTAACATACATCTCCATGATAGAGTCCTGAGTGTACTGACCATTGAACCCAAGATGAACCTCGCCACCAGCCACTGATGACCCAGTGACCACAAGCTCGCCGACAGATTGGTCGTCTGTGGTCTTGAGCTGCGGCGTATCCTTGAGCTTGATCTCTAGACAGCTCAGAGGGATACCAAAGTGACTATGTTTATTCGGGGGCGAATTGCTTATTCTGTAATCATACACGTTGGTTTGTGCAATAGCGCCTGCAATCTTGGCAGCTGTCAAAGCGTATACGACGCGCGCATTGGTGTAGACGCGCAAATCGGACAAGTCTTGTGAGCTCAGCGGCGGGGTGTTGAGACCAGCACGCTCAGAGACGAAGACGAGACGCAGTTTTCCGGGCGTATTGCCAATGTTGGCCCTTATTGGAGCATTGAGCTTGGAGAGGATGGTCTCGGTGGGGAGACGGCCAGCGGTCAGTATGCGCGATTGCAGATAGTGGGCTAGTTTCTTTGGTGCACTGGTGATGGAGGCGCTGGTGGTGCTGTGAAGTTTGGCGGCGGTTTCGGCGGAGATGACGGTGACGGTGGGGGCAATGGAGCGGCTGGCTAGCGTCAGATCAACACCGGGGCCGGCGACTGAGTTGATGATGACGGTGGCGTGCGAGAAGAGAGCTGCCAGTGTTAGACACAGAGCGTACGAGTTTGTGAAGGCATCGGCGGGGAGGAACGTGTCCGAGGCATTGAGGCGGTGGGCGGATGGGAGCGAGGTGATGAGGGCGCCGACGGCAGCCGTGAGATTCTACTCGGAGTCAGCAACGAGGGTGTAGGATGCAAATGGCGGGGGGCTGTACCTGCTGGGTGAACTCGACCAGCTCTGCAGGCTTGCCCGTAGTCTCCTGCCACAGAAAGGCAACGCCTGGAGCCTTGTCCTGAGTGGTGGGCAGCTGGACCGGGCCGGCCTTGTGGTCGTTCACCAGCTCATGCCAGACGGAAACGTCAATGTTGCCTCCAATGCCCTCGGGCACCTCGCTCCAGTCCATGTGCCTGCTCGTCTCCTCGACGGTCCAGATGATGTGGCGCAGGGCGGGAGCGCCGTTGCCCACTGCCGCGAGGGGAAGCGAGCCGGCTGCGGCGATCAAGGCATCGGCGCGCGTGGCGGCCAGGAGGTCGACGAGGGCGGCGTGGGGCTGGTTGTAGGGGATCAGGATGGGGGTGAAGGCGTAGAAGGCGCCGGCAAAGAGGGCGCTGAGGAAGTCGACGCTGTTGGGCAGGTAGACGGCGACGCGCTTGGCGCCGTGGGCGTGGAGGTGGCTGCCAACCACGGCGATGGCCTTGGTCACGTCGGCAATCGAGTGCTCGGACACGCCGTCGGTGCCCATGACGGTCATGAGCCTGGCCGTGCCGCTCGAGGCGGCGCCCTTTTCGAGGGGAATCTCGCCGGTGACGCGCCTCCAGATGTCGCGCAGGTCGCCGTCCTTGCCGGCCGAGTACATGGGGACGCCGGGAGGGCGGACGGCGAGGCCGGTGCGCAGAGGATAGCCATGGGGGGTTTCGGGGGACCTGAAGACGGCCGACTCGCCTGCGTGGCGCACATAGGCGGCCTGGGCCTGGCGTGCGAGCAGGAGCGGGTGCGTGTCGGCCTCTGCGCTGTCGTAGACGACAAAGGCGACAAAGGCGACAATGGCAAAGGCCAGCAGCGTGGACACGGCGTTCCAGCCGGCCACGAGGTCGGAGAGGGCGGCGTCGAGCTGGTCGACGAGGCCGGGCATGGCGGCGGGTGTCGAGTGGCGAGTGTCGGGTGTCGAGTGGCGAGTGTCGAGTGTCGAGTGTCGAGTGTCGAGTGTCAAGTGTCGAGTGTCGAGTGTCAAGTGTCCAGTCCACTCAGGTCAGGTCATGACAAGGTGGTGGAACAAGAAGCCGGCGGGCCCTGGGGAGGCTGTCAGCGGGGTGGTCCGCCGCCCGTTGCTAGTGGGGACGGCGGGCGCGCCAGGCTGAGCTCCGTAGCTCCGTGGCTCCGTGCCGACACGTCTGTTGCTCGCGCCCAAACAAAGTGAGCCCGTCACAGCGACCGAGACGGCAACACCAGCGCATCTTGCACTCGCCATGTCTCTCGCCCGCGGCGCCCACGTCGCCCACCACCCGCCGGCCACGCCCCAAACCCCCCACACGCCGCAGACGCCCAATGGCTCATGGCGGCACCCCCAGTTCGACGAGATTGCAAAGCGCCAGTACGCGACCACCTTTGACCACACAAACTTGCGCGCCATTGTCCGGTCCACGGCCATGCTCGTCTTGTCCTACTACCTCGGCACCGCCTTCGCAGTCGTCTCGTGGGCCCTCAACGGCCTGCTCTGGCACACGCTGTCCGTGGTGCTGGTGCCTGCAGACCGCCCACTGTACGTCCTGGTCCCCTCCCCTCGCCCTCTCCACCCGCCACGGCCCAGCTAACACGGCCCTCAGCGAGCCACTCACCAGCGCCATCTACCGCATCACCGCCTACGCCGACCCCCTCGTCTACTGGGGCGCTCTCGCCATCCGCGCCGTCCTCGTCGCCTTGGTCTTCTTCAACCTCTGGCCCCTGCTGCGCCGCTACCGACCCGACAACATTGCAGACATCCCCCTCACCCCCTCGCAGCGCGCTGCCCTGGGCTTGAAGTCGACTGTCCCCGCGCAAACCCCAGGCTCCGCATACGCCTCTCCAAACTACGTCACGCCTCCCCGTTACGCCCGCTCTACCCCACGCACCAGCAGTTTCAGCTCCCATGACCAGAGTGCGAGTCCTCTGGCAAGATCCACCTCGGCAAGCCCCTTCAGCCCAGCGCAGAGCTTTGGTGTCAGCACAAGCTCGCCGCTCTTCCAGCGCGCCATCAACACCTCAAGTGCCAGCCGATCGAGCCATGGTGCTGGCGACCTGGGAAGCAGTCTCTTTAGCGGGAGTGAGAGCAGCGGGCCAGGAACGCCCACACCCGTCATGGGCAAGGCGAGCGTGGGTTTGAACAACAAGTGGCTGTATGAGAAGCGAAGGGACAGTCCGAGGAGCAGTCTGTTTGCTTGAGAGTGCAGCGGACGTCCATGTCCGCGTCCACAGTGTGTCCACGTCAGAGGCTACGAGGGAGCTTGATACCCTATCTGTTGTATTGCGCGGCGTTTTGGGCAATAGTCATGCTACCATGTTTTGAATTCAGTCTCATCTAGTGCAAAGCAGCACCTCTATGAGAATCATTCTTCAACCCCGTGTATTCATTCGTGCACTGTTGCTCACGAGAACCGATCGCCCCTCCGGCTCCGGTACGCCTCACTCGCTTCGTATTTGCTCTTCTCCCTGGCCCTCTGCTCCTCACTCTCAGCCTCGTGTCTCGTTGGCGCAGGATCCTGATGCGCTTCCCCTGCCGGTCCTCCCATTCCTCCACCCCCATCGCCCCTCTGTCGCTCCAGCTCGGCCACCACTCCCCGCGGCGCAGTAGTAGCCGTAGGATTCAGCGGCGTCGTAGCAGTACGCTGTGTCGACTCTGACTGGTTGAGCGACTTCTCCAGCTCCCACGTCCGCTGTCGCTTGATGCGATCGAGTTCGGCCTTGTGCGCACGGTCTGCGTTGATCGAGCGTTTGGCAAAAAAGTAGGCGCCGCCACCTGCCACTATGAGGGTTGCCCAGCCGTAGCTGTTGCAAGATTAGTCCTTGTCCATGTTGCGAGGCCCGAGTGACGTACTATACGGATTTGACCTGGCCATTATTGTGTCAGTCAGTAGCCATTGCACTCACCAACCATCTTCCTCGCATCCACTTACCGTGTTCATTTTGACGACCGTATATATGTGTGTGAGAGAACCAACAGAAGCAATTCGCAGTGGTATAGAAGCTTGGTCGATTGCTGCGGTGAGCTTCAAGGTTTTCTGGGATGCGAGTTGGTGAAAGTGGTCTGATTCCGTAGGGCTGACCGGCAGAATGTGGAGATGGTTCGGTGATTGTGCGGAGATGAGACACTACCACCATGTTGCGTGAGCATAGCATATATCGTGTTTATAGTACATACCGGTATTGCAGTACACATTGGCTGCTACTCCACATTCTACAAACAGTGCTCAATCAACACATGAACCCCCACTTTATTCGCAAAACGCATCAAAACTCCACAGATTACTCTGATTCATAGCGCCTACGCAAATGCTCGTCTCATTCACATTTCCCACGTCCAACATTGCACCTTGCTGCCCAGGCTCCCTGAAAATAAGCAGCTGACAGAGTCCATCCGTCTCCAGGATTTCGAAGCTGCGACGCCCTCTGAGTTCGCCCCTGTTGTGACCCAGCCTCGTAATGTGGATGTACTCCTGGAATTCCTCACAACCTGGCCTTGGTAAGTGTCGTCATCACTTTCATTAGATGGATCAAAATTCAACTACCACCGGCTGCGAAAGTGTTGATGCCAAGGAGGGAAGCTTGTGCGCCTACAGCTACAAGCGCTGGGTAGAGAGTGATAAGGTACATGTTGCTTGGCTTGATGCTGTTAAAGCGGCATGACAGACTGACTGGATTGTCATGTCCTTTTATCAAGCCCTCAGGTCATCCAAGTACTTCCGCACCATCATGTCTACAAAGTAAGTAGAATACATGTCACAAGTCACGGTGTGTATACATGTTACACCAATTGCGGCTTTGCGCAAGTAACGGGTAGAGTCCTTGCTTAACGAATCGGAACAAGGTCATACAGGCCGCATTGAAGCACGTTACCCTCGCCGGCTAGCAAACTCAGAGAGCTTTTGCAAGGGGTCCGCCGATGAAAGAAGACTCGCATTCCATAGTACTAACACATCACAGACTTCTGCCCCCGTACCCGACGGACTTGTGCGTACTAAAGCTATTTTGATGGTAAGAGCTTCCTTCGGAAACAATTTAGTCATGTACCGTACGCTACCGTACCTGGAAACTTTCGCTCTCGGTACCCACACGGTAGGCCGCAATAACACGCTGATGGTCTGAGAGGTGCAATTGGGATTTCTTCAACCCTTTTGTAGGACGATGGGGCTTGAATGGGCATTGTCACGAGCTATTCGACAATTTCGCGTGTAGAGGCTCAACGCGGTCACGGAGCTCACTTGGCCTCACACCTCGGCATGACCCTGCCTTTCCCCGCGGGAGTGCTTAGCCGACTTACCCCCAAACAACGACGTCGGCCATGTTCGCGTTCCTACATGTATCTGGGCTCGTCCCACTAATCCATGGGCTTCTTTGTCCAAAATAGCCTCAAGTAAAGTACCTTGGCCCATCAAGAGCAAGACTTATCCATGAACAATGCCCGACCACCAACCACCCCCCCTGGTCGGCCTACGAGTCCTCGAGTTTGCTGGACTAGCACCTGGTAAGCTCTTCAGCTCTCCGAATGGGACCATGTGAGAAGATGGGGAATGTAGATGCTGACGATTCACAGGGCCCTTTGCAGGCTTGCTACTCGCTGACTACGGCGCTACAGTGCTGCGCCTCGACCGCGTTGTCGTTACCCCCCATCCAACGCCTGACCAACTCACCCGTCGCAAGTCCTCTATTCGCGTCAACATCAAGTCCGACGCCGGCATAGCACTTGTTAAGAAACTTATCCTTGAGGCCGACATCCTCATTGATCCTTTCCGCCCCGGCGTTCTGGAAAAGGCCGGCTTGGGACCCGAGGATGTACTGTTGAAAATCAACCCGAGACTAATCGTAGCGAGGATGACGGGATTTAGAAGAGATGGAAAGTACAAGGATATGGCGGGTCACGACATCAATTACATCGCAGTGTCTGGTGTGTTGTCCATGCTTGGTCGACAAGGGGAAAAGCCGTATCCGCCTGGTAATCTCATGGGCGATTTTGCTGGGGGAGGCGTAATGTGTTTTCTCGGCATCTTACTCGCGCTGTTGGCGAGGGAGAAGAGTGGTAAGGGCCAGGTGGTGGAAGCAAATATGGTGGATGGGAGTGCCATTCTAGCAACCATGCCCAGGCTGGGTATGAAAACACAGCTCTGGAGTGCGGAGAGAGGGACAAATTTGCTCGACGGCGGGGCGCCGTTTTACGATACGTATGAAACCAAGGATGGAGGTTTCATGGCTGTGTAAGTTGTCCGCCTACCTTCCGTCTAAACCCATCTTCACCTAACTCGTCTGACAACCCGACAGCGGCGCGATTGAACCCCAATTCTTCGCTGCACTCCTCCGTGGTCTTCAACTCCAACCCACCGATCTCCCGGGTGACCGCGACAACAAAGCAGACTGGCCCGTCCTCAAGACCTTCTTCGCAAAGGTTTTCCTGTCCAAAACTCGGAACGAATGGGAAACCATATTCGACGGCACAGATGCATGTTGTACCCCTGTTCTGACCCAGCGTGATCTCGAGGGCCGCGGCTTCGATCAACGGCCTGCTGTTACACTGAGGAACACGCCAGGTTTTGCAATCACAGAGGGGAGCGATGACAGGAGTGCGGCGGAGGGACAGGGCATTGGCTGGGAGGGAAGTGGGTGGACCGAGAAGGGGTTGTTGCCGGGAGAAGGAGGGGAGGAGACGATTCAACGGTGGATGGGGTGGAGGAAGGGGAAACATTATGATGAAGTTGAGGGTGGCCTAGTTTGGAAAGACAGTTCCAAGCTATAGTCTGTAGTCTGTAGTCTGTAGGCGTCCATATCATACACTGTGCCTCCACACCATGCCACGCGCGCAAAGCTGATTTATTTGACAACCCTCGGTTTCCTGGCCTTGGGCTTCGCACTCTTCTTGCCAGCATTCCGCAGCCTCTTCCTCTCCTCGTTGCCCTCGATCCTCGCCTTGCTCTTCCTCCACGCAGCCCATCGATCTCCAGGAACAAACTCGTTGACCACAACGCCCGCTCTCTCGGCCGCACGCCCAATCTGCCAATTGGCCTCGCGGTACGCATATCCCTTTCCTTTGCTCAAGCTCAGAGACTTCCTTGTCGCTTCACGGGGCGTATCTGTATCCGTGCTGGCTGCTGGGTCCACGGGTGAATCCGCAACGATGACGGTCTCGTGCTGTGCTGGTGTTGCGCCCTTTCCCGCCGTCACGGGCACAGCGAGCATGTTGAGTCTCCGTCTGCGCGCCGCATTGGGCGGATATGGAAGTGTATGTTCCTTCTCAAGCGCCACGCCAATGTACTGCCGCTTCGAGTGCTTGCGGGGGTCACGGTAGTAGCGCACGTAGCCCGACTCGGTGGCAAAGATGCAGTGGTCTCGTCCGAATTTGCAGTTTTCGCCGGGGAACCAGTGCGTGCCGCGCTGGCGGAAGATGATGTTGCCTGGGATCACGTATTCGCCTGCAAACGCGTTAGGACTGTGTACCCTTTGGGCATTCTATGCAGGACAATGTGTCTTGCAGGGAAGCGGGCATACCACCACTCTTCTTGGCGCCCAATCGCTTTCCCGGCCCATCTTTCGCTCCGTTGGCGCGACCTTGAGCTTGATGTGCAGAATGCCGCACGAAAGACAGGATTGGGGCGGGCGCTGCATGTGCGTTGGCGCTGCGGAGGCCGTCGAGAACGCGGGTCGATGGAGCAATGAAGGCGGATGACGTTGCTATTGCTGCGCGAACGGGCGCATATATTCGTGGGAGCAGCATGGCGGGCTGTGCATCTGAGGCCGGCCGCCTTGGTCGTGTTGCTTGCCTCGAGACTTTGTGAACGACGAAGACATGGGCGTGGCCCGAGCGCCACATGGGTTGGACCCCACAAGGCACGGGCAGAGCATAATCGAGACGCACACGAGTCAACCAACTGCAATAATCTGGATATTCACAAGCTCAACACACAACCTAGCACCCCAACTCCCTACCAAGACGGAAAGAAAAAATGCTTCGTAATGGACCATCTATATCCTCCACTCCATGCCACCCCACTGACCATGCAACTACTGCACTTGGTTGACAATCTCCTGCGCCTTTGACAAGCTCTCCACCATTTGCAGACAGTCTTTCCGCCTCCGCACAGTGTACTCTGACTCCTTCAGCAGCTCATCAAGCTCGTCGGTCTTGTACATGTTTGTGAGAAGTTCGCCCTGCATGTTCTCCTTTGTCCACTGCACCAAGTTCAACATAATGGCCTTGGGGACCATATCGATCATCGTGCGGCGGACAATGTTGAAGTAGGATGTAATGAGCAGTTCTGGAAGCTATTAGCCTGATTCGTCATCTTCTCTATCGAGCCAAACTTACTGATGACTTCGACTTCCTGAGTCTCCTTTTCTGAAAGAGTACCCGAGGCCTTGAGAGTCGGTGGCGGGGGCTCCATAGCCGCCATCTTCTTCTTGTTCTTGCTGGCGAAGAAGGAGCCAAAGAACCCACCGCCATCGCCATTAGGATCTCCCAGCGATGGCGATATCGACCGCGGTGGCACCGAAGGCGGCAGTGGCTTGCCCGTCTTGGGATCTACCTGTTGTGGCTTGGTGCTGTTGTGTCGCTCGTGAATGATGGCCATGGCTCGCGATCCGTTGATGAAATCAGGATGGCCCGTGTTGATGTAAGTAGCTTCCATGGCGACCAGGTCCTTGACAAGCTTGTTCGTTGGGTCCATTGCCTTCTTGAAAAATTGCACAACGACGGCGTGCAGCTTCTCCTTGAGTCCAGGATACCTTCGGAATGACGTCTTGTTCAGCAGCTGGCCAAGAATGCGAATCAACTCGTCGTACACTAAGCTCACGCACTTGATGCTAGGATCCTCTAGTCGCTTAATTTGTTGCTTGACAATGAGTTCGAAAGCAGTGGTACCCACGAAGAGTGCTGGCGATGAGCCGGACGAGTTGTACAGAACAGTGCGGATATCGACGTCCTTGACCTGGTCAAACGGATCCACGGCCTTGACGCCGTTGGCATATAGCTCGTGGTAGACGAAGGAAATGCGGGCACCACCTGACAGCTCAGTTGCAGAAAGCTCTTGGTTGTTACCTTCAAGAACCCCTCGGTACTCATTTGTGAACTCTGTGATCGTATTGAGGACAATGTTTGAGCTGCTGCCCAACATGGAGTTGCCGAGCGAGGCGAGTTCTGCTTGGTATTTTTGTAGCGAAGACGCGATGCGTGCCTTGATGTCAGGCAGCGTTTGCTTGATATGCATCATGAGAATCTGCAAGAGTTAGTAAGCAGACGGCAAACTTCCACTAATCTGCTTCTTACCAAGTTCAGCTTGCGGGCAAGATATGGTGTTCCGCAGTAGGCTGCCTTATTCCGGTACGCCTTGTGATTTTCGAAAAACTGCCTCTCATGCTCGAGCGCGTAGGAAATGGCCTTCTTATTCTCGATATCTCTCTGCCCTCGGTTGACCACAGGAACGTATCCCAACCTAAGCGGAATGATGCGGCCAGCGAGAATATCCACGACATCTGTGCCGTCGTCCATCAAATCAACCTTGGTCAATACACCAATTGTCCGCTGGCCCTCGGGATCAACCTCTCGTGCCAGCTTGAGGCCGTCCGAGTTGGCCAAATCGGTGTTTGCGGCGGTGACGGCCAATATAATAGCATTCGACTTGCTGATCTGCTTGAGCACCATCTCTCGAATTTGTCGCTCAATGTCTCTTGGCTGATCTCCAACAGGCACCTTTGTCAGACCCGGCAGATCGACCAGCGTCAGTGTGAGGACATTAGGCGAGTAAATGCGCAGGTTGATGGGTGCGGGGGAGATTCCGGCATTGCGACCCGTCTTTGACTCGGTCTCTCGTACAATCTCCTCCCTGATCTTGTTGAAGTCGTGGAACTTCTGGCCGGGAATGTGTAGGAATTCACCCCACTCGTCGGCGTTGTTCTGTTCGCTGGCGGACTTGGCCTCTTCGCTGACACCGTTGGTTTGCGATCCCGCGGCACGGTTGATGAGCTGCAGGATGAGCGGTCTTCGGGTTACGATACCGGTTCCACGGGGCAAGCTGTTGGGCCCAACGGTCAGTGTGCTGCCCGACTGGTCAAGCGCATAGTTGCCAGCACTCACAAGTCTCGCCCGACAATGTTCTCGAGCACCGAGCTCTTTCCGCTCGACTGCGATCCTACAACGGCGATCTGAGGCAAGTCTATGGGGTTTTGGACCTGACGTAGGCATCAGCAAGAGTGTTGCGAGAGTCGGTGTGCTGCAAGTGCGGGGAGGCTCCTGGGGGGCAACGTACTCCGACGGTTGTGAAGACATCCTGCAGCTTGTTTACGAGGGTGATCAGCCCTGGGTCGTTGACGTTGATCCTGTGGTCCCTGTTAGCTATACACTTTGGGAGGGGCTGTCCTGGAGCGTCGGCGTACGCATTTGGATTCGTCGCCATGGTGGGCGCGGCGACGGGCGGGCGTCTACTGGGAAATGTAAAATGTGTGGTATGCGCACAGATTGGGTACTGAGCTCAAGGTGTTATCTGCGAGGGAGAAGGCGAAATGCGCTGTGTTGCCGGGCGTTGTTGGTTGCGTAGAGCTACAGCAGGCGCGACCCGCCGAGAGTAGTTAGCACGGCCACAGCTGCGCCACAACTGATAACTTCAACGGCCGGCTAGGCTGGTACTTTACGTATCGTACAGTTGCATGTGCACAGGAACAGTCGACAGAAAACGAGCTGTACAGGTAGCGACCTTGCGAATGGCGGAAACGCGAACAACCAAGACAGCTATGACGACGCTTGCGGTCACAGGACGCGAAACAGCGTCGTCAGCGGGCCAGGCATCAACTTTGGTGTCTTGGAACCATTCACATTCTATATACTGGGAAATACACGGAACAAACTCGCTATGCAAACACTGAAGACAAGGCTTTACTCGTCTACAACAGACGCAAACTTGTCGGTCATCTTTTGCAGGAGCTCCTCGTACTGTTCGAACATCAGCATGCGTTGTAAGTGTTGGCCTTGTCAGATTTGGCATGCGTACCTTCTTGGTGACGGCCTCTTCGCCGTCGCTGGGAAGCTCAAACTTCATTGAACGAAGCTGGCTCTGAATCTCCGATGTTGCGTCGCGGACCTTGGGCCAGCTGTGTCCTTGCGAAACAGCCTTCTGCGCTTCGTCGTGGAATGCCATCATATTCTTCATCATCCACTCGGTCTTCCACAGAGGGCAGAACTGGTCGTAGTCGGAGTAGCCGTTTTGTTGCAAGAAGTCCTCTTTGAGCAGCGTCGCAACATCGAGCGTAATCTTGTCCGAGTCGCCCAAAGCGGATTTACCAACCAGCTGCACGACTTGATCGAGATCGTCAGAGGTGGTGAGCAGCTCCTTGATACGATCGCGCAGACGAGGGAAGTCGGGATTGTTCTTGGCGTAGTACTTGTCGAGAGGCGTCGTGTACTTGCTGTAACTGATGGACGTGTTGACTGACGGGAAGTGCTTTCGTTGCGCGAGCTTCTTGTCGAGACCCCAGAAGACTTGCACAATGTTGAGCGTACTTGTCGTGACGGGATCCGAGAAATCACCACCGGGCGGGCTGACGGCACCGACGATAGACACACTGCCGAATCGCTCTGGGCTACCAAGCGCCTGCACTCGGCCAGCACGCTCGTAGAAGGACGCGAGCTTGGCACCCAAGTAGGCAGGGAAGCCCTGGTCCGCAGGCATCTCTCCCAGGCGACCAGAAATCTCACGGAGGGCTTCGGCCCAGCGCGACGACGAGTCCGCCATCATCGCAACGTCCTTGCCCTGGTCCCGAAAATACTCAGCTACCGTTATTCCAGTGTAGATGGAGGCTTCACGGGCAGCTACAGGCATGTTGGACGTGTTGGCAATGAGGGTTGTGCGCTTCATGATGGGCTCCTTCTTGCCGTTGACGTCGATGGTGAGCTCGGGGAAATCCATCAACACTTCAGCCATCTCGTTGCCGCGCTCTCCGCCTGGATTTGTTAGCATATTGGACGGGTGCTGTGTTGCGGCTGGACTACTCACATCCAACGTAAACAATGATGTCGCTGTTGGAGAACTTGGATAGCGACTGCGAAATGACCGTCTTTCCGCATCCGAAAGCACCGGGAATGCAGACAGTACCACCCTGCACACTGGGGAACAAGGAGTCGAGGACACGCTGGCCCACGATAAGCGGCTGGTCAGAAGACAGCTTCTCGTTGGACGGACGAGGCACCCGGACGGGCCACTTGTGCATCATGCTGTACTCGCTCTTTGTTCCGTTGAACTCGAGCTCCAGAATCTTCTCGTCGACAGTGTAGCTGCCCTTCTCGGCGATGCGGGTAATGGTGCCCTTTGCGCGGGGAGGAAGCAGGATCCTGTGCTCGCTGAGGAGACTGTTCTCGAAGACGACACCAAACACATCGCCGCCCGTGATGTGGTCTCCGACCTTGAGGTCGCCAGGTGTAAAGTCCCACTTCTTCTTGCGGTCGAGAGCGGGCAGGTTGATACCGCGGGGAATGTAGATGCTGTTGGCCTCGTCGGCGATGCCCTTGAGGGGACGCTGGATCCCGTCGTAGATGGTCTCCATCAGACCGGGGCCGAGCTCGACGGACAAGGGCTGCTCAGATCGGTACACGGGGTCGCCTACAGTAACGCCAGCTAGACAGCGTCAGCAGGTACACAGTGTGCAGGATTCATCAGACGCGTACCAGTCTCCTCGTAGACCTGGATGGTCGCCTTGTCGGCTTCGATTCGAATGACCTCTCCCACCAGACTGTCGTGGCCAACACGGACCTGCATGCGTCAGCTGAAGCTTGTTAAAGCTGTAGGGGCATACACACAAGCTCGTACATGGCACAGCCAATCATGTTCTCGGCGATGATGACGGGTCTGGCGATGATGAGTTAGGAAGCTATTAGGCTATCGTCGCGCTGTAACGTACCCAGAGATGGAGTAGACAGCGCCTGGGGACGGTTAGCTTCCTGCTCGTTTCGCATGCTACATGGCAATGAAGACAGTCGTCAGAGGCGGACGTACCATGCTCGACCTTGCCCTCATCCTTCTTGTCCTGCTTCTTCTGCGCCCCGCCAGTTAGCAAGCTGCACCCCCTCGGCTTCACAGGTACCCAAGCTTACAGGAGGCATCTTTGCGCCTTTGCTCTCGTCGTCGTCGGAATCGCTCGCTTCGTCTAGTGTGATGCGCGGCGGCGGTGGCAGCTGCTGGCTGGGGAGCTCGACGTGCGGTGACGGCAGCGGGCTCTGGGGCAGCGGGACACGGGTGGCCTCAATCTCACAGGCGGGCACGCGGTCGAGGGCGGTCGAGATCTGATCAATGTTCTTTTTGTGGATCAGGTCGTAGAGGGAGGCGCGGGGTCGGAGGCGAGGGCGCAGGCCAACATGCATTCAGCGAGCTGTTGCAGCAGGTTGCGGTCGACATGCAACGGCCGTGCGTGCAGCTCGCGCTAGTGCTTAGTCGGTGGGGATGGGCAGGCAGTTATCACTTCAACACGCAGCAAGCACGAGAATCCAGGATGCCTTTGGGACTGGATCGAATCTGTGTTGTGCAATGGCGACTGTTTACAAGTGCTGCCTCAGATGAACCAGTGCGCATCGTGCAAAGGTCCCCGCGTGGCGTGGTCATTGTCTGTCCATTCGCAGCTACGCTACTCCATCTATTGGAGATGCCGTACGTCATCTGTGCACGCACCAGCACCCCAGCACCATCAAACAGTCGTCGACTCCTCTTGTAGACGTCTTGTCGTCTCCAATCCTCCGCCATATCATCCATCCCCGCACTGAACAGATCCGTCTGCTCGCAGAAACTTCTCCGTTCTTCTCTTGCAGTCACGGGCTTGTGTGCAAACTCGTGCACCAAGACTAAGCGAAGAACACTGATGATACAGACACTGTGACTTGTTAATTCCAGTTCGTGCCAGTCGAAGACAGGACGTGCAAGCCACCAAGACCAAACACCATCATAACGCTCATCTTCTGTCTTCGTGGCAACTTTAGTTTCCCTACCACTGGCATCGGCAACAGCCATATCGTCTAGTCAAGCACAATGCCGATAATACTGGTGGACCAGAACTGGGTCTCTGCACTCATACAAGGTCCTGCCGCCGACATGTTCCAGTACCTTTGTACAGGCTGACATAGAAATACGACACCAAAGATGCCCCAGGCTGTGGCTCCAAAAATGATAAGAAGCAACGTGTAGCACGAATAAATAATCGGCGGGGTAAGCGAGAAAAGGCGATTGTATTGGAGTATGAAGCATGTCTTCACCAGGTTGACGGAGAGGTGATAGAAGCTCAATTGCGTAAAGAGAAGCTGGCACCTATCAGTCTTCTGTCAACTTCTGTGTGGGCCTCGTACCTTCATCATGCTCTACCACAAGCTTGCTGCCCCAAAGGGTCCCGCAGAACCACAACAAGGATGCCATCCATACCATGAACTATGCCGAGAACTGCGAGACGCAAAGACTATGTGTCGTGCAATGAGCTGGTGTTACATAAGTGGACGCCGCGCTCAACGATGTATAGACTGGTTCCGCTTCCATGGTACTTTTGCGGGGTCGCTGCACCTGTCTGCTCGCGCACAAAGGCACAAAAGCACAAATTTCCCAGACAAGCATCTGAACAGATTGCTGCATCTGGTCTTGTTCCAACATGACCAGCTCTAGAATCCACAATCGACGTCTTTGTAGGCCTTCTGCAGTCCGTAGTAAATGGGAACAAGTGGAATTGCTGTTCGAGAAACAGATCCTGTGGCACTGGACTTGGGTATAGGTACTGTGCCGAACGTTAGCCTGCATCATTTTCAGATGCGGTCATGCGAAGTCAATTGGAGGCGTTGCCATTGTGCTGCAAGCTATTTCTGGGCGGTGGTACACAAGCATATAGTGCGCCGAGTTCAGTGCGCCAAAGGAAGGCTACAGCGAACAGCTCATGTTTAGTTGCTCGATGTTACAATCGAATACTAGTTGAGCTCACTTGAAGAGACAGAAGTGGGTGAACACGGGACGATGTTCTATGGCATCCAAGGCAGCATCAGATGCCGGCTGTGCAGCGGGGTGTCTATAAAGGAGCTCGTACCTAATTCATCGAGTCCCCAAAGTCACAGGCGCCATTCACCGTCGCTAACACACCACACTAGAAAGTCTAACTCAGAATAATTCAAACATATGTGTTTCTTCTACAATTAGTAAAAATAACAGCAGATTAAACTTTAATGCATTTGTTATCTCCCCGCTGCTGCATAGGCGCAGTAGTCATGCTATCAACGTGGGGGTGGGGACACAATAAGAATGAGCTACTTCGTGTGCTAGGACATAAACGATAGTATGTGCGGTTGCGACTGCCCCAGTGCATGCACCGGAGCGCTTGTTTGACACATTCGGAGAGGCGCTGATTCCCCATATTCAAATCAAGACAAGACTGCCACGCATTGAAACATTGTCAGCCTGACATCCTTCGGCTAATACAGATACTAGAGCCAAACGCAGGCCCCGAATCACGAAGGCGCTGTGCAATCCATGCAATAAGGAAGGCCATGCAGGAATGTTCGTGTCACAGCTGCTGATGCCGCGACGAAATGCGTTCAGGTTCGACGAATGCTCTGTGACTACCTAGGTAGGCTGAGCAGAAGCAAGCCCACCTGGCGCTTCTTGGGAGAAACGTGCCAGCCGGCTTCTCGGTAAAGTTATGATACACCTGAAGTGGAAACAAATGCGATGAACTATTCTGCCCGGTCCGTAGCGAACGTATTTTGCATGTGTTCTATGCAGATGAGTTGCCGAAGCAATGCGTAGTCAATCTTGGCTAATGCGGGTGCGGGAACATATGGTAGTGGACCAAGATGAAAACTGCGTAAGCTTCCGCAAGTTTGATTTATGTAACTCTTGTTGTAGTCCTTTGGTGACTCGCATGGAATGATGCCTGTCGCACGAAGCAAATACTCTACGCAGGAGATATAAGAATCGGCGCACCAATATAACGTGCATATTGAACCAGATAGATGACTCCACTATGCAAAAGTGGAAAGATCTGAGTTGTCTCTCCGTATGGAGGAAATAGGCGAGGACGATTGCGTAGGTGCGTGCTGGATGGTTGTCGTTTCAAGAACTTTGACCAGGATCATTAGCGTGATGTTGTCTAGGAATATTTGGAATACTTGATGAGTTAACGCCCGGTAGTCACAGACCAGCAGGACCCAGTGTCGCGTATGCAAAGATCCGTGAATTTGGCGCTCACTGATACCGCGACATTTGTCAGAAACGTGGGAACTTGCGCTTCGCATTGCGGGTTGATTACTGTGAGGCCAGGCTGTGTCGTCGCCATTGGTTTGCGCGACTTCACCCGATGTCCCGCCACCAACGTTCCTGGTGCTTCAATTTGAGCGGTGGACAGGTCATACATGGTATCCACTACCATGTGTGATTGTTATCATGTAATCTTGAGCTTCCATCGGCTCTAGTGCGCTAGACACGCGATATGTCAAATGGTGCGGGTGTCCCAAGTACAACTGTGCAAGTGTGTAAGTCTTGCAAATACTTATAAGCCCCTGCCTTGTCGTTGACAAATGTCATGAGCTGGGCTATATCTCGCTACAAATTGGACCTATAACTTCTCAATATGACTCTTCGGTCTTCATCTTCAACGAGTTCTCGTCAATCCACCACGTCTTCCTCAAGCGCAATGAGTATCGTCGCTTCTCACACCTCATCTCATCCATTCCTGGCCCCAGGACGAGCAAACTCAATCTCATCATGGACTTCAACTTTGCCAGAGCGTAGCTCTACGCCACACCGTCCTTTTCAATCGAATTACGATACACCAGAGGCCACTGTCGAAGCCTATCGACGGCTCAAACTGGCCATGTTTTCGAAGGCGAAGGCGACCGCGACAAAGCCGCAGGGACCCGGATGATCACGTTGGGAAGCCGTCTTTAGACTCGTGTCAAGAGTTCCAGATGCACATGAGCGAGCCGCGACGAACGGCATGCACGCCAGCGGAGGCATCGCCTGTCAGGTGACAGAAGGTTGAGACAAAGCTGGAGGGCCCGCAGGCCGATGAGTGTGGTTTAGGCATTTCACACCGTTAGGAATCTCGAATAGGGCTCCCGAAGATGCGTCAAGACTATTGGGGCAACCTGGGTTGGGATACACGGGATTTGGAATCGTAGTGCATGTAACCTGGTCCAGGTAGATCTCGAGCTTGGTGCTGGTCCAATGGTAGCGCCACACTAAGCAACGGCTTGCGCGAAATCGCCTCGATATTGGGTAGCCAGGAGAGAGATTGGGGTAAAGGAGATTAAAATAAAATGATGATACCGCGACAGTTTTCGAATGCTGCGTGTGTGTACAGACACTAATTCCCAAGACAACTGTCCTGCCCTGTTACTCTACAAGGCGAACCAGCCAAAAGCCCTCGTCGAGTGCGGCTACGCTTGGTAAACACTGTCTGCGCTGCGCACCGTGTTGGACGCGCCCCAATCTAGGGTAGGATAGAGCAGCGAATTGATGTGTCGATGATGATGTCGTAAGTGCTCTAGTGTTGCCCTGCACCCTGCACGCAGATGGACACTGCACGACGCAATTGCACAAAGCCACATCAGCCACGCGCATTAGCCACATGGCGTGTCGATAACATTTGTTGACTAGCGTGCTCAAATGTTTGCGACTCTCCAATCTTCAATGTTGAATCCGCGACTGGCGACACAGTCACCTGGCCGGAAACAACTGCAATTGACGCAGAGCGCGCGCGCACTGATACGCCAAAATGTCTGCAACCACACCAAAGACAATGTCGAGTCGTCTGATGACGATGAAGGTGCGCGAAGTCTTGCGCAACGGATTGCGACAACAGATACTAACAGGTATCAACAGTTTATGCAGCGATCTGCAGCCAAATCCACAGCGTCTTCCCCTTCCACCCCGAATGGTCCACCCTCCAAGAAGGTGCGGCTTTCCAAGGGCGGCTCTGCACCAGGCACACCCAGTTCCCACGATCACGAGATATTGCAGACAGCGTTAGCAGAAGAGGAAAGAAAAAGGCAAGAGGCTTCAGACAAGGCAGCGCAATACTCAGGCGAGACCAAGTGGGTGCTCAGTTTTCAGGATCCTCTCAGCGGCAAGCGTGAGGACGCACTGAAAGTCAGGCAAGCTGGGTTTGCCGAGATTGACGCGGAGGACGATTCGAGCGATGAAGAGGAAGAGGCGAGGCCCGCGAGGATGCAATTTGGCGGCGGCCTGAAAAAGAAAACTGACGTACGTACGGAATGGCTCCGCCTTAAACAAGACTAACAGAGTACAGACGTCTGTACCTCTCGGGAAGGCTGAAGACTCGGAGGGCGAAGTCGGTTCATCCGACGAAGAGGTAGACTCGGACGACCCTGCAGCAGAGCTGATACGAGAGACGAAACGCGAGGTGGCTGCAGAACGGCGCGAAGGCCGCAAAGCGCGCGCGAGTATGGGCAACCACTCGCCGCGAGCAGCACCAAACCCACTCGACGAAGACATGTATGTGGGCAACCTCACGTCATTGTCAGGCGGAGCGGGCAACAGCAAGCCTGCCGGGCGTGACATGAGCAATGTCGACTGCTACAAATGCGGACAGAAAGGACATATGGCGAGTAGTTGTTCAAAGAATCCCACATCACGAGGATCTACAGGCAGAGGTAGGGGCAGAGGTAGGCGGTGATTCACACCAGCTTTTACCAGTACACACTCATCTCACTTCATCACTTGCATCTGACTGTCATCCATGAAGTTCTCGTGGCTGCCGTTGATGGCGGCGCCATGCGTGTCGTACACGAACTTGGCGAGACTAAGGTAGTCTGGGAAGACCAAGGCCAAAGAATGGTGTCTTGTATTAACTCAGACACGTGGACGTGAGACAGTCTACACAGCCCCAGGGCATGGGACGTACAGGGCTATAGCTGGTGATGCCATGTCGCTGGAGGAGCAGAACGGCCCTCAGAATGCGTTGGCTTTTATGATACTCAATAAAGCCCTCGTCGGACAAGTCATGTTTGTTCTTCACGTAGATGGTTGCCATGATGACCTTGCGAAAGCGCGTTGTGTTGCGATAGCCTGGCTGGAAGCGTTTGGGGGCACCATGATGGCGTCAAGCGAGTAACGTTAGTCTAGCCTTGTCAGCAATCATGGGTCACTCAGACTGGTTCCGAGCCACCAACGCCGCCGCATTGTTTGGAGCTGCACGTCGGAACATTCCACACGTCCAGCTGCAGCATCTAGCCGTGTCTCACCGCCATCTGCCTGTCATTTGTCACGGATAGTTGCTAGATTGATTGGATTGCACTGGCTTGGGTTGCCGCAAGTGACTGTGGTCGACGACGCACAAGCAACCCGCTGGCAGTCTCGTGGATGCTTCCCGTCCCGGGCGCGCGATTGTATCTGGGGAAACAGTCACTTGTGCCACGACACCAAACACTCAATTCGACTCTTCCAGTCGCACGCTGCAGAGCACGCTCCACGACAGCGGCAGTGCACTGCTCCTCACCGTCCACGTCCATCACTAGCCCGCCCGTACTTCACCGGGCGCGCCTTCCACTCTTGATCCAGGCTGCAATCACCCCGCCACAAGCTGCACGCCGCAGCATCACTGCTTCGACAAATCGACGGGTCAAAATGGCTGAGCAGCTAGGAAGGAGCGTTGAAGGGAGACGGCGCATAGAAGATTTGGAAAGACCACAGCTCGACGATCGCTCATACCGAATCTTTACACTGCAGAACCAGCTCGAGGTGCTGCTCATCCATGAGGCTACGACAGACAAGGCCAGTGCGGCGCTCGATGTGAACGTGGGCAGTTTCAGCGATGCGCCGGACATGCCAGGCATTGCGCATGCGGTGGAACACTTGCTGTTCATGGGAACCGAAAAGTACCCGGAAGAGAACGCCTACAACAAATATCTGACCAGCCATGGTGGTTACTCAAACGCCTTCACCGCCGCCACCTCTACCAACTACTACTTCGAGCTATCGTATCCCTCGACCGCCCACAGCAAAGCGCCCACACCCGACACCTCGTCTACAAAGCTTACAGAGTCCAAGGAAAAATCACCGCTATGGGGTGGACTAGATAGGTTCGGACAGTTCTTCATCAGCCCGCTCTTCTTGGAAGACACAGTTGATCGCGAACTGAAGGCCGTCGACTCGGAAAACAAAAAGAATCTTCAAAATGACACATGGCGATTACATCAACTTAACAAGGCCTTGGCCAACCCAAATCACCCGTACAATCACTTCTCGACTGGAAGCTACAAGACACTGCACGATGAACCCATTGCCCGTGGCGTCAAGATTCGCGACGAGTTTCTCAAATTTCATTCGACACACTATTCGGCCAACCGAATGAAGCTTGTTGTACTAGGGCGCGAGAGCTTAGATACCTTAGAGGAGTGGGTAGAGGAGATATTCGCTAAAGTACCGAACAAAGATCTGGAACGTCTTCGGTGGGACATGCCTGTCTACACCGAGAATGAGCTCTTGACACAGACCTTTGCGAAACCAGTCCTGGAGTCAAGGTCACTAGATCTTCAATTTGCGTATCGCGACGAGGAGAATTTTTACGAGTCCCATCCGTCCAGGTATCTTAGCCACTTGATTGGCCATGAAGGCCCTGGCAGCATCTTGGCACTCATCAAGGCGAAGGGTTGGGCTAATGGTCTTGGAGCGGGAGGTTCCACGCTGTGCCCGGGCTCAGGAGTGTTTAGCATCAGCGTTAAGTTGACCGAGGATGGACTCAAGAATTACAAGGAAGTTGCAAAGCTGATCTTCCAGTACATCGGCATGATCCGGGATCAGCCACCTCAAGAGTGGGTCGTTGAAGAGCAAATGAGGATCAGTGAGGTGGGTTTTCGCTTCAAACAAAAAAGCCCCCCTAGTCGCACTGTAAGTGGACTTGCAGGAACTATGCAGAAGCCTTATGCTCGCAATTTGCTTCTCAGTGGTCCATCTATCATCAGGAAATTTGACGCCACCCGTATCAGCGAGGCTATGTCGTATCTGCGACCAGACAACTTTAACCTTAGGATCATCAGCCAAGATTTTCCAGGGGGCTGGGACCAAAAGGAGAAGTGGTATGGTACCGAGTACAAGCAAGAGAAGATTCCGCAAGATTTCCTTGCAGAGCTACAAGAAGCATTCCAAAGCAAGAACAGGCCAGCCGAGCTGCACTTTCCCCACAAGAACGAGTTCATCCCGAGTCGACTAGACGTAGAGAAGAAAGATGTTGCACAGCCAACAAAGGAACCAAAGCTGATCAGAAACGACGAGAATGTGCGTATCTGGTGGAAGAAGGATGACCAGTTCTGGGTGCCAAAGGCCAACGTTCACATCTATTTCCGGACGCCGATTACAAACGTCACTGCGCGGGTTGTGCTGCTCTGTACAATGTATCGTGAGCTTGTCAATGACGCCTTGGTTGAATACTCTTACGATGCCGACATCTCGGGACTAAGCTACGAATTCACGAATCACATGAGTGGTCTGTCCATTACCGTGAGTGGATATAACGATAAGCTACACGTCTTGCTAGAGAAGGTACTGTTACAAGTCCGCGACCTTGAGGTGAGAGAGGATCGCTTCAAGATCATCCACGACCGCATGATGCGCTCGCTGAGAAACTGGGACTATGGGCAGCCCTTCCAACAGGTTGGGACCTACTCCCGACAATTCAAGAGTGAAAAATCGTTCCTGAACGCAGAGTTACTGAAGGAGTTGGAGGGGGTGACCGCGCAAGACGTTGAACAATTCTTTCCTCAGATTCTGGCGCAATGTCAAATCGAGATTCTCGCGCACGGGAACCTATACAAGGAGGAGGCGTTGAAAATCACAGATCTTGTAGAGCGGACTATCAAGCCGAAGAAGCTTCCTGCAAGTGAGTTACCGATCCGACGCAACATCATCCTACCATCTGCCAGCAACTTCATCTTCGAGAAGCAGCTCAAGGACCCTGCGAATGTCAATCATTGCATCGAGTACAGCTTGTACGCTGGTCACCGATACGACACCGAGATACGTGCCAAGCTTCAGCTGCTTGGGCAGATGACCGATGAGCCGTGCTTCAACCAGCTGCGTACCATCGAGCAGCTCGGATACGTTGTCTTCTCAGGTCCGGCTTTCCACGACATTTGGTCTGGCTATCGCATCCTGATCCAGAGTGAGAAAGACTGCAGGTATCTTGAAGGTCGCATCGAGAACTTCTTGAACACCTTCGAGGTCATGCTTAACGAGATGAGTGACGACGACTTTGATAGCCACAAGAAAGCCATCATCAACAAGCGGCTCGCGAAGTTGAAGAACTTATCTTCTGAAGATGACAGGTTTTGGAATCACATCTACAGCGACTCGTACGACTTCAGGCAAGGTATGGAACCACAACTATGAACGAAAAGGACTTGCGCTGACAAGCAGCTAGCTGAAACGGATGCTGAGGTCATTGAGAAGCTCACCAAACAAGACATGGTCGACTTCTATGCCCACTACATTTCAACATCATCCTCACAGCGCGCGAAGCTTTCTGTTCATCTGCAGGCACAGGCAAAGGCAAAGGAAGCTTCCCTTGATGAGCAAAAGACGGCCGCGCTAGCAGCGCTCAAGATTATTCTCACTGAGCACCAGATCACACCGGACGAGACCAAGCTGCAAGCCCACGTTACCGAAGCTTCCTCCATCAATGCCATCTCGGACGCAGTCGCCAGACATCTCTTGGAGGACCTCAAGCTTGAGAAGGGCGTTGCTGACAAAGTGCTTGACGAAGCGAAGGCTGCTCTCGGTGTAGCAGACTCTGGCCTCCCGGCTGAGCCCAAAGCTCTCGATGAATCGGCAGACGCACAGAGCGTGGGTAATGCATCGCAGCCTGTGCTGATCAAGGATATCCACGCGTGGAAGTCGAGTATGCAGTTGAGTACTGGTGTGCGGCCTGTCAGACCCTTGGAGGAGTTTGTTGAAGTTGCAGAGAAGTTGTAGGCGAGGTCTTCGCGTATGATGATGATCTACAAGCGAGGTCGATTGGCGCTCAGTGTCTAAGCCTCAGCTTGAAAGCAGGAATAATGGAATGACGGAAGTTATATGTGTGTAAAGCCTATCTATGTTCATCTGATGCTTCTGCCTAGAGGTCTCGAAGCTGCGATTAGTAAAGAAGCTGCCCCAAGCGGTTACATGTGAAGTTGCACTAATAGGGTGTGACAAACAGGGATTCACCATATGCGTAACGGCCACAATGATCGACAGTCGGCGCGTTAAATCGCCGACGTCATCTTCAACGCGACGAGACGACCAGCCTATGTCCACAATGCAACTGCAGCATGCCCAGTAGCCCGCTCATTTGCTTACCTTAAGGCACATGCAAAAATCTCTCACACGAGCCAATTACCATGTTTCGCCGTACCGCTCTCCGCTTCCCAGCGCGTCGTGCCACGGGACAATATGCAACATCTAGATTCATCACCACCCCTCATACTTCGCAATCCCGCCTCACACGTCTGAACAAGCGTCTTCCCCGCTTCCTACACAAGCACACTCTCGCGCTGTCCAATGCGCCACTCACCCACATCACTTCTTTTCTCCTGCTGCACGAACTCACCGCGATACTACCATTGTTTGGCCTCGCAGCGTACTTCCACTACACGCATTGGCTACCTCCATGGTTTGCAGAGGGAGCATGGGTAGCGAGTGGAGTTGAGAGGTTTGGACGGTATTTCAGACGGAAGGGCTGGATAAGAGGGGATGAGGAGAGGGAGGCGAAACGAGAGGTTGAATTACACAATGAGGCCGTCAAGGATGCCGAGGGTGGACGTGGGGAATTAAGGAAAATCGACAAAGCTTGGAACTTGAGCGAAGGAGGGGTACGGCTGGTGGTGGAGTTTGCGACGGCGTATGCGATTACGAAGATGTTTTTGGTGCCGAGGATCATGTTCAGTGTGTGGGCTACGCCATGGTTTGCACGATGGACGATTGTTCCTATTCTAGGGAGGGCTAAGAGGGTGTTTGGGAGGGGAAAGCAAAAACCTGAGACTGCGAAGGCTACTAGTATGGGAGCTACAGAGGGTGGCGTGCTACCGAAGACTGGGGGTGAGAAGAAGACATAAGGTTCAAAGACTGGAAAGATGAAAAGCAAGGTCAAGTGGGCCCAGGATTTGTCGTACACGATGTCCCAATACTCTCCTGAACAAGGCAGCAAACCACCCCCGTCGTAAGCTCTGTTGTAAAGGTGGCTCAGTGTGCAGCCTCGCTCACGCGTCATTGGTACCTGCGTTGCTGCTCGACCCTGACCCTGTGCGTTTGTTCTCTCGCCCGCCTTGTTCAGATCAGCTTCTCACTCGCTGAACTCGACATATTTGACAGCCAACATGTGTTTCGACGACGAGGACGGTAGAAGCACGTACAAAACCAAGGTCCAGATTCGCAACGAACGTGAATACCATCAGCATCAAGTTCTTCCAACCCGGGGCATGTCATGGCGTAGGCGCATTGGTCTGGGGGGCTCGTACTACCCTGACAGATACTACTATCGCCCACCTGTCGGCCGCCTTGTGCCTGCTCTGAGACACGGTGTGCACGCTCGACACGGAGGCTACCCTCCTGGTGTCATGCCTGGCGGCTTCCAACGAGGTGTTGCACCTGGCTTCCAGTTGCAAAACCAAGCGATGGTGCCCGTCAACCATGGTCAAAGGGCCAATTGGCCAGCAGCATACAGCCACCAGACCAGCCAGTACGCTGGGGGCCACGCTCTGATGCCAATCCATCCCGCAATGGTGAGTCTGCGCTCTTTCCTTGTCTCCCTGTCTTCATTGCCTTCGCACCTGCCTCGTGCACACACCGCCCCTCTCACTGGCATCGGCTAGCGTGGCCAACGAGCGATTGCATGTGCCACACACTCTATCAATCCAATCGCGAGCTTCACCTTGCTTCACCTTGCTTTGTCCTCGAAGCCTCTTACACCCACCGTTTCCCCAAAGCCCTGATCGAAACCACGTCCACGCTCTACGATTCAATTGCGGCGCGTCAAATCTGTTGCCTACCGCTGCCATGGAGGCCTACCCCAAGCCCCGCCACAACTTCATCTATACGCCCCGCTACGGCCAGCGCGGCATCTTGAGCTACGCTGGCCAGCAGCCAAACGGCGCCTATCCCGCCGGAGTCATGCCTGGTGGCGTCGGCTACGGTGCTGGTGCTGGTGTTGGTCTTGGTGTGGGCTATGCGGCGGGCGCCTATCAACCTGCGGTATACAACGCCCGCTCCTACTACCCCTGCGCCTACGGCGCCAGCTACTACCCTACCGCCAATTATCACTACCCCTCTTATGGCGGCTATTACAATGTCGGCCTCTATGGCCATTCCTACCCGCTTGCTAACTTCTACTCCCCTTACCAGAGGACTTACTACAATACGGTTCCCAGCTACGGCTACGCGACCGCTCATGTCTACCCTCCCGGCCCACACACCACAACAACCACATATCACGTCACCAATGCCCCAGCTCAACAGTTCCAGACTCAGCCGCAGATGGTGAGGGAGACGAGGCCTGCCTTTGGACCTAGTGGTCACCCCCAGCAAGGGTTTTCGCGCGAGGAGATTCAGATGGAGAATCGGCGTGTCGCAACTGCACGTGGTGCATACGATGCGAGGAAGATACGCCCTGCCGACGCGCGTGATGACGATCCCTTCTGGTGCCGCGAGCTGAACGGCGAGTGGCATCTGAGGAGTTACTACCAGATCGAGATGGAGTGCCAGCCTGGCCGATGGATGATGGACGCCGATGTCGGTTTCCTTGTGTTTCACCGCGGTGCAAACTAAGGCGATTGCCTCTGCCTAGGTTTTGCTCTGCTCTGCTCTGCTCTGCTCAACTAAGCAAATGAAGGAGGGAACTCAAGATGCTGGCAAACAACTTGCGACTCAATCTCGATTTACGGCGATACACTGTTATTCCTTTTTTGTTCGGATTTTCGTGCTAGGCTCTCCAATGATACCCGTACAAACGAAGGCGGCGTTAGGAGGTACCGTGGGATTGATGGTGCGTGCCCCTTCCGCTCGAATTTGATGTGTCACATCCAACTTGTTCTGTCATCGATGGTAGAAACACAGCCCAATTCACCAATAAGAACAGTTACTTGGCACCTCGCGAACTTGCGCATTACCGTCAGCGTGCAGGTATGATGAGTATTTTGCCTGTGCATGTTTTCATGAAATGAAGCGGCGAGAAATTACTACCGTTGTACAGGACACGAAGTGTACAGTGCAATGAAGTCTCAACGACAAACATGTCAACCGTTTCTGAGGTTCGGCATGGAATGTACCGTGGTGGCACCTCTCTGGGACCTCACGTGTCGCAAACATACACAGCAACGAGAAAAGCATAACAATCCACTCGCCTACAGTATTGGTCTCTCCACCTGCTCTCCTACTCATTTGATTTCGATATTACAGAAGCTAACAAAACACGACTTAGTTGGCCACCAATCCGTACAACACGGACTCACCTTCTCGCCATAGCACAACGACCAACAACCGTTCAACCCGCGCTGGCTCATCGAAAATCCTGTGCTGCGCCGCCTAGGGACGAGCCCTCTGCGGGAGAGCGACTGGATAACTGATTGACGAAAGAACTAAGGGCAGGGGAGAAGTACGAGAGGTTTTTTGGGCTCTTCGGTCACCATCGCAATTATCACTACGAGAAGGCTGTTTTTAGAGACGACTTTACAGTCGACCCGCTGGCCATGCACCCTCTTCACCCTATACACGACTTCTGTATGCCTTGCCCCCACCTAACTACCTAGCTCTCACCTTCCCGGAACCCGAGGAAATTTGTCAAGACTATGTCTTGCTCCGGTCTTTTTTGGCCAATGTAGAATTCCTCAATTATTACAACTTTCTTTTTGTTGTCGAACACTTCACGGAAAGAGAGGTGAAGCTATTGGCATTGAATGTACCTCGACTCAAGAGCGCAAGATCCGGGCGCTGGTGTACGCGTGTAGGTCAATTTGCCGGAACGAGGTGGGTGATGAAAATGCTGCTGAAAGGGGGGCTTGATCACCGAAGAAGAATGGCAGGTGATGATGCACTTCCACTGCAAGGTTGGTACTACTATCCCTGTAGTGGCCAAGAGGTCTTGGCTGTGCCATATAAGTTCAGGACTCAGAGAGAGAATTGGCAACAGAATAACCCTGACAATTTGTTCTATCAGACGGAAATTCAAAGGATGGTCAACAAGGCCATTCTTTACGACTCCTCCCTAAACACTCCTTACCATTGCAAGTTTGTTCCCAAATACCGGGGGAATGCCTGAGCTTGAACGACAAGGAGTCTAGACTATGTAAGAATTGCGGGGAAGTTGATTCTCTGGAATGCCGAAACTGGCGACATTGGATGTGTAGGAGATACTACTTACATTGTGGGTGCTTCCACCATGGTCTGGCACACGTGGTCACGGTCTCTTGGAGTCGTTGAGAAGTCCCAGTACTGTAGGGAGCCCCGCGATCACCATCTTACACCCAAGACAATATAGCATGCGGATCGATATACATTCAAAGCCATCGGCTGTTCGTTCCAAGTTAAGTGAGCTATCGTGTCTAAGTAAGCTTTGCTGGTGGAGACATTTGCGTGTGTGATCTGGCAAAGCCGAGGTCGGCATCTACGCTCAAAAGTTGGTCCAAAATCTTCGCCATGCGAGACACTTCGCTGCTGATATGCTCCCTTGAAAAAAACAATGCGAACCTCACACTCACAAGGGGCGAAGGAACACGTGTCAGGACGTCAGGACATTGCAAAAACGTGATTCATTAGTCGTCATACTAATTGAGGGGCACGCAATCCACGAAGAAACCATGTCGCCAAACGATATACACAGTTTTGGATCGATGCAGTTTCACTGCAATGGTCGGTGTAACAGCAAACATTAGCTATTCATTACCCTCCATCAATACTCGTATCCATGCCTAGCATGAGAGGTATGTAGTCACCCTATAGGTTCAGAAGCGCACGGGCAGCGCGGAGCTTGAGAGCAACAGCCTCGAGCGAGGTGAAGCCCTGGTTGAAGACGAAGACCGAGCGTCCCTTGATGTGGCAGGCATTGTAGGCAGAGTCCCATGACGTCTTGACGCAACGATCACGCTTGGCGCATACATCAGCGCATTCTTGAGCAGAGTTGACATTTCCAATAATGTCGAGGCTGTTTGACTGCCAGTCACCGTTGATGCAGGTAGTGTACTTCTTGGAACCTGACTTGACTGAACCAGGGCCGGGCTTGGGGCAGCTCGTAAGCTTGGAGCCGTTGTCGGGTATCTTGGTGGTGCGGGATGAAGAGTACTCGAGGTCGTACTTCCAGACCTGGGGCTTGCTCCCGGTCTTGAGGAAGCATTCGGAGCTTGCCTTCAGGAAAACGGAGTTTTTGCAGCCAGAGTACTTTGCGCAGGCGGCGGCGCAATCATCGATATTCTTGGTGCCTTGGATGTCAATCTTGGTCTCGCCGTCATAGACAGTGTTGTCGCAGGTCGCATAGGTCACACCATAGATGGTAGTCGTCTTCTCGGGGGTCGGACAGACGGTGATGACGGATCCCATCTCAGGTTTGGCGACAAAGCGAATGGAGTTGTACTTGTTGTTCTTGACTAGTTTGAGATCCTTGTTCTTGATGTGACAATCTCCGTTCTTCTCGAATACAGCCTGCTTGCATCCAGTAGTCTTGCTGCAAAGTTCGGCACAGTATTCAGCAGATTCAACGTGTTCAACCTTGGCTGTCTCTCCCTCATAGTCGGTCTTTTTGCATATGGCATAGATGGAACCATCCTTAGCGGTGTAGTAAGTCTCAGCAGTGGGGCACTTGTCGAGGCCAGAAACCTTTCCTGGGGTAACGACAGGAGAAATGGGAATGATCTCAGTGACGGCGGTAAGGAGCTCAGCGCTGACGGTCGAAGCCAGGAGAATGAGGGCGGTGCGAGGAAGCATCTTGAAGACTGTAGAGAAGTGTGTATAGGAGACGTTGGAAGATCAAGTTGTGTTTGAGTGGTGAGCAATGTAGTGTTCAGAGCCCGGCCTTAAATACCTGCGTCAGCTCGAAGCCCTCGACGGCTACTCTGTGAGTGACTTTGTCTCCTTCAGCTGCATCCTTCATGTGTTGCAGAATCAATACATCGTAGTCCAACCTGGGAGCTCCCTCCGCGTCCTTTGCGCAAGCCTCAGAACAAGCCTCAAAGACCTCCGGCATAGTCTTCAGGTACCAAGGTTACTACCAAGTCGTCCACCAAGTGTCCGGCGGCCAAATGCAGTTCATTCCCGTTTACC
Source organism: Plenodomus lindquistii (assembly GCA_025504975.1). Taxonomy (NCBI): domain Eukaryota; kingdom Fungi; phylum Ascomycota; class Dothideomycetes; order Pleosporales; family Leptosphaeriaceae; genus Plenodomus; species Plenodomus lindquistii. The sequence goes on from JANUWI010000013.1 coordinate 911,018, forward strand.
ACCACAGTTATGGACTGAGGGTCCAGAGCATTAGCTTCGATAAGTCGACGCCTTGATACCCCGCAGTCTGGACATGTAGCGTACCTCGTATTCGAACAGCCGAGAGTTTATTTGACCGTGAGACCATATGCGAGATGCGCTCACTTTGAAGCACATCCTCTAAATTCCCTACTTGTCGGTTCTGAATATGATCAGGGGTTCGCATCAATTGATTCAGGCCGTGAGCAAATGTTATAGGATGCAGAACAGGCCATGCTAAGCATAGGAAAGCTTAAAGTCGTTGTTGACGACGCATCCGTGACAATGTGCACACTGGTACTACGAGCAGCGTGGCTTGACGCCTCGCGATCGAACTTACAGAAACTTCGCATGTCAAGATGCATCGGATAGGCGAAAACAGTGAAGCTCACGATGCCAAAACACTTGGCTGATCAACGTAGTAGGTGTAGCTAAGGCTACTATCTTTGTCTAGGCTGCACTAGTCTCAAATGCATGTACTCAGCAGACAGAATCGCACAAGTTTGTATTCCGCTTGAACCGTTTAGTCTGAGAAGTCTTAGGTGTAGCGAAGCGAGCGTGGCGTCGGGTCGTCGCTTGTTCAACAATTGTGGCCTCATGGGGATTTGGATGAAGCGCAATGGATACGCCTTGGAGTAGAGTAGATGGCAAAAGAGGCGAAGGGTACATTGAGCGCATTTTGTCCGTAGACTTGTAGTCTACGTGATGATCGGGCCTTGTTTAATGTTGTAGCGATAACCTAACAATTTGCACCTTCTGATACCACATCACTGATACGCAACTTGGCGCGATTGACAATGGAAGAGTGAGCTGACTTTGGGCTTGGGTAAGGCATTACTGTTAACGTTGATGCGGTTAGTGAGTTGGCGGATTTGAATGCGAAAGGTCATTATCGTCCAGTTTAGCGACGCGCTCAGCTCTGGTGGGCGCGCCTGCCAGCTGGAGATACGAACAGCATCACGTGTGACGTGGCGAAAGGTGCTTGACGAGGGATTGATTGATTCCCATTTGCCGGCGTAGCCACTAGGGAAGTCAATGCACGCTCTACAAAACGCCCAGTTGTACAATTGAGTCTAGATCCAAGCTTCCGCCAATCGGACATCATTTCACTTCCGCATACCGTGCTAGGTATTCAGCTCTACGTGACAAGCATTATCTGTTTTATAGACAGCACAGCATGGACCAGATGCAATTTTAGTGGCGTAACGATTCGGCGAGAGTCAGCCAGCCAGGTTTCTACACAATCAAGACAATCCGGAGTCCAAAGGCAACTTTATCGCACTTGCCCTCGGGTCGTCACTAGGGTGGTCATGTTGGTAGGAAAGACGACAAGTCAGAGGCAATTGAAGCGGTTGAGGAAAAAAGCAAGCAGAGATGGCAAACGCGACCTATTCGTTTTAGATGCGACGTGCTTGTATTTAGATGCTACGATCAACGCTCTGGGATGAAACAGCGGTAGTCTGAATCGAACATGTTCTGTACAGTGCAATATTATATACATGATGGTTCAAGTGAGGCGCTTCTACAGTTGCAAGCAACAGTGATTGACGCCCGGACAGACCCTTTGGTTATGCGAAACTTGAAAGACAGAAATGTTCCGTAATCTACTCGTCATGCGTCCGATCGCCTCTAGCACCACTCATTCCGATCTCCAAATCCTCTCTGATTCTCGACAGCGCGCTCTCCTCTTCATCATCTGCAATCTCATTATCGCTATCCTCACTGCTCACAGCACCAGTTGGGCTCTCCGTTTCAAGTTCCTCGCGTTCTTCTTCTTCTCCATCTGAGTCATCCGAATCATCGTCAACGTCCTTGTTCTGTCGCGGATCGCGACCGGATTCTGGCTTCACCTTGCGCTCGAAGTCCTCAGCGTGCGCATCGCGGAATACATCGCCAACAAACGTGAATGCGCGCTGCAGAGGCGAAGGCTTGAAGTCGTCTTGGAAAGTGCGCCGTTGACGTGTAGCCGATGTTTCGCGTTCGAGATCGATACCCGTAGTGGTCGCGGGGTGCTGTAGACCAGGAGGCAACCCAGAGGGAACATCGGGAGTACGTGGACGATCTTCTTCCGGCTGCTCCACGTCGACCCTGTGACCGCGGACACTGCTGCCCGTTTGACCTTCTTGTTCGGGGCTGGATGGGACATGATATGGTAGTGGCACGTCTCTGCTGGCGCGGAAACGGCCAACATTTGTGCAGTGCTCGTTCTCGACGCGAAAGAGAGACCATACTCCACGTCTGAAGATCTCCAAGAGAGACGCACAAAAGGATGTCACAGCCGAATGCTGAAGCTGGAGGGGTATGATTGTATAAAGTACCCAGTTAAACCGCAGGATCGGATCCATGATCATGGCACCATAGTACCACCACACTTTCTTGTATGCAATCTCCTTACGTAGGAATCGATGTTTCGCGCGTGGGTCACCCAAGGACCAATCAAACAGAATATCCCAGATCGAAGTGTAGATGCCGTTGATCGTGGCAAATGTGATGAAGACTGCTTTCGTGGCTGACTTTTGATCCTGCCGATAAATGCTCAAGCTCGCATAGAACATGATCGTGGCAACATATTTTCCAAAGTTGAGCAGGTGGGGAAACTTGTTACCAGTGTCCCAGTAGCGGCGGATGCACTGCAGTGCACGCCAAATACCGGGTAACGTAGTCATGAAGCCCGCCACACGTAAGTGAGAGGAATTGCATTGGGGTGGATCATTCCAGCCGTGGGCATAGAGACAGAAGAATAGCGCAATATTCTGTGAACGATTAGCTGCAGGTATGGACAGAGACCTAGTGAACTTACGCCCATACTGTAAGTCAAGGAACAGAACATATCGCCAAGGTAAAAGTCGCGCCATTCCACAGGGTAAATACCAGCGAGTAGCAATCGCCACTATTAATATCAGCATTGAGTTTTGAATTGTACTCTGGCCACATACCAAGGAGTATAACAGCCACATTCGAGTGCGGAAGTAAAATATCTTCAACGGATTGAAGAGAATGGCGACGGCGAGTCCAATCAGAATCACTGGATAATACAGGTACATGCGATCCCCTCCGACCTGATGAAAATTTATCTGCATGAAAAGACCGAGCATGAAGAAACACCAACACGGTAGCTGTGATTTGTGAGCAGGTGCGCGTTTCGAAACTCCAGTCAACGTACCTCAGCAAGCTGCCTCCAGTCGAGGTAATGACGGGTATCGTATTCGAAAATAAAAACGTAATTGATCTTGTTGTCGTGCCATATACGACATGCAAAACAGAAGAGAAGCAGAAGGAAGTTGACGAGAAAGTATCCGGCGTAAATCTACAATGGTCAATATAGTCGTGGCCAACCTCCAGACTCACATACCTGTAGGAGATAGCTAGTATTCATTGCCAAGGTGCTGCTTTCCGGATGTTGCAAGTCTGTGATACTATTTGCTTTGATGATGCCTTGCACACCAAGGATGATTCCGGCTGTCATCCAAATGCCATTGCGGAATGTGTTGTCCGTATAATCTCCTGCACGCGCAATCTTAATGCGCAGCTTGCCAATTGCGACCTTGTGGTTTCCACGTTCGAAGTATCTTGCGTAGAGATCCTCGGTAGCGCGAATGTGGCCTTCAATGATCTCACTGTTGACAAACCACGCTTTGTTTACTTTTTCGTTCATGTAACGCGACGAAGGTCGAGCATTTACGGTTTTATCGTATTTTTTGTTGATCTTACGGAAGGCTGTCCGATTCAGTAGGGAGTAGGATTTGAGCAACTCAAGCCCACGGTAGTATTCTTGCAGGGCAACCTTGAGCTTGCGTTTCGCAGTCTGATACGGCACATCTGGAAACTCGGGGCGACGGGCAAAGTCATTGCGACCGTCGAGATTGTTCTTTGGCTGAAGCGCTGCAGGAGTGGCGAGCTGCGCGATGTTCTTCGTGCTTTTGCCGTACTTTCCAGCATTGATGGCATCCAGTGCGGCGTCGATGGGATTCAGCCACGAGTCTTTCATCGTTCCACCGTTGGCTTTGGTTTGCTGGATAGTCTCATTGGCTGAGCTTACTTGGCCGTCACTTAGCAGGTAGTGCCCGTCGTGTTTCTTGTTGTTCCTATGCTTGATCTTGGCAGTCTGCCGTTGGATGACTTCGTCAATTCGTCGATCTCGCATGATGTGAAGCTGGTCTCTGAGCACCGATAGACGGTTTGTAGCCTCGTCCTCTCGCTCCTTGTAGAATTTCTCGATCTTGTCCAACTCAGCATCGAGGAAGTTGAAGAACTCGGCCTGTCGGAAGTCGAGGTCACGATACGCCTCAAGTGGCACGTCGCCCGGGCTCTGAGGGGGTGTCTTGTTGCTCATTGAGAACAGACGCCGCACCGTAGGACGTGACTTGGCCTGCGTGATTGGGCCTGGCATGGAATTCATGCGCTTGGGGGTGAATACGCTCTTGTATCTGGCGGGGAGCGACGTAAAGCTCTTGTTGTGGGGGGACTTTGTCTTGCCCACCTCAAAGGCATTGTCCGTTTCTGTGGCTGCAGGGGGCAATCGGACAGTCTTGTGCTTGTGCTGCGAGGCGGTGCTGGGCGCCATGCGTGGAGAAGGGTCCTCGGGGTCGAGCGCCGCGCCCGGGAGCTTCAACGAGGGCGGTGCTCTGTCTTGGCCAGCTGGGCCATCCTGGCTGCCGTTAGCATTGCGAGGGCTGGCTGTGAAACTACCATAGCTGGTGCCCACGTCGCCTCGCCCTTGTGCCAGCGGCTCTTCTTCTGGCGAGCGCCCCAATTGACTGCCATTGGGCCGCGAGCGCTGAGTGTTGCGGCTGTTGCTGAGAGCCAGGGTCCTCAGATCCTCGGGGTCGCGTGTGCTGCCAGTCTCGCCGTGTCGGACGGGGTCACGATTGAGGTACGTGTACTTTGGGGCCGCATCAAAGGGCGTGGGCAGGACGCTGTTCCCACGAAGGCGAATGCGCGGCGTCGATTCGACGTGACGAAGGGCGCGGCCGATTGCCTTGAGCTTCTTTTTGCCCGTCTTGCTGGGTGTCAGGAACGCTTCGACTACCGACGGCCTAACCAAGCTACTGGCGCACCTTGTAATCCAGATATTTGAGCCGCCATTCCGGCACCAGGTCGCGCTCTAGCTCCCTACTCTAGTCAGTCGAGCGTGCGCCAGTGCCTGCCAAAGGACTGCTTACTTTGCGAACTTCATCTCGGCACTCGCGACACGATCATGAAGCGAAGGTTGGGGGCCGTGTCGTCACAATCGTTGCATGTGCGCGGTCGCTGTCACAGGCGCGAGAAGTTATGGCAGATAGCGCGTTTGTGAAAGTGCGACCCAGAAACGCGCATGTGGAACGGCGCAGAAGCTGCGACCGTGTTGCATCACTGCGACTATCAGATTGAGATGCGGTTGATGACTTTCTGTCGAGATCCCTGATTGGTTTTCGCTTGGCAGCATCCGACGTCATCAGGCCTTCCACCTAGATGCTGGGTACAGATTGGCAATGCACCACAGACATAGCATCACCAATCGCTATCCGTTTCCAGATGAAAGACTGCCTTTGCCCACAGACGTACTTTTAAGTCTTTGTCATATTGAACTACCTCATGTCCGATGCATCCTGCCAATCCCCTGGGCACTACCACCCACGCCTCTCAAATCGCTCCTGACGACCGTACTGGTTGGGATCGTACTGGTCGGCGCCCTGGCTGTTCACATAGTGCTCATCGTACATTTGCTCAGCGTTCCGTTCTGCCTGGCGCTTGGTCTTCTCACGGTCGAACCAGTCTTCACCCTTGGTTTCCTTGAACAGGTCAGCTTCCAAGTTTCACGATGCATCAAACATGGTCTTACCGCGAGCTTATCGACCTCGGCACCGGCAAAACCAGCGAGTAACTCCTTGGCCAACGCGTGGGACACGGGCTTGCCTGGGGTAACAGTCAGTGATCGGGTTTGATGACCCAGCAGACATGAAGAAAATGGCCTACCCTCGGCACGCTGATGGTCCTCAAAGGCCTTGAACCCAGCAAAGGCTGCTCCGCCGGCGAGGACTTCGTGCCCTAGGCTGCTCTTGTTCTCGTCGAACTGATCATTCTCGTAGACTTGCTGGTAGTTGTCCTCGTGTTTGTCTGCGGCTGTCAGTCACCCCACTTGAGTGCTAGCATCGAGCACGCATACCCCAGAAACCCATGATGAACAAGAACTGTCTTTTGAGTGAGAATTGGGTGATGGGTATGGAATCAGAGGCTAAAAGAGCACATGGGTACCTGGCACCTTTAAATATCGGTCGCTTCGCGCAATCCTGTATGCATCATTCGTCAGGTCAGCAATTGAAGCCTGGACGAACCAACCTAGACGTGTCCGCCATACCCCTCCTCTTCACAAATCATGCAGCTAGGCAGGAACAAGTCGTGGCCCGGTACAGCAATCAGGATAGTTTCGGGGTTTATACGGTCGAGGTTGCGCCTCAATACGCAACGGAGAGGCCAGAAAGACCGTCATTGGACGATGTGAACGGTCGAGATGCATCAGAGTATAGCAGAGCTCTCGATGTGGCTTAGATGCTTGCGTCACATGCTGGATTTCGGACATGTTTAGGTTGTACATAGCGGCAAGCTAAATAAGCTTTGCTTGGTAAAGCTTAGCCACAGCCGTCTGACAACGCGTCCGTGATTTGAGAGTTGTGCAGGAGGGCTATCTCAGACAGAGCCGGGTCCTCGTGATTGACTGCAAATGTACTTTCAACAGACTCAGCATGCTGAATAGAAACGAGACCTAATTTGGTCGTCGAGTAACGAACCTGTCCCGCGGCGCAGGAAAGCTTCGCTACGCTGCGTAAGCGACTCATCTCCCGCCGTTCCCATGGGTCCACCGCAACGTCACTCATTCGCTCGACCACCCATGTAGACAACAACCATCCTCCAACCGCAATCATGCCCGGCCGATTGCCCACAAAGGCTGACTTCCCGTCATCCGTGAAGTTGAGCATTACGCCACGTACGTTGCGTCTGTGACAATTCCATTGTCGCGTAACGCGCCATGCTCACCAACGTTGACAGCGCCTTCTCCACAGCCTCCGACCAACATGTTGATTTTACTGCACGGACTAGGCGACACGAATGCACCCTTCACGAAACTGGGACAGCAGTTGAATCTCCCTGAGACAGCATGTATCGCCGTGCAAGCGCCCGCGCCGCTACCATTCGATCTCGGTGGCTTCCACTGGGGTGATGATATGGTCTTTGACCAAAGCACCGGCGAAATGGATGTGGACACTGGGTTTCAAGGCGCCATGCGACTTGTATTGGAGAAGGTAATACGCGAGGGGCTCATCAAGAACTGTGGCTACAAAGCGCGCGAAATCATCATCTTTGGCTTCGCACAAGGTGGTATGGTAGGGCTACAAGCTGCGGCAGAGATGGATGGCGATGAGTTGGGTGGAGCCATCAGCATCGGCGGCGTTCTACCGCTCTCCTTGTCTTTGAAAGCTCAAGAGAAGAAGAGCAAGACTCCAGTTCTGGTCTGTAAGGCTTCACAGGGGTCTGCAGTCACCGACAGCGCTATGTCGAAAATCAAGAGTACCTTCGAGTACGTAGAGATCAAGGAATGGGCGCGAAAAGGAGACAGTATGCCGAGTAACCGCGAGGAAATGATGCCCATCATGCAGTTCTTCGCGCGTAGGTTACGGAGCACGCGAGGCGTGCCTACAGGCAGCGTTGAACTGACGTGAGAGGCTCTCAATGGGCATGAACAAGGCTGGGCGCCTGCCATTCTTGGTGCGCTGGATTGTATCTCCAAGGCTGAGCCATCGGATGGAGTTCTTGCAAACTTTTGCTTCGTGAGATTGAAATCTACTTTTTGGAGAATGCTCCCGTGTATGGGACTGTCTCTCTATTCTATTGGCATCCCACCAGTGCCACGCGATCTTGTTCCCCACTTTGGTAAGTTCCAAAGTTCGATTCGATGTGCACGTGATGCACATGCAGTGTGGTCCGTGCATGGGTGCGCCACCTAGCATACAAATCAACTCCACCACTCGAATCTTTGGCCCTCTCACCGCTACATCGGAGAATGGCGGTACCGAGAAATTCCCTGCGTGGCTTTCTCACGCAGGCCAGGAGCGCTCTCCGAGCTGCTATTGATTCTAGCCAGAAGGTCACGCTTGTCGTTGGCAACGAATCGGCTGGTAAGGGCATTTGTGGCTTTCTTTTTCTCCCGAGGCTGATAAGTGGCAGACCTTGATTCGATGTCGTGTTCGATAATATACGCATACATACGGTCCATGTCACCGCCCAAAAATGCCTTTAGTCCCATTTACATACCAATCACAAATCTTCCGGCATCCGACGTTCAATTGCGACCCGAATATCTAGCGGTCTTTCAACATGCCAACATTGAAGCTAAGCATTTGATAACCCTTGATGACCTGCCGGCGCTGCCCGATATCCAATCTCATCTTGCTCCAGAGAACACAAACTGGATTCTCGTGGACCACAATCAACTGCAAGGTCAGCTGGGCAAAGCCTATTCTCACCAAGTTACTGGGGTCATCGACCATCACGATGACGAGGACAGTGTCCCTCGAGATACCAGTGATGAGCCGCGCATTATTGAAAAGTCTGGGAGCTGCACCAGCCTGATTGCCAACTACTGTCGGCCTGCGTGGGACCAACTCTCTGAGTCTGCGATGTCGTCTGGTGCCGCATATGCTCAGGGAGACGGCATTTCTGATGATGCAGCGATTGTAAAGCGATGGGATGCAGACGTTGCCAAACTAGGATTGGCAAGTATTCTTATTGATACCGCAAATCTCCGCGACAAAGACAAGACCACTGAGCATGACCGCGCGGCAGTCGACTATCTCGAAGCCAAGGTCATGCTTTGTCCACAGCTGGCAGCAAGCTTTGACCGTGACAGCTTCTACAAGGAGATTGACGCCGCAAAAAAGGACATTGGCGCTATGAAGCTGCACGACATACTTCGGAAGGATTACAAGCAATGGGCCCATGGGGACCTGAAGCTAGGGGTGAGCTCTGTTGTCAAGCCAATTGAATTCCTGCTGCAAAAAGCAGGCGAGGAAGAGGAATTATTGTCTTCAGCGGGGGCACTGTTGTCCGCGATGGAAAAATTCTCAAAAGAGCGTGAGCTGGATCTGTACAGTCTCATGACCACGTCAAGTTCTTCGGACGGGGAGTTTCAGAGGGAATTGCTCCTGTGGGCCTTCAACGATGGTGCTGTCACGGCTGCAAAGGCTTTCACCACGAATTCCAAGGATGAGTTGGGATTGGAGACATGGGACGGTCCCAGCGACGTGGCCGAGGGAAACCGTGGCAACGGTCAGTGGAGAAGGGTATGGTGGCAACGACAGGTACAGCACAGTCGAAAACGTGTCGCACCTTTACTCAGGGAAGCAATGAAATGACTGGCGGCTGCAAGCGGCAAGCTGTAAAGACGGATTGAGCGTATCGCGGGTAGGAGATGAGTTGAGCATGTCGACGCACGAGACCAGGCGTTACGCCGAATCTTGACGCCCATGTTGCACTGAAGCAGCCCGCGATTGTCTACTGTGCAACATCAGACGCAAGACAGGGCTAGTCAGGACATGCGGTGTCCAAGATTTTGAGGAGAATATGTGGCTTGTTTGGAAAGTACCGGACGATAGCCGAAGCGGAGCGTAGTATACAAGGCTGGCACATGGATCAGCGATCTTGGACGTGAGTGTGGAGCTGGTAGACGACGAAGACAAGGACGACAAGAGGACGAATACAAACATGTCAAGTGGAGACGTTATCATCTCGTAATGCCGGTCTCGGGGCAGAAGACATGGGCCAGTGAGAGGTAGGCAGAGTGCATTACTGCAAACATGCAAAAGAAAATGCACGAGGTGCAGCGATAGCCTCAAGCAGGAGATGGCGCAGGAGGCATAGTGTGCAGTGCAAGGGTGCGGCTCATTGGACAGTGACCGAGGTGCAGGTTAGGTTGACTCTAGGCATGCACGGCGAGATGAGGTGGGAAAACGGCGGTTCACAGCAGTGGAGCGCGTTAGTTGGGCGTGCAGGTCTTCTTTGACAGCAAGTCGTCTGCACATGCGCGGGGAATTTTGGAGCTGCCAGCACATCAAGCGCAGTGCAGGGGGCATGCAAGCGTGGACCACTGGACAAGAGTCACGTACGCACAGAGGGCGAGGACGGATGACTACCGAGTGTGGTTGCAGACACGGGGTAGCAGCGCGTCGTGTTTGTGTAGTCCTGGCTGTGTTGTAGTTGAGGTCGGCAGGTGGTAGTGGTAGTGGTAGTGGTAGTGGTAGTAGTGGTGATGGTAAAGGTGGTCTCAATGGTGGGGGGATTTCCATTTCCATGGAGGGGCAGGAGGCAACCGACCATGGCAACGGCGGCGATCAAAAAGAAGGATGCAAGGATGCGCTGTCCGGCACCAGCGGCGACCAAAGTCTCTGCAGCAGTCGGTGCATCTGTGAGAGGCGCGGGGGGGAATGACTGGCGGCCGTGTGAGCTGAGGGCTTTGGGCGGGCTGCAGCAACGATGCGGCGGGCGGGCGGCATGATTGGCGGGCGGGCCATGTGCGGTGGTGCAGCAAGACGACGTCGATGCAAGTCATCCATGGTCTGGACAATACAATGGTCGTGGTCAACAAGCAGTAGCAGCGCTGCAGCAGGCGGTCAGGCCTCGCCACGCGCCCGTCTGAAGTAGGTGTAGGGTAAAAGTAGAATAGGGCGTTTGCTCATCACCGCTCCTGTTCGCAGCCCTGCGTGGCTGGGGGTCCACGGGTCGGTTGAGCTGCAGCCGTGACTTGTGCAGCGACTCGAGTAGGCCGTAGACTGTAGAGTAGAGGCGTGCCCAATCACGCGTCCACCGCCTCGCCTGCGGCCTGCCGCAACGACACGGCCCAAAGAGTCTTGACGCGCCAGCGCACACGTCGAGGCAGCCCTGCAGAGCATCGTCGTCTCCCAACTCGACTGCTCAGTGACGCTTCCCCCGGGCTGAGACGGCGTCAACGTCGACGTCCATGGCGAGATGAGCAGAAGAAGCCAACTCTCGGCCTCGCCCTCGGCGCAGGCGTCCACCCCGTCCACCCCGTCCACCTCGTCCACCCCTCCCCCTCTGCGTAGGTACCCTCTCCCATCTCCAGCGTGCCCTCGCCGTGCCCAGGCCCAATAGCTGGGGCGCGCATCAATGCGCTCTGTACGATGAGCTGGCACCCGACCCGACCTGACTGACCCTCTTCGCAGCCGTCTCGCCCACGCTCACCCTCACCCACCTGTCCTCGCGCACCCACACGCCCTCGCACACTACAACTGTCGTCGACGACCCGCCTGCTGAGGCTCTGCCCCGGCCCTCCTCCTCACCTCCCGCCGCCCCCCTCCCCTCGCCCTCGCCCTCGCCCTCGCCCACCACCACCACCACCGCGGCCATGGGCAGTCGACCCGGCGCCGCCCACGACACCACGGGCAATGAGCGCCCGTCGACCACCCCGCAGCGCCCCCCAATCCCCGCCTCCATGTCGGCCCCCGCTGGCCGCCTGCCGCGCCTGCTCCCGGCCGACCTGTCCTCGTACACCGACGCCTACCTGCCTACCGCCGCCATCCCCACGTCTGCCACGTCCCTCGCAGAGCTTGCCCACCTGATCCGCCTCCAGGGCTACCAGGAGCAGCGCAAAGCCCACTTGCGTGTCCGCCTGCACCGATGGCTTGTCTCGAGCGCCCTCTCCGCGCGTCTGGTACACTGCGGAGAGCTGGCCTACCGCACCCTCGTTGACAACTTCCGCTCCGACGACAAAAAGGGCTTCGCCACCCTGTACAATGCCCTCGGCGATGTCCGCAATTCCTGCGACGCCACTCGTCAGTATGCACTGCTGGAACCTGATCTGGAGTTTGGCAAGTCCCAGACCATCAAGAGCGAAAAGCTCTCTTCCTCCACATTTCTCAACGATGTGCCGTCCAAGATCTTGGATGACCTTTTAGACTTCATTTCCGAAATCCGCACCAATCCTGACTTTCTTGCTACTCGTATTTCCAGTCTTTCCCAGCAAGAGCTCGCTTCCTTGACCTCTTTTCGCCAGGCCCTGGACCCCATTGACTCCGTCATGGCCATGCAAGCCCGTGGCAAGAACATTGGTGCTCACAAGCCTCAACAGCAAGGCTCAAACCCCGTCGAGCGTCTGCTCTCCTTTCAGCGTCACGATCCGCTGGCCGCCCTCATGTATTCCATTTTCGCCAACTCGTCTGGTCCGGACTCAGCCGAGGATCTCCGCCGGACGGACGTGTGGGCTACTACCTGCGCAAAGTTGATCAAGGACCTAAAGAGTAATGCCGCTTCCAACTTCATTCGGACCGTCCTCGATGTATATGCCGGCATGCGCGAATGGCCAGGCAAATCGAATCTAGAGTTGTATCTCATGCAGGTCCTTCAAGATGGCCAATTCCTGCTCGAAAAGGTTGACGAGTCAACAGCCCGCACTGGAACACAGCCCGTACCGCGAAGCACAAAGGATACCATTGCTGCGGATGAGTTCTTTGACAAGGCCGTGAAGAATCTGTTCGAGGTCATAGACGACGAGCCCAGTGCTGGTGGCATCCCCGAGGGAATCCTGGAAATTGGTAATGCCATCCTGCGGAAACTGGAAGACGAAAAGAATCTCCGCAAAGCTACGCAGAACTTCTTCGTGTCTCGTTGGCTCTTTTCAACATTTCTTTTAAACGCCATCATTCACCCTGAAGTATGTTGGTCACACTGACCCGCAAAGCGCTTTACGCTGACAACGGACAGACCCACGGGATCATGATCGGCCATCACATTAGCGAACTTGCCCGTCAACGGATACTCAAGGAAATCGCTATCCGAGCGCAAAAACTGGTCCTGGACATGACCTACAATTGGTACGACTTTCCATTTGGCTCGATTCCTTACCGCGTAGCTAATCTTGAATGTAGGCGGCAGCAAGTTCCTGTGCTTCCTGAAATCCGAGTCCATATTGAGAACATATTGGCCAGATTCAAGCATACCAAAACCCCTGCTAAGCCTATTCTGCTTCCTGCAAAGGCCATCACATCTCCCCGGGAAACAGTCGAGGTGCAGCCTTTTATTGTTCTCTCTCCAGCTGATATCATCACATTGGTGAATGCTCTGTTTCCCGAACGAAGGCCAACGTCTAGCCAACTTGACAAGGAGCGCCAGCCAAAGGCAGGCCCGACTTCATCCGCTTCATCACTCTCTGGCGTTTCCATCCCCTTTCGCAATGCCGCAGCGTCGCTCGGTGACGCAAGCTCGATTTTGAGCGCAAGCGCTTCCTCCGTGACCAGTGACCAGACTTCTCGCGAACCTCTTCTTGACAGCAGCTCATCAACGTCGACTGAACATCAGGCCGAGGCAAAAATCGCACCTACCGATCTCTATGGGAAGCGTCTGAGAACGGCTTGCGCTGAAATGACCCGTATCTTGGGCTACGAGGCTACTTCTGGGTCGTGCCACCCTTGCGCTGAGCGATGGGCCGTGCTCTACGTTTCTGCTGATGGCAAACAGCTCAAACCCCGGATGCGCAAAGACTTTGACGATGAAGATGAGCACGACGAAGACTCGCCTGACAGCGATAGCAGTGACGACGAAGGTGCAGGAGACAGATTTGATCTTGGAAATGACTACCATCAACTCAAGGAGGCGATTGCCAAGCTTGTGGAAGAATGGGAGATCCCGAAAGAGCTTGCGCCTGACAGCGAATCGAAGAACTTCAGCAACCGTATGACTACGCGAAAGGGCACACGAGGCAGACCCGTACGACACGTCAGCGAGAACCTTGGCTCGCGCAACCCGTACAACGCGACGCAAAGTCAAAGTCAATTAAGCAATATGATTGCAAGTCAGCGCAATGTCTCATCGCGCCGCTCCCCTCAGCATCCGAGGAATAGTAGCAGCCCGCAAGTCACGGAAAAACAAAGCAATGCTTCTGTCCTTGTCACGATGCTTGAGACTGCCATGCAGCAGTGTCAAGCACGTTCCGACTTTGTCAATGCCCACATGTACTTCAAGACACTCCAGAGCCTGCGAAGACTCACCTCCCCTACCTTGGTCAAGAACGGTTATGCAGCGCTCCTCAACTACTTTTCTCGTGGACCCCGCGATCTTCTCAGCAAAGCTGCCAATGCTATAGAAGAATTCGAGGCCTGGTTCGTCTGGCTCAAACAGTCCCAAGAACGGTCCGATGCAATGATCGAGGACATGATGCTTACTTTCAAGAACATGCGGGACAAGATGTGGTATATTTCGGACGTGCGAGGTTCCAAGCCCTACGCCGAGGCCCGAGATGTTGCTGTCGCACTGAAGATTATGGGACAGCAGTCCAAGACGCTTGACGGGAAGTCTCCAGGGCCACGATCCCGCAATTACTCCAAGTCGTCCGCAAACAATTTCTTGCTCAAGAACGAAGCCCAGCTCGTTGACATCATGTCAGCTTCGCAGGATTTCGGTGGCCCTAACAAGCTGTCTGACGAACAGTCGCAAATCACGTTAAAGTGGCTCACCGACTATGGTGTCGAAAACTTTTGTAAAGGCGAAGAGCGCATCCATCGCTTCTGCCTCGAAGTCGACAAGTGTGTCAACACAATTATCGGAGAGGGTCTTCTTGACGGTCCTGTATTATGGGCCAGCGACTTGTACAAGCGGGACCAGCAGGTCCTCGAAAGCGGACGCCAGAAGGGTGACCTGTTCCTTACCGGAGTCGGTACGCTATCGATCGCAGGCGACGAGGAATATGAAACGCACGGACGACCTGGTTCGCATAACCTCGACTTTGCTAATCGCCCAAGCCACAGCAGTCTCCGGTCTGTCGCAAACCGAAATGACCCACAGCATAGCTTTGACCAGAGTCCCTGGGGTAGAAGTCCGGTTGAGTCTCACGACTACTTTGGCGGCTCATCGCCCCTCCTATCAATCGACTCTGTGGCCACATTCTGGTCTCCGTTCCAAACACAAGCTCAATCTCCAACTAGCGCTACCAGTATTCGCCCGCGCACTGCATCATCGTCCAAGGGTACAGTCATGCTTAAACAATCTGCAACCGTCAACGAAGACAAGCGCCGCTTCATGCTCGACCTAAAGCAAACCCTCACAGGATTGTTGCTTAGCGACTTGGGGACCATGGTGTTTGCTAATGGCAGCGAGACAGACTCTTGGTTCGGTGGCGACCTGCTGGAAGACTGTATACAACGCAGAGACGAGGAAGAGCGTCAACGCAGGAAGCAACTGGCCAAGAAAAAGAGTACCAAGAACATGCGTAAGCAGACCGTTCCCGATCATCGGAACGCTCCCATGGAGGCGCTTGGCCGCGCTGAGCGAGGCTTAGCGGCGCCGCCCATTGCAACGTTCCAGAATGCTGCCGCCTCTGACGTGCATCACTCAGCTGGTGAGCACTCATCCACATCGAGCGATGCCACATCACGTTCGTTTGGCAACTCCACGGCCAAGAAGGCGGGCTTGCTGGAATTCCCGTACAATATCGCCTTCCGCAGACTTCTCAACAGGTTCGAGACACATCCTAATCCCTTCTCAAAGCTGCATGCTCTGTACGAACTCGAGCAGCTCATTATTGCCTCGCTCTCTTCTCGATCTGGACGCTCGTACAACAGCCGTCGCGAGACGCTCCCTCCTGTCCCTCAGTCACCGACACTCGGTGCAATGCCAGAGCTTAGCTCTCGTGAGCCGGCTACTCACACCTCACGAGCCCAAAATTTGGAGCAAGCCATCGCCAACTGTGAGGAGCGTCGGTCTCACAGTATGACTGTGGAGAGAGCTAGCAACGCCTCGCCCTTGCCCAATCGCAGTGGAGCTCGTTCTCCCGTTGGGCCTCCAAGCACTGACATGATTGTGGATGTTATGCAGGGTCTCTTCCGGGACGCCAACATCCGCCCGAAGACCCTCTTCAGGGATTTGCAGTATATCGCTTCTTTCGTACCGGCACAAATGCTTGACAAGACCGCAAGAGGCAAAGCATTCTGGGACGTCGGTCTCGCTGCTCTGGGTCTCAAACAGGATGTCTGTCGCATCATGGTGGAGCTCGTCGACGAGGTCATTACGCAAAACTCGAAGCGAGACGCTGTTGTCAAGCAGAACAATGGTGGAGCCGCCGAGAAGGCGGGCGTTACCCCTGCGCTGCCACCGTCGACTGACGAGCCCTTGTCAAGATACACCATGGAGGACGCTGCACGTATGCTTCTCATCACCGCCAAGGAGGGAGACGCCGTTGCCGAGCGCGAACTCGCCATCTTCTATCTCACGTCTCCCGAGCTCGTACACAGGACCGTGCTGCCATTGACCAAGCCTAGTGAGGTCTTCAAGACGGAGCTTTTGAACCGCGAGAGGAAGGCTTCTCAGGACCCAGCGCGAAGCGATCCCATGACCATGTGCGTGGCCCAACACTGGATGGAGCAATCCATGCGCGGTGGTGATCAGCTTGCCGCCAAGTACCTGCGCCAGCGCAGCGAGCTGGAAAACATCAATCCTCCCCGGACCTAGTCACGTCTCGCTTGCCCTTCTCACCCATGCTTGCTCGAAAACATGATTCTACGATACCCCCCCATACACATTATTGCTTTTATTGAAGACGAGACCATTTTTTGCGAACTGCGCGCATTCTTCCTGTGGACCGATATGCATGCATAGCGAGGGTGTTTCCAGTATTCATATTGCTTTTCTTCTTTTCTTTTTTCTACGCGATTGAGTCTTTTTCAGCAAGCATGATTCCCCCTGTTGCCTTGCTTCTTTCTAATCTTATTGATTTTCATCATGACCTACCGAGTGGGCAAACATGGGATTTTGTGCCAGATGAGCCATACAGTGCTGGCTGTAGAGCTAATATGAATTGGAGACTGAACGAGGCGCACTTTGGTCTCGAAGATACCTAATGATGGTATTCATGCATGCACGAACGGGTAAGGTATATTTGGGGAGATGAGAAGAAACGAATCTCCTTTGGTGTATATGGGTTTAGGATGGTCATGTCTTTGCTTTTGCCGATTCATTCACATACCATATAAGTAGATTTCTGGTATCTGGTGTGAAAATGATTTTTTTTTGTCCAAAAACCACAATTGCAACGGGGGCCGTGTTTCAATGGGCATTCTCGACAATGGTTTCACAGTGGCGTTGGTGCATTCTTCACTTGGTGACGTGTGTATATGATTTCAATGCAATAATGATGGCTCGTTGTGCGGGAGGTTAGACAAAAGGCAAGTTTGGGTAAGTCGTTGTAGTCCTTGAGCGCAGATCTAGGTAAGACTGTCACTTCACAATCTTGGGACTAATGTACCCACCTCTTCTTCCCCTTCTCTCTCCCACATTCCTCACGTTCTCGCTCTCGATGAAGAACCTTGACAACCGGTACTCCATCTCACGCCCACGCATCCACCTTTTCCCCGAGAGAATCTGGTGGCCTCCATCCAGGCCGCCGCCGCCCATTGAGAGGTTGACAATGAATGGCATTGTGTTGTTGGCGAGGGTGTTGATAGCTTGTGGAGTTTCTGGTGGGTTCAGTGTGAAAAGCGATGTCGTTTGTGCGAGGGTGGGTGCAGTTCAGTGACTTGTATGAAAGACAGCGGCGTAACGGAGTATGTGCAAGAGAGGAGTAGTGTGTGGTGCTAGGGGTATTCGGAGCATGTGTGCTTTTTATGGGAGGCTTTTTGAGCGTATGCTTGGTGCTTGTAGTGAAGGTGAGTGAGGGGTCGGCGCAGGTAGATGTAAACGCAATCGCTGGCAAACGTACATTGAACCAAGCTGCACTCACATATGCACAGTGTTTGGCGGAGAATAATCTCGTCAGTCGGTCAATCAAGTTACAATTTGGCTAAGAGAAAAGAACAAGAGTGATGATGGTATATTGGTAGAGATAAGCCTTCAAATAACAACGCCAATGTACAATTGCCGGGCTCTCGTCTTCGGGAGCCACAGGCACAAGCCCTACAGACACTCATGAACGCCATGCTATATACATCTTCCAAACTAATAAATATAGAGAAAAAGCATGTGAAGTAACGTCAACTCATCGTAACATATATCCCAAGTTGGGTAGTCCGCCCAAGATGTCTCTGATCGTCTTCTCTTCCTCGTCTTTACGACGTTGCGCTGCATTCGTAGCACTAGTCAGTGGCTGTATGGCAGGCGGTGAGGTCCGTGGTGGCGAACGAGCAAAGCTCTTGGATGAAGCTGCGCTAGATGGCCGCGCTGATTGTGTGGGAGTATCATAGATGGGGCGAACATCTGGGCCGCTCGCTTTTGATGGAGTCGATACAGCAATAGGAGGAGCGGACTCGAAGAAGGAGAAGTCTGCGTCTGTCCATGCATCCGCAAGACGTTGCTCTGTTACAGCACTTGTGTGCGAAATAGACGGCTCAACTGATGGAGCAGCAGGAGCACTGGACGTGAATGTCGAGAACTCATCCTTCTCAACTGGTACGAATGCCGGTTCAAGATGTGGGACGCCGACGAGTACCTCATCGCGTGGTCCTTCGACTGGTTCGGCATGTCCATTGTGTGGTTCATGCACTACAACAACTTCTGCTGGTCCTGCAGACAAAGGCTTTTTGGAATCACCATTAGACACCAGAGGTTCCGGTCTTTTGATAGGCTTCAGTATTGCTGGTCCAATTGGACCCTGCTCAGTCCCCAATGGAACAAAGGATCTTGCCCCAAAGATTGCCGAAGTTGGGGAAATAGTCCCTCTCAAGCGCGTTGTGTGTGCTGTATGCATACCATCTGCAAACTGCTTCTGTGCAGAGAAAGATCGGTTGGGTGGCGGCACCGCGGGTGGAGTAGAATTGATATTGTTGATTAGTGTGGCTGGCGAGATCGCTTCCGAAGTTTGAGATTCTGCGAGAGTTGGACTGCCTACCATCTCACCCCACTCGTCCTCGTCGTCGATAGCTGCCACCTCGATCTCCGCTTTGATTGATTCACTGGTACCGATGCTGTTGGATTTGTTCCATTGTTCTGGGAAGGTTGGGAGCGCAGGAGTTATGGGGGGTGGTGCAATGAGGCTTGTTACACGCGATGTTTCAGGAAGAGTGTTCGAAACTTGTTCCCGTGTCCCTAAATCTGGAGATGCAATGCTCATCGAAACAGCCCGGTTTTCTGCTTTGGCAAGACTCTCTGACACAACTGGTCTTGCTGTCAGGGGTGAGGATGTGGAGCGCAGCGCAGGACTGTCAAGTTGCCAAGGATCGACAGCAGTGGCAGAACTCCAATTGAAGGCTACAGGTACATTAGTAGTCACAGGGGGGAGACTGTGCCTGGCGGGAATCGCAGCACGGGGAGTTGGGACGGATGTTTTCGTGCGTGAGTGACCCATGGGTATCTTTGGATCCGGTGGCGCAGCGGTGTCCCAGTAAAATGACGCCCTCGCACCAGCACCTGTGCCTGAGAGACGATCCTCGCGCGCCCATCTTCCCACTGTTTTGTTCACTTCTTTCCTTATTTCAGAGTTTGCCCATGTGACTCGCACATAGTTGTCATCCGCATTGCCACTGTTGTACTCCCTGAGCGTCTGCCTACGCGTCAGTCTATACCAGGCTTTGCGCCCTGATGTCGAATAGATGGGATCTTCCGGAGCTTCCTCTTGCTTGACCGATCCTTGCAGAGGTGGGAATAGTTCGTCCAGCAATACGGCGTCGTAGGATGGCGCGTTCTGTGTGAGCGTTCGATCGGAAATCATTGCATCTTTCGCAGAAGACTGAACAATCGGCAGTTTGAATTCTTCGTCATCGGAAATCAGTTCCCTGGGAGAATCTTGCTCTTCCTCAGAGCTTAAGACGTCGGGTTCCGGAGGGGTGTTGTTAGAGTCGTCCTTGGCCAAAGCCCCGGTCGCTTCCTCGTGCATGTCCTTTTCCAACAGCTCGGATCCCTCATTGCCTGCTTGTTGATCCTCTGCAGCGTGATCTGCGAGACCGATCGTCTCCAAGACTGACGACTTGACCGCTCCACGATCCTCTTCAACAGACGTTCTTGGCGAGTCTGCCGGCGGCCCATTGTGGCTTCCCTCGGAGAGTGACGTCGAGGGACGAGCAGACGAAGCGTCGTCGGGCTGCAGGTGGCCCGACGACTCGAGTGTAGCATCGTCCGGGTGGCCATCTTGTTGGACTGTGGTTGCCGAATCTGACGCCTCTGAAGGCACCCCGTCTGCGGCTATCTCGTCATGGTGGTTCTGCAGACAATCGCGATTCACAGTCGGAAGCAGCGACTCGCTATGTTCTTCCTCACCCCACAGTTGTGCGCTGTCCCGGTCAAAGTCGTGGTCGACAGGTCTACTTGCATCCTCTACAGGCACATGCGGTACCGTTGCAGTCGGTACTGTGGACTGTGGGGGTGTCGCCCAATCACCAAAACTTGCATCCTCGCTCCCCCAGCCTGCATCGTCCAAAAAGCCATTCAACAGAACCGGCGCCGAGGTTTGCGCCCGGGGTAGCGGTGATGTCACTTCGGTCTTCGTGATGGACGCGTCGTTGCCATTGTCGCTCCAAGGGTCGCCCCAGTGATCCATGTTCCCACGTCCGTGTCAGGCTTCATAGTGAGGAGCTTCTATGGCAGAAGCATCTCACGGTGAGGTAAGGATTGCAAGAGATGCATTGCTCGGCCAGGCAGTCGCGAGTGGTGAAAGCCAGGTTGCGCGGAGAACGCGGAGGTGCCTGCCAAGCCGGACCCTGGTAGGCCCGACCCGTCCGCTCCAAGTACAGCTAAACGATAGGTATAGGCAGCCTCATGGCAACAAAGTTCACATGTCATGATTACAGTCGGAAGCAAAAAAACAACTCGACATGAAAAGCACAACTTCCACTGTGATGGGAAGTCGTCGCCAGAATTAGCTTTTAATATTTGCTAACTTGTGCAAAAGATGCTGATGAGAGAAGCTCGACCTCGAGAGCGAGGACATGATGAACCTGAACGCCGTACGACCATGCAAGACCAGCGTCTAGGATTTCGAGTACCTGCTCCACGAGCATCATAGACTCCACATAGTGGTCTAACCCATGTCAAGTTGATTACCGAGAAAAAGAACAAACACGAACTTGCTATCGGACAGACTCAATGACCGAGATGTCGTCAATCGCATTATCCTCGTCCGGATCGTTAAGGACTTTCTTGAGGCCGTTGTCAATCTGAACGGCGCCAATCTCCTCCTTGGGAACCCAAATCAACTGGATGACACCAAAGATCGCCATGAGACCAAGAGCGAAGAAGGCGACCGCAGAGCCCCCAAGTGAATAAAACAGACCAACCATTGGTGATGAAATGGTCCTGGCCAGGCAGCACGCGGACATGGCGATACCGTTCACGCGGCCTAGTACAAGGGGCGAAGGTATGGCGTTCTTCATGAGGATGAGCGCGCATGGAAACACGAGAATGCCATAAAATGCTTGCAGAACAAGTGAAACATAGACTCCAGGCGACCAGAATTCATGCGGAAGAGCCGTAATGAATGGAACAATAATGTATGTCGTTGGATACAAAATGATCATCCAGACGAATGTTTTCCAGACACCAGCCCATTCCACAAAGATGGGGAAGACGAATCCTTGGACGAAGAGCGTGATGAGGCCGTTGACTGCCAGGAAGGTACCCACATGGGGCAAGTCCATGCCGAGACCACCCTTGAAGTCCAATCCGGCGTGAATTGGTTTATCTTGGATGTAGACAGGCAGAATGGAAATGAAGGCCATCTGATGGAAAGCAAAGATGGACATGGCGAGTATGACCATCACAACAGTCTGGTTGAACGTTTTTCGAGGCTTAGGGGCTGGCTGACCACGCATTGGGAGCACGTCGTGTGGAGCAATTCGGATAGAATGCATGGTTCCAAACGATGAGCGGCGAATATCAAAGCGCTGGTCGAAAGGCATTGGCATCCCCTCTTCCAGGAATGATGCGCGCTTGCGAATCTGTCGCATACTGCCCTGGACCGAAATGGAAGCCAAGCGCTCACGCGTGAAGCTTGCAATAGAACCTCTTGGTCGCAAGGATCCGGCCATGGAACCACGGAAATCGCGGTCTCGCGCGTGAGACTGGGGCGGGAGTAGTCGGCTCCGTTCGTTGGTTTCGTTGATGGTGTCGAGATGATCATGGTAATCGTGATGATCTGCGGTGCCATTCTCTTCCTTCTCCTCGCGGACTAATGTCTCCTCCAGAAAGAAGCATCCTTGGATGATGGCCAGAACGATTCCGGTAGCGGCTGCGAGATTCGGCAGCAGATACGGGTAACGCCCGAAGATGCCATCTTGGGCAAAGGTGTTGGGAAAGAACTCTGCTGGACGAGCAAGGAAACCACCCATGGCTGAACCAATGATACCCCCTAGTGTCCAGACGAAAGGTTGTGTCGCATAGGCCTTGGCTATTGGGATTAGCATCATGATAGCATATGCGGAAGTGCGCGATTTACGTACGCTCATGCGCGGGATTCTTGACCATCTCCGCGACCATGGTCTGCATGATTGCAACGTTTCCATTCAGAGCGCCGCCAACGAAACGGGCAAGCAGTGCGACCCAATACGTGGGCGCCATACCGAAGAGAATACTCGACATGGCGACACCAGCCAGACCAATTAGTGCGACCGGTTTTCGGCCATAGACGTCAGAGATCATACCCCACCCTGGGGCAGTAATAGCCTCTGCAATTGCGTAAGCCGAGACCAAGAGGCCGGCGTAGAAGGAAGCATCATCTCTGCGGATGCCCAAGTCCTGGACCATCAACCATGAGTAGGCGAGAATGGAGTTGAAGGCGAGAGGCTCGGAGAATCGGCAAATCCCTGTCCAAAGTCAGCAACAGTCCAATCAGCATGGCATGAGGGCAAGGGATATGCGCATACCGATGATTATGAGTTGTTTGGTGGGGAAGGGCGCATCTTTGGGGTCGGGAGGCATGGTGGCGATATTACAATTACTGGCAGGGCGATGAGGTTGGGAAGAGGCTCGCATCCATATAAAGAGAGAAGGCAATGCAGGTTTTAGGAAGGAGCAGCTTATCACGGCGGGCCGATGTTTCCCCTCAGTCGGATTGGCAACCGTGCGCAACTAGTGCTTCGCAGAGTGCCTCGACGACAAAACGTGCTGGCGCAGAGGCTCGCTTGTGCTGCCGTGAATGCTGATGGTGTGAAACAACGAAGCCTTCACCTGTAATATTGCTCGCAGTACAGACGCTTGGAGAGACTGCGGCCCGCCTCTTCATGGCCGTTGCTTGGAGGAAGGATGGGGCCTGGAAGCGTACCGCGCCTGGCCTGACCATGGACTGGAAACTCACTCCAGCATCCAGTAGCACAGGCTAGGCTTGCCGTTCATAGCTACGTCACGACAAAGCCGCAACCCTGTCTCGAGCATCAAACTGCTCACCGCACTTTACCCGAATGACCACACTGTGGCTTGCAAACAATGGAACTGGACATGCACTTTTTGCTGTAAGCAATCCCGCTGACAATCGTTGGCGGCACATTCCTGCACTCCACTGTCCAGCCATGGCAGTCGCCCGTGGAGCATTTGACAAACAGCATTCCTCGTCGTGCTGGTGGTTGGCATTGAGGCTCGAGTAACATGTCAGAGCAAGCCGTACGTTGCCCGGTGGCGTCACCAACCGTCACGCGGCAAGCTCTCCTCTGCTCTGCTCTTCCTCATATTGTTGCGCGACCTCAAGCACCAATCGCGTGTTGCGGAAGTGGCATGCATCGCGATACCTACGCGCGTTATCTGCGGGGGTGGGGGCACGACTCACGAGGCCTCAAGACTGCATCCACCTCCGTCTTACTGGGATCCATGGTCAACGGTGTGATGCACGTCTGGCAAACTGCAGCTGCCCATCATGGCAAGTACTTGGTAGCTCAAAACTTGCATGCACGTGATACTGCTTCACAACGACCTCAGGATTGCAACGTGCATCATCATATCATGTCGTCGTCTATTACTCTCATGGCCGCCGTCGTGCCGTCTGAGTCTGAGTCTGAATCTGAGCGCCAGCCACATCGACTAGTTTGACTCAAGGCGATCTAGCCGCCAGCTTCGCTTATCGAATTCGACACATCGTGCAACTCGCTTGCACAATGGGAAATGAACAAGGATTCCTCCAATCTGGCTTCCCTGCTTGCTGAGTCCTGACATCAAATGTTGAGCTGATGGGATTCGAGGTGCCTCAACAATGCATAACTCGCGCCTAACTCTGGAACGTACCTCGTATTCCAGATGTAGGGTTAGTTGGACGTCATGAGCACCGCATGCTTCACTCCGGATTCTTTAGCACGACGATTGACAAGATAAAAAAAGGGACGATCAGCACAAGCAACCCCTGGCTGTTAGTGGCCCCTCTTGAATTTTCTTTTCCAGAAATCATGACGGAGAAGACGGAAGCCACCACACGAGCTAAGCTCTAAGAAGCATAGACTATCCGACCAGGTCCACTGTGTTACTTTTCCCAGGTTCAGATACGACTCAGCATCGAGGCATCACAACGTCGTGATATCGTGCAACATAAAGTAAGGACCAATCTCAACCTTCATATCGGTCTAGAGACATAATCGGTCTAGAGACATAGATGCCGGTGATACACGGCATTACATTGGTACCTATGGCATGATTCTGATCGTTCACATCTACAGTCCAAGTCCACAGGCACATGGTACGCGTATACTTTAATTCATTCCAGGTCAAAATGCACAGGGTACCGCACCTTTAGGTCGAGAGAATATCCTCTTCCCATCAAATGGACTATTTCATTCCCAATACTCAATAGGACGGATAATACTTACCCACAGATCCCCTGTACCCCGAACTGGGCTGCTCATCTACAGCATGTCAGTACATAATACCCCAACAGGCCAGTGCACTTACTCGACTTGTTCCAAGCCTCATACTCAAACTGGAACACGGCGCCCACCTCATCGTAAGCCCTTCTGCGATCCTCATCACAGAGAATGCTTTTTGCCTGATTGATCTCGCACATTCTCTTGGCAGCGCGTTTCTGCTGGGCCATAGGCTTACCTACCTGCTTGTCTGGATGGTTGAACATGGCCAGCCTGGTGTATGTGCTTTGGATCAGGTCCATGGGTGTGCGCTCTCGATCACGTAGGCCCAAGGCATCGTATGGATCAAACTTGCCATCTTCGCTCGAGTCGCTGTCATTGTCACTGTCACTGTCAGGGAAGACATCTGGTGAAAGATCCTGAGACACAGGTGGTGGAAGGGTTGGAGTGCAATGTTGGAGCGGGCTCTGGGCGTAGGGCTGCGGCAACTGCGGAACTGTACTGTGAAGTTGGGCTTGGATAGGCAGTTGTGGAGTTTGAGTAGAGGTGTAGTGTTGCTGACTCTGGCTAGAGATTCGAGGGGCTTGCGCCGAGTTGTGTAGAGGCTGGCCTTGGTTTTGAAGCTGCGAGGTATTGTAGGTAAGCTGGGTCTGGTTGTGAAAGTGTTGTTGAGAATCGTAGCGCGGCTGAGTTTCGCTGGGAGGTGGTGGAAAGTATGGATTTTGGTATGGCGCCTGGGGCTGGTTAGGATATTGTGGTTGAGGATCGTACCGGAGCTGACTTTCATTGGTAGGTGGTGGAAACTGCAGAGTATTGTGGGGCTGAGTCTGGCTAGGATGATATGGAGACTGCTGGGTTGGGCTGAAAGGCTGGACCTGGCTGTGAGATTGTGCCTCGTACTTCCTTCGAAACTCCTCCTCTTCTCGTTCCTGCTTCCTCTTGTACTCCTCCCACCTTTGGGTCTCTGCATCTTTCGCATCATATTTCGTCTGCTGGAATTCGGGTGGCTCAATCATCGGCTTTGAAGCTCCAAATCCTAACCTCAGTTTGGCTTCTTCGAGTTCCTGCTGACGTCTTGCTTCATCGAAGTCGGCCCTCTTCCGGAGTTCATCCAACTCGCGCTGCCTCTTCGTTGCTTCGAACTGTGCTCTCTTCTTGACCTTATCGAGCTCTTGCTGTCTTTTCAGTGATTCAAAGTCTGCCTTTGTTCGAGCTTCGGCTTGTTCACGTTGTCGTTTAATGGCTTCGTACTCTGCCTTGGTGCGTGCTTCGTCCTCTTCGCGTTGCCGCTTTACTGCATCGAACTCCGCTTTCACCCTCGCTTCGTCCTCTTCCCTCTTACGTTTGATCGCTTCGAGTTCGTCCCGAGCTCGTGCTTCGGCCTCTTCTCGCTTTCGCTTTTGAGCGTTGTACTCGTCTCTGGCGCGAGCGTCCTCTTCTTCGCGCTTCCGTTTCATGGCTTCAAACTCATCTCTGGCACGGCGATCATCGTCCTCTTGCTTCCTTCTCTTGGCTTCAAACTCGTCTCTGGCCCGTGCTTCGTCCAGCTCGCGCTTTCGGTTCATCGCATCGAATTGGGCTTTAGCTTCAGCTTCACGTTGCTCCTTCTGTCGCCTGGCGGCATCGTACTCAGCCTTCAACTTTGCATCATGTTCCTTGAAGGGGTCAGCATCGATCTGCAGCATACTCATCTGCGGTACTGGTGGTGGCATGATAGCGGGTAGCGATGGTGGTGCAAGTTGACGGCGTACGACTACATCTGGTTGCGCTGACTGCTGCACAATGACCTGTTGCTGCGGGGCATGGATGTTAAACTGCTGCTGGGCCCTTTCAATAAAAAGAAGCTGGTGGCTCGGTAATCCGAAAACGGCCAGTCCTCCGGCTCGTCGTGCCATGACTATTGCGATGTTGTTCAAAGTGATCAACATGCCCCGCACACAATGGTCCTCATACAGGTTCAGGAAGCCCCTATTGACATCTATCAAATTCATGATCCAGTGACAGATGTTCTCAAGACGGCCACTTTCGAGTCTTTGAAGTTCCCATATTTCAAAAGGATGGTCTTCCGGGTTATACCAACCATCATTGAAGCTGAACTCCTCTCTCCGCTCCCTTCTCCGAGGGAAGAACATAGTGTAGATATTGTTCGTTGCCAACGATCGGATGAAGCGTACGGAAGAAATCTTTTAATCATCCATGGAGATGCCTTAGCTTCTTAAATTGACACAGTATTGAATATCTACAAGATCTTTGGTCCAAGTCAGAGCTACATATGACGTTGTAACGTCAATGTTCAGCTCCAGAGAACCCTGCAGGCTGTATACATGCAGTTCACAACACTGTCACTTGTAATGTGTCAAGTCTGTGCTGCCAACGCTATATTCAAACAACATAGACACGAACTCGGGTCATTGGATACCGCAGATCATAGTTTTCGTGGCAACCTTGGGAGCGGTGGTGTCATGTAGCCTGTTATCATCAATGGACTAAAACCTTCTCGTTACCATGGCAATTTTGTGAATTGGATGGTCACTGGGATATGCGACCGTGCCGCTGCGTCGTTCATATATCATCTGTGGGCACGCACACGCTGCCCACGTTGAATAATCACAACACCGTCATGCATATGATCCTTTCCCTCCCTCTTCATGGACGAACAAGACCCCCAAGCGCGATCTATGGTCGTATTTCAACCTCTCTTGGAAAAGATGTTCGAACTTGGATTCCGTTTATTCAATCTTTGTAAGATTTTTGCTGATATAGGGGATTGAGCGGAGACCCGTCGTTCAAGTTTCATTGCAGTTTTAATGAACCTTGACTCATACTTCTGCTTGAGTGTTTGATTCCTGTACTCTTGATACCTTATATGGCTCATATACATGCATGCCTAGATTCGAATCACGCAGCACTCACATTTGACAGTCAACGTCGGGTTGCAAGGAGTCATCTACAACGCTCGAAACATATGTAAGTTCCCATGATATTCCAGTATTCTCCTTAGTCATGGTCGCTACTTCCCATTCGCCAGCTTCCACTCCTCAAACTCTCTCTTCTCCTTCTGTTCTGCCGTTTCAGTTGCAGCTCCACTAGCGGTATCCTGATTTCCATACGACCTCGCGACAACACGACCCAAGTGATCCACAGTTTCGTATATTACTCGAGGCGCAGCTGGCTGCAAACTTGAAGGCATAAATCGTGGGGAGGTGTAAAGCCCGTCACCTATCGGTAAGGAACGCAGGTGCCTTTCGATCCTATGCACTGTGTCTCGGACACTGTAATCGAGGGAGAATACGTCGAATTTCTTCATCTCTGTTACAAAGGCTCGGAGCGCGGTGGGAGTTTGCGATTCTATATACGCTCGTGACCAGGGGTGGCTTGGGCCTCCTAATCCTAAACGACTCCATCCGTAGAGACTAGATGGATAGCCGTACATGTTTCAATTTCAAGTCCGCGGGGATGTGGGAGACTGGGCAGGGCGATTGGAAATTTACGTACATTGATCAAGAAGGTGACTTGGTCAGGATTTGTACGTGTTATTCGTGAAATTTTGTGTAGTTGAGAAAAGAAACAAACATGAGAGTAAGGCTTATAAGCCAAGCTGTCCGTGAACGAAACACTATTGATACTTCAATCCTAAGCGTGAATTGATGGCAAGAGATGATTGTACCGTAACTGAACCTTGTTGATGCTAGCTCTCAGTATGCTGTAAAGGTATTCAAGCGCCGAGATGTCTTTTTGCAACATTCCCCGACCGACCGTCCTCTTCAAGACTTCGTCCTCTTCAAGACTTCGTTCATCTACATAGATGATACATGACTGACTAACAGGCCGCTGAGAATTCACGGTGTCGGCAGCCAAGGTCTATGTGAACTTGTATGGCGACCGAGCCTCCAAATAGTCATACAATCTGTGATACTCTACACCACAAAAGTGCCACTACACCAATAACTTGGCACCAGCTCAGCACCAATCTCTCTACGCAAACATGCACAATAACAAGTCACGGAACCGGCCATCTCCACCGCGGTACTATAAAGCCCCTCGACGAAGCCCACTCTGCCTCGACACAGTCTCTCCACCAAGCAACACATTTCAAACCCACGAGCGAAAACCATATTCACAACCAGAGTCCATCAGTTTCCCCCCTTAAAGAAACACCAATCCAACAATCTACCCACACATCCATAACCACCTCCCCTTTCCGGCAAAATGTCCCTCCTCGCAACATTCCCTACAACCACACCTATTCCTGAACCCCCTCCTTCTCCCCCCGCCACCCCTCCCCCAGGGCAGGACTGGCCCATTCCGTCACCTTCACCCACAAGTACACCTTGTCATGAACCCCCTCCTTCTCCCCAACCACCCCCTGATCCTCCTTCGCCTATTGCGCCTCCGTCGCCACCCTCGTCTCTAGTTAGTGGGCCAGACACGCCATCTCCGCGTCCGTATCCTGGGACGCCTTCGGCGCCAGATGAGGTTGTGTCTGTCTGGAAAATAGTTGGTGTAGTGTGCTGATTGTGTGGGGAGAGGACGTCACAGCCTGAGGTCATTGGGAACAGGGACGAGTGATGCATGGGTATATATTACAAGTGGTAGTCAATGTATTCGTAGTCATGGGGGGGGGGGGGGGGGTATCATTACCTATTTACGCCCTTTAAAATGCTCATCACATCACGTCACCCTCGAGTCACCCAGCACTTGTCTTCAAGTCTCCTCCCGTCCAAGCTCACATACATTAAACGTCACTGTCTCCCCTGCCTCCTTCTATCCTCGCTCGGATATCTCTAACAAGCGCCTTTGCATCCTCGACTTCTACCCCATCCTGACAAAGCTCGCTTGCTAGTTCCATGGCCCTCGTATACATGCCGCGCATGTATTCCCAACGCGCAAGCCATAATCTCGCTTTGCTTGTTGTTGCTGTGACACCAACACCGCCTGCTTCGGCGCCTTCCTCACCCTCTGGCCCTTCCTCTTGCGCAAGGACCAACTCCATGTATGCCGCGGCCTCGTTCATGTTCTGTATGCGCTCGTATAGCAAGGCGATTTGGTACAAGACTTCTGGATCGAGGATGCCGCCGCCGAGCCCAGAGACTTGGCCGCTGCCAAAGGAGGATCCAACGCCGGCGTCATAGTAAGACCCAGCGACGAGTGCGCGCTTGTACGCGCGAATCCCATTCATGATCTTACCGACTTTGCCAAAGCATTGGCCGACTGCCATCCAGAGTTTTGGATCGTAGGGTCGTAGCGCGGCGGCACGCTGGTGGTAGAAGAGTGCGTACGAGTGCATTTCCAGGACTTCGTACGTCTGGCCGAGGCCATACCATGCGCGGTAGTCTTTGCGGTTCACGTCGACGGCGCGGCGGTAGGACTCGATGGCGGCATGCGTGTTCTTCATCTCGACGAATTCGTGACCCATGAGCGTCCATGCGGAGAGGAAGGTGCGGTCGAGGGTTAGTGCGCGGCGGAAGTACATGACGGCCTTTTCGTGTTCGGATTTGAGCGAGTAGAAGTTGCCGACTACACAGCACGTTTCGGGGCGGAACTTGTCGGTTGCGGTAGCGAGTTGGGCGAGAAAGGCAAGCTTGGGTCGCATGCCCATGACGTACAGGATGTTTGAATAGTTGTCGAGGTGGTCGACGCGGTGGGGGTCGGATACGAGGAGGTCGGAGAAGATTTGCTCGGCGTCGTCAAAGTCTTTGTTGTGGTAGTGCAGGAGGGCGCGCTGCGTCTTGAGAAAGGCCGAGGTGGGGAAGATGGCGAGGATCTGCGAGAGCGAGTTGTGGATCTGGTCGTTGGCGGCGTAGAGCTCTTGCGAGGCCGAGACGTGGAAGATGAAGGTCATGAGGTTCTGGGGCAGGCGGGGGACGAGCTTGGCGAGCTCGTCGACCGTGTTGAGCAGGCCCTGCAGCTCCTGCCAGGCGGCCCAGTTGAACGTGTAGTGGTGCACGCTCTGGACGAGGTAGTCGATGGCGAGGGCCTCGTTCTTGCCCTTGGCCAGGACCATGCCGTAGAGGTACTCGAGCCAGCCCTGGGGTTGGCGGCCGGTGGCGGGCAGCTTGGTGAACCAGTCGTCGAGCACGGCCGAGACGCCCGGCAGCTCCTTGTTGAGCGTGACGCCGCCGTCGTGGGGGCCGAGGATCATCTCGCTGTCCTCGTTGATGCGCTTCTCGCCCGCAACGAACTTGGCGTACAGCGCGAGGAAGAGCGACTTTTGGCTGAGGCTCGCCGGCGACACGGGCGCCGACCCGGGCAGGAAGACGGCGGCGCAGCGGTCAAACTCGCGGCAGTCAAAGTACGTCTTTGCGAGCAGGAAGCGGTGGGCTTCGCGGGCCTCGAGGCGGGCTTCGACGGGGTCCTTGGCCGCCGTGTTGGGGGTTGCGGGCGCGGGCGTGGGCGACATGGGCGAGTCGACGTCGGTGTCGGAGGCGTCGCCATCAGCGCGGGCCGTGGGCAGGGCGTTGAGCAGTTCTGCAGCCCTTGTCAACATCAATCAGTACGCCGTGTGCCCCCGTGTGCCTGCAGAGGGATCAACGCACCATTTGGCCGAGTGGTACAGGCAGCGCTCCGTCGACGAGACGACGGCGTCGTGCAGCTGTGCCTTGAGTTGCGCCTCGTCGGCTGCCGATAGCGCGCCCATGCCCGTGTCTTGTTTTTTTTTGTTGTTGTTGTTGTTTTTGTTGTTGTTGTTCTTCGTCTTCGTCTTCAACTTCAACTGCAGTGCAAGCAAGTCGATGCAATGCTAGTCTGTCTGACGCCTGTGTTGATGCTTGGCTGCCCTGCGCGGGACACGACAAGTGGGGCAGCTCGAGCACGCACCCCCCGGAAATCACCATTCACCCCAACACCCCCAACACCCCACCAAGCCATTACTGACCCATTCCCCCTGCCTTTGCGACATCAGACCAGAGACACACTCCCCAATCATGCCGCCGCGAACCACGCTCAAAGAGTTTGAGAGCGTCTGGCCGCGCATCGTGGCCGACCTCCAGGACCACTGCAAACAGTACAAGCTGCCCAACGAGTCGCTTGATTGGTTCACAAAGGTACCGCCAGCCACACAAGCCATGCAGGGTCCTTCCATACTCACCAATGCACCCAGTCGCTCGACTACAACACGGTTGGCGGGAAATGCAATCGTGGCATGTCCGTCATCGACACCACTGCCATCCTCACAAACAAGGCCCTGGACCCAGCGTCCGACGACTTCTTCCGCGTGGCCCTACTAGGATGGATGATCGAGCTTCTCCAGGCCTTCTTCCTCGTCTCAGACGACATCATGGACTCGTCAAAGACTCGCCGTGGCAGCCCTTGCTGGTACCTTGCACCCCAAGTCGGCATGATCGCCATCAACGACGCCTTTATGCTCGAGTCCGCCATCTATGTCCTTCTCAAGAAGCACTTCCGCCGCGACAAGAGCTACGTCGACCTCATGGAGCTCTTCCACGAAGTCACTTTCCAGACCGAATGTGGTCAGCTGTGTGATCTCATCACCGCCCCTGAAGACAATGTCAATCTTGACAACTTCAGCCTCGAAAAGTTCTCCTTCATCGTCATCTACAAGACTGCCTTCTACTCCTTCTACCTCCCCGTTGCCATTGCCCTCCACTACATTGGCGCCGCCACCCCAAAGAACCTCCAAACTGCACAGGACATTCTCATCCCCATGGGCGAGTACTTCCAGGCCCAGGACGACTACCTCGATGCCTTTGCCGACCCCGAGGTCCTTGGCAAGATTGGCACTGATATCCAGGACAACAAGTGCTCCTGGCTCATCAATCAAGCCTTGACAAAGGTCAACCCCGAGCAACGGCAGCTCCTCGACGACAACTATGGCCAGAAGGACTCACAAAAGGAGGCCAAGGTCAAGGAGCTTTACCACGACTTGAAGCTCAAAGAATTCTACGAGCAATGGGAGGAGGAGCGCGTCACTGATTTGAGAGCCAAGATCGACAAGGTCGATGAGAGTGAAGGGTTGAAGAAGGAGGTTTTCAACGCTTTCTTGGACAAGATCTACAAGAGGAGCAAATAAAGTGCCGACTCTTTGGTGAGCAGCCCAGACATGCGCCTTTTGCAGGTGACGATACTACGCATGACACAATCTCGAGACGTATATTCCATCAATAAAGTGTGTTTAATTGGACACATTTCCATTGTAGTCTGCGCGTTACAACATAGGGCCTCAGATCCATGTGCAAGGAGGCAGCGCATTGTATGTGTGTGCGATGACCACAACATAATTTGACCACAACACCAAAGACATTAACTTTGCTACTCACATAACGCGTATGACATACAACGCTGTAGAACATGGGCCAATTTCTAGTCTACAGCCCCACACTTTCAAGGTAAATTGGGTAATCATGCAGGTACTACCGACGTGACAGGGTTTCTAGAGTGCTCCCAACGGCAGTTCAGCCATGCAGATTCATATCTCCCATGATCAAGTACAACATGGTAGACTTGCAGCAGCCTTCTCGAACTACCCTCCATTGATACCATCTTCGATTAGTGACCGACCACATTTCCAACCTGCACAGAACACCCAACCGCACCAACACAATGCGTCCATCCACCCTCTTCACCCCTCTCCTCGCAACATCCACTCTCGCAGCTTCCTGCGAACGCGAATACCTTGCCTCCTTCACATCGCTCTACCTCTCTGCCCAGACCCTGGGCACTCCATCCCTCCTCACAAACACGACCTCGCAAATCTTCTCGAACCTGACATACACCGAAAATTTCCTCCCCGCCAACATCTCCTCGCCCACCTCCATCCTCTCCACCCCCCTGACCATTACGTCTTCGCGCTCGTTTCTCGATCCCGACACCTGCAGTGCATTCATGCAGATCATCGTCACGAACACGACGCATCCGTACGTCATTGGCGTGAGGACTGAGAGTGACGGTAAGGCAGTGACAAAGATAGAGAGCTTGGTTAGTGATGCCGGGGATTGGGCGTTCAATGCTACAGGGACGGCATATTGGGACTCTCTGGAGATATGGGATGTGATTCCTGCTGAGCAACGCGATACAAGGGAGGTTATTCAAGCAGCGGGAGACGGGTATTTTGATCGATTTGGGAATGCAAGTGTGGTTGTGCCGTTTGGTAAGTCTGCATTGTGTACGGTTACTTTGAGTGTATGCCATGTTAATAAGGGGGGGTTTAGGAACATCATGTGCCCGCCTTGAAGGCGGCGCGTATACGGATCCACAGCGCAGCAATACGTCGACTTGTGCCCTGGGACTACCGTCGACTATCAATGTGGTTGATCGGCGGTATGTTGTCGATGTTGAAATGGGAACGGTCAACATCTACGTTGGCTTCCCGGGCTTGGATAGGGCAAGCAAAGATCCAGCTCCGGATAGTCACACATTTCGAGTGGAGAAGGGAAAGTTGAGGTATATTCATACCATTTCGACGTGTGATGGGCACCCGGGATGTGGATTGAATGGGACGTATGTGCCACTCAGACATTAGACCGAGACGATGAAGATGTGTTGTAATTTTCAGGGTCACTGGGAAAGAGAAGTTCATCTCAATTGTTTCTATGATGGATAGTCAACAATGTTGAAGCCGTACTCACAGCTTGACAAACCCAGTCATCATCATGCCCGTACCTTGAGCTTCCATCCCGTGATGCTACAACGTCCAAGCACCAACACACAACTTCCCAGAAAAACAGTTGCACCGGCAAACAACTGCGCCACCAGGTAGTTTCCACCATAGCTCTGAATGAGAGCACCAGCAATTGGCGGTCCAATAAAAGTCCCTAGTCCCACCACCGCAAAACCCTGCCCGTTCCTTGTCCCAACTTTACTCATATCCTTTGTCAGCGTCGTCAGCGCCGCCGGAAATATGCCCTGAAAACCGGCTACGAAGAAGCCGAAAGTGATTGCCCAGCCATACAGCGCGGCTTCGCTATTGACCAGTGGCCAGAAGAACAGCAAGATAGCAGAGATGAAGCAAAACGGAATGAGAATGTTATAAGGCCCAGTGTACTTGTCTGAAAAGTACGAGGGCACAATACGACCAAGAACACCAATGCCATTAAGAACCAAAAGGATATTAATCGCATTCCCATACGGCAATCCCAAAACCTCAATCGCAAACGTAGAAATGTAGTAAAACGCAAAATACTGGCCCAAACAGATGAGGAAAACCGCAATCAAAAACAGACTATACGATATCTCCTTGAACGCACCGAGTTCCAGCATGGGACCCGATTTCCGCGGCGGCAGCCGTGGACGCAGTAGTGAGCAGTAACACGAGCCCACGGCCAGCATCATGAAGCCCATGACGCGAACCGTCCACGCAAACCCAATCTTGGGTAACAACTGCCTCGCAACCGTCGGATACACCAACCCGCCCGTAGCACTCCCCGACGCCATAATGGCCAACGCGACCGCCCGATTCCGCGCAAAATACGTAGAAACAAGGGAGAGAGCCGGGGGGAACTGCATGCCGTTGCCCAGACCATTCATCAGGCCCTGCGTAATCATGAGCTGCCAGTACTGCGTTGCTAGGCTCGTCATGAATATGCTCAGCGCGGCGAGCAGCATGCCGGGAATCATGGAGTGGTAGAAGAACCCGGCGTCGAATAGGCGGCCCGTGAGGATGCCGAGGGAGAAGTGGCCTAGCATTTGCATGCTGCCGATCCAGGATACGGCGGATGGTTCGAGCGAGAGCGTGCTGGTGTAGTATTGTTGGAAGACGCCAAAGGTGGCGATCATGCCCCAGGTGTTGAAGACGACGAGGTGGCCCATGAAGGCTTGCGTCCAGGCTACTGTTCCGCCATCTGGCGGTGGGCCGGGGTCGAGAATGGTGGCATTGGTACGGGAGGTGAGAGTTTTAGCGAGGTGGAGAACGGGGTTTTTGGATGGCGGCGAAGTGGATGTATGGGTTGGTATTTGGGTTATCGCTTGGTCTTGGTCTGCTTTGTGGGCCGCAGTCCTTTGTCGTTGTGTATTTGGTGTATTGGCAACGATGTCGTTAAGCTGTTCGTCGACTGGCCGTTGCTCATTGCGCGGAGACAGCGCCTTTTCGACATCAGGACTATTCGACATGATGCGAACAAACTGGTGTGAATTCCAAGCAGCAACAATAATATTGAGAACCCCGAGATGAAGTGTCTACAATCTCCAGTAAAGTCCTGAGCTTGGTCAAGCTTTTCGGCTTTTTATCCGACGGGCAGCTGCAGGCCATGACATTTGTGGATCGCCGGCCGCGGACACTAGCACGACACACTGCCAACTCAGGAATAGTGAATGGATTACACATGGCCATTGCATGACTCCTGGCCAAGACGACCAATGGAGGGGTAGTTCAAAAGGTGTTTGTGGAGAACGGGAATTACCAACGATTGGCTTGGTCTCCGGATTCGATAGCAAGTTGGCGGTGCCACACACCAAAGTGGGGGTCCCCAGCTTCAACCCCATACTTTGAAAATGCCAATGTTAGTTCGTGTAAATACTAATAGAGTCACTATACTCGGCTCGATTGTGTTAGTATTCGAAATACACATTTCCCGTCTTTTGCGGAATTATCACTTTACTGCACACTCGCAACCAATGACTTCGTGTCAAAGTAAGAATTATATTCTTCGAATAATCACAACTATCACAACTTCCAATCTAATATTCAAAAAAAAAACATGGAAAAATTCGGCCGAAAATGTGCATTGCCCATCCTTGTAAGTTCCGCCCATCTACCCAAGAGTCTGCCGCAAAGTAAGATCGTGTTGGAAAATCCAGAAGGTGGAAAGACGGGTGCTGAAGATTAGTGGCCCTTCGGGCGTCATCGGCCTGGGAGTATCAGCGAATGTGAACTCATAACTGAACCCCAAGAGACAGGGTGAAACATACCTTTCAAAGTACCATCTCGCAAGACCGTGAAAGAGATAAACAAGAGGGAAGAAAGCAAAGGGGGATGATCCAAGTCAGATCGTTACATCCTCAAAGATTGATGTAGGCATTCAAGTCCATGTCGTATTAGTTAGATGGTCCAGGACAGTCATGATATGGATGCTGTCGATGACATACCTTCTCAAGCTCCTTTTGGAGGATCTTGTTGCGAAATAGGTAGAATCGTGAGACTGCAAGCATCATAATGTACCTGCTCAACGCCAATCGGGTGCTCGTGCGCTATGCCATCGTAGCCTAGGCTTTCCAGCAACTACCAGGACCCGTGTTGACACCACAAGGATAATATGGCGATTGAACGCTTCCCGAACCCCAACCAGAGTCAACACGATGACGAGGTGGGATAGGATCCTCATGGTCAGAATCAAAGTCTCCTCCACCAAAGATTCCATTATTCTTGGCCGAGGTCGTGGAATGATCGTCATCGGATTCCTTGTGATGCATGCTCTTGGCCAAGTCGAAGGCGTCTTCAAGGCCGACCCTGTCTGCGAGACCCTTCTCTTGTGCCCACTTCCAGACCTTCTTCATGCCAATCTCGCTCTCAACGATCGTCTTCTCCGGGCCAGAGATGTTGCGGGCGTCGATGGGAATGTGGACGGTTTGATTACCCGATTCGATGGTCACCCAGTAGGTGACGGTATAGGGAACGGAGGCGGTCTTGATCGGGGCGGGCGTGTCCTCCCTCATGGGTGCTGACTCCCAGCAATCATGGAGAGGAACGGTCGGCCACGGGCTAGCATCGCCATTACCATGTCCGCCAGTATCGTCGAGACCCCATGCACCTGCGCCACCAGTTGTGTCAGTGGGCTCAACGCACTCCCAACCATTCGTCTTGCGGTGATCTTCTGCAGGTGTCCCCCGGACATCGCTTCCGTTCTGGGACGTGGCATCAGGGTTGGCCCAGAGAGGTTCCTCGAGAGTCATAGTCTCGGGACATCCTTTTTCTGTAACGGCAGTGACGAACTTGTTCTTCTTGCCTTCGACGAGCTTCTTCTGAGCGCTCTTTGTGTTGGCCAAGTTGGGCCTCCAATCTTTTGGCTTGAGAATATGGAACCTCTTCTTGCATTCGTCGGCTGTAGCGTTCACCCGTACCGCCATATCGGCCCAAGACATTGTCGGATCATTGGCCTTGAGGTCCATAAGCAGATTGTCCATAGCAAGCGTCCAATTGAAATCCTTGTACCAGCCGTCGGTGTCGTCAAGATGCATGCAGATGGTCTTGAAGGCCTTTGCGAGGTGCGTGGCAAACTCCGGACTCAGATTATCAGCATCAGCGACACAAGAAGTGAACTTCTCACTCAATGCACGATAGGTCAAGCGCGAAGCGTCATTGACGTCCAGTGCGTCCAAAGCTGCTGTCAATGTCATAGCTAGTCGATCGCCGCTCTCCCCCTCGACGACATCGTTGCGATCGTGGCTGGCGCTTATTCCTTGATCTCCGCTACCTATAAGGATTCGCATGAACTCTTGCATTGAATGGTCAGGAGATGGCTCACAACAAGCCATGGGTAGTTTAGGCTGATAAGCTTGGAGCTTCGCATGCGCATGGCGCTCTCCGACAAGCCAGGGACAGGTGTTCTCGTTGGCACAGTAGCAGTGATCGCGGGTACAGACCTGGATATCGCTGAAAACAGGACGGACTGGGGGCGCATGAATAGCAGCGGAAGGGTTGTTCCATACACCGAAAGGCTGGGCAGCCTTTCGCTGTCGCACAGTCCAGAGCGATTCTAGATGTGGGGAGGTCGCCGGAAGCATATTCGATGACTCTCCCTTGTAGTTGCAACCGTTTACGTCTCCCTTGTAGTTGTGATCGTTTACGGTAGGTCTAGCTGCCTGTGCTTGAGTGATGATGGAAGTAACAGCAGCACGGGTCGAAGCAGGTGATTGGGTCAGCCCATCACCCTGCGGCTGTATCAGCGAACGCAAGGCGTGAGCCACATTTCCGGCGACGAGCTTTTCGTTATGCTTGTACTGGAGACCGCGATCCTCAGCAACAGACCATGAGCTAGCACTCGCTTTGGAACTGCGGCTGTCATCAGCAGTTCCGGAAAAGGCAGCGATGGCATCCTTCTCTTTCACGGTCCAGCCTCTCTGGGTATTCGCTCCATCTAGTGTAGATGCCTTGCTGGCCGACTTCACCTGCGCTTCGTTCAGCTGAACACTTAGCTTTCGCAGCAGCCGGCTCACGCGAGACTTGGAGTGATCCCCAAGTCTGCACCGTGCGAGCGTGTTCTTGATGTTGGCAATGCTGTCTTCGATGTCCCAGATGTGATCACTGACTGAAGATGAAGATTCGACCGCAGGCTTCTGAGAGATTCTGGGGGGTGTGTTGGTGTTTGAGGTTGAGGGCGTCTGGCTACATCGGCTGGTGTCGCTGTCTGACTCGCTGTCGGCGGCAGCCCAGGCGTAAGGGGACATGGCAGGTAGCCGTATCTTTTGTGGAGGGGAAGGTGTGTAAGACAATGTTGGCGTTCGAAAAGTGTGTGTTGTGGTGAAGAAGAGGAGAAGAGCAGGTAGGAAGCTTTAGATATACAAGCGCCGCGGGTCGAGAGCGGTGGGCGCGCGGCGCGACGGAGTGAGGGAAAGCTTCACGACTTACCAGTAAAGGTGGAGAATCTGCGCCGCCTGCAGTACGTCGCGTTTGAAGTCGAAGTAAAGTTGTCGCTCAATTGGCTTACTACCAGTGGTGACGCCGTAATCGCCCAAAGCCTTCACAGCGGCAAAGATTCGAAACACGGCGGAACTCGTTTCTACAAACTCTCCAACCCCAGGAACTATTATCAACCGAGTAATTGTGTCCTCTCATGAGCCGCAGCGGGATTTCCGTTTCCCAATCTAAGCCTATTCCGTGATCTCTGCGGGGTGGTGCCTTCATCTACGTCTTCGACCTCAAACTCTTTCTGCTGGCCTCTCACTCGTCTCCACCACTTCCGCCAACTCTCACCTGTCCGGACCCAGACTTCACCGCTTCCGTCTCCGTACACCATGTAGCCGCCACTCTGCGCTCGGAGAGCCAAACCAATGCCTCTCAAGAGTTTAATGATGCCGTAGAGCACGACAACACCAAAGATCGTGCAAAATATGGTGATGATAGAGGTCAGGAAAGTGATGGTAGACACCTGACAGCCGAGACCAGAGGTACGAAGCTCGAAGCGTTCATAAGACAGAGCACATATGGTCTTGTGTCGTATTGGCGACAGTAGAGGGAATGCTCTAGAGACTGGGTCCCTTGGAAGTGGGAGACAAGTCGATGACTAACTCGCAGGTTTAGCTCTGCCATCGTTTTGATTGAAATGAGAAAAGAGAACGAGATCCATGGAGTACTTGAACGGTTATGAAGAAGCCATCAGGGGAATTCTAGAGATATAATTGCGTTTGACGAGGGAACTTGAATATGAGATCGATCACGTACGATGGCACACCAACCACAATGCCCTTCACTGCGATGACAATCGCCGCAATCGTTGTAGCCCCAGCACTTCCTTAGTCGTTCCCTGTCTTCTTTGGGGCTGTCGGTGTAGCGCTCCTCGAATAATGCGCTGATATTGCCTACCGCGGCCGCGTCGGGGAGCTGCTTTGCAAGGAGAGCGCAAATGGACGACATCACAATTGAACGGATAGGAACTGGATAAATGGAAGTTCACAAGCAGGGCTGAGGATTAGTACGTTTGATTGAGAATGAAGCCGGACGAGGGTAAGCGTGAGCGTGAGGGGTTTGGGAGATAAGCTTCCCACTAGCATCGTTCGGGTGATCATTGATCTGCACCCGGCTCTGAGACAGACGGTCGGAATGTTGTGGTAATGATATTATACGGTGTTGAATGTGCGAATTCCATGCAACGTTATGGTGACAGCTGGGACTTTCTAGCTGTATGTGAATAATTTACGTTCGACCGTTCTCAAGTACCTATGGTAGTTTGAAAGCCTTGGCATGGAGAACAGTATGTGTAATGGATTTGTCTTCAAATATGTACAGTCAAATTAAGGAAAGTCCTCGAAATACTCTAAGCTTGAACGCATTGGCTATAGAACTCGTTCGCGACACGACATGTGTATCCAGATACGCATGTAGTGGGTCCGGTGAATCCTGAACCGCCGCATTGCTCCCACTGTACGCTGTTAGTCCGGATCATCAAAGAGAGTACCAAGTACGTACAGCATTCGCTGGCTTCGCAGTAGGTGCTGGCGCGGTCGATGTCTTGACAGAGGATGGTTTCGCAGACGACTTTAGGGTTGACGATGGCTTAGCAGATGATTTTGGTGGTGCTGTGGAGGACTTGATCGTAGTCGACGACGGCTTAGGCACCTGCATCGCCACAAGATTAGTAACATGCATTGTAAGATCATTTGTGTTTGGGTTACTCACAGTTGATGATGTTTTTCCTCCGCCCCCGCCTGAAGCAGGCAGAGCAAGGATCTTGGCTGCAGCATGTTCAGCAAGCACGACGATGTATGATGTTGGATTGGTGTAGATGTGGCTACATTATGTTAGCCTGGGCCCAGTGATAGAGCTTGCCGAAAAATTACCCCGGAAACAGAGAAGCGTCGACAACGTGGATGTTGTCGGTGCCATAAACTTGGGTGTTCAGATCAACGACAGAGGATCCGCCAGAGAGACCGCTGTCGGTACCCAGCTTAGCAGTACCAATCCAATGATTAGCGCGTCGTGCGGCTGGGGTCTTAGGAAGCTGTATTGAGATTAGTAAGGCGTATCATCAAAATGGAGATAGACGCACACTAGCAACGTATTCCTCGACCGTTGTACCGGCGGGCGGAACTTGAAACTCGATGGCAGGATTCTTCTGGATCGCCTTCATCATGCTCTTGATACCAGCAATAACAACACCAGTATCGGCATCATTCTGAAGGTATGGTGCCTTGCTGACGTAAATGCCAAGAGCGCCGTTGATCGAAAGTGCACCTCGAGACGTGGAACCGTGACCAAGATACTGGCTGATTGTCAAATGATGAGTATCATTGACACCAGGACCTTCGACCCGAGCGGTCCACTGGAGCGAACGATCAATGCCATCTGAACCCTTGATGACCTCCCAAGCAAGAGGACCAATGTTTGGCGCTGATTGGGCAAGAATGCCGGAGCGCTTGCTGAGGTACAAGTTCTTATCCGCTTCAATTGGCGTATCCCATGCCTCGTAAAAGTCGTAAAAAGAGATGTTTGGGTGCTTGATGACGAGATCAGTGTTGACGTGGTCATTCAAGTTTTGGCCAACGGGAAGATTGATCCAAGAAGCCTCGTCGATGAAGGTGGCGCCATCCACAGCGCTATTTTTAACGATTGTGAGTTGGTCTTTGGGTCCAATACCGCTGCGGAAGAGCACCTTGGAGGTGCCGAAAGCGCCTCCTGAGAGGATGATCCGACCTCCAGGGTTCAGGTTCACGGTTCCGCAATAGCCACCACCGCCTACACCGTTCTCAAGCTCGACCCCTGTGGCCTTCCCGCCAGTACGGACGATGCGGCGAACCATGGTGTTGGTCCAAAGCTTGAAGTTCTTCCGTGCGAGGGCAGTGACCATATATGAGCCGAGCGGGCCTTGTCTCTGTCCATTCTCGTACATGAACGGCGAATGCGAATAGGTTCGGTTCTTCAGGTTCTGTTGATTGTTTGCAACGACAGACTTCCAGCCATCAGCACCCAGAGCTCCTGACAGAACATCAAAACCCTCCTGCTTGTAGCGCTTGCCGTCCATTGAAGGTGTGTCTGTACCAGGGATACGCTTGAACACGCGGTCAATGGCGCCCTTGACATCGGACGATTTCCAGCCACTGGGGAAGTTGTAGTCAAAATCCACGTCGACAGGCTTCCACCAGAGCGCTGCGTTCACTGCAGCACCACCACCGAGAACACAGCCAGCCATCTGGTCGATGTCGGTACACGCAACGCCAGCAGAGTCGACCCAAATCTGGTTGCAGAGTCCGGGAATATCGAAGCGAGTTAGGTTGTTGCTGGTAGCCCATTCAGGGCCCATGGTTCCGCCAAACCTGGCAAGCGAAGGCGGACCTTTCTCAATCATTAGAACCTTCTTGCCGGACTCTGAAAGCTTATCCGCGACAGGAATGCCACCCGCGCCACCACCGACGACAATGTAATCATATGCTTCAGTAGGAGCGGGAGTGCCGACGCATTTGCCAGGCGTAGGTGTTGCGCTCGGCTGACCAGACGGCGTAGGTGTTGGTGTGCCTGGCACTAGCTTTACCCAGTCGAAGTACTTGGCATTTCTTGCGTCTGCTACAGTGATGCCAAACTGTGACTGGCCCTTG
Source organism: Plenodomus lindquistii (assembly GCA_025504975.1). Taxonomy (NCBI): domain Eukaryota; kingdom Fungi; phylum Ascomycota; class Dothideomycetes; order Pleosporales; family Leptosphaeriaceae; genus Plenodomus; species Plenodomus lindquistii. Next base: position 953,974 of record JANUWI010000013.1, read on the forward strand.
TCGTGGAAGACCCAGGTTCCTGAAAAGATCTGGCTGTGCTGAGCCCAACCAATGACTTGAACCTCAGAAGGAATTTGTGAGCCTTGAGCACCGTTCTGGTTCCAGACCCAGCACTTCTGGCAACGGTAGACGATTTCGAAGTGGGTGTCGCTGATCGTGTGTGAGATCTGGTCAATTCGTGCGTCACCGGTGTAATCTGTAGGGGTCACGTAGCCACTATTAATCGGTCAGTGGCGATTCTCGTATGAGATGAAGAGGTACTTACCCTGCCCAAACGAACTTTGTCTTGACCGCATCGGCTTCTGGCCAGGCGACAAGCAGCAGGGAGTTTGGCATACCACCCCCGTGACTGATACCAGACCATCCCTGCCTGTTTGCTTCAAGAGATCCTTTCTTTGGTTGGTCAGCAAGCGTTTTTGACATGATGAATGGGAAAAGACTTACCAAGTATCCAATATACTCATCATTGTTGCCGGTAGGCTCGCCCGGCAGAGCGTAACCCCACTCCAAGCCACCTGGTGTCTGAGCTGAACTGATTGTCTGTCGCCTACAATGGTCAGGCCCAGGTTCTTGAGAAGGCGGACTTGACATACCAAAACTGAATTCCAGTACCAGCATGGGTGAATTTGTCTTGAGCATATGCAGACAAGGAGACTATGGAGGTCAGTTGTGGCGGTAACCTGACAAGGGAGTCGGGGACTCACGAAGAGGGGCCAGCAGCGAAGCCGCTCGGAGGACTGATGAGCCCTTCATAACCACAGATACTTACAAGCACGTAGGTATCAATTGGAACTGACCTATGCACCAGCGAAGCAGACGACAGAGATGGATTCCATGTGGAGACCTGGAGATAGGCACGTTATATATGCGAGCCTCCAAACCTGCGCATCACGTAGTAAACCCTCTATGGGGCTGAGACCAAAATGCCAACATCGTGACGGGTGCTCGCCACCGCGCAGAACAAACACGCTCCTCCAACCGGGTTCAGACATGCACACCTGCATGAAATTGCCGTGTCGACGGACCTGATGATCATACGCAAGAATGCCATTGGTCACCACGAGAAAAGAGACGATTCGGCTGAGGTTCCATGTTGGTCGCTCATTTGTCCAGACTATGGCGACCAGGGTTGTTGATTGATGTATATTGCTGGAGGAGAAGCGCAGGAGCGATGGCGAAGTTGCTAGCCACATTTGGCTTCCCCACACTCATCTAGCGCGTAGCCACTAGGGAACGTCCGTCCAGGTCTTGGACCTGCAAGGTCACGTCGAAAATACCACCTGCAGCCCAATGTGTTTCTAGAAACATGGCGGCTTCGAGTTCATGATCGCGTGCAACCTATTGTGCCACATCGGCTCGGTATCGCCCCGGCTGTTCCGTGAGGCTGACCTCGATCAGAGGCTGACTATGTGCGATGCACACGTTCCGTAGATTGCAGCTTCGCCCAGCTCGGTACCTGCCAATCTATTATATTACAAACGTTCTCGTGCTCATGCTCGCGCCTGTGTCGCACGTTGCGCCTGCAATCAAGCAGTGATTCTTCCGCCGGCAATTCGTTTCGCATCCGCAATTCCATGTTGGTTTGTGAATCCCCTTCTCCGTTTCGAGACGTCCGCCCCGAATCTTCATTCGCAGCCTCCATGTCTGTGTGGGTTCGTCGCAGTGGCGCTAGCCAGAAGCACTTTGTTCTTTAGATTATATCACAGGTAAATTGAAGGAGGAAAGCATGCCTGTTGGCTTGTTTTGCATAGGATAGGTCCTGATCGTATGACCACCCCTACGCCTTCGGGCCGCCTCCGTGTTCGATTGGGACAACATGAGTAATGTACAGAAGCAGAGACTGCATATAGGGACAGAGTTCATCGTATAGCTGTGGATTCGTATCTTGCACACGATAACTTGGTACACCATGAAGCTCACTCTTCTAACATGCTCACTGCTCACTGGTGCTTCGGCCCATACCATCTTCACACAATTGCACGTCAATGGAGTCGGTCAAGGACATACGAAGGGTGTTCGTGTTCCGGTATGATGAGTGCCTGTCTCACATTCTAGCATCTCTCTTCGACTGACAAGACATGCAGGAATACGATGGGTAAGGCATCCCGTCCTGGGTGAAATACCTTCAGTTTAATTGAGTGTAGGCCTATAACTGACGTAACGTCCAATGATGTGATCTGCAACGGAGGGCGAGTATCACCAGGCTGTCATAGTGACCTGTATATTGACTCGTATTTAGCCCCAATCCGCTGAGAACACCTCTGCCGAAAGACATCATCAATGTTAGTCTTCCACTCGGCTCTGGAGCTGCTTCCAACGACCCCGCGACTAACACTTAGCTTGTAGGTCAAGGCCGGGGACAAGCTCTCTGCGGAATGGCACCACACACTCGACTCGACGCCCGCGACAGACAAGTCGGATCCCATTGACCCTGGCCACTTAGGACCTATCATGGTGTATCTTGCCAAGGTAGACAATGCTCTGACCACGCAGCTCACAGGCCTGAAGTGGTTCAAAATCTACGAAGATGGCATGGACGCGAATGGCGAATGGGCCGTCACAAGACTGTACAATAAGAAAGGCCTGGTGGATTTCGTACTTCCCTCGTGCATCCCAAGTGGACAGTGAGTCGCCTTGGTCCCATTTTCCCCCCTGCTCGCAGCAATCTGACTTGAGCCCAGATACCTGCTGAGAGCTGAACTCATTGCGCTCCATGCCGCGGGCAATTATCCCGGGGCGCAACTTTATATGGAGTGTGCACAGATCAATGTTACAGGTGGAGGCAATGCTAGCCCAGCTACGGTGAGCTTCCCAGGTGCGTACAAAGGCACCGATCCAGGCATCAAGTTCCAGATGTACTGGCCAAAGCCCACATCTTATACGATTCCTGGACCTCGACCATTCACTTGCTCTGCCAAGATAAGATGAGCGGTGTATGGAAGAGAGGCGGCCAGCCTGTCGCTGATGGCGAGAGGACTGCGAGGAAGGGAGCCCATCAATCTCTTGGAAGTCGATCCGTTAGGGCTGCGATGACAGATTATATTGTAAGAAATTTTTTGAAGAAATAGAATGGTATCTGTTGTTCCAATAGTGCTTCGATTATCAGAAAACACGGAAGTCGCGTCAAGGTGAGGACGTGATGTTTTTCATATGCAGACTCCACAATGGAGATGATGATCAGAACTGCCGACGAAATGATGGAACTGCCAACACAACCATATGTAGGTGCGAAGAAGCGTGCATACGCCTCATGCGCCCAGGTTATGTGCCTGTGGTGAATGTAGTCAAATACAATGGTACCCCGCAAAACGGCACTTGGTAGGTGGGGGACTTGCGCCGCGGATCCACCTGACAAGCACACCCAACATTCTCCACAAACGTCCCCCACCCCGCCAAGCCGGGACCACGTACCGTTGCAGCTCGAGGACGACAACAAACAAAGTTACCTCAATCTCGAATTCACAACACGCTCTACTAAATACGATGCACGATGAACGTGAGTTCGTCCCACGCAGCGCATGCGCCACATATCCATAGTGTACTAACGAACCCTCTCCAAGACCCCCACCCCCTCCTAGCCCAAGTCCCCCTAACTCTCTCCCCCTTCCTCGCCCTCCCCACCGCAATCCCCCTCCCTTACTCCTACAAGACCCTGCCCTCCACCCTCCCGCCCTCAATCATCCAACCAAATCCCTCAAACCCCTCCCAACCACCCGCCTACGTCCAATCCTCAAGCGGCACAACGGCCACGCCAGACGAGATTCTGACATCGTGTCTCGCGCTACAACAACATCTTGCAAAACTCGAGGCGGACGCTCGGCGCACATTGGGCGAGTGGGAGGAGAGAAGGCAGAAGGAGGAGTTGGCGGAGAAGAGGAGGGTTGCGCCGGGGTGGTTGGATAGTAGGGTGCATATCATCAAGCCGGAGGTTGTTGGGGAGCAGAAGGCGGAGGAGGAGCAGGAGCGCAAGGATGATGTGCCGCAGCTGATGGATTTAGATCCGCAGGCGGAAAGTAAGAGGAAGGCTGGCGAGGAGCTAGATAGAGTATTTGGGGGGCTCAAAGTCTAGCACACGGTCTCACGAGGAGAATGATGTGGGTGGTGGAGCAATTGGGACAGCATTTCACGCGTCATCATCATGCATAGCGAGGCCTTTACGTATAGCGTTCGAGAACTTTCGCATGGCGTTCGTTCCATTCAAATGCTCAACACATTCATTCAACATGTTCAGACTCTGGATTATCCTTGAAGCTCAGGCACTGCCACTCAGATTAAGGGTCCAATAAGCGATAACATGATATGTAGCCAGAGCCTCTGAAGCTCCCCTGAAGTGCAGACAAAGCCTGGTCTTGGGCTCAACCATACCCCGTCACAACTAACATTACAAACATACGGAGGGAGAAAGAAGGGGAATCTTGAAGAAATAGTGTCGAAGAGGACCATTTCGTCCACGACTGGGCAAATCCACCAACGCCATGTGCTGCGTCTAACGACGGCCGTGGGAGCGGTTGATGCTGCCCTGGAGCGAGTCCACCTCGGTCTCCAGACGCTTAATCTCGGCGTGACTGGCCTCAAGATCCTTGTTGAGGCGATCGCGCTCAGCAATAAGCTTCTGTTCCCACTGCCTGAAGCGCTGCTCCTCCACCTTGACCTGCTCCGTGAAGCGCTTCCTGAGCGCCTCTTCCTCCTCCTTGAACTTGGGGTTGTCCAACTTCCTCGGACGCGCCTCACCAAACTTCCTCGTCTCCATTTGTCCGGCGCGGTAGGCCTCGTAGTGGTTCTCTTCGGTGGTGTGGATCAAGTCGAGCATGTGGGTGCGGATGAGGATAGCACGCAGCTTTTTGAAGTCGCAGTGCTCCTCGTTCTCGACCTCGGCGACACCCCAGGCGTATTGGCGACCCTTGACAGTGCGACCGTCGTTGGTCTGGACATCCTTCTCGGAACCGATGACGGAGAAGGGCATGGCGTCAATGAGACCGCGGGCGTGCTGCATGGCAGCCGCATCGTCATCCTCGAGCGGTGGTGTGTAGATCTTGATGCCCTGGGCATCGATAACCTGGCGGACCTGTGCTGTGTCAGTGTGAAGCATGCTTGAGGCTGGAACAGACGTACCCTCGCCTTGAACCTCATCAGGTCTGTAGGGCTCAATGTGTCGGCCTTTGCAACAACAGGGATCAAGTTGACGCGTGTGCATAGCTTCTTCATAACCTCAATGTCGAGGGGCTTGAGGGTGTGGCCAGTGGGGCGGATGAAGTACAGGCAGGCGTGGACGCGAAGGTCAATCTTATCAGAGCGGCGCGGCTGCTGCTCCTGCAGCATGTACGACTCGTGCTGGTCATCGAGGAACTCGATAATGGGTTGCCACGAATCGCGGTTGTTGACGTAGTCGCCGAAGCCGGGGGTGTCGATGACGGTCAGACGGACCTTGAAGAACTTCTCCTCAAGCTCAGCCTTTGTGATTTCAATCTCGACCGTCTTGTCCATCTGCTTGTGGTGTCGTCGCTTGTGGTCGGCATAGTTTTTGATGGTGGTGGAGAAGAGCGTGTTGATGAAGGTGGTTTTGCCCAGGCCAGACTCGCCAGCGACCTGCCACTGTTAGAGCTGATCTGGGGGGCTGACGGCCCATACGCGACGGGATGGGTGCATACCATGATGGTGAAGGCGGCTCCACGCTTTGCGACAATCTTGTGCCTGTGCGACGTTAGCTAGGGGTTTGCGTGGCCCTTGGTCAAGCCGTACCTCTGGTTGGGCAGCTGGAACGGCGGTTAGCATGAGTGTAGAGAGGACGCAAACATTGGGAGCAGACGTACGTTGGCAATGCCAATGGGGGACAGGGACTCGGCCATGGTGATGTTGCGGCGGTCGCGTGCGTGTGGTTGTGATTGTATGGGAGGGAGAGATGGAGGCCTGCGCGTGCGGGTTAGTCGCTGGCGAAATCGCGGCGCGCTGGTTCTGGCAGGCGGAGACTGACAATGGCTCCTTTGTGGCTCGGACAGCAGTCAGTGCCTTGATGCGAGAGCAGACGAGGCTGGGTGTTGGGGTGAGGCGTATGGGCGGTGTCGGGTGTGGAAACGTCGTGCTGCGGTGCTGCGGACAATTTGGGCGAGTCCCCTTTCTGCACTGAGCCCATTCGGCAAGCACCAGCCTGCACTGACCCTGAACGGGGGGAAGGCACGCTAATGCCGCTAATGCGCCTACCTTGCAACGAAGAGGCCCGAGCTTTCAAAAAAGTCGAAGCGTACTTTCTCTACATGCGACGCGAGGAAGGCGCCCCGCGACCACGACCACGACCACGACCACGACCACGACCACGGCCACGCCTGCCATGCCATGCCTGGATTGATACGCCTCTCACCAAGAACAAGACAAGATGAAGACTGACTTCCAGGTATTGGTCGACACCCATCCATGCCATCCTCCCCTCTATTCTGACCTTCAGCCCAGTTCTCCAACCTCTTGGGCACAGTCTACAGCAGAGGCAACCTGCTCTTCACTCCCGACGGCACCTGCCTGTTGTCGCCAGTGGGCAATCGCGTCACCGTCTTCGACCTAGTCAAGTGAGCCACGCGAACACCATGGCGCCACCAGCCTGGAACTCTGCGCTGACATTGCACCCAGCTCCAAATCATACACCCTCCCGTTCGCACACCGAAGAAACATCGCCCGCCTAGCCCTCAACCCCCGCGGCAACCTCCTCCTCTCTGTCGACGAAGACGGTCGCGCTATCCTCACCAATGTCCCCCGCCGAACGGTTCTCTATCACTTTTCTCTGCGCGGCCAAGTCACGGCACTGTCCTTTGCGCCTTCAGGGCGACACTTTGCAGTAGGCATCGGACGCCAGATCCAAGTGTGGCACACTCCTTCGACGCCCGATGTTGCCCAAGGTGACCTGGAGTTTGCGCCGTTTGTGCGCCACCGTATTTACACGGGACACTACGACGCTGTCCAGGGTATAGAATGGTCGAGCGATTCGAGGTTCTTTCTCAGTGCTTCCAAAGATCTCACTGCCCGCATATGGAGTCTCGACCAAGACGAGGGCCTTGCGCAGACCACGTTAAGCGGACATAGGCAAGCCATAGTAGGGGCTTGGTTCTCCAAAGACCAGGAAACCATCTACACAGTCAGCAAGGACGGCGCCCTGTTTGTGTGGAAATACATGCTGCGCTACGACGCCCCCGAAGACGCCGACGAGAATGACGACGAGAACCTGCAGTGGGGCATCGCCGAACGCCACTTCTTCATGCAGAACAACGCCCACGTCACGTGCGCCCAATTTCACCCAGAGTCCAAGCTGCTTGTCACCGGCTTCTCACATGGCCTTTTCTTCGTCCACGAACTCCCCGACTTCGCCCAGATCCAGAGCCTTAGCATCTCGCAAAATGACATAGATTATGTCGCCATCAACAAGACGGGAGAATGGTTAGCCTTTGGGGCCTCCAAGCTCGGCCAGTTGCTGGTATGGGAATGGCAGTCCGAGTCGTACGTTTTGAAGCAACAGGGCCACTTCGACTCGATGAATACCATTGCCTACTCGCCCGAGGGCCAGCGCATCATCACCGCTGCCGACGACGGCAAGATCAAGGTCTGGGATGTCAACTCCGGCTTCTGCGTCGTCACTTTCACTGAGCATATGGGTGGGGTATCTGCTTGCGAATTTGCCAAGCGGGGAAATGTTCTCTTCACAGCCAGTCTTGACGGCTCAATACGAGCATGGGATCTCATTCGTTATCGAAACTTCCGTACATTCACAGCCCCGTCAAGATTGTCCTTCTCATCTCTGGCAGTCGATCCGAGCGGCGAGGTCGTGTGCGCCGGCTCCATCGACTCTTTCGATATCCACATCTGGTCCGTTCAGACTGGACAACTGCTAGACAGACTATCCGGACATGAAGGGCCTGTCTCGTCGCTAGCATTCTCACCAGACGCTGGAACACTAGTCAGCGGAAGCTGGGACAAGACCGTCCGTATCTGGAACATCTTTGCTCGTACGCAAACTAGCGAGCCGCTACAACTGATGGCCGACGTTACTTCTGTAGCCTTCCGCCCTGACTCGAAACAGATTGCTGTCACAACGCTCGATGGACAATTGACCTTTTGGTCTGTCTCTGACGCCGCACAAGAAAACGGTGTAGATGCCCGACGCGATGTTTCTGGTGGCCGCAAGATGTCAGACCGACGGACCGCCGCCAATGTAGCGGGAACCAAGGCCTTCACATCAGTCCGGTACAGTGCAGACGGGACCTGTGTGCTTGCGGGTGGCAACAGCAAATACATATGTCTGTATGATGCCCAATCCGGAGTCTTGCTGAAGAAGTTCACAGTGTCGGTCAATCTTTCTCTGGACGGCACTCAAGAGTTCCTCAACAGCAAGCTTCTCACGGCTGCAGGCCCACAGGGACTCATCGACGACCAAGGCGAAGAATCAGACCTCGAGAACCGTCGCGATACAACGCTTCCGGGTGCGCAACGAGGCACTGGCGCAAGACGAACTCGGCCAGAAGTTCGCGTCCCGGCTGTGGCTTTCTCCCCAACTGGTCGTGCATTCTGCGCCGCCTCAACAGAGGGATTGCTAATCTACTCCCTCGACAACACATTCCAGTTCGATCCATTCGACCTGGACATTTCAGTCACCCCTGCAACAACGCTAGAAACCTTGAATCAGAGAGATTATCTTAAAGCTCTCGTAATGGCATTTCGCCTAAACGAACGCAATCTGGTCCGCCGCGTATACGAAGCTACGCCTGTCGCTGACGTGCCGCTTGTCGTCAAAGACCTCCCCGCCGTATATCTTGGCCGACTACTACGCTTCGTTGCTTTGCAAGCAGATGAGTCACCACATCTGGAGTTCAACCTTGTCTGGATCGAAGCCCTGCTCAGTAAACATGGGCGGTGGATGAAGGAGAACAAGAACGGGCTGGAGGCAGAGTTACGAAGTGTCGAGAAAGCAGTCCGCAGGATACAAGCGGAGTTGGCTAGACTTGCGGATGACAACATATACAGGATTGAGTACCTCTTGTCGCAGCCAGTAGAAAAGAAGGAGACTGCAGTGCAACTGGACTTCGGAGTCAAAGCGATACAAAACGGCGCCACAGATGGAAGCATGGAAGATGAAGACGATGAAGACGGTGGGGAATGGCTAGGATTTGACTAAGAATATAAGCATGATACCCTTCCAACACTCTTTCCAACCTGGTTGCGCCGGGAAAATGGCAGGTACGATGATATCCTATATTACAGAGCAGCAGCGAGTATGCAACAGAAATGCAGCTGCCTACCGGCAGGCCACCTTTGCCCTTTCCAAGCGATGTTTGAGCAAGCCCTCGCTCCTTGTGCTGAGAAGCCCGTTGCTTCATACAAGTACAGATACATCCCCGGGTCACTACAAGAGTCATCACCACGCTCGCACATCCTTATTTCACGACATACATTAGTTCAATCGCTATAACACAGTCAACCAAGCGTCACGCTACTCATCGCCATGTCATCGTCCGCAGCAGACGATATCGAGGTGTCATCCATTTCAACGTCCACTCGTTCGCGTTCTATGTCTTCAGCATACCCAGACCAAAATGCATCCCTCTATCCTTCTCAGAAGTCGGCATCCCAGACACTACTTGAAGAACCGCCCAGACCACCTCACAGTTTGATGAAGGAAGGATCCTCCGCCGATATCGACGCTCTTGCGGAGCACCTGACCGTTCAAGAAGCCACCCGCCTCACAGGGCCAGTACCACCATTCCTCCATACACCATGGGCTCACGATCTGAACTGGAAAATGCCTTGCCGCGATGTTCTAGCCAACGTCTTTCCTCCGGTGCTCGTCGATGCTATCCAGCGCGCGCACCGCGAAGGCAGCACCCGCTGTTTCTGCTCTTTGGTCCTCACCACCGCACAAGAGCTGCTGCGCACATTTTCCAACATCAACATTCTGCGCGATTGCCCCCGAGACCTTGCCGAGTGCCTCGCCGTCATGAACCAACTCATGCGACCCATCGGTGTCAAAGTCTTCACAATAGACTGCGATCGTACAGAAAAACTCCACGGACGTGCTCAATTGGAGCAATGGATCAGCGAGGGTACATATGCAGAGCACATGAGCGAGTTCATTGAGCAGCTGCCTCGGTTTGGATTTGGGGCGTATGGAGCGGCGGAGGAGCAATTTGCGGCTGAAGCAGAGCAGGCGAAGAAGATCAATCGCATGAAGAAAAACGTAAAGAGCAAAGTGAAGCGGGTTTGTGACAGGTTCAGAAGTGAAAGAGGACATGCTCAGGGTTATAGCAAGTTGGTGGAGCCTAAGCAAGAGCAACAGGATGGCCGTATGCGGAGGGGTTAGAATCCAGTGGTTTGGCAAACGAAAAGGTGGAAACTACAGTCCAAGAATGAGAGTTGCCCAAATCTCAATGTGATTGAACATGAGGAGGTTGAACAGGACCGTGAGCGTACCTGGGTGGATCATCCATTGCTAGGCTAGATTTAAGGTACAAGAAAGCATTTGTGACCGTTCTGTACCAGTCTGGACAATTGGTTTCTACAAGTTTTCTTCAAGGTTCTACCATGTTTATGGACAGGGTACAGAGAAAGGAGTAAAAGAAGGAATGTCTAAAAGTCAAGCAAGTGTCGCAAATGAAGCTCATGGGCAAACACGCAGCTGTGTGCTTGTGGCAAGTATTCTTTGCTCAAGTTGATTGAGTTTCGGTGAAGTGAATGCGCTGCGGGGAGGTTTAAAGGGGATGTCGGTGTTCCCCTCACCGTCCCAAGCGGTAGTTAGGTAACGTTAGCGCGCTAACAAGTCGCGTCAACCCACGCGCCTAGACAACAAACAGTGCAGCGAGGCGGACAACATCAGCGCCCGGCACCATTTTTATTCCACATCCACCCCAACCGCCCTGGACTGCACTCAGGGACCAGCAGCAAACAGACGGGCATCATGGTGCGCACGCATTCTTCACACACGGCAAGCCCGACACGGTTCCGTTCACCGCAACACAGCCCAGGGCGCAACCCGTCGCAGGATGGCTCGCAGTACGAAATGGACCTGGACGCACTGGGCCTAAACTCGACATTCGAGACAACAGAGCTGGACGGAGGCCACGAGCCCCCCGTCGACCGCGTCGACACCAGCGACATCGAGGGGCCCGAGGACTTCACCATGAACATGACCTACTGGATGACCGCCGACCTGCCACTGGCGCAGATCAAATCGCGGAAAGAAGCTGCTCGCAGGAGTGGCCCGCGCATGGACGCGATGCAAGAGTCCGAAGAACAGGACAAGTCTGAAGGGCCTCCGAGCAAGCGGCCCATCATCACCACCACAGACGAACGTGAGCCTGGTAGGGCCCCTTCCGAGCGGTCCATGGAGAATGAGGAGAAGGTTCGCAGTTTCCTAAGTGCGCTGCCAGACACGGACATGGAGGGCGCGCTGACGGGGACACCACGGCACGCCCCGCGGCACAGCTTCCTCCAAGTCCCACAGTCATCACCACCAAAAGCCCGATCCTTGCAGCCTACGGTGGAAGACTACGATACTCCACGCAAGCCAACACAAGCGACGGTCATACGCCACACTTCCGCCATCATCGACACGAGCGAGCAGGACGTAGTGCGAAACCATGTCCAAGACTTGCAGTCTCGACTGGAACAACAGGAGCAACAGGAGCAGAATTGCAGGACACGCATCACTGAGCTAGAGACAATCCTGTCTTATACGCGCACAGAGCTAGACAGTGCAAGGACTGACAACTACCGCCACAAGGAAGAGGTCGCAGCATTGCACAGGAAGCTGCAAGAGAAGGAGGCCGGGACTAAACGAACACGTGCCTCAACTGACACTCAGAAGCAGTCTTTGGAAGATGCGCTGACTGCACAAGCGGAGAAGTTGCGCGAGGAAATGCGATTGCAGACATCAACCAAGTTGCAGAGCCAACGGGAAGAGTTCGGCCAGGAAGTGGCCAAGCTACGCAGTGCCAAAGAAACTGCTGATCGGGAGCTGAGCACGAAAGAGTTGGCCATGGCGGACTTGCGGAGACAGTTGGAACAATTACAAGTTTCTAGCGCTGCGCAGAGCAAAGACGTCGTAGACACATCCTCTCAGGGGAGTGGCGGGCCCCGCATGCAGGACCAGGAATCAATCACCCCCGACGGTCAGCAGACTCTGGAGCAGTTATCCTCGGTTCAAGCTCAGGCTGAGGAGCTGCAACGTGATCTCGAGAAAGCCCTGATGGAGGTCAGGACAGCCCAGAAAGATGCACAGCACGAGAAGGCTACCCGTATTGCTGCCGAGGCAAACTCAAGCGCGCTTTCGTCTCGTATATCACACCTCGAGCGTCATCTCCAAGCCACTCGCTTCGAGGTTGAATGCGCGCAGGCTGATGTAGCTGCGAAACAGCAGCTGTTCAATGTGAACATTGACCTCAATGCTCGCCTCCGAACATTACAATCAGAACTCAGGACATCCCGCACTGCTCAAGACATGGATCATCAGCAGGCTCTAGATACAGAAGAGCTAGAGCAGCGGACGCGTTCTCTTCAAACACAACTCATCGACCTTCGCGCCGATCTCGTCAAAAAAGACCAACAAATCTTCTCACTCATGGAAGAACAGCAACAAACTGCACGCCAATACAACACAGCCCAGGGCCGTATAGAAGGTCTAGAGGCCAATCAAGCCATCATGCGCCAACAACTGGGGGACTCTCAACGCGAAGCCGCTCGGGCTAGAACGGAGGCCGAGCGACTCGAGCATGATTTGGAAAACGCAGAGGAAAGTCTGAGGGAAGCACAGACTGATTCGAAGCGCCGCGTTGCAGACGCAGAGAAGCGGCTCGACAAGTTGAAGGAGGCCAAAAATGAAGCAGAGAGTAAATACAACATGTTGCAATCCCAGCATGATGACCTGGTCGAAGGGCAAGAGGCGATGGCAAGAGACATTCGTGAGAAGACTGAAGATGCCGTTCGCAAGGCAGGCGCTGTCCTGGAACAGGAGCGAAGTGAAAAACGTCGTATTCTCAAAGATCTCAAGAATGCTCGAGAGGAAGCTGATAAACTGCGCTCAGATGCGGCGCGAATCTCAACTAGTGCCGACTCGTCCGACGAGGATAGTGACCTGATCTTTTCCCAACCTGGGAGAAAAGCTGAAGACGAGGAGATTAAAAATCTGCGCGAGATTATCCGCCGCCAGCTTACCGATTTCAAACTATTGAAGACTGAGATGGCGGCTCTGAAAAGGGAGAACAAGAAGTTCAAGTCTGCGGCCGATGCCTCGTCAGATCAGCATGCCACCATCACCGAGCTGAGTGATGAGATTACCAACCTTCGATCGCTGAATTCGGCGCTCGAATTGCGTCTGGAGGAGCAGCGGGTGGACTTTGAAGCGATCAACAAGGCTATGGATGAAAAGCTTGCGGGAGTGGTTAGCAAGGTGATGAAGGAACGCGCGAAGATGGTGGTGGGCAAACGAGACGGGCAATGGGCAGAGACTGTGGGAAGAGTACAGGGAGAAAAGGAGCTCCTGGGGAAGGTTCTTCTGCGGCAGTGGGGTAGGGAGGAGATTGGCATTGCGGACGAAAAGCATGGTGAGAGACAGGCATATGCGTACAAGTACGTTCAGCGATAGAGCGGTATTGAGTCCAGTGGACTGGGGCTACAACAATCTTTAGCCGGGGCATTTTGAGTTCTTTCTTATGATTAATGACAGCACGAATCGCGTTTCGCTTATCATGTAAGCCTGAATGTGAATGCCGAGTGCCTATAGCATCGATGCCTTGCCACTAAATTATTCTCGACTGCTCAGCCATACCACCCTTCTGACACGCCCTCTGTAACCTCGCAAGCCTACAACAGTCCCTTCCTCGCCAACTCGACCTTTTTCGAAAACTCGCCCTCTGCCCAGCCACCCTTGGTCGCACATATCGCAATACCATCTCCCAACTCCGCCTTGTCTTCCACACTCTCCCACGCACACGGACAATGATGTGGGAAATGGACGCAGGAAAGCGTGCCAGGGCAAAGGTAATGTGAGCACTGTGCTGCGCGAAGAAATTCAAGTCAGTACACGCACGCCACATGCAGTAAATTACAGCAAACATTTCTTGAGATACTCACCAGCTTCATACTGTTGCTGGTACCACATGCTATCGCTCCTCACATTTTGCTGTTGCTGTTGCTGCTGGCCTCCTCCTCCGCCACCGCCGCCGCCAAACATCTGGTCGAAGAAGCCGAATTGTGCGCTGGAGCTGAAGAACCATGTCGCGAGGACGGCGAACATCATGTGGAGGCGAGCCATGGTGTTGCAAATTGTGAGGAACGAAACTGTACAGCGATTTGCGTAATGAGATGGGCTAGAACTACAGTGCAGTTGCTTCATATGCAGAAGGAAGTGGATGATGTGGTGTTTACCAGGGTGTGTGCATGCAAACATTGCAAACAGCTTTAGCAGTCACATGGTCTTGGCGTGCGGTGTCTCGGTGGTCCGCAAAAATCTCCGCGCTTTCTTTGCGCTTTGGAAATAATTCAAGCTCCCAGCTCGAACCACCAACGTCGCCCCGTTTCCAAGGAACCTTTATAACACGCGCATTTACATCATTCACGTACGCCAGCACTTGCTCTTGTTTTTTGATTGGGGGGGGCGGTTCTGGGTTGCGCGACCACAACTTGCTGACTCTGTATCTTGTAGCATGCATCTCATGTACATTCCCGACCCAGCCAACCCATCCAAGCGCATCTACACGCTCAAAAAGATCATCGACGGCGAAGTCAGCAAGAGCGCGCATCCTGCTCGCTTCTCGCCCGACGACAAGTACTCGAGGCACCGTGTCACTATTAAGAAGCGTTATGGTTTGCTCTTGACACAGCAGAGTATGTTTGATCCCCTTGGGCGCCATGGGAGTGCATAGGGTACCAGGCTAATAGATGGCAGAGAACAAGGTTGCTGAGCGGTCGTAGAGAGTGGCGATGGGGCAAGGTTGATGCGATAAAAACTGCAGGGCATGGCGTTTGGGAGCTGTGGGATCGGCATGGGCTGTATGTGGCTTTGCTTGATGGATAGTGAGGAGTCGTTTTTTATGGGCTGCAATTCAAGTTTTACCCCTTCATCCACTACGAGTGCGTACTCTTGTCTGCTTCCACGTAAGGGTGTCGCTGAGAGCCCTGAATGGTGACTGCGCGGCATGTGCCACCACGAGAGTTGCGTCTGCCACTGTGCTCCATGATTATTGTGTGGTTGTGCAATCTCGTCATTGGACTTGGCCTTGTGTTGTACGTCACACGCCCTGGCGCTCTCATACTAATGAACGGTACATTGCATATAGTAGTCTGATGAGCTGGTGAGGGGAAAGGAACCAGCGGCATACCGATCTAGGCCATTCACACTGGTCCTGGGAACCCCACGCTGCGCGGCAAGGCGCTGTGACGGATTGCCCTGCATGCATAACAGCATGCAACGAGGCGTGGGATACGGACTCGGCCAGTTGGACCGAGCCATTGTTTCGTCATTGAGCAGCATCGAGGGTTCAATTAAGCATCGGATCACAGGCTGTGACGACCCACCTTTGTGCTGCTCTCCCGTGCTGCGGGTACCTTTGATCTGGGGGAACGAGTACGTCATACTCATCCCAAGTATAGTGAGATGGACACGGGTCGTTGGCTGGACACGGCGACAAAACAAAGGGTGGCACCGTGGTGACGGGTGAGGTGCAGGGCGCGCGGGATGCACGAGCCAGGCGCAACGTGGTAGCGATGCGGGGTAGGTGGACGTCTCACCACACAACTGCCACAACTGCCACAGCGTCGGCGCCTGTCGCGACATTGCCAGTAAACCAAGCAGCGTGCGGCTGCGGCCGGGCACCATCTCAGGGCCAGCGCAGCGCAACTCGTCATGCACGCAATCATGCATGCCATCACTGCCCACTCGCCGGCTGTGGGGCTCGCGTACTTGCATGCCTACCGTAGTGGAACGGCCATGATCGGTCTTACAGAGGCACTTGTCCAATCTCTGGCCGGGAGCTCATTGATCAGGTTTACGTAGCCGACTGCTCTTTGCTGTAGTGCGACTCCAGTATAGTTGCATGGATCGTTGCAGCAAGTACTCCCCAGTCCCAGCAGCTGTAGGCTGGACATGGCCAATACCGACTGTAGCCTCTCCATGATGAACCGCACTCAAGTACCTGTATGGCCTTGCAGACGCACGACTATGAGTCGCCCACCCCTCGGCCCTTGTTCCATGGTTTCAGCCTTCAGCACAATGGGCGCCGTAGTTCAGAAAATTCTCGGCTTCGAGTCACCGAGCTCCACCCACGGCCCCATTAGTATGCGGGCGCACATAAAGCATCACCAAATCCTAACACTCCAGTCTCCCACCTCGGCGCTCCGACGATCCAGCTCAATTTCTTCCGTAGCGAGACACGCGCTTTAGACCCTACATACCTATCCGCCCTTGCCCAGCGTCAGCACAACGCGCTACGCGCTGTCCTCGTCTCAATCTCGAAAGTGCATCCCCACCCCACGCTACGAGACCCCACGCTGCACCATCACCCACCAGCTAGAGAGTAGACGTGCGGCAACCACCGTCCAAAAGCCACCGACCGTCCTTCTGATCCGGGAACTTGCCTCCATTGCCCCGGTTGTATTCTAGGTAGAGCCGGCTCTTGAACCTCCCAGACCCAAACTCCGTTTGATCCAAATCTGGCTTCTCTTTAAGGAATTGGGAATGAATTTCGGCTTCAAGAACGATATCTCTCACTGGCCTGTCGGACAAGAACATATAAACCGATAGCCCTTGATTTCACGGCAAACCCCACGCAGCTTCAAACGGCTCTGCGTTGGCGCGTCTTACTTTTGCGAACGAACGCATCGGAGCAATCCTACGCTTGCTTAGCATCTTGTCCCTACGGAGACTCCACAGGGCTCACTAACAAGCCTTGCCTCAATCGCACTTGCCGGATTGGGACCATTGCTGCAGCCATCATCCACCACCACTACGCCACCCTCTGGTAATCATTTGGAAAGACTATTCCTTATCGTCGTCGACGAGGGACGTAATGGAGTCCTCCATGACATTGCTGACTGCAAACATCCAGTTTCTGGTACGTCTCCACTGTCAGTCATACATCATCATGCGTGGCATGCCGTAGCATGCCGTTGGTAGTCCCATGTCTCACACACCAGAATAAGCCTGGTGGCGATCAGTATGCACAACATGCCGCACGCAGGGGTAACTTTCTATATCTCCGCCATCCCACACTTGATTTTCCCAATGCTTAGCGCACTTGTATACTAACATGCTCGCTTTCAAGGACACGCAGCTTGCTCTCATACACATACCCTTACATCTGTACCGCAACTTTCTCCAGTCCGTACTCCAGCTATTGCTGCCGGGTGCGGTAGCCAATGACTTTGAAAATGGATCTGGTGCTGTCCAGCCTCCCAGGCGCTGGCCGTACGAGCACCCTTTTGTCAACATCTCAGTCACGCCGGTAGAGTGTTCCGTAGTATGCTCTCGGACGCTGGCAAACGAGCTATTCGTCCCTGTGCTCCAGTGTCTGGATGCGGAATCAAGAAGCCAAGTGCACATCACCACCGAAGACTTTGTCGTCATGCAAGTCGACGGCGAAGGCCTGGACGCTGAAAAACGGGTCCTGGAACTGACATCTCCTCTTGCTCTGGCTGGAATGTAAGTCAAATATATCAATCTATCAGAACTAATCAACTAACAATCCTGCAAAGTCCAATCTTCTTCATAACAACCTACTTCTCCGACTACATCCTTGTGCCCCACCGACACCAATCCCACGTCGTCAAAGCCCTCGAGCAACGCGGTTTCCACTTTGAAACCTCCACCGCATCCTACGTCACCCCCTACCACACCCACACCCACGGCCGCAAGTCCTCCACCTCCTCCATCGACACGTCCTCTCCCTCCCCAACCACCCCACCCCCAACCACAATCTCCGAGCTCGAAACCCGCACCTTCGCCACCCTAAAACGCAACAACATCGTCCCAAGCGTAGCCTCGCACCTACGCCTCGTGCACTGCGCAGGCCGCGCCTTCACGCCCTCGGCCAACATGCATCTCGACCAGCCCGCGCGAAACCGCTCAAGCAACACGTACGCAACAACAACAACTCACGACGACGCACTGCATCTCGGTCTCGTAAAATGCCTCATTGCGCATCCCACGCCCTCGTTTCTCTCCTTGACTTTAACAGACAGCGAACCCGCTTCTCTCCTCATGGATCACGTGCTGCTGGCGAATTTCGCACACGACACATTGCTCGGTTCCAAAGACGAGTTTCTCACGCCTATTACCCTCGATTTAAGGGATTTGTCAATGGATAGCGCGGGGATTGTGAGTGGGGTCGCGGGAAGGCTGGTGGGGGGTACGGCGGGGAAATTGGGGGATCCCGTGGAAATGAGTTATCTGAGTACGGCGAGGGCGGGGACCGTCATGGTTGCTGAGGTGGAGTTGGAGAGGGCATTGGGGGCGTTGAAGGGGGTGGGGGAAGGGGGTGTGGATGTGTAGTGCGGTGTTATTGTGTTGTGCATACGGACTTCGTAAAGTTTTGCAAATTGGTTTCATGGCGCGCGACAAACGGAATACATACGTGTGCCGAGCTGGGTGGTTGAATTGTTCCAGCTGGTATACAGTCTACCTGAAAAGTTTTACCTTGCATCCCCCAAACCGCCCAGCTTAGTAATTGGACAAACATAATCCTCACACACGTAAAATCTTACTCTTACTCGCGAAACTCCCGATCCACACTCTCAAAGTTCTCCAAGAAGCTCTGAAATGTAAAAACGCCCAGACCAGGATCAAGACTCCCCGTTGTCGCACGAATAGAATGCATGCTCAACTGCGGAATACCACAATCAACGGCCCTCATGCCCGTTGCTGCAGATAGCATGGGCCCCACTGTACCGCCACTCCTGCTATCGTTGCGGATCTGGAAGACCTGGAGCTGAGGATCAACTTTCCTCGTGCCGACATCGTGGTCGACACAGCGCTGGAGAATGGTAGTCGATACTGCGTCTGTAGTCATATGTGCATTTGAATCTGCAGAGATGGCGGGGCCAATGTTGAGACGAGGCGAGTGGTTTTCGAGGTATGCGTTTAGGAAATTTGGGTTTACGGCGTGAATGACATCGCTGGAGACGAGGAACGAGTTTGCGTAGGTGCGGCTGAGTGCGCCCTTGGTCTTGGAGCCGTCTGCGAATTCTTCAACGATGCGCTCCATGACGCTGGGGAGAAAGTTGCCGTGAGCGCCTTGGCGGAGGAGCGAGCCGACTTCTTCGTCATCGAAGAGGGCGACTATGCGGAGCTGCGAGGAACTGGAGAGGGAGGAGGTGGAGTTGAGGAGTGCTTGGACGGCAGCCCAGGAGCAGAGCTTGTCGTCGATGCGGCCTGCAAAGATGAATTCGCGGTCCAAGCCGCCGGTCGTGGCGGGCTGGACATCGAAGAGTTCGAGTTCCCAGTTTACAATGGACGAGTCTGGGAAGGATTAGCAGACGTACGTGGTGCAAATGTGCGCACAGGAGACGTACAGTTTGAGATGCCGAGCTCTCCAGCTATAGCCTTGACGAGCCGCTCGGGTTGTGTGGCAGCAAATGTGCCTTCTCCACCTAGCACACTGGTCTTGAAACCTGCATCGTCGTGCGTTGACGAACCCCCAAAGTCAGAGTTGTCGATGCCAACAATGGGTACCATCTGCGTCTCCTTGTTAAACGGCCCGTTGGCAGCAGCTCCAAAATGTGGTGCCAGTGTAGGGATCCTCGCAATGGGCCAGTCGAGCTTGACCAGCTTCGACACAATCTTCCCGTTCTCCTTGACCAGAACGCGTCCACCGATACCCAAATCACGATCCCACCAAGTGTCAGACAAGGCTCCCGCATATGGAGCAACACCGAGTTGAACATAGCCAGCCTTGGTCCGCAGTTTTGAAATGGGCTTCAGCTTGGCAGTCAAAGCATCGATATGTCCTGCAACGACCGCAGCGCCGTTACCAGCCGAATAATTTTGGCCAATGGCAAACGCGATGAGCGAAGTGCCATTGCGGTCCAGGTAGTACTTGCCGCCAGCCTTCAGCTCCCAGCCATCGCGCTCGGATAGCTTCTTATAGCCATCCCTGTCGAGATCCTTGGCCACGGCGTCAACGGCGTGAAAGACAGTTGGGTTCGCCGTCATGAAGTCGGTAAACGGCTTCGTGTAACGCTCCGGTCCTTCCTTGGCGCGCTGAGGAATGGGCATCCACGGGTGCGAAGGCGCTGGCCGGGCTGCCGACGTCGAGGTCGGCGGTTGGGCAGGCACCTCGGGGATCTTGGGAGGCACAGGGGGGGGTTTTTGTGCTGGTGCTGGTGCGGGCGCTGGGTAGTCTTGGTCGACATCGATGAGGTTGGCGTAGGGCGCGGCGATGCTATGTCGGCTGCGGTCGTTGGGCAGCGCCTCTCGCGAGGTCCATGACTGGACTGAGGCCCGGGGACCTCGTGGGCGATGGGAGGGGGAAGCTGTCGTGTGTGCGCGAGAGAGGGTCGACGCTGCGTGGCGCAGAGGCCGCGGCGGAGAGGAGGAGAGGTCGGCGTTGGAGGCGGCCTTGCGGAGGGCTGGGTGGTTCTTGGTCATGTTGCAGGTCGGCGGGGTGTACCAGTGGGTTTTCCAAGTGCAGTGTATACAAAAGCGCGAATGCAGGTGGATGTAGCAAGACGGCAAGGTGGTAGTGGTGACGGTGTTGTTGCAGCTCCCTGCCCAGCTCCCGCCACACGCGTTGTAGGCGCAGCAGGCGGAGCTGGCCCAATGTGGAAAGCTGCCGCACAAGCTCCCTGGTCGTTGAACACTGATCGCGTACTCGACATGCTCAGCTGCAGACAATGTACTGGAACGCAATAGCTTGGAACAATCACTGTCGGCTACTCGGTGTTCAATAGTCGACACATTGACTCTTTGTCTCATCGTCAACTAGAAATTCGTAAACACCGTCTGAATTGAGTGCCCTCTCTCCCAGCCCACCACCCGAAAACTCCACCGCAATGCCGTCAAGAAAACAAAATCATCCTCGCCTTCTCAGAGCCTCATTGGCCGTTGGGTCGCAGTGGCATCTCTTCGTCTTCGTCGCCATCTTCAGGATGTCTACGCCTGGATTAGCTTCGTCACTTTGCCCGCAGCAAGATTCCAACATACCCAAGTAAATCTTTGACGTTCCTCATCTCATAGTGCTTCTTGCGCAGCTCCTCAAACTTGCGGTGCTTCTCCCGCTCCTCTTCAGTTGCATTAGGAAGGAGCTCGCCATGATAGCCAGCATCTGTGTCCACGTCTGGCTCGACTATGACTCGCTTCTCGCTCTCTGGTGTCTGCATTTCCCGCGCCTGCATCTCCGGCTGTCCCAGATCGAAGTCGGGGATTTCTTCCATTTTGGGCTTGCGCCTCGGCTTGGAGTCTAGCTCGTCCACGTTGAGCTCCTTTGCGTTCAGCATCTCCACCTCCTGCTCATCCTCTGCGGGATCGTATCGCTTGGCGTAGGGTGTCTTGGGCTCGTCAATCTTCATGGTGCTGTCGCGGTTCTGTTCGTTCAGGTACAGGTTGGCCTCGTCCCACTTGAGCTGGGGGCCATTGTCGTCCATGTACTCGGCTCCAGATTGGCGTCGCGAGCCAGGCCCGCGGGGGTTCGACGAAGAGCGGCGATGGGCGCCAGCGTTGCGCAGCGTGTTCTCCAGCACAATCTCCTTCTCTGACATTTCGCGGCCAAGCTGGGGGCGCTCAGCGATGGGACTGGCGGCCGGCGGCATTTCGCTGGTGGGCGATGACTGTGAGTTCGAGCGATAGGAATTCGAGTTCTTGAGGATGCCTGTTTATGCAGCGTCAGTCGTGTAATGCAGTCAGGGCCCCCCGAAAGGGTGGCGATGATACCTTTGGGGCGTTCTGGGTTTGAAGTGGGAGAATGCATCTCGGGTGATTGCCCTGTCATGGCTGCGGTGGCGGAATTGATTGTGCGAAGATGGTGCTGTGCAGATGACGGGTAGAAGAAGCTGCGCGGTGGTGCGATTGTGATTGTGGTTGCCAGGTGCCGAGGAAAGCGCGCCTAATTTGGTGGGGTGGGTTGGTGGGTTGTCAAAGAGCAGCTGAACAGTTCCGACGGCGATGACGTACAGAGCGTTCGGATGCGGGACGGGTCATCTGCGGGCAAGCCTTGTCATCTGCGCCGCTCTGAGCACATGTTCTGCCTGTCTGCCGTGCATTACTCCATTTATAGCATGAGCAGAGTACGTCTACTAGAGTACGCCTAGTCACCGTCCATCACCACACAAGGTTTCGCTTACAAGGAACAAGCAGTTGAACAGGGCATGGCATCGACATTGTTCGTCAAGATGATGTTATTGGAAATATGTACATGGGATGAACACGGCTACCTAGACTCGGCTCGTCATCACGGGCAACTGCAATGACTACACAGTACATCTAACTTCACAACCACATTAGCAGTGCACATGAACAAGTCGACTGGATGTAGCAGTTCAGCAGCAAGCTTCAGACTTTGCCTTTGAGCTTCAGGCTCAACCAAGAAACCGCAACATGGCGATAGTGTACATCTGGCTGAGACTCAGACTACCAGAAGTGGTCCAGGGGACCTAGTCATCCCCAGCAGTGGGCACGCATCTCCAGAGTAGGCACACATACAGCAAGATAGAGACCGAGACCGTCTTGGGCTTCAATCGCACGGTGCGCGTGACAAGACAATGTCCCTGCTTTTAGGTCATCACCGCATCATGGAAGCCGCAGAGGCGGCCCTCGTGATGATGGTTTTATAAGAGGGTTGGCTCCTTCTGGGCCGTGTATCGGGGATGCCAGCTGAGTGGGAGAGCATCGAGCTGGCAGTGAGAGCGATTTCGAGGCCGGTGTTGGAGGAGCCAGAAAGGGAGCCTGAAGAAATTTAAACTACGAGGCGGGCGCTTGGGCACTTTGGGTCTAACGGCGTGACCGGGGTTTGAGCTTGCCCGCTCGAAACATTGCAAAACTCCATGATTGCACACGCCATAGTCGACCACACTACGCACGCCACAACCACGCTGCTCTTCAAACACTGCCGCCCTCTCCAAAGCTACACCGCCCGCCCCGTGAACCTCCCTGCTCGCCCTTGCCCGCCGCACCCAACAGCGTTTGACCGTTGCGTTGGCCCGCCAGCTCTCCCGTGTACTCTCCCTCTGTTGCTTGTTGCTTGTTGCTTGTTCACTCGTTTATCCCACCAAGCCCCGGACCAAAGGCACACGCCGTCTTGCTGACCGCTCGATACTCCATCTGTTTGTTCGCCCTTGCTCCCAATGGATAAAACAGAGAACCTCTGGACCCGCCGCTCCAAGTACGCTGCCCTTGTTCCCCGCACCGCTCGCCCTTTCCACACTGACGGCTTCGCAACAGCACCAGCAAACTCTCCCTGTCCATGTCACACTCAGACCAGCCTGCCGAGAAATCCGAACCCCACCAGCGCACCTTCTCGGCCACGAAACGATTCGGTGGCGACTCGTCGCATGGTGGCAGAAACCCTTTCAATGCCATCCCGCCCTTGACCCCCGGCGCGCTGGCATCTCCAACAACCGGCGGCTCGACAGCCTTTGGCCTTGGTTCCGGCGCCTTTGCGTCCTTTGGGTCCTCGGCCAAGACCCCAAAGACGCCCGGCACCGCATTCGACTTCAAGTCTGCTGCAATGGCCGCGACGTCGCCTGCCACGCCGACCGACAAGAAGGACAGGCCCGTGAGCAAGATTGTGAACAGTGCACGCAAAGAGTCCATATCCACTGCTTCTATACCCGAGGACGCGCCGGATCCTTCGGCGCCCTTGGACCCTGCGGTACCATGGCCGCTCAAAAACACCTGGACCGTCTGGTACCGCCCGCCAACCCCGAAGAACACCGATTATGAAAAGTCAATCGTCGCCATGTGCAAGTTCAGCACTGCCCAGGAGTTTTGGAAAGTCTTTACCCATCTCAAGCGTCCCTCGAGTTTACCATCGGTTTCAGACTACCATGTCTTCAAGCAAGGCATTCGTCCGGTGTGGGAAGACGAGGAAAACAAGCGCGGTGGGAAGTGGATTATGCGCCTGAAAAAGGGTGTGGCTGATCGCTATTGGGAGGAGCTTCTCATGGCGCTTGTCGGTGATCAGTTCATGGAAGCCGGAGAGGAGGTTTGCGGCTTTGTCCTGAGCGTGAGGAGCGGCGAAGACGTCTTCAGCATCTGGACCAAGAACGATGGTGGACGCAACATCAAGATTCGGTACGGCTAGTTGTCCCGTCTCTTTGATGCATTCTGCTAACGCGTCTCTCAGCGAAACAGTGAAACGCGTTCTTGAGCTACCAGAGGGTACCAATATCATCTGGCGAAGCCACGACGACAGCATTGCACAAAGATCGGCCATAGATCAAGCTCGCTACGAAAAGAATCTACAGGGCCACGAAAAGCGACGGGTCACTTCATCGGATGAGTCCCAGAGGGAGAAGACCACGGCTGCAGCATAGTTCTCGTTTCGACTTCAGTCGACCGCCAGTACCAATATGGGTCGATGGAATCACGACCGCATTGTCGCCCAGAATTAGGAGCCCAGGTTGATTGATGCGGTCACTCTAGGTGACTATGACTTGGAGTCCTCGAAGCTCTATGGTCACGATCCGTACGCGACTCACACGCTTACATACTGGTGCTGACAGTTCAAATAATCGCCTTCGACTCCAACGTCGTTTTATGATTTCTGCAGCTTTGTCTGTCATTACATCCGCGCATGTAAACATTCGCTCGGAATCATCGCCCCAGCCAGAATGCCGCAACGCTGCAACAGACGCCAGTCTGGAGCAGAGCCGAGTCATTTGCTCAGAACTGCGAGCAGTCACCATGTTATTCAGGGTATCTCGTAGTAGTAATACCCATGTGTGATACGGATGATTGGAGCAGTGTACCACTACGATCTTCCCGGGCTCATCGGTCAGAGTCAAACATGCGAGAGCGCTTGGAGACGACGCGTGCCTATTGAGCAGTACGTGTTTGGGAGACGATACTGTCCAGAATTCTTTGGCGTGTCCGAGATTCAGCACCGGGGAGGGAGTAGTTGGTGGTGTACCGCGTACGAACATGACAATCATCTGAGTGAGTACTGCAGTCGCTTCGGCCAATTGGAACATGTAGCCCATGGGCCCAGGAGGGAGCGTGGCGGTGAAGCATATTGTACAAAACAGGGCTGTGGGGGAGGATAGAACAGCCATGGGCACGCTGTGACGCCTAGTACAGCAACTCGCATTGTAGATGGCATGGAAATCAAACAAAATCATGTTCTACTTATTGGCCTGCTGGCTATCACGGCGTGTCAAGGAGGAATACTTAGCAGTGAGTGTTGCACGCTGTCAAAGAACGCTTGGACCTTCGAGGGCGGAACCTCACGACTGGACTTGAATAAAGTGAGACTCCAGCATTGTGCGCCCCGCCGTTCGCGCCTGCGCTTCTTGACGTTGCTTGTTCGCGTCCCGCCCAGTGCTTGCGCTACTATATTACACGCCATGCGAGGCTTTGTCACGCGCGCAAACGCAATGCTGCACGAATGCTTCCCCAATTCATAGAGGCTGCCGGAGCCGCTGTTGGCAAAGCTCTGGGGCTCACCACCGTAGACGTACGCCTGCCCTTCTCGCCCCAGCTAGAGTCAGCAGCCGTCTGACCGCCTCGGCCGCGAACCTTGCGACGCTGCTTGTTTGCCACAAACTCACTCAGCTGCCCGTGTGCTCTGCTTGTATGGCCTGCTAACGCTATGCGCCCGCAGACCCACGATGCCGCGACGCCACCCCAAGACACTCGCTCACCGTCATACGCCCAGGCACGCGCTGCAGCGCCAAGCAAGAGTCACCCTCGCAAATCAGAAGATGAACTGCGTCTAGTTGGAGACTTCAGCACACCTGCCGATGCCGTCGCTTGCCCTGACCCGCAAATCTGGGATACCGGGGTCCAAATGGCAGCCAAACCGACCTTGAAGAAGACCAAGGCATGTAGTGATGCGGCCCACACGAATGGACAGACTGCTGACTTGAGGCAGCCGGGCGCACGGGGCTCGTTCAACCCCATCGACACGTTGATGGAAGATAGAACGGGGAATGCAAGATCGCGTCAGATCACCTATGGGAAGCAGGATCGCCTTCAACAGCAAAGCATAGGGCGTACCCAATATGGTGGCCAGCAAGCGTTTCTACAGGCCATGGCGAGCAGGAGCCCAGCAACATCAGTTCGTACTCGTGGCCTACATGTAGCGAATACCGATGATGCGACAGGCCCTTCTCCATCGAAACGGCGCAAGACAGAACACACCGTGATTCTCGACGACGACGATGATCCGCAGTACGTGAGTCCCTCTCGCGCCCCCTGGACACCAGTCAGTACAGCTCGCGGTAGACGGCCATCCGCGTCCCGTTCGCAGTCACAAGTCAGCATAGGCAGTGGAACAAGTTTCACAACGGCCAGGCCAAATTCCACATCACAGAGCGAGTTTCTTTTAACCGATCAACGCCTGTCGCACCATAGGAAGCGTCGTCGTCCCAACCCGGCAAGAGAAGAAGGCCTGTTCCCTGTCAATAACGCTGTTGTGACCAGCCCGAATGAGAGCTCCCTACAGAGCCCGTACGTGGTTTCCGACGATGACGAAGCCCCACCGCGGCAACATCTGCTCAAGAATTTTAAGCAAGGCGTTGGGGACTCACCCCAGGGCCAAGTCATTGTCACGTCTATCCACTTCCCTGGTGCGCGCATAAACGAGTCGACTTCAGAGACCTCCGAACGATTAAGCAACGCCCGAAAAGGTACTCAAAGCACCAACTTACGTGACACATATCGAAGGCCACCTCCTGTGACTGAGGATGTCGACGACAGTCTAGACGAGGTAGCCACGTCGCCTGCGGGGGCGCGCCCTGGCAAAGCTCAAGCTGCGCCCTCCAAGGTGGTCCAGGCTGCTAACAGTGAGATCAAACGCAAGAAGCGCACCGTGGCAAGCGAGGAAATCGTCTGGCAGCTGAAGTTTGCAAGGTCGCACGATTTCGAACAGACAAGTCGCGGTTTGCGACTGAAACGTGATACCGATAAGAAATTCATCATCCAAGCTATCGATGACGACCACAACTACTGCCACATTGGCGACCTAGATTTTGCTCGAGTGGCAAGAGTCTTGGCTGATACTATTTCCCATATCCGATTCACAAGCAGTCGTTCGTCAGATGGAAATGTCAACATACTTGACTTGGAGTTTGCGGACAACAGTGAATTTCTCGATTTTCGGGACAACTACGTCGAGCCGCACTCTGGCGTCAAGAAGATTGTCTCAGGTGATGAGTATGTTGAAGTAGTGTACATTCAGATCATCTACTGACATACAGCAGAGCATACATGGGAAAGATATTTGCAAAAGATCTGCCAAAAAACCATAGAGTCGGCCAGGTTCTGGGCGATGATGTTGACGAACGCGCGGATACCTCAATGGCAACACAGACACGACAGGCTTCGGGTCAAGGTGATTTGTTCAAGCAGCTACGCGCGCATGCACCCGAAGAGAAGAAAGCCATTTTGCGACCTACACGTACAACTGCTAGACCAACGCGATCGACCGCTGCATCTTCGCGTCTCTTTGATGTGTCGCCAGTCCAAGACACCGTAGAAAAGTTCTCTGAGGTAAAGGGACTCGGTCGACCATGGAAGAGGTAAGTAAAGTCCACAAAGTGCAGCGCTGTGCATTAACAGCTTTAGACCTCTTGTGTATGTTCAAGGCAAACAGCGTGCCACTGTCCACTTCGAGGATCTTTATCGTCTTGATGAGGAAGAGTTCTTGAATGACAGTCTAATCGACTTCTACATGATGTAAGTTACGAAATACTGTACTCTCCATCATGACACTGACAAATACAAGACACCTCTTCAAGCAACACAATGTGCCAACAGACAAGGTGTACTTTTTCAACACGTTCTTCTACACAGCTCTTACTTCAGATGCAGGGCGCAATCCCATGAATTACGCAAAAGTTGCACGATGGACTCAAAAAATCGATATTTTCGGCTATGACTACATTGTTGTTCCAATCAATGAATCGTAAGTTCTATACGGAAAGAATTTTTTCGAAATGTTTTCCTAAGACCAGCTAGCACACATTGGTATCTCGCAATTATTTGCAACGTTTCTGGTATCGATCGAAAACCAGTCATCGAAGATTTCGATGAGGACAGCAATCCTGCCGCTGAGGAACAGGGCAGTACTCCGCTTGTTGGTGACCATCAACACGACAGCGAGGCCGCAGCCAAACATCCTCTGCCATCCTCAAACAACCCGCGTCTGGGTGTAGACAGGAGTCGACCTATCGTTCACAAGGGAGAGGACGACAGTCTTCTCGAGGAATCAAAACAATTGGATCTCGTTGATCCACATGATCCAGGATCACAGGAAGATTTTTCTCCGGCAAACGGCGACAGCACTGAAGCACCAGCAGACGGCACAGTCGCGGATGGATCCACAAGCCAGGATATCTTCGCTCCTGTTGTAGAAATTCAGAAGAGCTTGGATATACCGCTGGCTACACAGAAGTCGAAAAAGCCGAAAAAGCGACAGCAAGCACTTCCAAAGCGGGACCCCGACCAGCCGGTCATTATCATCCTTGATTCTCTTGGCGATCTCTCGAGTCGCTACAGTGCGGTCAGAACCCTGAAAGCCTGGATCGCAGCTGAAGGCAAGGCCAAAAGAGGCATGGATGCAATCATCAAAGAAAACGGGTACTATCCGAAAGCCTCTCAGATTCCAAAACAAAGCAACTGGTCTGACTGCGGAGTCTACCTACTAGGCTACGTGGAGAAGTTCTTTCAAAGCCCAGATGACTTCAAGAACAGGTTGCTGACGGGTGAAATGTTCGCTCAAATAGACTGGCCTGACTTCGATCCTAGGCAGATGAGAACTCAAATGCGCAATATTATAGTGCAATGCGTCAAGGATCAGGATGCAGCAAAGGCTCAAGAAAAAAAGGCGAAGTTGGAGGCTTCGAAGGTGAGTGTATTGCCATCCTCGATGACGGAACAAAAACAAACACAAGACGAACCATTACCACCGGAAGCGAACGATCAATCTTCAGTAGCAGGAGCTGGAGCTGGTATATTATTGGAAGCTCATGAACCTTCTATAGCGAAGACACCTACTCGAAGGTTGAATTCTCCATTCGAGTTCAAACCAAGATCAGCTCGCTCGAACGGCCAAGCGCCAAATACAAAAGCGGATAATAAGGTACCAACTCCAAGAGCTCCCGACAGTGTGAACAATGCGGCACTTCTATCCGAGCCGTCCGTCAAGCCGGCCTTCGCCACGCCGATGAAGGAGGAACGTCGTCGCAGCCCTGAGGTTCGCATCCCTAGCAAATCGCCCGAAAAGTCACGAGCTGCTCAAGTGAAGGCACCATCATCCCCACCTTCGGCCGATGAGACCCAGCGACAGCACCGCCTAGAAGAATGGCAACAGAACAAGATCAAAGTTGAGCGCGTAGCAAGCAAACAAAAGCGAAGTCCAGGTTCTCCGTCGCAGAAAGAAGGCACAAGTCGGACCGCGCAACCTAGCCCGCCGACCAAAAACGACCGCGAAGGCAGTGCACCAGATATCCCAATCGAGATACCGGAATCACAAGAACCAGCGCCCGAGCCAACTGCGTCACCCAAACGGACGATGACGAAACCACCGGCCAAAAGGCGACGAGCGGCAGAATCTTCTCCAGGCAAACATTTGCTGAAAGCTGCACCATCGCTAGAAGAGATAGATGTTTCCGTGTTCCAAAACAACAGTGTAAAAAAGCAACAACGAAACGCAGCTGTCACGGCTGAGCCAATAGCAGAAGTGCAAGGCGAGGAAAGCCAGTCGCGTGGCGCAACTCCAATGCTGATGGACGGTTCACTACAGCGGGACGAAGGGGCACCATTTGAGCTGATGGACATTGATTCGTCGGGTGCAGATGCCATGGATGTCGATACCAAATCGCTATCCAGTGTGGTTCAGGAGACGCCCGAGCCAGATGAGGCAGATGATGGACAATTTCCGAGTGG
The DNA here is from genome assembly GCA_025504975.1 of Plenodomus lindquistii. NCBI lineage: Eukaryota > Fungi > Ascomycota > Dothideomycetes > Pleosporales > Leptosphaeriaceae > Plenodomus > Plenodomus lindquistii. The sequence goes on from JANUWI010000013.1 coordinate 984,035, forward strand.
GGGCAGAAACTCCACTCCGCTTTTGATGTAGAAGGAATGCTTCTTAATATTGCCGAGTAGGGTCACGGGTGTTATGCGTGGGTATCCAACGGCGTACATGTGTTTCCGAGACGTTTCTGGCATTGCGACGGCGTTTTTGTCGTGGAAAGGTCATTACACATTCGGTTGACGGGGTCATGGGGGTATCCTCGTCATTACATCTTTACGCTATTCTGAGCCTGAGCGAGGATGGTGCAATCAAACCGCACTCTTCAGATCCGTTTTATCGACAAGCTTCTCGCCTTGCAATTGCCGTGATATGTCGCCATTAGCGCCTCGTCCACCTGTAGGATCCTGCTGCGCAGCGACAGCATCATCCACATCTGTCAACGTGTTAGCTCCATGACTCATGTCACGCCATTGGTACCATCCCGTACCATTGATGGACGGCCTACCCTGAAATCCCTCATCAGTATCTGCTGCTTCACGGCCCACCCAACGCTTCATCTTATCTCTAACAAACTCGTCAAAGTCCCATTCCTCGGGCTCCAGACGGCGTGCACCAGCTATCCAGATATACGTCTCTGCATCTACCTGTTCGCCCCGGCCTGCGTTGTCCTCTGCCGCCTTGGCAGCCAAAGCACTCATATCCACGTCATCCCCTTGCGCCTTTGCGCTCTTCTTGGGCAACGGTAAAACTTGGACCTTTACTCTTCTTCGCTGATACTCTGACCCCTCGAAGATATCTAGCCGCCAGATATCGCCATCTGTCAGCCCTTGGACCAGCGTGCCACGTACCGAGGACGCATCTTCCATTTTTGTGGGCAGGACGGCAGGGTAGTCTGCTTGTTTGACTTTGTGCCGACGGTGCGCGTGTAGGATTGCAGGACGGATCTTTAGTAATGAGGCGTGGGCGGGGGTTGGGGGTGTGCTGGAGCCCCAGATGACGCGGTGTAGGACTGGGGGGGCCATGAGGGTGCCGTAGAAGAAGGCTGTGTGGGACATTGTCGGGTTGTCGGGTATAGGGAGGGGTTTTGGCTGGTGGGTGTAGAGAGTCCGAGTCCGAGTCCGAGTGAAGATCAATGTTGGAGTGAGACTAATGACGAGCTTATCGGCCAGCCTTGCGGACGTCGACGGGAGCTAATGCAGGCCCGCCTTAGCTCCGTGCGGCCATGCCGTTGAGATTGACATTGACCTTGCCGCCAAGTCACGTCGACCGCTTTTCTCCCGTTCCGGCTGGGTGTGCCGCGTGCTGTTGTAGTGTATCCAGAGTAGACTCCAAGGGGGCACTCGACAGGTCGAATCCATCCCTCCCAGCCTCAGCGCGCAGATACGTGGATACGTGCGGCATCGCGTCGAACCGCCGTCCCAAGCCTTCCAAGAGATCGCTCCCTGGATTGCGAGCCACACCGCCGACCGGCCCACACAACACGAGACGAGATGGGTAGCCTCATCAGCGCCATTGTCAAGAACATAGCCCCCGTATTGTACGCCTCCACGCCTTGCCACCACTCCAAGGGCGACCGCTGACCCCCCATTCCCCCCTTTACAGCATCGCCACGAGCCCCATCACCAGCTATGGCGACCAAATCTACTCGATGCACCGGGCGCGCAGCTCGGCCGGCTTCTCCCTCGACATCCCGCTCATCATGCTCGTCGCTAGCATCCTCAAGATCTTCTACTGGTTCGGCGCACACTTTAGCACATCGCTGCTCGTGCAGGCCCTACTGATGATCCTCGTGCACCTGCTGCTCCTCCACGTCGCCCTGACCAACCGCCCCGCGCCCTCGCACCTTCCCTTCCAACACAATGCCCTTTCGACCCGGCCGTACGATTTCTGGCAGTGGACGGCGCCACGGCCGTATTGGACATTCATCACGTATTTCAGTGGCGTGCTGCTGGTTCTGCATCTTGTCATGAGCTCGACAGCCCTGTTCATACCGTACACGGACCTGTTGGGCATGATTGCCTTGACCATTGAAGCCACGCTCCCGCTGCCCCAGCTCCTCGCCAACTGGCAGCGCAAAGGCTGTCTTGGTTTCCGCCCCAGCGTCATTGTAAACTGGGTCATTGGCGATACGTTCAAGATGTGGTTCTTCTTCGCGAGCAGCAAGGGCGAAGTCCCCTGGGCGTTCAAAGCCTGTGGCATTTTCCAGGCGTGTTGTGATCTGGGTCTTGCGGTGCAGTACCTTGTTTGGGGGGATGGCCCGCTGGGTGTGGATGGTGCGGGCAGGGAGAAAGAGGTGCGTAGTCCGTTGCCGGATGGTGATGGTGCGCTGAGTGACATGTTAGCGAAAGGTGGTCTAGGTGTTAATATTGAGATGGATGAGGGGAAGGCGTGGGAGAGACCGAGGGCCGGGGCTGCGTAGGGATACAGATCTTGCTGATATGAGGGGGCAGGTTGTGCAGCGTCGGAAATAGGAGAAGGTGCTTTGACGGGGGTTATGACTGTATGTTGATGTTGTGGTGAGGACGTGTATTGAAGATACGGTTTAGCGGCTTGAAACATTGCATACTTGACCGTGTGTCGTTGGTGGCATTGCTGAACTGAGAGATACGAACAGTAAATTCATGTAAATAATCAATGATCGGAAACGACATCTAGATAGATATGGTAGCGTATGAACAAGCCGTAGTAGCTACAGAGTACGATGTATATGCGTCGACGATGCCTAGAGTACATCAGCAAAAGACAACGCCCAGCATCCAAAGGACACGATTTACCTGATGACTCGGAAACATGTGCGTATACGCAATCACGACATTTTCTCTCCGGGAAACAGCAAAGACTATGACTTCTGCAACATCTTCTGGACTCAACGGATCGCAGCCCCTACATTAAGGTCAGTATGTACCCAGAAAACGAGCGTGAGATATCCATAGATTAGGACTGGTGAATTTATACACCAGTGAAGACGGAGCAGAACTTACTCGTAGATTTTGTTTGCTTTTGTTTTATCATGTCGATGCCGGATGGTGTCTGGTGTCAAATTCCTACTCGCCACAAGTCAATCGATCAACCTCTTATACAAGCTTTCCGTATAACGGTAGCTTAGCTATATATATCTCACCGTCAAAACCTGACCCGGATCCACCGTCATCACTCTAATCCTCGTCGCAACCACCTCCTTCCTCAACGCCTCGGTGAACGCGCGAACCGCAGCTTTAGACGCACAATATATCTGTTTTCTCTGTTAATGCATGCCTCGTTTACCTTCCCCCCCCCCTTATGAGCATGTATGTGCTAGACATGAAAACTCACACTTCCGCCCACATACGCCTCCCTCCCTGCTATGCTCCCCAGCATGATGATATCGCCTCTCCCTCCATCACTGCGCTGTTTGAAGATGCGGAATACAGCTTGCGTCATGCCGATTACGCCTGTGACGTTTGTTGCCCAGACGTCGCTTATCACATCAGGAGGAATATGCGGCGCTTGTTCCATGCCGCTCATAAAGCCCCTATTAGATCGTTACTTCGAACTCTGCGTTGTTTTCATGCATATACGACACCTTCCTATCCCATCCAAATTAAAATCAAGCCAAAGCCAAATTATCAACTCATACAAATCAAATCAAATCAAATCAAATCAAAAAAAACTCTAACAAACCCAGAGTCACCTAACATACGTACGCATTATTGACAAGCACATCCAACCCCCCTAAACTCCTCCGGCAACCCGGGTATCAAACTTGCCACCTGCTCCGGCACCGATACATCGAGCCGTCTCACACAAATTCTCACGCCAGGTCCGACTTCGTTCTCAATCTGCTGGGCCAGCGCGTGGAGATGCAAGATTCGGCGCGCGGTGAGAATGAGGCGGAGGGAGTTGGGGCTGCTGCGGGCGAATTCTATGGCCGTGGCGCGGCCGATGCCAGAGGAGGCGCCGGTAATTAGGATGGTTTTGGTTGGGAGGTTGGGGGTGGGCATTGTGGCTGGGGGTGATGATATCTATCGCTACTTGATTCGGTATGGTAGGTGAAGGAATGAGCTATTGGGACCAGGGATGGTAGTGGCAAGAGGGTGCGGAGTCAGAATGAATTATGATTGGTTGGACTAGAACGCGCATAACGCTTTGAGTTCTACAAGTAGCAGAAGCACATTATACTAGATGGCCATAATATCTAGTGACTGATATCTAGCTTTCTTCATCATATTCCAACTTCTACTCATGAGAATACTTCAAATTAGTATTCACGCGTGTGAGATTTTCAATAATGACAGGTACCACAAGTCCCTGTTAGACTACCCTCGGTCGTGGCTGACAGGCTTCTGTTCATGTCTTTTGCTACCGCCTAATGAGATCATGGCACCGCGTCTTGATGCTGTACCCTAGCCCTTGCCATGCCTCACAGATCCATTTGGCTAGTCCTGCGTGTAAGCTCGACGCATCGGTGGTCTAGCAGTATAATCAGCCATTGCCATCTTTTACTCTCAAATGTCAAGCCACAGGTGTGAGATGCATGAAAGTGGCGCTCGATAACTTCAGTTCGTTTCCAAACATAGCAAAGGGTAGATAATATGATATGTGTCCAACTTCGCATGACGCTCTCGAATCCCACTCTTTACATGCAGGCGGGTCATAACACGACACCGCTCTTCTGTCCAGGAAGGGTACTTTCTTCGTACTCGATTTTGGTAATGTGGTGACCAGGCACTACAATCAGACCAACGTAGCGACTGTTCCAAGTGACTTGGGCCGCAGGGTTGCCCGAATCTTCCACCGTCTTGCGGATGACGTCGGCTGATGGCGCGCGATACTCATGTGCCAGGGCCAGAATGATGTTGCGGTCCTGAAACTTGTCAAAGAGTGAGTCTGCAGAGGCCGCACACTGCATCTACCTTGTCGGTACACTTCATCTGGCCTGCAAAGACGCGTCCGTCCGAGGCATGGATGCGCAGGTTCTTGCCAATAAATTGCGACAGCCAAAAGGCCGCTTGTTCAGTGTCCATGGTTTGGGGTGACTTGGCCCAGGGCTTGAGCCAGCCAAAGCCAGAGTCAGAGCCAGAGCCAGAGCCAGAGCCTTTTGGACGTGGCCGTGCCATTAGCGGAGACGATGGTTGTGGCTGTACAGAGTGGCTCAGTCAGTGGGACGGCGAAGGCACGTGACGGACAGCGGACAGCGGACAGCGGACAGCGGACAGCGGAGTGGGGTTGGGCCGGATGGTTGTTGCTTGGCGCGTTTGTCGCGTTTGTCACAAATTTGTGAAGGCGCGGTTGCTCATCTCATGAGGTTTTCGACGCGAAGGCGCAAAGGCCTCACATAATACATAGAATGTTTTCAATGCGGAGAAGCTGCCAATCGGCGGCGCAAAGCTATCATGCACACCCAAATTTGACAAGCGCACTTGTCCATGGCCAGCGGCGTGCCTTGTCCCGCAGCGCCGCATGCTCACGAGGTCTGCCCTCTCCATAGCCATGATTCCGAAGAGCAGCACCAGAGTGCCCATAAGAGTCGTCTTTCGCACAGTACGTCATGTGCTGACTGATTCCTTCCAGGCGCCCTTCCTGTCTTTGTTCAGCCGTCGACGCCTGCCCTTTCGCCCCTCCTCGCCACATTCAACTCCAAGGTCCTGCTGCCAATGCACCTCAACAAGGAGCAGAAGAAGTTGGTTTATGCCCAGGAGAACAAGGCCAAGCTCGAAGCCGAGCCCGTGGAAGTCACACTGGGCGACGTCACGCTGCCCCTTGAACCCCTCAACCGCAACCACTTGCCCGACCGTTTCAAGTCTCTGCGTGACATTGTACGGCAAAGCGAGACCCCCGAGGACTGGGAGAATGTAGTGAGACTGCTCGAAGGCTTCCAGAGTGCGGGACTCCAGCCCAAGCCCCAATGGCAGGAACTAGTCGTCAGGCAACTCGGTGATGCCGGCATGCAGCACTTGGTGCTCAAGGCCCTTCAGCGTGTCAAGGCCACGGGCTTGCGGCTGACCGACCACGATGTCGTTGCGCAAGTGCTAAAATGCATCCACGATAAGGCTGCAAAGGCCAACTGGGACCAGGAAGAGACAACCAAAGCGCTACGCATGGCCAAGCAGGTTACCGAGCTCATGGAGGACAAGGAGCATCATGGTGCCCAGCCCGACACCGACCACAGGCGTGATCCTGTCGTCATTGCCCTGCCCACTGAGCTGGCCGCGGTACTTGCCCAAAAGCATGGTGGCGACAAAGCCGAAGTGAAGAAGCTCGCCAATCGCCTTGTTGCAGCACTGAAGCAGAGCAAATACTTGGTAGGTCAATCTGCTCTATCGCCTAACATGGATCTCCGCTTTCTAATCGTCTTGTGCAGACCAAACTCGACAGCTTAGCTGAGGTTCTCAGCCGTCGCAAGAGTGAACCAAAACATGCGAACATGATCACGTCCCATTTCTCCACCGCTAAACAAACGGCCAAACTCATGATTATCTGGAACGCCCTGAAAACATCGCGGACCGCGCTTGGCGCTGAAATGCCCATGGCCGACGAGGCCAAGACGTTCGAATCAAGAGTTCAGCAAGTTCTGGACCAAGGTGTTGATGTGTTGGACGAAAAATTGAAAGATGGTCAGAAGAAACCCATGTACGATTACGCCAAGGATGCCTTGGAACGATGTCGGCTAGTGTAACATTACTGGGCGAATGTAGCAATATTGTAAGATCAGTGTTGAATTGCTGCGTGTATATGTTTGCATGAGAAGCAGATAGCATCAAGGCGCTTGACTGTGGGTAATGCATAATTCACCTTGTTTCAGCTACCAGTCAGCTCAGTTCATTTGCCGTTTTCAAAGAAGACGCGATCTCTTAATGATCCAGTCGGAATGCGGTTGAGAAGATATTGTTTGACAGTGTACTAACCGTTCCATAGCAGCTTAACCCCGATTATTGCCTTGCTATATTCTTTCGAATGAAAACCAGGGCTGAGATGCTTGCTCTCGCGATAGCGTGCATTTCGACCAGAGGCAAACGTGCGGCATGGCAAGCCGGTGCTCAACCGGTACATTTGCTCTACTGATGCAATCTGCAAACAATCTGGACTTCGATACAAGTATGTCCAGGCTATATTGGAGCATCCATCCGTCTTCTTCTTCGAAGTCTTCCATAAATCGGTCCACTTAAATCACTGAACACTCAACTTCCCATAAAGTAACGCTCTAGAGATTCAATCCCCAGATCTCATCTTATCTCAAAACCCACCTCCAGCAAAACAATGTACCCACCTCGCCCCCTCGCCCGGCGCCAACAAAACTACGCCTGGGACCAAGGCTACATGTACCAATCCAAGATCGGCCCCTCTTATGACTCCTACCCCCTGCAGTCTCCCCATCTCACGACCCCATTCAACCTCCACTCTCGCATCGCAGCTCTCAACCGGCGCGCCGCAATCGTCTCCGCAAACCTCGCGCACCGCACCACCGTCGGTAAGCCCCTCAAACACACCAAGCTGAACGACCTCACCGAGACACAGCTACAAGGTATGGAATACGAGGGTGTAGGCTCCTGGCTTGGAACAGGCGATGCAGGAGTTTTGTGAGACGGTGGAGGAGGTGGGTGTACTTTTAGGGGAGATTAGTGGGAGGAAGGGGTGATCTGGGGGTTATGGGGATGAGTGGTGATACTGCGCCAACGACTAGTATGAGGGCGACAAGAAGGATATGGGGAGTGGGGATGGGAGGTTTAGGCGGTCGAGGTCGTCGTTGGAGTTTTGAGGATGGTGGAGTAATATCTTTATGCGATAGTCTTATGTTCACGTGTACGCTATGTATGTATCTAAGACCTCACGCTGTTAGCCTTATTTGAAGAAGTCGTTTCCTTACTTCTTCATAAGCTGACTGTCTACGCTCTTAAACTGGAGTCAATTCTTGATATACGCAAATCCGTGGAAGTTGTCTACTTGGTCGCTGACATTATACACTTGAAGAATCACGTGGAGAGGTCATATGATAATCTACATCTCCCTACACAGAACACATGCGATTGACATCTCTTTCCAACTTGGTTTCATGGTCATACGCCTGATTTCATGATCTCTTCGATCACTGCCAGGTGTATGCGTGGACTGTGAATACGATACTCACTGCAAATACAGTATGTATAACCTTGTCAATACGGTACCAGCGCTCATCATATTAAACAAGTGTATGGTGATTCATGACTTTCCCGTAGGGTAAACTAAACATTCCGTGCAACACAGTACGAGAGCTTGATCAACGTTTGCTCGTGCATGATGACGCCCAGATCAGCTTTTCAGACAAAGCCGACGACAAAATTCAGAGTTTCTGAAACAATATTACAAGTCTGTTCATTGTGGCAGGTAGACCACAGGAGTTCCAAATGTGAGTAGCATGTGCTGGGATCCACTAGCAGCGCACTTGGTTGTCCCGCACTCTGCATGTGCCGAATGTCCAGCGAAGTTCACAATGGCATCGATATAGTACAGATATTGAAGAAAAAAACAAGGAGGCCATGCCAAGTCTACAAAGGCTCCTGCAAACCGCGTTGTAAAGTTATTGGCCGCCTTGGCTGATCAGATAGCTGTGCTAGCTCTGCCTCAGGGCACTACTATATACACCACCACCACCACAACCACCACCACAACCCCAGAAGCCCAAAAATCAAAGCTGCATCGGCCGGGAATCGAACCCGGGGCTAGCCGAAACTACTGCAAATAACTCAGAAGAACTGGATCAGATGGCAACGGCTAATTTTACCACTAAACCACCGATGCGAGTGAAGGATTTATCATGTGATTGATGTAAAGATTGACAAGCCAATCGTAAATATTCTTTCAAAATTCATGGAGCCTATATGAATACCCGCAGGATTTTTTACTTAGCTTGAATTTACCCTTGGTGGGGTGGAGCAGTTGCACCAACACTTACTCGCTTAACGACTAAGATTTTCACCTAAAAGGATCGTAACGCAGTTGAACATAGTGCCTAATAACACACTATAGACAGGAAGTTTAGTAAACTATAATAGGAAAAGGTTACATCCCACGCTGTCTGATGACACATTCGATATTGAGGAAGAGATCATCGGCCATTTATCCCGGAATCTCGAACTGAACCAGACACGGCGGCCTGAGGAAGATGCAAAAGGTGATGAGAAGGTCGCTGATGAAAACGATGAGCTGAAAGACGAGAGCATGCCTGAACTTGAATACCGACATTCTCCTCTATCCTTCTCCAAGACCGGTCCTTGCGGCAACATTTCAAAAGCGTGAACGTCAAAGATGATGGTGTAAAGAAATTCCGGACGCCTGCAACTGCTGCACACCTGACGATATTTCAGATGTATGTTGATATCATGATGAAGGCAGCGAAAGATCCTGACGAAATATCAAACTTTGGGCTTTCCTTCTACGCGATCCAATATTGGCATGAGCATCTCAAAGAGCTGCACGTAGAGAACACGACACCTGAAGCTGTTGATCAGGTGGTCGCGCTAATTCGCCGCATTACGGAAAATGAGAACAACATTGCCAACCTATTGGAGAAGGTGGCAAGGCATACAGACATGTTACATGTACCCTGAGCGAGCGGGTGACACGCCCACTGCTTGGTTCGACCCACTTTTTACGCGGGCTGCTAAGGCGTCGAAACTTGAAGACGGACCTCTGGATGACCAATTCAAGAAATGGGCGCTTGCTGTTAACGGGGACAACGTCTTGCTGCCGTTGGCTGAAGGTCATATCTATAGTTGGTTGTACTATGTATGCCAACGACCAAATGTGGATACCTGAAAGCTTCTCGTTCGTCAAGGCTGCGCTTTCCTGTGTAAGCTCCTCTTCTCTTTTGAAGCGTATTTTATTACGTCATAGGCGGGTCGTCTCGAGATAAACGACGACGAGCCTCTCGAATTGATACGTTCAATTATGTCATCCTACGATACCCCACTCGATGGGTACCGAACGTTCAGAGCAATTGGGTCTACTTGGCTAACTATGGCTCCATGACCACGGACTTGCATCGCAAAAAGGCGTTGACCACGGATGCTCGATCTCTAATGATGCCGTACATCTGAAGAGAGCGGTTGAACGCATGGAACGACATATCCTCGAAAAAGTTGCGACCCTTCGCCTTATAGCACCAAGATATAGTTGGATCAACGAGGAGCCCGAAGCAATTAAGTACTACGATCAAGCTAATAACATGCTGCCGGATCTAGATACAGAAGGATTGTCTGACTTGGAGTTAAAGACTATGGTATCAACTGATTACGGGTAGAGATTCTGACTGCAAAAGCCCAGGTGCTCTCCCCGATGGGGCAACCCGAAGACGCCTTGCAGACATTCAACGAAGCAAGGAGACTTTCGGGCGAGCAACCGCTGACTGGGTCAACCTTGGATGACATCACGCTATTATTCAAAAGCGAGGATAAGGCAGCCACGTTGAAGCTGACAGAGGTCCTGAGGAGTTGGACCGACCAGCAGCGTAACAGTTGGGTTTCCTACTGTTTTGAAGATTGGGTGTACGAAAGTGCTGTGATCCGTATGAAAAGAGCGGCAAAGCTAACCAACGAAACCGATCTACCACTTGGCTGATTAAAAGCCTTGGTCACCACCCTGCCAAGGTAGAGCCTTTATCTGTTCATTCTCCGAGGCGCAATTGCAGACATACACTATCCGATGTTAGGAGATCTCGAGAAAGGCGAAACGCTACGCCAGGAAATCCTGGCCATGAAACCGAAGATGCACCCTTGGAACGAAAACGAGATGAACAAGACAAAAACACAACATCGGATGCAGCTCGCAGACATTCTCTTTTGTGAGTTTCAGATGTCTGCCGATCCAACAAAGAAGGAAGCATTGATGGAAGACCCCAGGCTTTTGCCTAGCGCTCATGACAACGACGAAAACCTGGTACAGTCCCATGTTAGTATGTTACGGGCGAACATGCTCCGAGTTATGGGTCCTGCGAGGGAGTATCAAAAGTACATGGATGGGCTGTTTGCAAACTGCACTCACGGCCTCGAAGATAGTGTTTCCTGGAACGACTCGTCAAGCCTGGGACTACTATCCGAGGTCCTGGCTTCGTTGGACAGCTTGGAGAAGGATGCTAGAATTGCAATCAGTGCCCAGTTCTCCGTCTTGAATCGTGCGATACACAGACAAGGTACTGTGTCCGAAGGATCGGAGACGCTTTCTGATAGGAATGATGGCGAAGCAGATGCTGAACCAGAGTCTACAGGGGCAAGAGAACCATTTGTCGGAAGTGACGGGATTCGAAACGACCTTACGAAAGATAACGTAGTTCCAGCTGCCGACAAGAATTCGTCCGACGGGACGGTGGGGCAAGAGCAACACCCTGAAGCGGAGCTTGCCGAGCATAACGAGGACATTGCCACATGTATCATACACTGTGATGGAGGGTGTGGGACCAGCATTGACTCATGGACCCAGCCTTTCTATTACTGTGTGATCTGCCCTAACAGCGATCTACTGTGTATGTGAAGACTGTCACTCCAAGCATCTGAAGCAAACGAACGGAGAAATTGAAGAACCGTGGCTTAACTTTTGTGGCGCAAATCATCGCTACAACAAAGGTCCTATGAAGGATTGGAAGGAGATCAAAAATGGTGCCATTCGAACTGGGGATGAGGAAGTCACTGTAGAAGAGTGGCTTCAAGGTTGAAAGAGGAACGCTGGCAGAACGCTTTTAATCTTTTGGACCAGGCAAGGCGGATTGAAAGATATTGGCGTTGAGGACTAAGGCATGGGTTGTTTAGATACGATGCGGAGGCACTGCTTCAGGAGTCGAGGCGTTAGCATATCCCACATCAACGTGAGATCCCACAACACGCTGGATTTTGCGCGCTTGAACGAAAACACAGACTCGAGGACGCAAGCTCTGATACGTCATTACATGTTGGCTTCAAATCTATTTGAAGATTAGGCTGACAAGGTCGCGCGGAAATCATTGACCGTTGCTTAACGCGAGTCGCGACTTGGGTTGCGTGATTGGGCTTTACCTAATTAGTCAAAATTATGACTGGAAATCTTCTTGAATCTGAGTAGCCACGGGTCATTACTGTTCTGCAGGCCTTGGTTTATGGATGGGTTACAATTCGTTTGGTGGTTCGTAGACGACAGACTTTACCTGGTACCTTTTCACTGTTGTCGCTCAGCGTGTCTCAACACACCAAACACAAATCCCCACCGAATGCACTCGAAAACCAAATGCATCCACAATACGCAACTCAATAGAACACTCTGCGAGAGCGGAACGCCGCTGCATCGAATTTCGTCCGCGATAAGCTTGATCTTTTCTGTTTTTGGTGCGTACAACTCCCAACAACGCCAATTCACCAGCGTCAGCAACGAGTTTTCACGCACAAGTCAACTATCCTATCGGCGCCCGCGTGTGTTTCGCTGATTTATATATTCGGTCTTCGGACTGCGTAGCTCGCCGGATGCTCATGAGCGGTGCGGCATCTCGGTAACTCGGCACTTGCCATGTAAAGTTTCGGCTCTGAACTAGCAACTTTAGACCGGGTGTAATTCGGACGGTACAGTACACACACAACCATGCCTCAGATCAGTGAGCAGGGACTAGGAGTCTTGGACGAATCTGCCCTCGGTAAATTGCTATGCAACGTACCGAGATCTGCTTTTGTGTCATCTACAGTACCGAGTCAGCACAATCGCATCTTCCTCTACGGACGTACTGTGTAAGGCGCATTACCATCTTCCTCGAAGTCACATTCAACCAGGTAGACTGCCCCGTCGCCAAAGGCAGGTTTCCAGAATGCCGGTCTTCAAACCGATGAGCCACCTTCGATAAAATCTCAAAAGACTTGCCAGCTTGTGCCGTCGACGTTATGCTCCTTAATCTTGATGATGGTCAGTAGGAATGCGCACAACAGCCTCAGCGCTAGACGCACTAAAGTCTACCTATGTAGGTACATGACATGATCGGCCGAACTTTCGAAGAAGACTTCAATCGTGCTTGTCAAGGGGAGATGAGCAAGGGTCTGTAGAAAGCCCGAAGTACGCGTTAAGATGTGTTTATCAGTCAGCAATCAAGGGTTCCCGCACAAAAATCGATTTCCTCTTGAGCTCCGACATGCCGACCCCCGACATGTCTCAAATCGGACGAATTTGACAACCAATCAGCAACCACAGGATTCATCACCGAAGCCTAGAGGCTCACTATCGTGTATCACGGTCGGTGCCCGCGGTGTCCTCCCAGCAGTGCCCCCTCAGCACGTACTGCAGTTGAGATGCATGCGTCAGAAAGCCTTGACCTCGTACAATCGAGGCATGCACGGCTGGTCTTGCGCGAGAAGCTCCACTTTACTGTCACCCTCTATGCTAGTATAAGTGTTGACTTGACCCGTAGAGGGGAAGCATCATACTTTCGATTGCTCTATTCCTAACATTTGCCGATTTCCTAGCGGCTGCATACACATTTGTCTCTAATTTAATCGCCCACAGAGGCATCGTACATAATGGTGGAGCGCAGAATGAGCAGCTCCGCTTGGAGCGGTGGCATACCAGCCGGCACAGGGGACGAAGTGTTGCGAACACTCTCTAGGACTTTCTCTGGAAAGTCACGACACGATGAAGAGATGGAACAATTAGACGAAGAAGAAAGTGCAGACGCAGACTCAGCCAGAACAAGAGTCGACGGTTGGAGACTTGCAAGCCAGGTGAAGCAGATGCAGGGCAACGACCCTGCGGAGAGTCGTAAGTTGGGAGTAACGTGGAACAACCTCAGCGTGAAGGTCGTACCTGCAGACGCACTTGTCCAGGAAAATTTCGTCAGTCAGTTCAATATCGCCCAACGGTTCAGAGAGTCCCGACAGAAACCCGAATTGAGGAAGATCTTGGATACAAGCTCAGGTTGTGTGAAGCCTGGTGAGATGTTGCTGGTGCTTGGCCGGTAAGGTTACCTTGACTTTTATGATTCTGAGAGTGTATACTGACCACTATTCGTCTTGCACAGACCAGGATCAGGCTGTACCACTCTACTGAAGCTACTTGCGAACAAACGAAAAGGGTACGAGATCTTTCAAGTAAAACTAACCACACATGCTCACGGATTATAGCTACGCCGAAATCGAGGGAGATATCCACTACGGTACCCTAACATCTAAAGAAGCCGAGCCATACCGCGGAAGCATTGTAATCAACACGGAGGAGGAATTGTTCTACCCAACTCTGAGCGTGGGAAAGACCATGGACTTCGCCACCCGGCTCAACATCCCCGACACGCTTCCTAAAGATGTCAAAGACCGTGAGGAATACCGCGTACAGAACAAGGAATTCCTACTCGACTCTATGGGCATCAGCCATACTGCGGACACCAAAGTAGGCGATGCTTTTGTCCGTGGAGTCTCTGGAGGAGAGAGGAAGCGAGTGTCAATCATCGAGACCCTCGCTACACGAGGCAGTGTAGTATGTTGGGACAACAGTACACGAGGATTAGACGCCAGCACCGCCCTCGAATGGGCCCGCGCATTGCGGAGCATGACAGACACCATGGGTGTTGCGACCATCGTTACCCTGTATCAAGCTGGTAACGGAATCTACGATCTCTTCGACAAAGTGCTAGTGCTTGACGAAGGAAAACAAATCTTCTACGGTACACGCGAGCAAGCGCGGCCTTTTATGGAGGAGCAAGGCTTCGTTTGTGGCGATGGAGCCAACGTTGCAGACTTCCTGACCGGTGTCACTGTTCCAAGTGAGAGACAGATCCACCCGGACTACCAGAACCGCTTTCCGCGCACCAACAAGGAATTAGAGCAGATCTACCGCCAGTCGCCAATCAAGGCAACCATGGACCAAGAACTCAGCTACCCCACCTCTGAGGAAGCCAAGTCAAACACGCAGGCGTTCTGCGAAGCCATTACCCTTGACAAGTCGAAACATCTACAAAAGTCCTCACCCATGACGGTTTCTTTCAAGGAGCAGGTGAAAGCTTGTATCATCCGTCAATACCAGATCATCTGGGGTGATAAGGCTACCTTCTATATCAAACAAGGCAGTTCCATCGTTCAAGCCTTGATAGCTGGATCCCTCTTCTATGACGCGCCTGACGACTCCTCTGGGCTATTTATCAAAGGTGGTTCGCTATTCTTGGCTCTTCTATTCAATGCTCTTATGGCGATGAGTGAAGTGACTGACAGTTACGCTGGCCGTCCCATTCTCGCCAAACACAAGAACTTCGCCTTCTACAATCCGGCCGCGTTCTGCCTTGCGCAAGTCACTGCAGACGCTCCAATCATCTTCATCCAGGTCACTGGTTTCCTCGTCATCCTGTACTGGATGACAGCGCTGAAGGCTACCGCTGCAGCATTCTTCACTACGTGGTTCATCGTCTACATCACAACTTTCGTCATGACAGCATTCTTCCGTATGATTGGAGCTGCTTTCAAGAGCTTTGACGCTGCTTCAAAGGTCTCCGGCTTTTCAGTCACTGCGTTGATTCTCTACATTGGATACCAGATGGCTAAGCCAGAAATGCACCCCTGGTTCGTGTGGATTTACTGGATCAACCCCCTCTCATATGGCTTTGAGTCGCTGATGGCAAACGAGTTCCACGGTCAGATAATTCCATGCGCCGGATTCAACCTCGTTCCGAACTTCCTCCCGGAGTATGTGGGATCTGACAGCGCGGCCTGCACTGGTGTGCGTGGCGCTGCACCTGGTGCTAATTTCGTCAATGGTGACGACTACCTGAAGAGTCTCTCATACTCAAATGATCATGTTTGGCGCAATGTTGGCATCCTTTTTGCCTGGTGGATCTTTTTTGTGGCCCTAACGATCTTCTTCACGCTTCAATGGGACGATGCCGGCGGCTCAGGAGGAGCGCTGCTGATCCCTCGCGAAAACCGCAAGCTCGTCTCACACTCACTACCAGGCGACGAGGAAGCTCAGGTGACTGAGAAGCCCTCTGGTCGTGATGCTTCCAACAACAACAGCACGCAGAATCTCGGCGGTAATCTGATGCGTAACACCTCCGTCTTTACCTGGCGTAACTTGTCATACGTGGTCAAGACGCCTACCGGAGATCGCACACTTCTCGACAACGTTCACGGCTATGTCAAGCCCGGTATGCTTGGAGCACTCATGGGTTCCTCCGGAGCAGGCAAAACTACGCTCTTGGATGTCCTGGCACAGCGCAAGACCGACGGAACTATCCACGGCGAGATCTTCGTAGATGGACGACCCCTCCCAGTATCATTCCAACGCTCTGCAGGATATTGTGAGCAGCTCGATGTTCATGAGGCTTTTGCGACCGTTCGGGAAGCACTCGAGTTTTCTGCCCTCCTCCGCCAGAGTCGTGACGTACCAAGAGAGGAAAAATTGGCCTATGTCGACACCATCATTGATCTTCTCGAGCTCCATGATCTAGAACACACTTTGATTGGCCGTCTTGGAGCAGGACTGTCCGTGGAGCAGCGTAAACGCGTCACCATCGCCGTTGAGCTTGTTGCGAAGCCATCGATCTTGATCTTCCTCGACGAACCCACATCTGGATTGGATGGTCAGGCTGCTTTTAACACCGTACGATTCCTCAGGAAGCTGGCTGACGTTGGCCAAGCTGTCTTGGTCACTATTCATCAACCGTCTGCACAGCTTTTCGCCCAATTCGATACGCTCTTGCTACTTGCCAAGGGTGGCAAGACAGTATACTTTGGAGAGATTGGCGACAACGCGAACACGATCAAGGAGTACTTTGCCCGCTATGATGCGCCATGCCCGCCTGGAGCTAATCCTGCCGAGCACATGATCGACGTGGTGACTGCAACTCACGGGAAAGACTGGAACAAGGTCTGGCTCGAGTCCCCCGAAGCCGAAAAGATGCGCGCGGATCTCGACCACATTATCACCGACGCAGCTGGCAAGGAACCGGGGACGACCGACGACGGCCACGAGTTTGCTTTGGATCTTTGGTCGCAGACTAAGATCGTGTCTCACAGGATGAATGTCAGTCTTTACCGAAACATTGACTATACCAACAACAAGATTGTGCTGCACCTTGGCGTAGCTCTATTCGTTGGCTTCACTTTCTGGCAGATTGGCGATTCGGTGGCTGAACAGCAACTCATTCTCTTCGCTATTTTCAACTATATCTTCGTCGCACCTGGAGTTATTGCACAACTTCAGCCTCTCTTCATCGAACGTCGAGATCTCTATGAGACACGTGAGAAGAAGTCAAAGATGTATTCCTGGATTGCGTTCGTAACTGGCCTCATCGTCAGCGAGATGCCGTACTTGATCCTCTGCGCTGTCATCTACTTCCTCTGCTGGTACTACACCTCCGGCTTACCGTCCGACTCAGACAAAGCCGGCGCTGTGTTTTTCGTCATGCTCATCTACCAGTTCATCTACACTGGTATCGGTCAATTCATTGCTGCCTACGCCCCAAATGCAGTCTTTGCATCGCTGGTCAACCCTCTACTACTCGGTACCCTCGTCTCCTTCTGCGGTGTTCTCGTCCCCTATGAACAGATCCAAGCATTCTGGAGGTACTGGCTGTATTGGCTCAACCCCTTCAACTATCTCATGGGCTCACTTCTGGTGTTTGTCGACTGGGATTGGGACATCAACTGCAAAGAATCCGAGTTCGCCATGTTTGACCCACCATCTAATCAAACTTGCGGACAGTACTTGGAATCTTGGATGAACGGCCCAGGTGCCCGCAACAACCTCATCAACCCAGATGCTACGTCTGAGTGCCGCGTCTGTCAGTACACTCGTGGCGAAGATTACCTATCAACTATGAACTTGAACGAGTACTACTATGGATGGCGGGACGCTGCTATTTGTGTAATTTTTGCGATATCGAGCTATGCCTTGGTTTACGTTTTGATGAAGCTCCGTACCAAGGCGTCTAAGAAGGCAGAGTAGGGAAGCGTTCAATCGCACTTCAATTTTCATTGTCATCGGCTATCTTAGGGCGTCTATGGGGTAACTACAATGTGTGTTCTCTCAGCGGTCTGTAACTTGTACTTTGGCCGCTTTACTGGAAGCTAGAATGTATCATACTCAAGGCGTTATGACAAGAGGATAGACTAGACAAACTTAATCGCTTTGGATACGTCAATGGCATTCAAGCTATACCAAGAGACGCTTTGTTGCTGCTTGTCCAAACTAGAAGCATGATAGTCCAACGAGTCCTTACTGCACTATAAATACTACCAAGGACATCTGACCACCATCCAGGCGCCAGGTCAGCTACACAGCACTGCCGTTCTAGACCTGCTTACTTTTTACTTTCATCGACGCACGGTGCACTACAGAAACCATGTACATGGTAGAATTGCGGTAGGACATCCCTGCATTGTACATTTCGGGCACGAATCAACTTGACGTCGGTTGCCAACGCCAGGATGCAACCTCGGGCCGTCAGTGTATCCGTCCGCGAGCATACGCAAAAGCAACATAAATAAGCTCATATGGATTGTGTTGTGTTTTGCAAGGCGCTTCTCTCGTTTGGTTCGCAATACAATCTATTCGGTCTGTTCTGTGGGGAGCTGAAACAGCAAGACATCATAAGCCAAGAATCAAACATTCACCCTAGGATTGGAAATCTGATTAGTTTCCTGGCCTGCGGTCACTCATGCCTAGGCACAGGTATACATATCAAAGACCATGGAGGCTCTAGCCACTGCGGTACAATTCCACCGAAGAGTATGAGAGAAGGTCAGACTCTAGAATTTCCAATACATCGGCAGACCGCGGCTCGAGCATAGTCCTAGCAACTGAAGAACGGTCTAGCCTGGCTTGGTCTAAAAGACATCATCCCTTGGCTAGCGGTGACCACGCAGATGGTAACATGTACTCTCATGTACGCGTATGAGAGATTATAGACTAGCTACCATCCAGCCGGTTTCTTGAATCCATTCGCCTGGGTCCCAACAGTATCCCTAACTGTCCATACGAAGGCAACTAATCAAAGGTACATACTTACTAGTTCCCTAAGTAAGCAATGCAGAAACCACACCATCCTTTAAAGACGCGGCCACAGACATGACATAGAAAGCCCGACAAGAAAAAAGCCGTTCCGGTATAAGCCGTGCGTCCTACAATCTAGACCATGCCAAGTGCCAGAAGGTGTGTATAAGTACACAGCTTAACTACCCTTTTAACCTCGACACTCCAATCTACATACCATCTATCATCTGCCTCTAACAATTAAACTACCCGTCCTCATACACAATCAGTCTTTTCCACGAAACAGCCCCCCACTTTACACAATGAAACTCCTCCTCCTCATCCCCACACTCCTCGCCGGCATCGCCACAGCCGCTACACTACCACTTTCTACCTCTGACGACACACCACGCCTTGCACTGGAAAACCGTGAGAGTAATCTGCTTCACCCGAGACAGCAGCAGGTATGCAAAACATGCACACGTTCGACAAATTAGCGCTGTATGTTGACTAAACGCCATGATAGGATGCGCCGAGATGTGATGACTGTCCTTTGGAGGCCTGCATTAGAGCTTGTATTGTTATGGGGTTCCGTGCGGGCGAGTGTCGGTTTGGTACCAGTCGGTGTCCAGCGGCCTTGGGATACTGTGCTTGTGTGAATTCCTAGTGCGTAAGCTTGTAAGATGGGGAATGGTTGGGGGTGTTTGGTGGCTGCGTAGAAAGCTTGGCATTGTCGGTAATTGTTATGAAGCTTGGGTGATGATGGTACACATGTCAACGATTCATTAGGGGTTTGTACACATTGACTTCTTTGAGGATTGTTTCGTGTGTCGCCGTGTTGGCGCGCAATGTGCATGGACCTTGTTTACTACAAGACCATAGTAGATACATAGCCGAAGACTGACGCCATGCGTCGTGTAAATCGATTCTTTGCTTCGATTTGCTATGCAACGTAGCAAACGACGCTCTCCACCATGCCCGCAGAACATATGCATCTCATGATAACAATGCCCCTCCTAATCGTCTTCTTAGTTCCGCGCAGAGCTGTTGCTCACCTAAAAGCCCGGGGTGAAGAGAGCAGCACCACTTGGCTTAGGTGATGGCCTCCTAAAGTCGTCCTCCTCGCTGTATCCGTCTTGCTCCGACGTAGCCTGTGGCTCGCTGGTGCCTTCGTACAAGACAACTTCTTCGTCAAACTCTTCGACTATGTTTCCTGCACTGTCCATTTCCATGGTCTGCTCGCGTTGGACTTGCTCAATGTTGAGGGGCAAGGTTCCTTCGGGGGAGGGGCGGTCGGACGTAAAGGGGTTCGGGTCTTCCTCGTATTGCTCATCATCTTCATCCACAGTGGTTTGCAGGACCCCATCAAGGTCTTGTTCCAAGACGGCCTCGGAAGTAGGTTCTTGCTGATCGACTTCAGCTTCGATGTCTGACTCGGATGCTGCAGCGCCATTGACGTCTTCCTCTGCACCAGCGGTCGCACTGGTCAGAGGGACTTCTTCATCCTTGTTCTCCGCGGCCTCGTTCTCTGCATTGGAAGCCTCACCATCCTCTAGAGGGGTATCAATGGGCTCTACAGCATCAGCAGCGAGAAGATTTTCGTAAAACTCCTCCACGGCCTTAGCAAACTTGTCTGGAATCTCGAGGGTCGTATAGCCACGGCGCTTGCGGGGCGCGGATATTTTTGCGGGATTCGCTACAGACGCCTTGGTAGGCTTTTCTGCAACGACTTTGGATGGCTTGCGACCTGTGGTCTTGTTGGCAGCAACAGTCTTCTTGGGAGTGGGCGCAGGCTTAGGGGCGGTCTTCTTGGGACGTCCACGCTTGCTCGGCTGGGCAACTGGCGCTTCCTGTGTAACCTTCTTCGTGGAAGGGACACGTGAGCGGAGCTTTGAGCGAACGCGCGGGTCCAGGCGGGGCGTGACAGCGGCGGCTTTGCTGGGCTTGGTCTTGCTGGTACGGGGTGAAGTGCGCTTGCCGATGCGAGGCGAGCCAGCAACAGCATTGAGGTCGAGGGCTGCAGCCTTTGCTGGACGGCCACGCTTGGGTGTTGCGGGAGTCTCGACAAGAGCATCTTCTTTACGAGAAGGACCGCGACTAGTGGTTTTCTTAGGGGCAGCAGCCTCAGGAACTATGGCTTCGGCGTCGGCTCCGGCGTCTTTCTTGGGTCTTCCACGACCTTTCTTTGGCTCCTGTACCGGCTCCTGCTCTGGTTCTGGGTCTGGCGCAACAAGCGAGCGACGACCGCGCTTTGCGGGCGCTGTGGTGACTTGAACAGCGACTTCCGCCTCTGCTGCTTTGGAAGGTTTGCCGCGCTTCTTTGGAGGCTCAACAGCAGCTTCAACAGCCCCCGCTTTGGCAGGTCGACCGCGCTTTGCTGGCGTAGTGTTTGCGACAGGCGCAGGTTCGGATGCCGCCGTTCTCTTCGGACGTCCACGTCCTGCCAGCGCTTTTGTCGGTGCTTTGGGAAGCATTTTCGATTGCAATTGCTCCTGTCGCGTAGAAAAGCGATTGGTGTATAGGCAAAAGCTGAGGGTGAAGTGAGACGCGAAGTCGTGGATTGGGAGACTGGGAAAGGCAGGTACGCGTTTCTTGTCTTACCCAAGTTAGCGCAACGCGGTACCGGTAGCTCGTGCCCGACGGCTTGGCTCTCTTACCCCAGTTGCCCCACAACAATGATCTCCACTTTCGCCTTCACTCAAGTTTCGAGTTGGAGGACACATTCACCTTAGATATATTCACTGTGCGTGTAATGGGTTGTGCGAACCTTGGGTTCAGTGTGACACAACAACAGCCGGACAAACTAACCCAAATCCCCAGTAGCAAATTCTACGTAGGATCACGATCATGTTTGTATAGCTTCCTAGTAACATGGTATATTTCCCTGCTATGTTAAAGACCACGGGACAGGGTTTCGCGACGAGGTGGAAATAAGAACAAACACTTTTTGATTCATCAGAGGTACCTTCGTTGGATCACTCTGAGCTCACTTGGATCAATAGTCATTTTCCTTAACTAGTAGAACCTACGAGTGGAACTCTTCTCTGGCCTTCATCGGCATGCAAGGTACCAGATGACATGGTATCTAGAACAGCTTCATAGCGCCCAGCATATTCCTCTTCATCGTTGAATTGCCTCCCTCGGTCACATTACCATATACGGTACCATTAGCGTTCGCCTGGTCTAGCCACGCAGCCTTCAGCGCCCACACGCCCACCGACGCCGAAGCAGTCGAGTTGAGTCCCGCTACTCTCAAGATCATCGTATCCAAAGGTTGCGTGGGGAAGAAGACGCTGGTCGCGCTAAGCTCGCCTCCATTAAGGAAGATCTCAACAATGCTGCGATCGATGATACCCGACAACCTCCACGCGCCATCAGCCTCGTTGTAGAGACCAGTGGCCGAGAACTTGTCGTTGAAATAAGGGCTCTGGAACCCATTGGTACGTCCACGATCCAGCCATACGTCTCCAGACGAGAGGAAAGTGCCTCCAGAAACGGCTTCTCCGGAAACAGATGACGAGAAGGTGAAGTTGAGAGAACCGTCGAGGGAATCAGTGGTTGTGAGTCCTGTGATGTTCGCCTCAAAGTAAAGGGCACCTGACCTGACTGAGGAGTAGTCGACGAGGACAGTCCCGTTACCCAATGAGCTGTTGGATGCTAACTCAGACTCCACAATTGACATGATGTTGTAGGGATACGATATCAGGCTGGGTCCGAATCTCGTGAGGTTCTTGATGTAATGGGCACGGGGCACAGTCATAACGCTTCGGAAGCCATCGCCCAGCTCTTCGCCTGCAGTTGGCACGACGTTAGTGTATTGCCAGTTGCTTGCCCAGTTGATGGTGATCTGATCGTCGATGGATGGGACGCCATAGAAGAATTGTCCAGCGTAGTTGTCCTTTGCGAAATCGGTCAGGCGAACGGTAGAATCTACAGCCTCAAAATGGGTGCCGTTGAAATTGCCAAGGAAATACTGCGTGATGGAGCCACCGAGGGGAGCACCAGGGTTGATGGAAACAAGCATTGCGTACATGGACTCTGGTGCTCCTTCTGCGGGGTCTTCAACACGTATTTCGACCATGTTGGGGCATCTAGTCAAAGGCGTTAGCTTTAGGTGATTACTTCGCTCGGGTATACTTACTCGTATTGTAATCCAGTTATCCCATAGTGAGTAAAATTACTTTCAGCTTTCCATGACTTGAGATCAGGCGAGGTGAAGATACCAACTTTGAAGTCAATGGGATAGGCCACAACCATGACCCAGCTTTCGGTTGGCTCATACCACTGATAAATCATTAGCGAGCTGAATCTTTGTATCGATCACCCTATTAAGAGAGTCTCGTCCACCTCTGACAGTCCTACTTACGATGACTTTAGGATCCCGGAATTGCGTGGGATTAGTTCCACCAGGGACGATTACAGGATTACCCTCGTACTTGATGAAGGACATTCCGTTATCGTATGAATATGCAATGTGTTGGGTTTGGTTCTCGGGCACATTGATAGTGTAGATAGCCACTACACCATTGGTTTGGTTGGGAAAGAACCCAGATGTGTTGTTAACATCAACAACTGCTGATCCGGAGAAGACGCCTTCTGTGGGTCCACCGGGGAAGATAGCAATGGGCTGATTGATCCAGGTGTAGAGGTCATCGCTTGTGGCGTGACCCCAGTGCTGGTTGCCTGCCACATTGGCGGTGGGATTGTCTAGAAGCTGTTAGTCTCGGGTCTTCTTGCACATAGATACAAAGCCACTGACATTGATAATACAGATGATAGGTGCCATTCGCGTCGACGAACATGCCATTAGGATCATTGAGAAAGGCCGTAGGGGGACTGAAATGAACCTGAGGTCTCAGCGCTTGATCATAGTTGCCTGGCAGTGGCGTGCCAGTCGGTACGTTGCTCTGAGAGTAAGTTGTAGTACCAGACAAGGCACTAGTAGTAGAACTAGACGGAGCAGGAGCAGCGCTTGGTGTGCTATTCGAAGAGCTCTGAGCTGCTCCAAGGCTGAGCAGACCAGCTACAGCCACGAGCTGTGAAACATATGAAGGCATGTTGAAGATCAACGCAGACAAGTCCTCCTTACAACACTAATCGTCAGGGCAGGAGCAGCAGCCTTATGTATCGTGGTATACACAGCACCCGGATACCGGAATACCTGATCGGTCCGGAAAGACTAATTAATCATCGATGTGCTCACTCCACAGTGATGACACCCCACACTTGCCCCATACTTACTCAGGAACGTTCCACTTAGATCAGAGTTTGAAGGCTAGAATAGGTATCAGCCGCTCACGCACACGAATGGAGAAGTGAGAAGCTACCACGAGATCGAAATGCACTGTGCGATTCCAATGCCAATGCGACCTGCAGCCGGTTTAGTGACAATTTCTCGCAAAGAGGTTGACGTTAGGCAGCTAGGTGCATAATCGTAGTATAAAAGATGCCCCTACGAAGAACGTTGGACAGGATGCGCGCTCAATGATGTCGGTGGTCTGCTTGCCGCGAATCGTAATCCTCCCGAGACTCGTTCCGTCTACTCCACCTGCTAGCGGGAAGGACGCTGATTCGCACAACGCCTGGAACTAGAGGTTTGCGGTACTCGGAAATGACAACGTTTGCGGAGATAGAAGATGAAAGAATATCCCGCAAAAAACAATTTTGTAAGGCTGCTCTTGGCGGTTTAGTGGTCGCTACCGTGGACCAGATCGGCTGCTGAGAAACTAGGGTAGAGAGTCATTCACATCGAGCCCGAAATCCCAAACCTGAACCTTTCGCGTTCCGAATGGACCACCCTGCCTAACAAAGACACTCAAGACTCCATACTTGTCCAACCTCTCTTCGTCGACTAGCGGCTCCCCGGCCATGTTAGGAATGACAGCGAGCTTAGTCCAACTCGAGTAACCTCCGGATGCTGTGGAACCCCATATTTGCACTGTAGCTGCTGGTGCGTCGGGTAGAATTGCGATGAGATTGTCACCTGTCGCTGCGACTTTTCCCCGGTACGCGAGGTAGGGCGGCGTTGACAGACCTGGTAGATTCATGGCAGTCTTGGAGAATACACCTTCGGGGGTGCGTAGGTAATGATAGAAGCGTGCGGTTCCTGTGCTATTGTCTCGCATTAACGCGTGAAAGCGACCCTTTTGATCCGCACACTGCGCTTCCTGGTTGATAATTTGACTGTTTTGTGGGATCGAGTAGACTTTGATTCCTGTTGTGGATGGCGTGATCGGCTTTGCTACAGCTCGTCCATTAGACTGCCTCCAGGTGGCTCCGTCGTCCTCGGAGTATGCAAAGTAAAAGTCGTGATTAGTCTTAGCGTCCGGTGTTTCGCGGACAGTCCATGAAGCAAAAAGCTTGCCGCCCTGGTTAGAGATTCCGTTGATGTATGCATTGTTGTCTTGTCCCTGGAGATATTTGCCTGTATTGCTCCATTGCCCAGTGGCGGAGGAGTAGCGATGGATGTAGGAATCACCAGCTCCTGATTGTCCGATGCGGAATTCCATAAGCAAATCACCATTGTCCAGTCGTTCGAAGCGTGGGTATGTCAGCGGCGTCCAGGGACCTGTCGAGCCAGGGAGACTGTGTACGACCGACCCTCCAAAGGTGCTCGAGGACCAAGTCGTAGGGATGTTCTTTGCGATGCCAGCACTGCTGACACGGTAATTGAGGGGAACGTCGTGATGATCAAAACTCAGATGAATCTTGCCGTCACCACTGATACCCATGCTGATGGTGTTGTGTTCGTCCAGTGTTTGTTGTACATAGTCCGTGAAGGCGAAGTATTGCCAGTTACCTAGGGTTGGGGAGATTTGGCGACGGCCCAGATTGACATGGTGTTTTCCATAGCCGGTTGCTGTCTTGTAGAACGCTACATATTGGTAGTTGCCGAATGTGGTCAGGGCGTGCTGCTGGAAAGCAAGACCATTCAGCCGAACGCTACCCTCGACATCGTTCGTAATGTTATAAGTGTTTGTTGATTTTATTGATAGCGCCAACGAAGATGAGGAGAATAGCGCGAGGCAGGCGATAATTCTTGTGAAGAACCGCATGGTCGAATGCTGCTCATCTGGTGGGACCTGTCTGCTCATTTTATACCGGGTTTGAGAGCTTCTGATCAATTGGCCGGTAAAAGTCTTCGGCAACATTTAGTCCAGAACCCCTCATGACGAGTTCCAGTCCCTGGATACTACGTCGTGACCTCAATCCGGGGCATGTCTACCGAACCTGGGGACTCCACATTCGGTAGTGCGTCCGCAAACCTATGAGCTGCAGCGGGATCTCGGGCTATTGCCTTTGCGATACAAAGAAGAAGCAAAAAGTTCTCTCGCTGGCGAGTGGGAACCAATCTCGAAGAAGGATGTATACGAAAGCGAACCATTGAGAATATGAAGAGAAGTATTCTGTGTTAGTGACTACCTTCACTAGCGGTCAAAGATGTAACGTGATTACACATGCTTGCGCACTATGCTAGAGCGTCGCTTCACACTTAGCAAATTGTATCAAGGCATATATGATGTCGTTGCAACTGTCTCCGTCGACAGTATGTGGCGTGCTACAAGTGGTGTCATGTCTGAAGAGGTGGTTGCCTGCACCGCGGCGCCACTTCCGCCCCGCCCCGCCCCGCCACTTCTGATTACAGGCGAAACCTCCACCACACCTCACCTGACACTCTGTTTGTGAGCATCAATATGTCGATCGTACTAGAATTCAACCAGTGCCTAACCCGAAGACGATTCGCCGAGATTATATTGCATAGCTTCGTACCTGGATCCCGATCAAATCAGTCAGGAATCTGGACCGCCAACCGATCGCTACATATCATCACGCTTTTACTATCCGGTCATCATTGATGTAGAGTCGCTTCCTTCTCTAGGAACAGGAAATCTGAAGCCAGTCTATCGGTACGCCAGGGGTCCACTGAGCATCCAGAGCAAGATCTGCTCAAAGTGCTGATCCTGGCCGAGCCTCACCCATCATCCATGACAAACACCAACCTCCTACCAGCCCACGGCCAATTCAATTTCGCAAGGGCATGTCAGCTCGAGCGCAAACAACTGACTCCAGTATTCCCAAAACAGGCAGGAGCAATGTCCGCCAAGCGCAGGGCTCTTGGCTCAGCCTCAACCGGCATGAAGCGCCTTGACTGACGTACCGTTATCGCTCCAAAGATGGGGTACAATTCAGACTGTATAAAGCCGTTGACACATCCTCCGCATCTATGGTCAGAGACCCTTTAGCCTCCCCAAGCCAGCCAGTTTGCATGATCAGGATGGTCAATTTGTGGAGGACCACTGTGGTCTTCGCAGCGACTGTGTCAGCGCAGTCTCAATATGGCGAGAACCACGTTCGAGTCAATTTTGATTCGCAACTTGTGGAAAATGGGGCGTTTCCAGCACCGAATGTCACGCTGTACAGTCCTGCGTTCGCGCCAAATGCTACATTTGCGCCTGGGTGGGCAAATGGGACAGAAGGTGCTACATCGCCATTCCAGCTCAGTAAGTCCTCCAAGTCATTCCAATTGGAGATTGAGGAGCGACTGACCTATACCCAGATGCCTTTTTGAGCAGTATAGCAGAGAAGAATCCAGCATGGGCAAAATACGATATCGCACGGTTCCTCAGCGAGGAAGGAGAAACGTTCCCATACGTCTACTTGTCCACCGCAGGAAACAGCAGCTCAGAGAAACTTCGAGTCTGGATCCAAGGCTCAGTCCACGGCAACGAGCCAGCCGGTGACGAAGCAACTCTCGCCTTACTTGGTGCCATGGACCAAGACCCAGAGTGGGCGGCTGCATTCTTAGAGAAGATGGACATCCTCGTTCTACCACGATACAATCCTGATGGAAACGCATATTTCCAACGCACCCTAGCCAGTAACTTTGACCCAAACCGCGACCACACAAAACTTTTCCGTCAACAAACCCGCGACATCAAAACATGGTTCTCCTCCTTTGCGCCCCACATTGCAATCGACATGCACGAGTACGGTGCTGCAACGAGATATTCGACAAACTACAGCAACGCCGCAGACGGCATGTTTAGCGCCGCGAAGAACCTGAACATCCATCCGGCGATCCGTAAACTGAGCGAGACAGTCTTTGCCCCCGCCATCCAGCAATCACTAGAGAGCCAGGGCCTTCGAGGCGAACCATACGTCACTGCATCGCGCACAAGCGGAACCCCCAGACTCGACGAAGCAGGTACCGACGCAAAGATTGGCCGCAACGCCATGGGTCTTACCCAATGTGTTACCTTTCTCTTTGAAACGCGCGGCATCGGAATCGCAAGCCAGTCCTTCAAGCGGCGTACTTTTGCCGGTCTCCGCATGATTTTAGGTGTCCTCAACACTGCGCGCGACAACGCAGATAGCATCTATACCACCATCTCAGCCGCGATTGCAGAATTCGAGGACAGCAAACAGGACATTGTAATCACAGACGACACCACGTATGCGAACCGCACATACACCATGGTGGACCGGCGCGACGGATCGATAATCCAACTCCCCGTCGAATTCGCCAGCACCACACCCGCAAGTGCTAATCTCACGCGCTCCCGCCCAGAGGCGTACATTATCCCGCGCGCATGGGCTGATCTCGCTGAACGCTTGCGCGTCAGCGGACTAGACGTCGAAACTCTAGATGATGGCTTTCAAGGCGTCGTACAAGCCTACAACATTACTTCGTCCCGTCTAGCAACTTCGTACTACGAAGGCACTATCCTGAATACCGTGACCATTGAGACGTTGACCCAGACTGTTAACTTGCCGAAAGGCAGTTTCAGGGTGAGTAGTCAGCAGAAGAATGCAGGGTTGGCGTTTGTAGCGCTCGAACCGGAGAATATTGATTCATATGTTAGTTTTGGGATTGTGCCGATGGAGGTTGCGGATGTGTATCCTGTGTTTAGGGTGGTGTAGTAGAACATGCTTGGTAGAAGGGAAGTAAGACAAGTATGTAGACAAGAATTCGATTCATTATTGTAATGGGTTACACTACAATCATGTTGCTTTTGACCTACAAATGGTAGAGCGATCTTGCGGCCTACTCACGAACTGGAAATGTTCATAGGAATATGACAGTAGAAAGCGCCTGTTGAAGGCCGGCGCTGTTGAGAGGCCCATGCGTCTAAAAACCAATACGTTACAAAGCAACCACCTAGTGAGAGTGATGAACTCATCATGCGAACCCCCTGACGCCGTTTTGATGAGGAAGCCTAAGTGATGGAAATGGTATACAATGAAGCAAGCAACGAAGTGACATGTAGTAAGACGATAATACTTGAAGCCATACCATATGCTTAGTATGAGTACCATGCGTGAGGAATTGACAATCTATTTCCTGTTGATGAGGCTCAAGAACTCCTCCCTCGTCTTGGCGGTGGATCGCATGCGACCGAGCATGCAGCTGGTGGTGGTTGTGGCACCCGTCTTTTGCACGCCACGCATGACCATGCAGAAGTGGCTGGACTCGACTACGACGGCGACGCCTTGGGGTTGTAGCATTTCGGAGAGGGCGAGGGCGACTTGCTTGGTTAGACGTTCCTGGACCTGGAGGCGGCGGGCAAACATCTCGGCGATGCGGGCGAGCTTGGAGAGGCCGATGACTCTGCGGTTGGGGATGTAGCCAATGTGCATCTGCATGTGTGAATCAGCGGAGGCAGTTGTACATGCAAACGAGGAGGTCGAGGCCATACCTTGCCCGTGAAGGGGACGAGGTGGTGCTCGCAGAGGGAGAAGATTTCAATGTCCTTGACAATGACGAGCTCGTCGTGGTCCTCGTGGAAGACGGCGCCGTTGACAATGTCGCGCAGGTTCTCTTCGTAGCCCTTTGTGAAGAAGAGCATGGCCTTTGCATAGCGCTCGGGCGTGTCGCGCAGGCCCTCGCGGTCAGGGTCCTCGCCCAGGCACTCGAGCATGGTGCGCACAGCGCCCGCCAGCTTCTTCAGGTTCTCGGCCTTTTCCTCTTCCGTCGCGTCTTTGCGGCCACGGGTGCCTTTGCTGGGCCAGCTAAGGCCATCAAAGTCGAGGGTGGGATGTTGTGTGTAGGGGCTGTGTGCGCGGCTGGTGGCCAGAGGCGTGTGTGCGACGGCGCCCTCATTGTAGCCCTCGACGTCTAATTCGCCGTTGGCGAGGTCGTGGTGCTCGCCGCTGCCGCTGCCGCTGCCGCTGCCGCTGGTGGTCTTGGTTGCCGATGCCTTTGCGGCTGCGGAAAAGTAGCCGTTGGGTCCGTCAAAGTTGACAATCTGACGGCCGCGGTTCGACGTCTCAATGGCGTTGAAGAGGTTCTCGCGTTCCTTTTGGTCGCGCACTGCTTGCGACACGCGCAGGGGCGATCGGCCGTTGACCATGTGTGTGGGGAGGGCCGACATGCTTGCGGGGCAGTGGTTGGAGGGCGAGGGCGAGGGCGAAGCGTAGAGGGGCAGAATACAGGATTATATTTATATCGGAATGGTGCCGTGTTTGTTCGTGCATGTGTATGTGTCTTTTATAATTGCGATGCGGGCACAGGGGCCTGCAGTTTGCGGTCACTTTGGCGCATGCTGTCCTGGGGGAGTGAGGACTGCTGAAGCCCGGTTCCCATGACTGCAATGGATCAACTTTTGACATGCGGCGCCGACTAGCTCCCATGCTCTGCCTCGCCAAGCCCGCTTCGAGTGCCCAATGCCCATGCTGGCCGACCGGGAACTGGGAACCTCTGCTGCCACCACCACAACAACCACCCCATCACCACCTCATCCCGCCGCCCATGCCGCCCGACCTTGCTCATTCCATGGCATACTGAAGCGCTGCACTCGAACTGCGACAGCATGTGTGTGCCGCTCTCGCCGCCACGCGGTATGCTGGCTGCGGGCAGACGCTCCGTCGCTGGCTTCTCCCCACTCGATTGACTCGCTCTGTCTTCTTCCTTTCTTCCTCCCAACAGAGCTGCTGCACGTCTCTTGTTGTAATTCACCAGCCTCCAATCGAGCCGAACTTGGTCAGCTTTGGCTTACCCAGCATGCACTCCGCAGAGTAACACCGTTTTGGGCAGAATCCCTGGGCACCACATACATGCCGACACTTCACTTTACGCTGGCTCACAGCGAAGCACGTCTATGCAAGCCATGATGGGCCCATCATCTACTGATTGAATGCTGTTATCGTGGTGGACGTCTTGGTCGTTGGCCATGCGCAGGACCACGCTTCGACGTGCGAACCTGGACTGAATTATACACGCTATTGGGCACGTTATTGTCTTGTGTGGTTGGCAACACACTTGTCAGAATTTCTGTCCTTCAAAGACGACCATCGCTCTTGCAGAACGCCATCGTCGACCCTGTCCTGCGGGGCGCTGATTTCGAAGAGGCCAGCCACAACAAGTCTCGCCGTAGGTCTATGGCCTGCGTTGGAGTATCGCCATGTTGCTGATTAACTGGGCTCACCCTGGCACTCTCGACCCCCGTTCGAGGAGACACTGGAGAACGTCTATACTTTCCCGTTTGGCCTAACTTCCATCATGTTGCATCGACATGTCAGGAAGGGCCGATATAACAGCTCCGCTCATAGGCGACTGTCATACCTCCAGCGAGCATCGGAGCCACCAGGGTGTGACTACAGCGTCCCACCATGAGTCACTCCACTGGCCTCGCCTTTCTTCACATTGAGCAGCCATCATGACAAGTCTACGGCACCGCGATGAGCATCCCACACAAACGGCTGCGAGTCTAATCTGCACAAATGGGTCCAGGACGTGGAAAACGTGTCTGGTGGTAACGGCGTGCGGCTGCTGTTGCGTGATTGTCTCCTGCATTAGATAGCTATCGTGAACATGAGGCGCGTCGAGTGGACTGAAGCAACGACTAGCATTGAGCCAGGTGGAGGATGGTCAGTCAGGCCGAAGAAACTTGCTATGGATGGTTGGATGCAGAAAAGAAATGGCGACGTCGATGGCGCCCAGCTCACGAGGCTTGGCGCTGCTAGTCAGCAGGGCTTGAGACGGCCGTTTTCGACACGCCATCTATACTGACACATCTGGAGGAGTTGCAGCGGCATTGTGGCATTGTTTTCCTTTCTTCTTCCCCATCAGTTTTAGTCGCTAGACGGACGTTGCAGTTGCGGAGACGGGAGGTCGAGTTCGTTCTGACGCTCGGTCCGCTGGGGCACCTCGCCAGACCCGCGACCCTCTTGCTGCTGCCCACGCTGTACCACACGCGCTGATGCTACTCCTGCCTACATGGCTGCCCTGAGACGGGCCCAAGATATAGACCAGTGGCGCCCCGAGGACTCTTCGACCCGAGACAGAGACGGAGATCGGGACAGAGAGCGCCCCCGAGAGAGGCCACGGGAGCGCACCCACGAGCCCAGAGCTTCGTCACCGGTCCCACGCGCTGCGAGGGACTCTCCAAGACGCCGCACCCAAGACGTCGACAGCTATCCGCCGCCGAGCAGGCACGCACGAGGACGGTCGCGCCAGCGCAGCCCCAGCAGAGAGCGCACGCGTCGCCGCAGCCGTGCTGAGTCGCGCGAGCATCGGGTGCGAGGCTCCCACTCAACGAGGGGATCCAGCATCGACAGGGTTGCGCATCCCCATCGACACCACTACCACGCCCATCGTGCCTCGAGCCCAGCGTCCAAGCGACACCGCAGCCGCTCGCCATCGCCCCGGGGCTCTCTCAAACGGGCCAGGCGCCACCGCAGTCGCAGTCGCAGTACGGTTCGCTCGCGGTCGCGCACCCGGCGTGCAGACTCGACGCACCGAGCCGTGGACCGAGACACGTATATCCCACCCACGTCCAGCAGCCGCCGCCGCTCGCCATCCGTCGACTCTCGCTACAGGCCAGCAGCGCATCGAGGGCACAGGCGGTCCATCACACCTGACAGACGGTCACGTCGAGAACTCACAGCCGGCAGATCGTCGCCCAGGAGACTGGCTAGACGACCAGCTAGCCCGTTTGACGGGTCTAGGGAACGACTGCCTCCTCGTCCCACGCGTGGAAGAGTCAGAAGTCGCAGTCGCAGTCGCAGTCGCAGTCGTAGTCGCAGTCGTGCCCCCAGACCTGCACGGTCCCGCACCCCCGTCCGCAGAAGATCTCCCCCCGCCACCAGAAGAGGCTCCCCTATTCACTCGCACCGGAACAGGCCCTCGCCCCGCCGCAGTCGTTCGCCACGTGCGTACCCGCGGCACCGTGCGACTCCACCGCGCTCCCCTGTTGGCAGAATAACTCGTGCAGACAAAGAGCACACGCTCGACAAACGAAACATCCCAGTCACCTCGGTCTCACGCAGAGCCTCGCCCGCTGCATCTTCAGCCTATCACTCTGACGCTTCTAGGGGAAAGGAGGAAGGGCCCAAGATGAGGGGCGGCGCATATCAGTACCAGGGTCGTGGTGGGCCTGGCTTCCAACAATCGCCTCCCTATCCTGCACACAACCAGTATCCCCCGCAAGGCCAGTCTCCTTATCAAGGTTCCCGAGGAGGTTGGAATGGCCAGCCACATTTCAATCAAGGTTCTCCTATGCACCATTCGCCAAATCAATCGCCCTACGTTCAGAACAACCAGTCTCCAGGTTTCTATACAAATCAACAATACCCACAACCTGTTTTTCAGAACAGCCCTCACAGGGGTGGGCATGGTGGGTTTAGAGGCACCCATTACAACGGTCCTGATCGACGACCTTCTGGGCCCGGACCCAGCGCCCCGTTTGCGCAAGGTGGACGAGGTCGCGGTGCTGCACCAACGCAGTTCTCGAACCTCTCTTGGACACCGGCTTCAGGCACCCGAGGTGGTCGTCCTGTCACCGAAGCCCCTCGTCCACAGCCTCTTCCCGCCGCACCAGCACCCGCCGACTCTGCTGCCGTGGACGCCGACGACAATCCTTTCCGCCCTTCAAAAGACTTACGGGTAGAGGATGAAGGTACCAAGGAAGAAAAAAAGACTTCATTGCCTGCGAAACCTCCTGCAGCTCCTACACAGCCAAAATCTGGCTTCAGCTTCTCACTGAAGACCAAAAACCCCGTACCACCCGCCAGCAAAGTCAAACCCGACCTGGAAGAACCCGCAAAGCAGAACACCGTGTCAAAAGAATCGTTGCTTGATCCAAAGGCGAAAGACGTCGCACGTGAATCATCTTCACGCTATCCATCAGACTCAAGAGGCGATAGAAGTCGTGACTCGAGGGATAGAGACTACGATCGAGACCGCGACCGAGACAGAGATTTCCGTGACCGAGATCGCCGATACGATGATCCCTACGACAGAAAGCCAGCCTACAGAGACCCACGAGACAGCTATTACCGCGACCGAGAGAGGGACTACAGAGATCCACGCGACCGAGATGTTCGCGGTTCAAGAGACCTACGAGACCCACGTGACATCAGAGATAGAGACCAGCGAGACCTGCGGCATCCACGAGACAGCCGCGACCCTCGCGATCACCGTGACGTGGAAAGAAGAGAGGCGATCCTGCCTCGTCGACCCGATGTCCGACCTGGAGTTCGGCAAGATCGACGGTCACCGCATCCAGAGATGTCAAAGACAAAGATGGTGATAAGAAAACGGCCGAAGCCTCGGCCAACTCTTAGCGCTGAGCACGCGGCGTCAGACTCGGTATACTATAGGAAACCGGGGAATGAGTCTGTAGTTGGATCAGGAACTTACGGCAAGGTTTTCAAGGGTGTCCACGTCTATACGAAAGACATGGTAGCGCTGAAGAAGATTCGGATGGAGGGCGAACGCGATGGTGTAAGTATTACGCCCCTTGAAAAACTGGGTTAGATTGCTAATCCTTCTCAGTTCCCCGTCACCGCCATACGCGAGATCAAGCTCCTCCAATCCCTGAATCACGACAATGTTGTTAAGCTGCGAGAAGTCATGGTTGAAAAGAACGACTGCTTCATGGTCTTTGAATACCTCTCGCACGATCTGACAGGTCTCTTGAATCACCCGACCTTCAAGCTCGAAGCCACGCATAAAAAGGACCTTGCGAAACAGCTCTTCGAAGGCCTAGACTACCTGCACCGTCGCGGCGTCCTCCACCGCGACATTAAAGCTGCCAACATCCTCGTGTCCAGCACTGGGCAGCTCAAACTCGCAGACTTTGGTCTCGCGCGATTCTACGCCAAGAGCAGCAAGCTCGACTACACCAATCGCGTCATCACCATCTGGTACCGCTCCCCCGAGCTCCTCCTCGGTGAAACTCAATACGGCCCCGCAGTCGACATTTGGTCCGCCGCCTGCGTGCTGGTTGAAATCTTCACACGGCATGCCATCTTCCCCGGCGACGGCGGCGAAATCAACCAACTCGATAAGATCTACAACGTGCTTGGCACGCCCACCGTTACCGACTGGCCCGGCCTCATCGACATGCAATGGTTTGAGCTCCTCCGCCCCACGGAACGCAAACCCTCGACCTTTGAAGAAAAATACAAGGACCGCGTTAGTCCTGCGGCGTTTGAGCTGCTGCAAGCCATGTTCCTGTACGACCCGGCGATGCGACCAACGGCCGCAGATGTCCTGGAGCATCCGTTCTTCACGTCCGAGGCGCCCAAGGCGGAGCGCGCGCATGCGCTGAGCGAATTGAAGGGCGATTGGCATGAGTTTGAGAGTAAGGCGTTGAGGAAGGAAAAGGAGAAGGTGGACAAGGAGGCGAGGCGGGTGGCGAGGGAGGAAGAGAGTGGGAAGAGGAGGGGCGAGGGAGGTGGTGGCGAGGAGAGGGAAACGAAGAGAGTTAAGGCGGAGGGTGCGTGAGTGGGGGGGATGGAGAGGGGATGCTGTGTGTGTATGATATGGATAGAAGATTTCCAAGTCTCTGTATGTAGAGTGAAGCGAAATGAGGTAGTAATTTCTATCCAAATGATTACGATGATGTGCATATGTCTGTAGTGGTGTTGATTTTTTATGCCGTGGCGAGTTGTTGTGGAATAGTGATGCCATCTAGCAACGCCAAAGTTGTCTGGCTACTGACAGTTCGTGTGCGGGTTTTCTTTTTCGCAAGCCGAGTCTTGCACGGTGAGTCGAGTTGAGTCGACGTTGTCTAACATGTCTACCCGTCTTATCTACCATTTTTCAGCAGGTATTATATTCTTTGATGAACAGAGCAGCATTTCTAACACACACACATATTTACTCACAACTCTGTGCTCTCTTATCGTTGAAGTCGCAGTACACAGTTTTAAGAGGTTTCTCTGGAGCCCCTACTATTGAACAGCGTTGACAAGATTTTTGCATCTAATGGGTCAACTTTATACGTTCAGTAACTTGCTAGATACGAACCCACATGCCTATGGCAGTGATTACTCTAGCTTCAATGCCTTCGCACCAAGCTCTTTAGCAGTGGGTGTTTAGTAACAAGCTTATCACATTTATATAATCAAAATGACAATGCCAAACCAAGATTAAGTGCTTACTAGAGGGCCGGGTAGGGTAGTTGCGTCAGCGATAAAGTTAGCGGGATCTAGCTGTATCGCGTTCAAGCTCCGTCCAGTAATTCTTCCTCTCCACATAGCAAAATAGCGCTAGGGACATATGAAGGAGGAATTGACACGCGATCTTGTCATTGTTTGGATGTCGGTTCGGGCCTATTGACGGACGGCACCCTGTGCGCCCGGCAGTTGACCACCTTTGTCCGCGTGCAGAGCTGCACGGCATACCTACCTTTCATGTGGAGCCGGCTTCTCGCACGACCGACTATGTACGTATGGTGCAAGCATTCACTACATCAATTCACATCTCCACCAACCGGTCTACTTCATGAATGCTGTTCAGCGGATCGGCCATTGTCTCGAAGCTTGTAACTATCTGGCCCGATGCTGGATTGAACTCCTCCCTCATCCCAACGGTGAAACGCGCAACTACTTTACCAGATATGCAATCTTTCTACGCCACCAAAACGGCTGGAGTTGATCAGCATCCAAGATTCCGTCTCTTCGCAAAAGCTGAGCCCCCTCACTCTCGACACTGCCAACCTCCCCCGTATCCGCCGCTCTCACAAGCAGGCCGAGCCAGCTCTCAGGAATCTCAGTCTCTTTTGAGTCTGTGTTAAAAGTAGAACCTTCGCTTTCAGCCCACGCGACGTCCTGCCAAGTCACGGGTTATCCAGATAAAGTCGCTGCTCGTCAAGATGAACTACTTCTCGCTTATCCTATAGGAGGCTTCCAGAAGTTAGGTGTTGACTTCAGAGCTTTTAGCGTAGGCCATGAGATACTGAAAATAACATTTCGATCCAAGCACAGCAAGGTGATGAAAAACTATAGCCAAATTCTTTAAAAACACGACATCATTGGGACGAAAGATAGTGGAGATGTGCGGTCGTCCGGCTCATGCGAATTCGCGCCTTCTGGTCAGCTCCTGTACAGACTCGTTGCTGATCTTCCTCAACATCGCTTCGAGCCGAAGTCATGGCTCTCACTGGCCCACAGCTTGCAGAGTGTTTGTCAGGTGTTAACCATCATTTTTAGTTGGCATGAGGCTGTCTTCGGTTTGCTGGACGGTTGGTGGTTGGCTAATGATGCTGAAGATGCGAATTAGCCCGCAAAGGTCTGGATGGACTTTCTCTATCAAGCCGACTTCTCCAGCACCACGTACTCTCAGAGCGTGGTACCTGACTGTAATCTCCAACGGCTACTCGTCGCCTCTACGAAGAATTATCCTGAGCCTCTTCGTGGCGCGAGGTCGTAAAATGCCGGCTTCGAAATGACTGCATACAAGTCTTCCGACGGGGTTGATATAGAAACGGATATTCATATCCCCCAAGGGTTCAGCAATCAGCTCAACGCCTGTAGGTAAATTAAAGCTGTACGCACGCCCTGAGATCTTGACTGACCATGACAGAGCATTGATGATCCATGGAGGTGGTTATACGACATGTATCACGGAGACAACCAAGCGGTAATTAGATAGTGGTAACACTCTTGAATATAAGTACAGTATGCAGGTAAGTCTTCAGGAGGTTTTAAGGAGCCAGTGTTGTGTTATGCTAGCCCGAGTTTATTGTTTTCCCGGGGTTCAGGACTCAATCATGTAGAGCCCTTTCGTACACCACCATACAGTGCTCCAAGGTCAGTGAGCCCACGACCTTCGCAAAACGGTTGACTACTTTTGTGTCTTCTTGCCCCTGCTCTCCATGCAGTAAGTGAGCCGATAAAATTTTGACGTAGTACGTTGAGTATCCAGGATTAGGACATCGCTGCAGGCAAGCAGCAAGTGGAGAACTGTAAGTCTTATCGTTGCACACCAATCCTGAAGCATATGATGGCTCCTCTGACCGAGCGTAGTGTCACGTACGGTCCGAATACTGACCCCAGTCCCTGCATTGACCACATGAATAGTCACCTCGAATGGGACCGAACAACCGAAAATGTAGGCGTGCTACTCCTCTGATCTTCCTATAAAATCTAGCAGGCTATATTCCAGGGTCAGGCTCAAAAGTATATAGACTTGGCTGCGTACTTGACAGAGAGAAGTCGAACGCTTCGTGAACCATCGCCCCGCTACATTTCGTATCCCGTCACCACGCCATCTTCTCGGGCAACAGCCTATCCCTTCTATTCAGTATGGGCGACATCTCCGTTAAACCTCGGAAAGAAATCACCCCGGAAGACGAAGAGAAGATATGGTCATGGAACGCCAGGCTTCCGCCAACGCCTCAACTCACTATCGCCGAAGTCTTCTCTAACCAAGTGACGAAATCACCGAATGCGCCTGCCGTTGACGCCCCAGACGGCACGCTGACGTATGACGAACTCGATAACTACTCTACCCGCTTGGCTCTCCATCTCCGGATCATACTCAACGATATTAATGTCGATGAGGTTGTCCCAATTTGTTTCGACAAGTCTATTTGGCTAATTGTCTCCATGATGGCCGTATCGAAAGCCAGGATGGCGTATACGACGCTTGACCCTAAAAACCCAACGGAGCGACTACGAGCATGTCTGAGTGCGGTCAGTCCTAGAGTGATGCTGGCTGACAGCAAGTTTGGGGACCGTTTTTCCCAAATCGGCGCGAGAATTTTGACAGACGTGCCTGAAACATGCATCATTCCGGATTCCAAGGAGAGACAAACCATCGACTTACCAGTCGGTCTGCCAGAGGATCTCTCTTACGTGTGCTTCACATCTGGATCCACTGGTCTTCCAAAAGTCGTTGAGCATACGCAGAGCAGTGCAGTCATGAACGTTGTCTACGGCGACGGCTTCGCAGGCGGAAGTCGCGTGCTCAATTTTGCCTCCCAGGGCTTCGCAGCCAGTGTTGTCATGGCCTTGAAAACGCTTTGTAATGGGGGCTTACTAGTCCTACCACCAGAGCGAGAGCGCATGGGCAGTATAGAAAGCTTCATCGCCAGGAAGAACATCACGCAAACGTTCCTTACACCCACGCTACTAAGTCTACTGAACCCAGACGACGTGAGCTGTCTCAAGTTCTTGACTATAGGCGGCGAGTCCGTACCCGAGCGACTCATCAAAATCTGGGCACCGCGTCTATCATTCATGGACGCGAGCGGTATGACGGAAGGTGTGAGCATCTCCAATATTTGCGATTCAACGACTGGCAAGAAGTGTCGAGCCCGGCAAACCATGTTGGGATGTGCGTGGATCGTTGACCCAGACGACGTGAATACGCTCGCACCGATTGGAGCTGCAGGAGAGCTGCTTTTCGAAGGACCAGCACTGTGTCGAGGCTATCGAAACAATCCAGAAGCAAACACAAAGGCGTTCATAAAGGAGCTCCCAGCTTGGACAAAAAACAGAGGAGGGGACAGGCCAGGGATCTTATTCCGGACGGGCGATTTGGCGAAGTACGTGGAGGATGGCGTTGTGCAGATCGTTGGTAGGAAAGATTCTCGTGTCAAATTGTACGGACAGCGATTTGAGCTGGGAGAGGTAGAGATCGCGATATTAGCCTGTCTTCCGTTGGGTGTGACAGTTGCAGCGGAGATTGTGGAACCGACGGACGGTAATGGCCCCATGCTTGTGGCCTTCGTATACGGTCTGCCAACGGGGCTCTCTTCTGAGGCCAGAGCGATACGCGAGAAGCTATCTGGTACTTTACCAGATTATATGATTCCTCGCGGGTTCGTAGAGCTCAAGGAACAGCCGCTGAACCCTTCTGGGAAGCTCGATCGGAAGCTGCTGCGCCAAAGAGGTGCTGCGATGCAATTGGCTGAGTTGATCAAATACACTGGGTCTTCAGAAAAGGTTGCACCGGTAACTCCACAAGAGAAGGAAATGCAGCGTCTGTGGGCTACCGTGCTTGGCCTTCCTATCGAGAGTATCGGATTGAACGATGAGTTCTTCTATCTTGGGGGAACTTCCCTGCATTGCATCAGACTCATAGCAGAAGCGCAAAAGTGCGGCGTTGGCCTTTCCTTCGAGGACATGTTGGAACACCGAACTTTGCAAGCCATTAGTGGAGCGGCGACTTTTGGTGTTAGTTTTGATACGCCCATGTCTGAGAGCGAAGACCAAACGTATACCATAGGCTCGATCACCTCGAACATTCCCCAGGCAGATGTCGAAGCTGTTATGAGAGCAACAGATTGGCAGGCTTGGTGCATCGGCCAGGGTCTGCTCAAGTCCCACGGCTGGCATGATTACATGATCTTTAAGTTTTCGAGAGCGCTGAATGTTGAAAAGCTGCGGACTGCCTGCCAGCAACTCTTGGATCGACACGCCATTCTGCGAACCGTGTTCGTCGTGAACACAAGGCGGACCTTCCAGGCCATACTGAAGCCCAAGGCTTACCCGTTCCGTTTCGTTGTGAAGGAACCCGTAGATGGCCAAAATGCAGAGGATTATATCCAAACTATCATCCAGGAAGACATGAAGCGTCGTACTCATCTTGGAGATCTTCTGGTCGCGTTCACATTAGTTCTAAACGTCTCGGATACCACACACAAATTAATTCTTCGAATCTCGCACGCACAATACGATGGGCTTAGCGTTGGCAAGTTGTGGCGATCGCTCGAAACGTTGTACCTCGGCGAGCCGTTGGAAGTTGTCCCCTTCACAAAGTTTTGTGCGGAGGCAGCTCTAGCGAGCTCCAAATCTGAATCATTTTGGAAGAAAACTCTAGCCAATACCTCAATGAGCGAGGTGATAACTCACAATCGCCCAAGCGTGGAGCATCCTATTGACAGCGCTATCAAGGCGTCTATTCCTTTAGTAGACCTCAAGGCCCTGGGTTTCACGAGTGCGACCGCCGTTCTAGCCTCTTGGTCAATAGTCTTGTCAAGGCTCACATGTGTGAACTCAGTTCTATTTGGATACATCACTTCTGGAAGAGACTTGCCAATGCCCGGTATATCGGATGTCATGGGACCCTGTATGAGCATTCTGCCTTTGCACGCCGACGTCTCTCCAGTCACAACCATTTCTTCGCTCCTCAGCTCGGTACAGAGTACCTACCTGAAAGCACTTCAGCACGGCCACTTGGGACACCGACATATCATCGAAAATTGCACGGGTTGGCCCCGATGGACGCGCTTCTCGACAATTGTGAATCATCTCGGCTTTGAGCATGACAACCTGCCATTCTCCAAATATGGCGAGAGCGGGTTCGAGGTCTATGAACCGGCACACGACAAGGCGGATCTTTGGCTGCAAACACTTGTTCGCGGTAGCGAACTGGAAATCGAGTTGAGATACTCTGCGACTGCCCTCTCGGAAGACTGGGTGAAGGCCGTCCTAGACAACTTTGTTAGCGTCTACCACCGACTCCCGAATGGTCTGAACACCCAAATAGCCGAGAACCTTCTCCAGATGAAGACACCTGCGTCGCAAAAGGCTCCGGCCGGGGGAACGCCGTACTTGGAGGAGACTTTACCACCGCTAGCGGAGGATGCCAAAGTCGTGGAAGCAATGGTCTTGTCATCTTGGGAAGCCGTTCTAGGATCTGACTTCAGGTCTCATGCTGGATTTTCATCATCTCAGACACCTTTCTTTGAGATATGGGGCAGTGAGATCGCGGCCGCTGCGCTGGCTGCGGAATACTCAAAGCGAGGGTTTTCCATAAGTTGTGAGAAGGTTCTGAATTATGCGTCGCTTGCTGCGACCGTGGCGCATCTGTCAAAGCATTTCACAGGCGATGGTCAAAGTGAGAGTCAAGGAAGTAGCACTTGAGCAATGTCCTGATACCTGGAACTCTTTTTGATAGAC
The DNA here is from genome assembly GCA_025504975.1 of Plenodomus lindquistii. Taxonomy (NCBI): domain Eukaryota; kingdom Fungi; phylum Ascomycota; class Dothideomycetes; order Pleosporales; family Leptosphaeriaceae; genus Plenodomus; species Plenodomus lindquistii. Next base: position 1,026,012 of record JANUWI010000013.1, read on the forward strand.
AATACGGCATGATGATGCTAGTTACAGGCTTCGTGCCCATAAGTACTCAAATATTCTTGCTCAACGGTAATAACCGTTGATCACTCTCGTCCTTTTGGTGGCGTTGTTGGACGTCGTGCTCTGACGGCTAGATCATCACGCACAGAGGTCCAACATTGGAGCTGTGCTCTAAGAAGAAGTTCACACATACTGTCTCTACCACGAGGCCAAAGATAAGATTCCTGGTAGACGACGCGAATTCTAAACCCCTTCGTGAACGTGCGGGCCAGTTGTAAAATTTCGTGAGCTTTTACTTGTTCTTATAGTCCACTACACTACATGATTTACAGTCCCGATAGACGAATGTACTTGTAGAAGTTCAGCCTACCTTGATGGCAGTCACTTCCGATGTTCATAGCCTTGGGAGCACAAGGTGGCTTGCATGAGCTCGAATGGTTGGTGGAATCACACGAGACTCTCCTGCTGCATCGCAATCATTCCGCGCCCTATGGGTCAGCTACAACCTACAGCTGCTCCGTTTCAATGATTTTCGCGAGAAAGATGGATGTCTAACATCTGGAAGGTGGTACAAAGCTATTGATGGGTTGCAGCTGCGTCAGCAGCAAGTCGCGTGTTCTAAATTCGGACAAGGCTGAAGGATCATGCACCAACACGATTGATGTGGTTTGCATGTACGATCAAAGCCTGACTCTACCTTGGGAGCTCCGAGGACTCTTTTCTACATCCGCGGCCTCAGGCGTGCCATGCTTGAGATGATAAGATCATGACGAGCCCCCGACGTGCCATCAAAGGCTTGTGTGCAGCATGATCCTATCAATCTGCACATATTCCTTGAAAGCTTCGCTCACCAGTCGCCAGAATGCAACAGTATCGTACAGTCAACTCTGGAGACGGAATCTGGGATGATCAAAGTGGACAAGTCTCCGTTTGCTTAGTATTCTTATGCTACATGCCGTTGACTAGTCTCGCAGGGGTAGCACCCAAGGGCGTCTTATATTGTGAGACCTTTTTAAGTTTTGGCGTTCGAGACGTAAAACAGTGCTAAGTGGTGGATGCGCTGCGGCTACGTTGACCTTGCTGGCCGATGTCGCTGCTACAAGATATATGCATTTGCACTCGGTACCAGATCCAGGCATACGAGCACCGATCAACCCACGTCTCTTCTTGGGCGACTGCACACAGGCATCTAGACTCAATGCAGGACTTCATTTTATCATCAAAGCTTTATCTACCGTGCTTCTGGTATCGTCGAACATGTTCATGCAGCTGCTATTGGCACCTACAAGAGCGGAAGTGAACGTAGCGCACCAGTGTCAAAGATGGCTCAACATAGGCATACCAAACATAGGAAATCTCCACACTATCAGTAGACGTAACCGGACGATTTGGATCTTGCTAGCTTTGTCTTCTGCTCCGCTTCATCTCATGTAAGAGTCCTTGCCATCGGACGCATGGACCACGCGGGCTAACAGCAATCCAGTTACAACTCGGCGATATACTTGGCTAGGCCCATGAATCATGTGAAAATGAATATCGTTACTTCAGGCTTCTTGGAAGGAACACCAGCCAACCATAGCTTAACGTTCGAGCTTTATAACTGGCGCCGGGTACAGAATCTTACTGGCTTGGAGCGAAACTACAAAAGACATCGCAGCCTCGTCGAACAAGCCATAGAAGGGGAGTATTTGTTCAACATGGGTTCAGGTTGTACCAGTAACTATTGTCTCGAGGAACAAAGGTTAGCCATGAACCATGGTTATGACAGAGTCATGAACCCGTTCGAGTGTTTGACGGCGTACTCGACGTACGATGGCAATCGATCGGACGTTCTTTTCGTGTCTCGACACGACTATCTTTGGAACACATCTACCTCTAAAGCCCATTTCGCATATAACGGTTCCGAAATCATCTTAGCCGACGACCCTTTAGATCTTCTGAGCCGCTCATTGAGAACTCCCTTTTGTTCTCGAGAGAAGTATGGGCTTTGATGATCGTCGGATTTTGGGTGGAATATGATTGGCTTTGCGGGGCCACAAACAGTTTCGACTGTAAGACCTTGCATACTGTCTGTGGATCGTGAAAAACGAGCTGATGTATGAACAGGTCGGCAACCATCGTATGGCTCAAAGATCCCTCAATCATAAAGGACTGGAATATTTTGGGCTTGAGAATCGACGAGTGTCTCGGCAAGGAGGTACCTCTTGAGCAGAAATGTTCAGTCAACTGTTCATTGGGTATATTGATTGGTACGTAGCCCCCTTTCGTTCGCGGTCGAAGCTGATTGAGCTAGCCGTTTGCTTCGTTTCGTGAACCTGGTCAAGGTTATGTGTATGCTTTACAGCGTACGCATCTTATCGAACGGGAATCCCAATACGAAACCACTTTCTACAGTTGGTGACGCTATTGCATCCTTTCTTGCGACCAGGTGGAATAGCGCGTGGTGGCCCCGCTCCGTTAGATGGTATCTCCTGGTCTCTACGAAGCAATTGGCTTGGAATTTTGTACTGTAAGCTGCCCCCGCATGAATATCTTCATGCTCTAACATTACCCTAGGCAATTTGCTATCGTCCTTGGGGGAGTTGCAGCTATGATAGGTAGCTTCGTGGAAATCACCAGCCGCTCTGGCTCCGCCAAACACATCCTGAACATTGGATGGGGTGCTATCGATCAGACCACTTTCGGGCAACTGGCCTTGAGGATCATATGGGGATCAGTAGGTACGCAAACAACAGGTGCCCATTCAGCTACATGTTCGCCCCCGACACACTAGGTAGCCTCGCTTGCAAAAGGCTTTTTCTCAATTGTATTCTTCGTGAATATGTGGCAGTTTCTACTCTCGCTTCTATACGTTAGCTCTAACGCTCTGCTAACCAGCTTCTGCGTCGAATCGGAATGGCAAAGCTATGCTACAAAACGGAAAGCCCTTCGCGTAAGCTCGCCGGTTCTCGACCAGTGCTCAACGTACTCTTTGTCGTTTCCTAAGCGGTACAGCCTTCCACTTATGACCACATTCAGTGTGCTTCATTGGGGCTTATCTCAAGACATGTTCTTGATAGTTCTGACTGACTACGACAACAATGGGCTGAACATGGAGCTTGTGTTCCTTGGTAGCAGCCCGCGGCCCTTGATACTGAGTAAGCAGAGTCGTTGACTATAAGGCACTGCTGATTGTGACTAGCGGTAACCGTTGGAACAATTATGGGACTGGCATTCGCCGCATTGTGTTTTCGGTCTTCGGATGGCGTATTGCCCCGAAGAGGCAGCTGCAGTGCAATTATCAGCGCTGCATGTCACAGGCCGCATGGGGATAGCGATGCTGCGGTCAAGCCTGTTCAGTGGGGTGAAGTCGACTACACCGAGTCTAGAGGGCTGATGAGCGACTCGATCATGTATGGGTTGAATCGGGATAGTATGCAGCTGGGGGAGACCAACGCTACTATTAAGATTCTTATGGATTCAAGTAAAGTAGGCCATTGTTGCTTTACTACGTACGCGGTAAAGAAACCACAAGCAGGTAAATTTTACATGTAGGTTTTATTCAGCAACTATTTCAGCTGAGCAACATACATACGCTAGGGTTACTGGTGGGATTGGAGATGGGTTTTGTTCTTTCGGTTTGTAGCCAAATAGGTAGCAAACTGGCAATGACAGACTGAACATGTTTGCGAACTTTGAGTCGTCAACTCACGTTATGACCCTGCTTTCTTGAGTCGTAGAGACACAGTGGGTACAGATTCCTTCGTACTTTGGTCTGGACCTAATGCTGTTCTACCCGATTCATTCTTTCCTCCCAGAATATCGAGTAACCTCGTCCTAGAGAGATCCTCGCCAGCCCGATTTTCGTAGATGAAACCGCAACGAGAAACTCCAACAAGCGCGACCCACCCCTCTTTATCAATCCATGAACCCGCATAAGGTGGTTCGAAAAGGAAGAGTCGACTGCGCTTGCCACCCTCATAATTTTCATCGCTCTTTACAAGTTGCAAAATGCAATCAGCGCTGAGCGAGTTGAAGGGGGCGATACCACACCCTCTAATCAAAGCTCCATATTGGAGGACTGGAAGAACCACACGTAGTTCATTATATTGATAAGTTAGCTTTGACTGTGCGGTGACAGCGACAGGGCGCCTGCGATGCTTCGTCACAATGTGTGATAGGAGACGCAAATTCACCAGCCTATAAAAGTTTACAAGACGTCATGACGATCTTATCGAGTGAAGTCTTTACATAAGTAATTTACAGCCTATATATGCAGCGTCTGTCTGCAAAAGAGACTTGACCTGCAACCCTAGAGTATATGTACAATGTGAAGGTTATTATAAGAAATGCCGCACATAGGAAATTCTGTCACGCTCCATCATATCATCTCGTGCGAAATGAACCTACAGTGTTACCTGCACGGTCCTCGCAATGCTAGGCACGCCCTGTGTGTTGAGAACGAAAAGATAGTACGCCCCTGGAATCAATACACCACTATCACTCGGAAGAGTAGCAGTATATGTCGCCCCGCTGCCAGTCAAACTCGTCAGCGGTACATGCCTCTGATCGCTGTTGACAGAATGCGTGACACTGCCGATGCGCACGAGCGAGAACTTTAGGCCAGTTGCGCTCGCTCCCATGTTGATTGTAAGCTTGCCGCCGACCTTGACAGTCGTTGCAGATAGCGACGAGATGACGGGTCGTGTTGCAGGTGTTCCATTAGCATTGAACAAGTAGGGCGGTGTGAAAACCTGGCCGTCCGCGTGGTCGACCAGTTTGTTGCAGTTGACGGAGCTGGCACCGGTATTGGCAATGTAGCAAAGGCCCCCGCCACCACTGAAGACACAGCCATCAGAAAGAAGGATATTGACACTATGGTAGTTGCGGGGTACTGCCTCTGGAGCAAGCGTCCTCCATGTCTTGGTGGCGGGGTTGAAGAGCTCGGCGTAGAGGATACCATTGTCGTCGGTGAATACCATGGAACGGCGTTGACCACCAGTGACAAGCACAGTTCCATCTGGGAGAACGACTGCATTTGCAAAGCCACGCGGGTAGGCCATGTCGGGTACTCGTTCAACGGTGGCTGCGGTATCAGGGGTATTGATAGTGGTGATGTGGGTACGGGCATTGGCATCCGAGTTCGTGTAGTCGGGAGATCCTCCTGCGGAAAGGATTTTACCAGGCTCATACATGACGAACACACCGCACATGGAGTCATCTATGGGGTCGCGAATACCGGCAGCTGTCTGGGTACCTGTCCCAGAAGTGCCATACCAGTTCATGGCTTTGCTTGGTCCAGCCTGGAAGACTGAGCCTTGCTTCCATGCGAACAACCACGCGTGGTTGTCTTCACGCCAAATGCCCTCAGCATCAGTCGTGAGTAAAGGTGCTACCTTTGCGCCAGGAAGCGCAGTCCATGTGTTGGTGGCCGGGTTGTACACTTCGCCATCCTTGCCCTGGCGAGGGCCGCTGTAAGCACCGCCGATAGTAAAGACCCGATTGTCCGAGAGCGTCACAGAGGTTTGATACCCACGAGCCATCTTCATGTTCGGCCCAGCTGTGAAGGCGTTGGTATAGGATCATAGAAGCTCGTCTTAGCCGCGTCCGATCCTCCTTGGATCAAGATACGACCATCCTGAAGACTGCTGATGGCTGGACAAAACATGTCATGGTTCGTATTCGCGACGGTACGCGCAGACACTGCGCCACTGCACTTATTTTAGCATGTAATTGAGGTCATCTTGGCACGATTGAACCTACGAGTTGAAGTTGTAATCCGCGAACTGAGTACGTGCACCCTCGCCGCCAAAGGAGTCAGCCCCCCAGCTGGAGAAGACAAGAAGTCTTTGTGATGTCGGATATTCAGGAACAACGTATGCTGCGACTGGAATGACTGGGAGACGAATGAGGTCTGACCATGCGCCATTGGTCGCTGGTGCGGGAGCTATATCTTGACGGATGACATCAAAACGTTTGTCGGTCGACCAGATCGTTGTATTTGTGCGAGCGTCAGCTTTGATATGGCAGACCTGACCGGTCGCATCGTATACGGCTTGTACGCAGGTAGCAATGGTTGAGCAACGCTGTGCGCAGTCATTGAGGGTAGCAATGCCATTGATCTGCTGTTGGTTTGGCCCACGAATATCAGTGTCTCGGCAGACCTTGAAAGTTTTCTCGAATCTAGATTAGTACAGCCTCCTCAGGACATCTGACTGACTCACCCCATTGTTTGTGTACGTTGTCTCATCGTACGGACATATAGCAATATTGATCTGCTCAGCCTGGACGACATTGAAACGAGCATTGTCCACCCAATTCAAACCTGCAAGAGCCTTGAAATGGCAGTCCTTAGTCTGCGTGTCGTAAACTGCCTTAAAGCAATTCATCGCATTGTCGCAGAGTTGTGCACACGCGGTAACAGTCGCCACGTTGGGAGTGACTGACTGGGATCCTCCTGTCAAATCAGTAGCGGGACAGATGCGGTAACGAATGCCTCCTGCGCCGATGTAGACGGTATCGGCACCGGGGCAGGCATTGAGAGCCCGAACGGCAGGGAAGAGAGTGACTGCCGAAAGTAAAACAAGAGTGTTGAGAAGAGGCATGATGGACGAGTGAATTGGCCTTGACACGGCCTCTTATCGCGACTCAGCCTCCATATATACTTGTCCACTTCAAAAGTCCGGCGCGGACATGGCAAGAATACCAAGAAGAAGCCTTGTCCAGAGGCCGCCACACCTGCACTTCTTCATCGGAACTCGTGTCGTGGCAACCCTCTCATCGCTTTTTCGGCAAGGCGTCCCATGAGCCTGGATGACTGCATCGGTAGCGGGCCGAAGCTACAGAGCCAGGCTGGCGGGATGCACATCGCGATGGATCTATCCCGCCCATACGCCTTCAACAAGGAATCAGAGTCCTCGTATTGGCTGACGCCTCCCGAGGTCTTGCTTGGGTTTACGCAGTTTTCGCAGTTGCAACTTCTAGACACCGGCCTTATAGCGTGAACTTTGCAAATGTCGTCTCATCTTTCAATGACTCCGCCAGCTCACAGACTCCCGCTGACGAAGGATGAGGATGCCAAGGTGATGAAAACGGAGGGACGCACGCTCCACACTGCAATGTCTCTGCTGAAAGCTTGATGGGCCGGATGACATCTCCGCGATGCCGCGGATGGATGGTTCTGCGCGAATGACATTGAGTGTAGATAGCATGTCACTCCAACGAATCTGTGTCTAAGGGCGACGAGTGGTTGATGATTGTGTGGCTGACGGTATTCATCTTGATGGACTGAGCGTTGAACACGAGACGGGACAGTGTCTGAAGACGTTGAGTGGAGACTGATCCAAGTCCGTGCGCTAGTTAGTTCGCCGTACACTCCACTTGGACAAAGGGTTCACAGCCACAGAAACCACCATACATAGTGAGGACGCAGGAGAATCAAACCACGAACTGTTCAAGTCCTTTCCTGTGCTAGGCTGCCCGAACGGGCTCTTCATCGCTCAAGTTAGGGAGCAAAATTAAAGAACAAAGATGTCATGGATCCCACGCAACGATCGCGTTTCAGGGGCTGCAAATTCTGCCATACCCTTGGCTGATCTGTGGGTACATCCTCACGATTTTACTACTACACAGTATGTACCGTGTACTTTGCTCACACAGAGAGTCAGGTGTAAAAGGCTGAGTTCAGGCGACTTGTCTTTATTGCCTACAAGGATTGAACTCCTGCCTGATTGCATGCGTGCTGCTGCAGATTCTCCACCCTATAAAATCCCCTCAAATGCAGTTCAGCGGACTTCACAGACTCTACTAGCTCTAAGAGGAGGAAGTCGGTCTCGGTGGGAACGCGCCCGTAGGTCTCGGTCCGGTGGGCCGTGGTCCTCCAGGTCCTCCTCCGCCACCATTAGCATTCGCATGCCCACCATCCTTATCGAGATAGGCAGCAGCCCTTGGCGTAGTCACCGCGTTGGGGTCCAGTCCGACTGTAACCCAGCCAAACACACCGTCCGCTACAGAATCGCCAAGGTAAACGTAATTGAGGACGGGATCAGATGTCGCAGCCTCGTTAGCAAAAATACGGTCGCCGACATTCAACAGCAACTCCTGTTGATTTGAGGTATAAGGCTCGAGTTCTTCAACGGCGTAGATGAGCTCTTGGTCGAAGAAGAGTTGGCCAACATGCGAGACGTAGCCGCCGGTCAAGGTGGAGTTTGCAGAGTTGAGTGTGGCGTTGATGTGTGCAAGGACTATTAATGTTAGCATGGTAGAGATACGCATAGTTGGACAGCGCTTACCATGGATGTGTGTCGTCCTACCGGTGTAGTGTCCAGGGACGCTAGTCCACGTCAGTCTTTTATCTCATGATGCAAAGCTCCTTCACTTACGCCGTGTCGAATTGTAGAACACCATCCTCATCGGAGAACTGAATACCTCGAAACATTGTATTGTTAATGTTGGACGCATCAGCTTGATTGCCATTACTGGGGTTGATGACGCCACCGTATACACCGGTGCTGTTGCACTGCCAGGCTTCAAGCGCAATCTTGTCCAAAGGTTGGCAAGTAGTTGTGTCGATGATCTGGACATCGAATGTGAGCGGAACACCTGGGTTCCCTTCGGTGATGTCTCTGCGGACGTATTCGCCGGAGACCCCTAACACACTGTCGTTAGCATCAACATGGATGAGTTCGAGCGTATTCCGTGGGCTGCATACAGTACGGTCCTTCGGTGGTCTCTGGCTGCAAGATGCAAGAGCTGTTACCAGAGAAGATGACATCGCTTGGGCTTTCCGGTGTGACAGACAGGTTCGAGTGGTGGTCGGTGTCGAGAACGTCTTCGAAATCACGCTTGAAGATACCTCTCTTCGCGCGCAGGTGCTTCACCATTGCTTCTCGGCGCGCAATTAGTCCAGCAGAACGAGCTTGTAGTTGTTCCGCGCAGTGGTCGAGATTCGCGTGCTGCGTGGATGCCATAAAGGCCGCACGCTCCGCGACCTCTTCATCGATATCATGTCCCGGATGAGCATGGATTGAACGACTGAGAAGAGCCGCTACAAAAGCGACGGTTGCGGTTCGTATATAGACCATCTTGAAGGTAAGTTAATTGTAAAGTACAGAGGAGGTATTGGTCCTGTCCAGACAACATCGTCGCCCTTTATACATCTTTTATATCGTTATGTATAGGCGGGTAGAGCCTAGAGTGATCATTGTGGCCACCCCCTTTGCAGAAGGTGAGTGGATGCTCGCTTGCTCCACTTTCATTGATATCACAGGGTGTCACCATGAGGATGCCCCGACGATGTGGGAAACTTGTGGAATTGCATCGAAAACAATATTGCTCTGATTGGAGGATCATGTTTATGCTTTGTTGAGTGGATAGCGGTAGGCTCAAACCGATATCATGGCAATGTCACATAGCAAAGCACTTTCCCCACCTAGAATTGCGGTGACAATTCCAGGCTGGCTGATTGGATACCTTCGTGAAAACCTGGTGGGTCAGGAAGTCTCTTATCGAACTGCTTCCCGATCGTATGGATGGTCTTGCGTTCTTGCTGTAGGTCTTGTCTTGAATGAAAGCTAAGCAAGCGGGGACACAGCTTGGCAATACCAGGAACTCCCCCCATTGGCTAGGATGCTTGGGACTTGCCACATGCAGTAGTTCCCGCCCGTGGTACCTATAGATAGCCGTCGTAAGCCTTGCAATAAGCTCTTGCTTGTATTCACCAGCCACCGGTCGTAGCATTCCGGTTCGGAATCCAGTTCCGTTCGGAATTCAGTCTCCACCTAGCCGACCCCACATGTCGATGCTCAATCCTGCAGGTTTCTGCACCGTAGGAAGTACGAGCATCTCCGAATTGGTGGCATCAAAGTCATTGCCGCTCATCTACAGCGAGTTGAAAGTCCCAAATTCCATTGGCTCCGCAGTGAACATCTCACTTCCTTCATCATCTTGCACGAAATCTCGAGGTTGACCCATGGTGTGACCATTCGCATGCATGTTGTCGACTCTTTTCAGAATTTGTGTCACAATGAGTGGAGGCTCTTCAGGGCGTCCTAGTGCCTTTTCCCGGGCGGTCCAAGCCTGCAGCACTAGGCCCTGTGAAGATCTTGACGAAAGGGTTCTTTTGCTTATCCATAGGATTGTCTTCGTTAATCCAGTCCAGGAAGCGCGCAGAACAGCTTTCGCTCATAATCCGCCATGCCTCTAAGGCATGATCTCCGAGCGGCCGTCACTTCAGACCTTCCACGAGGTGTACGTATGCAGGAAACGGGAAATGGAGGTAGTTGAGCTAACGATACCCTTTAATTATCGAAGATTCCATCAGTCGTGTGTCGCACTCGAGTATGTGCATTGCGCAAGAGATGGCGGCATCCCGCAGCGTATCTGTAGGCTGCCCGCTTACAAAAGCTGCCAAGTGATGGGTGAAGTGTGCTTTCGTGAGTGAGACGCGCGCCATCCATATGGTCATGTAGTGAATAGGATTGTCCAGGTCACACTTACTGAGGTATTGCGTTTCGATCGTTGACTCTAGTGTCTGTAGATCATGGGCTCCGGACAGCGCATCGGAGCAAGAATTCCTCGCGATTGGCTTCAGCGCAGGATTAACAAAGTCCAGATGAGAGTGCTCGTTCCGGACACCATCTCCAATCTTACTACGTACAACAGCGAATAGTGCTTCTGATGTTTGGGTATACACCAATGGTAGGCGTTTCATTTCTGCTCGAAGGTCAAAGTCATTGACATCCAATGGAACCTTGCAACCCCAGGTCGGTATCAGATTGCTCGTCTTGAGGTCCGTCACTTCTGCGATCCGCGCGTCGAAGAGTACCATAGACCACCAAAGTCTTCGGCGCATCTCAGCCTCGAGAATACCGTGTCTGCAGTTCGTTGCTTCATTGTGTATGCCCATTCGTTGCGCATTTACCAAAGAATTTCCCAGCAGAGACGAGAGCGCCCGTGGGTCTGTGTCGGGCTTGATGGTGTACTAGATAGATCAGCTACTTGTCAAGCTAGCGACAGAGTGCTTCTTACCAGGTAGAGATGAAAGGCGGTCAAACAGTCTAGAAGTTCGCAGTTTAGCAAAGCTTCCCTAGTCCCAAGCTGGAGCCTTCGTAGGACATCCTGTCTTGGGGTGCCAAATAGAGCCTCGCACTCTAATTGGTTGAGACTGAAAACGGCGATACAATATATGGCGAACATGAGCGCCTCGAGTAGTGGGCTAATACTTGTCACATCTCCAGCAGCATCTATAATGCGTTTTTGAAGAGTCGGAGGATGCGTGACTTTCAGTAGCGGATTCACATTATCAACATACAGTTGCCAAAGTTTGAAGATGCGAGCCTAATCGGGATGCAAAGTCGAAAGGTCGATGTTGACGTTGCGGCCACAGAACAACAGGTGCTCGTTGTTGTGGTAGACTGAGTCCCATGCGTTCTTGATATCAACCTGATGTAGTACATATGACGATGTGTCGCTGTCATGGCCTTCTCCATCGCTTTCAAAGCTGTCGTAGTTTCGATCTTCGTTCTAAGGTTGTCAAGTACAGATGCAATGCCCTTCGATTCATCGCATACCAGAAATTCCTGAACGAATCAGCACCTGCTTAGAACAATGATTCAGTCACACAATCTTACTTGGCTCGAAAGTAAGGGCTTTCAGGGGCTGGTTTCCGTGACGGAGCGCCCACATCTTCAGCTTCGTCTGCTCCCTGATACTCAGTTGTTCTAGGGCCCGCACTAGGGCCCGCACTGGATTGAGCCACGTCTGAAGAGCCATGGAGTGGCTCGAACTGAACATTGTTCTTCCTCAATAACCCTTCGTAGTGGCGAAGACGGTCCAGCAAGTCTCGCTCCGGAAAACGCCGTCGTCGCTAGCGTGGGACGAGCGAAGCCGACACGCACTGAGCACCAGTCGGACTGCAATTGGCGCATGGCGATTTTCGGTCACACTTTACTTTCCTCTGTTGGCACAGAAGACATGCAAGTACCACGCTGGGGTTTGGCGGCGACTGAGAGTGGGGGGTTGGCGCCAGTGTTTTGGTCTGACGTCGACGCATTTGACGGCATCAGAGCGATCAAGACGCTGTATTCGCGTGGGATCTAGGGATGATGTATGGTTATAGGTTAGGGCGAGCAGAAGCTGAAGGCAGAAGGTAGAAGAGGCCTGAGGAGCGTGGGCAGGCAGCAACCCAAAACACAGCCGAAGGTGGGTTATTTCCGAAAGTGTTGGCCCTCTTCAGCCCTCGTTGATGCGCAGCACATCAAACTCGTCACGATAGACGTTCGTGACCACCTCGTAGCTAAGCTCTTCAAGCTATTGTGATATCTTGGCAACAAGACACGACGCGTCCACCTGCCTCCTCCACGTGCAAAGTTGCGGGTGTGCTTATGTAACTTCATCGCGCTAGGGTATGTAAGATGCACATATAATGACGTCATGCCTGGCTGGACGCCTTGTGTGACTCGGCAGACATTTTGTAGATAATTACGTGATGTTCCTGTTCTCAGATGCCCCGAATGTTAGCATGGCCTTCCACCTATCGACGTTTTGATCGGAGAATCGACTTACAGTGGACGTTGCCATGGCATCTAAGAGCCACTGAACTTTATTGACTGTCTTCGCTATTGCGATGACTGTTTGAGCTTGGGAACTGCCGGCGAAGTCGTCGACTTCAGACCTGCGTCCAGGAGCCTGATGCGGCACTGCGTTGGTAAAGTTTGACCTAACAGACCTCCAGAGTTCACGGTCGCTGCAATGACTACTGAGCTTAGCGATTGGTTCCTGTTATCTGGATGGCGCAGCTGGTGTATACATCCATTGAAACTCTTGTAGACCCCTAAAACCATACTGCACCTCAAGATTGCCTCGAGGTAGGATATCCTCTCTGTCTTCCCAATACTTTGATCTTCGTCTACCTATCTTGCGGAATTTTGCCAGCTCCCAGCTGCAGTAACACACTCAATCAGGCGGAAGTTTGGCGAGGCGATAAGGCAAGCGACCGTTCTGGCTTTTCTACCACCCGATGATAGAAATCCCCGGTCGGCCCCTTTGCCTGCCGAATACTGTGAACAGCAGCATCTTCTCATTATGAGCGAATACAAGACTCCGAGAGTCTCGTTATAAGAGCTAGCCTTGGCCATGTCGTCAGCATGGATCACTCGATACATCACCACCTTTCTCCCCATCCTTGATACTCCATAGCTTTACAAAACATGACTTCGTCAAAGTCCACCCGAGCCTCAGTCGAGCAGCAACGCACAACAACATCCGAGTCTCTATGTTCTGATGCGAAGCCAGAAGTTGAAAACATTCCTGTCGCACCCGAAGACGAGTACGCAGATGCAGAGCAAGACTACGACCCGAAATCGCCCAAAATTTTGGTTTATCATTCGTTCCGTCTACTTTAGTTTCTTCCTCGTCGCCTTGGACCGCATGATCGTGGCGACTGCGATCCCATCCATCACCAATACGTTTGACTCCATCGAGGACATTGGATGATATGGTAGCTCCTACATGCTTACATGCGCCATCTTCAATCTTGTATACGGCAAACTATACCAATTGTACAATACCAAGTGGACCTACCTTGTTTCCATCGTCGTATTCGAGGCGGGTAGCGTATTGTGTGGTGCTGCGCCCAGCAGCTCAGCTCGTAAGTATCTATCTCTCATTGTATCCGCAAACACTAACATCAACAATTCAGTCATCGTCGGTCGCGCCACCGCAGGTATCGGAGCTGCAGGCATAGGCTGCGGAGCTATCATGGTCACCATTCCTCTTGCTCCTCTCCGTAAACGTCCAGTCTGCACATCCTTCTTTGGTATGGCTTTTGCTGTCTCCTCAGTCCTTGGACCCCTCGTTGGCGGCACGTTCACCGACAGCGCGTCCTTGACCTGGCGTTTCTGTTTCTACATGAACGTCCCCATCGGCGCTGTCGCATTCGCGGCCGTCTTCTTCCTACTCCATTTGCAGTCTGCTACCAAGGAGAGGCTATCTCTTGTTGGCCAGGTCAAGCGACTGGATCCCCTTGGCTTGTTGTTCTTCACCCCATCCATGGTCTGCGTCATTCTAGCCCTACAATGGGGCGGTACCACCTATGCATGGTCAGAGCCAAGAATCGTTGGCCTACTTGTCACTTTCGTGGCCACCTTCATCGCTTTCCTCGTAGTCGAGTACAAGATACCTGACACAGCTATGGCACCCCCGCGAGTCGTGCTGAATCGATCAGTTGGTGGCGCGATGATCTTCGTCTTCTTGATGTCTGGCAGCATGATGAACGCAGTCTACTACATCGCGATCTGGTTCCAGGCTACTCAGGGGCAGTCCGCTAGAGAAGCCGGTATCCGCACGGTTCCACTGGTCTTATCGCTCGTCCTTCGTGGCATATTCAGTGCATTCATTACGCAGAAGATTGGCTATTACGTTCCTGCTATGTTGATCACGCCTGTCATTGCCGCCATTGGAAGCGGCGTACTATCGACACTTACACCGCGCGCTAGTTCTGCAAAGTGGATTGGTTTCCAAATGCTCTATGGTGGCGGTCTTGGTATCGGCGCGCAGGTGGCAAACTTGGCCACTCAAGTTGTTCTACCACGCAAGGATGTCGCACTGGGCTCAGTGATGATGTTTTCATGCAACAATTGGGTGGCTCCATTTTTCTGGCCGTTGGACAGAACATTTTCTCACGCCAACTTGTCACCAGACTGACAGGAATCGCAGGCCTAGACACGACAGCAATAATCAATACAGGTGCGACAGACTTACGCAAGATGGTGCCGGCAAATGAGATAGATACAATCATTGGCTTGTACAGTTAAGCGCTCACGCGCGTGTTCATTCTGTCCGTGGCGCTCAGCACGTGCATGATCGTTGGAGCGTTGATGGTGGAATGGAGAAGCATTAAAACACCCGGGAATCCAGGTACTCAAGGCTCGGGAAATGACATGGAGAAAGGCACGAAGATCGAGAAGTAAACTAGAGCCGCGAGGCAATCTTCAAGACATACAGCACATGGATATTCTCGGCAAAATCTTGGAGCATGTCAAGCATGTCAGAAGATTGAATCGTAGATGCACATCTCAACTCAGTGTTTGTTCAGATGTGCGTTCTCTTGCATATTGATGGGTCCAGGAGTTTTGACGTGCTAATGAGTTGGCTTTTCGCAGATTTTAACGTTCAGTGCTGACACTCGCCCGACGAACAGCTTCGTGGCTGCCCTCTGAATCTGAGCCAAGCAGTGCACTCTCCTCATCTGGTTTGTTCTTCTTGGCCACAGCTGCTGCACGTGGCTTTTGCAACGCACTCCACAGCGTGCTTGCAATCACGATCGCACCCCCGAACATACTCCAACCGCCTGGGATGACACCCCAGATACCCCAATCGAATGCAAGAGCGAAGATGACCTGTACGTACAGCATGCTAGTCGCCTTGCTGCTTTTATCAAGTTGAAGACCTGCAGTCAGCAGAAATTGGAGGATGAATCCAAGCACGCCCATTGCGACAAGCAGTATCCAGTCCCGTGCAGCTTGCGGCTTCTGGAATCCAATGCCTGGAATCGCGAGAAGTGCAATAGTGGAGCCTATCGTTGCGATTAAAGCGAAGTAGTTGACGGACATCAATGCGTGCGCCCGATTGCCAATGACGCGTATCATGGTGTATGCTCCAGAAGCTCCAGCGACACCCAAGATAGACACCAGGATGGCAATGAAGCGCTGCGCTGGCGTAACTTTGTCAATAATAGACGGTTTCTTGGGATGAATCTCATCGTTCACTTCGCCGAATAGCCATGGCGGATGCGCAATGATAATAACTCCCATGAGGGCGACCAGTCCGGCTATCAATTCCTTTCGGGTGAAGGCTTGACCTAGGAATACCGAGCACAGCCAGGCAGTGACGATTGGAACCAAGAAACGGAATACGGTCGCCTCGGCCAAAGGCAGATAGTGGACAGAGTCTGCATTCGACGATGAGTATAGTCACGTTCTTGGGGAGGGCGTGTGACTCACAGTACAAGCAGTAAAGACCGCCAAAGCCAAAGGATGCGCGCAAGAGCAGCCACCCTCGCACACTGCGAGCACCAAGTGGAAAATCAGGGACGTTCGTCCACCACATGTATGCGCTACTCAAGATGAATGTTATGCCCATTCGTGCGACGATTACCTGTGGTGGTCGGTAAGCTACTCTTTTCTAGAAGCATCGAAGTTTTACGTACCTGGAAAGGATGGAACTTTGTCTCACCCTGCTGGAGATATCTTGCCATGGCATCCATAGAGCCGCCAACGAATTCAGCACAGAGGATCAGACATGCTCCTTTGTTGTCGTTCCACATCGATCGCCGCATGTTGGATTTTGACTGCTGAGAACTTTGTGCTTCAGGCTCTGTGTTGACAGCTTCATACGACATGTTAAAAACAACGCAAACTGAAATTCAGCGCACGACCTGAAGTAGTCACAGGACTCCGGTGTCCAAGTTGTGGGGGATTGCAGCGAAGAGCTTGCTTAGGACCCGCTTTTCGGCATCCTCACCGGAAACTATTCCGCTTATGTTGACAGAGGTCAGACGACACCATCATCTGCATGCAACTTCCTTTGCACACTTGTTAGACTTTAGTATATGAACATCAACGAAGCTTTGAGAGCGCTCATGTGCTGTGCATTTTGAAGCCCCTCTGCACGCGGGATCGTCGGCCATCCATCACAGCGGGAGAAGAGGCGTACTATACGGTAGACGGGATAATCATATGCAGTCAGACGTACAGTACGCACGAACACTTTGTATACAAGCATTGCAGTGACTGATCGAAGAACTCAAGCTCATTGTTTCTTCCGTTCAAAAGTGCCTCAAGTTAAAGGCACAGCCGAACGGGTTTTGCTTGAGAAGCCTTGAGCTCGATCGCTCGTCGCGACATCTTTGGGACACATCTTGCCATTTGATCTGAATGGCGTCTCAGGCACGGTTTCCATGCAAGTGTTTCCTGGAGGATCCAGATGAGTTAATAAGCACGAGTAAGAGTCCTCGGCGCGCTCTCCCCGAAGGATGTCTGCCAAGATTCATCATTGGTGACTAAGCACACTGCTGATTGGTTGATCATCGTCGACGTCCGAACGCATCCCGTACACGACTCAACATCCATGGAACAACATGACCCACTGGCGGCTCCGACGGCCTCTTCCGCGATGGCGCCTCAGCCCAATGGAGTGACAACAACTTTTTGCTGGGGACATCCCACTTGGCTGCTCAGGGTCGTGCGATAGTTGACTCCATCTGCGTGTCGCGCCGAGAGCGTTATCTACTGACAAAATGCATGCGAAGATGGCGACAATCGTCTTCCACGTGTGCGAAGATTTTCGTCTGCACTCCCAGTATTTGGCATCATGACGGCGAAAGAATTCGTTCCATCGGCTGGTCTACCACCACTTACCGTTCGCGCTGCCCTTGGAATTCTTGGTGTTTGGCTGGCCTACAAGCTCGTGGAAGCTCTCTACAACATCTCGCCGTTACATCCGTTGAGTGGTATCCCTGGACCTAAACTGGCAGCTGCCACGTACCTGCCGGAATTCTACCACGACGTGATCAGATTCGGCGGCTATACGAAGGAGATAAGCAAGCTCCACAAGCAATATGGTGAGTTGCAGACCGCGTTATGCATAAGGGTTGTTTCTGATCGAGAATAAGGCCCAATTGTACGCATCAATCCAAATGAAGTGCATTGTAATGATGTGAGCTTCTCCGACGAGATATACTCTGTGGGTGGTCGAAAGCGCGACAAGCCTTTACACCAGATCAACGGATCAGCGTAGGTGCCACCTGAAAGTATCATGATGCGAATTGGAATTCTCTGACGCGTGTTCATAGGCTGGGACAAGCAGGTTTCGGTACCGTAGACCATGACCTCCATCGACTGAGACGCATCCCTCTGGCCAAATTCTTCTCACGTGCCATGATCACGCAACTTGAGCCCGAGATCCATGGTTTAGTGCAGAAACTTTGTGACAAGCTACTGGCGCAATCTGGAGACGGCAAGGTCTTCGATATCACAATGGCATACAGCTGCTTCACGTCCGATGCCATTTCTGGCTACTGCTTTGGCGATTCATTTGGATTGCTAGATCAGAAAGGATGGTACCCTAACTTCCGTGAACCAACTCTTTCAATCCTACGGCCCGTCTTCATCTTCCGCTTCTTCCCGTGGACCAAGGCTAGTGCTGGGCTTGGCAAGTATGTAGTCGACTACATGCCTAAAGACGTCGGGCTGCTAGTTCGTACACTTCAAATTGACATGCCCAACCGCGTCCTCAAGGCAAAAGCTGACTTGGATGCTGGTATCGAATACGAACGACCCACGATCTTTGGTTCACTGCTGCGTTCAGATTTGGATCTCCTAAACAAAGAGCCGCAGCGTCTAGCTGATGAAGCTGCAGCCGTTGTGGGTGCAGGAACAGAGACTACTAGCTGGGCTCTATCTGTCATCACCTACCATCTTTTGACAATGCCCGCCATCTTAGAGAAACTCACCCGTGAGCTCCAAACTGTGGTGGAAAACTCAAGGCAGCTGCCCGCATGGCCGATTCTTGAAACTCTTCCATATCTCGGAGCTGTCATACAGGAAGGGTTGAGACTATCCTACGGTGTCTCCAGTCGCACGGCACGTATTCCAACCGAGGAAAACCTATTGTATCGCGGAGAGTGGAACAAACGATCCGTCACATACGTAGTTCCTCGTGGTTATGCTGTAGGGATGTCGGCGTTTGTGACTCATCATGATGAGAAGGTATTCCCCGATTCCACGTCATTCATTCCCGAACGGTGGTTGGACGAGAAAAACCAGCGTAGGAAGGACGTTGAACGCGGAATGCTTGCCTTTTCCAAAGGAAGTAGGTCTTGCTTAGGCATGAAGTAAGTCTGCCTCTCCGTTGAAGCGTGCCCTTACTAATATTTGGTGTAGTCTTGCTTTATGCGAACTCCATCTATGCCTTGCCGGTCTCGTACTACGCGTACTACCGCATATGCGCCTTTCTGACACAAACGAAGACGACGTCCGATATCATCATGACATGTTTGTGCCCTGCACCAAAGACAATAGGGGCGTACGTGTGGCGATCGAATGAGATACATACCAGACGGGCTTGAGCGATGCGCGGCCAAATCACTTTCGCTCGCTGCAATTGTCACTCTAGTCTTGAAAGAAAATCCTTCCTGATCTTCAACACACATGGTTGACAATACCATTGCTACGGGGTCGTGGAATGTTCGACACATGGGCAGCCCTTTCTTGACCGTTGGGTATCGCATTCAGGATTGACGTGGGGGATCGCCGATCACCAAATTCAATGCCATCGTATCCTGTACACAGTCACCACTGGTCATAGCTGCTCAAAGCTAGCAAGGGGCTAATTGAATTCCCACCAATCCGCAAGTCCCTCAACACAGTAGTCATTGGCATTCTTACGTTGTCTAAGCGAGCAATTACTCGTAACTTCGACAGCTCTTTGCTAGTGTTGAGCAGCTATCACCAGTCATACGGCACTACACCATAATACTCGACACAACATGGTTAGAATTTTTGGGCGTGATCCCAAAACGTGTTTGATCAAGTTTTTACGGATATCAGCATCCGGGCGCGTCCTGGACACGAGTCATGTACGCGCATTGAACTCTCGGATATGACATTACAAAAGCGGTCATCGCTTTCGTACTACACCCCCATCCCCTGCTCGGGTGCCTAGCGTAAAATACCCCAACCTCAGCAGCTAAGTGGTCAGATAGCTGCTCACAGGCCACATAACAGCGATTTATACATTTAGAGCCTCTTTTAGTACTATTCTGGACCAAAAGGGGGCTTTGCCATTGGCTGCTTAGATCCACTTCACCACGCTAGGCACCCGAGCAGGGGATGAGGGTGTCGTAGTGTTTTTGGTCCAATATCGATGACCCATTGTTTTGTGCATTCTATTCTGTTTGGGATGCGCTCCGCGATGTCACGCTTGGCAACAGTGCGTTCACCTAGTGGCCGTTGTATGTCGCCAATTTGGAGCGGCTGCACCGGCACATCTTATAAGCGGGTCCAGGCACAGCACCAGTGGTGCATTGGAGCGCATAACAAGGCTCACAGGATGCAATGCAAAAATGTTCCCTGAAGTCTTAGGTAGTCTCTGCTCTGGCGCATGGATTTCGCAGCTGTCTTAGGCAGGCCTTGTCTCTGGTTCAAACTCTGGGCTCCTGCGCGACAAATTTTGACTCCATAATAAAAACGCACGGAGATGGGAGACCGCCATGGAAATGGCTTTTCCCCGTCTGTTTGACTATCCTTTTATGTGGAGGCACTCCCCAGGCACGCGACACTCGCAACTCCAGGTCACTCCCCACAGACTAGCACGATTAATGACATGTCCACACCGGGGGCAATCGATCTCAGCGAGACAATTATCGCGCCGGATGGCTTACCTCTGGCCATACTGATCATCTCCTCCGTTTTCTGGATCTTTTCAGCCATCACTGTGTCTCTCCGGACATATACTCGGCTAGTGAAAGAGACGTTTGGGCTGGATGATGCTTTCATCATCGCTGGTACGGTAAGTAAGGCCCAAATCCTAGTGTCGAGCATTGCACGGTGGAGGTTGACCGAAGCTCTTGTAGATCGTGTACACAGTCGCCACCGGCCTCGCAATATATGGTGTACTGGTCGGCCTCGGGAGGCTTCAAGATGACCTGAACCCATGGCAAAGCGCCGAAGCTATGAAGTACTACATAATCTGGATCTTGACATACGTGCTCGCTTTGGCAACGGTCAAGTCGTCCATCTGCATCACCATAATGCGCATTGCGTCTACCAATTCTAGTCTTCGCATTACCGTTCATATCCTCTTGGGCATCACATGGGCCTCATTCTTCGTCACCTTTATCGGTACCTTGGTGTATTGCCGTCCTATACGAGCCATTTGGCTGCCCCAGCTCATACTTAGCGGAGAAGGTACGTGTGCCTCCGTGGCGACCTTCGTTATCATTGGCCATGTCGCTACGGTCTCGACGATTATCACGGACCTTGCTCTCGTGGTTGTCCCGGCTATCATATTGTGGAATACACAAATGAAGAAGCAAGCGAAGCTACAAGCATTTGGTCTGCTGTCATTCGCTTCGATGTAAGTCTCTCGAGCATCTACTTCGACAAACAGCTGTTTGTCAGCTGTTTGGCTCAAGTTCTAACAACTCGGCAGTGCATCAATCATTACAATGGTCCGCATACCGTACGTCAATAAGTTTGAGGGGATGACAAATTTACAATGTACGTTTTCCTTCTTTGGAGATTCCAGTAGATGCTAATGTCTGTACTAGTTTGGGTGGCGCACACAATGCTTTGCTCAAACATTGAAACTGGGGTGGCCTGCATTGCGTCCTCAGTGCCTTCGTTACGAAAGTTCAGAAGGGAACACGGTGTCGGCAGCTCAGGTCCTAGTAAAAAGCGGACAGCGCCGCCGCACAGTAACAAATTCTTCACTGTCGGCAGCCAGCCGCGCCGTGGTCCCACCGATGGAGGTTTCAGCTTGAACAGCGTGCATCCCGGGAGATCTGAAGACAATTGGGAGAGGCTGCACGATGGTGCATCTGACCAGAGTGGGATAGCTATTGCATCTCGCAGCATATCGCAAGATATTCAAACATTCGATTTCGAATTGAAGGACTTGCGAGATGAGCAAAGTATGTACCACACTGGCGTACCTGCTAGGCAAATTTAAGCATATTCTCGAACCCGCCACTTTGCCCAAATGGAGGACCATACATGAAGTCACCGCCATAAACTATGGAATGTTCATCTTTGTTAACACTACATGGATTGAGATACTTGACATTCGAGTGAAGTGTAGCTTTCTCGGCCCTTTCAATCTGCAGAGTATCCGTTGTCAGCCAATCAGAAGCCCAGTTGGTGTTCGGCTAGTCTAAATTAGCGCCATCGCTAGAATTGTGCCAGGGCTGTCAGGCCACCCCACGTACAGCTACACCAACCTTACGTCGCATCACTGTAAATCATCTACAACCACCCAACTTACGGCCCGTCCACGATGTCTACTAAACCAGCTGTGATATCCGTAATCGGATCTCTCAATGTCGACCTCGTCACTCGTACTGCACGTGTTCCCGTTGGCGGCGAGACACTAACCAGCGAATCTTTCTCCATTGGGTGGGGAGGTAAGGGCGCCAATCAGGCTGTTGCATGTGCTCGTCTTTCACGAACATCGAAGCAAGCTACTGCTGGAGAGAAGTCAGATGTAGAAGTTCGCATGGTTGGAGCTGTCGGCGACGATGAGTTTCACACGGGGTTCTTGAAAGCTCTGAAAGAGGATGGATTGAACACCGATAAGATTGAGATCTTGAAAGGGAAGAAGACGGGAGTTGCGGTCATTGTTGTCGAGACGGGGACTGGTGAAAATCGTATCATGTTCTCGCCTGGTGCAAATTACGATGTTGAGATCAAGGACCTGGTTGATGAGGACGCGAGTGTGGCACTGTTCCAGTTGGAATTGCCGTTGGAAGTGGTATGTTCACGAATGTGATGACAGAATCGCTTCACAAAGATAATAGTGGACGACAGCTGATGGGGTAGGTGCTGCACAACATGAAGACGGCCAGGCAAAAGGGTGTGGAGACTATCATCAATCCTGCTCCGGCCATACAATTACCAGAAGAAGCCTACCGGGGACTAGGCCATCTAATCGTCAACGAGACTGAAGCTGCAATACTATCTGGTATTGAGAACCCTACTTCTTGGGATGAAGTAGCCGCTGTTTTTATTTCACGCGGTGTTAAGAACGTCATCATCACACTTGGTGGTGAGGTAGGCCTTCTTCCGCCTGTCTTCTTCGGAATTTTTCGTAATTACTGACGCTTGAACCAGGGAGTCTTCTACAAGACATCAACGCCACAATCAAGCAACCAGGCAGGCCATATTGTCCCCGCGAGGAAGGTGAAGGTTGTGGATACGACCGCGGCCGGCGATACCTTTGCGGGTGCTTACACTGTCGCTGTAGCACACTGGAAGTCCATGTCGCAAGGAGCCGAATTTGATCTCGATGCGGCTATTGCGCATGCGAATCGCGCGGCATCTATGACAGTGCAGAAAGCTGGCGCGCAATCGAGTATACCATGGGTGGACGAAGTCCCAGAAGCATGACCATCTGCGAAAACAGCGAATTTACACGAACAATGACAATTGCCGACTGAGGCGCAGTAGCATGGTCAGTCTAGCATCCCTGGTTGTCACATTTCCGGCCGTTGGAAGCGGATCCAGCGATCGCGCCGGACGTCTCTTAACAATGTACGGCTGACAAGTGATTCCATAACTTGCTCATCACGATTCGGCCTCTAGCTATCGTAAACGCACAATTTCAACCCAAGTTTGTTTCAGTTGAAGCATATATAACTCATCTCACAATGTAACGCAGCCTGGGTGTGATCGCACAGGTAGTCGGTGACAGCTCACAAGGTAATGATCAGTGCTACAAGGTGCTAGAGATCAAGCGTTCATTGCTGTCCCCAACCAGCTCCAATCAGCATCTCCCTCATCGAACACTCTACAAAGGGTGCAGCAGTTCTACTATTCACACACCAATCGTATTCACTACTACCACGAAACCATCTCCACCGACGCAAGAATGTCGATGCTGGCCAATCTACCGCCTTGTCCCTGGAATGGGAACCATGCCCTGCTGACTACCGACAGTGACATCAAAGAATACCTCGATCAAACTCTGGCTGAATTTTATATCCTGTCCAAAGAGCTCCTGCGTGAGATTGGAGCCTCGTTTCTCTCTACAGAAGGTCTATCCAACGACCTCTTGGCCGGAGTAGTAACTTCGATCGCGCATTCCATGAACCTCCTCAGCCAACCACGGTCTGAATATTCCCTGGAAAAACTCGTCAATCTCTGCACGTATGTCACAAGTGTTCTCCAACACCTTGAGAATGCTTCGGACTTCTTCTGCGCAACTCATGATAATACAACAGCACTTTGACTCTCAATGTTGGTGCTCGCGCGGTCACTGACCTATGGCCTGGAACGTAAGCCGATGTTCGCATTGCCAACCCGAATCGCTCGTGGCATCACACTTGCTGATGGTTGTGACTTGGATCATGCCTCCAGCATCAGGTCCGTTCCACAATTTGTAAGGGCGGTCCGAAAGCGATACTGCAGCTTTACCCTAAGCACTGGGATCCAAATCCCAAAGGACGGTCCGCGAGTGGCCATGCGCTTTACGAGCTGCTCGAGGCGCACTCACCACCGGAGTATCTTGATGACAAGTTCTACACAACGTACCGCACAGTGGAATGGATCGCATTCAAGAAACTCGCCGGATGTGTCCTCGACACTCGCTACCACGTTGCGCTCGACGTGCAGAGGATTCATCATCAACTCGACTCTGATGCGGAAAATATACCTTCAGATTCCCCACGTCAGCCAAGGCGTCCGCAGTTGCAGGATTACACCGTACCGTATACTGCGCAAGTCATGGCGGCCGAGCACGAAAGGGATCGCCAATGCGCCATTTGCTGGTCTGACTGCGGGCATGTACACTCCAGTTATCTTGCCACTGAACCGGCCATCCAGGCGAAGTGCGGACACCACTACGGTGCAGTCTGCTTACGAATCAAGTCACTAAAGGCGTCTCCCTATGACTAATGTGTCAGCAGCCTCTCTTTGGGCTCGAACATCGGCTAGAGCCCGAGTCTGCTGCTGCATATCTTAATCTCATGGCGCTTATTTCGGCTTCTGGACAGCACGACGACGAGCTCGACAAGTACATCCTAGAAGGCTGCAGGCATACCCATGGTTCGGAGTATGGCGTGCTACTACACAAGCTTGTGGATCTGTGCCAACGTATATCACAAGCCAAATGCGCTTTCCAACACACTTAGCTTTTTTGGAGTAAGCTCTTTCTCCAAACCGACCACAGGTCGTCGCATCTATCTTGGCTTCTCACATCCTAGATTGTTTTTGTATTAAATTGTTTTTCCTTATTTCGATGTGTCATTTACTATTCTGACTCTTCTGTATCTGTGTGTTCCACCTGTATCATGTCTGACCCTCGTATATTATGCCCCTCAAGATCGGGCTCAGTACCCGATACTGGCTGCCATATTTCTACTCCCCTCATGGTCTCGTCTACTGTGATCACTGCTTTCTCAACCAGATTTACGATTTCGGAAAATTTCTGCTTATGCGCTGTATAGTCTTCCTCGCTGTCGTTGTATGCAGCTCTGACATGGAGACATGTAGACTTCCACGACATTAGAGAAGTGTGATACCAAGAGTGCTGTGCGGGTATGAACTGATGGACCTGGTTCCTATTATCCGTGACGTGAAAGTGGAAGCGCTCTACTAAGGTTGGTACGACTGTCGCTAAAGTAAGACCGTTCAAGTCTTCGATAACCCTGTATCCTGGGATAACGATTTTAGTCGTAATGGGCTCCGAGAAGAACTCGTTCCCACAGCCCCCTGGGCCGATCATCTTCATGGTTGTCCTCAAGCCTTCCGCGAACTGGATCATTTCCGCGCAATAATGCTCGTAGCAGGATATTGGCGCCGCTTCTTCATTGAACAAGTCGAGCTGTATTCGCAATGTCGTCTCTTGTCCGCGTACGCAGATGTTGGTGTCTTCCAAGAAACGTAGCACTGGATGTACGTGCTCAAAGCGAAAGCGTGGATGAAAACATGCGCAAGTCTCGCAATAAATCTCTCGTAGTCCCGCAGGCCAGCCAGATCCGCCAAGACGCACACCCCTAAACATCGCACGTATGTACTTTACCTTATCGTGATGTCGATTTGCATTTCGTACCCTCCACCATTTATCCCTGTCCTTGATTCGATCGAGGTGAGAATCCGCAATCCGCATACAGTCCAACACGGGCAAGCCTTGGAAACCATATTTTTTCCCGAGAATGATGATGGGAGAACTGATTCGCTCGAGGCTTTCGCGGGTGATGTCGCCTGCCTCCTCAAGCTTAGCTCTTTGGGTGAGGTATGCTTGCTCTTGGTCTTTGTATGATTTGCAGGGTTTGTGGAAGTGCGAAGGAACTTCTGCGCTGAATTTCTTGGGGAACTTGAAGGTGAATCGTGCAGTGTCACGACTGAAATCGACCGTGTCGCGCCATGCCTTGCATACGAGCGAGGCACGGATCAGACTGGGTCCATCCAGACTGCTGAACATGAGCGACAGGATCTCAGTAATACAGAGAGGCGATTGAGGCGGCGGGAGTGGAGACTTCAGGCCTTTCATTGTGGACGAAACGTGGTTCTTTGTCGTCGTTGCAGAGTTTGTGGGACTTGTTCTTTTGTAGAAAGACGTTGAAAGTAGCTAAACGTCGAATATATAGCTCTCACGCTTCACATGCAGGACAATTTGATGGCTCGTTCATTGCAAGAATCGTACGTACAAATTTCATCCTTGAAGACAAAGTGTGCACCATGTTCACTGTTACCGACCATCACCAGGACATCACATCATTGTTCTCTCAACCTTTGCGTGGGAACAGCCATGCAGAACATCACTTATACAGTAATTTTGAACCGCCACATTTCCTGTTCTCGAAGCTCGGCCAGTCAGAACTCATACCCACTCCTTTCCGTTGCTCATAGATCTCCATGAATTTGCGCCTGTAAGTCGTCTTACAAATAGCCACGCCATTCTAATCGCCGCAGCAACCAAAGCACATCTAATCCTCCTCTAAGTCGTCGCAGGGATACAGACATACGTAGCAGAGGCAATCATATAACCAATCGATCATGGTCGGCTGTGGCGACGTAAGGTACCGCGATGGTTTCGGAGGGGGTGAGCGAGTATAGAGACCGGTTTCCAGCAATGTAGCTCGTGTGACGAAGCAACGTGAAGCTTGTGAGATAAGGAAAAAGTAAAGTCATGATTTATGTGAAGGAAAAATCATGAAATTTGAGTCGTTTGCATGACTGGTGGACTTTGACAGTTGTGGGAACTACGTGTTGGTACTCAACGTTTGCAGGTGACATGCGCGGAGTAAACAATTGGCCCGCGTTGTGAAGTGGATGTGGGAGCGGAAAAGCACCGTCCGCATTTGTCAATTGCACGAAAGTAATGCTGAATTTCAATATGTACATGCTGTCAACGAATGCATGGGTCAGCTAAATGACCCGTTATATACAGACCCTCGCATCATCGTATGCGAATGCTGTGTTCCTGACTTCTCAAGATATGCCCAATCTAGATGGTGATGAAAACCCAATCATCTCACCCATTCCGTCGCATTTATGCGGGTTGAGCAAAGGTCGATCCAATAGGACCAAACTTGATGTTCGAAAAGACGACCTGAGCATTCGGGTTGTTGGCCTCCACTTCGGCGGGCACTCCGCTATTGGTAGGGCATTCTCCACGTGCAATACCTGGCTTCGCGGGATCCTGATCAAGAGGGTAGTTGCTGTCAAGCCAGAGCATGTTGGCGTAATGATCGTCCCAGAGTGACATGACCAGGACCATGCCGAGCGACATGCCCTCGCTCATCGATGCCATACCGCCAAAGTCGTTGAATGGGTAGACCTCTTCCTGGAAGACGTTCTTCTGGGTGTCGCACCACTTCTGGGTGATTGAGTTGCCAGTCTATAAGAGTTAGTACATGTTGCTATATGACGACACACGCTGACTTACCATGCCGGGAATCTTGGGCTCTGGGTTCTTGATGACCTTGCCGTCTTGCACGTAGAAGCGTTTTAGCTCGGTGAGTTGGTTGCCAGAGCCAACAAACTGTGTTACGACAGTCATTTTCTTCGACGTGTCGACTGTCTTGCCCTTACCGTAGAAGTCCTTGACTCCAACTCTGAAAGGGTTGAAGTCGCAACCATTGGCGTCGCACGAGCCAGCGTATCGATCAGTCGAGTAGGTGCCTCCGCATGAGGTGTCTTCACAGACGGAGTATCCCGCAGGTTGGCAAGAGTGCGGGGTCAGAGCTGTGGACACAGAGTTTGCCTCCCACACGTCCATCTCGGCACTTCACAGACGTTAGTACGACACGGGGTTGTGCGATGTGATACATACCAGCATGCGCCCTTCTTACCGACTCCAGCATTTGGATCAGAATTAGATCCAGTCCAACCCTCCGCATTGGCCTTGCCACCAACGTACTTCAAGTCACGAGCGCACTGGGCATCGCAGTATCCTAGCGTGAATCAGCAACCAAGCTTGCATCAGAATCGGTGTACATACCAGTGCCATACTTTGCGCCAGGCGTGCCTTGCCCTTTCTGAGGCATGGAGACGAAGTACAGTGCTCCATTCACACCACAAGGCACCTGCGAGAGATCCACGTCAAACGAGAACTCGTTACCAATAAGCTGGAACATCTCATAGTTGTTGGCATCCTTCATGAGATATGTGCGAGACCCAATGTTGGTGGAGTATTGGCCCTTGGTAATGAATTTCAAGCTCAGAGAGTTACCACTGGTGCGGATTCCATATGTACCGCTGTAATCCGAGCCTTCAATGGCGCAGTTATTGGTGCAGGCTTCGTTGTCGGGACAAACCGACTGATTCCACTCATTCCCGTCAAAACAGTTGGTGTAGCCTCCTCTGGTATGTAGCCATCGCCAGTTCGCATCAATGACGATCTCACCATTGACATTGGTGCAGCTGGTTCCGCCCTTACCAGTGCATCGTTGCCAGGTCAATTTTGGATGGACCTCACTCTGTTGGGCTAAGAGAAGTTGCGAGTCAGTGAGTTTCCAAGAGGCCGAATCCAATAGGGTTAAGCTTACTGCCGATGACCCATGCTGAGGCACTGTGGGCACAGAAGACCAAGATGGCCACAGCTGGAGAAGCGTAGCGCATGGTGATTGTAATCGGAACTCAAGAGAAGCTGTGGTGCAGTCTGGTGAGACATTCGATTCGAATTCGCCCTCCTTATAACCGGAACTCGGCGAAGATCGACCCCCGTGTCATAATGAGCATAAACATTGTAGCAATATACGGCGATGAAGACAGAGTACCCAAGACACCTCCATGAAGAATTTTTGGACGATCGTATTGCACAACGACGGTCCGAAGGGTCCTCGATCCGTCTTGGAAGATGAGTAGATTTTTAGAAGCAGCTCAAAAGGGTTATGGTCTTTGGAGCGGCCAAGATTGCCAGAGGTTCGCCGCGTGGGACTTCATCAGCAGCCAGGGCTGAAATGTACTGGAATAATCGCATCGCCAAGTTTGGAGTATTCAAGTATATTGAGCTGAGACAGACTATGTTCACATGGGAAGGTACGCTTGGCGTTGAAAGACGAATGGGACATTTTGCGGAAAAAACACGAGGATGTTCGAGTATCAAGCTTTTCGCCGACATTCTTGGAGTTTTTTATATGCGCTTGGAGCCGGTCTGTCTCTTGGTGTAGTTATGCATGATTAAGTGCCAGGATGTTGCGTCCGTCTCGCGCAATATACAATGCGGGGTGAATAAATTAAACGGAAATCCACCGGCTCTGCTAGCGGAAGACATCAGACTTAGGCTCACGTCTCAGGTGACACCGTCCGAGAGCTTTTGCAATGCTCTCCAGACCACGTTTAATGGTGGTCACTGTCGGCTATTTTGCAACTGTCCCTTGGTGGCTTCAGGGGTCGAACCTGGCACCCACTCACACGAGATGAATCGAATCATAGCAGCTGTTTCACACCGATGAGTATGTTCATTGTCTCAAGACTTGGAAGTGGTACAAGCAACTGGGGGCGACTGGGGGCGAAATTCACCTTTGTCGTTCGTGTCTTAAGCCGAGGCCATAGGAACGTGTAATGAGACCGTATCGGCTTCGGCATGCACAGGCTAAGAACTGTCGATGGCTGTTAGCTGTTTCTTGTGGAGTAGTTATTCAGGATGCGGTGGCAAGCCACCATGTGTAGGCTTCGAATGGTCAATCAGATACGAGCCCACGGAGCCCCTGAACGGCGACCGTGCATGCGAAATACAAGGTCAACGCGCGCATTGAGAGTCGATATGGTGTATAGAATGATCGGAGCCATCAATTCAGACAATGAGCTCATCCCCATACGGACGCATCGCATGTGAGAGGTTGTGGATTTGACGTGTCGAAGGAGTAATCGAGGAAAGGAAGGCGCAGCCCTGTGACGCGTGAGCCCCACTTATTATTAGCGCGTGAGGCGTGAGGCTCGTCAGTGCACAATTATTGACCAACGCGCTCTCCATCTCTTTTCAATTCATCCGCGCATGAACTCATCATTAAGATGCAATGCCCTACGAGCAACGAGCGACAGTGAGTCACGGGGGCTCGATTAGTAGCGTGGACATCATATCCTCACGGTGAGCCAGTCCTGTAGCCGGTGTTAATCGGCGTTGTAAATTAGAGTTAATCTAGCGTTTAATGCAAACAAACGAAGCTAAAGCTAAACAAGCGTCTATATTAAGTTACTAAGTAGTATTACAATTCTACTATACCTATACTAGTTTTATAATTCTAACTACTCTATAAAAATATATAATAGAAATCTAGTAATTCTACTACTAAAATATATAAACTAAAACTCTATTATAAAGTTAAAATACTATAAATTAAATTAGCTATATCTATATTTTAAAACTAGAAGAATAGATAAAATTAATATAATAGTAAATAAATACTTAGTAATAAATAGTCTATATAAAAGTTTTATATTAGGTATTAAATAAAAATAGTATTAAACTACTTTTAAATTAAATAGTAATATATTAAAATTATATTAAATTATAAAATTAGATATATCTATTTTAATATAAAGTAAAATATATTATATTAGTAAATTTAATGTTTTTATAAACTAGATAGTTTTAATTAATAATATATAATACTAGTAACCTAGCTAATCTAGTATACTAGCTACCTTTTTTTAATATAAAAACTTATATTAGCTTAAAAATATAAAGTACTAAAAAGCGTCTAAATTAGTTTAAAAGTATATAAAAATATATATAAATTAAAAAACTAAATAGATTATATTTTTATAAGCCTAGTATAAAAAAATAAAAAAATTATACTTTTATAGCTTTATTAAAAAAGTAAGCTATATAGAATAGAATTTAGTAGTAGTTTAAAATTTTTATAAAGTTTTTTTTTTCCTCTACTATATTAGTATATAGGTAATAGTAAAATAGAAATTTTTATAAAATCTAGACTAAATATAGTATAAAAGTAGTTTAAATAAAAGTTAGTATAGTTTTCTATTTTTAAAAAACTTATAAAAAAAAATATAGTTTATAAAAAAGCTTTTATAGCTAAAAGTTATTATTATAATAAAATATAGCTTTGTTATATTACTCTCTACTTTAAATTAAATAGTTCTATATTTAAATATCTTTTATTTAACTTTTATATTAAGTCTATTTTAGAATTATTATTATATTAAAATAAATATAACTTTCTATTTACTATTTATTAATAATTATTATAATAACTACTAAATCTAGTAGTTACTTTAATAGAATATAATAATTTTTTAAATATTATAATATTATTTTATTTTTTATACTTTATATTTTTATTATATATACTTTATTACTATTTATTATTACTTTTAATACTAATACTAAATAGCTTTTATAAAAATATCTATTTCTATACTTTTAAATATATATTTTTTAGTCTATTAAATTTTTTACTTATACTTTATCTAGGCTAGTTCTATAGTAAATTTAATTTTATATATTTATTAAGATTAGTTAATTTAAAAAAGTGTATTTATTATATATTTCTAAATAAAAAATATAAACTAGTAAATAGCTATTTTTTTCTACTAGCTTAAAGTTTTTTCTAACTTTTCTAAATACTTATATATAGAAAACTAGAATATAACTAAATTATAGTAGTATTTTATAATTTAAAAAGTTTTACTATATAGGCTGTACTAGCTAATAAAAATACAATAAAAAAATTTAAATTTAAATTAGTAAATATAAAAGCTATAGCTAGTTTAGTTATAAAAATATTAGTTTTTATAGTATAAATAATAATTATATAAATTACTAGCTTTAGTATAACTAATATAATACTAGTAAACTACTATATATAATAAAAAAAGTTTTAAAGTTTATATAAAAAAGTTTTAGATTTATATAAAAAAATATAGCTTTTTTAAACTAATATAGTAGCTTTAGCTACTACTATTTCTATAAAAGCTATAGATTTTTCTAGTAGTAAAAAAAAATCTTAGCCTATTTAAAAGCTTAATAGAAAGTTTTTAAAGTATGAAAATACTAAAAATTTTAAATTAAATATAGTATATAGCGCTTTTAATAGTAAAATAAAAATTAAAATATTATAATAAAAAATAAATAAATTTTAAAAAACTTCTATACTAATTTATAATAGTTAGTTTATTTAGCTAAACGTTTTATTAGTAAAAACTATATACTAGTTTTATATATTAGCTATAATTTTTATATATAAATAATAAAATAACTATTAAATTTAGAAAATATAATTATCTACTAATTATAATATATATATATATATATTTTATATTAAAAACTATTTATATAGTACCTAGAGAGGTTCTAAATAATTAGAATATTTCTAGTAAAAGTTTTATAGTTTATAAAAAAAATTTATAAAATTAAAAGCTAGATACTAGATTAAATCTAAATTATATTCTACCTAGCTAGCTTTATATTTAAATTTATTTTAAATAAATTTACTAGTAAAAATTTTTTTAAATTTTTACTTTTTTATATTTAATATAAAAGTAGCTAGTAGCTTTAAAACCTTTTATTTTAAAAAAATATTATTAAAATTTTAATAAAAAATATTAAATATAAATATATTATATATTTTAAAATTAAAAAAAAAAATTAAATTTATAAAAATATCTAATTTATTCTAAAACTTTAAAAAACTTTTTTATAGCTTAAATAGGTTTTAGTTTAGTTTTAAAGTTACTAAATTAGTATTTAAAAATAAGCTTTATTTTTTATTTTTTAGTTAATAGAATATTAGTAGGTATTAATAGTAAAATATATCTAGTTTTATATTTTTTTTATATTTTTTTTAGCTAGTTTCTAAGCGTTATATATTTAAATAGCTAGATTATATACTTTCTAGTAATTAAATTTTTTAATAGAATTTACTACTTTTAAATAGTACTAGTTCTAGCTCTATTTAGATTTAGAATTTAATAGAAGGTTATATAGAGCTATACCTATTAATATATATAAAAAAGTTATCTAGGCTTAGTTTATTAAAAAAAAAAGTTTACTTTAACTATTCTAATAGTATATTATAAAAAGCTATAGTTATTAATTAATATATTTTTTTATAATTTTAGTTAAACTATTAATTTATTTATAATAAATAGTAAAAAGTTATATTTTAATACTTATAATCTAGTAAAATCTAGACTAGAATTAAAAAATTAACTAAACTTTATAGTTTAAAATAATACTTTTAGAAGTATATTTAAACTAATATACTTATTATATAAATAGTTAAATAAAGGTTTAAATATTTATTATTTTATAGTAAAGTATTATAATTATTTATTTAAAAAGCTAATTAATAATAACTAAAATCTAATTATAGCTATATTAGCTTTTAGAGAAAAATTTTAAATCTATTATAAAATATTATATAAGTTTCTCTAAAATTAGTAAAAAGTAAAATAGCTTTTAAATTTAAATCTATTTTAGATAGAATTTTTAGTAGGTAATATAGTTACGCACGTATTATTTATAAATAGCTTCTATTCTTTTCTAGTAATATTATTATATAAGTAACTAGTAAGTTTTTATAGTACTAGAATAGGCTATAGATACTTAATTATATACCTTTTTAATAAATTATATATAAAGTAGAGAGTCTATAAAAATATAAAAATAGTTACTATAATAAAAAATTATTCTCTATTTAATACTAGAAAGGTAGTAAAAAGTGTTTTTTTTTAAAAAACTATTAGTTTTCTTTTAATAAAGCTTTTATTAGTTCTAAAAAATCTATTAATATTATTAAAGTTAGTTAGAGAAAAGCTATAGTTATTAATAAAAAAGACTCTAAATATTACGTTACTAGTTTAAAGCTAATATAGTTATATAGCCTAGTAAAATTAAAAAAAACTAAAAAATAATTATTTTACTAGGCTACTTTAAAATTCTTTATATTTTATTTTAAGTAAATAAAAATAGCTACGCGTTTATTACTTTTATCTAAAATATATTTAATTTAGAAATTAAAAAAGGCTATAAACTTAGTCTAGTTAGTTTATTATTAATTTATAACTTTTATATTTATAAAGTACTCTAAAAATTAATAATTAGTATATATTTAGACTTAGTACTAAACTAAAGTTAGTTTAGCTTTTTATTTTTTAAAAATAGTAATAATAGTAACGTACTTTATAAATAAGTAGTCTATATAGATAAATAGTTTACTTTTACTAAAATCTTACTAAAACTACACACACCTACGTAATATTCTACTAATAATACTAGATAGAACTCTCTAATAAAGCTTAAATACAGCTTACGCTATAGGTTTTAAAATAAAATATAAATCTTTTTTTATAATATACTATAGCTATTTATAACGTCTTTTATACTATTTTATATTAAAAACGCGCTAGTTAACCTTTACGTAGAGATTATACGCCTAATCTAAAAAAACTAAATAAAAATAAAAAAAAAGTAATTATTTAGTATATACTTAAGCTATATATATAAAAATTTTCTTTAAAGCTTATAGCTATAGTAGATATAGCTAATTTATTATATAATAAGCGTAATCTAGACTATATTAGCGTAAACTAGCCTAGTACGTTTATTAAGCGCTACTCTAAATTTAAAATAAAGTTTAATTATAAATATAACTATAAAAAAGCTCTATATAAAAATTTAAAAGTTATTAAAGTTTAGTTTAAACTAGTAGCTAATATAAAAAAGAAGTATAGTATCTAGAATAAAAATATATATAACTTTAATAAAATAGGCTTTATAATAGGCTAGATATTAATAAAAGTAGTTATTATAGCTTTAGAGTATTAAAAATAACTAAAAGTAGTCTAGTAGAGCAACTAGAAGTAGATAATAGTTATCTAAAAAATTAACGCGATAAAATAGGCTATTTTACCTTTTATTATTTTTAAAAGCTACTACTATTTTTGGGCCTAGTATAAAAAGGATAGCCTGCCTAGAGATTAGATTATTATAGTCTCTAAAAATAGCTAAATAACTAATAAATTTAAATATTAGTAGCTAGAGCACTTTAATACCTATACTAAAACGCGTACTATTAAAGAGTACTAGCTATTTATTATTAATAGCTATAAAAACTATAACTTATTTAAATTCTAGTAATACTATAAAAAAAAAAAAATTATTACTATATATATGCCTCTTTACTTATTGTACCTCCTCTAGCTATTTAATATAGGTTATTTTACTTTTTTAAAGTAGGCGTATAGCTACTAAGCTAAAAAGTTTATATATAACTATATTATATATATTATAAAATTTAAATTCCTGCTTTACTTTATACGCGTTTATAAAACTATAATAATTTCTAGTAATATCTAAAAAAAATTTTAAAGCGCTAGACTAGTTTTATATAAACTAGAGTTAGTTATATTATACTTTAAAATCTAGTTACGCACTCTATTACTACTCTCTATTAATAATAAGCTTTAGTAGTTATAAACTCTAAGTAATACTTTTAAACTAGAGTTATAATTAACGCTTATAAAAGTAAAAATTTAGAGGTATATAAATAGCTTACTAACTTCTATAGTTAAAGTTTTTAAAAAAGTATTAAAAAGAGCTGTAATTATTACATATAAGCTAGTATTAGCGTAGAAAAAAATTACTAAATTTTAGGCTACTAATAAAGCTGCTACGCATTATAAATTATATAAAAAAAAGTAGATTTAGTATAAAAATAACTTTACAGCTAAAAAGAGCCTATATTTAACTATTTTAAAAGAGTTTAGAGCGCGTAGTAATAGAAAAAAAGTAAAAAAAAAAAAAGTAAGCTAGTAAAAGCTATAAATAAGTATAATATTATATATAGTACTATAAAATAGAGTATAACTTATAAACGTATAAAAGTAAAGTAGAAGTAGTTATAAAATAGTATTTAGGCTAGTTTTACGCTATATAGCGCTATATTATACTACTTTAGACTAGAATAGAGTATAGTTTTAGTAGGGTCTTAGTAGAGGTAGACTGCTTATCTATGTAGACCGCTTGTCTGTAAAGTACGTTAAATAGTTTTTTATTATATATTTTCTAATTAAGCTCTACTCTAGTAAGTATTTTACTATAGAAAGCTATAGAGTACTATTTACTATCTAGGTATTTTTAAAATATAATTCTAGCTACTACTTTATTTAAAATATTAGTTTCTAGTTTTATATTATAATTTAAATTAAAGTAGTATAGAACTAGAATTACTAGAAGTAAAAACTTTAGCTTTTTAAAGCTATTTTAGTAATTTTTAGTCTATATAGATAGAGTTAAAGGACTTTAAAAAGCTAATATTAGCTTAGCTACTTATAAAAATTAAAAAATAGATTATTTATAGAATCTAGTAAACTCTAGAAAAAATTTAATATTTATTATAGTAGTAGATTAGATCTAGTTATAAAGTACTTCTATTTTTATTAAATTTACCTCTATTTTTTTATTAGTTAGAATATATTCTAAGTATTTAGTTTAAATGATATAGAATTTACTTTTTTTAATTACTATTTATAGTTTTAC
The DNA here is from genome assembly GCA_025504975.1 of Plenodomus lindquistii. Classification (NCBI taxonomy): domain Eukaryota; kingdom Fungi; phylum Ascomycota; class Dothideomycetes; order Pleosporales; family Leptosphaeriaceae; genus Plenodomus; species Plenodomus lindquistii. The sequence goes on from JANUWI010000013.1 coordinate 1,062,711, forward strand.
TTTTTATAATTTTTTTAAAATAAGCTTAATATATTATTAGTCGCTCTAGATATTTTTAAAGCAGATAAAAATATTATTTAAATAAATAATATAGAAATTATTTAAGTAATCTATAAATATATTATTTATATACTTTTAATAGGTAGAGAGACTATTATAAAAGCTTAAAAGAAGTACTTTATACTTATATAATCTATAGTTTTTTTAAAAAATAGTATATTTTTTAGATTTTAAATCTATATAGATTTTATTAAAAACTATTTAAATATTAAATTTAGTAAAAACTTTAGTTTTATTTAAATAGATTAGTAAGTTATCTATTTTTAAAATTAGATAGGCGTTTTTTTAGGTAAGCTAGTTAAATTTATAGTAGTTAATATAGATATAAAGTAACTTATTAAGTTAATAGATATAAAAAATAAAGGAAATAAAAAGGCTATAACTAGTTTTTATAAATTCTTTTTATAAATTTTTCTAGACGTACTTTTTAATAGCTTCTAAGTTTTTAGTATTTTATTTATAAAAAGCTAAAATTATTAGATAGAAGTTTATTTAAAATAATTTTATAATTATATAGTTAGTATTCTAGTAGTTTTTTTTATAGCTAATAAACTAAACATGTTTTAATACTACTAGTAGTAAAAAAAAAGTTAGTTTTAGATTAAATAGTTATTGTTTTTAAATATTTCTTCTATTATAGTTTTTAAAGATCTAGTTATTTTTAAATAGACTAGTAGTAAAAGACTTATTCTTTTTTATTTTAAAATAGAAAGTATAAGTAGAAATAATAGTAATTTAAAAACTAGAAAGAATTTTAAAAAGCTTTTTAAATAAATCTAGTTTTAATATCTCTAAAAGTTTTTTTAGTATTATAGAGCTTTAAAAATCCTATAAATATAATTAATTAAAAGGTATAGACTACTAGCTTTTTAATATAACTTTTTTTATATAGAGCGTTTTATTTTTTAATATTAAAAGTAACGTATTTTTTTAGTATTTTTTAATAAAGTTATATAAAAATCACAGGAGTAAAAGTATAAATTTTAGAGTAAATAGTAGACTACTATAACTAAAATTTATTTATATCTAGTAGAATTTTAAACGTGTTTAAGTATTATATTCTAATAATTATACTCTAAACTTCTAGATCTAGTATAATAAATAAATAGTTAAGAATTTTTTATCTATCTATAATTATATAAAGATAGATATATTCTATAACTAGTAAAGAGATTTAGTTTTTAAACCCTATATCTATTACTAGATAAAGTAGTTTTAAAACTTTAGTTTAGAATAAAAAAAATAATAAAAAAACTATATATAAATCTATAGAAAGATATTTTTAGGCGCTAGTATTAATAAGTAATACTAGTTTTATACCTACGCCTAAATTATATAAAATATTAGAAATAAAAATATAGAAACTTTAAAATAGTTTTAAAAAATTAAAGTTTAATAGATTATATTTTTTATTTGATTCTAAGTAGTATAATATTTTTAGAACTATTTTTTTTTATTTAATTTTTTTTTAGATCTAATACTTTAGCAGCGTTATAATATTAGTTAAAATAATTTTTAATTATAATTTTTTTTATTTATAGTAATAGATATTTATTAGTGTAGTATTCTAGTTTACTATAGTTATAGTAATTACCTAGTACTTTTTTAGAAACTAAAGTAGCTATTACTTACTATAAAAGTACTAAAGTAGATTATAAAAAAATTTAAAAAACTATATATAGTATAGTATTTTTTAACGTTTTTTTTCAAGAAGTATTTAAAATAGGTTATACTATAGTTTTAGCTTAGAACTTATTACTACTATTAGAAAAAAAGTTTTAATAATAATTGTTTTTTAAATAAGTTTTTTTTTCTATATTAAAGGTAGTAAAGTACTCTATTATATCTAGAAAAAAGTTATTCTAGCTATATTTAAAATTTTAACTAGAAATATATAGGCTAGAAGTTATTTTTATTTATAATTAATAAATGTATTTTAAATATAGTACACGTTTTTTTATAGTATAATTTAAAAAATATATTTTAAAAATAAAAAAAGTTTTTTTTTTTATATATAATTAGTTAAAAGTATTATACATTTTAGTCTATTTATTATTTATAAGAAAGTATTTATTAAATATAGCTATTATAGCTTTTATAGAGAAAAAATAATTAGCTTTATTATTAAATAGATATTAAAGCTTAAAATACTTTTTAGCTAGACTAGAAGTATTACTCTAAACTAGTGCTATATAAATACGCTTAGAATAGTAATAGTTACTATTAATTTTAAATTTATTTAGTATTAAAGTCTTCTATTATCTATAGATAGAGTTTTTTTATCTAATAGTTTAAAAATAAAAAAAGTGTACTCTAATAAACGTAGCTTTATAATAATATAAAATACAGGTTTAGAAAATAATCTAGTTAACTAATAATACTAATAAGTCTAAAAGTTTTTAGTAAAAACTAGAGGTAAGTTTTAAAATAGTATTAGATAAATTTTTTTTTAATAAATTTTATTTTACTTTATAAAGCTACTAACTTAGCGTGTAGCTAGGCTATTATTTTTATAGTATTATTAAAAGTTATAGTTAGTAGATTTCTAGGTTCTACTAAAATAAATCTAGCTTCTATCTAACTCTAATTATTTTCTAATTAGCTAGTATTAGTTATTTTCTATATTTTAGATATTTAATTAATTTATAAGCTTTTTAAAAAAGCTAGTTATTAATTTTTATTTTTTAATAAATAGAATTTATTTTTTAGAAATAGAAATAGGTATTAGCTTTACCTCTAATTCTACTAGATTATTAGTAGTTTTTTAATCTTTATATAGGCGCTATCTAATATAATTTTTCTAAAAGTAATCTAAGCTAGTATTACTATAGAAGTCTAAATCTATAAACTTTAGTTAACTAGAAATTTTAAAAATCTAGTTTTAAAATTATTAATAAATTTATTAGTTTTAATTAAAGCTAGATTCTAGAACGTTTTAAAGGCTAGTGAACTAAAAAATTAAAATAATTTTTTTATATAAATTAGTAATATTATATAGACTATTACTAGTAAAAAAATAACTTTTTTATAATATATTAGTTTAAAAATATAAAATACTAAAAAATATCTAAATTAGTTTAAAACTATATAGAAGTATATGTAGATTAGAAAGCTAAATAAATTATATTTTTATAGGCCTAGTATAAAAAAATAAAAAAGTTATATTTTTATAGTTCTATTAAAAAAGTAAGCTATATAGAATAGAACTTAGTAGTAGTTCTAAACTTTTATAGAGTTTTTTTTTCCTCTACTATATTAGCACGTAGGTAATAATAAAATAGAAATTTTTATAAAATCTAGACTAAGTATAGTATAGAGGTTGTTTAGATAGAGGTTAGTATAGTCTTCTATTTTTAATAAACTTATATAGAGAAAGATAGAGGTAGCTTATAAAAAGGCTTCTATAGCTAAAGGTTATTATTATAATAGAATATAGCTTTATTATAAAATTACTATATTTTAAATAATTATTTTCTTACTATTAATATTTAACTTTGCTACTATAAAGCTAATATATAATATAAAAGTACTTTTTAAATTATTTTAGTATATATTAATAATATATTAAGTCTATTAATAATTACTATAGTTTAAAAAAGCTAGTTTAATAGATATTTAACTACTACTACTATATAAATATTATAATAAAGTAGATAATATAAATAAAGCTGTAGTAGCTAATTATCTAATACTATATTTATAAATAACTATAATAGCTTAAGAATATAAATTACTTAAAAGTATTTAGATTAATTTTAAAGTATATAAAAGTACGCGTAAATTAAAAAGCTAAATAAATTATATTTTTATAGTTTTAATATAAAAGAATAAAAAAATTATACTTTTATAGTTCTATAAAAAAAGTAAGCTATATAGAATAGAATTTAGTAGTAGTTCTAGATTATTATAGAGTTTTTATTTTCTTCTACTATATTAGTACGTAGGTAATAGTAGACTATAAATTTCTATAGAATTTAGATTAGGTATAGTATAAAAAGACTTTAGATAGAGGTTAGTATAGTTTTATATTTTTTAATAAACTTCTATAAAAAGAGATTAATATAGCTTATAAAAAAGCTTCTATAGCTAAAAGTTATAGTTATAATAGAATATAGCTTTATTATAGTAATTTAATAAATAGATATTATTAAAACTTTTTATTATTATTTTTACTAAATACTGTTTAAATCTATAGTAATAAATTTTAAATAAAATATTTAGTATAGTATTAGTTTAGTTTTTTTTATTAACTATAAGAATATATTAGTTTAATAATATAAAGTACTAAAATGCGTTTAAATTATTTTAAAAGTATATAGAAGTATATAAAAATTAAAAGAGTAAATAAAGTATATTTTAATAACCTTAATATAAAAAAAAAGAATTCTATTTTTATAGTTATTTTAAATAGGAAACGATAAAAAATAGAATTTAAATATAGTTCTAGATTTTTATAGAGCTAGTTTTTTTACTATTATAGTATATAGGTAATAATATATCTAAAATTACTAAAAAGAACTAAACCTAGTAAAATATAAAAACAGTTTAAATAAAGATTAGTAAAGTTTTGTATTTCTAATAAGCCTATATTAAAAGTATTAAAGTAGTAACTAAAACAGCGTTTATAGCTAGAAATTTGTAATATAATTAAGTATAGCTTTATTATATTACCTATTTTAATTATTAGAATAGTTCTATATTTAAATACTTTTTATAACTTCTTTATATAAAGTCTATATTAGAATTGCTATTTAATTATAGTAAATATAACTTTTAATTTATTTATTAATAATAATTATAATAACTATAAAGTTTAGTAGTTACTTAGATAAAATATAAATACTATTCTAATAGTTAGTTTTTTTTTACTCTATACTTTATTTATATATACTTTAATATTACTTACTATTACTTTTATAACTAATAGTTTATAACTACTATAAAAATATATATTTTAATACTTTTAAATATATATTTTATAGCCTATTTCCTTTTATATGCTCTATTTAGATCTAGTTTTTTTAGTAAATTTAAGTTTATACATTTATTAAGATTAGTAAATTTAAAAAATTATAGATTAATAACTAATAGTTTTTTTTTTCTAGTTTATAGCTTTTTCTAACATTTTTAAATACCTATATCTATAAAACTAGAATATAACGAAATTATAGTAGTACTTTATAATTTTTTAAGCTTTACTATTTAGACTATACTAGGTAATATAAGTTAAGTAAAAACGTTTTAAGCTAAACTAGTAAATCTAAACGCTATAGCTAGCTTAGCTATATAAATAGTAGCTTTTATAGTATAGATAGTAATTTTATAGGTTACTAACTTTAGTATAACTAATATAGTACTAGTTAACTACTATAAATAATAAAAAGAAATTTAAAATCTATATATAAAAGTTTTAAGCTTATATAAAGAAATATAGCTTTTATAGATAAAAATAGTAGTTTTAGTAATAACTACTTTTTAAAACGCTCTAGATTTTTCTAGTAGTAAAAAGAAATATAGGCCTATTTATAGGCCTAATACAAAGTTTTTTAAGTATAAAAGTACTAAAAATATTAAATTAAATATAGTTTATAATACATCTATTAGTAAAATACAAAATAAAAATTATAGTAGTTTATAAATAGGTTATAAAAGATTTCTATATCTATTTATTATAGTTACCTTACTTAATAACAAGTTATATTAAAAAAAGCTAGATACTAGTTAAATATTTTAAGTATAATATTTATATATAAATAGTAAAAAATATATTTAAACTTATAAAATATAATTATTTACTAACTAAAGTATATTTTACTAGTAAATCTAGTACTCTAGTAAATTTTATAGTTTTCTTTAGTATTATAAATACTATACTTTTTATTTAATACCTATATAATATAATCTAATATTAGTTTAAACTAAAAGCTAATTTTAATTTATAGATAGAGTTTCTAAAGCTAGCTAATTTAAAAGCTTTTAAAACGCTATTAACGGTTTTAGAGTTAGTTACTATAAACTTTTTTAATAATTTAGAAAAATTACTTTATACTTCTAGATTTTACTAGGTGTCTAGAAACTTATTACTACTATAAAATAAATAATTATTTAATATTTTTTTATTTTAATTTATAAAAGTTTACTTTCTAGCTATATAATATTAAAAATATAGCTAATTAAATACTAGAGGTATATAGTAGAATACTAGTAGAGAAATACTAGGCTAGACACCTTATAACACGTTCTAGTAAATTTAAATTAGCTTTTATTTAAATAAAAAAGAAATATAAAATAAAGTAGAAAAATCTAGAGATAATTTATATATATTTTAAATTTATAAAAAAAAGCTACATATACTATCTAGAATAATAATATTAGTACCTTTAATAAAATAGGCTTCTAGATAAATATAGTTAAATCTATAAATATTATTTTAAAGTTTAAAAAATATAGTTAGCTAGATATTATCTAGATAAATAATTGTAAATAGGTTACTATTATTTAAAGTATATACGCTTTTAGAGATATAACTCTACTTTTTATTACCTATAAAAACGCGTATATATCTCTATATAGTATAAAAAGGTTAATATACTATATAATTAGAAAATTTTAGTTTTTAAAAATAGCTAGATAGATAATACATTTAGGCTAGAGTAGTTAATATACTTTAATATATATATAAAAGCGTTAAAAGTTAAAGTATACTAGTTACTAATTTTAAATAGCTATAAAAGCTATTTTAACTAAAAGTTTAAAAACTACTATATAGAGAATAAAATTCTAACTTTTTATATACTTTTTTATTTATTTTATATTCTCTAGCTATTTAATATAGTATATTCTATACAATTTAAATACAAGTATTTCTAGTATGTATAAAACTAAGCATACTAATACATTTTCTATATTAATAAAAAAAATTCTTTCTAGCTTTTAAAAACGTATTTATTAATATATTTATAGTTAATAACTATTAAAAAGCTTTTAAACTATTAAAGCTAGTCTCTACTAAGATATAAATAGTATTAGATTATTCTAAAGTACAGTTATATACTTTATTTTAACTTTTCTCTCTAGTAAATTTATAGTAATTAAAAACTTTAAAAAAATTTATAAATTAAGATTTTTAATAAAGTTTATATATAAGTTTTTTATATAGTTACTAATAACTATATAAGCTAGCTTTTTACAGCTTATAAAAAAGGCGAAACTAAAACTATACTAAAACCCTTTTTTTTAAACCTATAACTATAAGCTTAGAAAGTAATTAGTAGTAGTTATAAAAAAAAGTATAAAAAAAAGTAGATCTAATAGAAAAATACTATTAAATATAGTACTAAATTATAGGCTACTATAGCTATATTTACTCTACCTACTATTTAAAAATATATGCGTAGTAGTAGTAATTAAGTATCTATTTAACTAGAACTCTAGCGCTAAAGTTACTATAGAGAGACTACTAGGCATAATACTTATATATACTAGAAAAGTTTTAAATGTACTTTTAAATTAGATATAAGCTCTATAGTAATAAGTTTAGATATTAATACTAATAATAATAATAGTTAAAACTATAGTATTTATAATACTAAAGAAAACTATTAGATTTACTAGGTTATTAGGTTAATTAGTAAAATACATTATATACTATATACGTAGATATAAAGTTTATTTTATACTTTAAATCTATTATAGCTATTAAAGTATATATTTTAAACTTTACTCTAAATTTAGTTAATTCTATAGTTTTTACTATATAAATAGATTATGTTATAAAGCTAGAATACTGCGTTTATCTAAAAAAAACATATTTATAAATCTATTAAAGTACTTTTTACTTAAATACTTTTTATATTTTATATTAAAATATAAATTCTATATTTAGTTATAATATATTCTTTTTAATAATAAAGTATATTTAAATATAGGTTTTATTATTATTTATATTTAGAAAATAGTTCTATACGTATTTATTCTATAGGTATTTAAAATAAATTCTTTTTATATAGTTATATATTTAGTACATATAGTAATTATATAAAAATAGAAAGTATTCTATTACTACTTTATTTAAATAATAGATACTATCTATATTATAAGTGTTTAAACTCTATAATATATAATTATATTATTTATTTTATAGATTATTTATATAGCTTAGATACCTATTACTTTTACTTTATTAAATATATTAGTACTTTATAGTATTATTATTTCTAGTTAGAGTATTATCTATTCTATAGACTTTTTTTATTAGGTAATAGTTCTTTACTATTCTAACCTAGTATATTTATTATGTTTTAGAGATCTAGTTATTATAGTTCTTGTTTATAGGTAATCTACTAGTTTATAGTATTTTATTTAGCTATTATAGTACTTATACTATAAACTTTTTATTATTAAAAGCTTTTTATAGTTTTTATATTAATTTTTCTAATATAGCTATTAACTATTATAGTACTATTATTAATATTATAGGTTAGCTATTTTATAAACTACTAAATAGTAATCTTTAAGTATTTTTTTATATTACTAAATTTTTAATTTTATTATACTAGAATAGTTTATATCTATAGTAGAGGTATAGTAGTTTAGTATATTAATTAAAACCTTTCTACTTTATTTTACTTAGTATAGTATTCTTTTATAGATTTATATTCTATATCTAATATATTTTTATCTACTACTAATACTTTTAATTATTTTAGGTATTTTTTTATTTTTTTATCTAAAAAAGCTATTCTATATATATAATTCTAGATTATAGTAATAAAAACTTATTGTTTATTTTTTATATTATCTAATAGACTATTTAAAGTATTAGAGAGATCCTAGTAGTTTACTATATTATTAAAGTTATATAGTTAAATAGTAAAAATAGATATTAATTTATTATCTATATTTTTATTAAATACTTTAATATATAGTATATTAATTTAGTATATAACGCTATTTTTAGAATAGTAGTTTTATATAAAATAGCTTTGTTTTACTATATTTATAGTATATTAGTAGCTTTTTACTAGACTACTATTAGTTATTCTTTTGTAAATAGTTTTTTTTATTAACATTATTAATATGTATAGGTTCTATACTATTATTATACTATATTCTAGACTTTTAAAGTATATAGTTATTATATAGCCTTCTATTATTAAATTAGTATTATAGCTTATAAAGTTATAAAATTAGTATTTTCTAAGTTTTTTTTAAGTTTTTACTATAATTTATAAAGTTTAGTGTTAAAGTACATAGTTTTATAAACTAGTAAAAGTAAAGTATTTAACTTTATACTACTTTATATAGATACTACGTTTACTTTAGTTTTAACTTTTATTTATTTATTACTATAAAGGTTTATTTATTCTACGCTATCTATATAGTATACTTTTAGAAAGTATTAGTATAGTTTACTATAGAGTAGGTTTATTATAACTTTTAGATAGCTTTTTATATAAGTTTAAATTTATTATAAGTTTTTAAAGTTTATTATATAACTCTCTTAAATTTATTATAGTTTTTAATAAATTTAATAGATCTATTACTTTTTTTATCTAGACTATAGTACTAGATAAAATATAGTTAGATCTACTTTAATGTATTACTACGTATATATATTACTATATAGAAAACGTAGTTATTTTATTCTATATTTTATACTTTAAATTTAAAAAATAAGTTAAATTTAAGTAACTAGTTTTTATATTTATTATATTTTTAAAAGTTAAAGTTAGGCTTAGCAACTTTAGTATAGCTATAGTTAACTAAAGTAAAAGTATTAATATCTATATTAATTTTATTTACTTTAAAGTATTTAAAGTACAAAGATTTTTTTAAATAGCTATAATATAAAGTAGCTAGTATTAAAAAAACTATTATAGATTAGTTTTTAAAAATAGGTAAGTATATAAGCGTTAGAGTTATAATAATAAATATAGTAAAAGTACGTTTCTAAAAAAAGTAATAAAAGTAACTAATTAACTAAATATATTACCTATTTATTTATATAAACTAAATATAATTTACTATATAAGCATTATAATATATTTATATACTTATATAATAGCTATAATAGAAGCTATTATATCTATTAGTAGCTATTATATATATCTATTAGTAGCTAGTATATATATCTATTAGTAGCTAGTATATATATTTATTAGTAGTTATAGTTAAAGCTATTATTTCTACTAGTTATATAATATATAATGCTATAGAGCTATCTATTAAGCTAGGCGCTTTATTATCTACTTGCTATTTATAGTTTTTATCTATTATAGAAGAATTATAATATGTTTTTTTTTATAATAAAGTAAATACTCTATTAAAAAAGCTAGTAGATTAAGCATAGCTAGTAGATACCCTATATAAAAAGCCTAAAACTTAAGAATTTACCTTAAAAAAACTAGAAGTAAAAAGCTAATATATTCTACTAGTAAGCTACCTAAACTAGTAAGCTAGGTACTCTTTTTTAGTATTATAAATACTAAGTTTTTAATTATTATTATTATTACTATTAATATATTCTACTACTAAGCTAGCTACACTACTAAAATAGCTACTTTTCTTTAGTATTATAACTACTATAATTTGAATTATTTTTAATATTACTATTAATATCTAACTCTACTACTATAGAGTAAATATCTAATTTAAAAGTACTTTCTAAACTTTTCTAGCATATATAAGTGTTATACCTAGTTCTTTTATAATTACTATAGTATTAAATACCTAGTTAAGTAGGTACTTAACTACTACTACTACATGTATATTTTAATAGATTAGGCGCTATAGTTAAAGCTATAGCAGACTATATTCTAGTACTATATTTAAAAGTACTTTTTTACTAGATTTCTTTTTACGCCTTTTTTTTCTATTATCTCTACTATTTACTCTTTAAATTCATAGTTATAGGCTTAAAAAAAAGTGTTTTAGTATAATATTAGTTTAGCTTTTTTTATAAGCTATTAAAAGCTAGCTTACATAATTAGAAATAATTAAATAAAAAACTTATATATAATTTTTAACTAAAATGTAAATTTAGAAATATTTTTTATAGTTTTTAATTACTATTAATCTACTAGAATAGAGAGTTAAAGTAGAGTATATAACTATAGTTTAAAGTAATTTAATACTACTTATATATTAGTAAAAACTAGCTCTAGTACTTTAAAAGTTTTCTAATAGTTATTAACTATGAATATATTAAAAAAGATATTTATAAAATCTAGAAAAAAGTGTTTTTTTTAATATTAAAAATGTGTTAGTATACTAAATTTTATACACGCTAGAAAGATATATATTTTAATAGTAAAAAATCTACTATATTAAGTAGCTAGAGAATATAAAATAAATAAAAAGATATATAAAAAGTTAGAATTTTGTTTTCTATATAGTAGTTTTTAAATTTTTAGTTAAAATAGCTTTTATAGCTATCTAAAATTAGTAACTAGTATATTTTTACTTTTTATACTTTTATATATTTATTAATGTATTTTAAATACTCTCGTCTAAACGCGTTATTTATTAAGCTATACTTAGAGACTAAAAGTTTCTAATTATAAAAACTACTAGTTATTTTATACTATATAGAGATCTATACGCGTTTTTTTATAGATAATAAAAAATAAAGTTATATCGTTTAAAGTAAATATACTCTAGATAATAATAAACTACTTATAAAGATTAAACTAAATAAAATATAGCTAATTCCATTCTTTAAAGCCTATAATAACTATTATAAATCTAATTATACCTATTTAAAAGCTAGTTATATTAAAGTTTTAGATATTATTATTATATACACTATACTTAACTTTTATTTTTTTTATAAATTTAAACTATATACTAATAATTTCTATATTTTTTAACTTTATTCTCTACCTATTTTTAATTTAATTAAAAGCTATTGTAAGCTTGCTAGAGTGTGTTATAAAGCGCTTAGTATTAGGCTTTTAGATAGTTTTTTTACTTTTTAAACTAGAATAGCCTATAAAAGGGAATTATAGGCTAGAGAGAGCTATTACACTTTATACTAAAGTTATTACACTTTATACGAAAGTATAAAGGCCTCTACCTTTAAATTTAGACTAGAGATTCTATAAATATATAAAAGTAGAGTAAAAAGTAAAGTATAAAGCCTAATAGAGTTAGAAAAATAAAAAAGTAATAATTTATCTATTTTTAATCTCTAAATAGTATTTTTATTTATTTATCTAATTAATATATTCTATTCTATATTATCTATTATAGTAATATTTTAATAAGTATTATAATTTAATTAGTTAAACTACTATATATTTATAGAGTATTAATTATTAAACTAAGTTATTAACTTACTACAGAAGATTAAAATAGTACTACTAGTAATATAGATATATTTTTATAAGTCTCTATAAACCTAGCTCTAGTACTAGATTTAAATTCTACTAGTATATAGCCTATATAGCCTATTAAATCTATAATATAGATTAATAAACTAACTATAAACTATAATAGCTTATAGTTACCTACTCTAAATAATAATATTAATAAAATATTAGAAATAGAGGCACGCCTTTAGAAAGTATATAAATAGTTCTATTAGAAATACTAATATAAAAAACTAGTAGATATTAATATACTCTAGGCCTATTAAAAGGCTAGAGACTAAAAAGATATTACTTTTTAAAGTGCTAGTATCTAAAGTATTATTATAGTTACTTTTAATCTATCTATTAGCCTATTTTACTTTTAACTCTCTAAAGTTTTTACTAAAAAAAAATAGAGTAGAGTATAATTATTAGAAAAAAAATTATAAATTTTACTTTTTTAAAGTACGTACTTATTCTAAAATTCTAAATTAAAAGATTAATTTTAGGCTTATTTATATCTTTAAAGTACTAAAGTCCCTCTAGTAGACCTATAATAACTAAAAATAGCTAAAAATAGCTAATTTAGCTCTAATCTAGACTAAATTTAAGATAGTTATACTAGATTTACTAAAAACACCCTCTAAAAAACGTTAACTAGCTTTTAAATCTCTAAAAAAAGCTAGTTAAAGTTTAAATTAGATATCTATAAACTTTCTAGACTTTTTATAGCAATACTAGAGAGAACTAGGCTATTTAAAGCTACTAGAAATTTAAATATTAAAGTTTATTATAGCTTTATATAGCTTTATATAATAATATTTATAAAAACTTTAGTTTACGTTTAGAAAATTATTAAAATACGCTAGCTTTAGTAGAATAGTTAGTAATAGTAATATACTAGTATAGAAAAGTATTTACTAAAAATAAAGCTAGTAAAAGTAGTAAAAAAAAATTCTTAAATTTAATAAAAAATAACTCTAAAAGAAAGTTTTAGTAAAGTAAAAAAAAAAGTAAACTAGGCTATACTAGCTTAGAATAATTCTATAAAAAATAGTGTAGTAAAAGAATAAACAAAGTTTATTACTATAGCTATAAAAAAGTTAGTTATATTTAATTTAACTATCTAAAAAATAATAAATATTAGAAGAACTCTAAAAAATCTAGCTTAAAAAAAAGTAAAAAGTAGAATAACTAGATATAGTTTTTACTACTTATAAAGCTTTAATTACTATAATTAGTATAGATTAAATTCTGTCTAAAGCGTTTTAGCTAAACCTATTCTAGCTATTTATAGTTAAATTTAAAATAGGCCTATTAGAGTTTAAAAAAGCTTTATTAGATAGTAGCTTATAGCTAAATTTAATATAATAGATATTAATAAAAAAGCTTAATTATAATATTACTTTTTTTTTTTTACTAAAAGTATAAGTAGAAGTTAGCTAAAAGTATATAGTATAACTTTTATTAAAGTTAATATTATTAATTTTAGAGATTATAAATAAACCTAGAGAATTTTATTTATAGTGTTTAACTTTCAAAAGTTTTTTATATACCTAGAGCTACTCTAAATAAATTTTAACTTTTAAAAAATTAATTATACTATTTAGTAAATACTTTTTAAGGGTAAAAGAAAAAAAAAGCTTTTTTAGAATAGTTAGAGTAAAAAAAGCTAGATAGTTTAAATGTACTATAAAAAACTATATAATAGATATCTATACGCTTTATATTAGCTTTATAGCCTATAGTAACCTAGTATAAATTATTTTTATATATATATAACTAGAATATATAGAGTTTATAGATATAGTATTAAAAGAATGTTTATTAATTATTTTTAACTATAGTCTAGCTAATTTTATTATTTAAATACTAAAAAAGTAGATACTACTAAATTAACAACTATATAACCTTTTAAAAAATAAATTTAATATTTAAAAAAGTATATAGATAATTATTTATCTAAAAGTTAAATATAAAAAATAAAGTCTCTAGTATAAATTTTTTTTTTATAAAAAAAAATAGTAGCCTAAAGCTGTATATTAATTACTAGAGTTTTAATAAGATTATAGTAAAAATAGGTACCTACTACCTTTAATTAATAAGTTTTTAAATAGACTAGGTAAGGTAAAAATTTATATAAAGCTTAATATCTATAATACCTACTATAGAATTAGAATTAAAAAAAGAAATTAATAGAAAATCGCCTTTAGAATCTAATATAGGCACTTTAAATACTAAGTAATACCTATTAGGCTTACTAATACTCTAGTATAGTTCTAGGCCTATATTAACTAAATTTTAGTTAGCCTAGTTAATATAATTTAGATAGTATACTTCAATAATATTTTTATTTTTTCTAATAATAAAAATAAGTATAAAGCCTCATATATTCTACTAGTTAATCTAATAACCTAGTAAACCTAATAGTTTTCTTTATTATTATAAATACTAAGTTTTTAATTATTATAATTATTACTATTAATATCTAACTCTACTACTATAGAGCTTATATCTAATTTTAAAGTACTTTCTAAACTATTCTAGCACGTATAAATATTATATCTAGTCTTTTTATAATTACTATAGTATTAGATACCTAGTTAAGTAGGTACTTAACTACTACTATTATACACACGTTATAATAGAGTAGATACTATAGTTAAAGCTATAGCAGTCTATAATCTAGTACTATATTTAAAAGTATTTTTTTACTAAATTTTCTTCTATACTTTTTTTTTATTATCCCTACTAATTACTTTTTAAATTTAAAAATATGGGTTTAAAGAAAAGTGTTTTAGTATAGTATTAGTTTAGTTTATTTTATAAACTATAAAAAGCTAGCTTATATAGTAATAAATAACTAAGTAAAAAACTTACGTATAAGCGTTAACTAAAATTTAAATGTCTAAGTATTATTTAGAGTTTTAGATTACTATAGATTTACTAGTTAAAAAGATTAAAATAAAGTATATATCTAGAAATTAATATAATTTTATACTACCTACGCGTTAGTAAAGACTAGCTCTAATACTTAAAAAGCTTTTTAATAATTATTAACTATAAATGTATTAAAAAATATATTTTTAAAAACTAGAAAAAAGCTTTTTATAATAATATAGAAAACGTGTTAGTGTACTAAATTTCACACGCGCTAGAAGTATTTATACTTTAATAGTAAAAAAATATACTATATTAAATAGCTAGAAGATATAGAATAAATAAGTAGGTATATAAAGTATTAGAATTCTATTCTCTATATAGTAGCTTTTAAATTTTTAGTTAAAATAGCTTTTATAGCTATTTAAAATTAGTAACTAGTATATTTCTACCTTTTACGCTTTTATATACGTATTAAAGTACTTTAACTACTCTAGTCTAAACGCGTTATTTATTTAGCTATTTTTAGAGACTAATAGTTTTTAATTTTAAAAAATACTAGTTATTTTATACTATATAGAAATATATACACGTGTTTTATAGATAATAAATAATAGAGTTATATTTTCTAAAATATATATACTCTAGATAATAGTAACCTATTTATAATTACCTAGCTAAATAAAGTCTAGCTAATTATATTTTTTAGAGCCTATAACAATTTTTATAGATCTAATTACGTTTATCTAGAAGTTAGTTTTATTAAAATTATAGATATTATTATTTTTAATACTATACTTAGCTTTAATTTTATTTTTAAATTTAAACTATATACTAATAATCTCTAGATTTTTCTACTTTACTCTCTACCTTTTTTTTAATTTAGTTAAAAGCTATTTTAAGTTTATTTAAATATATTATAAAGCGTTTTACCTAGTACTTACCTACTAGTATTCTATTATATACCTCTAGTATTTTATTAGCTATATTTTTTACTTTATATAACTAGAGCGTAAACTTTTATAAATTAAAGTTAAAAATTTATTAGATAATTATTTATTTTTTGTAGTAGTAACATTCTAGATACTAGATTAAATTTAGAAATATAGTAAAATCTTTCTAATCTATTTAGAGAGTTTATAATAACTAACGCTAAAGGTAGTAGCAGCGCGTTAGTAGCTCTAAAATTAGCTAGCTTTAAAAGCTATATAAATAAAGTTAAATTAACCTTTATTTTAAATTAATATTATATTATATTATAAAGGCATTTAATAGAAAGTATAGTATTTATAATACTAAAGAAAACTATTAGGCTTACTAGGTTATCTAGTTAACTAGTAGAATATATTATACTTTATATTTTTTAAAAGTACTAGATAAATTTTTACTATATTCATACTTTTTAGTTATAAAGTATTTATAGTTATTTTTAGTAGTATTAAGGTAAATAACTATAGTTAATTTAGTTTAAAAATTAAAAATAAAGTATAGTTTAAATTTAGAATTTTTATCTCTATCTAAAGTACTACTAAATAAAAAAAGGTAGTAATAATAAAGCGCCTAAATATAGAAAATATTAGTATAAGCTAGAATAGGCTAGAATAGCTAGAAAGAATTTATTCATTAATATTTTTAGACTAAACGCTATACTTCTAGTAAATAGTATTAGAAGTAGGTAATTATTTAGTAAAAAAAGCTTTTAAACTATCTACGTTATAAAAACTAGCGCTAGAATTCTAGAAAGTAAGTTAGAAAAGCTATATAGCAATATAAACTTTATAATTAGTACTAGTAGTATCTTTAAAGAGCTATAGCGCTAGAATAGCTTAGTATAGGCTATTTAGAGCTAAAGTAGAAATATATAGCTATATACTTTTTATTTATTAGAAAGTAGTACTAGTACTAAGTAATTTTTTTTTTACTAGTATTCTAGACTTTATAGAGAATAATACTATTATTAGTAATAACTAGTATAATATAGCTAACGTACTTTATAGTTAGGTAGTCTATATAGTTAAGTAGTTTACTCTACTAAAACTCTACTAAAACTATATATACTAATATAATATTCTACTAATAATACTAAATAGAGCTTTTTAATAAAGCTTAGATATAGCTTATAATATAGGCTTTAAAATAAAATATAAATCTCTTTTTATAACGCGCTATAGCTATTTCTATTATTTTCTATACTACTTTATATTAAAAACATACTATTTAACCTCTATAGAGTAATTATATACCTAATTAAAAAAAACTAGATAAAAATAAAAATAAAGTAATTATTTAGTATATACTTAAGCTATATACGTAAAAGTTTCCTCTAAAACTAATAGCTATAGTAAATATAGCTAATTTATTATATAATAAACGTAATCTAGACTATATTAGTATAAACTAGTCTAGTACGTGTATAAAGCGCTGCTTTAAATATAAAATAAAGTTTAATTATAAGTATAACTATAAAAAAGCTTTTTATAAAAACTCTAGAGTTATTTAAGCCTAGTTCTAGTTAGTAGCTAATATAAAAAAGAAGTATAGTATCTAAAATAAAAATACGTATAACTTTAATTAAAAAGGCTTTATTATAGGCTAGATATTAATAGAAGTAGTTATTATAGCTTTAGAGTATTAAAAATAACTAAAAATAGTCTAGTAAAATAACTAGAAGGAGATAATAGTTATATAGAGAATTAATATAATAAAATAGACTATTCTACTTTTTATTATTTTTAAAGGCTGCTACTACTTTTTAGTTAAGTATAAAAAGAATAGTCTACCTAGAGATTAGATTATAATAGTTTTTAAAAATAGCTAGATAACTAATAAGCTTAAATTTTAGTAGTTAGAGTATTTTAATACCTATACTAAAACGCGCACTATTAAAAAGTACTAGTTACTAATTATTAATAGCTATAAAAGCTATAATTTATTTAAATTCTAGTAATACTACTAGAAAAATAAAATTATTACTATATATATGCCTTTTTACTTGTTATACTTTCTATAGCTACTTAATATAGATTATTTTATACTTTTAAAGTAGGTATATAGCTACTAAACTAAAAAGTTTATATATAACTATATTATATATATTATAAAGTTTAAGTTCTTTTAATACTATATACGCGTTTATAAAACTATAATTACATCTAGTAACATTTAAAAAAGGTTTTAAAGCACTAGACTAGTTTTTTATAAACTAGAATTAGTTATATTACGTTTTAAAGTCTAGTTACGTACTCTAATACTACCTTTTTTTAATAATAAGCTCTAGTAGTTATAAACTTTAAATAATATTTTTAAACTTAGATTTTAATTAATATTTATAAAAGTAAAAATTTAGAGGCATATAGATAGTTTACTAACTTCTATAGTTAAAGCTATTAAAAAAGTATTAAAAAAGGCTATAATTATAGTATATAAACTAGTATTAGTATAAAAAAAATTACTAAGCTTTAAACTACTAATAATGCCTTTACACGTTATAAATTATATAAAAAAAAGTAGGTTTAGTAAAAAAGTAATTTTATAGTTAAAAAGGGCCTATATTTTACTGCTTTAAAAAAGTTTAGAGTATATAGTAATAGAAAAAAAGTAAAAAAAAAAGTAGGCTAGTAAAGGCTATAAATAGGTATAATACTATATAAAGTACTATAAAATAGAGTATAACTTCTAAATATATAAAAATAAAGTAGAAATAGTTATAGAATAGTATTTTAACTTATTTTACGCTATACAGCGCTATATTATACTACTATAGACTAAAATAGAGTATAGTTTTAGTAAAGTTTTAATAGAGTAGACTACTTAACTATATAGTCTACTTGCCTATAAAGTATATTATAAATACTAGTAAAATAGAGATTACTAGTAGTAAAGATAATATTATAGTAGATATAGTAGTAGTAGGTTATCTAACTAGTATTAAAAATATTATTAAAAACCTTGCCTTTATCTATTATAGGCTAGAATAGGTTAAAAAAAGCTAAAAAAAAATTAATTAAAAGTATAAATAGTTTTACTAAACTAGTTAGCTTTATACTATACTAGAATAGAGTATTATAGTCTATATTAAACTATATAAAGGCTTAACCTCTATAGCTAATAGCTATATAAAAAATTAAAAAAATACTTACTAGATAGACAAATAGTATAGAAGTAATAGGCTAAAATAGAAAAAAAGTAATTTTTTATATTATAGCTAAAAAAAAGGCTAGTATAGGCTATTAAATAGTAGTAAAGTAAAAGTAAAATTATAACCTATAATTTATAAATAAAGTTATAAATAAAGTTAAAATTATTACTTTTATTTATTACTCTAAATATATAATACTATATTACCTTTAAAACATAGGCAGGCGTTAAAACTATCTAATTAGGTTAATTAGAGCCTAGAAAAAGAATAATATTAGGCTTTTAGGTAGCTTCCCTGCTTTTTAAGCTAGAATACCCTATAAAAGGTTATTATAGACTAGAAAGAACTATTATACTCTATACTAAAGTATAAAGGCCTTTAGCTTTCTACTTGAAACTAGAGATTCTATAAATATATAAAAGTAGAGTAAAAAGTAGATTATAAATCTTGCTAGAGTTAAAAAAATAAAAAAGTAATAATTTATCTATTTTTAATTTCTAGATAGTATTTTTATCTACCTATCTAATTAATCTATTCTATTCTATATTATCTATTATAGTAATATTCTAATAGGTATTACACTTAGTTTAGTATTTACCTATAAATATACTATTATATACTCTAAAGATTTTATTAGTTATATTTTCTACTTTATATAGCTAGAAAGTAAATTTTTATAAATTGAAATTAAAAATATATTATATAATTATTAACTTTTTAGTAGTAGTTAGTTTCTATATATTAAGTTAAATTAGAGAGTATAGCGTAATTTTATTAATCTAATTAAAAAGCTTCTAATAATTAACTCTAAAGGCTACAGCAGCAGCCTATTAGCTTTTAAATTAGCTAGCTTTAAAAGTAGAATAGGTAAATTCTAATTAGCTTTTAGTTTAAATTAAAATTATATTATATTATTAGAGTATATTATATAAAGTATAGTATTTGTAATACTAAAGTAAAGTAGCTAGCTTACTAAATTAGCTAGCTTACTAACTTAGCTAGCTTATTAAGTTAGCTAGTTTACTAGTAGAATATATTATGTAGTATTAAATACTAGAACTAACCTTTTAAATCTATTTTAATATTAGCCTATATAATTTTATTTTTATAGATTATTAAAATTTCTTTCTATAACTAATTTATCTAACTTTAGTAAAAATCTATAGGTAAAAGTTTAGTACCTAACTAATATAATAAAAAAAAATTATTTTAATAATATTTAATAGAAAGGCTACTATTACTTTAAAGATTTTAAAAAGTTAAAATATAACCTAGAATATTTACTTACTATCTAAAATATAAATAGTAGAGTATAAAGTATAGTTAATTAAAAGTTTCTCTATTACTAAAGTAGGTAAATAGAAAGTAGTTAATATACTCTATAAAAGACTAGAAAAAGTAATACTAGAATAGTATAGTAGTTAATACTAAAATCTATCTATATATTTAAAAAAAAGATATACTAGTTTATTAAAAACGTTATCTATATAAATAAAGTTACTCTAAAAGATACTAATTTACTACTAACTACTAATAAATTCTCTAAGTGTATTACTAGGTATAAAATTCTTTTACTTATAAACTATTTTCTACAATATAATAAAATTCCTTTTTACCTAGAAAATATAAATAGAATAGTTTTTTAAATATTTATTAGGCTACTTTATAATTATACTATAGTTTAAAAGGCTATAAACTTAGTAGCTGCCTTCTAGAGAGTAATAATAAAGATTTTAAAATATTACTTTCTATATATTATACCTATTATTAATAATATTACTACTAAAAGGCCTAAAAATAACTATAATAGAGTAGAAGTAATACTAGAGGTACAATAATATATACTAGAGTATATTATATAGCTTTACTAGGCGTTAAGTAAAATTAAAAAAGCTAGAGTAACTATTTCTAGATTAAAATACTACTAGATAATAACTTACCTAGAGGTAATAGAATAAAAAGTAAGCTCTAAAAGTAAATATCTAGACTAATTAAAAGTTAAAAAGATTACACACTTACTAGAGTACTATAATAGAAAAAAAGTCTAGATATTTATTAAAATTTATATTTACTACTAAATCTAGGTGCCTAGTTTTTCTATTTAATTTAGCTATTATTCTACTTGTTTTAATTAGCTATTAATTAAAAATAGAAAAAAGTATAGTAATAGGTAATAAAAGAATTTAAAATTTATATTACTTTAGTACTAGCTTTTATAACTATTAACTATTAAAATAAATAAATAATTTTTATATAAATTACTTTAAATAGAGAAAAAGCTAGAGCTTATATTAAATAAATAGAAAAAAATAGAAAGTAATACCTATACTAGTTTAAAAGTATAGTCTAGTTACAATTAGAAGCTAGATAGTATTTAATAAAGCTAGAATACTATACTATATTCTTAGCTTTAAAGTGTTTCTAAATATAGCTATATAATATATACTTTATTATTAAAACTAATATTTAAACTCTAATATATAATAAAGCTATATTCTATTATAGAAATAACTTTTAGCTATAGAAGCTATTTTATAGGCTACTTTTATTTTTCTCTATATAAACTTATTAAAGATAAAAAACTATACTAATTTCTATTTAAAACTCTTTTATACTATACTAGGTTTAGATTCTATAGAAATTTCGACTTTTTTATTACCTACGTACTAATCTAGTAAAGGTAGAAAAAAACTCTATAAAAATCTAAAACTACTACTAAATTCTATTTTATATAGCTTACTTTTTTAATAGAACTATAAAAGTATAGTTTCTTTCCCCTTTTATATAAAGTTTATAAAAATATAATTTATTTAGCTATCTAATCTACGCGTATTTCTATATACTTCTATACTAATTTAGGCGTATTTTAGTACTTTATATTTTTAAACTATTTTATAATAGCTTAGTTTAATAGGTTTTCTAATAATATACCAAGATTGGTTATTAATAGGTAGCTAGTAGCTATTCTAGTTTAGAATTTAAAAATTTAATATATTTCTAGAAAAAAGAATATAGTATTAAATGCCTTTTTATAATATTTAATATTTAAAAGTTAGAATCTACTAGATAATATAGAAAATAATATTAAAAACTTTATAAAAAACTTTATTATACATACTAGAATAGCTGGAGATAATAAAATTTAGCTAAAAAGACTATATTTAGAATATATAAAAAAAAAAAAAATAGTATACTTTTTAACCTACTTTAAACTTTTTTTTTCTATAATATAGGTTTTTATAAAGTTAGAAAAAAAGCTATAAACTTTTTATAGAAAATAGATTATTATTTTAAAAAATATCTAGAAATATTATAGTATTAAAAAGAATAAATAATATAGATCTATAGAGTACTAGTATATAAAATATTTACTACTTTATTAAATACTATATACTAAATATAGTTTATACTATACTTATATAAAGGTATAAATAGAATAATATATATTATATAGTTTAGAAAAAAAGTTAGTATATATCTAGAATACTAATTAAAAATCTATACCTAGAAAATTAATATACTAATAAATATGTTTTAATATATTTTATATAGAATAGTTTTAATTAATATTGTCTGTATACTTTATAATAAAAAAAGTACCTAGTTATAGCAAAAAAATACTTTTATAGCTAGATAAAAGTAAAAATATTAATAAATAACAATTTTAAAACTTTAGCTAAATTTATATATAGAAAAATATTTATTACTAAAGTATAATAAAAAAGCTTATTCTTAATAGTAAACCTAATATTAAAAAAGTAGTAGTAAAATAAAAAAAAGTCTATAATATTTAGTAGGTCTAAATATAAGCCTATAATATCTAAATAGTAAAAAGAATTTAAAAAGATTTAAATTTATTATTAACACTTTTACTAGAAGTTTTAATAGCTAAGTAGAAAACTTTCTAACTATTTTACTAGTAGACTATATTTTACTCTAAAAAAGTTAAGAATACTTTCTATTCTAGCTAATTACTACCTAGAATTTAGTTCTATCTATTAAATTTACTTTTTCTAGCTAGTAAACTCTACTTATTTAGAAAATAATTAACTAAAGTATGCTATTAGTAGTTAAAGTAATATAGCTAGATTTATATAACTAATTTCTAAAAAATATAGTTTTTAGAATAAAGTAGCTATACTTATAATAAAAAAAGTACTAAAATAATTTAAAAAAAATTAAAGAGAAAAGTATATAGCTAGAGATATAACTTTTTTTATAAAACTTATATAAAAAGTAAATATATTTTAGAATAGTAAGTTTAGTAGCTACTAGCTTAGCCTTTATTATATTATTAAATTATTAAAAATATATAGTATATATAGATTAGAGAATTTTTATAGAATAGGCTTTATTTTTTTAATATTTAGTTAAAAGTTTAAACTATTATACTAAAAAAATACTTTAGATATAATAGTATAAAATTATAGCTACTATAAACTCTATTAAAAAGTACTATAGAATACTATGTATATTAATAGGCTAATAATAGTATAGTATAGTAAATAAAATATAGATAAAATAAACTAAAAGCTAAACTACTTAAAATTTAAAAATAGTATACTTTATAAATAGCTAAAAAGGTAGTAAAACTATAGTAAATAATAGAAATTTATTTATATTTACTAACAAAAAAAAAGCACGCTATCTATTAATACTATAATATTACTATGATAATTTAAAAATACAAAGTAATAAAAGGCGTCTAAATTAGCTTAAAGATATATAAAAATATTAGTAGATTAACAAGCTAAATAAATAATATTTTTATAGATTTTATTAAAAAGAATAAAAATTTTATACTTCTATAGTTTTATTAAAACGGTAAGCTATATAGAATAAAACTTTAGAGTAGTTCTATACTTTTATAAAGTTCTTTTCTTTTCTCTACTATATTAGCACGTAGGTAATAGTAGAGTAGAAATTTCTATAAAATTAAAATTTAGTATAGTATAAAAAGAGTTTAGGTAGAGGTTAGTATAGATTTATATTATTAATAAACTTATAACGTACCTTACAGACGAGTAGTCTATACAGACGAGCAGTCTACCTCTGCTAAGACCCTACTAAAACTACACTCTATTCTAGTCTAAAGTAGCATAATATAGCGCTGCACAGCGTAAAACTAGCTTAAATACTATTCTATAACTACTTCTACTTTACTTTTATATATTTATAAATTATACTTTATTTTATAGCACTATATACAGCGTTATACCTATTTATAGCTTTTACTAGCCTGCTTTTTTTTTTTACTTTCTTTCTATTACTACGCGCTCTAAACTTTTTTAAAGTAGTTAAGTGTAGGCCTTTTTTAGCTGTAAAGTTACTTTTATACTAAACTTACTTTTTTTTATATAATTTATAACGCGTAGCAGCTTTATTAGTAGTTTAAAGCTTAGTAATTTTTTTCTACGCTAATACTAGCTTATACGCGATAATTACAGCCCTTTTTAATACTTTTTTAAAGGCTTTAACTATAGAAGTTAGTAAGCTATTTATATACCTCTAAATTTTTATTTTTATAAGCGTTAATTATAACTCTAGTTTAAAAGTATTGCTTAGAGTTTATAACTGCTAGAGTTTATTATTAATAAAAAGTAGTAATAAAGTGTATAACTAGACTTTAAAGTGTAATATAACTAACTCTAGTTTATATAGAACTAGTCTAGCGCTTTAAAACTTTTTTTAAATATTACTAGAAATTATTATAGCTTTATAAGCGCGTATAAAGTAAAGTAAGAATTTAAACTTTATAATATATATAATATAGTTATATATAAGCTTTTTAGCTTAGCAGCTATACGCCTACTTTAAAAAAGTAAAATAATCTATATTAAATAGCTAGAGTAGGTGTAATAAGTAAAAAAGTATATATATAGTAATAATTTTTTTTTTATAGTATTACTAGAATTTAAGCGAGTTATAGTTTTTATAGCTGTTAATAATAAGCAGCTAGTACTCTCTAATAGTACGCGTTTTAGTATAGGTATTAAAGTACTCTAGCTACTAATATCTAAGCTTATTAGTTATCTAGCTATTTTTAGAGACTATAATAATCTAATCTCTAGGTAGGCTGTTCTTTTTATACTAGGCTAAAAAATAGTAGTAGCTTTTAAAAATAATAAAGAGTAGAATAGCCTATTCTATTATATTAATTCTCTAGATAACTATTATTTACTTCTAGTTGCTCTACTAGACTGCCTTTAGTTATTTTTAATACTTTAAAGCTATAATAACTATTTTTATTAATATCTAGCCTATTATAAAGCCTATTTTATTAAAGTTATATATATTTTTATTCTAGATACTATACTTTTTTTTTATATTAGCTACTAGCTTAAATTAGGCTTTAATAACTTTTAAATTTTTATATAGAGCTTTTTTATAGTTATACTTATAATTAAACTTTACTTTAAATTTAGAGCAGCGCTTAATAAACGTACTAGGCTAGTTTACGCTAATATAGTCTAGATTATACTTATTACGTAATAAATTAGCTATATTTACTATAGCTATAAGCTTTAGAGGAAATTTTTATATATATAGCTTAAGTATATACTAAATAATTACCTTTTTTTTATTTTTATTTAGTTTTTTTAGATTAGGCGTATAATCTCTACGTAGAGGTTAACTAGCGCGTTTTTAATATAAAGTAGTATAGAAGACGTTGTAAATAGCTATAGCGCGTTATAAAAAAAGATTTACGTTTTATTTTAAAGTCTATAGCGTAAGCTGTATCTAAGCTTTATTAGAGAGTTCTATCTAGTATTATTAGTAGGACATTACGTAGGTATGTGTAGTTTTAGTAGAGTTTTAGCAGAGGTAGACTGCTCGTCTGTATAGACCGCTCGTCTGTAAAGTACATTATAAAGAAAAATAGAGGTAGTTTATAAATATACTTTTATAGCTAAAAATTATTATTATAATATAATATAGCTTTATTATATTACCCTTTACTTTTAATTATATAGTTTAATTTTAAAATGCTTTTTATCTAATATATTCTACTATTAAGCTAGCTGTACTACTAAACTAGCTACTTTTTTTTAGTATTATAAATACTATATTTTTAATTAGTATTATTATTACTATTAATATCTAACTTTACTACTATAGAGATTATATCTAATTTAAAAGTACTTTTTAAATTTTTCTAGTATATATAAGTGTTATACCTAGTCCCTTTATAATTACTATAGCGTTAAATATCTAGTTAAATAGATATTTAACTACTACTACTATATACACGTTTTAATAGATTAGGCGCTATAGTTAAAGCTATAGCAGTTTATAACCTAGTACTTTATTTAAAAGTACTTTTTTATAAAATTCTTTTATTTTATACTTTTTTTTTTTATTATCTTTACTAATTACTTTCTCAGCTTATATAAGTATAGATTTAAAAAAAGCGTTTAAGTATAGTATTAGTTTAGCGTCTTTTATAAACTATAAAAAGCTAGCTTATATAGTAATAAATAACTAAATAAAAAATTTAAATATAAACTCTAACTAAAATCTAAATTTCTAAATATTACTTAGAGTTTTAAATTACTATAAATTTACTAGTAGAGAGAGTTAAAGTAAAGTATATATCTAGAAATTAATATAATCTTGTACTACCTACGCATTAGTAAAGACTAGCTCTAATACTTTAAAAACTTTTCTAATAGTTATTACATATAAATATATTAGAAAACACGTTTTTAAAAGCTAAAAAAAAGCTTTTTTTATTAATATAGAAAATGTATTAGCGTGCTAAATTTTACACGCGCTAGAAGTATTTATACTTTAATAATAAAAAATACACTATATTAAAAAGCTAGAAAATATAGAATAAATAAATAGGTATATAAAGTATTAGAATTTTATTCTCTATATAGTAGTTTTTAAATTTTTAGTTAAAATAGCTTTTATAGCTATTTAAAATTAGTAACTAGTATATTTTTACCTTTTATACTTTTATATATATGTTAAAGTACTCTAACTACTCTAGCCTAAATATATTATTTCTCTAGCTATTTTTAAAAACTAGTAGTTTCTAGTTATAAAAAATACTAGTTTTTTTATACTATATAGAGATATATATATATTTTTTATAAATAATAAAAAGTAAAGTTATATTCTCTAAAGCGTATATACTCTAGATAATAGTAACCTATTTATAATTTTTTAGCTAAATAAAGTCTAGCTAATTATATTTTTTAGAGTTTATAATAACTTTTATAGCCCTAATTACGCCTATCTAGAAACTAGTTTTACTAAAATTATAGATATTATTATTTTTAATACTATACTTAGCTTTTATTTTATCTTTAAATTTAAACTATATACTAATAATCTCTAGATTTTTCTACTTTACTCTCTACCTTTTTTTTAATTTAGTTAAAAGCTATTTTAAGTTTATTTAAATATATTATAAAGCGCTTCGCCTAGTACTTACCTACTAGTATTCTATTATATACCTCTAGTACTTTATTAGCTATATTTTTTAGTTTATATAACTAAAGTGTAAAGTTTTATAAGTTAAAGTTAAAAGTATATTAGATAATTATCTACTTTTTAGTATTAGTAAATTTCTAGTAATTAGGTTAAATTTTAGCGCGTAAAGCAGTTCTATTAATCTAATTAGAAAGCCTCTAATAATTAACTCTAAAGGCTGTAGCAGCGGCCTATTAGCTTTTAAATTAGCTAGCTTTTAAAGTAGAATAAATAAATTCCAATTAGCTTTTAGCTTAAATTAATATTATATTATGTTATTAGAGTATATTATATAGAGTATAGTATTTATAATACTAAAAAAAAGTAGCTAGCTTAGTAGTGTAGCTAGCTTAGTAGTAAAATACATTATATATTTATTACTTTTATCTAGAGTATATTTAATTTAAAAGTAAAAAAAAATATAAACTTAGCCTAGTTAGTTTATTATTAGTTTAGAATTTTTATATTTATAACGTATTTTAGAAATAAAAAATTAGTATATATTTAGGTTTAGTACTAAACTAAAGTTAGTTTAGGTTTCTATTTTTTAAAAATAGTAATAATTATAAATGGATTTTTATCTATATATTTCCTAATTATATTTAGCTTAAGTAAAAGTTTTACTATAAAAGACTACTAGGTACTATGTACTATCTAAATAATTTTAAAATATAATTCTAGCTACTACTCTATTAGAGGCGTTAGTTTCTAGTTTTGTATTATAATTGGAATTATAGTAGTATAGAATTAGAATTACTAGAAGTAAGAATTTTAGCTTTTTAAAGCTATTTTAGTAAATATCTATTTATATAAATAGTATTAAAGGACTTTATAGAGCTATTATAAAACTAGCTATTTAGAAGAATTTAGAGATAAATTATCTATAGAATCTATAAGCTCTAGAAAAGATTTAACACTTATTATAGTAGTAGGTTAGATCTAGTCATAAAGTAATTTTACTTTTTTTAAATCTACTTTTATTTTTCAATTAGTTAGAATATATTTTAGGTATTTAGTCTAAATAATATAGAATTTACTTTGTATAATAGCTATTTATAGTTCTACTTTTTAAAACCTCTCTAGAGTAAGCTTAATATACTATTAGTAGCTGTTAATACTTTTAACGTAAATAAAAATATTATCTAGGTAGATAATATAGAAACTAACTAAATAATTTATAAGTATATTGTTTTTATATTTTTTATAGATAAAAAGGCTATTATAAAAGCTAAAAAAAATACTTTATATTTATATAATTTATAGTAGGTATAGAAAGTAGTATATTCTTTAAACTCTAGATCTATTTTAATTTTATTAAAAGCTATTTAAATATTAAACTTAGCAAAGATTTTTACTTTATTTAAATAGATTACTAAATTATTTATTATTAGAATTAAAGAAATATCTTTTTTAGTAAGCTAGTTAAACTTATAGTAGTTATAATATATATAGAGTAACTTATTAGACTTATAGATATAAAGAATAGCAAAAGTTAAAAAGCTATAACTAGTCTCTATAAATCCTTTCTATAAGTTTTTCTAAATATATTTTTTAATAGTTTTTAAATCTTTGTTATTTTACTTATATAGAGAACTAAAGCTATTAAATAGAAGTTTATTTAGAATAATTTTATAGTTTTATAGTTAGTATTCTACTAGTTTTTTATAGCTAGTAAACTAAATACATTCTAATACTACTAGTAGTAAAAAAAAAGTTAGTTTTAAATTAGATAGTTATTTTTTTTAGATGTTCTATCTATTATAATATCTAAAGATATAGTGAATTTTATATAGGCTAGTAGTAAAAAATTATTTTTTCTATATTAAAATAGAAAGTATTAGTAGTAATAAAAGTAATCTAAAAACTAGAAAAAGTTTTAGAAAGGTTTTATAGTAGGTCTAGTTTTTATCTTTTTTTTAAAATGTATTTTTATAATATAGTGCTTAAAAGATTCTATGAATATAGTTAATAAGATAGTATAAACTATAGTTTTCTAATATACCTTTCTTTTATAGAATATTTTACATTTTAATATTAAAGGTAATATACTATTTAAGTATATTTTAATAGATTTATATAAAAATTAGAGGAGTAGAGATATAGGTTTTAAAGTATATAGTAGGCTACTATAACTAGAATCTGTCTATATCTCGTAAAACTTTAAACCTTTTTAACTATTATATTCTAATAATTATATTCTAGGCTTTAAAATCTAATATAAGAAATAAACAGTTTAGAATTATATATATCTCCATAGTTATATAAAGCTAGAAATATTCTATAACTAAAGAAAAATTAAGTTTTTAAACTTTTAAACTATAGGATTTTTTAAACGCCTATATAAATAAAGAAAAGTAGTTTTATAGCTACTTCTAGATTATATAGCATAGTAGAAATAAAAGAATAGAAACTTTAGAAAAGTTTTAAAAATTAAGTTTCAATAGATTATACTTTTAATTGAATTTTTAATAGAGTAATACTTTTAAAACTACTTATTTTCTATCTAATTCTTTTTTAGGCTTAGTACTTTAGTAGCGTTATTATATTATTTAGAGTAGTTTTTAGTTAAAATTTTTTTTAGATATAGTAATTAATCTTTATTAGCGTAGTACTCTAGTTTACTATAGTTATAGTAGTTATTTAGTACTTTTTAAAAAGCTAAACTAGGTAATATATACTATAAAAGTACTATTTTAGATTTTAGAAAAAATGAAAAGGCTAAATAAAGTATAGTATTTTATAGTATATCTTTCTAAAAAGTATCTAAATTAGATTATAATATATTTCTAGCTAAAGTTTTTAAAATGCTATTAAAAAAAAGTTTTAGTAATAGTTTTTTTTTATATGTTTTTTTTTTCTATATCTAAAGCTATAAAATACTGTATTACATCTAGAAAACGTTATTCTAGATATATTTAAAGCTTTATTTAGAAATATATAGACTAGAAGTTATTTTTACTTATATATAGTAGATTTATGCTAAATATAGTATATATCTTTTTTATAGTATAGCTTAAAAAATATACTTTAAAAGTAAAAAAAGTTTTATTTTTATTTATATATTGCTAGTTAAAAGTATTTTACTTTAGTCTATTTATTACTTATAATAAAGTATTAATTAAATATAGCTATTATTAATTACATAAAAAAAAGTAGTTAGCTTTATTATTAGATAAGTATTAGAGATTAAAATACTTTACAGCTAGACTAGAAGTACTACTCTAGACTAGTACTATATATATACGCTTAGAATAGTAATAATTACTATTAATTTTTAATTAGTCTAGTATTATAGCCTTTTATTATCTATAGGTAGAGTTTTTCTTATTTAAAAGTTCTAAAATAAAAAGAATACGCTCTAATAGATATAGCTTTTTAAAAAATATTAAAAAAAGCTTTAAAAAGTAATCTAGTTAATAAATAATATTAATAAATCTAAAAGTTGTTAGTAAAAAATAAAAAAAAGTTTAGAAGTAGTATTAAATCTAATTTTATTTTTTTAACTAATTTTATTTTAAATTATCAAGCTATTAATTTAGCGTATAGCTAGGCTATTATTTTTATAGTAATATTAAAAGTTATAGTTAGTAGATTTTTTAGTTTTACTAATATAAATCTAGTTTTAATTTAACTCTAGTTATTTTCTAATTAGCTAGTATTTATTATTTTCTATATTTTAGATTTTATTTAAGTTTATAGGCCTTCTATAAAAGCTAGTTATTTTTTAATATTTTTTTAAAAATAAAATTTATTTTCTATTAATAGATATAGGTATTAGCTTAACTTTTAATAAAACTAGATTATTAATAATCTTTAAATTTCTACTTTAGTACTATTCTATATAATTTTTCTTTAAGTAATCTAAGCTAGTAATACTATAGAAGTCTAAATTTATAGGCTTTAGTTAACTAGAGAATATTTAAATCTAGTTTAAAAATTATTAATAGATTTATTAGTATAAATCAGAGCTAGTGTCTAAAAGGTTTTAGAAACTAGTTAACTAAAAATTTAAATAATTTTTTTTAGATATATTAGTAATATTATATAGGCTATTACTACTAGAAAAATAATCTTTTTATAATATAATAATTAAAAAGTATAAAATACTAAAAAGTATTTAAATTAGTTTAAAAATATATAAAAGTACGCGTAAATTAAAAAGCTAAATAAATTTTATTTTAAGAAATTTTATATAAAAAGATAAAAGAATTATACTTTTATAGTTCTATTAAAATAGTAAGCTATATAGAATAGAACTTAGTAGTAGTTCTATACTTTAATAGAGTTTTTTTTTTTCTCTACTATATTAGCACGTAGGTAATAGTAGAGTAGAAATTTCTATAGAATTAGAATGTAGTATAGTATAGAGAGGGTTTAGAAAAAGGTTAGTATAGTTTTTTATATTTAATAAATTTATATAAAGCAAGATAAAAGTAGCTTATAAAATAGCTTTTATAGCTAGAGGTTATTATTATAACAGAATATAGCTTTATTACAATTACTACTAGTAATATAGAGTTTTTATAAAATAATAGTTAATAAAAAAGCAAAAACTCTTTATAAAAGTATAAAAAGGTTTATTTAAAAAATTAATAAAAGTATATTATAATTTATAGGTAAATTAGTTATATAAATAAGTTAGTTACTCTACTAAAACTTTTCTAAAAAGTAGTTTTATAATAATACTCTATAACTAATATTCATAGCATATAGAAATTATAGTAAACTAATTTATTAAAAAATACTTTCTACTATTTATTTATTTATATCTATATTATACCTACTTTTACTATACTATTTATAGTACTACTAGATAGGTTTACTTCTTTTAGCGCGTATTTCTTTAATACTTTTTTTCTATTACTATATATTATAAACTTCTTTAAAGTTATTAGATATAGGCTTTCTTTTATTATACAAGTACTTTACTTTTATTTCTACATTATTTTATATAATTTACATTATTTAGTAGCTTTATTTACTATTTAGAGTTTAGTAATCTAGTAATATATTAATACTATCTAATATACTATTAGTACTATACTTTTACTAAACCTTCTATAAATATTAATTCTAGCTATTACTAAACTATCTATATGCTTTAGAATTTTTTCAAATAAAATTTAATTATAATCTATATTATAGAGTATTACGTAAAGTTTAAACGTACTAGACTTTAGAGTTAATAGTAGAAAATAATACTATCTATAGTTTAATATTAAAGCTAGATAATTTAGTGTCTAGGTTAAAAAAACTTAATTTATATTTTAATAGGCTTTTTAGATACTATTATAATTAATAGTAGTATTAAAAGTAGTATTAAAGTATAGTAAATATATAATTTTAGTAATAAACCTTATCTAGTTATATATTAGATATTTAGCTTAGTAGCTATATATTATTTTTTAGAAAATATAATATAATATATATTAAATAGCTATAGAATATATAAAAAATAAAAATATATATAAAAGTTATAATTTTTAATTTTTTATTATATAAGTAGAATTTAAAGAATTTATAGCATTTATAACTATTAACTATAAATAGATATACTATACTAATAGTATACTCTTTTATATACGTATTTAAATATTTTAACTATTTTAAACTAGATCTATTATCTATTTAGGTATTTTTAGAAACTATAATAGCCTTGTTCTAAAGTAGACTATATTCTATACTAGGTATAGAGGTAGTACTTAGTAATATAAAAATTAATTAAAAATAAATAGCCTACTTTATTATATTAATACTTTAGATTACTATAATTTACTTCTAATTACTTTACTATTATTAGATGCATAGTATAATTAAAAGTGTATAAAATATTAATAATTTTAATAATAATTAAAATAATTAATTATATATTCTCTAAGTATTATTTAAAAAGCTAGTTTTATTATATTAGCTATAGAGTGCGCTAGCGTACTCTATGCCATATCTATTTATTAGCTTTAGAATAACTCTATTAATCTAATATACCTTTTTTAGCCTAGAAGCTATTACTAGCTAAAACTTTTTTTCTAAAAAGTTATTAAAAGGTAGTCTAGTTACTATTAGATTTCTTTAATTAGAGTTTTATTTATTAGTGTTAAAAGCGGTTTAGCTTTAATAAATCTAAATTAATAGAGAAATTCTTTCTATAATCCTTTTAGTAAAGCTTTTATAAAACTATTTATAATTATTTTTAATAACTATACGTACTATATATCTATCTATTATTATTATACTTTTTACTATAGCTAGTAATTATAGATATTAACGTATTAAAGCTTAGTTTAAAGCTTTAATACCTCTATAGTAAATAGTTAGATAGTCTATTAATTATTATATTTAATAATAATTAGTTCTAGCTTAATTTTAATATAGAGCTTCTAAAGGAGTTTTAAAATAAAAAAAGATTTTTTAGTAATTTAAAATAGAGTAAATAGTTTAGCTTTAGTAGTTAACGTTATTACTATATTCTATTTATTTACTTTTAGATAATAAGCCTATTATATAGCTTAATTATATAGCTTTATAAACTTTTTCTATTTTATATATTATTTATAAAAAAAGCGTTATTTATAATTTAAAGGCGTAAACTACTTTTAAATTATAATATAGTTAATTTAGTACTCTAAAAGTAGATTAAAATTTAGTTTATAGCTTTATAATATTTATAGCTAGAATTAGTAAAGTGCTTTACTAGTTATAATATAGTAAATAAAATATCTAGTTACATAGTAACTATAATAAAAAAAAGTAATCTAATTTTTTATTAGTATTTATTAATATCTATATAGCTTGCTAGGCTATTATATAGTAATAGTTTAGTAGCTACTATTAAAATATTATAAACTACTTTTTAATTATTAATTAATTAACTAATTTTACTGTAGTAAAAGGGCTAGAAAAGTTAGATCTAGCGTAAAGCTTAGTTATAAATTATCTCTATTCTAAAAAACTATTATAGGTTATACCCTCTAGTAATTATATACTACTTTTTTAGCTACTTTATTACTTTAGTAGCTTACTAGTTCTATTCTATAAAATAAACTATAATAATATTATTAATATAAAAAAAACAATAACACTACTTTTAATAAAGTAGTATAGTTTATATAGTATAGCTTTAAAAATAAGCCTTTATAAAGTTACTACAAACTCTTCCTACTATAGTAATAGTAAAATTCTAAAGCTATATAATACTTTATTAATTTATAAAATTATACTAGCCTTTTAATAACTTTTTAGTATATATATATAGGTAATTTAGTTTATTACTATATATATAAACGTATTTATATTATTAAATTACTTAAGCTCTAGTCTATACTAGGCTATAATTACTATTAGTATTCTAAATAAATAGCTAGCTAGTATAGCTACGTAAATATTCTATTAAGTAATATTTTCTTATAAATCTTTTTAGACTACTAATTACGCTTTATATTTAAAAAAATTATAGTTTTTAATAGTGTATATATATAAACCTATATATAATTAAAAATCTATTATTCTATTAGTCTAGTAGTTTTAATTAGAACTTTAGTCTATAAATCTATCTAAGTATAGCTTAAAAAATAGTTAAGTTTAGCTTATTTAAACTTAGCGCCTAGTAGATAATTCTTAAGCGTACTTTTATAGGTAGAAAGAGGTAAAAACTAGCTCTAATAGAGTTTTTAATTTATAGTAAGTATTTTTCTTAATTAGGCTTTATTAATAGCTTTTTTTTTTTAGTTATCTCTATAATACCTGTTTAAGTTTCTACTATAAACGCTACTATCTATAGAATTATATAAAATAAAACTAATTATATTTTAAAATATATTTCTACTATAAATGTAATAAAGCTATATTCTATTATAATAATAACTTTTAGTTATAGAAGCCTTTTTATAAGCTACCCCTATCTTTCTCTATATAAACTTATTAAAAATAGAAAACTATACTAACTTTTACCTAAACTACCTCTATACTACACCTAGTCTAGATTTTATAAAAATCTCTACTCTACTATTACCTACGTGCTAATATAGTAGAGGAAAAAAAAGAACTCTATAAAAGTCTAAAACTACTACTAAGTTCTACTCTATATAGCTTACTTTTTTAATAGAACTATAAAAGTATAATTTTTCTATTCTTTTATATAAAGCTTATAAAAATATAATTTATTTAGCTTTTTAATCTACGCGTACTTTTATATACTTTTAAGCTAATTTAGATATTTTTTAGCACTTTATATTATTAAACTATTATATTATAAAAAAATTATTTTTCTACTAGTAATAGCCTATATAATATTATTAATTTATTTAAAAAAATTATTTAAATCTTCTAGTTAACTAGCCTTTAAAACCTCTCTAGTTCTAGCTCTAATTAACGCTATTAAATCTATTAATAATTCTAAAACTAGATTCTAGAAATCTCTAGTTAACTAAAGCCTATAGATTTAGACTTCTATAGTATTACTAGTTTAGATTACTTTTAGAAAAGTTATATTAAATAGCGCTAAAGTAGAGATTTAGAGACTATTAATAACCTAGTAGAATTAGAGGTAAAGCTAATACCTATCTCTATTAATAAATAATAAATTCTATTTTCTAAAAAATAAAAATTAATAACTAGCTTTTTTAAAAAGCTTATAAATTAATTAAATATCTAAAATATAGAAAATTACTAATACTAGCTAATTAGAAAATAATTAAAATTAGATAGAAGCTAGATTTACTTTAGTAGAACCTAGAAATCTACTAACTATAATTTCTAATAATACTATAGAAATAATAGCCTAGCTACACTCT
The DNA here is from genome assembly GCA_025504975.1 of Plenodomus lindquistii. Lineage (NCBI taxonomy): Eukaryota > Fungi > Ascomycota > Dothideomycetes > Pleosporales > Leptosphaeriaceae > Plenodomus > Plenodomus lindquistii. Next base: position 1,099,409 of record JANUWI010000013.1, read on the forward strand.
AAATTAGCAGCTCTATAAATTAAAATACAATCTATAAAAAAATTTTTTTTATCTAACTCTATTTCTAAACTTACCTCTATTCTCTACTAAAAACTTTTAGATTTATTAATATTACTAGTTAACTAGATTACTTTCTAAAACTTTTTTTTATATTTTTAAAAAGCTATATTTATTAGAGTATACTTTTTTTATTTTTAAATTATAAAATAGAAAGGACTTTATTTATAGATAATAGAAAGCTTTAATACTAGATTAATTTAAAATTAATAGTAACTACTACTTTTCTAAGCGTTTTTATATAGTACTAGTTTAGAGTAGTATTTCTAGTTTAGCTAAAAAGTATTTTAAACTCTAATACCTATCTAATAATAAAGCTAACTACTTTTTTTTATAAAAGCTATAATAGCTACGTTTAATAGATACTTTATTATAAATAATAAATAAGCTAAAGTATATAATACTTTTAACTAACTATATATAAAAAAAATAAAACTTTTTTTACTTTTAAAATATATTTTTTAAACTATACTATAAAAAAATATATATTATATTTAAAATAGATTTACTATATATAGGTAAAAATAACTTCTAGTCTATATATTTCTAGTTAAAGGTTTAAATATATCTAGAATAACTTTTTTCTAGATATAATAAAGTACTTTATTACTTTTAATATAAAAAAAAGAACCTATTTAAAAAATATATATTATTAGACCTTTTTTTATAATAGTATTACTAAATTCTAAGCTAGAACTATAGTATAACCTAGTTTAAATACTTTTTAAAAAAAAACTTTAGAAAATACAGCACTATATATAGCTTTTTAAACTTTTTTATAATCTACTATAGTACTTTTATAGTAAGTAATAGCTACTCTAGCTTTTAAAAAGGTACTAGATAACTACTATAACTATAGTAAGCTAGAATACTACGCTAATAAATATCTATTACTATAAATAAAAGAAATTATAATTAAAAATTACTCTAACTAATATTATAATACTACTAAAGTACTAGATCTAGAAAAAAATTAAATAGAAAATAAATAGTTCTAAAAGTATTATACTACTAAAAATTAAATTAAAAGTATAACCTATTAAACTTTAATTTTTAAAAACTATTTTAAAGTTTCTATTTTTTTATATCTACTATTTTATATAAGCTAGGCGTAGGTATAAAACTACTATTATTTATTAATACTAGTATTTAAAAATATTTTTTTTTAAATTTATATATTATTTTTTTTTTATTTTTTTTAAACTAAAGTCTAAAAACTACTCTATCTAGTAATAGTTAAACGATTTAAAAACTAAATTTTTTTACTAGTTATAGAATATATCTATCTCTATATAATTATAGATAGATAAAAGATTTTAAACTATCTATTTATTATACTAGATTTAAAAGCTTAGAATATAATTATTAGAATGTAATAGTTAAAAATGTTTAAAATTCTACTAAATATAGATAAGTTCTAGTTATAGTAGCCTACTATTTACTTTAAAATTTATATTTTTATTTTTTTAATTTTTATATAACTTTTTTAAAGAATACTAAATAAGTATATTACTTTTAATATTAAAAAATAAAACGCTCTATAAAAAAAAAGTTATATTAAAAAACTAGTAGTTTACACCTTTTAATTAATTATATTTAGAGAATTTTTAAAGCTTTATAATACTAGAATATCTCTCTAGAGATATAAAAACTAGACCTGCTCTAAAAGCTTTTTAAAACCTTTTCTAGTTTTTAAATTACTATTATTTCTACTAATACTTTCTATTTTAATATAAAAAAAAAGAAAATAAATTCTTTACTACTAGTCTATATAAAATTAACTAGATTTTTAAAAACTATAATAGAGAGAATATTTAAAAAAATAACTATTTAATCTAGAACTAACTCTCTCTCTAGTACTAGTAATATTAGAATATATTTAGTTTATTAGTAGTAAAAAAACTACTAGAATACTAACTATATAACTATAAAATTATTCTAAATAAACCTCTATTTAATAACTTTAGCCCTCTATATAAGTAAAATACTAAGAATTTAAAAGCTATTAAAAAGTACGTCTAGAAAAATTTATAGAAAGAATTTATAGAGACTAGTTATAGCTTTTTTACTTTTTTTATTCTCTATATTTATAAACCTAATAAGTTACTTTATATCTATATTAACTACTATAAGTTTAACTAGCTTACCTAAAAAGATACCTATTTAATTCTAAAAATAGATAACTTACTAATTTATTTAAGTAAAGCTAAAATTTTTACTAAATTTTATATTTAAATAGCTTTTAATAAAATCTATATAGATCTAGTGTTTAAAAAATACACTACTTTCTATACTTACTATAGATTATATAAATATAAAGTACTTTTTTTTAGCTTTTATAATAGCTTTTCTATCTATTAAAAGTATATAAATAATATATTTATAGATTACTTAGATAATTTCTATATTACCTATTTAGATAATATTTTTATCTATTTTAAAGATGTCTAGAGCTACTAGACGCATGTTAAATTTATTTTAAAAAAACTATAAAAAGTAAAACTATAAATAGCTATTAAAAAAAGTAAATTCTACGTTATTTAAACTAAGTATTTAGAATATATTCTAACTAATAAAAAAATAGAAGTAAATCTAGAAAAAATAGAAGTACTTTATAACTAGGTTTAATCTACTACTATAATAAGTATTAAATCTTTTCTAGAGTTTACTAAAATTTATAAATAATTTATTTTTAAATTTTTATAAATAGCTAAGCTAATAATAGCTCTATAGAGTTTTTTAACCCTATTTATATAGACTAAAAATTACTAAAATAGCTTTAAAAAGCTAAAGTTTGTATTTCTAGCAATTCTAGTTCTATACTACTTTAATTTTAATTATAATATAAAATTAGAAACTAATACTTTAGATAGAGTAGTAGCTAGAATTATATTTTAAAAATACCTAGATAGTAAATAGTACTCTATAGCTTTCTATAGTAAAATACTTACTAGAGTAGAATTTAATTAGAAAATATATAATAAAGAACTATTTACTATTATTACTATTTTTAAAAAATAGAAAGCTAAACTAATTTTAGTCTAGTACTAAGTCTAAATATATACTAATTATTAATTTTTAAAGTATTTTATAAATATAAAAGTTTTAAATTAATAATACACTAACTAGGCTAAATTTATAGCCTTTTTTAACTTCTAAATTAAATATACTCTAGGTAAAAGTAATAAGTATATAAATATTTTTAGTTACTAAAAATAAAATATAAAAGATTTTAAAAAAGCTAAGTAAAATAATTGTTTTTTAGTTTTTTTTAACCCTACTAGGCTATATAGCTATATTAACTCTAAACTAGTAAAATAATATCTAGACTTCTTTTTATAAATAACTATTTTTTTTAACTAACTTTAATAATATTACTAGATTTTTTAGAACTAACAGAAGCCCTATTAAAATAAAACTAATAGTTTTTTTAAAAAAAAAACTTTTTACTGCCTTTCTAGTATTAGATAGATAATAAACCTTTTTTTTATAAAAACTACTTTTATATTCCTCTAGACTTTCTACTCTACATATAATTTATTAGAGAGATATATAATTAAATATTAATAGCCTATTCTAGTACTATAAAAACTTACTAGTTATTTATTTAATAATACTACGAAAAAAAAATAGAAGCTACCTATAAATAGTACGTGCATAACTATATTATCTACTAAAAATTCTATCTAAAATAAATCTAAATATAAAAGTTTTTTTATTTTTTACTAATTTTAAAAAAACCTATATAATATTTTATAATAGATTTTAAATTTTTTTTTAAAAACTAATATAGCTATAATTAGATTCTAGTAATTATTAATTAATTTTCTAAATAAATAATTATAATACTATACTATAAAATAATAAATATTTAAATTTTTATATAACTATTTATATAATAAGTATAGTAGTTTAGATATACTTTTAAAAGTATTATTTCTAACTATAGTATCTAGTTTATTTTCTAATTCTAGTTTAAATTTTATTAAATTATAAATATTAAAATATAACTTTTTACTACCTATTATAAATAAACTAATAGCTAAACTAAAATTATAAATAAATATATTAACTAATATCTATAGCTATTTATAATATACTACTAGAATAACTAGAGTAAACCTTTTTTATATATAAACTAAGCCTAGATAACGCTTCTATATATATTAATAGATATAGCTTTATACTAGTTTTTATATAGTTTTAAACTCTAATAGAGCTAGAACTAGTACTATTTAAAAGTAGCTAATTTTATTAAAAAATTTAACTACTAAAAAGTTTATAATTTAGCTATTTAAATATATAATATTTAGAAATAAGCTAAAAAAAATATAAAAAAACTATAAAACTAAATATATTTGACTATTAACGCCTATTAATATTTTATTAACTAGAGAATTAGAAATAAAGTTTATTTTTTTATTATTAATTTAATAACTATAAAACCTAGCTAAAAGTTATTTAAACTATAAAAAAGTTTTTTTAAAGTTTTTAAATAGATTAGGTATTTTTATAAATTTAAACTTTTTTTAAGTTTTAAAATATATAATATATTTACCTCTAATATTCTTTATAAAAATTCTAATAACTTTCTACTAGAATAAAAAGCTTTAAAGCTACTAGCTACCTCTATATAAAGTAGAAAAAAATAGAAAATTAAAAAAATTTTTACTAGTAAATTTATTTAAAATAAGCTAAAATATAAAGCTAGCTAGATAGAATATAATCTAAATTTAACTTAATATTTAGTATCTAATTTTATAAATTTTTTCTATAAAATATAAAATTTTTACTAGAAGTATTTTAATTATTTAGAACTTTTCTAGTTACTATATAGATAGCTTTAGATATAAAAAAAATAAAAAATATATTATAATTAATAGATAATTATATTTTATAAGTCTAATAGTTTTTTTATTATTAATATATAAAAATTATAGCTAATATATAAAACTAGTATATAGCTTTTACTAATAAAACTTTTAGTTTAGTAAGCTAATTATTATAGATAGATATAAAAGCTTTTTAGAATTTATTTATTTACTATTATAACCTTTTAACTTCTATTTTACTATTAAAAATATTATATATTTTATTTAATTTAAAGTTTTTAGTGCTTTTACGCTTTAAAAACTTTCTATTAGGCCTATAAATAGGCCTATATTTTTTTTTACTACTAGAAAAATCTAGAGCTTTTTTAAAAAAAGTAGTAGCTAAAGCTACTATATTTTTCTAAAAAAACTATATTTTCTAGTAAAAATCTAAAACTTTTTTATGTAGACTTTAAAATTTTTTTTATTATATATAGTAGTTTACTAGTATTATATTAATTATACTAAAGCTAGTAACCTATATAGTTACTAACTATATTATAAAAGTTAATATTTTTATAGCTAAGCTAGCTATAGCTTTTATATCTACTAGTTTAGCTTTAAATTTTTTTATTTTATTTATATTAGCTAGTATAGCCTACGTAGTAAAGCTTTTAAAATTATAAAATACTATTATAATTTAGTTATATTCTAGTTTTATATATATAAATATTTAAAAAAGTTAGAAAAAGTTTTAAACTAGTAGAAAAAAATAGCTATTTATTACTTTATACTTTTTATTTAAAAGTGTATAATAAGTATGCTTTTTTAAACCTACTAATTTAAATAAATATATAAAGTTAAATTTATTATAAAACTAGACCTAGATAGAGTATAAGTAAAAAATCTAATAGACTAAAAAGTATATATCTAGAGGTATAGAAATAAGCATTTTTATAAAAGCTATTTAGTATTAGTATTAGAGGTAATAATAAATAGTAATAAAGTATATATAATAAAAGTATAAAGTATAAAAAATAAAAAAAAATTATAATATTTAAAAAATTATTATATTCTACTAAAATAACTACTAGATTTAGTAGTTATTATAATAATTATTAATAAATAGTAAATAAAAAGTTATATTTACTTTAATAAAATAATAATTCTAGAATAAATTTTATATAGAGGTTATATAAAAGACACTTAAATATAAAACTATTTAATTTAAAGTAAAAAGTAATATATTAAAGCTATATTCTATTATAATAATAATTTTTAGCTATAAATGCTTTTTTATAAACTATTTTTATTTCTTTTTATATAAATTTATTAAAGATAGAAAACTATACTAACTTTTATCTAAATTACCTCTATACTATATCTAGTCTAAATTTTATAAAAATCTCTACTCTACTATTACCTACGTGCTAATATAATAGAGAAAAAAAAAACTTTATAAAAGCCTAGAACTACTACTAAATTCTACTCTATATAGTTTACTTTTTTAATAAAACTATAGAAATATAATTTTTTTATTTTTTTATATAAAGCCTATAAAAATATAATTTATTTAGTTTTTTAATCTATACGTATTTCTATATTTTTTTAAACTAATTTAGATACCTTTTAGTAGTTTATATTCTTAAGCTATTATATATTTCTACTAGTTATAAACTAGAGTAGAAATTATTTTATAGTAAAGTTAAAAATATACTTACTAATTACTTTTTTTTTAGTTTTAAATAGCTTTATTAAATTAGACCTATAGTAAAATTACAGTTACTTTCTAGTATATTAATTATTAAAAGTATTTTAAAAAATAGTATAGATAGTTATAGTACTCTATTATAAAAGTATTATATTTTATTTAATAGTTTATATTATAAACTATATTTTACTTTTTCTAAAAACTATAAATTATATTACTATTAAAGTATTATATAGGTATATAAAGTCTAGTAGAGTTTTAGTAAAGTAACTAATTTATTTATATAACTAATCTATTTATAGAGTATATTAGTATATATTTATATATTAACTAATATAATTTATTAAAGTACTAGATCTAGAACTATTTATACTATATTAATATATATTTAGATATATTAAAGTATATATTAGGCTATATCTCTATAGCTAGTATTTTTATCTATAAAATACATTTAAAGCTATTACTAAAGTTCTATTTTATATTTTTACTATAGATTTTAGCTATAACTCTAATACTGCTATATTAACTACTATAGCTTTATAGCTTTAAAAAATCTATATTACATATAGATTCTATAATATTAGATTAGTAGTATGCATATAATTATAGAACGCTTTAAGTTATTTATTACTATAACCTTCTATTTATATAGTCTAACTTTACATGTTAATAGAATACGTATTGCGAGTTACCTAGCTAGAATAACGTGACTTACACAGTCACGTGAGCTACCTTTCACTCCTAACCCCCAACCCCCACTCCACCTCCCCCTTCACTTCCCCGGCAGGACTCCGGCAGCGAAATCCAGCCGCCGAAGTTCCCCCATCTAAGCAAAGCTTTGTCATGCCTGGGGTCTGGCAGTCCATATAAACCCTCGCTGCCTCGCTCCCTCGTTCCTCTTTTATATTTTCTTCAGAGTCGTAGATAGCCTGGCTAGACCAGGGGAAGAGAGTAAGCAAAGCTTCTGACGGGACGCCTTCAGAGCTTGTTAGGCTGGCTTACATCATGGTGCGCGAGAAGGGGCGCACCATCAAGATCATGTTTTGGTCTTGTTCCATCTTTTACTTTAGATAGTTTGAATGCCATCTTCACTTTGTTGCTTCATTTTGATATCTTGCCTTATCTTTTGTGTTCAATTTGATGATTACTCTTGGTGCTTCTCTTGTTTTGACTTGTCATCTTTGCCAACTCGTCTCAATACTGCAGATTCCAGAGTTCACTTCCCTTCGCGATTGTCTTCTCATACTTGTGTATGATTCATGGATAGCTGAAGGGGGCCACATCATCTAAGCTTCCACTCTTCTCCATCATATCCTCGTGGGCAACCCAGCGCACAAGGTACCTTCTCACAATGTCCCTACGCCCCACACAACAACTCCTCACAATCATCCTCTATAACCTGAGACATTGTATTCCCACACCCACCCAACCCCAGTCATACAAATTCGGCCTTGTCTACCTTCCTTCCCTCCTCACAAATCACCATTTAAACACACCACACACTCCACCTACCTACACACCCCAACCCAAATCCCTCCACAATTAACCCCATAACAACACCCATTCACACACCTGAACATGTACAGACGCACCTCCTCATCCAGCGGCGGTAAGTCCTCATATTCCCACCCCTGCACCCCTACTACCACTCCTACACTCTCACCAACACTCCAAAACAAAAACACTCCGTATACATGGACATGCCACGTGTGTGGCAGTAGTAACACGTCGTCTGACCACCCTGCGCGATGCGGATGTGGACATTTTTGGTGCTATGAGTGTAAGGGTTAGTTCGCAGTGTTTCATTCAGCCTTGTGATAGGTAAGCGCAATAGCAACGGCTAAAAGATAGGGTAAGGATAGCTAAGTACGGAGTTCAGGCTTTTATTGGGGTTTGTTTTGTTTAGGAATATGAGGGGAGGAAGATAGTTGTATGGCCATCTCATCTCCCTGAGCTTTTGGTTGAAATCGCGCTTTTCCATTTCAGTTAGCACTGCGCTTTGCAAAAGTATAGAGAAAACAAAAATTAAATATTGTTTTGTGGTATTCTCAATGTCTGGCTTTGCTAAATCATCTCATAGCGCTTGAAAGTGAAAAATGCCCTTCTTGCCAGAAAGAATCAAGAATTTCATTTATTCATCCTTCACCTCCTCGTCATCATTCCGTTCCTCATCGTGATGTTCCTCATCCTTCTGTTTCTCAGGCTCCCCACTTCTCATCGCCTCCGTAACACTCCCACTCTTCCACGCCCTCCAATAAACCTTCGCGTCCCAACTGATATCCCTCCTCTTGCCCTGTTCCTCCCACACAACACCCCCTTTATTCACGACATCCGCCCACTCAAGCATCTCCCTCTCGCGGTCATTGTGACCTGCGAAATGCGCCAAAAAGTCTCCTTTATGGGGGCGGAAGTACTCGTACCCATCTGGATATTGATTGGTGGTATAAGGCACAGTGTTGCCGCCCTCGGATGGATAAGCATTGAACCAGTACCACGGCACACGGGCAAAGTGTGTTCCATATGGTTTATCGTCGATGCCTTTGTGCATGGCATCCGGGTCTTGTGTCATCTCGAGGAGACGCATCATCGCGGTTTGTTCGGCGAACAACAGGTCCTCATCGGGCTTGTAATGCCGGTAAGCGGCGACGGAGTTGAAGTATTCGAGAGCCCACTCGTTGGGGCGGAACATGAAGAGGCCGGCGTTGAGGCCGTATGCGTCGTGTACGGCGATGATATCGACGTCTTGGTACTCCTCCGTGTTTGGCGGCAGGAAGGAGGACAGAGGGCGACATTGGTCGAGGATCAGTGCGTCACGGTCTATCCAGAGTATCCAGTCCAGCCGCTCCGACTTGGGCTTTAGCTGCTCGAGTGTGATGAGGTGGATAAGGTAGGCTATTTTGTTCCACATTCCTGGGACAATGTCCGCGCAGAGCATGTGCATGCTGCTGTTGTGCATGGTGACGTGCGTCATTTGGGAGTGCATGGCGGCCTCGAAGGCGGGGGATAGGGCGCCGCCGGTTGAGGCCGTAGCGAAGCCGACACGGTATGTTTCATGGATGGGGAAAGGAGCGGAGTCTGCGCAGGAGGCGAGTAGGGTGCGGGCATGCTGCTGCAGGGTAGCGTTAAAGGTCGGAAAGCAGTTCTGTGGGCCATAGGATTGGAAGTTTCCTGGAGTCGGCGATTGCGCAACTTTGTTGTGGTCGGAAGATGGATGTCTCGGCGGCTCACTTGCGTCGACGAGCAGCCCGCCTTGCTTGGGGTGCGTAGGCGCGGCGGTAGTGAGCTTCGATTCTTGACCCACATACTGGGCAGCGTTGTTCTGGATATTGTGTTGCACATCAGCGTGCGGGGTAGTGCGCTGTAGTACAAGAGGCCCAAAATGGTAGAACGCAGCGAGCGCCAGGAAAATGAAGACAGCTCTGGGAAGCATGACCCTCGTGATCGGTGAGCGCAATCCCTTGACGTACGGCAGAGACATCTGGGGAGGTGAGGGTGACGTCGTCGATCAAGAGTGCGACTGCGAAACAAAAGGTGAGAGAGGATGTTAGAGCCCTGAGTCCCTGACCACGCCAACGCGCCGGCAGTGGACGGGGAGAAAGGAAAGTGTCCCTCTGATTTTGTTAGGTGATCTCGTTAGGGGACTCAGTCACGTTTAACGCCATCTACAATAGCTTCACATTATCCAGCTGAACCAATCTTAGTCGCTGCTTTCGGTAGCTCACGCTAGCGCGAAGATCTGGTGATCCAGGTCGCGACCGCGTTAGCGGCTGGCTCAGTGCTCGTATAGAGGGGGCCCGCTCGAAAATTCAGGGAGGCAGCCTCCCAAAAGCCTCTCCCGTAGAAAAAGCACAGTGGAGAATGACACGTGGAGCGTGGGTGTGCTGTTGAGGCCCGAGCTGAATTTGGCTAGTTAGTGGTGGTATGAGAAGCATTGTTGAATTCATATCCTTTGTTGCGCTGTGAACATGGATGTGACTGTGAGTGAATGTACCATGGTAGCCGAGCGCAGTCGAGGTCCGATGGCCAATCAGCGGACAGGACCTGCGGCAGGGCGCTATCGCTTCGTGGGGCCCCACCGGCGCGTGTTCCAGGGATGATGGTAGGGCTGAGACACGTGCGTTCTGTATCCAATATTGCCAGGCGGGTTATAATGAAACCAATCCGTGGACGCGCATTGACGAGCGATGTGCGAAACGTTCATCGGCGTACAGCGGGTCTACAGAGGCAACCAATGCTGAAGCTCGATGTCGACGACTGCGCATCCCTTCATACTGGCTGTGCTATGATAAAACTTTTGCGGTCAGAAGATTGACAGTTGTCGTGTAACTGTTGCACCAACACGTTGTGTGTCGCCGGCCAAAAATGCTCTGCTGCGCTTCCCAGCTAGCCATGGTCAGGCACAGTCGAAGACACCACATCATTCGAAATGAGACCCTTCATCCTGAAAGCGGCTATTGCGGCGGCAAGTCCAATGGTCGCCCGACGTCCAACAATTGCTTCGTTGACGGGTCAGGTGTTGTTCTTGGACATTCTGAGTCAAATCAACGCTTCGACTCCGCTGAACTGGACATTGGATGGGAATTATGATGTCGCAGGACGGATGACCTTTGTCGACATCGACACGTGGAATAATGCAAAAGGCGCCCTTGAATCTACCGCTCCTCCCAGTGTTACCAGCGAATCCCAATCCAATGACACAAACCCGTCAGTCCAATACCACGACATGTTCACACTCTCCGACAACATACATCTCGACCTGTACTGTGGAGTAAAAGGTACCCACGTCCCGCAAGTCGAGCTCTACGCCTTTGTCTCCGTAATCGAAGCCGAGCTGTACAGCCGAAGCGGTCATGGGTCGTATACTTGGGGGTATGACGATCCATCCGACACACGCATCACGCTTTGGTACAACGCAAACATTCAGATGTGGGATGACACGGTACATGCGGGGCTTATTCGGGAAATGTTCCAGTTAGGTATCATGTTCGGGACGTGTTTGGATAGCCAGGGCCTGGCGAGGGGCGCGACTGTGAAGGGCAGACATATCCAGCTGCATGAGGAGGTCGTCATGGTTGAGGCGTACGCGATGGGTACATGAACTTTGACCGAATTTCAGGATACATGGTCGGTGTGTGACGATGTAATGGCTATTGGCGATGCAATTCGCTGGCATCACCATTCTCAATTCTTGTCATCCTCGAGTGTCAGATGGTCAACTTGAGTAACAACGTCTCCGTCTGATTGTGGCACGTTGACGTCAACAAGCCCAAACAGCGCTTCATCGTCAATAACATCCTTCATCGCTGGTTTCGCGGTTGGCTGTTGTCCGTGAGCAGCCCTCAGCTTCGCAATCTCTTCCTCGCCAAACTTGCGGAAGGCCTTGGGATTCTTCTTGTTCTTGGGCACATGCGACTCGCTCTTGAATTGGTAGCCACGTACTCTTGGTCCTTGACCGGTCTTTGCAGGTAGTGCTGGCTCGTAGTAAGCTTCAAAGGCAGCCACGTCGGCCTCGAATGTGCCTGCTTGGATAGATGCGCGGACGCTGGCGAAGAAAGCTGACAGGATCGCGTGATTGTGCAGCTGTATCAGCACCCAACCGAGCATTTCCTTGGCTGCGAGGAGATGCTGCAGGTACGCGCGGTGGTGTTTAGTGCAGGCATAGCAGGTGCAGCCTTCTGAGAGTGGAGTGACGGATACAGCGTGAGTGTCGCTCCACATGTCGATACCGAGCGAATAACGTTCGCTTGTGGACTGTCCTTTGGCTGGCGCGGGGAATGTGAAGTCGAGCACGATGCCTGAGTCCGTCGCCTCTGAGAGAAATGGCACGGTGCACATGTCCATGCCCAGACCAATATGTCGGAGAAGTTCTTGGGGAGTCGCTGGGGCATGGAAGGACAGCCGCGGCAGGTGGTGCAGCTCTTCAGGCAGGTCGTCAAGCAGGAAGGCGTCGTAGATGGCCACGCCGCTGATCTTGTCCACCGTTTCCTCCAACAAGTGCTCAAGATACCATGACTGCAGGTCGCGGTCGATGGGCAGTATGGGTGCGAAGATGCTCCACGCCGTGTCCCCCTTGTCAAGGCCGTCCTTCTTGGCGACGATGTCTTGAAGCCACGTCTCGGTGCGGTCGCTCATCTTGAACTTCCTCTTGCGGCCCACCTGCTCTTGCCCAAAGGGAATGTCCGCCAGCCCCACCACAATATCGGGCTGCAGCTTTCGTGCAGCGGCGGCATAGTACTCGGAGCTGATTGAGGTGAATCCCACCGACGTGAAGAGGCCAACTTCGGTGTTGGTGTTGGCCACCGGGCTGGCGATGGGGGGAATGCGGCGGGCGCCCAGGACGATGAGCGTGTCCTCTGGCAGGGCGACGAAGCGGCGCAACGAGTTGGGCACATCGTGGCTCAAGATGGGCGGCGTCTTTTGGGGGAGCTTTTCCACGACTACACGGTATTAGAGCTTGGCCTCACGTGTACTGCTCTTGCAATGCATACAGTCCTCGAGAGCAATGTACACGCCGTTGACATTCACGCTCTTGCGAAAGTTGTCTTGCGATACATGGGGAATCACGCCCCGTGACGTGTTGCCAATGAAGTCTGGAGTCAATATCGTCTTCCGTCCGGCCAGGGATAAGCGGCCGAGACGGGGTGCGAGCGCGCCTGCACTTTTGAGAATGGTAAATTCGAGCATCTCAGGCGGCAATTGGTCCAGCTTGGGTGCAATCCTCCTCTCAGTGGACATGCTGCGCGACCTGTGTCTTGTCTCTTACACCATACGTCTACTGCTCTCACCGCAATTACTCGCCTTTCTCCCCTCGCTTGCCCTATGGTGGGGCAGGGCCATGATTCCGCGTCCGAGGCGCTAGTAGAGTCACGTGCCCGGGCGTAGCTTCCGCGTTACTAGACTTCAGACCTCAATTTGTCGGCATATCTACCAGGTCATAGGCGTCCAACTAACAGCTCAACTACTGCTCCATTTCTCCTGTCATTGAATTCGAAATTGGCAATACTCACTTTGAGCAGGCATACTGGACCGCGGCACGAGGCCATGACGGTATCTACAATGACTCAACGAGCCCTTCGGGTGTCAGCCTGAGAGAACTATCCCTTCGACTGGTTCGACTCTGGTTCGATTGTCCATTCCGTCTCAAAACACAACACTCTACGGTACACACGCCCCATCTATAGGAAAGAAGCGAAATCATGTCGACACGGAAGATCCGCATCGTATGTATATCAGACACGCACGATCAAACACCTAAGCTCCCCGCCGGCGACATATTGATCCACGCTGGAGATCTCACGAACCAGGGTAGTTATTCAGAGTTGAAGAAGACGGTTGAGTGGTTGGAGAAAGCCGACTTTCGAACCAAGATTATTGTTGCCGGTACGCCATGTCTCACCCCTCTACAGCTTACGTGACCGTTCGTCTGAAGTTGTCTGTGGTGTGATCAAAATGGGAATTTAATCTCGTACAGGGAACCACGATACGACCCTCGACCCCCTCTTCTTCCACAACAGCTCCAATAAGTGGAAATGGCCGTCCCCGCAAGATCCTATCGCGTGTCGCAAACTCATCACTGACTCGCCGTCGATAACATACCTGGAGCACAAATCTACTATCATCACCTTGCCCTCTCTTCCAAACACACCGCAAGAAAATCAGACTCGCCTCAAGATCTTCGGCTCCCCGTACTCCCCTGGGCGACGGGGCTGGGCGTTCCAGTATGAAGACGATCAGGCAGCGGTAAAGTTGTGGGGTGCGATTGAAGACGATGTTGATATTGTTATTACGCATACACCGGCGCAAGGACACTGCGACATGACGACTAACATTGATATGGTGGGGTGCGCCGTGCTGAACAAAGTTGTGGGAAGGGTATGCCCGGTATTGCATGTCTGTGGGCATATCCATGACGCAAGGGGTGTTGAGAGAGTGGGTTGGGCAGACGACGCTGTAGGAGACAGAGCCGAGGGGAAAGCAGGATCCATGGCGAGTGTGGAGCATTGGACTGACCCTGGGCTGGGAAACAAGAAACTCTCGTTGGTGGACCTGACGGCGAAGGGGGGAAGGAAGCTGGATCGAGGAAAAGAAACGTGTGTGGTTAATGCTGCGATCCTTGGGGCGAGACAGCACGGCAAAGCAATGGTGCTGAACAAACCCATCGTCATCGACATCGACGTCCCCATCTCACCAGCCACGACCTCGTAGAGAATCTTCATAACCCACAATCACCACTCAAGACTCCGCCTTTCCCCCAGCTACCGCAATCTCCACACCCTCTCTCACAAGAACCGTCGGCCCAAAATCCATCAGTTCATCGCTCTCCCAATCACAATGCGGACCCATCCTAACCCTCTGATCCCGCGCTTCCTCCCCTGTCGCCCACCGATAAGCCCTCCTCTCACAAAGACTGAATCTCTTCCCCTTGACCAGAAACTCCGCAAACCCCCTATGCGTAATAACCGCAATGTTATCATACCGCTCAGACAAGCTCTTCATCCGTACCCTCACACTCTCTGCTCTTGCAATGGCATCATCGATGCAGCCAGCGGGGTAATCCCACTGCTCGTGGCATTCGGAGAAGTCGAGCTGAGGAAACGCGCTCTGCATTGCTGAACGCGAGACGCCGCGGTTGCAAGGGGCGTCGTATGTTTCGCGGAGATCGGGCCATATTTGCACGGGGATTGTGGTGGTGGTAGAGGTTGAGTCGTGCAGCCAGGGGAAGATGTTGATTGCGGTTTGAATGGTACGGGTCATGGGGGAAATGAGGATGAGGTCTGGGGTGAAGGGTATATGGATGTTTTTTGTTGCGCCGTGGCCGCGTTTGGTGAGGGGGGCGTCTGGGTGGGGGTAGCCGCGTTGGATGTTGTGGAGGCCCTCGCCGTGGCGGATGATGTGGATTAGTGGCGGCATGGTGAGGGTTTGTTGCGGAGTTGGCTGAGAAGTGTCATGATGGAAGCAGGTGAGGGTGAGGGTGGTGTAATCGATAAGACTGGCTGACTGACGCTACGCGGTGACGTGATATCACTTGTGTGACTCACGAGATCCAATTTGACACTCGCAACGAACAGTCGAAGTTGGTCATTGACATATATCTGCCACGGACAACTTGACCGTTCTGAAATGAGAAAGCAGGTCGTCCACTGCACTTGCCGTACAGTACGCACTGCATTCGCTAGAAACTGCGCGCATTTCGCCCCCATCTCCTCTCCTCTCAAGATACAAATCATCAACATCTCTGACTCTCAAGACAACATGCGAGTCGAAGCGCTCGTCAAAACGACATTCCTTAATCGAGCCCCCGGCGGACCCTGGGCTCGCGTCGCCCCTGACTCGACCACCCTTCCCCGCATCTCTCCGCACTCTAATTCGAGGGTTTCACATTTCCCACCCGCCGGGCTACGTTAAGTTCGCGACATCGCTTTAGGCAGAACTTGTATTACCTGCGGATGCGCTACGCGTCACAGTCTCGCTTCGAACTAGGTGTACACCTGTGACGGTTTCCTCGTAATGGTTCGGTGTTGAAATCACCCGAAGTGGGTTTTGCGACTCGGTTTTTTGTCGAATTCGGCTGGGAGGAGGGTGGCAATGGTAGGTTTTTGGAGTCGTAAGTTCATGAGTCGTGCACGGTAATTTGCAGATATCCAGGGTCGCTGCGTACGGGGTCGGCCCTTGTTGCGCCGGGACCTAGGGGGCATGTTCGTATATAATATGTGAGCTGGAGTAGCATTAAGATGGTTTTACGACACGCTGAAGCCTTCTTCGAGACCACACAATGGTGTACTTTGTCGCGCTCTTGGCCCCTCTGCTCTGGGTGTCGCCTTGCCTCGCAGCAATCAAGTCTTCAGATGATAGCAGCGCAATCAGCATCTCCAACGACCGGTTGTCATTCTCCGTTCTGAAGAGTTCGGGTGCAGTCAACAAGCTCACTCTCGACGGAGAGAATCTCCTCGGTACCGGGCGCGGCCCATATCTCGATTGCCACTGCACAGATGCCGGCCAATGGACACCCGGAAAAGGCGCGACGTACAAGCTCTTCAAGGGCAATGACACCGCAGGCAACGCATACGCCGGAGCCGCGATGAGCCAGGAATACCAAGGGACTGGGAAAGTCCTCGAGCAGTACTGGTTTCTGCGCGACGGGGAAACAGGCATGCATGTTTTTGCACGTGCAAAGTACAGTAATTCCCAAGTACCAAGTGGCGGTGACTTGGGCGAGTTCCGCCAACTCTTCCGACCAAGCGCGTCAGTGTGGACGCATCTGTCATCGACGGATGAAATGTATGCGCCGCTGCCAGACACGACCGGTGCGCCGGTTGTGCAGGATGCGACCTGGGATGTTTCAAGCAAGAACGATTCATATGTGAAGCAGATGTCAGACTTCTTTACCAAATACATGTTCAGCGAAGACTGGCGCGATCAGACTGTACACGGAATGTATGCTGATGGGAGCAAGAGCTCGGATGGATCGACGTTTGGCGCCTGGCTGGTGATGAATACGAAGGATACCTACTTCAATGGACCGACGCACTCGGATCTGACAGTCGATGGAATCGTTTACAACTACCTGGTTTCGAACCATCATGGTAATGGCGTCCCTGAGATGGTGGACGGCTTTGATCGTACCTTTGGCCCCGTAAGTCTCCAATGTGCGATTACCGATCGACAGCTGACCCAGGATGTAGCAATATTACTACTTCAACAAAGGCGCAAAAGGTGCGTCATTGCAACAGCTTCGTAGCGATGCGGCAAAAACCGTGTCGACTGATTGGGCCAAATTCTACGATTCCATCGCTCAGTACGTGCCCAACCTGGTGCCGTCTTCTGGTCGCGGTACATTTAAAGGCGCCATCACTCTTCCAAAGGGTGCTACACGTGCGCTTGCCGTTCTGGCGCTTAGCGGTGTTGATTACCAGGATAACAATATGGACGACAAAGCGTACCAATACTGGGGCGACGTCGATGCGTCCGGCAGCGTTTCCATTCCGTCTGTCAAGGCAGGAACCTATCGGTTGACTGTCTATGCCGATGGCATCTTCGGGCAATATGAGCAAGACGATGTGGTGATCAAAGCGGGCGCAACTGCAACAGCAAGCGCTACCTGGACCGCAGAGTCCGCAGGAACTGAACTCTGGCGTATCGGTACGCCGGACAAGAGCAGTGGCGAGTTTCGCCATGGCAATGAAAAGGACACATCGAAGCCGCTACAGCCACGTCAGTATCGTCTTTACTGGGCCGTACACGACTTCGTCAAGGACTTCCCGAACGGTGTCAAGTACAAGGTGGGAACATCAAGCCTAAAAGACCTCAACTACGTCCACTGGAGCGTTTTTGGAGGGAAGGGAAACTCCATTCGGCCGGACCCATACTATACCAATGTTAACAACTGGACGCTTACATTCGACTTGGAACAAGCGCAGATTTCGAACAAGTCATCTGCAACCTTCACTGTCCAGCTCGCTGGTGTCAAAACGTCGGCTGGAAATAACGACGAAGCTGGTGGAAAAGCTTGGGAGGATCTCCCTTACAACGTAGTCGTCAATGGAAAGCAGCTTGATGCCTGGACGATCCCGAGTCAGCATTCCTCCAGTTGCGCGGCGAGAAGCTCAGCTGGTTGCTATACCACGGGTCATAAGTTCAAATTCGATGCAAAGACACTCAAGGCCGGTGCGAATGAAATGATTCTGAGTCTTCCGGCCAGGGCTACGGCGCCTGAGAGCGCGGTGTTGACGGAGAGCGTCTATTTGCAGTATGATGCGTTACGGCTCGAGGTAGCATGAGCAGTAGTAGAGCGTCTTATTGAGTGACATGAGGAATGAAACAGCTCTACTTTGATATATCTGAGAAAGCTCACCGGTGCCCTTGATGTTCGAGGTTCATGTCTCATCGTTTGAGCTTATACTGTCGCAGGAAAAAGCTTCCAATGAAGGCAATACCGGAACAGCTTAGAGAGAGTACTGTGCAAAGTCAGTGCATATGATTTCCCGGGTGGGAGATGGCATACCGTGTGTCCATGTCAAGGCATCAATGTACGACCCCAACACAACTTTGGCTATGCCTGACTTGGCTCTGTCGATATAGTGAACGTCCGACACGGCGTGTTCGATGATCTTGCGTTTTGTGTGGCCCGTGAAGCCAAGGTGAGTCAGCCTATGATCCAGTCCAGATCTCAACGTGCTCCGCAAGACAGCGCTCACTCCAGCCATGCCAGAAAGTGCGCCTATAGCGGACGCCAGATAGAGTGCGGAAGCAGCGACAGCGACTTGTGATTGATCAACACTAGCCTGAACACTGATGAATAGAGCCGATTGGACTATCCCCATACCAAAACCTCCGGGGAAGATGTACAAAGACTCGAACCAACTCGTGTTTCCATGCCAACGTAGGATCAGTAATAAGTATGCACTCGATGAGACAATTGTGGCCCCCAGAATGAGTGCTTTGTAACGTCCTGTACGTTTGATCATCGCCCCCGAAAGGATACCACCAATTGCATTCCCGACAACGGCTGGGACGAGGTGAGCTCCCGCAACAGTGTTTGTGGCACCTGCGGTCGTCTGGAAGTAGAGAGGGACCGCAAACATGAGTCCAATTTGGGCTGCGCCTTGGAATATCATGACGAACGCCGAGAGTACAACGTCTCGATGCTGTAATAACGACAACGGTACTATAGGTTCGCTAGCAAGCCATGCTTCCGTAGCTACAAAAAGAGCACCGAACAGAGCTGCACCAGAGAATAGTAGTGCGATCATTGGGGAGTTCCAAGCCACGCGATCGCCGCCGATTTCGAGGGGAAAGAGGAGGCCAAGAATACTGAGGGTCAACATCAGAGCTCCGATAAAATCGATACGAGCTAGCTTGCTCTTGCTAGAGGTCTCAAGAAGATATTTCTGTGTGCGGGAGGGGATTGTGATGCCAACGAGCACAATGGCCAGGACTGCAAGAGGAACTTGCCCAGAAAAAGAACATCGCCAGCCGATAGTGTCAGCGAGCCAGCCGCCTATTGGCCCACCAATGCTACGGCCTGTAGTCGCGGCGATGTTGACATAGGAACGCCAGGTAGCCACTTCCCGGAGAGACACAAGATCTGTGATGAGAATGGAGACAAGCGTGGTCATTCCGCTTGAACCGGCGCCTGAGATAACACGGCCTGCAATCAAGGTCGGCATCGACGTGCCAACTCCCACCAGTCCACAGCCGATTCCAAACAGCGCATATGCTACAATGAGTAGCGATTTGCGGCCATATACGTCGCTTAGTTTACCATAGAGCGGAAGAGTCGCTGCTTGTGTGAGAGCGAAGCTGGTGAGCAGCCAGCTGGAGTCGTGGAGCGCATTGAACTCAGATGCAATGATTGGATGCGTGGCCATGATCAATGATGAATCCGCATTAGCGATGAAGGTACCGATCAATAGCACGCCAACTATCCGACCAACAGACACGGCTGGTGAGGGCGTGAGAGGAGTAGAAGATTCGAGCAGAGTTTCTTCATCGCAGGTTTTGGATACTGCCGAGTTGTGCGGAACATCGGAACCATTGTTCGATGCATCGTTGGATGTAAGAGCGGGAACTGCTGCAATAGATTCCTGTTCGGGCTGGACGAAAAGTGGGGTCCGTTCCGTACTGTGACTGCCTTTCGTCGGGCTCATGGTGGCTTAATGGTAGAAGGGCACGAGAACATGTGAGAACAGACCGATTTATAGTGAGGAAACCATTGTTGCCGACATAACTCCTATCAGAAAGAATTTGCTAACAAGTTTGTCGGAGTATGTCAATGACTCTGCATCGCTTTTACCGGTGTTGCGAGGCCAGGTCCGGATTGCGTTATCGGAACCTTGAGTAACGCGATCACAACTCCACCAGAGCCTCAACAGCTAAAAATTGTACATCAGCTGCATGATACTGTACAGCCAGCCCCTGCACAACTCAGATCAAGCTCCCGGCGCCATTCGCGGCGAGGACTGGCTCACAAGACCTGGCGGGCGCGTCTCACGCAGGAAAAATCGCTCAAGTTAACATGTCGTGAAGAGAGCACCGAGTAAGAAATCGATCTGATACACGAGTTCGTTGTGTGCAAGTAAGGACATGAAGTATGCGGTGTGATTACGAGAGGACATCGCACCTGAGCGCGAAAATAACGCGAATCCCTGCCTAGCGCGTCACGTGTGATGAGTGTACCCAACAGCTGGAGATGCGTCGAGTAAGTCCCTGCACAACCTCTGCACTACAAAGTCACAAAGTGTCATCTTCGCATTTATTATGACTTCATATCCACCATTTACTAATGAGATGTCGAGATCAACAGCAGTCGCTCATCACCACACCCTACTGCAGGCTCTCCACCACAGCCTTGACCACATCGTCCAGCTTCTCCTCGCTCCATGCCAAATTCGCTGGGTTCTGCTTGATCTTCTCCTGATAGTTCCCACCAGTCCCCTCAAGCATGTGCGTCAGGTAGAATTCGCTAACAAACGCAATGGGATTACCATTCGCAACTTCCTCTCGCGAGCCAGCGATAACCCTATCAGCATCCAACACAGTTATATCCCAATCACTCTCCTGTGAGCCTGTCACACGAATAGCGCTCTCTAGTATCTCACGTTGAGTCAGCTCAAAGGAGCTGAAATACGCAGGGCTGTTCTGGAACTTCTCCAACTGCGACTCGGGCAAGGCAAGCAAATCGGCAACGCCCTTGCCCACGCGGTCTAGAGTTGAGGTGTTGAACTTTGCTTCTGCGCCTTTGTACAGGCTGGCTTTCCTGTTCTTGATGTCGATGCCCCAGGTTCCTTTCTTTAGGGACCAGTCAAACCATGGGTTGTTAATGATGGCGATCCAACTCATGCCGAGCTCTTCGATCAGATCCCGGTACTGCTTTTTCATCGACATGATGTGAAAAGTCTTCGCGAACGGTGCGTAAATGTCCGAGCCGAACTCAATGGGGAGAATGTACCGGACTCCTGCTTTGGCAGCTGCCTTGATGAGGGGTGACTGCTGATCGGTACCAAAGATCCCGAGTTGCAGAATGAGAACGTCTTGTCCTGTCAGGGCGGAGACAAGGAAGGCTTCGTCATTGTAGTCGCCTTTCTTAAGGTTGACATCGGAGGGGAAGGTCGCATCAGATTCAGTACGACTTATTACCGTGAGGGTGTGAATCGCAGCTTTGCGGAGAGCCGAGAGAGTAGGTGTGCCTACGGTGCCGCTTGCGCCTGCGAGAGCGATCTTGCGGCCTTGCTGAGAAGACATATTGCAAAGGTTTGTGGAGAAAATGTTGACTGGGTGTTGTTGGGAGTCGAGTCTAATGTGTGTTCGTGCACTGAAGCAGCGCGCGCCATGGTTTTTATGTCTGAACCTGTGTTTCGCAGGTCGTGGAACAATCCTACGTAGATGCATTGCACAAAATCAATGACCCTTGCGAAATGGACTTTCGTCCGCAGTGTGCCCTGTCACTCTGATGGAGCTCACAGCATGGACGTTTTGCTTTGTCATTTAGTCATAGATGTCTGATGTGTTGTTTCGCGGTCGCGACGTTTTAAAGACCGAAGCTTATCAAGTGTGTTACTTGCTACAAGGGTCCGGTGAATCAACCATGCCAATTGTCCAACTTGAGCCAGCCAATCCACTTTTTGAGCATGTATGATGTTGTGGCTTACATATGAATGGACGCCTTATGATGATAAAAGCCCGTTGGGACTAGCGCCACAAATCGCCACGGAGTATAATGTGAACGGACGAATATTGTCAAGTCCAGCAATGATATCCCCTAGGATTGTGTATGGGTTTAACAGCCTCGTAGTACCTTCAACCTTCGATACCTGCATGATCTCAACACCATAGCTTTCGCATCACGCCCACCACGTTAATTTCCATATTTAACACCATGAAACCTTGACCAAAGCAAACGCTTTCCTCGTCTTATCTTTCTCTTTTTAAAGCTGGTCGTTTCCGTACCAGACTTATATAGAGCCGCACGTAGCAGCAGTAGAAATCAACGGTCGCCAACGTCGAATATCCTCATCCTTACTACATTCCTTGACTGCATCCTGTGGGGTTTTTGACGAGTAACGTAGAAGATGGACCACATGGTACTGCATGTTTCATATAAATATGCTTCGGTCATCTTTATCGTAGGTGCCAGCTGCAATGCGCTTCCATTCAGAAGCCGCAGATGCCTACAATGTATAGACGGTGATCATTTCTGGACAAAGACACACCAAAAATGAGGATTTCCCTACTCGAGCTTAGTGAGAAAGATTGATGATCTCCTCGAATAATTCGGTCTCATCAATGCGTGCGTTCAGTCAACTACCGGTCGACGAATGTGGATGCGGATAAAGTACAAATTGTAGTACTCAATTTAGAAACATCACACATCATGAACCAAACCCCACATCAGTCGTGCTCCTCAAAAGCCCCGCGAAGTCAATATATGCACTCAATTATGACTTAGAATAGATAATACCTAGATTAAGAAGCTGCACCAAACGCTTGTGTGGACCTAAATCATTCCCACCACCTCTATTTATAGCAGTTCCGTTAGCTTTATGTTCATGTCAGGTTGAAGAAAGTCTCGTATTTGATCACTGAAAAGACTAAAAATGCTGACTACTACGATCTTCACGCTTGCGCTCGCCGCGACTGGCTTCGCCCAACTTCTCCCCGATGGCTACCGCAGAGTCTACATCACATCGAAACAAGACACGAAATATGTCATTGTACCAAAAGGTAGAACAGCTGGAAACACCCTCGTCGTGTAAGTTCCACACCTTGATACACTCCCAGTCACTCACGCAGCATATTTAGTCAAAGCATAACGTCCAAGCCGGAGCAACAATGGTACATCAAAGCCAACGCAACCAGTATCCAACTCGCCGACACTACACTCTGCATGGACGCCGGACCCAAGAGCGGCTGGAAAGACATGGCGAACGTTTACCTGCGAGAGTGCGCAAATACTGAGCAGCAAAAGTGGGTTGCGCAGGCTGACGGAAGGATCTCGCTCCAAGCATCGACAGGCACACAGCAATGTCTTGATCTGCAGTATTTGAGGGCGACGCAGAATAATCCGGTAGGGCTTTACAACTGTGCCGGTCTTGGAAACACTGGAGCGGCGGACAAGGGGATTAATTGGCCGTTGCAGAATGCGACTGTCTAAGATTGGGTGTTAGTCGTCTGGCGTGCGGTCACAATTCATGTCTGTATGGGAAATACTGGCAAGATGCTTATTCTGAGTGGTAAAATGTATCAAGCTTGAAATTCATACATGCTACGTATTTATGCACTCAAAGAGGGATGGGTAGGATTGAAAAAATGGATGTGAGATGCTTGACAAACGGGGGCGTGACGGTGGACGCCTCGACTCCACATAACGCCAATTCATGGACGAGGACACTAAGCTGTAAATACTTAGGGCCGCTCAGGCGCTGGTAATGCCGATGGAAATAGAGGATAGCCACTAGTGGCAGCCAAGATAGGGGAGCCAGGAGACTCTTCACTGGCCTCATCGTCGAGATCCACAATGACGCGTCGAAGAATACTTCGCAAAGCATCGACATGATTCAAAGCCTCGAGAAGCCCAGCCCATCCTCCTTCACCTGACGATGGTATCTCAAGATCAGCGAACAGAGACGATGTGTTCTCGGACAACTCGGAGGTCATGTCCGCAGAGTTGCGGTAAGATAGAGTAGTTGCGCGACCATAGACTTCCTGGCGGCGAGAGTAGTCGCCGTCGTCCCAAGAGAGGATACTAGAGTTCAACGAGGGTGAATCGATGCTGTCGGAAATGCTGAACGCGTGGTCGTGGACAAGCGAGCGCCCCGCGTCTGAGACTATGTCAGGCGATGGCTCGGAGGATTCCCATGAGTTGTTGTCGAAGTGAAGCTCCGGTTCAAAGGGAAGATTCCTCGAGACCGACTTGGTCCCAGTGCTGGAACCAGTGCTGGAAGTCATCAGCTAGGCTTGAGGTATCGGACAAGATGGACTGCGGAAAACCGTATGAGGCAGTTTCGAAAGTATCGAGTATGTGATCTTGTTCAATAAAATCTTCAGGTAAGGCATTGTCCAATCCCCAGATACTATTACGGCGTGAAGACAAAGGTGGTTCGGAGTGATTTCCAGGTAGCCGGTCATTATCGATGTTTGCTTCACCTTGATCATCTATTTCATCGGCCTCTTCATTGACGTAGCAGTTGTCACAGGGGTCTTGCAGAAGACTATCAAATGATGATCCGCTCTCACTTTGCAGCGACGATGGCTCTGGGTTGTAGCGAGCGATGGTAATGTTGACAGTACCGTCATCTGCAACTGCGGTACCCATTGTGAGCTCAATATCGACACCGTCGAGAAAGGTTACTACGATACGGCGAGCACAGGCACCGCCATCGAGTATTGTGACCGCGTTATGCGAAGACAACTCCCTATCTGTCGTGCTCTCCCGGAGACGTGCTCTGGATGCACTGGAGTCTTGAGACATAGTTGAAGTGGGGTTGCTATGTGGTCGTTCTGAGTAAATTCTCAGCGCTTTGTGAGGATTACTGGCTGTTTGTCTGGTCAATGTGTATTGTGCTTGCTGGATTGAAAGGTAAATCATGTTCGAGCTCCGTTATGTTAAGCTTTTCGAATCTCGTGTGAACGCACAACGTTCAGATATAGCGTAAAGTGCTTGGTGAGGTCAATAACAATGCTGGGTGTCGTTCAAAATGCGAGAACCATCAAGCGGACCATACGCACAATGGGAGGCTACCCAACAGTGTTATATCCATCTTCATAGGGCTTTTCATACTTGGGATGATTGCATGGCCATAATGGTATGGAAATCCCAGAATCTTAGGTAGAATTTAGACACAGTCTTGGAGCTCACAACCTACTCCGGCCCTGCGTCTTCTCATTTCTCATTCGTTCTAGAACTTCCTCCACCTTGGCGAATTGCTCAAAGAACTTCAAACACTCTGGATTCGCCAATGTGCCGCTAGCCTTGATCGTTTTGCCAGATACAATTTGCTTGACTGGCAACTCAACCTTCTTCAGATTGACAGTGGTCTAATTTGTGTTAAACAATGCGGCGTGGTGATTTCAGGATATGACTTACTGGGATATCCCACGTTTGAAATATGTAGCGTGGAACATGTCTTTGGCTCCTCTCTTGCCTGATTTTGATTTTGATCTTTTCCACCAAGGTCTCTGTGTACTCAAAGCCTTCGTTCATCTTCAGGAAAAGCATCACGCTCTCATCATTGTCGCTCGGCCTGCGTTGGCCAACGCAAATGCTATCGGCGACCTCAGGGAACCATGTCTCAATGACGCTGTAAATCTCCGCCGAGCCGAAGCGGACCCCGCTGGGATTGAGTACGCCGTCTGCGCGACCAAGAAAGAAGATCTGTCCAGTGGTGGGATGTCGCTCGATGAAGTCGCCATGAGTCCATACGTGTGGAAACCGTGCGTAGTAGGCGTTCTGATATCTCTCGCCGCTTTCATCGCCCCAGAAGAAGACGGGCTGATTGGGGAAAGAGGCAGTAGCTACAAGTTCACCTGGCTCACCGTGTGGCAGAGCCTGTCCAGGTCCGCTCTCGATAAGGCTGTCGTATACTTCTACTTTTGTACCCAGAGGTGGCGCTTGACAGCCACCTACATAGAGAGGTAGAAGTGGACAGTCTAAGCCAAAGCAACCGGCAAGGTCCGTGCCACCGCTCGAGTTCACTAGATGTACAGATGTAGGAAATCCGACGTCGTAGACCCATTCGAACTGCGAGTCCGACAAAACCATCCCAGTGGTACACAAGGTGCGAAGAGAGGAGAGATCAAAGATGTCGCGTGGCACAATATCTCGCTTTTGAAGTTCCTGGAGGAAGCGTGGCGACGTGCCGAAATCGGTGACACGCTGTTCCTGGATAATACTGAGGAACGCTTTGGGCGATGGCAGGATCGGCGAGCCATCGTAGAGAATGCTGCGAGCACCGTAAAGTAGACATTGTGTCGACCCAAGGTACATAATCCAGCCAGTAGTCGTGTACTGTAGCATTACGGTATCAGGGCCGCGATTGTGGTGAAGGAGCGATTCTTTCAAGACGCTTATCATAACGCCTCCGACCGAGTGGACAATGCACTTGGGCGTTCCAGTTGTCCCTGATGAGTAGACGATGAGAAATGGGTCGCGAAACGCTACCCTCTCAAAGGTGAGTTCTACATTGCCATTGGCGGCACCAAGGAAGCTGTTCAACGTCACGACGCGTGACAAGCCAGCGATATCTGCCGGTTTCCCAGGGAAACGGGGCTGGACTACTACACCCTGGAATTCTGACACATTTTGCATGCCCTCGACTATCTCCTTGATCTTCGGTCGAAGGTCGGTCGTCTTACCGTTGTACACAGTCCAGTCATCCACAAAGACATAGGCCGGTTTGATCTGGAGCAGGCGTTCAAGGATGCCCTTGGTTCCCATGTCTGTGCTGCTGGAGCTGAACAGGCCTCCCAGGCTCACGATAGCCATGAAGCAGGCAAAGGTATCGAAACTTGTACTGGCAACCACAGCAACGCGATCTCCTCGCCCTACGCCTTTTGCTCGGAGTGCGCTGGCAAGCAAGCCAACTTTTTGGCGCAACACGCCCCAACTCATATCTCGGACTTCAGTGTTGCCTTCACGTATCTCAGTCAAGGCAATCTTGTCGTCTTCTTTGTGTTTTGTGCTCTGTACAGAAGGATCTTCAGGTGATGCTGAGAAGAGTATGTTCTCTGCGAAATTTAGATACGTGCCCTCGAACCAGCGTGGTATTTGATCCATAGGTATGGATGTGTCGACAGCCTTGATTGTCAGCAACGCAGTCATCGATGCGGAGTGAGTTTGCGGTCTGCATACCTCTGTGAACGTTCCGCCGTAGATCAGGTTGCTAGTCGACCACATGTCCCGCCAGAAGTCGGTTCGCCTGTCGCCAATACTCCATTCATACAGTTCATTAAAGTTCTGCATTCCGTAGTCAGTAAGTTGCCACTTCCACGTTTCCAGCGGGCAGAAATCCGGGAAACCGCATGTAAGCACGCTGTGATACGCCGATCAATGCCCTCGTTTCCTTGATACAGGGTCCAGCGACGTCTCAACGGGCGCTTATATCGAAAACGCAGCCGCGAGGGTGGTCAGCCATAGCGTTCGTGCAATCGTAAAAGTTCCTGGTTGCGACACCTGCAAGCGCTAGGGGCAGAAAGCTGAACGTTCGCTCCAGGAGAGCAGTGATAGCCAGGAGCTTGAACACAGTCGCCTTTCAAGGGTGGCATCCGGGTATTGAGAAAGCAGCTGAATTGTGACAAACTCACCTGCATGTTCAAGCCATGGTTCTTATTGGCGCGTTGCATGAACTTCCACATCGCTGTAGACTTGGGGTCTGGGTGCTCCCATAGCTTGCGAGGTAGTGGGTGATCTGAAGACATTGCGATCTCGTCTCTGGTGAAAAACCTGTGGTGTTCGATGTCACCTCTGAGGTTGCCTAAGAATGTTGTAAAGTAGGTAGTATGTACATGATATAGCGGCCGGCTACTCGGCTATGGGTAGCGCGAGGCCAGGTCGGGAATAAGTGCGGAGGAGTTTACGACAGGAAGCTGCAATGCCACTTAATGGTAGGTTCTTGGGCTGGCCGTGGTTCAATGTCCGTATACGTAGCAGCTTCGCACTACTTCCACAGTTCGGGAGCAATTGTCCTATGTCTCCCTTGAACGTAACTCCACGACAGAATGATTGTCATCCACCAGTGTCTTTGTAGATCAATAACATAAGAGGCAATGTACACTTGCGCTACACTTCGCACTCGCTACATTATTGAATTAAAATGCTATCTTGTGGTGTATTAAGACTGTGATCAGGTACCATACTGTTGCTTGCCAAGAACCCGGCGTACCCTCTGCCATGGAGATGCGGGGAGAGCGCACAACCGTTCCGAGCCGCCTGGGGCCGACCTCACTCGGAAGCAAATCTCAATCATTATGTCTAATATCGAATCTATACAAGCTGTTGATACTGATGCATCATCTTTTATGGGGGAGGTCTGAGTACACCACGAAATAATACCATGGTATTTTGGTCGACAAACCATTTCATCGTCCCAACGCCGCTCCATTTGACGGCTGTATTCCATGAAAGAAGGCACATGTTAATCTCAAAATCGTTGACCAATTCGATACTACCACAAATCTAATCTTTTGATCTTTGAATTGCGTATGAGTACATAAGCAAACAACACTGAGATTAAACTCTCGAGAGTAATTAAGCCCCCCAAAATCTGCGCAGTGATCAGTTGGTTCTACCGAAACAAGCAATATGCGCATGCACTCAGCCCTCGAAATCATATACTTACCTGATTGGTCAGACAAACATGTATCCGATCGTGACGTCGTGTCCAACACAATCTATAATATGGATTTCGGGCTCTCTAGCTCGCGGATTTAGCTCGCACTTATCTCAGACTGCGCCTATCAGTCGTGAAATGGTCTGTGGGCGATATCCCTATTCCTACCGGCTACTCGACAGCATTAGGGCCTCAGTGCAGTGGGGTCTGAGACATGTCTACTGCCGTGAATACCTATTCACAATATACCACACAACAAACGTAATTGTTTCGATTGGCCACTGAGGCGTCTCAACACGGTGTACATAACTTCAATGCACCTAATCGCCCAGCTGGAACGCTCACCGAGGTTACGCAGACATTGTACCCTGCATGACGGATCTGCCCAACGACACTACTTGCCATGCATGAGACTTGCCGCTGTCATTCTCGACCGGCGTTCGGCAGGAGCTCCCACCGAGACAACTTCATGTCAGTTGCGGATCCTATCAGCATGTTGGTGGTGCACGACGTTACACAACCGCTGATGGTCTGGGCGGTGTCAGCGCTTGCGATGGTGAGTGAACGTCGGACTTTGGGATCCGGGTCGACAATCTGTGTCACTTGATCGTGATAGGAGGGTGGACGTTCCATGATCCGCTAACAATGGCTATTAGTCGTATCCGTCCGTACACGTACGTTGGTTGAATGATGAAGAAGCACTGCAGGCTTACTTTGTGTGGCTGCCATCCGCGGTTTCGACTTTGGTATTGCCATTCCAGTGCACTCTAAGATCAGAACCTGAGATCAGAACCTGAGATCAGTGCAGAGATGAACGGCCTCGAGCAACAACCGGACCCCACCATGGTTCACGATGTAGGATACCGGAGTTGTCTTGGGCCTTGCAGCCAGTGCGAGATCGTTGGGATCGTCAGGGCCAGATGCCCATGGCCAAACCCGGTAACACTACATACGAACATAGTAACATCCCCAAGAGTGCAACACACAAGAGTGTTCTCGCCAGCAAGACCTAGAGGCACAATTCAGCTCTCCATGCGTCGTGCGAGTGCAAAGCAGTCTATCGATATCGCCACTCCCAAGTGCTCTTGCGGGGTTGTCGGTCTTGCTTGGAGTAAATTGGCCAAACACGACGTATTATACAAAGTTCTGTAATACGAGAGCTCATCCAAACTCAGCTTCGGTACTAAAAAGTGGCACTGCTAAGTACGGCGATCATGATCATGCAGTTGGCAGTACAAATCGTACACTACCTACGAATGCAATGCAACCTGTCAGTCGGTATTGGACTGCAGAACGCCGTCCTTGACTGGCGCCTCATGCGACCGTATCTTTGCTACTACCGAAAGACCCTCATTGTCCATTACTGACGGTCCTAGTATCCGGCGACATCGTGTGGCTCCATACAAGTTGCAATATGCGTAGATTGCGAAGGCGACGCTACTACTAACCCGACTACACCAGACGATTCGGCAACGAGGGGCAAGCTCGATTTTGAGGCGACAGCGTCGTGCTAGTCATGCGGAGATTTTTATGATTCGCTATGCTCAATTGTGACTGGCTGTTGTTGAGAGCGTGGCCCACACAGATCTGCCACGAGTGGATCGTACATTTGCACTCTTGATCCTCATTGAGCCGAAGGGTCAGAATTAATGGACGAATCAACGGAGTGGATGTGGACGAAGACACGAGCGCTATGCACCTAACATTCTCTCTGGGCAATGTTGCCGAGAATGGAACGATGCAGATGCGTGTTGGCCCCGTGGCCCCATGGCCCCAAGGACATGCAGAGAGTGGCGAAGGAGCTGAAATCTCGCGCTATCAGCACTTGTGCGACACCGAGGCTCAGAGCTGATCTCGCCCCCGTTAGCGTAATTGTAGGAGTAGGGTTCGCCTTGGAAGCGACCTGACCGACAGAATGTTCGAGGAAAAAAGGGTCTGTTCACTTGCCTGAGATGCGCATGGAGCCTGCGGATAGAGCGGTCAGGGCAATTGCGATGCCTGTTCCTAAACGGTTATGGCGTTCACTCATTTGGACCCGTCTCCACAAGTCGTGCGCGTAGTGAAGGATAGTGTGTGCTGCGATTGGGGCACCCCTGCACCGTGGAGTCGACTTCGGCAGCTAGCGAGCAGTACGAATCGTGGCAGCAAGTCTAAATGAAAGGGTTCATGCGAGTGACAGACTGGTCTGTTTTCGACGAGTCGTGACATTCCGATCCCAATATTCCAAATGCCATTCAGCAGATGGACTGTGATGGACTCGGGGTTTGCGAGGCCTTGGAACGCGCTGTGCAGGCAGGCGTTGCAGCTACTGCACCGAACGTGAACCACTGAGACGCGCCCCTTGCCCTCCCCACCACCACCGCCACTAGCACAAGATGCGCAATCGTGAACCACCGGCGCCAAGAGGCAACATGACATGTCGTGCACGGATGGGATTGGGCACGTTGTCGCTGGCTGCCCGGGCTATCCTTGCCAGTCTGCCGTCGTCCTCCAAACCGGCTGTAACTGAAACTTTGGAGCATGCCAGGGGCAAGGCTTGGCCGCCATGTCATTTACCAGGCATCGTCCGCCTACTGATATACCGTTGGCTACCTGCTCGGCCTCTCTAGAGTACGGCCACACTCTCTGCTTACCCCTCTGTGACAGATCTCTACAAGGCTGTCAACTTTCCACCGGACCAGGTCGGAACCGTGTAACGAGACAAGTCTCATCTCACTGTACGCATACGGCGGCTTGCCTTGTGTTCCCACAGCCACGCACACCTGCACGCCTTTCGTTTCATACTTTATCAGCTGCCGCCCGGCCTGATATAACACCAACGCTACCCAGCACGTCGCGCCCTCGACATAATAGTACCCTAAATCCCACGCTCCGACAGCAACAATGGTCGACCTCGTCACCCAGCTTTCCGGATGGACCTTTGACAAGCCAGTGGTGCCTGCACATCCTCAGCGAACCAGCTCTACAGCATCGAGTCCAATCCTGTGCGACGACGTCCCTGGGACATTACGGCTGGATACCACTGTTGCGCAAGAAGCTCGCAAGGAGAGTGCCATCTTCAATGACCGATACAACTCTTCCGAAGAAGATTTGACGACCGGCGGCTCAGATTCAGAGTCCGAGTACGACTACGACGACGTCGTGGTATATGACCCGGCCAAAGAGTGCAAGGCGAGGACGCTGTCAGTCTCAAGATGGAACAAGGGCAAGAGCTGCGACATGGCCGTGACCGTCTCGTATGCTTTCGCTGGCCGCCCAAGGGTCGTTGAGGACTGCCGTTCTCCCTTGGATCGTCCAGCAATGCAACTACGATCTGCTTCTCTCGCCAATGTCTCGGCTGCACCCATGCATACCTTGGACAACGCAGACAAGGCACAACGCCAGTCCATGACTTTGAACGCCATGAGCCGCTTAGCATCCAGCACTCGTCCCAGTTCTCCAGTCGAGTTTGAGCCTCGACGACCCTCCACAAGCTACAGCCCCGCGACCAAGGATATGACCACCGCTTCCACCTCTAGCTCGTTCACGACTGCACCATCAAGCCGCAGCATCTCACCTGCTTACAGCGAAGCCCCTCGATCTGAATCACCTGCCAAAGCACCATCATCCTCACGCTCATCCGTATATGCTCCTGCACAGCCGCGTGTAGACGTGACCCGTTCCAGCACTACGCAGTCATTCTACCGCCAATCACAATTAGCCCCTCAATCGCCGGCCCTCTCCTTTCTCAGTTCTGATCCTTATGAAAGCTCAAACACAGACTCGTCCTCGCCCATTATCAAGAAAGCAACCGGACATCGTCGCCTACGAAGCATATCACTCAAGGTCGCCCTAGCCAAGATCGCGATCTCGCCCACAAAGAAGCCCGACACTCGCACAAACGGCAAAGCACCGACTACCCCAATGACACCTTTAACGCCGCAAACTGCTCCCCTCGAACGACCCGCTGTTGCAGGCCCCAACAAACTTCGCCGCGCATCGACAATACTCCGACCAAAGTCTCGTGGGAACGACAGTATTAGACACTCGACACAATCGGCCGCGCCTCCCTTACCACAACTCAACGGCAACATGATGCAGCAGCGCGCATCGTCGCGGATGGTTGCCCGAGGAGCGAGCGAGATTGAGCCGACACTCATTCTACCCGACTTCCCTCCCCACAGCAGCGACGACGACGCGCGGGCAAGCGTCAAGAGCAAAGCATTGCGCAAGCGCAAATCATTGATGGACTTCATGGATTCCCTCGCATAGGAACGCTACACATTGATTGTGTTTCGAAACGACATCCGTGCCACGACTTCCCGCCGCATAAATGCATAAATGTTGTCATTCATGCGCCGCCGCATCGTCTACCCCGCAACGACTTTCGGTCAACCCTGCTCGTCTTTCTCTCTTCCTGTCACGGCACTTTACTTGAAGCGCTCTCGCATAATACCCGGCGTATACCTTTTCTACTGCCATTTTTTTCCTCTCGTCTCGTTAGGAGGTTACGACATCCTCTTCGTCTCGGCATCGCGAAGTGTTCGCCGCCCACTCTGTCGCTATCGCATCTTCATGCATGCAAATGGTTTTTATTCTAATTAGTCGTGCCCGTTATGTGGCTTTGTCTCCACGAAGACTCAATGATATCCCTTTAGTCTTGGTTATACTCGAAGAGAAGAGTCAGAATGCAATCCACAGTATCTTTACCCATCGTGTGTGCTCTTACGTGAATTCTACGATTGCTTCGCCTTGAACGCACATGATGCCATACACACTAAGCACCAGGTACCAAGACCAACACAGTTGTAAACACGTATGCACTCCATCGTCACTCCTCTGGGTGGCCTGACATGACGTTAGCGACCATCCTTTGCGACCCAAGCCTGTCAGGCACTCTGCAGGATTCTGATCCACTCCACCGCCTGACCCGCTCCACTCTTGTAAGCAGGGCGACCAGCATGACAGGGAACCGCGGACCTGCATCAAGTGGATACCGCATACCACCCATGACATGTTTCGAAACAAGACACCAATTACACTCGATTAATGTAGACATCACCCTGGAGATGCATAGTGGCGAAGCGTCCCCAGTTGCGAAGATGGTCAATGCGTGGGACTTGACTTTGTGTACTCCATCATAGGGATTCCACGTTTGGGTTTATCGAAAATAGGATAGACTTTGCGATGGTTCACAGTACAAACTTTCGGAGCTTCTGTGGTACAATCCAGGCGACTGGTTGAGTGACTGTGGGTTGTAACGAGTAGCTGAGACATTGTCGTCGTATGATCAATCTCAAATTGCCGTCTTCATGACAACTCTCACGACAACCTCTCCACTCCGCCCTCAGAAGTCAGGCCAACACGTAGCGATCTTAATCCCGTCACCCTTGTATATAGTGCGGGTTCATCGAATACTTGCGTCGTTCAAATTTTGTGATTCTTTCATTTTCCCGTCTACCGTTCAACTTGAAACGCGCCCCAGGCTTCTTGCCCGTGTAGATAAGCATGGACCATGGTTGCTACCAGATCTCAAGATACCGGAGATATAGTTTAGATAACTGCATGGGACATACGGTACATAAGACCCCGAATGCGCCGAAGTCAAGGGTGGTTGTTAATCGGAAATTCAAATTTGCGTACGAGCGGGTGTGGCGCGTTTGATCGACAGCCAGAGTTTGACGAGTCGGAGGAAGGAGCGGAGGATCATGTGACGACGCGCGTATCTAGGGATCAGGAGGGGAGTCTGGTAGTTATACCGTTGCAATGGATCGATGTTGTTGGTGCCAACACTGGAGAAGGTCAGACGGTCCCAGGAATGGTCAACTTCGGCTGCCAGTAAGATACGATGCTTGCGGTGATAGTCTTTGCTAGGGACAATGCGATACGTCTGATGTAAGGGCATCTTTCAACCAATCTTTTGCTTTCGCCTGATCCAGATGTCCATCTCGCCATCTACTGTCGAGCTAGGCCTTTGCTGGACCTCCCACACGTGGAGCTTATAGCTGCCTCGATCTGCTCGTCCAGTGTGAAGATCGAAAGACCACTCATGCTTCGGACAGTTGATGCCAGAACTCAGCACCACACCAAAGTCTTCGATATCAAACGGAGTGCCATTTGATAGAGGATATGACGAATGCGGGCACTCCTGGTACGAGTTAGGTTAACGTCGATGTGATTATGTATCTCGACATACATGATCTATAGCAACGAATTTTCCCTTGTACTGAAACACAATGACTTGATTTTTCGTATTCCCAGCTTCGGGATCCTTCCAGTCATCAATTGCAACCTCAGTCCCCATCGCGCTGTCCTCACGAGGCACGTGGAAAATACGGCACCCAGGAACGTACTTCCCTTGGCATCGCTGCTGGTCGCCCACCCTCGTGGTGCCATCAACATTTGGATACGAAGACACTGGGCCTGCGCAGAACCAAGCACTTCCAGCTCGAGAGGAGCGCGTAAAAGGACTAATGAGATACGACATGGAGTTGCGGGTAGATCGTGATTAACGAATCGGAATGCACCAACAGTGGGAGATCAAAATCGGCAGTGACGCTAACGTCAACTAGTGCCTACCCGATCCGGTCCATCGAAGGAACTAGACTCCGCATGTCAAAAGATACTTCCATTTTGCGCCCTGTTGTACATGACGAAGATAGCCGGTAGTGTAGACCAGTCGTAGTGATTTATGGATTAGTATAAGAAGAGAAATCACTACAGTGCTGTGAATTTTTCGTGTCTCAACAACCTCCATCTGACCAATTCACCCATTACGTCATCTTCTCAAAGAATCATTGCTTCGCACTTCTACTCACGACTGATCGAAGTCAACTTCAGACGGACCATCGCCACAAGACCCACGGCGACAATGCTACATCCAGCTCAGCA
Organism: Plenodomus lindquistii; assembly: GCA_025504975.1. Classification (NCBI taxonomy): domain Eukaryota; kingdom Fungi; phylum Ascomycota; class Dothideomycetes; order Pleosporales; family Leptosphaeriaceae; genus Plenodomus; species Plenodomus lindquistii. The sequence continues at coordinate 1,135,183 of JANUWI010000013.1, forward strand.
CTACCTCGATAACGCCCGCATCGCGCCAGAGGTGTTCCAACTGCAGCCTGACTACCGCGCTCTCTTGATGGTAGTCACAAACATTCCACCAGGACCTTCAAATGCCGCCAGTGAAGCATTTCTCCTATCTGCCGAAGCATCCGCCAAGGACGCTCTATCCACGACCAATGTGAACGACATCCCACACGTCACCGCCTGGCGTGAAGCCTACAAAGCCTTTGGCGCCAAACCAAAAAAGACGCTCAACAGTCTCGAGGCGCTTCTTCGCCGCACACAAGGAGGCCTCCCACGTGTCAATCGCTTGACGGATATTTACAACGCTATCTCGATCAAGCACCAGGTCCCGCTTGGCGGAGAGGATCTCGATGAATACCAGGGAGCACCGTTTCTGATCCGCGCAAAGGGTGATGAGACCTTTGAGACCAAGGCCGGGGGCAAGGTGGTGACAGAGCATCCTAGTCCTGGAGAGGTGGTGTGGTGCGATGGGGGTGGAGTGACGTGCCGTCGATGGAATTGGAGGCAATGCTCGCGGACTGCTCTTAGTGATGGCACAACGAATGTCCTGTTCATATTGGATGCGCTGGCAGCGATGGACGACGATTCGTTGAACTCGGCTGCCGATGAACTTGCGTCTGAGCTGTACAAGCTGTCTCCAGAAGTCAGCGTTTCCCGTCGCATACTCCGCGCTCCATGAAGCAGGGGTTCGACCCGGTACACGATCGGATTGTGCTTGACCGGATGGTGAGGTTGTGACGTTGAAGTAAGGATTACTACCAATGAACTTGAATTGATTAAGTCCACGTCTCACTTCAAGAGCATAATGCCCAAGCCACATAATAGCGAGGAGACAACAAAGGCAGATACATCTATTATAGCCTCCTCTCTAATCCCTATAGAAAATACATGTAATATCCAGGGACTTCTAATATATACCTTAGTGTCTTATGCTAACTACGGTGACACGTGCTCCAAGTAAAAGTAATTTAGTTAACCTAAGCGCCTGCGTAGTATTAGTACGCAACCGCATTCTCGCCGATCAGATCACTTGACAAACTAAGGCTCACCAATTACGCACTGCAGCGTGTCGACTACATGACATTGATAACACAACGTCCACAGCGCTACTTGTTCACTAGTTACAAACTCTCATGGTATAATACGCGCACTATACTTGTATTCCTGCGTGTAGCACTGTATCATAACGTACTATAAAAAATATCATCTAGGTTAGTCTACAGTATTACGTGTTTTATTTGGAGAAGTATAGGCTGTAATAGTTGTAAGGGATAGTGGCATATAAGCGATGCAGGGTAAGTGTGTATTGCGATGATTACCACTCTGTGAACTAGTTCTCCCCCATATCCATATCGACATTTCCGCCAAGCTCCTTCAAAATCTCAGTAAAGTCGATCCACCCCCGCCCCCCGCCATCCTGAACTATCTCATCATCACCCCCGTGGAACGCCTTCATCACCTCTTCAAGCGTATCGTCCATCAACATCTTGCTGACGGCCTTCTCAGTCTCCATTCTCGATGTCAAATCCTTCTTGATGCCCCCCTCAGTTTCCAACTTCGCTGTCATCTCTTTCAGCTTCCAGCTTGTTCTCAAGGCTAGCAACCAATGCATCTTTGACATCTAGGTCAACCTGAAGCTTGTCCGTGAGCGACTTCTCTTCCCTGAACAGATCGGCCTGCTGAGCGGCTATCTGCAGATAGAAGTCCCTCTCACGGTTGGCGGCATTGGCAATTTGGTTCTGGAGCTCAAGACTACCCGACTTAAAAATTTCGTCGATCAGTCGTGTGGAGAGGTTGGTCGAATTGGTCCGCTCCGCTGCAAGTTCCTTCTCTATTCGCTCGATGCGCTGATCTTGGGTTTTGGCCGTTGTGGAAGGGCGTCAAGGTTTGATCCTTTGTCCAAGCGCGGCATCGTGATGGTGAAAGTGAAAGTGATCTCACGATGTTAAGTGAGTGCAGCGAGAGCACTACAAGAAAACCTGGTGCAATTGCCCTACACTGTCAACTCACCATAGAGCGGACAGTCACGGCGCAAGCTGCGTCGTGTGTGCGATAGTGCACTATGGAGATTACTCTTAATTTGATGTGGGCTTCGATACAACGATAGTAGATCGAAGGGCATCCAGGAAGAACGGTGGTGACTGGACGAAGAAGTTAGCGTGTGTGCAGTGAAGTCTTGTGTTGAGTGCTGATGGTGAATAGAACAGAGTGCTTTCTTGTCACTCGAGGGGACCAGCAAAGATTTAGAAGAGGGATGGAGGAGATATGGTGAGACGCGTCTGTGAGAACTTTTTTATGGCGTGCTGGTGAGGCGACGCGTCAGTGTCGCGTTTGGGGAAGTCACGATCAAGAGCGAAGGCACGTTGGACAGACGGCACACTTCACCATGCATGGGCTCACCATACACTGGCTCACCGTATGTGGGCTCACCGTGTGTGAGCTCATGGCGTACCGGAGAGCCTACATTGTAATACCGTCCTCTTACGGTGCACTCTTACTGCACTGCAAAGTCTGCAATGGAGTTTGCGTGCAGCTCCCTCGGTGCGTTGGTGCATCATGGATAGTACTCGACAGCAACCTAACAACAGCCTGTTAGCTGCAGTGTCAAACTTTAAGCCCCAAGTGTTCATATAATGCAAATGTCTCGTACGACTTAGTAACTATCAGAACACACGCTCGCCCTACCCCCATATACCACCGCTCTTTACAACTACTACAACTCATACTATTCTAGATAGGATATATGATACTACATTCCAAACTAAAAGAACGTGTCTCCTCTAAAATGCGTTATGATATATTATATCACGCGAAAGATATGAGTGAAGTGCGCACAATATACCACAGGAGCTTGTAACTGGTCAAAAAGGATCGCGGTGGACATCATAGTATCGATGTATATCTTTGTTATTTGCTTCCTAAGACGTACATGTCTAATCCAATACGATATACTTTCTCAGTCTCTCGGGTATCGCATCGTACAGGTTTTTCTGCTCCAGCCACTTCTTGGAGAACAGGCGGTCTGCATATCTGTACGCGCCATCGCAAAGCAGTGTAACGACAGTATGTCCCTTGCCCAACTTCTCAGCGACTTCCTTGGCGGCAACCACATTCAGACACGAACTAGCGCCCAGGTAGAGACCCTCTTCGTCCAAACACCTATACACCATTTCAATCGTCTTCTCGTCACTAATGTGTACCGACCCGTCGAGGAGATCAATATCGGGCTTCAAGTTATCTGTCACGCGGCCCTGCCCGATACCCTCTGTAATGGAGCCACCCTGTCTTTCTTGGAGTTTTCCGCCACTCTGAATGTACGAGTGTAGGACCGAGCCTGGGGGGTCAGCGAGGAAGCTCTTGACTCTTCCGTCGCTCTTCTCCTTGAGGTACCGTGTGACACCGGCCAGTGATCCTCCGGTGCCAGTTGCGCAGGTAAATGCATCGATTTTGCCTTGTGTTTGGTACCATATTTCCGGCCCTGTGGTCTCAATGTGCGCCTGTCGGTTCGCCACGTTGTCGAATTGGTTCGTCCACACTGCGTTGTCTAGTCGCTCTGCATGTCGTTTTGCTTGATGGTTGTAGTTTTGTGGGTTGTCGAATGCTACGGCAGGTACGGGATATACTTCGGCGCCTAGGAGCCGTAGGAGGTCGATTTTGCCTTGCGACTGTGTGTTGGGCATGTAGATGACGAGCTTGTAGCCTTTTGAGCGACAGACGTGGGCGAGTCCTATGCCAGTGTTTCCAGCTGTGCCTTCGATGACAGTACCTCCAGGCTTGAGAAGGCCCTGCTTTTCGGCATTTTCGACGACGAAGAGGGCGGCGCGGTCTTTTACTGAGCCGCCTGGGTTCTGGAATTCGGCCTTGCCTAGGACGTTGCAGCCCGTTTCTTCAGAGAGTTTCTTGAGGCGGATGAGAGGTGTCTTGCCGATGGCTAGAGAGCTATTAGTAGGTATCAGTCAGGATGCGATATGAGAGAATGTTACTTACCATCGAGGAAACCCCGCTGTCCAATGCCTTGCGCTTTAGAAATGCCAATTGCCGTCTGGTGGGCAGCTTCAAATTGGCTGACGCTCTCTGCGCCTCTCCGTGCCGAGACTGCGAAACTCCTTGCCGCTGTGCGGAACATTTTGAATTAGCAAAGGAAGCTTAGGGCAAGAAGGCAAAGAAAAGTACAAAAGTGCAGCAGCAACGTCCTCGGCCCATCGGCGAATGACGCGATGTCGCAATCCGCCATTGTTCGCCGCGGGGGTCCCCTGCGATGCCTGCGCCCGCAGTTGGTCCGTGCATCCTGCGTAAACAATCAACACCATGACCGTCTATCCCCACCTCCAGACGACAACGAGCCCCCGTGACCCACGACATTATGCCAGGACGACCAGCGGGAACACGTTCCACGCGCACTTCAGCTGCCTCGACGCGGAAAACCAGCGGCGGTGTCACTAAACCCACACGCGCGTCCGGAACACGCCAGTCTGCCCATGCAGTCGAGATACCAGACGAAGGTCCCGTGACTACACTCCGCACACAGATTGCCCAGGTATTTAGCGATGCACAGAAGACGACGGCGACACAGCGCAAGTTGGCGGTGCATCTGAGAAAGATACAAGAAGCGTGCTGTTTTGAGCCACCAGAGACGAACAAGAAGGGTGGGAAGAAGGGGAGGGAGGAGATTGAGGAGGATTTCGACGAGGAAGACTTCAATAATGAGATGGGGAGGTGTGTGTTGAGGTTGTTGAACGTGAAGAAGAGTGAGACGGCGGGGGACAGGGTGATAAGGTTCTTGGGCCTGTTCCTGAAGCATGCTTCTGAGAAGGGTGGGTAGTCGTGTTCGTACAAATTCTACCTACACTGACAACGAGCAGATCAAGCCATCTTTTCTGCTGGAACAGAGGATGAAGGCTTCGTCGAGACGCCCAGTACTCGCCTCGTTAGGCATATACTCGTAGCAACTCTTGGCTTTACCACAGCAAAAGAGAGAACGGTTCGATACCGAGCGACACAGACCATTGCGTACATTATAAACAGCATCGCCACGCTCGACGATGACCTCTACGACCTCCTCCGAGTCGCCTTCATGAAGCGCTTGAGAGACAAGGATCCTCCGGTACGCGTACAGGCTGTGCTTGGCTTGGGTACACTGTTGGGAGATGAGGAAGAACAACAAGACGACGAAGACAGCGACGATGATGCGGCAGGAGGTCTTCTCGAGAAGCTCATGAGTATCATGAGCAACGACCCCAGCGCTGAAGTACGACGAGCCGTTCTACATAACCTTCCAAGGCTACCCTCGACACTACGCTCCATCCTCAAGCGAGCTCGTGACATGGATGCAACATTGCGAAGACAGGTCTACGGCAAGATTCTGCCCAGCATAGGCGACTTCAGGAACTTGTCCATGGTCGAACGAGAAAAGCTTATCCGCTGGGGCTTACGCGATCGAGACGACAGTGTTCGCAAGTCTGCAGCACGTTTGTTTAGCGAGAAATGGCTGGAAGACTGTGCTGGAACCCATGACCAGCGGCCCGAGGAAGAGAAGAAGCCGGGTGAATTTATACCACCCAATCTAAATGCACTGTGTGAGCTGCTCGAGCGAATCGACATTATACGCTCGGGTGAAGAGGAGGAGGGCATTGCACACGAAGCGATGAAGCGATTTTGGGAAGTTCGCCCCGACTATCTCAACTACATCTCCTTTGACCATGACTTTTGGAACAACCTGGATGCACAGACGGCATTCATTGTCCGCAGTCTCAACGACTATGCTCAGGGCACGCAAGATGGCAGCATCAAAGAGATGGTCGAAGAGAAGATGCCTGAAGTCACCATGTTTGCATTCGTGCTCCAGAAAGAACTCCGCTCTCTTATGGAACTCACGACAAAAGCCATGTTGCTGGAAGAAGACGATCCAGAGCTCGAAGAAGTACAGGAAGATCATGACGAGAGAGAGTTTGTTGTACAGCAGTTGCTCCACATTGCACAGACACTTGACTACACCGATGAGATGGGTCGACGACAAGTATACAACATCACTCGTGAGGCCATCGCCAAGGCTCAACTTCCAGAAGAATGCACAAAGTTGGCTATCGAAGTATTGCGCATAGTGTGCGGTGTACGTGGCGAGTCAGACTTTTGCGCTTTGATCGTGGAGGCGATTGCTGAAGTACGAGATACCTTGCTCGACGGTGATGATGAGGCCGGCAATGGGAATGATGAGGAGAGTTTCCATTCAGCCCAGTCTGACATTGAAGGTGACGCGCCTTTGATCAAGCCACGTGGTGCGAATGCCAAGGTACTGACGGAAGAGGAGGAGCTGGAGCGACAGACTCGTGAGGTATTAGTACACTCAAAGTGTCTGCATATCGCACAGTGCACACTGGAGAATGTGCACTGTGATCTCGAGTCGAGCTCGCATCTGACAGGCATTCTCAATACGCTCATTATTCCGGCTGTGCAGGCCCATCAAGCCATTCTTCGAGAGCGGGGCGTTATTTGCCTGGGTCTAGCAGCCCTTCTAAGTAGAGTAAGTTCTCTTCTTCATATGCATTACAGGTCGTTACTAACAACTACCAGGATCTGGCAGCTTCCAATCTCGACCTTTTCTTCCACTGCTTCGTCAAAGGCCACGAGAGCCTCAAGGAAATCGTCCTCCAAGTCCTCGCCGACGTCCTAATCACCCACCCCCAACTCCTCACACCCACAGTCGAAGACCCAGACGCGACCACCGAAGACACCGAACCCATCATCAACCCACGCCTCCGTCCCGTCACGAAAATCCTCCTCAAAGCCTTTGCCTCCAACTCCCACCGTCTCAGCCTCATTGCCTGCGAAGCCGCCTCCAAGCTCCTTCTCCTCGGGATCCTACCCCCCGCACCAACCGCCGAAATCCTAAAAGCGTTCGTGTCTACCTACTTTGACCCGGAGACCGCTGCCAATCCCGCGCTCCGACAAGCACTGAGCTACTTCCTCCCCGTTTTCTGCCACTCCAAGCTCAAAAACGCACACATCATGGCACAAATGGCCGTCCCCATCATCTCCAAACTCCTGCTCATGCGCGAAGAAGACGTTGAAGAAGAAGACGTCGACGAAATGGTCGGCTGGCCCGTCATCACTGCTCACCTAGCCGAGTGGACCGACGGAAGAAAAGTCGTCGGCGCCACAGAACTAGGACTAGACGGCAAAACAAGCACGAGCGCAGAAGCAGAGGAACCACATATTCACCTTGCCATTGCGGTGCTGGAGCGCGCACTAACGAGTACATGTACAAAGGATGAGCGGAAACCGCTGCTTTCGCTGTTGAGCAAGTTGCATATTGCGACTAGTTCGGGTGCTAGGGGTAGAAAGCCGGAGGATGGGGGCGTGGATGATGAAGAGTTGAGAGAGTTGCACGGGCTTGTTGGTGAGGCTGTTGAAGGCAGGATTGGGACTGACGCCACGCAACGTAATGCCCTTGCCAAGATGGAACTTTTGTTGACGAAGCGGCTGGGGGAAGTCGAGGTGGTTACGCACGTTCAAGATGGTGAGGCAGAGGGGGATGAGGCGGTCACACCTAGACATACGCCTGCGGCTGAAGACGAGACCGAGGGCGATGCGACGCCGGTTTCTGCGCCGAGAGCAGCGGTTGAACCTAGTGTTGATGGCTCGGAGCTTAGTGACGACGATGATGACGAGGTCGAAGCGGAAGATACGACAATGTTTGCCGGGATGCAGGGTGAGGGGACGCGGATGCCGCTTGAAGATGACGACGATGATAATGACGACGACGACGATGATGATGGGTTACCGGAAGAAAGCACATTGACGATTCGGGGGCGGAGGAGGGATATCGTGACCGAGGATGATATCATGGAGAGTTTGTTGCAGAGTGAGGTGTAAGACGGCTAGTCTTGTCTTGTCTTTTCCTCTTTCTAGTACGCAGAGGATAGGGAGGAATTGTATCGAATTGATGAGGCTGAGGATCAAAGAGGCGTTTGGAAGGTGACAGCTTTTCCAAATGTAAATGAATGTTTTGTCCGTGTTTGGAATCGCTGGGTCGCTCCATTACAAACAGGCCTCGAGCGGACCATGCACTATCAATCCTAGCGATAATACCGCACAAATGCCTACATCAATCAGTGTCAGCCAGCTAGCCAGCTACTATTACCAGCCCCCACTGCCAAGCTTAAGTCATTCATACCCAGATCAGGTAGGATCAGTGACACAATCACCCCCCCTCGCTCCTTACTCTCCTCTCCCTTTGGGCCTCAAAACCCCGAGCATTGGATCCTCGTCTCGTCTCGCTAAGTTATCCCACGGATTTCAAGTCGCACATGTGTAAACTCATTGTGGGACAAGCTCGAGACGTCTAGTCTTATATCCCCCTTACTTGCTTCTACAAGACGATGGACGCAGGTACATGTTTTCATCACTGCCACCAAAAAGGGACGCCAAGGCCATGGTTGTGGAGGTTGAGGCAGGATTGAGAGGGAGTGGGTAGATTGGCATTGGCATTGTATTGGGATTGGATAGGATGGTGAGTAACAATATGGTATGGTATGGTATGCTGATGGTGGGATGTGTTTGTTTAGTGTAAGAGAAGAATAGAATGAGAATGAGGATTTGAGGGGTATACAAGTAGTGGAATATAAATTATGCTCTGAGCATTGGAATTCGGGTGGGGATTGCTTTGGTTGGTTGAATTGGATTGGATTGGGGCCCGTATCGTGTAAATAGAGGTCGTACGATGGAGTTAGTCTTGAGCCTGATGAAGTATCTGAGAGGGCTTTGATGCTAATTAAAAGAAAAAATTCCGCGTTGCGCCTCCGCTAACCTTGGGGGAAGAGGAAAAGAGAAACGTCGTTGGAGAAAGAAAGGACGAAAACAGTAACATCCGCCGTTCCTGTGTGTAGTGTGGGAAAAACGCCGGTCAACGCCTTGGTACGATATACTCGCTGTTCGTCTGGTCCAGCATCATACGTCGTGCATCGTCCGTGTAGATATCGTGCTTGCTTCGTGGATGGTTATGACTGCACACTTCACTCCAATTCACCACGGCCGATCAATACTATCCATCCACCCAAACACCTCTGTAATAAACGCCCTCAACGCCCCACACGCCCCGCCCCCCTGATTCCCTCTACATCCCTCCTCTGCAACAACATCCCACAGCCGACGCTCGACATCATACCCCAGAATCTTGACCATGTCTTCTTTCATTCCCCACATTCTATGCGGTGTGCCGTCCGGCTCGAATGTCGGTTGCGTTTTATCGTCTAGCACATTTGCGGGATCCATTTTGAGAATGTTCTGGTGTATAAATACGGGTCGCGGTTTCTGCGGGGCTTTTCGTGTGCGGTTTAGTGCTTTGGCGACGGCGGGGTCCGGGTGCTGCAGGTCAATGTCTTGCCAGCGGTCGTCCGGGTGGATGTGGCTTTTCATCGGGACGAGGTGTTCATAGTCGAGACCTGGGTCGGCTTGGGCGATTCCGCTGCCGCGAAAGATTTTGTCGACGTAGCGGCCGAGTGCGCGGGGCGGGGTGCGGACTTGGTAGAAGGGAAGGCCTACGGCGAGGGCGGCTTGCACAAAGGTTTCCTTGTCGCCGGCGCCGGGGGCTCCTTGACTGAGCAGGGTGTAATAGTAGTCGGGGCCGTAGTAGTTGTAGTAGACCATCATGAGGAGGGACTCGCGGTGGGTTTCCTTGTTGATCATGAGTTGACCGCTTTCGCTCGAGAGGCGGCTTTGGAACGACTCCTCTGGAATAGCTGCAATGTGGTAGAAGTGCGGAGATACTGTGAGGGCCCAGAAATCGGGCCATGTAATGAGGCCATGGGTGGTGTATGGCGCAGTCGTGAACAGCACGCTAGGATCGTACGCCGGGAACGCGTCGCTGTCTAGAAACAGCACATGCTGGAACGACGAGAACAAAATCGCCAAGACCTTGTACTGGTAGTGATCCGGCTGTGCGATATGTCGTGCAGAGTGGTATATGTTGGACATGACAATGCACCGCGCGTTCAATGATGGTAGTACGGTATCGCAAACAATGGGCTCGTATTTGCTCCAGTCGTCAATGAAGACCTCAACGGGCATCTGATTTCCGGTTCTCCGCAGCATCCGTAGCGAAACGAGGAAGATGGGCATGTACTTTGCGTTGGCAGTCGTTACAATTCCTGTCGTGTCTGCTGCAAATGGCAACTTGGGCGCTAGGTGCTTGGCCGCACCGCGCATCGAGTAGTGCGCCCGGAACAGTGCCCGCTCATGGTCATCAGTAAAGTTGGCAATCCGGTCCACGGGCTTTTTGTTCTTTTGCAGTGGTTCCCAGTAGGGCATGGGGTATGATTCGCCTTCCTTCTCGTCGACGGTTAGAGAGTCGCATTGGGGCTGAGCTTCGAGAAGTGCAGCGGCGAGATCCCTCCAGAAGTGTTGGACGGTTGCGTTGAACGTTGAAGCTACTTCAGTGGCATTTGGTTCGTAGCGGTAAAAGTGCTCCAGTACCGTAGTTTCATCGTACCGTCGCGGAAGAAAGAAGAGACCAGTGAGAAGAAGGAAAAGCGGAATGACAATGAGCCGGGGTATCGCTGACAATACGTGGGGCGTATTTATGAGCATGGCAGGCGTAAGTTGAGGTCACCGTGAGAGACTGTCCATGGAGGGAGGGTGTAGAGCGTGTGGGGAGGAGAGGCAACGGCGAAAGGCTGTGGCGTGGGAGGTTGTTGAATTGTATATATCTTGGGACAAGTCGGCCTAATACAACGGTTGCTAGCACCAGCACGCAAAAGCTGGTACCGGTTGTGGCGATGATTTGGAGCTAACCTGGAAGCGCGTTCAAGGCTAGTAGTAAGCACCAGTGGTGGTTTGATTATGCGAGGTCGAGTAAGCAATTTTAGCGGCCCTTGGTGGTTGGATTGGGGTCTGTGCCATCAGCGAGTAAGATGGCGAAAGGTGTCACCAAGCAGTTGTGGTGAGCAACCGCAGGCTTCCGGAGAGCGGGGGGACTGAGATTGTCTGGTGAGCATAACTTGTTGACGATAGCGTGTGGGAGGCAGCTAGCGGATGGTGCAGCTGAGTTGCATCATGCACTGCGAGTGGAGGTTGGAGCCGATCAGCCTCAAGTCTAGGCGCACGCAGGTGGAGTCGTTGAGTGTGCAAATAGTCGTGCCGGAAGAAGCTTGGCGTTGCCTAATATTGGACGTCTCTACACATTTGTACTTATCCGCACACGCCCTGCTGACGATCATTGAATCCTACGAACTTCCCCAGGGGCACCCACTCCGAGTGCTCCGCGGGGGGACATCAAACCTCTGTGAGCACCCATGCCCAGCATACGCGGTGCTGCTCAACGATTGGCAGCGTGTTGACTAGTAAGTCAAAGGCGGCTGAATCTACCAGATAGCGTTGTGCGACTTGTCAGCCCATGACCGCGGCTGTCTAGTTCCCGCAGGCGCCATCGTAATTTCAATCAAGTGTCCTTGTCTTTGGCTAGACTGACTTGACCATGCTGTGTTGCGTTGCGCGACATGGTGTGCATAGGGGATTGACGTTTGACTTCTATATGTAGAACCATTTCGTCGTTTGAAGGAAGGGACATTGCGGAAATCGTAGAGCAAAGATGCATCTTAGAAGTATACCTGCTCTACTGCACGTCATTGGACCAGGCGCTCGGATGGCGTCCACAGTCCCGGAACCGAAAGCCACCCGTGACCAAACAAAGTAGAGTAGAGTAGAGTAATTCACAGAAAGCATGTACCACCTCACGGCGCAAGGACAGCAACTCCCTTTTACCACTTTCCACTTCGGTTCATTCTAGGGTGCGAAGCGTCGGTAGAAGGACAGCCCTGTCCCACCACTCTCCAGTACCAATGCAGCAGGTTACCTTGACCCGTCACGTTGGATTGGTATAGACTAGGCTCACGTACTGTACCGTAGATTAAACGTCTTGATTTGCATCGAGTACCTGCGTTAGTCTGACATCCGTTGGACATGGTGTGCCGTTGTTTGGGGCCTAAAAGCGGGTTGAAGTCTGATTGGACACGTTGATCTATTCTATATGATTGCGATAGAACTGGGTGAGGTGGTATGTACACACTTGAATCTTGGGTGCGACGAGGACTGTGAATCAGTAGGATTGTAGTGTTGCTGTGGCGTAACTTGTAAGCATTCGGATTTATTCCTAGAATAAACCACATCCTCTGTAATTCGTAAAGACAGTCTCAAAGCCTGAGTTGAGTTGGAACTAAAATGTCTTTCACTGTAATACAGGTTTGTTTATTGAAAGCAGCAGAGCAACAAAGCAAAACTTCTAAGTCAAAAAAAGTACACAGAAACTCAGATTAGGTACGATAGGCTTGGCTAAGCGGCGAGTATATACCACTTTACCACATCTCAATTTGGATAGCCGAAGAAAAGGAGGGGAAGTCAAGACACACTCACACTCACTCATACACACACACACACACACACACACACACTTGTCAAGAAAAGAGAGAGAAAAGACGCACGCTAGCTACAGCCCAGAAAGATCTCCCAGCAGATGCAAGAAAAAACAAAGAGGTTCCGGCAAGCCGGTATAGCGAGGTCCGTGTTGCCGCCTTCCATGGTGTAACTTTTTTGCCCATCCGTCCAGCTTTTTGGAAAATGCTTCTCAAGTCGATCCCCAAACACCCAAACCGCAGAGGTATCGAACTCCATCGCCAAATGATCTCCAGTCTATACGCACCCGATCCCGCTAGGTTGCCTGCAAATGCCACGAAATTTGAACCAGCCCGAATGTTGACAAACTCCCCAAAAGCCAATCTTGCCCACGCCATCCTTTCCGAAATAAACAGTCCAATTCAAATTGCACGCAAGATCAAGGCCTTTGAAGATCATTACCTATACACACCTACGCCGGCGACTTGTTGGCGGGGTTAGAGACATTGCGACGATCATCGTTCATCGACAGCTGGCCGAAGCCGCTCGACAGGAAAGAGAAGGGATCTCCTCTGCCATCACCGCCGTTGGGTGCGCCCTGGTTGGGATACGGGTCCGCAGAAGAAAAGGCAGCCTCGGCAGAGCGGCTGTCAAAGGGGGTTGAATGCATGCCACCATTAGGGACATACTGAGCGCCCATGGGAGGGTAAGGGCTGGCAGCGCCCATGCCAGAGGGAAGCGCGTACTGGCTTGGGGGCCCAGCATATTGCTGAGCCGGGTAGCTTCCAGCGCCGTAGCCTGCAGGACCATAAGGACCACCGCCAGGAGTGCCACCCATAGACGGAGGACCCATACCGAAGCTGGAGGGCGTGTCCATGGGGGAGGGGAAGGCAGAGTCGGCGACAACAGCAGCACCTGCACGACTGGCTCCGCAACGTAAACAAGCGGTGTTCTTGGCGAAGTTGTGGTATCCGCAGCCGTTCTCGCCGCACTTCCAGTCACCGGCTCGGAAGGGCACCACGCCGGTACCACCACGAACATGGCCTCCACCACCCATACCGTGACCGTGGCCGTGACCATGACCATGACCGTGGCCACCCATGTGGTGCTGAGGAGGGCCCATCATCCCGGGATGACCACCATTGTAGCCATAGCCGCTGTAGCCCATGGGGTCACCGCCAGGCGGGCCCTGCTGCATAGCGGGGAAAGAGCATCGGAAGCACGCGGTACGACGCTGGAAATTGGAGAATCCACAGGACGGGCAATTCCAGTCACCTGGGCGAGGCCTGTTCTTGCTAGGCGGGAACGGCGTGATAATCTCGGCAGCGCGATCGAGGACACGGCTCGATGAGGGGGAGACTTCAATGGCCTTTTCGTTCAATGCGCGGCCGTTCATGCACAGACTCTCGGCAGCCTGGGTTTGTTAGCTTGGTCGCATTCACATGCCAATCGTGTTCCTACCTCTTCATGGGACGAGAAGATGGCAAAGCCAGTGCCTGTTGGCTTGTGCTGATCGGGCGTACGCAGAGTCCAGAATGCAATGGGTCTACCGCCAAACTGCGTGAACCAGCTCTCGAGCTCAGACTGGGTGGTGTCGTGGGGAAGGCCGCTCATGTGGAGCACCTTGCTGCGCTCGGACAAGAAGGCGCGCACATCAGCCCTGGCGTCCATGGGTTTGGTCAAGACGTCGGGGTGTTCCTGAGGTGGCTGCGACTTGCGGATCAAGCCGCGGAGGACTCTGGCAAGTGTAACGGCCTCTTCCATGGCACGCCTAGGCGAGGCGGGAGCCAATGCCTGCAAATGGAAAGGCAGGTTGTGCTTGATGGGTGCCGACGACTGTACCGGCTCCACCTCCAACGCCGCGCAGATGTTGGTCAATGCACTCGAACCAAAGGGTAGCGACTCTGGATGGTGCGCCTGCCAGCGCTGATATTCGGTGCGCAGGTCAAAGGTGCGCGAATGTTGCAAGTAGGGTGGCAATACGACGGCCTTGTCACGAGCCTCGCGGGGCAGCTGAACGCGGAGATCCCACGAGTCGAGCGTGACAAACGCAAACTCCTTGTTCTTGGGCGTAATGTGCTCCGAGGCAAAAGCGGAGAAGCGTTCGATGGCGTCTCGAAATGAGCCGGCGTTCCGGACCTGATCCCAGGTGAGGGTAGTCAAACTGGCTGCGAGGGGGGAGGATAAGCAAGAGGTGTGAAGGGTGAAGGTGGGAGCGAGAGGGGACAATACGTACTGCATAGTGCTGTAATGGGCGTGTTGACTGGTTTCACCAAGACGCTCTCTCGGTGAAGCTGGAGTAACGCGTTAGCCCTGCAGGTGCAATTGAGGGGCAATCAGCGTACCTCTTCACACGACTTTGCGTCGAGGAGAATCCATCCGAGCTCAATCACCTCGGCCGAGTCCTTGGTCACGTAGACGCCGTGTTCATCGCACGTGGTTGCAACGTGTATCACCACATAGAGGTCGAGATTGGGTGCCTGCGGCGTGGGCGTGGGCTGGCTCGTCATGTTCTACAGCTCAGTTGGGTCTCCAATGTTGGTGGATGGCTGGTGCAAATGTCGATGCTGGCGGCAGGGCAGGTAGCAGGTGGCAGGTGGCAGGTGTCGAGGAAGACGGCGGAAGGCGCGCAAGGAGCGGAGACGTCAGCGGACAGACGGGTGAATGATCGGGCACCTGACGTGAGGATGGGAATGGGGATGGGAATGGGGATGGGGATGGGGATGGGGACAGGGACAGCAAAGCAGCAGAGCGAGTGAAGGGGGTAGACAGGCAGTGGTCGAGCAGGCCCGCGAGATGAAGCTGCGTAGATATCCCCAGGTAAGATGAGGCCAAAGTGCATAAGATGTGGACGGATAGTCTGAAGCTCCGTGCAATGCAGCCCGGGAAGATTTCTTGGGCGGACGTGGATGGCACTAGTTGGCACCCGCTTTCCGACTGGCCAGTGACTAGTAATTCCACAGTACACCTACCAACAGCATGTATGTACAAGTACATGGCTACGTCAACACCACCCATTGCCCGTTGGCCCGCCACTGCTCCGTAAACTAGGTCTAGTCTAGCTTGCCTGGAGCTGCCTTGTAGAACCTGCACAATGCACATGCACACACCAGCATTCAAGGACGTCGAGTTGCGCTGCCTCTGCCTTTGTTTCCTTTCCTTTCCTTTCCTTTCCGTTCCGAGGGGCACCTGCAGCCGCTGCATGCTCTGCGGACAACTGCGCTGTCCCCCGACTCCCGCTCGGTAAAGCTGCCACTACGCTGCTTTGGACGCCCTCTGAAACACGTCCACCCTCCTCTCATTGACACTTCCACGCGTCTGCTGAACCTTGTCGCGTGTGCTCCGCCGCCGCCGTACCACCGTGTGCCCTCTCCTCAAAGATAGGAGACGACTTGTGCACATGCAACACGACAGTCCCCGTCTGTCGTCGTCGACAGACAGCTTCACTCACTGGCTAGCAAGGCAACACGCCTCACGAGTCACAGGTGCTTGTTGGTGAGGCTGCATGTCAGCATTTGGGGCTCCTGCTAGACGACATCCTAGACACCAACACCGCCCTGGCTATCCCTGGCTGGAACCGTCTTGGATGAATGCACATGGCGAAACCACCCAAGACAAGGCCCAAATATTCATAAGAGCGCCAGAATGCCATGTCGACCAAGACTTGCTCGCTACACTGACACACAATTCACCATGTTCCAACAACGCGTCGCGGTCGCGGCGGCCAGGTACCCCTGGCGATCAGCATCAGCATCAGCATCAGCATCAGCATCAGCATCAGCAGCAGCAGCAGCAGCAGCAGCAGCATCCCCGCGGCAGGCAGCACGTGACCAACCAAGCACAATGGACAGGACAGCTCGCACCACTAGCCCGCCAGCCGGCGATTTGATTGGCTTGGCTTGGCTTGTATGCGCCGCGTTGGATTTGCTGGCTCTTTTACAGGTGACGGAACCCCTTGACAGCAGGCTGCGCGCCTCGCCCATTTCCTCCATTCTGTGCAGGTTCATGGTTTGTACATAGAGTAGCTATTGTTGATGCACGTCTCGGCACCGGGGCGGCTACACTACACCCCGCAAAACCTCTCCCTCTTGAAACCAACAAAGACCCACCCACCCTCTGCTCCCACTATACTCTACTCTACTCTACTTGAAGCGCCATGTCTCGCGCATGTGTCTTGCTGCCATTCTGATTGCACTCTAGAAGCTCGCGCGGCATCATGGGATTCTTCAAGCGCTTCAGACGCCACAAGGACTCGAAGAAGAAGGCGTCGCTTCCGCGCAACGACCTCTATGCCCCCGCGGCATTTGCCTACCACGGCCCCGACCAGACGCAGCGCCTGCCCGACACGGTCCTGCGCCGCATCTTTGAGCAAGTGTGCCCGCACTCGGCTGACGAGACGCTCGATGGCAGCGAGGACAGCGGCAACGATGGCTGCATGAGCTGCGACATGCGCGACCTGGCCCACTGCGCCCTGACAAGACGGCAATGGTACGGCATTGCTGCTGGCCTGCTGTACGTGCACCGAGTCCTGCGCGCGGAGCTTGACGTCGCTGACCTCGTTGTGCAGATACAACAGCATACGCATCGACGCCGTGCACTACTGCGAGCTGGAAGAAGTCTACGCCGACCAACGCCGGCGGAAGTCGCGCAACGGCGACGAAATCGATGCGCCCACGATGCGTCTCCAGCAGCTCTCGCAGAGTGTGCGCGGCAACCAGTACCTTGGTCAGCGTGTTCGCTTCATCAAGCTCCCGTACATGACGCGCGAGTCGTGCAAGGCCGACCTGGCACGCGCCGTGTCGGGCTGTCCCAATCTCGAGTTTATCGACTTGCCAGATGGCTTCTACAACGGCGATCCCTCGTGTCAGCTGCTGAGGCAAGAGCTTCAAGCACGATGTCCCCACATTCGCAAGATGAAGTACATTGAGGGCGGCGAACAAGCACTCGAGACCTTGCTCCAGGGCTATTGGCAAGAGCTACGCGTGGTTGAACTCAACAAGATCCACATTGAACCGAGCATCCTGAGGCAGGTCCTTGGCATGCTTCCTCGACTGACCGAGTTGATCATCACAGATGTTGGCTGGATGAATGACTCCACGTTCCACGATGCGCCAGGACTGCCATACTTCCCAGCGCTCGAGACGCTGAGGCTTGAAAAGGTACATGGTATCACTGCTGAAGGCATGGCCCAGTACCTCTCAAGCCCCATGTGTGGAAACCGACTCAAGACCCTCTTCATCAAGAATTGCCAGCGTCTCCAACCTGCTTCATTGCACGTCATCTTGGCCGCAGCCTACAGACTACGCACTCTCGAATACACCACGGTAGTAACAGCCTCGTTGCCTCTGGACCCCATACCGCCCATGGCGTCCAATACACTCTACAAACTCAACTACGAGATCATAACGAGCAACTCACACCAAACCTACCCAGCCGGAGCCTCGTACTACCAATACCTTGCAAAGTCCCTCATGTCCAATTGCCTCCCCGCGCTCCGACAGCTCTACGTCCGCGACCCCGAGTTCCCAGAAATCCTCACTCTTGCGCCTCCAATCCGCCCATTTAGCGAAGCACCACCACCCATGTTCAACCAGCCTCTGGAAGTCTACTCCAAGGGTCTCGACGAGCTAGAATGGATCTTCACTTCCATCATTCCCCCAGACTCTACTGGACGCCGCATGTCCGTATCAGCTGGTCGCCCAATCAGCAGCTATTCCGCACACAAAGGTCTTGGCCCGCAGTGGGGTGGAGATGCAAGGAAGAGCATTGTCGTGCCTAATGGGTTTGGAGGATTCTTGGCTATTCCCGCGGAAAATGCCAGGCCGCGGAGTGCAGGTCATGCTACGCCGAGTGGAGGCTTTGGCCACGGATACTCACATTCACTGGGTAATCAGAGCGAATTTGCCCCTCCGAGAGCGAGCTGGATGAGTCATTCTGGTCGGGAGAAGCGGGCGTCGAGAGCGGATCTTTGGCGATGAGAGGGGGGGGGCTGTTTAGCCGTGGTCTCCGTCCGTACTCTATTTTTTTTCTGATAGCCCACTCGGTGTGCTCTGTCTGTTCATTCACTTCTGGATACCCGTCCATTTCTTTTGAAACTTTTCGTGTGCGATCTTTGTACTTTTTTTTGTCGGTACTGGAGTTTGAAAGTTTGAATACTTTTGGTCTTGCTGGCAGGTGCAAAGGGCACGAACTTGATGGTAGATATGATAGCGATACTCTTAGGCAGGAACTAGGCTTGGGCGAGTGGAATTATCTGTATATAGGACAGAAAGAATGGCAATGTTTGAGCATTGCCTCTCCCTTTCTCTCAAAACTGCCATTGAGCTCATAGACTAAACTCCTCAAGACAACACCAGTCCTTCTTGTCTAGAGTGGCAATGAGGAGACTGCTAGACCCACACCCAAGACTTGCGTGTGCAGTGTAGTGAGTGTATGTTTCAAGACTGCGCACCACACTCCCCCCCCTCACACCCCTTCCAACTCCTCTCCTGCGCCGAAAAATCAACACCACACTCCCCTCTCTCCACCATCTTGTCCAAAAACCGTTTCATCCTGCGTCTGCCCTCTTGATCGTCCTCTCCAACCCATAATTGTGCGTGGCGAGCTCCACACTGTATGTTCCATGTTGCTCTTTTATCCTTTTTCTCCTCTCCTTCACTTCTACCCACAGCTTCACCACCAATGGGAGTATTAGCAGTGGCAGGACTAGTATCCTCATACACCCCCCAATCCACACTCCCAATCTCACTCCTCCCCCTCCCATGATGAAACACTTCCCCCCCAACACTCCAACACCTCCACCCCTCCCCATCATCATCCCTACACTTCTCCAACAAAGCAACATCAAACGCACTAACCCCTCCTTCCCTCTCTCTCACCAACTCCCGCACTATCCTCGCAGCACTCGACCGCGTAACACCGTAGGCAAAGGTGCAAAAGGGGTGTTGGGTGCGGTGGAGGATGCGTGCGTGTGCTGGGACGGAGAGCGAGGTTAGGAAGAGGGATGTTTGCGGGTGGAAGGAGGGGTGGTGAGGGGTGGGGGATGTGGGGTCGGAGTATGTTAGGCGGGTTGTTTGGGGGGGTGGGGAGGAGGGGGTGCTGGGCGTGTTGGGGGTGTAGTAGAGGGGCGTGAGGAGGTCGTCGCAGTGGCCTGGGTAGAGGAGATCCCAGGAGTTAGGGGGGGACCAGTAGTTTGGGTTTTTATTTTCGTTTGAGTTTGCGAGGGCGTTGGTGGTGGGGTTTTGAGAGGGGGAGATGGAGATGGGTGTGTTTGTCAGTGTTCGCATGGCTGCGGCGAGAAGAGGGATTTGTGTCGTGCGTATGTGGAGGGAGAAGTCTGTGTCGTCTTCTAATATTAGAGCGGTTTCGTGTGTGGTGTTTAAGAAACTGGAAATACAATCAATCATGTTAGTATGGTGTAACCCGTCTGTGTCCCCTTGAGTACGCAAGAATATCAAAAGTTCAACAACACAACTTACTACTTCAAAACGTGTAAATGTCCCATCCATGCCCGAGCACTCCCGTTGCTTATATACCCTTCTTTCGCTTTAAACGCCTCGATGTCGCTGTCTGTCCACGTGGGTTGAGTAGGAATGGTGATGTCGATGGAGGTTAGGTTTGCGGCCCAGAGGAGGGCTGGGCGGCGCGGTGAGGTGGTGTGGGAGACGGCGAGGATGGTGCCGAAGCCGAGGGTGAAATTTGCAGGGAGGACAGGGTGGGGTGACGTGGTGGTGGTGGGTGAGGAGTGGATTGTGTGGTGTAGAAGGATGAGGATGAGGAGGGCGAGGAGGGTTGGGATGGGGTTGATTTTCAAGGGCATGGTTGGGGTGGAGACTCCGAGTGGAGATTCTGGAGAGTAGAGGTTGTCAGGTTCGAGAAGGTTGAGATTGGGCCTGTGGACAGAAGAGAGCATGGAGATTGCATGGTGACGCTGCATGGTGAAGGCGGGGACGGGATGAAGCTGGTGCGTCTGTAGTAATTTGAAGAGGTGAAGGCAGCGGTATTATTGATCATGTCAGAAAAGCTTGTCTAAGGCTTAAAACTCTTAAGCTTTAACACAATTACGCGTAGCGTTGCTGTACCGCCTCTTCGCACATACAAAGGAACATTTCAGGGACAGAATAGAGGTCTCCAGCTTCGTACTTCTAAGTAACTAACGTAATCAGAGTGTTTCGTCAGCTCTTAGCCTCGCAACGACAAATCGCTTTTACACCAAAATCTGCAGCTAAGCCGCGGCTGGGTGAGCTGCCTCGTTATTTTGGGCAGCGGAAGCCTTCTTCACTTCGAACTTCAACACCAAATAACTCTCTAACGAAAAGTCGTGATGATTAGCAAGTAATTCAAGTAGAAGGACGTTAAAGCAGGCTTTGAAATAAGCTATGGCGCACGGCTGCGTATTGTATAGAAAAACAGCCAACTAAGCATTCTACGTCTCACTAGGCACCCCTGCATGAAAACATGCGGTAAAGTAATAACGCACGTGTAGGATTCATGTAGGATTCAGCGTTCGGGCTAGAGCGCCGACTGGTTGTTCAGGTGGCGGGGCGGGTTCACGCGTATAAACAGCTCCCCAGACATCACTCTTCTGCAATGCGCTCTGCATCCTTTATTAACCCCGTTCCGCGACGTGTCATTCCGCGCGACTCAGACGCCGCATAGCAACGCTGCGGCCAAGCCGAATCAGTCCACACACTGGTACCAGGCTTCCGGTCCATCGTTGGAGATGCCGCTTGACTCCACCCAAGTACTTCATGGCTGGTTTAAGAAATACAAGCGCAAGCAATTCGAGCCGGCAACCGATCCAGAAAAACATGATCTGCTGACACGCCCGCTGATTATCCGACCCCAGACATGGTCAACGAGAGCGACCAAGATCCCGACGTTGACAAGGATCAAATCTCTGAAGCCATTCAAATGCACCGGGAGCTGCGGGTTGCCTTTACTCGTTTCCTCAATCTTAGCTCCGATCCCATTACGGCACTGCTCGAGGTTATACCGGTCATGAAGCAGCTTTACGCCATGGCCCCCCGTTACGAATTAAACAGTGAGCTAGACGTGGAACGTCGAAAGGGCCTTCAAATATGGGACCATTGGGAAAGCTTGGTCAAGAAACCTACGACTTGCTCCAGTACAACACCTGCGCATTGTACCAATGATTCCCATAAGTAGTGGCCCAAGAGACGTTTGAAGATTGTGTGGCGACGGTACATGATTTGGAAACGATTTTGGATGGATATTTGTTTAATATTCGCCTCTTTTATTGTTTGAGGGAGTGTTGGGCGATACTTGGATTCCTGCTCCATTTGACAAGGATCTGTTTGACTGGTTGAGCGGCACCACTTGGAGCCTTCTTGACACGCTCAATCATCAATGCGATGTTGATGGAGAGAAGAGTGAGCTTACATAGAAGACGGAAGTTTAGGTTTGGATACGGCGACCTGACGTCAAGTACGCAGTAGTCAGCAGTCAAACAACATCAATAGAGTTGGATCAATATTGAAACGCTAGAGAGGCCCACCGACGAAGTGGGTGTTCTCGAGCCGCTCACGCGGTTAAGAAGAAAGATGATGGTGCATCACGATCAGTCGAAGGCGGGTAGAGGATGCGTTTCGAACGTTGTGTCGTGCATCTTTGCTTAGAATAGACGTGTGAAACGGGGTACCTGAGGGAGATGTGCAACGTTGGGGCGCATTAGGGGTCCAGGTTAGTTTGGGGTAGGCTGTCGTGGCTGAGGGCGTCTCCTTGTAGTAATTGGCAAATTGCAGTGGCAGGAGGACCAGTGGCAGAGCAGCAGAGCTGGAACGGTCGGCTAGGGGTGCATTGTTTGACCAAGGCCACAGTACATAGGGGACCAACCACTGGCACCATCCCTGGCGTGCTTCGACTACGTAAGAGGAGCAGCCTATGGCCTATGGTAGAGTATTACCGTTGCCGTCGTAATTAGAGTACACAGAAGAATGCAAGCCCGTTATACCCGCGTGCACCTGCCCGTTCCTTGCGCCCGGCCCCTGCCTGCACACGACTGCACATGACTGCACATGACTGCACATGACTGCACACCTTCTCCCCCCCTCGCTTTGTTTGCATGTCTACGAGTCTGCCCTTACTTTGCTTTTGCGCAGCAACGCCGAGGGATAGAGTCGCACAGCATTCTCGCACCCGCACACCATGGCCGAAATAGTCCCGCCCACGGCTGCGGCTGCGCAGAAAGTCTCTCGCTATCGCAGTGTGAGACGCGCGCAGCAGGAACAAGAGACGCAGATAGCGACGCCAACACCCCCCGTGCCTTTGATGCCTGCGGTGCCTGCGGTGCCTGCGGTGCCTGCGGTGCCTGCGGTGCCTGCGGTGCCTGCGATGCCGGACATGCAGCCTCACAGCGATGCGCCCGTTAGCAGGAGCATGTCTCGCTACCACCGCCGCCCGACCCTCTCCCACGCGACCACCCCCAAGACACCCACAACCACAACCACACCCACACCCAATCTGCCCCCGCTCTCCGCCAGCGCCCTCCACGCACACCACGCTCAGCCATCGCCTCCTACAGCCCCTACAGCCTCTCGCACCCGCGCTGTGAGCCAGCCCCAACATGCGCCGCACGCCGCAAACACCGGCCAGCATCGCCCAAGAACCGCCCGCCATGCCTCAGACGACCCTCGCCAGCCTGACCCTCGCGCCCAAGACAGTGCGCGACTGCTCATGCAAAAGGAGAGGGAGAGGCAGCGACTGCTCAAGGACAAATACGACACCGAAGCGCGAGAGAAGCGCGAGGCTAGACAAGCAGAGCTGAACAGGCAAGAGGCGTTGCGCTTGCTCGAGGAGGAGTCGGCACAGAGGAAGGCTCAACAGGAGCTGGACGATGCAGAGGCACTACGGCGACAAAAGGAAGAGCTTCGGGCCGAAACGGAGCGTGGTAAGCGCTTGCAGAAAGCAGAGGCCCAAAGGGTCCTTCAACAAAAGGAAGATGAGATTCAAAGGGCCAAGCAAGAGGATCGAGACCGCAGAGCTATGCAGGAACATGCCTTGCGGAAAGCTCAGACATCGTCACCCCCAGTTTCACCGCCAAGACAGGACGTTGGCTTTGGCTTGTTCAAGAGGAGGAAAGATGCGGCGCTGTACCCTGACGGGGCTCCGAAAGTGTCGAGTCCTCCTCGTTTGGCACTGAGCCATGAAGTTGCCGAGCCTGAGCCTATCAAACCTGGTGGTGGAGGTGCGGTACTGGGCATCGATGCTCCCACCTCCGCTGTGAATGCTGGTGACAGGGTGAGTATGCAGTCTGTAGTATACGTCCCACAACTAACAAAGACCAGCGAGTAACGATCGTCTGCAACAAAAAGCATATCCAGCTTCCAGTCAACCCAACGACTACTCCCTTGGATCTGATCAAGACTGCTGCCACTGTTCTCACAGACCCAATCGAAGTTCGGACAGCCGTCCTCTCGGAGCTCTTCACCAAAGTCAGCATCACAAGACCGCTACGCAACTACGAGTACGTTCGGGACGTCATGAACTCGTGGGACTATGACACGCAGAATGAGCTCACCATCATCGATTCTGACGTAGACGGCATCAACCAAGACGATCTTCTGTCCTACAAAGTCCCGGAAACCAGACCAGAAGGCATGTCATGCTTCATCCAGTATTCGTCACGCCCAGGCAAGTGGTCAAAACGATACATGACACTTCGTCCAGATGGACAGCTAGTCATGGCGAAGAGCGAGAAGGTGAAGGAAAAGGACCAAGAGAACATTTGCACGCTTACCGATTACGACATCTACTCCATCACCCAGCAAAAGCTGGCCAGGGTCAAGCCCCCAAAGAAGATCTGCTTTGCCGTCAAGAGCATGCAGAAATCGAACATCTTTGCAGACGAGTCGCAGTATGTCCACTTCTTCTGCACAAACGATCGAGGGACGGCGACCATGTTCTACCAAGCTATCCAGCGCTGGCGAAGCTGGTATCTCAAGCACCAGAAAGGTGAAGGACTCAAGAAGAAGACGGTTGCTTCAAGGAACATATCAGCGACAGAGCCTAGCCAGACTCAACCCTCACATGCCCGAGGAGAATCAGTAGGATCGCATTATCAGCTGGGTGCATTCAAGCCCCTGCTAGATATGAACGACTTCAACAAAACTCTGGATGAAATTGAGGTCCACAAACCTGGAGAGTTTCCCGACGACAAGCCCCTTGCTAAGCTTGATACTCAGGCCATGCATGCAAGGAAACGATCGGTGCGAGTCAAACAGCCACCACCGGCAGCTTTCAGTAGAAGTGGGCTGGCTGCTGAGGCCACTTCCCAGCCGCTTGGACGGTCGAGCTCGGTACGACGCAGTGTGGAGCAGCAAGAGGAGGAAGAATTTGCCGCAGGTGGTCTCCTTGGACGCGCGTATACGCAACGACAAGCAGCACTGCAGGCTCGGGAGCAGGAGAACAAGGGCCCATTCGTCGAGGGACCGTCGCTGCTGAACAATATGGGCCGTGGTGGTCAAATTTCAACGAACGATTCTGGCCTCAAGCGAAACACGTCAGTGCGGAGTACACACCAGCGTAATTCCATCGACATTAAGCGTAGCAATTCCAGGCGTATTCCAGGCATGCCTCAGCCTCTGGTCGACTTGACCCCAACCTATCAACCTCCACCACAATTCTCGTCCAAAAACCGAGGGAGGGGCTATAATCCAGGTCCTGCACCAGGTCCTCTGGTAGAAAGCGCTACATCACCTGAAGAGGCCATCAAAGTACCTCCATCAAATGACTGGAGAGCACGTCCAGGTACATCTCGTGGCGCACATGGTACATATGGCACTGGTGGGCACGAACGTACACGATCACTCAAAGGCCGAGGCGAGCCCTTGGCTGCTTACACACAAAACAACCATTCTGGGGCACCTGAGGATGATAGCAATGCCTTTACGGGGGGAGGCTTGGTATCGACAGCTGGCTACTCTCAAGGATTTGCCCCTGTTGGACGTGGTGTCATGGACGGGTCCAAGGCGAAGGGTCCCATGCTGGACTTTCGAGACGACAAGCAGTTTGCCTCTGGTAGTCTGCTCTCTACTCTACCCAGCACCAACGAGCCCATTATTGATCGGTCTGGCAAGTAGTGTGTCGATGTATTGACTGGTGCTGTCATGTTTGCGATTTACACGATTGGGCCTTGCTTACTGATCTGCCGTTTCACTCTGGCGATGTTGTCCCCGCGTTGCAGATTATCAAGATATCCATTTGCTTTGTACATGTACTGTACTTTAGGATGAGTAGCAGTCTAGATAGATGGCTCAATCATACCACGATGATGGATCCCCTTGCGTGATTGATACCGCAGATGTGTCACGCCAGCAACAATGGCCTCGCTACACCAGAGGCAAAAGTCTCTCTCTCTCTCTACAATCGTCCGGGCTTCTGCCCGACGAGAATCACCAGAGGTCACGCTGGACGGAAGTGGCTGACTGGGGGGGCACGTGTCGCCGGCCACCTCCACTCAGGACCCACAGCTCAACCCCGCATCAACGGCCCTATGACGGAGCCTTGCAGGACAAGATGCATGTCCTCGGCACGTACAGGGCCTCTTTGTATGCCAACGGCTGCAAACGCAGACGTCGAGGACAAAAGAAGACACAGTAGGTACACAGTACACCTACGACGAGGCTCCCAGGAACGCGCTTCCGCGGCGGGAATCGGACGGGGCTCCGCTTCTCATTTCCACACGCAGAATGTTGAGCTGTTGACTCGCAACCTTGCCTGTTGCGATGCAGCCTCGAATTTGCTGGGGGCTACCTACTCTCTGCAGGGCGCGACGATTGTTGCTGGTCGTGCGACGCCAATTGACAGCCATCCATGCCATGTGATGTCCACGCTGCGGGTGTGTGTGTGTGTGTGTGTGTGTGCGTGTGTGTGTGTGTGTGTGTGTGCGTGTGTGTGATGGGCTCGCCGTCGGTCCATGGAAGCGACGGGGCGACGTCATTCCCCCGAATGGAGCTCTGACCCCGGCCCAGCCTCCAGCCTCTCCACGCTCTGGCTCTAGCACCGCGGTACCGCTCGTGCTCTTAACACAGGCGCATGGGCATTTCCCAGAGCCTCATATAGCAAGCCATAGCCTCAACGCTTCTCAAGTGTGTGTCGCCAGAGCAAATCGAATACGGACGGCCCTTTTCTGCCATCCCTACAGCTTCACTGTGCAGGCATTCACCCCCGTGGTCACGAGTATTGAAAGGCCAGAGCTCGCTCTCAACCAGAGCAAGACTTGGGCTTGTCTACGTTAGCGCACCCACCCGCAGTAGCTCCCTCCAGTCGCAAGCTATATCACCCCAAGACAAGTGTGCGACTTTTGCTTCTCCCAGCCTGCAGCAGTCACACCACCACACCCGGCCGCACCCAGCCAGACACACTCTCCGCCATGGCTGCCGCTCAGAGAGACGTGCAGAACCACGTCCTGTTCGAGGTCGCGACCGAAGTCGCCAACAGAGGTCCGTCTCGTGTCGATTGGGGTGGCACCAATGCAATGCCCACTTGCTGACAAACAAATTGACAGTGGGCGGCATCTACTCTGTCCTCAAGTCCAAGGCGCAAGTCACCACGGCCGAGTATGGCGCTGCCTACACACTCATCGGTCCATGGAACAGATCTTCGGTAGGCCGCAACGCAGCAGTCGGTGGCAGTCTGGCTAACGCACAATACAGGCCGCCGTCGAGGTCGAACCCATTGAGCCCAAGGATCCCGCCTTGATTGCGACAATCAAGTCCATGGACGACCGCGGCGTCAAGATGCTCTACGGCCGCTGGCTGATCGACGGTGCCCCGCGCGTGCTCCTCTTCGACACGGGTACGGGCTACCGGTGGCTCGACGAGTGGAAGGGCGATTTGTGGTCTTCCACGGGCATCCCCTCACCGCCTGGCGACTCCGAGACCAACGAGGCCATTGTCTTTGGCTACTTGGTCGCATGGTTCTTGGGCGAGGTAAGACACATCTCACGCCTTGTACCACACTCGCTAACCGCTCCCAGTATGTCTACCACGAGAAGAAGCGCGCCGTCATTGTCCAGTTCCACGAGTGGCTGGCTGGTGTCGCAGTGCCCCTGTGCAAGAAGCGCCGCATCGACGTGACCACCATCTTCACCACCCACGCCACCCTGCTCGGCCGCTACCTCTGCGCGGGCTCGGTCGATTTCTACAACAACCTGCAGTTCTTCGATGTGGACGCCGAGGCGGGAAAGCGTGGAATCTACCACCGGTACTGCATCGAGCGCGCCGCTACGCACGCCGCCGATGTCTTTACCACAGTCTCGCACATTACTGCCTACGAGAGTGAGCATCTCTTGAAGCGCAAGCCAGATGGTGTCCTCCCCAACGGTCTCAACGTCAAGAAGTTCTCGGCTACTCACGAGTTCCAGAACTTGCACCAGCAGGCCAAGGTCAAGATCAACGACTTTGTTCGCGGTCATTTCTACGGACACAACGACTTTGATCCAGAGAATACGCTCTACTTCTTCACCGCTGGACGCTACGAGTACCGCAACAAGGGTGTCGACATGTTTATAGAGTCTTTGGCTCGATTGAACCACAGGATGAAGAGCGAAAACTCAAAAATGACGGTTGTGGCTTTCATCATTCTGCCCGCCCAGACGACTTCGCTGTCTGTGGATTCGCTCAAGGGCCAGGCGGTCATCAAGTCGCTCCACGACACTGTTAACAACATTGCCGAAAACGTGGCAAAGAAGCTGTTTGAGCGCTCGTTGACGTGGACAGAGGGCTCGGAACTGCCAGAAGACAAGGACCTGATCTCGCCTGCTGACAAGATTCTGCTTCGCCGGCGGTTGTTCGCCATGAAGCGTCACAACCTGCCTCCGATTGTCACCCACAACATGGCCAACGACGCCGAAGACCCGGTGCTTAACCAGCTCCGCCGCTGTCAGCTGTTCAACCACCCCTCGGATCGCGTCAAGGTCGTCTTCCACCCCGAGTTCTTGAACTCCGCCAACCCCGTCTTGCCTCTTGACTACGACGACTTTGTCCGTGGAACGCATCTCGGTGTCTTCTCGTCCTACTACGAGCCATGGGGTTACACTCCGGCTGAATGCACCGTCATGGGCGTACCCAGCATCACAACCAACCTGTCAGGTTTCGGCTGCTACATGGAGGAGCTGATTGAAAACGCCCAAGACTACGGCATCTACATTGTCGATCGCCGAATGAAGGGTGTAGACGACTCGGTCAACCAGCTCGTCGACTACATGTTTGATTTTACCACCAAGAGCAAACGCCAGCGCATCAACCAGCGTAACCGCACCGAGCGTCTCAGCGACCTGCTCGACTGGAAGCGCATGGGTCTCGAGTACGTCAAAGCGCGCCAACTTGCGCTCCGTCGCGCATACCCTTCTGCCTACGAAGACGACGATGAGCCCGACTTTTTTGGCTCCCAGGACGTCAAGATCTCAAGGCCACTATCTGAGCCCGGATCACCGCGTGATCGATCCGGTATGATGACGCCCGGTGACTTTGCGTCGCTGCAAGAAGGAAGAGAGGGATTAAGCACCGAGGATTACATTGCGTGGAAGCTTCCGTGAGTTGACCTGAATTCCTCAGATATACATACGTATACAACCGTAAAGGCAGTGTGCTAACGATATTACAATAGTGAGGAGGAGGAACCCGATGATTTTACTTTCCCGCTCACGCTCAAGACGAAGAGTAAGCCTAATTCGGGCGCTAATACTCCTACGCTTCCTGTTGCGACGAATGGTACTGACTAAGTTTTTCTTGTGTATGTTTTAGGGTGAGATGCGGGTGATGAAAGAAAGAATGGCATATTAGGTTTTGTTGCGATGCGATGCGGTGCGATGCAATCGATGTACGGCGATGCGACGAGGAAAGACAAGACTGTTATTATTTTTTACGGGGTTGTTGGTTGTTGGTTGTGAGGGATCGGTTTATCCTGTGAAATTGGGCTGCATTGCACGAGTGTTGTACTGTTTTTTTGTTTTTTGTCTTGGGTGATTGTGGGGATTGAGTGGGGGCTATGCGCGCGTGCGTATATGTGTGTGGGGTTTTGCATTGGATGGATGGATGGATGGATGAGAAGGATAGGATGGGAAGGATGGGATGGGAAGACACACATACGTGCTTCTTCTAGCAAATGGGCATGACATGGCATGGGAGAAGTGTAGTGTAGTCTAGTGTGTGTGTCGTATGTATTTTAAAGGGATGTGAATATTATAGGGTTCAAATTGGCCGAGGTTTGAATGTTGCGTGAGTCTTGTTTGTTACGTCTTATCTGCTAATTTAGTTGTAAGTAAGTCATTGTAGACTTTACTCGCTGGCTGGCTGGATGCGTACCTTGTACGGAAAACCGGAATATCAACAACCCGGCATACCATGTTGAACAACACATACATACATATACCGCCCGTATCGTACTGCCCCTAGGTACATTAGAGATTCCCGCAATCTTGTTCCTGTCCGAGAGAGACGGAAGGATGCATGTGCTGCTGTATCACACCACCTTCCTTGTCTTTCCGCATAGATCCGCGAATCGGGGAAGTATAGGGTACATCAAAGGTAGTTCAACATGATGTTGCTGCATTATGCATGCATGTGTGTAGGCGGAGAATAATAGGCGCGGTGTGTGTGCGTGGTTTACTGTTTGCTAGCTGTGACTGTGTAGACGCTTAAGTACTCTAGTTAGGGTGATTGTTTTGTAAGTATGGGTAGTGTTGGTGTTGAGTGTGAAACTTCAATATGCACAACATCAATAATTGTATTGAATATTCCCAGTATTTCACCGGCAAAATAAGCATTCACGAAAACGACAGCAACTGATGAAAACGGCGCAGCCTTGTCATCTCCAATGTCGTTGGACCCTCGGCATACCTATCCTACCCCCCCTTTGTTAGGGTAGGAACACCAACGTTTCTCACAGACTCCAACTCTACAAGGACAAACCATGGCGGAAGATAGGGAATCGAGCTTGATTCCGCGGCCTCGGGACGTGCTCAAACGGTGGATCCACTGTTCAGGGCTGTTGGATTGCTTGGTAGCCGCGCTAGAGCAATTAACCATGAAGCTTGATGCATCAAGGGTGCGCGATCCCTGGTCCATGGTCGGACTGTTATAGGAGACGTCCACGAATAGATGTGTGTGTTGGTTAGAACAGTTGGAGTGGTAGTTTGTTGATACAAGTATGTTTTCATGTTTGAGAATGACGCAATGCTGAGAATGCTCATGTTCCGCATTAACCGCAACAGGGGACTGGGATTCTGGCCACTGGGGACTTCGGACCAGATTACCTTGGCGTCATCACTAACTAACTCGGCTTTGCATGTTTATTCACCATCCGCTCCCGTACCCTAGCACGCCCACCCACCCACACGTCTTCCCTTGACCCATCTCCCACTCCACCCACACTCGCCATTCCATTCTCTCCACTCACACACTTGCCATGCAACCCAACGGATCCCTCACGCGACGCGCTACCGGGTCGGTCCGTTAACACCTGCGCTTGGCGCGATTGCAGCCCCCCGGCTCTTCAAAGGACGCCGCGACCTCATCTCCCCATTGCCGCCGCCCTCTTTCGACGGTGCTCACGCACGGCACTCGCGACTGCGGAATAGAACCATACAGTAGAGTCTTTTATATTTACACTTACGCCAGGCGTTCACTGCGACAATGTTCGGCCCATGGCTGTCGAGCCTCGAGTGGCTCAAGCAGCACACGCCAGCGGGACTGGCGGCGCTGAAGCCAAACTTCAATTTCCTCATGCTGCACTACATTTACATTATTAGCTGGACAATGCTGGGCTCCGTCATGATGTACGGCGACAGGAGTTCCAATCTGGCCTACATTGACAGTCTCTTCTTCGCCAGTGGATCGGCCACCCAGAGCGGGCTCAATACGTATGTCTGCAGGCGCAGTAAACCATGGGCCGGGGACTGACTGACTGACCCCAACAGTATCGATGTCAACAAGATCTCCAAATATCAGCAGGTTCTCCTATACTTCATCACCTGCCTTTGCACGCCCATCTTCATCAACACGTCGGTTGTCTTTGTCCGCCTCCTCTGGTTCGAGAAGCGCTTCCAGAAGGTGGCAAAGGAGGCGCGTAATCGCAGCGGCGGCTTTCGCACCCGGACAATCTCAAGGAGGAAGAGCGAAATGAAGGCGGATTCTGGTCGGGATATCGCCGAGGAGGAGCGCGGAGTCGGCAACCGGGAGATCCGGGTGATGCGTGCCTCGAATGGCTTTGCGGATCGTGGGCCCATTGAGGATGAAAATGCTTTCGCTGCAGGCATAGACGGTGCTGGTGTTCGCAGACCGTCGCGCTCATCAGACGGCGACGCTTCCCCTTTCGAGGTCCCGACGACACCAGTACAGGGAGCCCCCTCGGGCATTGTGTGGGCAGACCATCTCAGCACGCCCCTGGATCAGGAGAAGAAGCGCTTGAACGACTCGGTGGACATTGAAGGGCGCTTTCCAGAGGTGGACAAGGAGAAGAGCATTGCATTTGTCGAGGCCCAACGGAATCGCAACGAAAAGGCCAAGCTGCGCATTCCTGGGCCTCGTGACTTTGACCGCGGACTTGGCCCCGAGCACGTCGACGAGCATCAACTAGATAAGATACACAGCAGAGTGTCGCAGGAATCCCGAGGCAGACTTGAGCGGTCGAGTTCTGTGCCACCCGCTGCACATGGAGACGATCGCCCATTCAAGAACCACATCACGATCGATGCCCCCCACCGAGATCGGCCCACGACAGGTGCCTCCGTGTATAATCGTTCCAGGACCCAGGGAATTCCCGATCCATCCGCTCCCCCACCAGCAATGCACATGCGCAACCGGTCACGATCAAGAACCCTTGCTAGCTTTCTCACACGGACCAAGGAAGAGGAGGAAGACCCCATGCCCTACCTCAGCTGGACACCTACACTCGGCCGCAACTCCAATTTTGTCGACCTCAGCGAAGAGCAACGCGAAGAGCTTGGTGGCATCGAGTACCGGTCATTGAAGCTCTTGGCATTTATTCTGATATGCTATTATCTTGGCGGCCATTTTCTCGGTATAGTCTGTTTCACACCCTGGATCAACGAAAGCGAAAAGTATAAGAAGGTCTTGTCTGATGTCAGCGTCGGCCCTACGTGGTGGGGCTTCTTCACTTCAGCCTCCATGTTTAACGATCTCGGCTTTACGCTAACGCCAGACTCGATGATTTCGTTCCAGTACGCCGTCCTGCCTCTGGTGCTGGGTACGTTCCTCATCATCGTTGGTAATACTGGCTTCCCGTGCATGCTGCGGTTTGTAATCTGGCTCTTCTCCAAGCTGGTTCCCAGGGGTAGTGGCGTCTGGGAGGAGCTACGCTTTCTGCTCGATCACCCCCGTCGCTGCTTCACCCTGCTTTTTCCGAGTAAAGCGAACTGGTGGTTGTTTGGCGTCCTCGTCTTTCTCAACGGTATCGATCTGATCTTCTTCATCATTCTCGATGTAAGTTTCCTTCTTCAGCTTTTGCTTATCTCCCTGACATTTCCTAGCTCAACGACCCCACCGTCACCTCGCTCCCCGGCGGCTACCGCTTCCTCGCCGGCCTGTTCCAAGCAGCCGCCACCAGAACTGCTGGATTCGCCGTCGTCAACATTGCCGAGCTGCACCCCGCCATCCAAGTCTCCTACCTCATCATGATGTACATTTCCATCTTTCCCATAGCAATGTCCATGCGCCAAACCAACGTGTACGAAGAAAAGTCCCTCGGCGTCTGGGCCGGCGACGACGAAGACAACGGCGGAGAATCCTCCTACCTATCCCACCATCTCCGGCGCCAACTCTCCTTTGATCTCTGGTTCGTCTTCCTCGGCTTCTTTCTCATCGCCATCATCGAAGGCGCCCGCCTGGAAAACACAAACGAATACGCCTTTTCCCTCTTCTCCGTCCTCTTTGAAATCGTCTCTGCGTACGGCACCGTCGGTCTTTCCCTCGGGTTTCCCGGAACAAACGCCTCGTTTTCAGCACAGTTTCGTACACTGTCTAAACTCATCATCATCGCTATGCAGATCCGTGGTCGCCATCGTGGTCTGCCCTATGCGCTTGATCGCGCTATTTTGCTCCCGAGCGAGAGTCTGCATCAAAAGGAGAACGAAGATGCGACGAGGCGGGCTAGACGTGGGAGTGCACTAGATGTTGGTAGTGCGCTTGATGGGGGACAGGGAATTTCGAGACAAGGGACCGGTCTGAGTCGGAGGAGTAGTGCGTCGGGTGAGGTGGGAAGGCCAAGCGCGGCAGATCGGTTTAAACCGAAGCAGTTGAGACGGATATTGAGTGGGGCGTTTACAGCGGGGCCGAGTTTAAGGGAGAAGAGGTCGTAGAGAGAGTGTTTTTATCGTGGGGTATGTATGGCGATGGCGTTTACGGATGGATGGATGGGGTGTGTTATTTTGGGCACCACAACTCTGGGCTTGGAGTATGTGTTAGATCTGACTAATTAGCGATTTTTTGCCATGCCGGGGGGAAAAATGGTGTTGGGCGTATTTGTTTCGGTTTCCATGGACATGCACATCGGCTGGGTGGGTCACTTTTTTCTTCTAGATCATTGAGGATTTTCGGTTACCATCCATGGTGTTGTGGATATGGCAGCGGTAGCGGTAGATGAAGTAGCATATCATCTCCGTTTTACATCCAACAGAACAAGGTTTCTTAATTCTTTGCAGCTCTCTACCATGAGAATTCAGCCAAGTACATGAGATTTACCCGCCTCTTCAAGTTTCAAATTCCCATTTGCAAAGGTGGTGTGGCTTGTTGTTTATTCAGACTATCTGCAGATAGAATACTCGCTTCACCTCTACTCCAAGTCTATTCTATACTCTACATCATAGGCGCCCCACTAGCAAACCCACCTACCAACGCCGTAATAAGCTGATTCGCAATCGCCGTTGGGGGCGGCAATCTCAACCCCCCCTCCTTATACTCACTCCCTGCCTCTTCTCCCAACCCACTCGTCCCCACGCGCAACGCCTCCCTCACCTCCTCAGCCGAAAACCACTTTGCATCTTCCAACTCCGCATCATGACCCAGATGCACCGTTTCCCCTTCTGGAATGGCCTGGCCAATCGCGCCAATCATCAAATTAGCAGGGTACGGCCACGGCTGCGTAGAATGAATAACCACACGTCCTAGATGAATTCCGCTTTCCTCCCAGACCTCGCGACGTACGGCTTCCTCGACAGATTCAGCGGGCTCGAGGAAGCCAGCGAGCGTGCTGTACCAGTATTTGGGCCAGCGCTTTTGGCGGCCGAGTAGGATGCGTTGGCCGTCTGCGGAGATGACGGCCATGATGACGGTGGGGTCTGTGCGGGGGAAACAGAGGTTTGAGACGCCGTGGCGGGTTGCGCAGGGGGGTCGCTCGCCGGCGTTGGTTACGTCCGGGGCGATGTCTTTGGGGGGACAGGTGCGTTTGAAGCCGGCGTTTACGGAGAGGGTTTTGTAGCCGCAGGAGGCGCAGAAGGAGTTTCGGGCGTTCCAGTCGAGGAGGTGGCGGGCTTCGGCATAGATGGCCGCTGGGGGGTGTTAGTCAATGCGGTCATGGTGTGGTGGTTTCTTTGTGGGACATGGAGCCTGACCTTCCTCGGCTACCAAACCCATCTGCCTCATGCCCTTGCCAAACTCCCGGGCACCCTCGCCTGTCGTCAGTCTAGTGACTAGTTTTTCGGCCTCCTCTTTTACACTCTCCCTGGGCGTGATGTCCACGGCGAACCACGGCTGCCCCTTGTAATGGTCCTTGTACTTGAAGCCCTCGGTACGCTCATCCAATCCCAAAAACACTATCTGCGGAATATACAAAGACGAGTTGTACTGCGCGATTAGATCCTCCTCGGGCCGCTCAAAGGGGTTCTCCCCAATCACGGGCTTGACATCGTCAAAGGAGAGGCGGGCGAGTTCCGAGGCGGATTTGACGAGGGGTTCGAGGTTGTTGAAGGCGAGGAAGGTGGTGGAGGGGTGTTTTAGGGCCGAGGAGAGAAAGGTGTGGTCAGCGCGAAGGAAGGATACGCGGTTCAGAGGGGAGCCTGGGGTCAGACATTAGTCTCGATGAATGCAATGATTGGACTTTGAGTGGAAGCGAGATGCAAGAGACATACCGGAGAAGTAATTGGCCACCTCTTTTCCAAACTTGCGGCTCAACATCGAGTCGACGGTTGGATGCGCTGGCTCGGGAAGCTGCGGTTGGGGCATTGTGTGAGTGTAGAGGAGATGTCCTTGGTCTTGGTGGGTGTCTACTCTACTGCCTTTTCGATTAGTGTCAAAGTAGCCGAGGTTGTTGTTGTTAGAGTGCACAAGAAAAGAAAAGTCTGTATCGAAGAGAGGAAGACAGAGACGCGGCGCCAAACACACCGACTGACGTCTTGCTTTCCCTCGGCGGGCTGGAGGGGCAGGAGATTAAGCAGACTAGTCTGAATGACGGGGCGGATTATTAATGGCGTGCAGAGAGGTGCGAGTGACTTGATTCCGAGGCTGGTGGGGCGCGTTCCGAGCTTGAGTCTACACACTAACTTCAATTCGACTTGGCGGACAGCTGGCGCGTCGACGTCGACGCTGGACGCGAACGAGGACAACCACCACCCACCATGAGCCAATTCTCCGTACGCAACCCACCCACGCCCCAAACCACTCACGTGCATCCCAAATAACAACCACCAGATCAACGACTCCCGCTCAACCAGCTCCCGCAACTCCACCCCCTCAGACGACGACGACCCAGCCACCCTCCCCTTCGCCGCCCCGCTCCCCCGCCCCGCCTTCCTCTCCCCCCACTTCTCCGCCCCAGAATACCTCTCCACCCTCTCCAACCGCCACCAAACCCTCGAAGACCTGCGCGCCGAACTCCGCGCCCGCTCCCAACTCCTCAACAAAGAGCTGCTCGACCTCGTCAACAGCAATTACCACGACTTTCTTGACCTGGGCAATAGTCTGCATGGCGGCGAGGAAAAAGTCGAGGAGGTCAGGGTCGGGTTGTTGGGGTTTAGGAAGGAGGTTGCTGCGTTGAGGGACTTGGTGGGGGAGAGGGAGGCCGAGGTTGCTGCGTTGGTGGAGGAGAGACGGGCGGCGAGGAGTAGAATTGAGGTGGGGAGGCGGTTGGTGGGGTTTGAGGAGAGGTTGAGGGAGTTGGAGGGGGAGCTTGTGGTTGAGACGGCGGGAAGGGAGGCGAGTGTTGTGGGGGAGGAGGTTGAGGATAGTGATGAGGATGAGGACGAGGATGAGGATGAGGAAGACGATGAGGGGGCGTATGGGGTGTCAATTGCGAAGTTGAGGAGGACGGTGATGCAGTATAGGGTTATACTGGAGATGCAGAAGAGTCTGGATGAGCATCCTTTTGTGCTGGCGCAGGTGACAAGGATAGCAAAGGTGCGGAGTACGCTGCTCATGGATTTGAGCACGGCGTTGCAGCAAGCAAAGAGTGCGGGCGCAAGTGGAACAAGTCGCGTGGTCAAGGTTATGAAGATTTACGCGGACATGGACGAATCAGCCGAGGCCGTCAAGGTGCTCAAGTCATCAAAGGCATGATCAAACAGTAGAATACCAGCATAGCGGTGGCGTTATAGTACATCCATTGTACATGCATTATATGCTACATGCGAACATCTACAACGGTCCCGACAGCTCCTTTGGTGCTATTGAGTTGGGGCCCCGGTACTCGCCACTCAGTGTGAATCCTGGCGCGTTTGTTGAGCTGAGAACCTACAATACGTGTTAGCTGGTATCGCCGTCGTCCGGAGTTCATTCGAATAGACTTGACTTACCACCTCATGAAGACTCTTAGCAGTCCGTTCACTAATCTGCGTCATGTCCTTGCTCAGCGTATCCATGAACGCCTTGATATTCGTCTGCAACTCTTCAGGCGTGAACCCCAGCTGTCCAATCGCCAACCGTACCACTCCCATCCTCTCCCTGTACTCACTCGCACCCACCATATTCCGCACAGAAGGCCCCACCTGCGTAACCACAGTGCCCGTTTTCGTACTCGGCATCAGTCCCCTGGGACCCAGCAGCCTTGCCACACCCGACTTATTCAGCTTGGGCAAGCTATCAATGTGGCAAATACACCTCTCAAAGTCAATAACTCCCTCCTTGACCTGCGCAAAGATCTCGTCTTCCCCAACCAGTGTAGCGCCCGCCGCGCGAGCTTCAGCAGCAGCTTTCGAGTCCGGGGCCGCAATGACGCAGATGCGAATGTCCGTCTTGACAGGGTGGGGTAGCCGTAAGCGATTTCGAATCACGGCGCCGTTTTTGAGCGTTTTTAATCGCACATGCAGTTCGTATTTTGACACTGAGGGGTTGCGACCGACTTCGAAGGCGCGGATATATCTGATCGTTCTTGTTAGTCGCCTCGCCTTGCATGTCCAGCCTCCTTTGCAGGGTCCACAAACACGTACTGCATAGCATCCACCAGCGCAAACTTCTCCGTGTGCCTCAGATCATACTGTATGAACGTATTGCGTCCCTTTTTCTTCTTCTGCGTTGATGCTTGGGCCGCGCACCGTATTGTCTGATATGGTAAGGGCGCGATTCGCGGAAGCTGTGACCGCGAGCATGTGATTGATGCTGTTGTGACTCTGCTCAGAGGAGCGAGGAGCGATCGTGGGTGTGCCATTGCGGGCTGCGCGGTCATACGATTGTCACGGTGCATATCAAAAGTCGTTCGGAGATTCGGAGGAGCCAAGGCGCTAGGCGAATTTGGGAACGCATATACTTCGATCATGCAATCATGCAAGTCGTTGTCATCTCCATCATCACGTTGACTTTTTGGTTGGTATCTCGATATCATCTGGCTTGGCTGCTGAGTATGCAACCTGTAGGAAAGATTATTGTACAATCGCGAATGCAGGGGTTCGACACGATAGACCAGAGGCAATCGGATTTCCCAGTCACTACCATACCTTTCAGTCTTATTCTACGTAACATCACGATGTTTGTCGTGTCTTGGAAACGATCCCATAGTTCAGCATCAGATATACTCCAATAGAGTCTGCGCCTCAAACTCCAATCTAACAAACGAACCACACCACCATTCATTCCCAAAGCACCACCAACCCCCCTCACTCCACCAAGAACTTCCCAAAAATCCACAAATCACTCTCGACCCTCCATTCGCCCGCCAAAAAAACAGGATCCCCCTTCCACCTAAACATGCCCAATGCGGCACACCAATCTTCGCCATAACCCGCTGGCTAGCAGGATTCTCCGCATTCACAATACCACGTACATAGACCTTTTCGTAAGGAGACCAGAAGGCTGGGGCGCGGTTACATGCTTCAAAGACTGCTGTTACTGCTTTGGCGGCGTAGCTTTTGCCCCATGCGGTTGGTAGGAATTGGTAGGCGAGTTCTACGATGAGGTCTTTGGATGAGGATTGGGTGGATGGTAGGAAGAGGTGGAATGGTAGGGCGAGGCTGCGTGGGTCGAGGGAGTGGAGAGAGACTAGACCGATCATGCGTGTTGGATGGTCTTCTGGGTTCGTTGGTGCCGAGCTGGTGGAAGTTGGTGGGAGGAGCTCGTGTACGGCGTAGGCGATGCGGTAGGTTTTTTCTTCATTGGTAGTGGGCGGGAGTGGTAGGATGAGTTTTATGACTTTCTCTGTATCCTCGAGGGTTTTGGAGCGGCCCGAGATGCTGGGACATTTTCAGTCTGGAGGCAGACGAGAGGTCAACCCTTAGACAGAGATAGTGAGTTTCTTTACCTCCACCTAGTGCTCTGCTCGTCACTCCTGAGTTCGTGCAGCCATTCTAATTCCTTACTTCCTCTTTCGGCGGTAATCACGAGCGTGAGCTTGAGTCGTGGGGTGAAGACAGTGGCCTCCATCTTCTTGTTCGGGTATTTGGAATGATTGAGAGTCTTTTGTATTAAGACCTTGACTGTGAATTTATACTACGTCACGTAGCGGACTTTGGGTGCCTACTGTCGGCATCGGAGTTGATAGACCTAAATAGGCAGTTGTGTATGTCGATCGGTGTAAGCTCCCCTCGGTAGTCGGTGTGACTAACCTGATTTCAAGGTGTGTCAAGACCCAAGCCATGATGTGTCAGTAGCCTACATGAGTACGAGGAAATCAATTGCAGCTATTACTATCAGGTACTACACAGTACTGCAGACAGTGGCTAAGCTGGAGTGGTCAATATTCAGAAGCTTTTGATGTTTCAATTACCTTCGGTTCTATGACCAGTTCCATACGGTCCGTGAGCAAGCTAATGACTCTTTGATGATTGCTGCTGACTGCTGATCTCATGGTGGTATCGCGGAGTTGAGGTAAGTTTGGTTTGTTTGCTCCATGATCAAGTAAATACTTGACAACTTCGTAGTAACCGAGAGATGACGCAAGATAGAGTGCAGGGTCCCAATCTGATCCAGTCTCCGGCGCCCGCGCATGGATTATGACCGCGCGCAAAACTGCCTCATGGGAATCTCTGTTAGTCTTGAAGTGTAACTTGCGAACACGCAGGTCGATTGCGGCGACGTCCAGACAAAGTGCGAACAGGATCTGGAACAGAGGTTCTGGGCAAAGGCCAGGGGGGAAGTATGGGGTACTTATGTCGTAGACGCCACCAATCAATAAGTTGAAAATCGACCATTCTCTGCAGAACACGTGATCTCGAAGGGACTGGAGGTTCTTCGTTAGTTGTCCGCGAATATCTGCGCCTTCGAGGAGTAATAAGTCGACACATCTAAAGAATTCGCCCCGAATCGCTGCGGCTAGCGCACTGTCTTTATGAAGGGATAGAAACTGTGAATTTTTCAAGGCGAATTCCAAAATCTCGTCGTTCCCTTTGGTAGCAGCCATCTCTAAGATGGTGCATTCATTTCGATTGCTTTCGTCAGCACTCAGCTCACTTCGAAGCAGCGCCCGCATCAGATTCGAGTCCGCGTGGGAAAAAGCCCAAACAAACAGACTATAGCTTAGGTGGCCTCCCTCAACATAACACACGACATCTTTTAGCGACCATGCAGGCATGCGATGGCCTGGCTGTCCGTCTTGCTCAAGATCCACCAAGAACCTTAATACGGTTTGGACGACCCGATGCATTGGCTTGCTGTAATCTGGTGCGGTTGATGTAACACCTTGGGCATCTGATGAAATATCTAGCAATGCGTAGATGCTATCTCGCTCATCAGAGGCGCGGCTGTGACGAAATTTGCACATGAGTGTACGAAGATCGCGTTTTTGACTCCACCAAGAGAATTGCCTCGAAGGACCAGGCATGATCTCTATTATGGGCTGGCTGAACGTACCTGGCTCGAGCTGTAGGAGAGTGGGCATTATGGCGAAGATCCGCGAAGAGATTGAGTAGCGACCACACGCAACCGCAGCTTTTCGAGCATTGGCGACTTCTTGAATGATCCACACTCTTTCAAACCAGGAGCGGTTCAGAAGGTCGAGGAAACCATCACGTAGTTGCTTCTTCGATCTCTCTTTGTCGTCCTCCAGCAGAGGAAGAGTCTGGAGCCATGTGTCGCGCCAACGATTGTCGGACAGCTTCCAGTTGTTGCATGGTTGTTGACGCATGTTCTTTGCAAACAGTTGCATGTTGGAAAAAGCTTGGTCGGTCTGTGGCGAAGGAAGACCAAGCCAGATGATGACTTGTGTCGCGCTCCGATAAATAGAGCCCATTTGTCGCACTTGGTGCCCACGCTCTTTGTCATTGACCTGATCAATACTGATCGCGTCGATCCAGAGTATGCGATCTTCGTGTTGACGTCGGAGGTGTGATAGTGCGGCGAAAAGATTGGCTGTTACTTCCAGAAGCTTGTCATCGATCCATACAAAATTCTTAGGGCCTGCATCGCCCCAGGTGTAAGACAATGCCTCATATTCGATAGAATCTTCGATGTCCTGGAGCCGCGCATGGAACAGTTCGCACCGGATTGGCCCGCTACCCATGAAAAGCCGGAGAAGCCGAAACGAATCTTCTGTGAGATCCAGTGGCCGGTGTTGGTATCGTTCCATCGATGCGCAAACTAATCTGAGGCTCTGGAGATGATCGAAATTGCTGAGCGTGTCAGACATCAATGCATGTCTCTCACATCTCCATATGTCCTACAGTGCCCCCGTTAACTGGCGACTAACTTTTCGTGGAATTGATTTCGTCGTGACGGTGGGAAGAATTAATAAAAATGGCGTTGCTCGAGCGATTCCTCTTGTTAACGCTCTCTGGACAGCTCCAGGCAACAGCGATGGTGTCACAAGGCTAAGGGCGTCGATTACCATTAGGGAAGGAGGGGGCTTAGAGCTCTCATTGGCTGACCCCAACTCTATATTACGGCAAGCGAACGTCCAATCAGCAAGGGGTACTTGTGTACATGGCAAATGGAAACCATTTCTCGGAATGTCGGTAGCAAAAACGGAGTAGTAACCAGAGGTAAAATAACTGTTATATTGATCAACGTAACAAAAAAATGGGGTATCATGCGCACGAAAAAAGGGGAACAAAGCACTACTCTTCCTCCTCATCACTAGTATGAACATGCACACTCGTGCCCCTCCTAGCATATATATGCAACGTCTTCTCTTCTGCGTCGAAGTCAAACGACCCCACGTTCTGTTTGCTGACTGCATCGTGGAGAGGACTGAAAACTCGCTGACGTTTCGGCTTCGGCGGACTAATGGTGCTTGTGACGCTGCGTTTGCTGCCTAGTGGTGGTCTGTCTTTCGTTTTGACTGCGGATAATGGCAACAAACCAACAGCTTGCGGGGGAATCTTCAGGATTGGCGACTCGACAGAGGGCAGTACTTCAGGGAGATCCGGAAGCATATGCAGCCCACTCTTACGAGGGATTCTGACACTGCTGCTTTGTGTGCTGCTGTTGTTGATTGCAGGGCGCAGTAGAAGGTAGTCTTGCAGTAAGTCTTGGGTTTCTAGAACTACGGAACTGTTCACAAGATGCCGGACTGTGTCTTCTGAATCACGCGCGGTCGTCTGGTATGTCGATTGGGTGGTATCGTTTGT
This sequence comes from Plenodomus lindquistii, assembly GCA_025504975.1. Lineage (NCBI taxonomy): Eukaryota > Fungi > Ascomycota > Dothideomycetes > Pleosporales > Leptosphaeriaceae > Plenodomus > Plenodomus lindquistii. Next base: position 1,177,547 of record JANUWI010000013.1, read on the forward strand.
CACGAATGTAGCTTGAGAACCCGAGGCTTCTAGCGCGTACGTCTTTGCCAGCAAAGCGACATCTTTCGCATGCCCATCAAGTGCGTCTGCGTCTGGGACCTCCCACTTCTCGTCAGCCATTCGTTCGAGCTCCTCTAGAGTGACTGTTTCTCTCCAGGTCCGGTCTGAATGAATCTTCTTCACTCTGGGGTGGCGAAGCATCTCGAATGTTTCGTTTTGGACCTTCTCAAAACCGCCTCCAAGAACTTCCACTACAAAAGGCTTCTTGAATGCGGCCGTCATGCGCCGATCAAACCCCTTTGATGGCTCAATGTCGAACTCCGCAGTGGAACCATCCTCGAGCAAATCTGTTTGGTTCACGTAGCCGTAATTGTTGAGGTATTTCAAGTCGGCTTTGGGTATGCACTTGTCAAAACTAAGAGTAGCAACGACCTTGAAATTCGGCTTGGCTCTGTATCGTTGCACATCGCCTGGATTCGTACAGCACCCGAGGTGGAAATGCGTCCAATGTAACGGCTTGAGGTCGGCCTTCGCAGCGACTCGGGCATCATAGCTGGCTCCGATTACGGCGAAGTCCCCAAGATCGCGCTGACCGCCCATATCGCTAAGATAGTCCATCTTCAATTTGATGAAATAACTTGATTTCTCATAACCCTGTTCCGTAAGTAGCGGAAAGTATGGCGCATGGAGCTGTTTCAGGATCAGGCCTTCTTGGCGGTTGGCAAGTGTCCGGGCGAAGCACTGCTTGAGGTCGGTAATGCCGTCCCTGGTCTTGAAGTCGAGCAGCGTCCACTCCGAACGCATTGATCGACCAGGGGTGGTACGGATGAGATCGCGTAATATTGCCCGACGATCCTGGAGACTATGACGTAGAACTTCTCGATTATCCACCTTCAAGACGTCGAAGAACACGATCATGAGGTGTTCCCAGTCGTGCGGCATGGAATCCTGGAGTGTGCCAATAAAAGAGCCTGAACGAGAGATGTGCTTCCTGATCTTGGAAAAAGGCATGATCTTCTTTTCTCGGTCGCTGTATAGGACCATCTCGCCCAGGATGATGCATTGCTTTTTGAAGGGGCAATCAGTTGTTCCGATTCGTAGGGCCTCGCGGATAGGGCCATGTAAAGCCTGACGATCAGCTGTGGCGTCTTTGCCATTCTTGGAGAAGATTTTAATCTCATTCGGAGCATTCTGTAAATCTATGTGAATTTCGCAGTATTCTGTAAGCGTCAGTGATTATCAACATGTTAGACACAACACAGAATGAAGAATTGCGCTTACCGCCATCATATTTGACATCAGCTGCCCAAGCGCGCTGACCAGTCAGTTGGAAACAATGTTTAAATGACTGTCAAGTAGTTAGTCAGTATGTCACTGGCGATTATTGCGCAGCCTGGATATCACTTACCCAAGCTTTGTGGAATGTCGGACGCCCAACTTTGATACCAGTGACGGCGCGTAACTTCTTTGACGCTTCGAAACGCATCTCTTTCCGTCTCGAATCGTCCGGATGTGCAGGATAGCAACTGAGCTCACCCCGCAGTAATGCAAACACAGCATCGAAGTCGTTTTGAAACTTCAGCAGATCGGGAAGTAGGAAGTGATACTGCTCATACACGAACTTCTCCTCTATATCTATGGTGCAATAATCTCTGAGGATCAAGCGAACCAGCCACTTTGCCTCCCAGGAGTCGAGTCGTTCGAGGATGTATCTCAGCTCAAAGTCGGTGTCCAGCTCTTTGTCGCCCTGCTTGCGGATCAGAGCGTCAGAGAATCGGCTTTTCGCAGCCAACTGTCCCAGTAGTCGATCAACACGGTCAATGTGAATGACGGGTTTGGTGGCGAATGTACCATCGCGAGACTTCTGCGCTCTCTCTGTGTAGACGCCAAGATCGCCATGGGTGCCGCTGCTCCAGCCGCTGAACAATGTTCTCTGATTGCTGTTGAACCTCAACAAGGTGATCAACTTCTTCGCAAGCTTCGGTGGTCCAAAACCATACACCCGATCTTTCCTTAGATGTGGGAAGATCACAGATAGAATCGCACCACCATTCGTAGCTGAATCGTCAAGATTTTCTCTTTGGTTCTGAAACCAATTGCTGATGATTTGACGCTTACTGTCTGCGAGTTGCTTCGGCGGACGCTGAGGTGCTTGTAGAGTAATATTCTCAATGCTTTGCAGAAGACTGCAAATGTTCCCAAAGGTAACAGTCATCGAGATGAATTGAGGGGGTAAGATATATGGTCCGCTGAGCCAGGGAGGTAATTATAGTTAGGAATGGTTGGTGATGTTGGTGTCAGGTATACATGAAGATGAAGTGGTGGTATTCGCAGATAGAAAGCGCCCAACGCTGCAGTATCTACAGCTTGTTTAAACTCGGGAATTCTGTCCAAAAAATAAGAAGTATTTCGGTTGTTTTGACCTGAAGATGGGTGGAGGAGGCTGTAGAGTCCTCGAGAAACGCGTCTCAAGGCCTCGCAGGTCCACCATGATCGCGCCTGCATTCATTTGGTAAGTATCGAAGAGCAGAGTAAGAACAAGACTACAATGAAACGAACCACAAAGACAAGATGCAGGCCATTGGGCAAGTGGCAATCCGTGAAAGGATTGTTGTGAATGTATACGCGCTTTGTGTGCTCTCATCACGGGAACACGCGACTTGATCTAACCTGTTTGGGATTGCAAGCCTCGACTTCCTCGGACCGACTTTCCTTCATCGTCGCTACCTGGCTACTGTGTGAGTTGTATATCGTCGATTCTCAATTGTTAGAGTGCTGTGGGTCAGCTCGTTGCATACCATGAGGCTCAAACCAGCTATGCCCATGCTCGGCATTCGAAAGCCGGAACGACAAAGTCCCGTACGTCATCGGTTTGGAGTTCCTCCACATTGTTGAACAGCCTCACCATCTCCAATGACCGAGCGCGCCTTCTGAGAACGATTTCAAGACTGCATATACGAAAGCTCTAGCAACAGTCAAGAATTGAGACGGTATGTGCTGTTATCTCTTCAACGAGCAATGTGTTAATACTGAAGCACAGCCCTCTCCACCTACACCATGCCTAGTGCACGGGATAGCATGAAGGACCCTCGCTCAGAGGAGTCCAAGAAAAAGGACCTAATTGCTCGAGGAGACTACACACCCACGCCGGCTGGCAAGACAGTCTTCTTCCTCGCGCGTGGCCTGGAACCTATCCTACAGTACTCTATCCTTGCACATGGACTGGGGACGTCTCTTTTCCATCGCGTGGGCTTACGTACGCTTCCCCCCGGTCTCCCAGCGCGAACAGGCATCGCGCTCATTGACAGTCTGAAGCTTTCACCATACAGACTCGTGTTGTTGGGCATGGCTGTCGGTGCGGCCCTCAAGCAGAACATCTGGGTGACGGCATTGTCGGGTGAACCAATGCCTGTGGGAGGTGCTCTGGCTGTCGGAGCATTCAATGCAATGTTCAACAGCGTGAGCACCTATGCCTTCCTGCTTTCCGCGACGTCGGCTTCAAAAGAGTCCACGTTCCCTCAGCCGGCCCTCCTTATTGGCAGCTCGTTGTATGTTGTTGGTATACTTACGGAGCTTGTTTCCGAGATTCAACGCAAGCGCTTCAAGTCAGACCCCAAGAACAAAGGCAAAGCTTATACTGGAGGCTTATGGCAATTTGCACGGCACATCAACTATGGCGGTTACACTCTGTGGCGAGCCGGATATGCCATTGTTGGAGGTGGTTACACACTTGGAGCCATTGTCGGCGCATTCTTTGCGTGGGATTTCGGAACTCGCGCCATCCCTATCTTGAACGAATACTGTGAGAAGAGGTATGGTGCTGCTTGGAAACAATTCAAGAAGGACACGCCTTACCGTATGATTCCATACATCTACTAGTGGAAGTTAATTGTATGCGATATTGAAGTATGAATAAAGCTTGGGTGGCTATCAGTCAATCCACTTCCATCAGTCGCACGGTTGCCTTCTAACTCTTCCTTCCATCATGCCAAGAGGGTCATGCGGTCGTCTGAACAAATTGGACAGAGCAATCGGGAGAGATCTAAGACCATCACTGACTTGGCGCAGTTCCTCAAGGATCATTGCATATGCGCTTCAACGAAACTGATCGCTCGTTCGCCAGTGATCGACAGTGAATGGCAGCTGACAGCGGGACAACTGCGTAATCTCGGAGGTACCCAAGGCATGAGCTACGACTGTTGCGGCACAGGATTGGCTCGGAGCATTCGTATCATCCCAATGAAGCAATCTACAGCACGATAAGTTATCATGAAGTGCTGTCATTGCACGCAGCATGTCGATTTCTGCTACTGGATCTACTGCCTCTTACCACAAACAGCACACAGGTATCGAGTCTTGATCTTTATTGATGCAGACTAAGCAGCTCCGAGACACAGCCGCAGCCATTGATTGCGGGCATGCACCTTCTAAACATGAATACTCGAATAACCATCGGTGCGATCGTGGGCTGAAATGGGACAACACATACCTACATTTACGGGACAAAGTTGCACCATCCCGCCATATCACACCCACCACTTCGGTAGTGGCTTACCCTAAGCCCAGAAGCCATTCCTGGTAGTGGGGTACCGTAGAAATTCATGAGAGACGCCAGATGCCAGCAGGGGTCAGGCCCTGTACTCACCAATCAACAGCTGATAAAATAACGCTCTTTGCGGTGTTCGCAGTCCGTCTCTGCAAGGGATTGGTTGTAATTTAAACTTACCCCTGCTAGCAGCGGGCGTCTCTCCTCAATTTCTACGGTAACGTGTTGCTGAGACTTTGGCGCAACAGGCAATGATCAGCGCTTACGACCGGTCGCAGGTGTGCACAGAGACCCTGAGGCGGACGAGAATGGACGCCACAAACTGCCACAGCAGTTCTCCATTTTTTTCCAGAAATACCTTTTTTATCCCCACAATTATTTATCGATGTGGATTGAGACTGACGTTGATATTCAGGAGGTGGCTATGAATACATACTTTGCCAATCGCCTCGGCGATGACCGACGACATTTGGTGCCGCGGAATGTTCTGGTCGGAAGAACGGGGATTGGGAAAGAGCCTCAACATTTGCGACGAGGATCACGATCGTGGACTTGTTCGGCTTTTTTTGTTGGTTGGACTAGGAAAGCGGGGATGGATTCGCGGGATGTTGGCTCGACGGTGCATGCATGACCCCACTTGGACGTGAACAGGCAGCTCAAAGACTCAAACCACGGCAGGCGATTGCATGAGTGAAACTGAAGCCTTGCTTGCGATCCCTGCACAATGAGGGTTCGTAGCCATGAGGCCGGCTCGCTGCCCATGTTTCGTCCCGACGGTGCTGTTGGTGCGGCATTTGGAAGATTGAGGTCATGGCCTCGTGTTCAAGATGGAGCCGGCGCTTGAGAGTACGTACAAGTAGCCGAAGTTCCTGTCAGACGTAACACGCCGACGATGACGCTCGGATAGGCAAATGCAAATGCAGCAGCACTGCAGGCGTGATCGTTGCGGCGAGCGGCTCAGCAGCTCCCCCAGATTGCGAGCTTGGCCACGTTCCTCTGTGATTTGCCACGGACGAGGGACTGTCTTTGGATTCGTTGTTGAAGCGACATGCAGACATGGATGCTCGGCACAGCAGAACAGGGCCATAAGCGGATTCGACTCCGTTGGGCGGGTGTTTTGACTAGAGTACAGTATGTGCAGTGGCAAGTGCAGTTTGATATCACCAATTCAGGTTCTGGCAGATAGCGTTGGAACTTAGCAGAGGTGCTATGGCCGTGCAAAGGAGAGGGTTGCACTCGGGCAGACGTGGAGCCCGTATCCTCGTCTTCGCCTTGACAGTTGATGAGATGGGCTTTCGTCATACAGAGCGAGCGAGTGGAGACAAGTGCGGTTCGCACATTTCTAGCGTGATCGCCTGCAACGGCAAGCATACTTATTACTTAGATAGGCACTCTACTCTACTCTGCTCTGCATGTTCAAGACCTGACCTGACCTCCCTTGACCTGCACTATCCGTCCACATTGATACTCGCACCGCTCTCATCCGACCTGGGGGGCTCCCTACCATACACGACACGCTCCCTCATTCCGCCCTGGTTCGCGTCTTGCACGCAGCACACTGCAGTCGTTATCGCCTCCAGCTAAGCTGAGAAAGCGTGTGCCGCCGCCGCAACGTCGGATTGGATCACTGGCGCCTCTGCATCTGTAAGTCGGCTCAGACGCCATGCCCTTTTGCACCCGCGCTGTTCCCCCGAGGTGCTGGTGCCATGGGCACTATGCTGCATTGCTGCAAGCACCGGCCGGGCCCCAAACATTCCCATGGCTCGTGTCCGCCGTGCTCGCAACTGACGGCTCTTTGTTTTTAGAGTCAAGCCTTGTCCTCGTCTAGCGCTGCTGCTGGCTTGACAAGTCTTGATACCGGCACCCAGCTGATAGCACGCGGGCGATTTATTAAGGCGCGTCCCGCCCACGATATCACCGTGCTTTGGTTTGGAACGCCCTCTGCCGCCCGAGTGCCGCCGCTCTCTTGACCCCCCAGCGCCCGTCTGATAGCCGATCACCGCAGCATCCTGATCGCTGCTCTTGCATCAGCATCAGCATCAGCATCAGCATCAGATCGATCAGCCCATCGCCGGAAGCAGGTGGAAGCCTGTGCTGTGGGGACCGCGTTGCTGCAAGCCTGCAAGCGGGGCGCCAAGCTCGCGGTGCGACTGTCGCCATTCCATCGACTTCGACATAGTTGGTACATAAAAACACCTGGGCCGCCGCCGAGCCCTCACGCCTCTTCGCTGTTGTTGGCGGCCGTCTAGCGAGGCACGCACAATTCCTCGTCTCAACATGCAGGCCGCCGTGATGCAACCCCCGCAGGCCTCTGCCTATGGAGCCATTCCAGTGCGCCGCAAGCCCATAGCAAACCCCGGCGTCGCCGTCCGCCCGCCGTCGCAGCAAATCTATGTCGATGCGCAGCTGGGCCATTCACGCTCTCGCACAACCTCGTCTGGCGTCTTCCCCGCCGCCGCATCGCCCACCACAAGCACCATGACCTCGCAGTACCCCAATCCGTACCAGGGCGGTCTGCGCCGCACCCCCACGTCCTCGACCAGCTCCACCACCGGCACCCCCAACCGCTCCAACAGTGGCGCCCTGCGCCGCTCCTCGTCGTCGCGCTCTGGCGGCAGCTCGCCCACGTCGTACGTCGCCCTCATGCGCAAGCAAAAGGCCACGGTTTGGTGTGACCGCTCCCAATATGAGGATCCGCGCATCTTGGCACAGCAACGTCAGCTGAAGATGCGCGCCAATATGGAGGTCGCCGGAGGGCCTGGTCACGCACCACCGAGAAGCGCCTCGGGCACATCCAGTATGGCCGGCGGAGTCAGGTCCAAGATTGGCCGCCACCACGGCCTCCCCAAAGCATCACTCTACGCACCCGTCACCTACGCCGGCTCTGGCGTGCCCATGCGCCTGAGTGCATCTGAAGTCGACGAGGGCGACGACGAAGACGCACGCTCACTGCAGGGCGGCCAGTATCACCACCGCTCTGGCTCTGGACGCAGCTCCCTTGGGTCTGGGCGCCGCATGTCGTATGCCAATCCCGCCGGCCGTCAATCCTCGAATTCCACGCCCCCACAGAATTCATCACCAGAAGACCTGGGCGACCTCCAAGAGGAACCCACGCCCGAGGATGCCGAAGCCAATGGCTACTTTGAGCACACGACGACCAACCTGTCATTTGGCAGTGGCAGCAGTGGGGAACGCAACTTCGGTGGCGTCGGCGAAATGCCGACCTCATTACCCAAACCTGCACAAGACAAAAAGGTTTCAAAAGACGACCTCGTACGAAGAGGTAGCGTCGATGAACGAACAATGACCATGGGAACGCGCCTCTTCGTCGCGAACCCCGACGCCGACGACAGCGACTGAGAAGTGAGTTTGTGTAGTGTACTCTTCTACGATACCCAGAGACTATGATTTTTTTGTATACGGTTTGGAATCTTTCAGCATGGTACTTCCGGGACACTGGGATAGGCGAAATTCCTAGGCGTCCAAAGCAACACATTGCCTCCACTGGAGAGCTCGTTTCATTTGTCATTTTGTCCCGCGCATAACAGCATGTGTGGTTTGTTTCTTTGCAATTGAGAGCGGAAGTAACGCACGAGCGTGCCCTGGTGGTCGCTTGAGATGCTGCCTGTACGCATGCGAGTGAGGATGGGGAATACACGTCAACAACATCTTACAAAGCTTCTCAGTGTTCATCACAGTGATAGTGATGAGAACCTCGACGTCACACTTGCTTGTTTCAATGCTTCGATTACTACCATTACCTGGCAAGGGGTCTGCATTTCTCATAGGACAGGCGGATGTTGCATGTAGCCGTGCCGAAGTGGAGTGATGTGTCGATCATTTACTTGTGCCTGCCAAGCCCTCCGAAATAGAAGATGGCCCTCAAGATCACAGATTGATCCAACACACGTCAGCATGGAACAACCTCTGCGGCGTTACATTGATACAGACTACTATAGAGTTGCCTGCGTGCCTGGCAGCAGCCTTGCTCAGAGCTCTTCTGTTAGGGAGCAGCGCGCCGCGCGGGCAATGATCGCCAGGGTCCAACGAACTTGGAGGAACGCGTTTGTGAGCTTGTATTGACGTTGATGGCCATGGTGGCCTCTCTTAAATTGCAAAAGAAACAGGAGGCAGTAGTAATTCGAGCGATAAAAGTCTTCTGTACCAATCTCTCCCGAATGTTTGGTGGTATGTACTGTAGATCAGGTTTTTTGCCCCTGTCAACTGCCAAGGATTCCGAAGTTTATACAGCACATGGCCACCACCTCCACCATGATTTCATGAGCCTGGAACGACACTCGCAACAATTGTGACGATATTCAACACGATGCCAAACGCCAATGGCGCAACAAATGGCGTCAAGAAGCGCGCAGTCAGACAGGAGGTGCTAAAGGGCGCCATCGGACTTAAGAACGATACGGGCACGTCTGAGAAGACCGACTACACGAGATGGAGGCTCAGAGATGACCGGGGGTGTCAGACATGGCATTATCTCGACAGCGACGAGGAGGTCAAGGCCTGGCCGCAAAGTACAGCAGACAAGTACTTTCTTGGTCTTGATACGGTGAGTTTGCGCCGGCTTTGGAATTACGACATACTGTCCCTGTATGCATTCCTACGCTGACACACATCGCCACAGGACCTCCCCAAACTCCAGCCCGCAAAGACCCCCCTCGAAGCCGCCTACAACGGCGCCTCGTTCTTCTCCAACCTGCAACTTCCACCTGGGAATTGGGCCTGCGAGTATGGCGGTCCCATGTTCCTCCTGCCTGGCCTCGTAATCACTTGGTACGTCACCGAGACGCAAATCCCAGCCTCGCACGCGATCGAGATCAAGAACTACCTCTTTGCACGCGCGCATCCCGAAGACGGAGGATGGGGCTTACACATTGAGGGCGAGAGTACTGTGTTTGGCACAGCAATGTGCTACACGGTGCTCAGGATCCTAGGAGTCGATGCAGAGGACCCTAGAATGCGCAAGGCAAGAGACACGCTGTGGAAGCTGGGTGGAGCGCTGAATGCGCCGCACTGGGGAAAATTCTGGCTCAGCGTGCTGGGCGTAATGGAGTGGGATGTCGTCAACCCAGTCCCACCCGAGCTGTGGCTGTTACCTGACTGGGTCCCATTTGCGCCTTGGCGATGGTGGATTCATATGCGACAGGTCATGCTGCCCATGTCGTGGATCTATTCAAAGAGGTGGTCATACCCGCTGACCGACTTGACGCGACAACTACGCGCAGAACTCATACCACAACAAATCGAGACGGTCAATTTTGGAGCGCATCGTAACTCAATCTCGCCAACAGACGACTACCATCCTAAAACTTGGCTGCTGAAGCTCCTGTTCTGGTTTCTGGTTGTCATCTGGCAACCATACCTTCGTCCTAACTGGATGGTCAAGCGTGCCGAGGAGCATGCATGGTGGCTCATCCAGGCTGAAGATGAAAACACCGACTTCTCGAATCTCGGCCCTGTCAATGGACCCATGAACACCCTCGTCTCGTACATCAAGCTTGGCCCCGAATCCCACGCTTTCCGCGAGCATCTCAAGACACTCCCCGAGTTTTTGTGGGTAAAAGACGAAGGCATGCTCATGAACGGTACGAACGGCGTTCAGACGTGGGATACTGCCTTCCTTATCCAAGCTATGAAGTCCTGCGGCTGGTGTGACGACGAAAAGTGGAAGCCCATGCTCAACAAAGCCCTTGAGTTCCTCGAAGACCAGCAGATTCTCGAAGAATGTAGAAATCAACATGCGTGCTACCGCCAGCAACGAAAGGGTGCCTGGGGATTCAGCACCCGTAAACAAGGCTACACAGTCAGCGACTGCACGTCCGAAGGCCTGAAATCCACACTCATTCTACAAAACCAACACAACTACCCTGCCCTCATTTCAGAACGTCGCATCAAAGACGCTATCGACGTGCTCCTCACCATGCAGAACGCTTCTGGTGGCTGCGCCTCCTATGAACCCACGAGAGGCAGCGTTCTCCTCGAAAACCTCAATGCCGCAGAAGTCTTTGGCAACATCATGATTGAATATGATTACCCTGAATGCACAACCGCCGTCGTAACAGCCCTCCACATGTTCTCCCAACACTACCCTACCTACCGAACCGCTGAGATTGCGGCATTCCGCGATCGCGCCGTAGCCTACATTCGCAACGCACAGCGCCCCGATGGTTCCTGGTACGGATCTTGGGGCATCTGCTTTACCTACGCCGGCATGTTTGCTCTCGAATCCCTCGCTTGTGGCGGCGAAACCTATGCGAACTCTGAACGCGTGCGTCGTGCGTGCCAATTCTTCCTGGACAAGCAGATGGAAGATGGCGGTTGGGGCGAGACGTACAAGTCCTGTGAAGATGGCGTGTGGAGACAGCACCCACAGAGTCAGGTTGTGCAGACGGCTTGGGTGGTTATTGCGATGATCGAGGGGGGTTTCCCACACAAAAAGCCCTTGGAGCGTGCGGTTAGGTTGATCATGAAGAGGCAGCAGGCGAATGGGGAGTGGTTACAGGAAGCGATTGAGGGTGTGTTTAATAAGAGCTGGTAAGTCTACAGAGTTGAGATGGCGATGCAGTGAGAGAAGTTTGCTAACAAGATGACAGTATGATCTCATACCCGAACTACAAGTTCATTTTCCCAATCAAGGCGTTGGGTATGTATGCGAAGACGTTTGGGGATGATGCTTTGCTCTGAAGAGGCGGTACTTGGATGGTCGGTCATGGTATGTGAGATTACGTATTGACACTCACATCATGCAAGCTACATTTGCAAGAATCACTCACACTTTCATCGTTTTTCCCAATTGGCGTCCACGAAATTGCGATGCGTCAATGGAGAGCTACTGCGTTTGCCCTAACCGAATAGAGGTACACCGTTCCCGACATACATACTCTAGTACACTTCTACCCCGCAAAATCCATCCCGTCTCTCGGACCGCCTTCCACATTCCATCTTTATCGAATCATGATGAGGCTCAATGAGCGCTCCACAGCACTTGTCACACAACAATACGATATAACATCCTTACACCGCCGTCGGTAACGCGTTGCAATATCACAGCATGACGTGCCGCGGGCATTTGCTCGCATACAATACATGAACTAGATAAACAGCTCGCTTGCAAATGACGGGAAGAATCACATGCCTCGGCACCGAAAGGTTAATGTTGGTCTGGTTGGTCAATGGGTGCAGACGCTTTCGGGGCGCATGCTCAATCATTGATGAGGACTTGGCTATAGAGCGTGGCCTCGGCTTGTCAAAACCTGGTCTGTATAATGGTAATGATAAGTAGACTACAATAAACCCCAACATAAGAACATACAGGTACTCCACCTCCCCCCCTACATTCGCTGCGCCACGCCCCAAAAGAAAGGTACCACCATGTTCCCGCCAAAGTACCTCCCCCTCCTCACCACCCTCCTCCTTACCATCACCACCACTACCACCACCAACGCCTACTCAACCCCATCACCAACTGCAACAATCGATACCGGCCTCCTACTAGGCCTCTCCACCATCCTCCCCCACGCCCCCCCAATCAACCAATTCCTCGGCATCCCCTTCGCCTCCTCCCCACCCCCGCGCTTCTCCCCCCCTACCCCACCAGCACCACACACTCACCAACCCCCCCTAAACACCACATCCTGGAAACCAGCCTGTCTGCAGCAATTCCGGTATCCGCTTGCTACCGCGCAGTTTACACGGAATCTGTTTAATAATCCGCCGCCGGAGGAGAGCGAGGATTGTTTGTATTTGAATGTTTATGCGCCTGCTGGGGAGGGGAGAAGGGGAGGGGGAAAAGCAGTCCTGTTTTGGATTTATGGGGGCAGTTTGCAGTTTGGGAATGCGGGGCAAGCGAATTATGATGGGAGTTTTTTTGCGGCGTATGAGGATGTTGTGGTTGTTACGGCGAATTATAGGACGAATGGTGAGTTTTGTATACCTACCTCATCCAGCCCAAGTGACCTATATGGGCACGGTAGGTGTTTGAGTACGTTGTTTGGTCTGACAAGTCATAGTTTTTGGCTTCCCAGCGTCTCCCGAATTGGAACTGACGGGTCGGAACTTGGGGTTTTTGGATCAGCGGTTCGCACTCGATTGGGTGCAGAGAAATATCCACGCGTTTGGTGGTGATCCAGATAAAGTTACCGTTTTTGGTGAAAGTGCTGGCGCGTTTTGTAAGTCCTTTTCAAACTCCATATATCTTTCGTGCTACCCATACCAGACTCGACACCCATGCTGACTTTGACGGAAAGCCATCGACTCCCTTCTCACTAGTTTCCCTAAGAATAGCACGCCGCCATTCCGAGCCGCAATTCTTCAAAGCGGCCAGTACAGTTATCGCGCTCCGACGGTGTCGAGTGTTCCCGCGTGGGACAATTTAACGGCATCGCTTGGCTGTCCCAGAGCATATGGCAGCAACTTGACATGCGTCCGAGCTGCAAATGCGACCACGATTCAAAACATCATCAACGTGAATTCACTCATCTTCAACCCCGTGGCTGATAACGTCACGCTCGTTACGAATCCCGCTGCGCGCCGTCTAAGCGGTGATATTGCGAGGATTCCGGTTTTTGGGGGAACGAATGCGCAGGAAGGACGGTAGGGGTGGCAGATTTTTTTAAAGTTGAGTTAGCGGTTTGCTGACGAAGGAACAGGGTGTTTACAGTAGGACAAAATAACGTAACTGCATACCTTCAAGCAACATTCGGTGCTGCGGGCGCTGCTCTCATTCCCGCTATCGAAGCCGCATATCCCATTGGCAGTCCAGGTCTTACAAACGGGTACGACGTTATATCTACAATCTTTACAGATCTTGTGTTTCAATGTGTATGATCCCCCACCCAAACCGCCACTGTAACCTGGCATCCATCACCCACCAGATACCATACTAACCCCCCACACACAGCCCCAAGCCCTCTGGGCCAACGCCACAGCCTCCCTCGGCATCCCAACCTGGCGCTACTACTTCAACGCCTCCTTCCCCAACACCCAAGCCTACCCCAACCTCGGCGCCTCCCACGCCTCCGAAATCCCCCTCGTATTCCGCACCTACGACCGCGCAAACACGACTACCCAGCAATACGCGCTCGCGCAGTACATGCAGGGCGCGTGGGCACGGTTTGCTAAGAATCCGCTCGTGGGACCGGGTTGGAATGCGGTGGGGACGGGGGCCGCGGGGGTGGTGTTGCAGGGTGCTAGTCGGAGGGTTGTGGGGGGGGTTTTGTTAGATGGGAATGTGGGGGTTGTGAGCGGGGATTGGAATTTAGGGGTTTTTGGGGACGTGGGGGATGTCAGGGGGGATGGAGTGACTGTTTTGCCGCAGGGGAGGTTTGATACGAGATGTGGACTTTATAGGGCGATGTTTGAGGCCAGTGTTGGGAGGGAGGGGATGCCGGGTTTGTAGGAAGAGGAGTTTACGGAGATGGTGAGTTGGTGGGATATCGTGTTGATGAAGTCTAGTAATAATCCTTCAACGTGCGTTGAGATAATGTTTAGTTGGCCCAACTCAATCATGTTCACTCACACTACACACCTCTCCAGTTTCCCCCGCTCACACCATCACAGCACGTATCTAAGCCGGTGTAGCCTACATCCAAGTCAGCACATGTACCCCATGTTATTCACCACAGAAATCATCAACTCACCTCCCACATATCAATAAACACACTCGTCGTGCCAATTCGCCTCAACACCCCCACCGCAGCAACATCATTCAACCACGCATACGACCCATTCTGCGCTGTCTCAAACTGGCCCCGCAACATGGTCCGCCCATCTGGTCCCGCAGGCAGACCAATCGTCTGCACGAAGATGTCTACGCCGTCGTCGGTGCGGATGTTGTACCGGGCGTCTGGGCGGATTTTCCCATTGGCATCGGTGAGACGCCAGTCTGCGCCAAGATTGAGGACGGTTCCTGTTGAGGGGTGTTACATTGATAGTAGAAATGGTTGTTTCTGGGGTCGATTTGTAGGAAGATGTAGTAAGGGGAGTAGGAGGGAGCTGGACGTGATGATGTCATTTTTGCTGAAGATTGATGTAGGGATACTTTGACAGCTGCATTGCACAGAACAGACTAGTACTGTAGGACGAGAAGGAAATTTCTTGTAGAAAAGACAGTTCATACCAGATAGTCTAGGCCCCTTGAACGTCCCTCCAACAATGGGAATCACAATCCGCTCTTCTCCCGTTGGCACAGGACCAAGAGAGAATCTTTCGCCCAGTAATGCTTCCATGCTGTATATTAGCGTCAGAGCGGGCGGCGTGGGAGCTGTTTGCGCCATTGTGTATGCTACGAGACTTGTGAGTACGGTGATGGGAGTTGCGAAACGCATGTTGGACGTGTGTGGTTCGTCACTAGTGGGAGCTGGATACGAGAGCGGCGCTGTCTAGTTTGGAAGAGCCATGCTTGTGGTACATAACAGGAGCGCATTTTATATCAAGGCAACTGGGCCTTGGAAATCATTTCTGTTTGTGTCATTTCCGTGCCTGGGTCCCGGTACGATGAGCGATCGAAATCTGGGGCTCGGTCTGGGGACCCCGCTTCGGCAGTGCATGTCAGGCGGTAGCATTTCGGTACTGTTCCGAGTCATAGTTTAAAGGCAAGGATCCATGTCTATGCATACGAAAAGTACAATTTGTGTTACCATTGGTCCATTTGACGACAAGATCCGGCTTCCTGGCTGCTAGAAGAAGATGTGAGGGTGAAGTGGCGTTTGTGGCTGAGATGTGGGGCTGCGGCCGAAAATCGCACATCCCAAACCTTGACGACAACGACATTATATCAGACCACACCCGAATATTCCAATTGTACGAATATCGAAAGCCGACTGTTCATTGTCGAATATCGTGTAGTGATGGCGGGCACAGAGAATATCCCAAAGAAATGGCATTTGCTTCCGCTCGACCTGCTGGAGCTACAGATTGGACAAATCGATCTCCTTCTGGCCATGTACCCCGAAGAAGCCGATATGGACGAAGGTTCTCAACATGTCTTAGACCGCCTACGACAGCGTACGGAAAATGAAGAAATAAGCTTCGACTATGCACCGATTGTCTCCGTACTTCTGCGGCTGTTGGTTGAGGCCGGTTCCGCACACCAGAAAGAATTGCAATTGAATCTTACCTTTCCATTCATAACTCTGGATAACCAAACTCTTCACGATCCTCCGCCAGCGAAGATCTGGGCCCAGCAGCCGCCATGGCTGAGTAAAGGGGCTACAGCACAGCTGATGAATAACATTGGAGAAGGAGAAGATTTATTCAGCACCCTCGAGATCATCAAAGAGAACGCATTCAATCAGCTTGAGCTGACCCTTGCTGCATCTTCAAACGGAACTGCAGTAGAACAAGTTGGCCCCCTCGTACGAGTCTGGTTCTACTTCCCATCCATCAGCACACGGTCCAAGCGCGACGACTTCATCACATACGCGCCGTCCTACCAACTCACCGGTTTCCTATACGCTGGAAAACCCGGCCTTCTCTGCGTTGAGGGCGATTCACAGAGTATCGACGACTACATGAAGTTTATCAAGACAGAAAGCTGGGGCGATATTCCGGCACATCACAAGAAAGTTAGCGAACGGCATCGAGAGCGTATTGATGAGAGGACGTTTCATGATATGACCGAGACTACGAACACAGTTGGTGAGAGACACGGGCAAAGGGCCAATCGAGGCGATATGAAGGCAATGGAGGATTGGCTTATTGAAAGAGGCTTGGGCGATGTGTTTGCGAGAGTCCTCATGTGAATCCAGCTTCGTGCATTTCAAAGTAGCACCAAGTCGCTACAAGACTCACGGCCACCTCGCCCTCATCTATACTTCTCAAAGGTCCAAGGCCTTCATCAATCTCAGCAGAACTATCATCGGCCCATCAAATATCTCGTGTCCAAACAGCATAAGCAACTCAGTCCTCATACGGCCATGATCGACTCTCCTCCGTCAGCCGTAATCCTCTTCCGGATGCGCACATTCATCAGCCTGCCAGTGGCTTTGATGAGCGCATCTGTATCGTCCTTTCCAAGTACAGCGTTGGGACAATATACCAGCGCTTCACCGGTTTCCAGTCCTTCGATTCTACGCATGATAGTCCTGTCGTCATCACCCATCGCACTGATGTGCCGTCTCAAGGCAGCATACCACGTGGGACTCGTAAAACGATGTATCACAGTAACCGAACAAAGCGCGATGAGGTCTGTGGATATTGTCGGCTCTTGCGTTGAGACGATTACACGTACGGCTTCGTGCCTCTGGAGTCGGACCGCAGTTTTTAGACGATCGTTAAGAAGTGTAGACCCTGGCGAATCGAGCATGTACTAGACAAGTCAGTGACAATCATACTCAATTGATACGAAGACTCACTTTGTGCGCCTCGTCTAGCACAACGAGCTTTGCGGTACTTTGAGTCGAATGCACGAACTGATCCAAGCCTAACTTGAACAGGATACACGCCGTATTAGGAGTGACGAAAGAATCGGAAAGGTCCATGATCGTGACTGCTCCTGGCGGAAACTTCAACTCCGTCGCAGTGCCAGTGAGATCTAGAAAGGATTCCAGTAAATTGAGACGCATCTCGAGCATGTTGCTCTGGACAGCATCGAATTTCTCCTTTGCCAACAGCTGTTTGAACAACCTATAATCCATGGAGCCATCTGGGCTCTTCATCGCAATCGATCGAAGTATCGCCTCGACCCTAGCCATATACAATGGTACCGTCGATGTCTCGTTGACGGCCATAAGCGTGAGGAGGGTGCTAATGTTGAGGGTCTTCGCGTTGAGCCTGAAAGGAACGACGCGCACGTTTGGTCTCTCATAACAGCGCCGTATGCCATTGTTCGAAGGCGAAACCAGTACAGTGATGTTCTTGACCTTGGCCTTGGGGAAGTCCGGGTGCGGTCTCGCTAAGTGTGTGGCCTCACTGATGGTGAAGCCAGCACCGCCATCGACCCAATCACTGTAGCTGAACACAAGCACGGAAGCAGGAGCTTTGAGATTGCCGACGTGTTTCGAGCGTATGAGGGCGTTCTCGAGCATCGTCGCCGTGGTGTGGCTCTTGCCGCTACCCTGCACGCCACAAATGAATGCGGAGAAGGGGACGTTCGTGTTATGAAATAATTTGGTGATAGTTGAATGTTGTGTATCATCTTCGTGGAGGCATCCTAGGAATCCGAATTGCGGAACAAGGTCACTGGCATGCTTGGAGACGATGCATTCGGCGAGGAGAGGGCTTTGCTCGATGGTCTGCTGAACGTTATGGAGTCCGCGGCCACTATCTGCAGCAAGACTTGCGTTAGGCATCAACTTTTCCATTAGCACAAAGCCAGGGGCTTGGTCGCCGTCATCAAGTTGACCGTCGCTTTCACTTGAAGGTAATTTGTCAAGCTCCTCTTCAGACTCGCTCTCGGAGTGCCTCGTAGATGCCTCACAGTCAGTAGCCTCGCGTGAGGTCTCGGAGCCTCGACCGGTCATGAGGTGGTCCTCTAACTAGTCCATCATCAGTCATGTTCTCAATTCGATGAGGACACCATATTGAAATCTTTTCTTACACTAGGCTTCCTAGTTTCGCGCAGAATTCCATGGACGCCAGGATTGTCTCGCGCAGGATCGTCACGATTCGTTTGCATTTTTTTAGCATCATGGGCTGAGCCAGCTGTTGGAATCGGTAGGGTCACCTCGGACCCATGCGACGTTTCCATGGTAGTCTGAGTGCTTTGCTGGCCTGACTTATGGTTGCTTTGCTGATTGGCGGACTCTGAGACGGCCGGCTTGTACCTTTCGTCGATCTCAGCTGGATCTTCAAGACTGAATTCATCTCCAGGCTCCCGAAGTCTGCCATGGAAAATCAGCATTGTGCGATCAAAAGACGAGGAACTACGCACTCATCCACCGCTGCCCGGATCTGCACTTTTCTGCTCTCAATCGCGCCTGATTCTGATCGAATGATCCTGTTCGCGAAGATGTCCCATCCAACGAATCGGCCATTAATGAAAGCAAGCGATAGATAGAGTCCATGAACCTTTCTCGCCAATTTTCTCGGGACCATTGCACTCCTGCGTTTTATCTCGGCTTGCGTTTGTTCTATAATGAAAGTGTGTCACTTCGCAATTAAGTGTAGCTTGTGGTGTATGGCTGTCCACGAGGAAGTTTCTGGATCGAGATGGTCTTAAGCCTGAGGATAGACTTTGGCAACTAGAGTTGAAAGTGTCAGCGCCCCTCACCGATCAGGTGAAGGTGAACACGAATTACCTTGAAACTTATCGACTGGCTCGACGATTCTAAGTAACCAGAAGATGTTGAGCTCCTGCAAGAACTCGGTGATGCGGAGCTCGATCGGTTTATCACCAGGCGGTGACAATTCCGTTTGCAGCATCACGCATTCCTCCTAGCATACAAATCGTTTGCGATAACAGTCAACACTGCGATGAACACAGACCCACTTGTCGCGAAATAACTAAATTATCAGTGGAACATTCCTGCGACAGTATATCGCTGTTCGTCACTTACTGCCAAGCCCGTTTACCTGACTGGACCTGATGACCAAATCTCTCCAAAGAGAAGGTGGAATCTCTTCCTACATAAGACTGATGAGATTGTACTGTGCGGGTCGGCGGTGGGGGTAATTGAGTGGGCTCTTGAACAAGTAGAGACATTTAGTTGTCACGTTTACACTACACCACCAATATTATCCGTAATTCTCGCGAAACTTTCTCGCGGATTGTGAGCTCCAGATTGAATACGATGCATCGAATGAAACGTACTAAACAGTGAACTAAGACCTGCATACCTTTTTTGCTAGAATTTCGCGCTAAATAGTGCCTTCCTGTTCTTGGTCATGTTATATGAGTCGCTCTTACCACGGCCGGCGATCCAAACAGGCATGCGGCATACAGTATATTTGTTCGCAATTCAAGCTATTGGATACATGTTCGGCTAAGCGATCAGACCTTAGCGGAATATGTTGTTTTGCTTTCGCCCAAATTCAATTTGTGAGCCTCACTCGGTCTTTGGGGGTATTTTCCTGATCGCAATATCGTGAATTACAAACCTTGCCCGTTTTAAGGTACAATTGTGGCGTCTGCAGTTCGTGCAGCGATCAATAGTCTATGCGAAGACGTGTGTTGAGAAGCCAATAAATTTGGCTTCATCGCAGGAAGGCGCGAATAGCGTCGGTCACGTGAAATACATCTTTTTGGAAACTTTTTGGATCTCAATTTATGCTCAGATCGATCTCAGAACGGAGTGTTCGTGACGCAATGATGTGTGATTTTCACGCTATGCTAAGACACGCCTTTGTGACCGGAAGGTAGGTACCTACGCTCACCCCGCGTGCCTGCATGTGCTTCACATGCGGCCCGGGGCGCAAACGGTCGGCCCCACCCATTTACATGACCTAGGTACTCACCTCCACCTACCTTGCCCCTCGCTTGTACGCAACACGTCGCCATCAATATTACGACACCATCTTTGCCTTCTCACTCGCGTATCTGACGTGATGGAGGATTTGCTGCTGCCCATGGTTACTGCGCCTGCAAGTACGCTCAGTATGTGGCCTGGCATTGAGCAGCTACCTTTGTGGTGTCGATAGAAAGACTGATTATTCCACAGCATACGGCCTCGTACAGCGGCGCATGCGAAGTCTCAGAGACATGCTCAACTTCAGCCAGAAAAACTTTCACCCCGAGAATATGCATGCCTTCACAGCACCAGCAGCAGTTGTTGGAACACTCGGACAGCAACAGTTTCCAAATCTCTCAGGCCCGTTGTGGCTCCAGCATTTGACCGACATCGAAGTTGAGGAACGAAACGTGCAAGCATGGAAGGGAGTGCTCGGGATGTTAGCTTACCACGATGAAGTCTACGATCGAGCACACGACACGCGAATGTTCATGTCAGCGATCGAGAAGGCAATGGCTGGCCAGGAGAACCGCTGGTCGGCGAAGGAGAAACTGTACATGACTCTGACGGACCCTGCTCTACCGTCATACATGGACAGGTTGAAGTCTGCGTCGATCCTGGTAGTCAATCTGGATCTCGTGGCGTTCTTACACGATGTTTGCGAATCTGCGGCAAAACTTTCAAACAGGGTCCTGGTCGCGAAGAACATGGACAAGGACCTACAGCAAACGCGGAGAACCATTGCCGAAAAGGTCGATATCATGATTGTCGACCGCTTTGCATGTGCAGTTCCGCTCTCGTCACTTCAGTCATCTGCTACGCCATCCGTTGTTGATGACAATGCTGGGGCCTGCCCTATCTGTCAGCACTCATTCACAGATCTGACGAACTTCAAAGCACAAGACTTGATAGCCGATTACCCCGTCCGAATCAAATACTGCGGACATGTTGTAGGAAAATCTTGCCTGGAGACATGGATGGACACACCGAATGCAGACCCGGCGAAGTACCCAGATCGCGCCTGTCCAGTTTGTAGGGCCAAGATCGAAGGTGTGCAAGAACCTCCAATACCCAAAGCGTTGCCGACACATTTGAGAAGTGATCGCCGAGGCATGGAGACCGTGCGAGACCTCATCCACAACTATGGCCTGGAACGCGACGAGTGCCATGAAGCCGTGGTTGCGTGCATAAGTAGGAGCATCGCATGCACCGAGCTTTTAGGGGAACTTCAACGTCAGAAGAGCAACGGAGACGCGAATCTTGAGGAGAATGAGAAGATACTGGTCAAGATGCAGGAAGAAACAGTGAAAGAAATGAGAGCTTGGGGGTTTAGGGGAGCTTCTCCATGGAAGGAAATCTCCGCCAAGTGGATGAATAGTGGGGTTGTACTTGCTCGTCGTAAATGATGGATGCAGCTGTAGCTTACGAGAAGAGGATTTGGAGGAGGAAAGGCAATAGAAAAGGGTTACGAAAGCACGCCGTTTAACCTGATACATTGCTTTGAGAACCGCTTCGATGCGATGGTGATCCTGGGTACAGACTCCTTGCTAACGTCTGATCACCACTTCAATCTCCAATCGTTCAAAACTGCCTCGACTGATACTCACAAGATGAAAATCTGAGCGATTAAAGCAGTGTGCGATAAAGGGACTGACCCATTAAAGCAGTACGTGGGTTGCATAGCCACACGGATCTCCCCCACTCGGTCGTGTCTTCACCCCCGCAGAGGCCTAGGCCACTTGGCGCCCGCAGATCTTCGTCCGCTTGCACGAACAGACATTGAGGCTGAGTGCATCCAAACCCCAAACCCACCGCTTTGGAACGGCGGGCAGCCAGGCCATTGGTTTCACTTTGGCTGAAAGTGATGTCATGACGATGCCGTCGCGTGTCCGCTTGCCGCCACAGCGCTCTTTGCTGGGCGCATTGGCTTGGCACCACTATGACGGCGGCGCGCGTGGTTTCCGTTTGGCATTGAGTTCATTACCATAGATAGCTATCAGACTGCCCACGCAGACAAAAGAACTCATCACGACTTTTGCTAAACCATAGGATGAGTGGCTGTTATGTTATCGACTCGGGCGTTAGCAGAGTAGGTGCCGTCCCATCAGCGTTGCTCACGTCACGCGAGCACGAGCTCTCCGCAATTTTGTGACGTCGCTAACGCAAATTGCCCCACAGATCTTGGGTTCACGAGAAGATCAGGAGGACAGGTTCATCGCACTTACCCCTGGATTGATCAAGTCGCGAAAGGAGCTCGCGCTCTTCGCTGTTTGTGATGGACAGTACGTCGCACAAGGCTACAAGCAACGTTACAAACTGACTGTGCTACAGCGGCGGATCAGAGACCGTGAATCACGTGGCACAAAACCTCGTTACATATCTCGAACAGTACCTTGTCAAGCCCAAGTATTCGACACCTGAAGCCTACCAGTCGGCCATCCAGCAAGCCTTGAAAGCTGTAGACAATGACTTGGACAAAGCAAGTCTCAATGGCGGATCAACAGTAGCCCTTGTTCTTGTCGACACGAAACGAGGCATCTTGGTTCAGGCCAATCTCGGTGACAGCCATGTCATTTATGCGGACCACTTGCCCGAAACACAGTCGCCCACATTGGGCAGCGGAAGTAGTGATAGCAACCCTATTGACGACGAACTACCAGCCGGATGGACAGTCGAGACTCTCAGCGTAGAGCACACTCCAGACAGCCCGGCCGAGAAGAGAAGAATCGAGAACGCAGGCGGGGAGATAAACTATGGAACTGGTATTGCCAGAATAGGAGGCGTCAACATGTCGCGCGCCCTCGGCGACATTGAATACAAAAAACCGCGCGTGAACCGTCTGGCCGGCCATAACCTGTCCGATCTGCCTGGTATCGAGACTGGTCTGGCTCCCGGCGCAACGGCAACCCACGACCTGGTATCGAATAAAGCACATTTCGCAACACGTCAAATCCACGGCCAGAGCCTAGTACTCCTCGCCTCTGACGGCGTTGGCGATGCAAAAGCTGCAGAAGAAGCTACCAGGCTCGCAGTCGAACGTTGGAAGTCGGGCGTCTCAGCGACAGTCATTGCAAAGGAACTCACGAACAGAGAGGGGAATGTGGCGGGTGCGGATAATTGCACGGTCATTGTGGTGGTGCTGGATACAGATAAGAAGCGGAGTAGGTCAAGATCGAATAGCATGCGAAGAAGTCTTGAGATTCCAGATTTTGACGGCGAACCCCGGCGGAGACGGAGGTCTTCAATTGCGATGATCAAGGACTGGATACATTAATCCAATGTCCTTTGAAAATGTGTATCATTAGGGGGGTGCTATAGGCATATCCTTCTCATTATTGCAGAACAAATACCAGAAGCGCAAACAACTTCTTTGATGGCATGTTTGGATTTGGGGGTCCCTTTGCTAGCTTGAAGTAGCCAAGATGCAGACTTTGGAAAACGCCAGCAGGATCGTACTTCTTGCTTACAGCCAACAACTTCTTGACATTGGCAGCGCCATAGCTCGCAAGTGGATTCTGGAACTCGCTCGCGTAATTCATGTAAATGTAGTCGTTGTCGAGACCCCTCCTTTGCGCCTCAGCCTTGACCTTCTTGATGATCGTTGAGAAAAACTTGAGGATTGCAGCGTCGTTAGCAGCATTGCCCCAATCGCAGCTCATGTTCATGACAAAGAAGGGACCCTTCGAAGGATCGAGACCAAGCGCATTACCGCCGTTCTTCTGCATACCCTTCAGCTGACCCTCTGTGATGACTTGAATCGAGATGGCAGCAAACCCAATAAGGTCTTGCACGTGGGGTACGAGCGCGTAGAACGTGTCCGTGAGAAACGTGAAGAGCTCCCGATCGACTTTGAAGGTTACATCCCACATCGTCTGACGTCGGCTCTCTTCTCCATCGGTTCGTCCTCCATTCATTCTGATAGTGAGGTCGTCGAGGGAGCTTACGTTCGTGTCTGACGTGAGATACGGGATGGCGTTGAGGTCTGAGAAGACAGTAGCGTTGCTGATAGGATGAGCGTAGTGCATTTGGGTAATGGCAACATTGCCTAGCGCGGCGACGTAACCGAAAGACTAGAAGTAAATGTCAGTACATATGTGGATCGCAGCAAGGCAAGGGACTTACCACGATAGCCGCCGCATCGGTGTCAGAAGGCGATCCGACCGTAGCGAAATTGTAGATGGCATCGAGCACCGCCACGAACTTGTCCCGAGTAAAGATCCTTTGACCTCCCCACATCTTACCTAGGGGAAAAGCACTGAGCTTGAAATTTGTGATGATGCCAAAATTGCCGCCGCCGCCGCGAAGAGCCCAGTAGAGATCCGGCCATGTGTTTGGGCTGGCCGTGACCACGACACCAGAGGCTGTAACTACTTCGTAGCTAACAACATTGTCGCAAGCACATCCCAATTTGTTGGCAAAGAAGGAGATACCACCGCCGAGTAAGAGACCTGATACGCCAACTGGGCCCATCTAAGTATTGGTCAGCACACGAACAGAAGCAATTACGATTAACTCACTCGACCGCCTGCGACTCCAACACCCAGTGGATCCAGCTGGCTGTACACATCGACCCATCGGTTCCCAGGACCGACGTCCACCGTCTTCTTATCTTTTGATAATTGTACTTGTTTCATCCCTTCCATGGATACCGTGATTCCACCATCAATGCTGGATCCTCCACCAAATGCAGCATGTCCACCACCCTTCACAGCAAATGGACATTGCGTGAGACGCGACGAAAGTACGAGCGAAGACACCTCGACCGTTGAACTTGGCTGGAAGACACAGTGGGGATTGACTCCGCCATGCTGAGCACTCCAGTAACCGCCTGTGAAAGCGTCGTACTCGGCTGTTCCTTCCGATAATAGCTTTTCCTTGCCGTAGATCAGGTTCAGCGATGAACACTATTCTTCATCAGCCATCTAATCGATTAGTTGGGGTTCCTCTACTGACTGCGATCGAACAGCCGCTGAGCGATGTTCGGTCAACTAGTCCAGCCAATTGGGGAATGGCGGAGACGTTGACGCCATTTCCTATCAATGCTTCCGTGACATTGAAGTCGGCGGATTCAAAGACACCGTTTTGGGGGAATACCGCTGTGGTGAGAGCGCCGAGCAAGAAAATTACGGCCTTCATCTTATATTTTTCCAAAGGAGATGAAGGCTTGGGTACCAAGGACGGGCTGTATTGTGCAAAGCACGTTGAATTCAACCCAAACGAATGCCTGCAGGTTCCACAAACAACCATTGGTGTATGCATGTTTAGATTACGTCCGCACGCATCCTTGACATGGTTGCTGCATCCGCAGAACCACTACACTCAGACTGGAAAGAACGGGTACTCAAAAGGACCTTGACGAAGGAATTAGAAACCCTCTGGCCGAGGCTGTGGTGCTATCAAAGTCGATCTGAATAGCTCGCTTGCAACAGTCGATGCAAGAGAGGATTGCACTATATGAGCCTTTGCCACGCTTAGAGCCATGATCGTCGTTCGTGTACCTCTGTGCCGAAAAGTTTGATTGAAAGCGGGAAAGCTTCAGATGACGAGAAGCATCGCGATTCCAGCAATAGCTTGAGATCATGTCAAGCAAGAGAGCGCAGTTCGTGTGGTTTCGAGCATAGATAGGAAGGAAACAGACGTGGGCGCGCGTTGATGGGGCGCTCCTACTCCTTAGCGTTAGCGCCAAAACTAGCGCAGTGGGTCCACGATCCTCACGACGCGCGAAGGAAGACAACATGCTGTGCCGTACTCATAGGTACTTCATACAGACGCTGCGCCTTGCTCACGAGAACGGGAGCGAACAGGAACAGCTGTGATGAAGTGAATGTTCCCCCCTTTTCTTGTCTCACAGATTTCAGCAGGACACAAGGACATGGGCCGGTACCGACATCACGAAAACCCGCGAGCTTAACAACAGTCAAGGGCACCACAGCCTCCATAAATGCGAATATAATCCGCAAGCGCATCGATACAGAGGCCATCATACAACGTGGCAGGGTACATCAAGCAGCCAAAAGGCGATGTTAAACTCAAAAGTATAGCCATTTCGGAAGGTCACACTAGAGGGAGACACGTCGACAGTCTTTGGAATGACACACACAGTAGTCAGGAAGAGCTTGCGAGAAGCTCACAAAACATAGTGGTAACGACGATGCTACGCATTAGTGGTGAAATAGCCAAGGCGTCAAGTTCGAGATCCTGAGTTGCATGGTCAATACAAGAAGGAGTATTATCACATTCACAACACGACGCGATATTTCATAAATTCCGAGACAGGTCGCTGGGTGAAAATGTGATTAGTTGCCTGCTAACTAAATTTGTAGAGTCGAAAATACTCATGCTTCACTTACCTTCGCTATCTATACTTATCGCTGCCCCCTCATAACTGTACCTCTCCCTGCCAAACCCTCAACATGAGATTAGCAATCCTCCTAATCTCGCCCGGCGGTTGACCAAGAGCCACACTAATATCCTCGAGTAACCGCAGACCCCGTAAATGTGCTCTACTGAACCCCCGAGCTATAAGTCTTCTCCTGCGATGAAACCGCACTATACACTGCAAGTTATCTCTCTGCCCCCAAGGTTGAGGAGCCCAATTGTTATAGGCGATTATCCTCTGCAGCAGATGTTGGTTCTCGGGCCTCATGAGCCAATCCCGACACGGTATCTGTGTCAACTTCAGCGCCCGCTCAGGCGCAAAGTCCACCACCAACGTCGCGGTCGACACGAGATATTTCAGCGTCGGCGTCGTGCGCAACCGTCTAAAATGCCGTAATGAATGCGGGGGATGATCCCAAACACTATTCACGTGGACGGTCCGATGTGTAGGGAAATAATCCCACCCCACCACCTTCGTGTCCCTCGACGTAGGCCACGTCAAATTGATAATCCCGCCGGCCAACCCACCTCTCACCCTCGAATACGGATCACTATACACGATCCCATTCTCCCTCCCAAACGTATCCGTATACGGCCTCGGCAGCGTAATCACCGGATACTCGGGCAAATAATCCACCAGCACCCTCGCGCGCCCTGGATCCGGGCCCCTCAAATACGCCCACTTGATCTCCCCCACCCACCCCCTCACCACACTGTAACCGCCTACCTGCCCCAGCGGCACTATCTGCGCGCCCCGATGAGATAACGGATCAGCAATAATACAGTACCGATCTAGTCGCAAAGTGCAAATAACATGATACCCGAATTCTCGGGTGGGGGCCTGCGTCCAACTATCCGTTACTAACTCTACGCGGCGTGCATACCGTCTTAGCGTAGCGAGACGACTGAGACGTCGGTGTATGGCTTTTTTACACGCGTTCGCCATGGCGAGACAATTTCCATACGGTTCCATTTGTTTCCAGGCACCATTCGCCGTCGTCACCGTCCTTTTTGCATCAGCGGGTGTACGCACACCGAGGAACGTCTCCCACGTGTGAAAATTTGAGTAATTCCGCGCGGAGGTTTCGTTCTTTACAATTGTGTCGATTTCTTGGAAGAGCCGGCGGATGGTGCGTGGGGAGTCGGGCTTTTGGATGATGTCGTAGGTGCTCCATTGCGCGGGGGTGAGGACCCGGGAGAGTTCTGTGCGGATTACTTCAACGTGTCGGGTTCCGTTGGGCCCGGCGGAGGTGGGGAGGGGGATGCCGGGGATGAAGTGGTTGTTTAGGATGGCTTTGCGGGGCGCGTGGAACATGGTGGTGTGTGTGGTGACCGTTGCGGTCTGTAATTCTTTTGGACTGGAGTGAATGGAGCAGTTATGGTTGGTGCCTTGATCTGTAGCTTGTTGGTGATGTAGTGGGATTGGTGTATATACATTTTCGACAAGTGTACAAAGACAGGGACGAAGACGAGGCTGATGGGCTTTGTCGCCTTGTTGACATTGTTTGTGTTGGTTTTCTATGGACATGTGCGTTGTGAGATTCACTACTCTCGTCTGCATGGTAAGTACAGATGACAAAGAAGTTTGGGGACTTCTTTCACTGCGCTCGAGTGACGTCTGCACAATGCATGTGTACTTTGGTTGTACATTTGGTGGGTCTGAGGCAAGTTTGGCGAGAGAGAGGATCCATTTTAGGTACATAATGAGACTGGTGGAGAGGGATATATTATCGGGAGCGGACTGTGAGAACCCAGCCATGAAGAGAGTTCGTTGAATATGTGACTTTCACAACGAACACGTTGGTACGCTGAATCCAGCGTGTGGCGGACTTCTTTACTTGACATGGAGTCTATAGGCAAAAGAACACCAATACTGTCGGAGAAAAGTGCGAGAACACGATGAGAATGGCGGCAGGTAATGAAATCCAGTCCTGGCGATGAGTACAGCCTGTAAAAGCTGAAATGCAGATGGTCGAACAACAAGTCGCCGGCCTCGCCTTTGAAGAAGAATTACTCAAATTGGTATCGTGATGCACCTCAAAGCAATGCCTGTAAATGCTAAAAATGCCCTGCTTTACACTTCAATCATCATCGCTATCGTAGCCTGCCACCAACATCGAAGAGAGTTTCGAGGGCGGCGCCGGATCCTTGACAGCTTTTGCAGGTGCAGGTGGCGGTGCAGCAGCCTTCTTCTTGATGCCCAGTGCCGCGCCAAAGTCTTTCTTCTCTTTCGGCTTCTTGCTAAACGACGTGACGGCTGGTATCTCGATTGGTGCATCGATCATTTCCTCCTCTATGACTTCTTCCCCGATATCTGGCATACTACGACTCGCAAATGCCTGTCTTGCCGCCTCGGCATCCTCCTCTTCCTGCCGTTGTCTCCGGTCGTCGACGGGATCTGGTCCAACGTCCGTGGTCGTGCCGTCTCGCTCTGCTTTCTCTACGCGCGCATTCCGCGAACGAATCTCATCCAGCGCATCGGCAATGGCCATTTCCGTCTTGGCATCCAAAACCTTGGTCTCGAGCTCCTTCATCGCATCCCTCTCTGCCTCCTCCCTCTCAATGCGATCCAGTCTCTCCTCCTCCGTCTCCTCGTTCAGCTTTGCCTCTCTCCAGGGCTCAAAGTTGCGCTTGGCGCCCCTCTCACACTCGTAGTCCATGTTCTTGGGATCCGTCTTGAAGGTAATTTCGCCCGAACAGCGCGTACACCGTATGTAGAAGCGGAAAATGGCAATGGCGTAGTATTTCTCGTCGGTGGTTTCCTTGCGCGCGTTGAACTTGCGGCCTTTGTAGATGAACTCGCCGCAGTGGGTGCATTTCATGGAGAAGGGGGCCATGAGACGGACGGTCATGAGCTTGGGGCCGGCATTTTTGGGGCCGCGCTGACGGGTGATTTTCGAGGGGTCGAAGTCTGGGGGGTAGTATTTTGTGAGGACCTTGCGCTCGGACATGGTGGCGGTGGTTCAGACGGAGGGTGTGAGAAAAGTGTATTTGGAGAGTGAGATTGGCGCTGGGGTCGCGATTTGTTGACGGCTGAGGGGTTTGTGGGTGGGTGTTGGAGTGACCGAAGGAAGGGGAAAGTCGAGGTGACGGAGGCACGTGGGAGGTTTGCAGGGGGAGGCGGCAGCACTTTTGGCTGAGTCAGCGGCAGTGACGCGCAGCTGGACCCCGCAAACCATGTGCTTTCGCGTGGCTGGCGCGGCGGACAAGGCAAGAGCGACGCGCCATTCGTGGTGGTGACTACCCCAAACAACAAATAGCCTGTTCTCGCTTCGGCGCATATCCATCCCCCATATAGCTATTCCTCATACGACTATTCCTACTCCCCCGACACCGTCTCCCCTCGCCGCATGCCCTTGGCGCCATGGACGTGTTCCTGCGCGAATGGCGGCAGGACGCCCTCAACCGGCACCAGTACGACGCGGCCATTGCGTGCGCCGACAAGGTGCTGGCCATGACGGGTATGAAGCCGGGCCGAGGCTGCACTTGAGCCACAGACAAACACACACACAAGACACAAGACACTGACGCTCCTCCCAAGGCGACGAACAGGACGCCTTTTGGCTGGCACAGGTCCACTTCACCACGGCAAACTACGACGCCGCCCGCGGCCTGCTCGCCAGACACGGCCTCATTGAGCGCACCCCGCAGAGCCGCTACCTGGCCGCCCACTGCTACATCAAGCAGAACAAGGTCGACGACGCCCTGCGCATTCTCGGCGACAAGAACCCCACCCACCTGGTCTCTGCGCCGGGGAGCGCCAGGACGAAGCTGCGCCATGTCGACGTCAACAGCAACAGCAACAGCAACAACAACAACAACAACAACAACAACAACAACAACAACAACAACAACAACAACAACAACAGCAGCAACAACAACCACCGGCCGGGCGCCCGCCACCACAGCAAGACGGGCACGCGCTCCGACAGAGTCCCCACGAGCGAGGAGCGCGATCGCGAGGACGTCAGCAACATCAAGGCCGAGGCGGGCATGTGCTTCCTGCGCGGCCACTGCTATGCCAAGCTCAACTCGTTCGACCGCGCCAAAGACTGCTACAAGACGGCCGTGCAGATTGACGTCCAGAACTACGAGGCCTTTGACGCCCTCATGCGCAACAACCTCATGTCGCCCGCCGAGGAATGGGTCTTTCTCGAGTCGCTCAACTTCGACATGATCAACGTCAAGAACAACGCCTCCCTCTCCCAAGAAGCCGCCCAGTTCACAAAGACCTTCTACACGACCCGTCTCTCCAAGTACACCAACCCAGAGGCCTCCGTCGCCGCTACCGAGACTCTCAGCACACACTACAATCTTGCCAACAACGCCGACATCCTGCTGTCAAAGGCAGACCTCATGTTCACAATGTGTCGCTTCCGCGATGCCCTCCAGCTGACCTCCTCCGTTCTCGCAGACGACAAGTACAACTTTGCCATTCTCCCCATCCACATCGCCTCTCTCCATGAACTCGGCGAGAAGAACACCCTCTACATGCTCTCCCACGACCTCACCGAATCCCAGCCCTCTGAACCCTGCTCCTGGCTCGCGGTAGGCGCATACTACCTCTCCATTGGCAAAATCGCAGAAGCCCGCCGCTACTTCTCCAAATCCTCCATGATGGACCCCCACTTTGGACCTGCCTGGATAGGTTTCGCACATACTTTTGCTGCAGAGGGTGAACACGACCAAGCCATCTCTGCGTACAGCACGGCAGCACGACTATTTCAGGGCACCCATCTCCCACAATTGTTCCTCGGCATGCAGAACCTACAACTGAACAACCTGGCGTTGTCAAGAGAGTACTTCAAAACTGCCTACGGCCTCTGCAGCACCGATCCCTTGCTATTAAACGAGCTAGGCGTAGTGTACTACCATGATGCCCAACTCTCCGACTCCATTAACTTCTTCCGGCGCGCGCTGGAGAACTCAATAGCCAACGAGGCAGATCCCGATGCCGCCCTTCCTATGAAGATCAATCTAGGCCACGCACTCCGCCGCGCTGGCGAGTTCGAAGAGGCGCTCCAGATGTTCGAGACTGTCCTGCGGCATGGCATCAAGGACGCAGCAGTCTTCACCGCAAAGGGAATCGTCCTCTTGGAGCTAGGTCGCGCCTTCGAAGCCGTTGTTGTATTCCACGAAGCGCTTGCAGTCAGTCCGCAAGACGGCATGGCAACAGACATGCTGACGCGCGCGCTATCCGTCAACGAGTCGGACAGTGGCTGGGGTTTGCAAATCGGCGGCATCGAGGAAGAAGTTGGCAGCACGCGTATGATAGGCGAACGCGAGGACGAGGAAATTGGCGAGTTGGAACGGAGAATGCACGGCAGGCTAAAGGAGATTGAAATGAACCGTGTGGCAGGACGACGGGGGAGGAGAGGTAGAGTGGTGATGCAAGAGGATGAAAGTGCATTTGGGGAGAGCATGATTGTGGATAGTGACGAGGGGTAGATTCACTCGTCACGACGGCCGTGAAGGGGGATTGACATTGTTGGATACACAAGCATGCATGCGCATGTGTAAAAGCGTGCAAAGCGACATTTTAACTTTTTGGATAAGGGGGGAGGGGGGAAATGTGGGTTGCATTTTGCACTTATGAGGCGTACAGGGCGTAGGAAGCATAGCGTGGAGTCTATGGGATCAAGGAGATTGAGACTTGACATTGCACATGGCGTTGAAAGAATCCTAGTGTGCTTATCTTCTAATCTCATGCCCACTTACTCTCCATTTTCTTCTAATATCCTCCCTAATCGTTCCCCTCCATGATTGTGTATCTTCAGGTGGGAAAGGGGGGTATAAGCGTTCGTAAAACCCATCCCACACAAAGAAACACACTTTGTCAACTGTGCCGTAGCAGTACACCACATACGCGCCTCGTTTTCTCCAGTCGAATGAGATATCCAACCAACCAACGCAATTAAATAGTGGAAGAATGACAGCGCCGCTACATTCCTCTACACATTGTCCTGCCAGTCCTTGCGCAAGGCTGACCCTTCAATGTAAGATTGAACACGGAAAAGGGGAGATTCAGCCAAGACACAGTCAAGAGGCTAGTCTACACTGATACAGCTCTATCTTACGTTAGATTAGGGGAGCACGTACACGTGTCTGGTGTGTGTTCTGTATGGCTATTGTCGTACAGATTCGTACAGATTGAGAATAGGCGGGGTCAAGACATGCATGCAAGGTTAGTCGTGCATGAGACGTCTGAGACATAAGTACAAAGACGATATGACTAACTATTACAAGTGCTACGAGTATCATGACTTACCTGGGGTTCGACGGCAAGAAGAGTCCCGGTCCTGCATCGAGGTTCTTGACTACAAGCAGCTGATCGTATAGTCTCTGACAGTTCTTCTCGTCGCTCGGGTACACAAGGACACCGGGGCGCAATGATGACTTTCATGTCATTGCTGCTTTTGATAGTGTTCCTTGGTACATCGTGGTTTGCTTGCTCTGCGGCGCCATCTACAGCCGGTGAGTTACTGACGATCAAGCGAGAGCAATGGGGTTGAATAATCAAACTGATAATATACAAGGAGTTAAGATACTTTCATTAAGCGAAGCAAGACGTCGCCTACATCCTCGCCGCCATTGCCGGCAAAAAACCCCGCGACAACTACACCTCTGCCATTTCTAACAACGGCCGCATCCCTTCTTACATCTTCGCCCGCAAACCCTCCTCTCCTATACCAGACGCTATATATTCCTCCATGTCTACACGTACCACGGAGTAAATCTCAACCTACATCTTTAAGCTCGCTATTACCTATGCTGGAAACATCGTCTAGGCCAAGTCATCCGTCATGTCTTGCAGCAGTGGCGTTTGCTTGAATACCTCGTCATTGACTTTGGCAAGCCGACACTACGTATCTGGACTAGGCTGGCAAATGGGTAGGACTGGGGTCGGGGTTGGGTTAGCTTACATAAGACCTAACCCCAACCTAGCCATATAACCCTATTTTTTTAACTACTAAATAGGTTAAAGTAAGGCTTAGGTCTTATAGGCTAAAAGTTAAAATTAAATTTTATATAAATAGATATATTTAAATTTAAATAATTATAATATTATATTTTTAAAATAGTTAATTTTAAAATACTAACTATACTATATTTAATAGTATTATAAATATTTAATTATTATAAATAATAATTATAGTTATAGTAGAAATTAATTAGAAAAAAGTTTATATCTATTATAGTTAATTTACTAGTAAAATCTCTAGTATTATATTAAAATAATTTAACTATATATACTCTAGAAGCCTATTTTTATATAGTAATACTTTACTAGTTATAAATTTTTAGTCTAAATTATAATTTACTTTATATAAATTATATTTATATTATAGTTTATTTTTATTAGTATATATATATATAACTATAAATAAAATATATATTTTTAAAATATTTAATAAAAAATATTTTAGTAGCTTTTTAAAAAGCTTTAATAGCTTCTAAATACTACTACTTATTTTTTTTAAAAAAAATATTCTAGTAAATTTTATAAATAAAATAAAAAAAAAGTAACTTTTTAAAAAAAAGTTTAGTAGTTTTTTAATAGCGCCTAATTTTATAAAGTATAATAGCTATTAATTATTAGTATAGTAATATAATAATAGACTATAATAATTTACTACTAGGCTTAAAATAGCGCTTTTTTCTATTAGCTACTATAGTCTACTTTTTTATTTTATTTTTTACTATTAGTAGATTTATAAATAGTCTATTTAGTACTTACTATTATTAGTAGTAAAATAGGTATTATAAAAATATTTTAAATTACTATTAATAGATTATTTTACTAATATTAGTATTTATTAATAAGTAGATACGTAGTATAAAATATATATATAGCGCGTTTTTTTAAAGTTTATATAACTATTTACTCTACTAAAATAACTATAATTTATTTTTTTTATAACTTTTTTTTTCTACTATACTTATTAGATTATTAACGTATTCCACCAGCGAGCCGGTCAACCCAGCGAGCCGGTCAAAATCTGCCAAGCCTTGTACTTATCCCATCGCCCTACCATGGACCAACAACGTCGCGAGCTGCTAATACAGAACGAAGGGAGAATACAGCTTGCTATCCAAGCCTACGAAGCCGGCCAATTTAAGAGCCATCGAGCTGCAGCTGCAGCTTTCAGCGTCAATCAACGCAGGCTCTCTGAACGGATTAACGGAATCACTCCACGCTCCCAAACTCGACCTAACTGCCAGAAACTCACTGCCACCGAAGAGCAGACGATTGTCCGATATATTCTCAACCTTGATTCGCGAGGGTTTGCCCCCCGGCTGTGCGAGGTAGAAGATATGGCCAATAAGATACTAGGGGTACGCGACGGGACACCGGTGGGCAAGCACTGGGCTGAGCGCTTTGTAACGCGCTCCGGCGAGCTCAAGATGGCTTTCAATCGAGCAAAGGATAGGCAGAGGATAAGGCAGGAGGATCCAGAGATCATTGGCGCGTGGTTCAAGCTCGTGGATGAGACAAAAGCCAAGTACGGTGTCCAGGACAACGACGTCCACAACTTCGACGAGACTGGCTTCCAGATGGGCGTAATTGGGTCTATGAAAGTCGTCACAGGCTCTGAGAGACGTAATCGGCCAGACCTCATCCAGCCGGGCGATCGTGAGTGGGTTACCGTTATCCAGAGCATATGCGCCTCAGGGGATGCAACCCCGCCTTTTATTATCTACAAAGGACGTGTACACATCTCTGCGTGGTACGAGGAGGCCAGTATCCCTTACAACTGGAAACTCTCAGTCTCTGAGAACGGCTGGACAAATAACGCGCTTGGGCTGGAGTGGTTGAAGCACTTTGACGCGCATACAAAGGCGCAAAAGGTGGGGGTATACCGGTTGCTGATCTTGGACGGCCACGAGAGCCACCTTAACCAAGAGTTTAAGGACTACTGCGTGGAGAACAAGATCCTAACACTCTGTATGCCCCCCCATTCATCCCACATCCTCCAGCCACTTGATGTGGTGTGTTTCTCGCCGTTGAAGCGCAAGTACTCCCAGCGCGTGCGAGACTTGGCACGCCGACGCGTCTTCCACATCAACAAGGAAGGCTTCCTCCCAGCCTTCAAAGACGCGTTTTTTGACGTGTTTACGGTTGACAACTGTCGAAAGGCCTTTGAGGCATCAGGGCTAGTCCCTACCAACGCGCAGGTAGTGTTGGATCGCCTTGAGGTGCGGTTACGTACCCCACCTCAACCCTCCCCTCCGGCAAACCCATGGCAATCGAAGACTCCAAGCAATACTCATGAATTTGGGTCTCAGTCAAAGCTCGTACGCGAGTCCTTTACTCGGTCGCCTGTAACTGCACAAGCTGGCTTCTCACAGCTCGTGAAAGGGGCTGAACTAATGCTGCACCAAAACGCTCTTCTTCAAGCCCGTAACCACGAGCTTGAGGAGCAATTGGCGGAGATGACAAAGAGGAAGGGGCGTAAAAGAAAGAGGATCCAGCAAGGAGGCACTCTTGAGTACGGTGCCGGGTCGCAGGCTGCTACAGCCTCGACTGCGGCGCCTAATCTATTAAAACGTGCGCGTGGTGGTGGTGGTCAAGCACCTGCTCAACCAGGTGTCCGACGCTGTGGCAATTGTGGAGGGACTGGGCACAACGCTCGTACGTGCCAGAAAGGTTCAGAAAGTACTTCTGAATCAGATGCGAGCTCTATAGCGGTAGAGTCAGATGTTGATAGTAATAATAATGACGATTGAAAACTTGGTGTTCATGATGCCAAGCTATTTTGACCGGCTCGCTGGGTTGACCGGCTCGCTGGTGGAATACGTTAGTATAAAATATAAATTAGTAGTAAATTTATTATAGTTTATTATTATAGTAATATACTAATTATATTTAAACTATATAAATTTACTAAATTACCTAAATTTTTTAACTTAATTAATACTAATAAATTAGATATTCTATTAAAAAAGTATAAGTATAAAAAAAAATAGATAATAATTTTAAAATAGAAAAATATTATAGCTAGCGTTCTAATAAATATAAAACTAAAAAGTAGTAAATAAAGTTAGTTAGAGAAAAGTTAAATAAAAAAATAAAATAAAAAAGCTTTCTAGATAGTAAAATAGAGTAAAAAAGCTATAAAAATAGTAACACTAATAATATTTTAGAT
This sequence comes from Plenodomus lindquistii, assembly GCA_025504975.1. Classification (NCBI taxonomy): domain Eukaryota; kingdom Fungi; phylum Ascomycota; class Dothideomycetes; order Pleosporales; family Leptosphaeriaceae; genus Plenodomus; species Plenodomus lindquistii. The sequence continues at coordinate 1,214,020 of JANUWI010000013.1, forward strand.
AAAAAAAATAAAATTAATAGTAAAAAAATAGAGTAGTAATTAACACGTAGTATATACTAGTAATAGTCTATAAAACTAAAATTTTATACTTTTTTATTAATTTTAGATAATACTAGTATTCTAGTAAATTTAATTAGTAAAGTATATTTATTATAATAATTAATTATAGTTTAGTACTATATATATAGTCTATTTTATATTATATATTATATATATAGGCTCTATTTTAGTATTACTATATTTTTAACTATAGAATAGTATATATATTCTATTTTTAGTTTCTATTAATTATTATAGTTATTTTATATAGTTTTATACTTTTTTACTATAAATAATATATATATGTTATTTTCTAGTAGAACTACTATTATAAATAACGCTAGATCTTTTTTACTACTTTAAAAGTTAGAATATTTTAGATTTAATACTTTCTAATTTACCTATAGTAGTACTAAAATTTTCTATTAGTTTATTAAATTTTTTTTATAAATAAAAAAAACTAATACTAAAAAAATAATAATTACTAGAGTATAGAAAAAATAGTAGAGATAGACTAGATATACTTAAAATAAAAAAAATAATAATTTATAATAGTATTTATCTATTTAAACTAGTTCTATATAGAAATAATATAAAAAAGCTACGCTATTTTCTAATAAAAACCTCTATATATACTATTTTAACTATAGCTATATTCTCTAACACCTAACTATTTAATCTATTAAAATAAAATACTTTCTAAACTATAGAAAAAGTTATATATATATAAATACTATTAATTCTATTTATTTATAAATATATATAATAGTTATACTTTAAAGTCTATTAAAAAAAAATCTACTACTATTATTTTTTATAGTAATTTATAAACGTAAGCTTATAAAAATTATAGTAGATAATTAGTAGTTTTCTTATATAGTAGAAAAGCTATTTTTTAACTATTTTATATAGTTTTTTTATTTAAATACTATAATAACTATTTATTATAAATTCTAAAAAGCATTTAAATAATAATTTACTATAGCTATAAATTTACTATTTAATAATATAGAAAAAGTAATTTAAATATTATTTACTATAGATACCTAGTTAGCTAGAAATTATTTTAGCTTTTTTACTATTAAAGCGTACTATATTATAGCATACTAGTAGCTAAAAAAAAAAGCTTCTAAATTGTATCTCTATCTATAGTAGGTATACTATTTTTCTATAACTAAAAAATTTCTATAACTACTATATAATAGAAGTTTAAAAAATAGACTACTAGTAATTATATTTAATAATATAAATAATAATAGTATATTTATAATATTACTTTAAAAGTAACTATATAGTAAAAAAATAAATTAAAATATAACTAAAAATAGTATTCTATATCTAGTTTATATTATTAACTTTATTATCTAGAATATTATCTAGTAGCTTAAACTAGCTAGTTTAAATAAAATAGAAACTATAGAAGTATTCTAACTTTACTATATTTATAATATCTAGAGTTAAATATTAGTTTTAAATACTCTATATAAAGTACGTGTATTTTTATTATATATAATAATTATAGTTTAATAATAACTAAGCTATAAACTATCTATATTACTATTAACTAATTATTTTAATAATTTAAATATTTTTTTACTAAATATAGTAATTTACTACTAAATAAGTAACTTTTAGTAATATAGAATATTAAAATAAAATAAAATTTAATATTTAATATATATAAAAAGGTAATTGTCAGATTGACGGAGTTATTCTAGAGCCAGTAGATAAGCGGGGCACAGGGTGCGCTAGCGCACCCTGTAGCCGACGCGACAAAACTAGCCTCCTGAGCAACGCTCGGAGAAGACACAATCAATGATCTCAACCCTCATCAAATTCATCAATATTCGTGCACTTTCAATAGTACCGTGCATCTGACAATTAAGAGTCTCACTGCCGACTACCGCTCAGGCCACCCCAACACGTCTATCCAACATGACGACAATGCGTGATCCAACAGTTATCCTACGGGATCACACAGACTACACAACATGGATGACGCGGCTCAAAGCGCGCTGCATCGCACATAACATCTGGGACAAGATCAATCCTAAGTCTACTACCCGGCCAACAGTTAAACCGGTAGCAGAAAGAGCCCCGGTGATTGCTGATTACGCGCCAGCCAATGCAAGTAACACAAGCCCAAGAAGGATCACCGATCTCTCCACAGCAGGCCAGAAGGCTTTCCGGGATGACCTCGAGTATCACAAAATCCTCCTCGAACAATACAAGAACGACCGACATGACTACGAGAAAGAGCAATCCAGCCTTCAGCACATCGTAGCGTTCATCCAATCAACAGTAACACCGCATCTGCTCCGAACCTGTTGCCTACCCGACCAATCCCTCCGAAAATGGCTCATAAGCCTCGAAGCGACGATTGGGATTGACGAACAACTTGAACAAGAGCGAGCCCGCGAACGATACCTTCAGGCATTGAAGCCAATGAGAACCTCCGCGCACTGGGATAGCTGGCTCGCAGAATACGACCAAGCCGCAACTGAAGCAGAGGCATACAACGTACCGGAAGTACTGCAGATCAATGCAGTAACAAAAGATTTCCTCACATCGGTTAACAAGGTGGCAAATGTGTGGGCAACCACCTTCCAGGACTCTGGACGATACCAACCCGGAATGAACCGCAAAGAGATGATGAAACGCTATCGGGAGTACATGATGAATAACCATCCCCTGAAAACAGGGAAGAGCAAAGCAAGTTTCATTGCAGCTCATGACGAGGCTTCACATGACACCGCTGAGGGCGAAGCCCATCAGGACAGTACAAGGGACGCCTCTACTGTGAACAGCGCGCCATCTCGCCGGGGAAGACCCCGTAATCAACGCGGCAACGATCGAAAGCGACAAGCCGAGAGACCTCCAGAAGGCTCATACTCCTCCACAAAATGCTTAGCATGTGGACAACGCCATGCCTTGAAGGACTGCTACTACCTACATGAGGAGAAAGCACCCGGCTGGTGGAAACCAAACGAGTCCGTAAAGGAGCTCGTCAAATTCAAGAAGGAACAAGACCCAGAACTACAAGGGCTAATCCGCTCACAGAGCCGACCCCGCACAAGGACGCCAACTATCAAGCAGTCCCATACCCCAACTCCGGAACTAGAATGACTATATGGTCGTCAAATCACGCAAGTTGGAGGTTCCGAGGATCGGTTCCTGGCAACGTCCAATACAGAGGCAGGCTTCGCTGCCACAACAAGTGATTATCCGCTCCGAAATTCATACATTCTGGATTCAGGCACGACATGCCATATTACGAACGATCCCCAACGCATATATGACTATCGCGCACCCGGACCCTCAGACTATATATGGGCCGGTAACACACAAGTCTGGATCAGGGGGTACGGCTCCATCCGGCTGCCCCTCAGGCACGATCAGCGAACGACGATAATAACGCTCCATGACGTAGCCGTCTGTCCTGACTTCCTCTGTAATCTTGTATCCTTCCGATTACTCCGACAACAAGGAATATGGTGGGACACCAGAACCGATCCAACAACGCTACGAGCGTCGGACAGCACAATCATTGGAAGCCTGCAGGAGCTGTACGGCCAATGGGTAATCGAGCACCACACATTGGCACCTGCGGCTTACCACACACACAAAGCAACGTCGCGTACACCGAGACGAGCTCAGATAGCCCCAGCACTCGTATGGCACAAGAGACTTGGGCATCCCGGTCCAGCAACCGTGGAGCACCTCATGCAGCAAGCTGAGGGGGTGCGAGTGAAAGGCATTACTACAGTAGAGTGCAACTCCTGTGGACGAGCCAAGGCCCGGCGTCAAATCAGACGGGCCCCACGAAATACAGATTACGAAGGACCAGGAGAGAGACTGGCCATCGATTTCCATTCATACGAACACCAAAGCATCACCAAAGAAAGGAGCCAGATGCTCATCACCGACAGATACTCAGGAATGCAATGGGACTATTACTTCACCGACAACAGGACCGCAAAGTCCATCATCAAAGCATTCTCTAACTTCATTCTATTTCTCAAGAACCATTTCAACATCACCGTAAAGATCATCGAAGCGGACAACGAAATCACAACGGTCAAGCCAGAGGTACAGCGCTACCTTTCATCGCAAGGCATTGTTATTGAGCCCTCGGCCCCGGATACACAAGCACAGAACGGAGGCGCCGAACGCTCAGGGGGTGTAAACAAGGAGAAAGCGCGCGCAATGCGACTTGACGCCAATCTCTCATGGGAGCTCTGGCCGGAGATAACGCGAGCCGCCGTCTACCTATACAACCGATCGCCTAACTACGCAAACAACTGGAAGACTCCATACGAGATCTTCTTCACTCGCGTGGCCTTTAGCAACGGCATAGTCACGTCGATACGAAAACCAAACCTTGCTCACCTTAGAGCATACGGCTGCAAAGCGTTCGCCATGACCGACGACACGTATCGCGGAAAAGGACGCTTGCAACGCCTTGATCCAAAAGCCTGGGTAGGATACCTAGTAGGATATCGATCTACCAACATCTACAGGATATGGATCCCATCCCTGGCCAAGGTCATTAGCACTAGGGACGTCACCTTTGACGAACAAACAACTTTTGATGGGAAGGTAGAAGACCTGATGGACAACCTCATGCACAGCACACTAAGAGAAATCGCCACGCTTGTGAGGACCATGGAGCTCCCTTCACCAGCACACGAACCGGAACCTGAATCCTTCCACGAGGACGATGCTCTTGAAGAGGCCTCAGAGCCACATCCTGAAGCAGATCCGCCGGGATACTACAACGGTAGGAAGATTAGGGATCATTACCCATCTCCACCGCCGACGCCGCCACCAGCGGCTCTCCTTGCACAATTCATGGCAGGGACACACCCTGAGGAACACTCGGTGTCATCCCGTACAATCCCATGGGCAGCAGCGTTTACCGCAGGAACCCAAGCAGGCAACATAGGGACGACCAGAGGAGACGCCATTGACAAAGCCCGATTGAGAAGGATGCTTGCCACCGGCTCGAGACCCCATCGCAGCCAGCTACCGCCTCCTCCCACGTACAAAAGCAAGCTTGAGGATCATCCACTAGGCGCCGAGTTTAAACAAGCTGAACTTGACCATCTTTTGAGCCATGCTCAGATGGGTTCATGGACTGAAGTTCCAATCAGAACGGCTAAGTCAACGGGACAACAGATCCTTGACTGCATGTGGGTCTACACGTACAAGCTGGATAAAGACCACAACCTCCTCAAATGCAAGGCGCGACTAGTGGTCCGAGGAGATCAACAGAGAAACATTACCTCTCAAGACACCTACGCAGCCACACTAGCTAGCCGCTCGTTCAGAATGTTGATGGCAATCGCAGCCCAGCACGAACTAGAGCTCAAGCAATTCGACGTTACGAACGCGTTCGTACACGCAGCGATGGACCGAGTTGTCTACATGCGTATGCCGAAAGGCCATCAGAAGGCCGGCACGATCCTACAAGTCAACAAGGCATTATATGGCCTTAGGATCTCACCACTGCTCTGGCAGAAGGAGTTCACAGCACCCCTGCAGAGGCTCGGCTTTGAAGCTATACCACATGAGCCGTGCTGCCTTATTAAGGGCAGTATCATTATCTTCTTTTACGTTGATGATATCATCATGGCTTATCCAACAGGGCAGGATCAGCAGGCTACCGGAGTAACGGAGCAGCTGAAGAAGCAGTACACGATTACCGGAGGACACGACTTACAATGGTTCCTCGGGATGGAGATAATCCGTGACCGAGCCTCGCGCCGGATCCAACTCTCCCAGGCCTCCTACTGCGACAAGATCAGTCGACTGATCGACGATCGAGGAGTAGCACACGACACTCCGATGGCAGCCATTGAGCTATTGCCAAGCGACGGACTAGCGAGCCACGCGGACGTCAACAAATATCAACGAAAGATTGGATCACTTCTCTTCGCCGCAGTCACCACGCGACCAGACATCTCATTTGCTACGTCACGACTAGCAAGGCATCTTACCAATCCCAGCCATGAACATCACAAAGCTGCAGACCGAGTCTTGATGTATCTTCAGGACACCAAATCAACCGTGTTGCAACTCGGGGGTGGCTCACGCCTTCAAGTCGCAAGCGACGCCTCCTTTGCTGACAACACACGAGATAGGAAAAGCTCACAGGGCTACGCACTTAAGCTATACAACGGGCTTATCGCCTGGAAAGCAAACAAGCAGGACACGGTAACCACGTCGACCACCGAAGCCGAACTCCTCGCTCTGTCCCAAGTCGCCAAGGAAGCTCTCTTTATCTCGAGGCTCCTTCAGGAGCTCCACGTCAAGATTGAGCCAGGACCTATTATCATTGAATGCGACAATCAACAGACCATCCGACTACTCACCGCGGAGGTCTCAAAGCTCCAAACCAAGCTCCGACACGTTGATATCCACAACCACTGGCTACGGCAGGAAGTACAACAACAACGGATAAACGTACAGTACGTACAGTCATCAGAAATGATCGCAGACGGCCTCACAAAGGCCCTGCCGAAGGGATCCTGGGGAAGGTTCCTCCATCAACTCGGACTTATCAAAGCTGAGACGCTCTCAACGCCAACGAACGAGACTCCGATTGAGGAAATCCAACAGCAACTAGACCACCTCTCAATAACTCCTTAGGAGAAAGGTTTCAGCCAGCAATAGCTTCCAGGCTGAAGGGGGTGTGTCAGATTGACGGAGTTATTCTAGAGCCAGTAGATAAGCGGGGCACAGGGTGCGCTAGCGCACCCTGTAGCCGACGCGACAAAACTAGCCTCCTGAGCAACGCTCGGAGAAGACACAATCAATGATCTCAACCCTCATCAAATTCATCAATATTCGTGCACTTTCAATAGTACCGTGCATCTGAAGGTAATTAAGCTCTAGAAATATATTAATAAATAGCTAAAAAATAAAATTATTTTAAAATTTATATTAAATAGTACTTTAAATAATTATAATTTTTTATTAACTTAGATTAATTACTATAATCTCTAATATCTCTAGCTTTCTACTACTAAATAGTACTATTTTAAAGTTATAATAAAAATACTATATAATTTTAAAACTATAATATTTTTTTTTAGCTATAATAAAATATTTTAAATTTAGTATATCTAGTTAATATATAACGTACTTTATAGATAAGTAGTCTATATAGATAAGTAGTTTACTTCTACTAAAACTTTACTAAAACTATACACACCTACGTAATATTCTACTAATAATACTAAATAGAACTTTATAATAAAGTTTAGATATAGTTTACACTATAAACTTTAAAATAAAATATAAATTTTTTTTTATAACGCGCTATAGCTATTTACAACGTTTTCTATACTATTTTATATTAAAAACGCGCTAGTTAATTTTTATATAGAGATTATACGCCTAATTTAAAAAGACTAGATAAAAATAAAAAAAAGGTAATTATTTAGTATATACTTAAGCTATATACGTAAAAATTTCCTCTAAAGCTTATAGCTATAGTAAATATAGCTAATTTATTATATAATAAGCGTAATCTAGACTATATTAGTATAAACTAGCCTAGTACGTTTATTAAGCGCTGCTTTAAATTTAAAGTAAAGTTTAATTATAAATATAACTATAAAAAAGCTTTATATAAAAATTTAAAGGTTATTAAAGCCTAGTTTAAACTAGTAGCTAATATAAAAAAGAAGTATAGTATCTAGAATAAAAATATATATAATTTTAATAAAATAGGCTTTATAATAGGCTAGATATTAATAGAAGTAGTTATTATAGCTTTAGAGTATTAAAAATAACTAAAGGCAGTCTAGTAGAGTAACTAGAAGTAGATAATAGTTATTTAGAAAATTAATGTAATAGAATAAGCTATTCTATTTTTTATTATTTTTAAAGGCTACTACTACTTTTTAGTCTAGTATAAAAAAGATAGCCTACCTAGAAATTAAATTATTATAGTCTCTAAAAATAGCTAGATAACTAATAAGTTTAAATATTAGTAGCTAGAGTACTTTAATACCTATACTAAAACGCGTACTATTAAAAGGTACTAGCTATTTATTATTAATAGCTATAAAAGCTATAATTTACTTAAATTCTAGTAATACTATAAAAAAAAAATTATTACTATATATATACTTTTTTACTTATTATACTTTCTCTAGCTATTTAATATAAGTTATTTTACTTTTTTAAAGTAGGCGTATAGCTACTAAGCTAAAAAGTTTATATATAACTATATTATATATATTATAAAGTTTAAATTTCTACTTTACTTTATACGCGCTTATAAAGCTATAATAATTTCTAGTAATATCTAAAAAAGGTTTTAAAGTGCTAGACTAGTTTTATATAAACTAGAGTTAGTTATATTACGCTTTAAAGTCTAATTACGCACTTTATTACTACTTTTTATTAATAATAAGCTCTAGTAGTTATAAACTCTAAGTAATACTTTTAAACTAGAGTTATAATTAATACTTATAAAAGTAAAAATTTAGAGGTATATAAATAGTTTACTAACTTCTATAGTTAAAGCTTTTAAAAAGGTATTAAAAAAGGCTATAATTATTATATATAAGCTAGTATTAGCGTAGAAAAAAATTACTAAGCTTTAAACTACTAATAAAGCTACTATATATTATAAATTATATAAAAAAAAGTAGGTTTAGTATAAAAGTAATTTTATAGCTAAAAAAAGCCTACGTTTAACTACTTTAAAAGAGTTTAAAGCGCGTAGTAATAGAAAAAAAGTAAAAAAAAAAAGTAGGCTAGTAAAAGCTATAAATAGATATAATACTGTATATAGTGCTATAAAATAGAGTATAACTTATAAATATATAAAAATAAAGTAGAAGTAGTTATAAAATAGTATTTAGGCTAGTTTTATACTATACAGCGCTATATTATACTACTTTAGACTAGAATAGAGTATAGTTTTAGTAGGGTTTTAGCAGAGGTAAACTACTTATTTATATAGACTACTTATCTATAAAGTACATTACTACGCTTTTTAATTTTTTAAAAAAAATAATAGAGAATATTAGTAAAAAGCTAGAAATAGTAAAGAATAATAAATAAAAAAGCGTAATAAAAGCTATAGCTAATAAAAAGTAATTAAAACTATTAAAATATTATTTAAAAATATATAATAAATTAAAAATATTTTTTTAACTATATAATAATTCTAGATCTAGTATAGAAACTTATAATATATAAAATATAATTATAATAGTAATTTATTATAGTACTATAATAACTTTATATAAAATAATATATAGAACTATTTAAATAAATACGCCTACTATAAATAGTTTCTATTTTATTTAAAATAATATAATAACCTATCTAATAAATAATTTATTCTAATTATTTTTATAAAGTTTAAAGTATAAAAAAATATATAATTCTAAAGGCCTATAAAACTATAACGTACTTTATAAATAAGTAGTCTATATAAATAAATAGTCTACCTTTACTAAAACCTTACTAAAACTATACATATTTACGTAATATTCTACTAATAATACTAAATAGAATTTTTTAATAAAGCTTAGATATAGCTTGCGCTATAGACTTTAAAATAAAATATAAATCTTTTATTATAATATATTATAGCTATTTATAACGTTTTCTATACTACTTTATATTAAAAACGCGCTAGTTAACCTCTATATAAAAATTATATATTTAATCTAAAAAAACTAAATAAAAATAAAAAAAAAATAATTATTTAGTATATATTTAAACTATATATATAAAAATTTTTTTTAAAGCTTATAGCTATAGTAAATATAGCTAATTTATTATATAATAAATATAATCTAGACTATATTAGTATAAACTAGCCTAGTATATTTATTAAGCGCTGCTCTAAATTTAAAGTAAAGTTTAATTATAAGTATAACTATAAAAAAACTTTATATAAAAATTTAAAAGTTATTAAAGTCTAGTTTAAACTAGTAGCTAATATAAAAAAAAAGTATAGTATTTAGAATAAAAATATATATAACTTTAATAAAATAGACTTTATAATAGGCTAGATATTAATAGAAGTAGTTATTATAGCTTTAAAATATTAAAAATAACTAAAGGCAGTCTAGTAGAGTAACTAGAAGTAGATAATAGTTATTTAAAGAATTAACGTAATAGAATAGGCTATTCTACCCTTTATTATTTTTAAAAACTACTACTACTTTTTAGCCTAGTATAAAGAAAATAGCCTGCCTAGAGATTAAGTTATTATAGTCTCTAAAAATAGCTAGATAACTAATAAGTTTAGATATTAGTAACTAGAGTATTTTAATACCTATACTAAAACGCGTATTATTAGAGGGTACTAGCTATTTATTATTAATAGCTATAAAAACTATAACTTACTTAAATTCTAGTAATACTATAAAAAAAAAATTATTACTATATATATACCTTTTTATTTATTATACCTTCTCTAGCTATTTAATATAAATTATTTTACTTTTTTAAAATAGGTATATAGCTACTAAACTAAAAAGCTTATAACGTACTCCACGGGCGAGTGTCCCACACGGGCGAGTGTCCCAGCCATGCCAAGACCCCACCAAAACGTACTCTTGCAACAGTACTGCACAACGAACAACAATAGTACGTAGAAATCGTAGTAAGCCAATCTATTCAGAAATACACTCTACTTCTTGCTTGCATGTGCGCGCGTTGTGCCCAGCCTCACCGCAGCGTCCACAGCGACGTTGCGTTGGTTCGCCTCCTTCAGCGCGCACCCTCTTCGACGCCTTCTTCCCATCACCACGCGCCGCAAACTCCTTTAGAGTCGTCAAGCGTAGGCCCTCCTCAACCGTAAGGGTACCCTCCTTCTGTACCCGCTTCCTCTTGTGCGATTTACGTCGCGTGGCGGCCTCATTCGCTGCTTGAAGCTCAAGGTTGCGTTTTTGCATCAACACCATTGAGTGCGCCATCATCTCAGCTCCTTTGGTGAACTTTGCAAGCGCATCTACCATGGCGGTTGGCGAGCTATCCACATGCCTTCGAATCCTCTCTTCAAGGAGCTTCGATTGCGACCCAAATTGCAGGGTATTGCTTGGGGTCTGGGAGTGCCAGGGCTCATTGTTGACGGCAGGGGGTGACGGCGTACGCAGCTTGATGTCAAGGCCAGATATCACAGCCTCTGGGTCAAAGGGAACCAAGCCCGCGCCTCGAAAGCCTCCCTGGATATTGCTTTGAGTAATGGCAGCATCGAAAGCAGCAATAAAGCACGGCAAGAACTCGATCTTGGTGATGTGGTTGATCCGGTTGCGCATCAGATTCTCGGCTTGGCGGCCATACGCCTTCTTCAGAGGCGCAAAACAACCAACGTCAAGCGGCTGCAGGAGGTGCGACGAGTGGGGAGGCATGCAGAGGGTCATAATCTTGTGTTCCTTGCAGTACTGGTGGAACTCAAGCGAGTTGTGGCTCTCATGACCGTCGACTATGAGCAGACGTACTGTGCCAACAGTACGCTCTTTTGTGTGCTTGTCAAAGTGCTTTAACCAGTCTAGACCAAGCCCATTGTCTGTCCAGCCGTTCTCAGAGACTGCAAGAGCCCAGTCCCGAGGCAGGCTGGGCTCCTTGTACCAGGCAGAGAGGTGGTGCTTGCCGGCAAAGATGATGAAGGGTGGGATAGCCCACCCCGTCGCATTGATGCCTTGGATCACCGTAGTCCACTCCCGGTTGCCCTGCTGCACAGATTTTGGACGCCCTTGATAGTCGGCACCTGTGACAACTGCCCCAGTTGATATAACGCCCATCATGAAGCCTGTCTCGTCGAAGTTGTAGATGTCTTCGTCCTGGATGCCGTACTTGGCTTTGGTATTCTCTACAAGCCGGAACCAGTCACCGATAACCACTGGATCTTCGCAGAGGGCTCTCTTATAATCGTACTTGCGATTGAACTTCACTTTGAGCTCAGGGCGACGCTTGACGAAGGTTGCAGCCCAGTTCTTGCCAGTAGGGTCGCGGTGCCGGGCTTCGAGCAAGGAATCAGCCATATCTTTGACAGCAGCGAGCTGGGGCGGAAATCCTCTCGCAGCGAGGTCAAGGACATGCTTAACAATCACCTCCTCTTCAGTCTTAAGCAGCTTCATTGAGTTAGGCTTGCAATCGCGTCGGGGTTGCTTTCCAGCGCGTCGTCGTAAGAGGGTCCTTCGGCAGACGTTATAGGTAGCTGCAGCCTGTGGCACAGTAAGTGTCGCGTCTCTTTGGATAGCCTGTATAGCAAGCTGTATCTGAGATTCGTCTGAAGACTTCTTTACGTTGTTGCGTTGCGACATTGATGGTAGTATGAAGTTTGGTGGGGTCTTGGCATGGCTGGGACACTCGCCCGTGTGGGACACTCGCCCGTGGAGTACGTTATATAACTATATTATATATATTATAAAATTTAAATTTCTATTTTACTTTATACGCGTTTATAAAGCTGTAATAACTTCTAGTAATATCTAAAAAAAGTTTTAAAGCGCTAGACTAGTTCTATATAAACTAGAGTTAGTTATATTATATTTTAAAGTTTAGTTACGCACTTTATTACTACTCTCTATTAATAATAAACTCTAGTAGTTATAAACTTTAAATAATACTTTTAAACTAGAGTTATAATTAATGCTTATAAAAGTAAAAATTTAAAAATATATAAATAGTTTACTAACTTCTATAGTTAAAGCTTTTAAAAAAGTGTTAAAAAAGGCTATAATTATTATATATAAACTAGTATTAGTATAGAAAAAAATTACTAAATTTTAAACTACTAATAAAGCTGCTATATATTATAAATTATATAAAAAAAAGTAAATTTAGTATAAAAATAATTTTATAAATAAAAAAAGTTTATATTTAACTACTTTAAAAAAGTTTAAAGCGCGTAGTAATAGAAAAAAAGTAAAAAAAAAAAAATAAGCTAGTAAAAACTATAAATAAGTATAACGCTATATATAGTGCTATAAAATAGAGTATAATTTATAAATATATAAAAATAAAATAGAAATAGTTATAGAATAGTATTTAAACTAGTTTTATACTATACAGCGCTATATTATACTACTTTAAACTAGAATAAAGTATAGTTTTAGTAGGGTTTTAGTAGAGGTAAACTATTTATCTATATAGACTGCTCGTCTATAAAATACATTAGTAAAAAAAAAATAATAAAAAAAAAAAAAGTTAATAAAGCTTCTAAATTTTTACTATATAAATATTAAATACTAGCGTAATACTATAATAATTAGCTATAATAATTAATTTTTTCTACTACTACTAAATTATTTAGCTAGAATACTAAAAATTTTTATATTTAATACTTTTATATATATATAATATAATAACCTGTTATCTAATCTATAGGTTAACCTGTACCTACGCTTAGACTACTCTAGTTCTACTCTAACCTTTAGCCTGTAAAACCTAAGCCTTACTTTAACCCTAAGATTACGTGACCCTAACCTAACCCTAACCCACGCTTAGGCTAACGTAACCTAACCCGTACCCAACCTCTGGGTACACCCTACCCATTTGCCAGCCTAATCTGGACATCACTATGATATCTATGAGTATTCTCATCCGCCTACCAGCCTGAGCACAATTGTATCGAACAAAATTACCGCCACGTTAGGCACAGAGTCTCGTACAAAATTGAATTTGAGTAATACTGCTACAGTAAAATCTCTTTCTGTTAGTTAAATTAGTCCTAATAAGACCGTGTCGACCACGCGAGGAGGTGTAGTTCCACCTGGAGTAACACAGATTGGTAGCGTCAGTACTTCTGATACGTACGCCAACCCCGGCGCAGGTTAAGGGTGCTGGGACTTTTCCGCGATCAAGTCTGGCCGTACTTGTGTGAACCCCCACCCGAATAACTTTTCTGCCCACCCGAATAACCCGTGTCTTAAGTTTTAAACCTCTCTTTTAAAAGTATGCTTTGCTATTTTTCATGTCTAAAAGATGTATTATGAATACACACTCTATAGATTGTCTACACTATAACAACTACTGTAAACCATGCTGAGCGCAAACAACAGTTGCAAACTTGGTAATCGTCATCGCCGGGCCGAGAAGCTGCTGGAACGGAATATCCAAGCCATACTCCTTGAAGATCCAACTTCGCAGCTCAGCACCAATCATGCTGTCTAGGCCATAATCAACGATAGGAAGCACCTCGGGCTCAAAGACATCGGGCTCGAGCATCAGCAGACGGCCAAGCTTGATAGTAAAATGCTCAGAAACCAGACCAACACCCACCTGCAGCGAGCCAGCGTCCTGTATGGCCTGGAGAATGGTGAAGCCGGAGCCGCCATTTCCTGACAAGTCGCTTGAGTTGATGGCCTAGAGTACGGCCTTGAAGCGCGCGTCCTCCGTCCAGAAGCTGTCGGTAACGTCGCTGCCTGCGAGTGAATCTTTAAGTTTGCTAGAATCCATACCCACGACAACGTGGTCGGCCGGAGTCGACGAGGTCTGTGTCGCAATGGCGGCCTCGAGTGACTCAAGGAGATGTGTCTCGTTGATGCCGTAGATGCCCTTGCGCCGTAGCGCCGTATCAATTTCGGGATTTTCAGCCACCACACCTACGCCTTGTACTATGGGCAGGACAAGTGAGGCAGCCCGTTGGCCTTTGGTGACGCAGTGCCGCGCCAAATTATCAAGGAAACTGTTTCCGGCCGCGTAATTGGCTTGACCAGGTGTACCCAGGATACCCGAGGTCGAGCTGGTGAAGACGAGAGAATCCAGATCGGCATGTGTTAATACCTGGGACAAGTTGATTGCGGCGAGCACTTTAGGTACTATGTATGTTTTCCAATTGTCGAAGGTCATGCTGTGGAAAAGCCCGTCCTAGTACCATTAGTTAGCGTCGTGTCGGTACCTGCATCACTCGAACATGAGAAGAACTCACCCGTAAAACCATGGCGGCATGGACTAGACCCTTTATGGGATGTGCAGGAGGGATGCTACGAATGGCTGAATCAACATCAGTCTTCTTGGAAGCATCCCCCTTGATGATCTGGCATGTAACGCGTCTAGCCTCTAGATCACGAATCCAAGCAGCTGTCTGCTCGTTGTCGACGCCGGACCTGGACATGAAAGCAGACCGCAGGGCACCGCGCTCCACCATCCATGCCGTCAGAATACGGCCCAGACCCCCGAGACAGCCCACAAGGAAGTATGTTTTGTCGGGGCTAAAAATGAGTTTGGAACTTGAGTTGCTTGCTAACAGTGATCGCGGCGGCACCAGCATCTCTAGTGCCGTGGAGGATCAAGACGACGTCCTCTTCCTCGACTCTCGCGAGGGTCTTCAACCCATGCAGTGCAGTAACATATGCGGGTGGTAGCATCACAAGGTCCTCCGGAACATCGCCTTGTTCAGATCTCCGCAACATGCTCGCCGAGACGGTTGTAAAAGTGTCCAGTACCCGATCTGCTATCTACTTGAACGCTGAATTTTTACAGACATGTTTGCGAGTAATGCATGTGCTCAGCCGTGATACTAGCTACCGAAAATTGATTGATTTTTTCCTTGTTGGATTGAGATAACTCTAGAAATTGTCGCTGGGGTCATTGCGCAAGTACTCTGGCTGGCTAGGCCACGGGTTTTACTTGTGACAGCTTTCCCAGTATCGCGCCGACACCATGCCCATTACACCGCCTTGGCTTACAACAACAGCGCGATTGAGAAGAGGAATTCGGATCTTGTAGCTAAATCTAGTATGAGAACGTCTGTTTTACTAATTCTTCACTGAGTCTCCATAGCTTCTCAGCCTCGACACGGCTAGTTCCCCAGGGCTTGATGCGTTGGAGTCATCCGCAACTATCTGACCCTTCTCCAAATAAGCACCATTTCGCCCTATCAACATCAGCACGATTAACAAAACCTCAAATAACAAACTGCTGTGCACTTACCCGCAATGTCGGCATCGGATGCAGCAGCCACATGGGTGGCTGCGCCTTGGTCGTGCGAGACGAAATCGAAGCTTGTTTTCCAGCCCTCGGGGTTGCCCATGAAACGGTCTAACTTCTCTAAAAGATTCAATCTAATTAGCCATCTCTTCATACTGGAATGTGCACGTATAAAAGACTTACTCAAGGCGAGAAACTGCACGTTCCAGTCAATGTGATTGCCCAAGCCTGTGTTGATAACTCCAGGGTGGAGACTGAATGATAAGAGATTATGTTTGGCGCCCAGTTTCTCGGCTAGGGAGATAGCCATCAGCATGTTCGCCGTCTTGGACTGACCATGCGCTTGCCATCTGTCATATGTTTCTCGGTCCTGAAGGGAATGATGTGGACTTGAGCTTACATGAAAGTCGTAGTCATCAAAGCGAAAAGGTCCAAGCCTATGACCATCGCTACTCACCATTACCACTCGAGGTGCAGCTGAGGCCTGTGATTTGCCCATGAGAAGGTTGGTAAAGAGGAACGGGCCGAGATGATTCGTTGCAAGTTGACTCTCGTACCCCTCGGGAGAAAGTGCGTAGTTTGTGGCCATGATACCCGCATTGTTGACAAGAACATCAATGCGTGGGACATCAGACCAACTATTGACCGTGCTTGCAGCGTTGCGGACATCTTCCAAAGATGAGAGGTCCAGTTGAACAATGCGCATTTTAATCGAGCTTGTTGGGTTTTCAGCAACCAGTTGGCTTGCGGTCTCTTCCACTTTGGCAACATTTCGACCAGCTAAGATAAGGAGTGCGGGTTGTGAAGCTATGATGGCTCTGAGGAAGGCGGCACCTAATCCTGTAGGCGAAACACCTGTGGTGAGGATCACCTTGCCTTGGATCTCGGACGCGTAGGATTGAGCCATGCCTTTCGCAGAGGGGGTGTCCATGTTTTCAATCGTCAAGAAGTTTCGCAGTACAGTGTGTTGGTGCAAAAAGACCAGTACTTAAGATAAGCTGAGCAAATGGAATGCGCGAACATTAGGCAACGAGATCGTTCTAAGTCTCTCGGAGCTGGCCAACCGTCGTAACCGACATCACTGTGCCGCATGCGTTGGTACATGGGTGCATGGACCTTGCCCAATCATGACAGTTCACGCTAAACAGTGGCTTCCAATGTGACGATGCTCAATCATGAACAGGCTATGGGTCTATTTGGTGCAGCGCCGGAGGCTCCGTTTCGGTAGCCAAAACGGAATTTGGCAGCTCACACAGCTGAAAACAAGGTCATGTTTAATGTAAACAAAGTTTTAAGCTGCACGTTTAGACAGTCTGTTCCATTTACAGCGCTACTAATTCCTCCTCCTTGTTGCCCTGCAACGCTCACGTTACATCGTTTTAAATGAGAAAGGAGCTCCAATCTCAAAAAAGGTATCTTATAGGCACCTGTATGGATACCAGAGCCTCTAGGTAATTACGTGATAACAAATAGAGTTTTTTTTTTAAAAAAAACAGAAAACATCTTTCTTCTACACCTGATAAAACAAAGAACTTGAGGCTCTGTTTTACTGTAATGAACAAGCCCTCTGTTCCCTACTTCTTGTACAGGGGTCACTAACGGTGCGCCTACCAAGCCAAAACCTAGCAAAAGAGACGCAGCCTACAGTGCAACACCAAACACCCTATGTCGTGGCTTGGCTACGATTGTTCGCTCGGTGAGTGCGGACCGGATAAGGCCCATCCACAACATCAGGCCACTAATCCAGCTGCAGGGCCTTTGTTAGTTGTTGATGCATCTATTAGACGCGGAATACAAAGGGCAAGAATAAACGATTGACGGGATGAACGATCCATGTGTACTACCTAGTAACATAGGAACTAGGCCGAAGGCCAATCTTCACTACGTCAAGCAACCTTAAAAAGAGTAGAGTAATCCAAGGGATGGATTATTGTGGATTGCATGATACAATGAACGGCTCGAACGCGCCGCCCTACAGGCCGACGCTTACCCCAAGGGAGCCGAGCCTTACAGCCCTCGCTCTGAAAAGTTGATCTTAAAATTAATGGAGCCGCTCCGTCTCACATTCACGGGTATCGCGCCAGTGTTCTACTGGCTAGCCATCATGGTCCTGTTTTTCTGGGAAGCATTAGATGGGAGTCATCCCGCCACCAGCATAGTCGGAATCTACTTCCTGGGTCAATTGCTGGCTGTGTGGACGCTTGTGTGGGTTGTCGGTGGTAGAACCTCCGGCATAGGGAAGTATGTATCTGCATAGCTCAGTCACAGTACAGACTACACAGCTGACGAGTCTTGATCTGACAGAACGGTTTTATGGATATTGCTCATGCAAAATCTAACGGTGGGTTGTTTTGGTCCGGTTTGGTGTGCGCTGCATCTCCAAGACCACGACTTTGAGCCTCCCAAACACGCTGTGTCTCTAACGCGCATGTCCAGGGCTACGCGCGATTTGCGTTTTCTCCCCATCTCGATGATGTTGGGATATATATGTACTGCCAAGTATTGCAATTGGCATCCCAGTGCCAAGCCTTATTTCCTATGCAACCCAGCAAGCAACCATAGCCTTTTGGGTGTTGTTCCCGATGTGGGTTGGACTTGCACAAGTCACTTTGGCCTGGGTGGATGAAAAGGTCGCAAGTTCACGATCAAGTGTTTCTGCCAGCTCTGACAAGAGCCATAAGGTCATGTCCTGAGAGATTGTGACTACGTGCGGCTGTAGATCTTCGGTTTACAGACAACATTGCGGAGGATAAGTGTGTATCTCCAGTCTTGTGGATGAATTGCATAGCGCAAGCTGAAGTTTCCGCTGGAATGAATGTTCAGAGAAAGGTTGGGCATTATCCCAAACTAAATCGCATTCCGAGATGTCCAGAGTCCGATGCTCTAGTAATAACAGCTGTGAAGTAAACTATCGCCAATTTTCGGGATCGTTCGAGCGGCTGTCAATGATTTGTTCCTGGCTAGAACTCCTGATAACTTCTATGGTACGTGGCTTTGACGGGGTCAAAGGGCTCAGACGATGACTAAAAAAGCGAGTGCCCTGTGAAGCATGGCTGACCTGACTTGACGGAAAGATGACAGTCCACAGATTATTGATCGCTGACTTCAACACTGGTAGATTGGCGACAAACACACCGAGCATCTACATGCCATGGGTTAGCGATTCATTCAGCAAGTGCGCAACTCAGATGTCCTACCATTTCGTGAGCAGACCAAAGTAACGTTGTTTTTATTTGATCACTGCCCTTGAGGCACGACACGCATCTCAGGATTGATGCAAAGATCATGAAGCAGCCCGAGCAGAGTAGACAGGCGAGAGCTACTTTCCGTCGTAAAGGCAGCTTGACATGCCAGAGGATAGGGATCGGGATATACATGATCATCAAACCGGTGCTGATCATGTACATTGCCCTGCTGGGGGTACATGAATCACCCGGGTAGGGATCAATCTGCCACTGCTTGTGGAAAGGCAGATAGCGTGTAAAGCACACGACCATTACCACGATGTAGATGACCATGGTGATGGCCGCAGTAATCTGGACAAGTCTGTGTGACGGAAGGTCGGCTCTGATGTTGTCATTAGCCTCGCTGATTCCCCTAATCGCGATGGGAGATTAGGAAATAAGATACATTTATGGCGTGACATGAGTAGCGCGCGCTTTTGAGGCGTGCCACTAGTAACATAGTAGGAGCTCACGCATATATGTCAAGAGAATACGTCTATACATCTAACAAGCACATCGAAATCATCAAGTCTGCCAATGTACTTTCCCGCTCTGTCCAACACCCATTTCCTCACTAACATCACTCGCACTATCCAACTCCTTCAACCCTCTCACACTCTCTCCCTTCCCACTCCCCAAATAAGCCCTCCGCACCTGCTCCCCACTCAACACCCGACCACCACCCTCCTTCTTCCACTGCACCGGCATCACAAACCCCGTCTCATCCTCCGCCAAACTCTTCAACGGATACGCATCGTGCTCTCTAGCCCCCTGACTGGATTGCAGTTCGCGCACGCGTTCCTGGGCCGAGGGACGAGGGTATGATGATGTAGATGAGGAGGCGAAGATGCGGGGGAAGAGCCGGTTCATGAGGGGTTTGCAGCCCGGGAGGCAGCCGCAGATTACGCCGAAGTTGGATTCGACAGACATTACGATGAAGGTTGTTGCGCCGTGCCCTGTTTTTATCATTTGTGAGCAGTCTGGGAAATGTGGGAGAAGTGAAAAAAGGAGGATTGAGGGAGTAGGATGAAGGAAGTAGAGTATAGTTGCGGGAATGGAAAAGGCGACTCACAGAATGCGTCGTAGGAACCGAGATACACCGAAGTGTAGTAAATCCGCAGACTACCCGCTATACACACACTACTCGGACATTAGCTTCGAGCAGCCTAGCCTAACCTAAGAACCTCCGGGGAGACTTACACCACGCCGAGCGAAAACATGCACGTTAGCGTCACACGTTGCCGCAGCGAAATCTTAACATTGAGCAGATCCTTTGCCGGCCACAGAAAGATAACAAAGTCGCTAACGGTGTTTTGAATGGCGTGGAAGTAGTAGATTGCGCGGATGTTGAGACATTTTTTTGTGTCGGTGTATTTGAACATTTCCCAGTATGCGCTTACTGGTCTGCGGAACGAGTGTGTGTGTTAGTGTTTTCGGAGGGGAGAGGGTGAAGAGGGGAGGAGTGGGGGCTGGCTTACGTGCATTGGAAAAGAGTTATGAAGAAGCCTGTCATGCCCATGCCGATGGTGTAGGCGAGCATGATGCGGCAGAACCATTTGTTTAATCTGGATGGGAAGATTCCTGATGGATGGTCAGCGCTTGACATGTTGGCTAAGTCAAAACAAGGGCTTACGCAAGTATGTTAGGAGGATAGCAACTTTCATCAGAGTGACGATTGCCGTGAACAAAAGTTGCGTGGCTAAACCCATCTGCGATGCGTTAGGGAAGACGCGAAGAATGAAGACGGATTCGATACCTTTGCCGCCTTCATCGGGCCAAAGAAGATCTCAGGCTTGATATCCCCTAGTCCTTGTGAGCGAGTGATTTCTTGGGAACTCGAGACACGAACATATATGATACCCCATCTGGTACATTGGCATCATGGAAACCATCATCATGATGTTACATCCAACCGACAAGATCTATTCATGCTTAGTTGCTAATACAAGACACACTAAAGATCCAATATGCATACCGCTGCCATAAGCATAACCCAATCATCCCACCCGAGCGTCCTAACCAACACTGTCCGACTATAAAACCTCCCGGATACAAACACCACAACCAAAACCGTCATCGGAATCAACACACCCATAGCAACCGGCAGTCTCGTCTCAGGGTCCACATAATTCGGCTCCGGAAAGTCTGCAAGTTCCGCCGCAGTCGGAAATCGAGAGGTCATTGCAAAACACACAAAATCCTAGAAGAAGAAGAAAAGAACAAAGACGGTCTACGCTCTGGGACAGGGGTTCGGCTTATACATAGGTGAGTTGCTCAGCCCACCCCATTGGATTCGCAAACACTGGATCTGAGCGCGCGCGGGAGGATCACTCCTGTCATCGCATCGATAGTCTGTAAGGCTGGATGCATGGCTAGCCAGCCACAAGCGGCATTTTGATGCAGGGGCACGGACGGCACTTGTATGCCGGGCTACCACACCATCACTCGCGCCTGCTTGAAAGGTGGCCTGGTCCGAGGAGATTGTTAATCTTGATGCCTGGGAAGGGTGTTGCAGGTCGGTGAGCCATTGGACCGATATGCGGTTCCATCGAGCGGCTTGTCTATCTGCTACATAATGCGGGAGGATTGTACTGTAGGTACCGTTCAGATCGACATAGGTAGTTGCCGATATCTCGAAACCTTTGAGTCGTCGCAAACGTCACACTACCGAAGCGACAGCCGAGTGACATGTCGTAGCGCGAATTCAATGCGTTGAGTGAAATTGCCGCTTGTTTAGACAGACTCTAAGAGGTTCGGTTGGAATATTCCATAGTTCTGGTTCACGCCACATGGGCTGAACCACTGCACACGTGGCTACCCCATGAATGTCATCCCCCCGCAGTAGTTCGCCCGGCAATGCGCTCCTCTGTCAACCTTTGAAAGCCGTGAACTCAAAACCTTGTGTTTCTTGATAGATTTTACATACCTCGGGAGCGTATGATGTGTGCGGTAGTGTTGCAGAGCTGAAACGGACCGACCTGCCTTAAAGGGATTCGGTGGCGCCAAGCTACCCTGTACTGTGTAAATGACCCGCGAACTAGACCTGATACGCCAGTGTCATGAGCATTGAAAATCCCGTCTTATGGAATTCTGCGCAAAATCACAAGATACAGGAAGCAGGATTTTCATGTTCGTACATAGTATATGTACATGCCACCCATGTTTGTCGCACTGGCAAGACGCGGGCCAGGCTGGCATCCTATTCTCCACTGCGGGACGGCGCTTCCGTGCAACTCCCCAGCTCCGCATCGTCGGGTCGATTCATGACGCAGAAACGATATACGAGATGCTTATTTGCTTGTATGCTTTCTGTTGCAGAGTTTGGCAGACGTTCCCGATATCTAGACTCTTTTGCAATGCGTACTAGTCCACGGAATTCGTTTGGAAGCGTCGCTTACAGATTCTGGACCAATCAAAGCAAAGATGTGGAACTCTGTACTTCTCAAATCTCCACCACCAATGCTAACGGACGGCAGATGCTCTTGCCTGTGCTGGATCCCTGCACATTTTACCTCCCTGGCTTAGGCACCGCCCTTTCCATGCTCCTCGAAAAGCTTCTTTTGCTTCTCCCATTCCTTGCGCAACTTCTTGCTCCGTGACTTGTTCACCTCCACGCCCTCCTTGTCCTTGGTCGGAACACCATCTTCATCCCACGCACTCCACTCATCCGTCCTGAACATCGTCTTTGGGTCAATTTTCGCTTGTTCAAGCAACTTGGCCTGCTTTTCCTTCTCTTCCTTCTCGCGCTTGAGCTTCGCTTCGGCCTTTTGCTGAGCAATGGCTTCCTTTTGAGTGCGGGCAGCCACGAGTTCCGCATCTACGGGTCGTACCATTGCGGGAAGGTTTTCTCGGTCTTCAAGGTAGATCCCCAGATCCCAAAGTTGCACGTCGCGCAATTGATCGCAGAGGCTAAGGTATTCCTTTGCCGGTGCCTTCTTCTGCGCCAGGTTGCGCAGGTTCTCCTGGAACGTTGACAAGACCTCTGCGTAATGGATTGCAGCAATGTCTTGCTCTTCAGCAGCGTGGTGTTGTGAAACGATGTCTTCGACAACCTCGTTCGTCAGATCACCTGCGATGGCGTGTTGGCGAATCGCGTCGCGCTCTTCTGACACAGCGTACACGAACTCTTTAGCCGCGGAGGGGATGTCGACTCCTGACCAACCTATTGCTTTGTCGTTGGGGTCTGCGGAGCCGTCGAGACCAAAAATTCGTACGATGTAGGTGATATATCCCGCAATCTTGAAGGAAACGTCATCGGACAGACCAGATTTGTTGGCCGAGTTGTAGTCGGTGATAAGTTGGGCGATGGCTCGCATAGCGGTAGGTGTATCGAAGGAGTCGGCTAGCGCGTTGTGGACCTTGGTCTTCGCGCTTTTAAACGCTTGTGTGATGCGCTCGTCTTCAGTGGCAGTAGAGGCTGCATTGGGGTGTACTTCAAGATCCTTGACTTTGTAGAAGAAGTTCGAGACGTAACTCTCCCATGAGGCACCTTGCTTGCGCATATCGTCTGTGATCTCAATGCCATCGTGCCAGCCGCCGAGGAGGAAAATGATGCGCAGACTTCGGGCGTCCCAGTCTTTTCTTGCGAGAGCCTCGCGAATTGTGGTGAAGTTCTTGAGACTCTTGGACATCTTGCTGCCTGAGATGGAAAGGTGACCCATGTGTAGGAAATAGTTTACCCACTGGTGTCCTCCCTCTTTGCCTGACCAATGTGCTTCGGACTGTGCGAGCTCGCTTATTCATGTCAGTGATTTGTCCATGTGGATTGAAGGATAAGACTCACTTGTCGTGATGTGGGAAGCAGAGGTCAATACCGCCAGAGTGGATATCCATCTGCTCGCCCAACACATCGCTTGCCATTACCGAGCACTCAATATGCCACCCCGGTCGTCCAGGCCCCCACGGTGACTTCCACGCCGGCTCACCAGGTTTACTTGACTTCCAAAGGGCAAAGTCTGCATCGCTTCGTTTCTCTGATGTCTTTTGCGTCGACAGCGCACCCTCTCCGTCTGCTTGCAGACCCTTGTCACCGCGATTCCATGGTTCCAGACGTGCGTAGTGATTTCCAGGGACCTTTTCGAAGCTGTCAATATCGAAGTAGACTGAGCCATCCGAGGTTTTGTAGGCGAAGCCGTTGTCAACAATCTTTTCAACGAACTTGACAATCTGATCTCCGTACTCTGTAACGCGAGTCACGACATCTGGATCCAGGACGTTCAGGCTACGCATGTCCTCGTTGAAGCGTGCCTCGTACTTTTGGGTGAGCTTCGTGAAGACAGTGTGATCGCTAGCATCA
This sequence comes from Plenodomus lindquistii, assembly GCA_025504975.1. Lineage (NCBI taxonomy): Eukaryota > Fungi > Ascomycota > Dothideomycetes > Pleosporales > Leptosphaeriaceae > Plenodomus > Plenodomus lindquistii. The sequence continues at coordinate 1,238,491 of JANUWI010000013.1, forward strand.
ATTGTCGAACCATGAAGTGAATCCAGATATGGGAGAAGGACATCCTCAGCTCCAGCGTAGAAGACTTCAGCGTCGCCTGGAGCTGTTTTGGATGGCGCTAGTAGTGATGTGGCTGCTGCGCTGGCTGTTCGGAGGTGCATTTTAATTTTTGCCTCTTTGTCGCCTGGCGGCCCAACACCTTCTACCGACTTGCCCTGGATGACGTTCGCATACTTTTCTGCGGACTCTTGATTGAAGTTACCAATGTTGACATCCTGGCTTAGTAGTGGTAGATTCTTCTTGACATAAGCATCAAAAGCCTTGATGGTGGTATTGATAACCTCTTGGGTCACGGTAGGATTTTGCGCCTTGAACTGGGCAAGCAAATGCTGTTGTCTTCCGCGCAGAATGATCTTGTCGTCCACATCTGTGATGTTTTGCACAAACTGGAGGTTGTAGCCAAAGTAACCAGAAAGGATTCTTCGCAAGATATCGATGGTCACGTAATTCCGGGCATGTCCAAGATGTGCGTCGTCGTAGACAGTGGGACCGCAGCTGTACCACTTGACCAGTTTGCCTTCGGGGTCAATAGGCGCAAAGTCATTCTTTGACCGCGTAAGGGAGTTCCAGACTTTGAGTTGAGCGGGACTCGAGGACTGAGGCTCCTTCCACGGCGGTTGAGTGGTGCGGGCAGGCGTAGCCATGGCGGCTGTGAATCTCAACTGAAGTGGTCGGCTGCACCACCTGATGTTGCAGTGTCGAAGTGGGTGGTTTGTGGTGAGGATCCTTCGAGTCAGAGAGCAGGAGCCCACGACCATGAAGCTGAGTGCGAGCAGTGGGGAAGGGAATGAATGGTTGGCAGCTGCAAGAGGTGAGATGTGACAGACTGCTGCAGTCTCAGTCTGGCGATGGTGAGTCAGGGTCCATGGCGGCGCGGGTGGCAGTCGTGTCACGTTTGTTGGTGGTGTGGTTCGCATCCCTGCAGCGGCGGACAGCCTTGGCACCCCCACCAATGGCAGTGTGCCAAAGCTCCTACAAAGTACAGTGTTTTGCGCGCCAAATCTACTGCAAAGCGCATCGTGAATGACGACTTGATCATGGCGCCCATCATCTCGCCTTTTCTGGACCCGGGCACTCATGCGACTGCAAACAGCCTCGGCATACTCCAGCTGCGACGCGATCACCTGATACCTGCTGTTCTCGCACCAAACGGGGACCCGGAGTACGAGTACGCAGAGGGCAAAGTCGAGAACACGCGCTTTGGTTCCTTCCCACACAGCACCCTCGTCGACCAGCCATGGGGCACGCAGGTTCTGGCCTCGGTCGTCGACACGGGATCACGTGGCAGAGGCAAGAAGAGGAAGCGTGACGCAAACGACGGCGATGCGCAAGAACCCCCAGCAGCGAGTGCAGAGGGCACAAACCATGTCGTCAAGGCTGCGGCGGCCAGCAGTGGCTTTGCCCATCTTATCCCGCCCACGCCAGAGACATGGACGCTTTCACTGCCCCATCGCACCCAGGTCGTCTACACGCCGGATTACAGCTACATATTGCAACGCCTGCGCGCACGACCGGGCGACCACATCATCGAAGCCGGCGCCGGAAGTGGCAGCTTCACGCATGCCGCTGTGCGCGCAGTCTACAACGGCCACCCCGGCGTCCCCCCACCAGCGCCCACTGCCGACGAGGAGATAGCAGTCGGCGTCACCCCCAAGCGTCGGAAGCGCCCAAGACGGCAAGGCGGCGTGTACAGCTTTGAGTACCACGAGCCGCGCGCAAAGCAGCTCCAAGCCGAAATCATCGGCCACGGCCTCGAACCCCTCGTCACAGTCACCCACCGCGACGTCTATGGCGATGGCTTTCTACTCAACGATTCCACCTCCCCCGACGCTGACATAATATTCCTCGACCTGCCCGCCCCATGGCAAGCCCTGAAACACCTCACAAGAGCTCCCCCTACCGCAGCAACGCTGAAGGCCGTCTCTTCCGCCACCAACACCGATACCCCAACCGACGCTTCTACACCCGCCGCTCCCTTGCCTACGACGTCTGCGAAGCCCTTCAGCTCCCCGCTCAATCCCCGTAGCGCGACACGCATCTGCACCTTCTCCCCGTGCATCGAACAAGTCACCAAGACCGTCTCCGCCCTCCGCTCCTACGGTTGGGTCTCCATCGACATGGTAGAAATCCAAGCCAAACGCCTCGAAGTCCGCCGTGAGCGCGTTGGTCTCGCAGAGGAAGGAGTGCGCGGAGGTAACGCAACGGCCGCCAGTGTTGACGAAGCCGTTCAGCGACTGCGCGAGGTGGAGGGTAGAGCGGCCGTCTTTCACGGGCTGCAAAAGGAGAAGCAGATCGAAGTCATGCGCGCCGCCGAGGCAAAGAAACGGGGCGAGCTGGTGGAGAGTGAAGATGCTGAAAAGGGAAAGAAAGGTGAAAAGGGAGCCAAAGTGGACAGCAAGCAAGGAAAGATGGACAGAGCGAAGAAGGAAGCTGAAAGTCGAGCGCTGTTCAAAGAGGGTAAGCTCGTGCATAGAACAGAGCCAGAGCTAAAGACGCATACTAGCTATCTTGTCTTTGCCGTCTTACCGCGAGAATGGACTGCGGCAGATGAGGAGAAGGCGAAGAAGAAGTGGAGTGTTGATAAGTAGTATTAGCTACTTGCAGCCTGTGTAACGCACATTACTTCTTTTACTCCAAAGTCAGATGTGTATGTTCATGATAGTTCCTCAATGAACGTATGTCCATGTTATGAAGCGCCTGTCGAGACGGGTTCTCCAAAAAGATTGTGGACATAAACTTTGTATGGCCGGATCCATTTGAGACTCGAATGTTTACATGAACAGACACGTATGGGATCGTAAAGGGTTCTATGGGGTGAGTCTAGTGGGTCTACACGTGTGGAATTGGTTTAACATAGCATTGATGAACACCCAGGGCGGAGAATTGATCACCTATGTACAACGGGCTTACGCTTTACAGGAACCCGTAACTGCTTTCAGCATGGTCATGCGCGTAGCAACACGATCACCCAGCTTCGCTATATCATCAGTGCTCATCCCTCGTCTTATCTGCGCCGCCTTTGCAACAACAGCAACGTCTGCTAGAGCCAAAGGCGCCATGATCAGACTGACAATAGCCAAGGGCGCATTCTCAGGATCATCCACAATGGTGTAGACATCGAAAGCGACGCTGCCTGCAGCACCCAAGACCGCAATAATTGCACCGAGCTCTGCAGCCCCGGCCACAGTACCGATAATCTCTCCTGCTATGGGGATGAAAAACAGGATTGCGCTAACAAACGCAAGGATGATAGCTTTGCGCTCTGCTTCCTCAATCTTGTCCGCGGTTTGCACCACCAACGACATGCTCTCTACACCCTGAACAATCATCATGATCGGCAAGCCTACAGCATCAACCACGTCGAAGCCATTGCCCATGTACGCGTCCAACTGCATCTCACTTATGGCATTGGCAATCTGCTGCGGTAAATCAGCGCTGTTGCTCAGACCCTTTTGCGCCAGATCCTTGGGATTCGTGACATCGACTTCGCTGTAATTCTTCGGAAACGGCGCAGCAAACTCGTAGCCTATATTCCAGCACTCGTCGCCATCGCCAACTTTGTGTCCAGACCCAACGCACGTGTCCATGTTCGTATGCAGCCCGAATCCAACCTTGTCTTTCGACACGCCAGTCTCTTCGAGTAAATCTGCGTAGAATTTGTCGGCTTTTTTCGGGTCTAGTGCCCAGTATACACTCTGCTCGTATGGGTTTTCCGGCCCGTACCCACGCTGCGAATAGTTGGGTGGACATGGTTCTCTGGTCTTCTTCCAGGATGTGACCAGCTTCTTGTTCACGCCGGGGTAGTAGTCGCCTCGAAGCTGAAGGGACTTGGCCGGGTGGGTGATGTTGTAAGCCAGCTCCTCATCATAAGGGTCATAGTTGTCGTCTTCCGGGCCGTCCGATACGAGTACATCTCGTTTACGGTATGTATAACAGTCGCCGTCAAAGCAATACTTGCAGTCGTGACAGTAACTACAGCATATTGAAAGCTCCATGACATCGCATGTGAAATAGTCATTGCCATGCTCCATCATAAAGTCGTGAAATTGGCTGTTGGCGCTGCCAGACACTGCCTTTGCGTAGGTCTTGAACTTGTCGTCGTAATCTTGATCCATGAGCGAAGTGTAATTGTCCATGGCATTTTTGAGCAAGCCTGCGAGTGATTGTAGGGTGTACTGAGCCGCGCATTCGAGTGGCCAGCTGTTGATGGTGTCGTCTGACAGATCATCAAAGCTTTCTGTGGGTGGGGAATCACAAGCCTCCAAAGTCGTGTCGGATAGGTCGTCATCTGGACAATCATCAATGGAGTCCGGACCCTTGCTGCATGTCCCATTCGGCTTCCCATCATCACCAGTATACTCTCCCAGGTCGACTGCCCAGTCGACAATGCCGGCAAAATTCAGGCCCTGCCATCTTTTCTTACGGCTTTCTTTGACTTCATCAGTCATGTACGCCACCCATTGTGTGCTATCCCATACAGCGTAGTTGCTGTCGGTCTTTGAGTCATACCAAGCTTTCGCACCACTCGAGACATTTGTGTTGACAAGGTCATCAATTTCCGCGTTGGAAATGTAGCCCGCAGTAGCTGTGCACTCCCCGGGCTCTGCTTGAGAGCTGTTGTCGGCGTTTGCTGTAAACTGGCACAGGGGACCAGTGCAGCCGGCTTGAGCCATTTTGAACGACCGTCCATAGCTCGATATACCCACCGCGACTTGCTTGGTGGGTACCCCAGCTTTCGTGACCATTGCAAGCGTGAGCATCGTCTCAGTCAAATTTACGTGACTGCGTAGACAAGCGCCTGACTCACAGCCATCCTGTGCCCACTTATTACCGTAGTCCCATTGTCCGTGAAGGTCGTAGGTCATGTAGACAATGTAATCGATTTGTTTAGCCATCTCCTTTACTGGAAACTGTTTAAGGTACCAGTACGATGCAGGGGCTGCAAAAGACATGCTTTTCCCTTTTGGCATTTTGCTCCGAAGCGCAGTCAAGAACGCCAAATAGTTTGGACCGTCACTTGGGAGACCTGCAGGTATTCCGGGGATATCAGGAGCCTATGGCGTGTCAGCAAAGCATCGCAGGCGCTGTCGTAATTGGGGAGTACTCACACCAGGGTATTCCCAATCAAAATCGACACCATCCAGTCCTTCAGAGTTCACAAAACTGACAATATTGTTGATAAAGGTGCCTCGGTTTGCTGGACTCATGGCTTGTCGAAGCCTGTCGTAGCTGGCCGGCTCTGTAGAGTAACCCCAGCCACCAAATGAAACAATGCGTTTGAGTGGGAGATCTTTGAAGTCATCCCATTGTGAGTAAGAGTCATTGATCAAGACGCCCCAGCTACTAGAAATGGTAGCAAAAGCCCAATGAATGTGGGTGTATTTGGTGCTATCAATCGAAGCGGTACGCATGTTAAGACAAGGCCGGTCCCAGTTCCAGGACTCGTAGTAGCCGATGCTGATGAAATCGGCCGGGCCATCTCCCTTCACAATTTCCGTACCACAATTCGATATGCAGCCGTTTTCGTTCTTTGGAGCAGTACCGGGGTTGCCCGCAGGTCCAGTATGGTTCGTACAGTATTCTGGTGTTATCCCACATTGGCCCCACATATTGCAACAGGCCTTTAATGGGCAAGGGTTCAAATTCGTAACGGCTGTGCCGTTTGTTGGCATCTCTGTTCCTGGGACAGTTGGACCACATTGTGCGTTTTCGATGGGATTCGGCAGTGGCGGTTTACCCGTGCTCAAGCAGATGCTCAGCAAAGCAGGCACGTTTTGGCAGCCGAACCAACCCCACGTAGTTTTGTTGTTGAACATCTCGATTTTCTGGAGAGTCAAACCAAAGTTCGCCGCGATGGTTGCGCAATTCTCCTCTCTTTGGACAGTATACGAGTAACAAGATCCGTTTGCATACGGCTTTGGCGTGATGTCAGGCAATGTGCCAGTCGAACAGCAAACGCGCTGCCCGGGTACAAGGGTGCTGCATATGTTCGGATTGTATCGCGTGAACTGATCCGGGGTAATCTTGCATCGCTCCGCTAAGGCAGCACATGAATCGCCAGAAACGACCTTTACCGTGGTACAGTCTGCTCTCCGCTCAAGTCCAGCCAAGTGTGCATACGGGTCGTCATTGCGTTTACTAGAACCCGATATACCGATACAGTAAGCCTCGCCAGCTAGGAAGGCTGTGCATTGACCGATAGCAGGGTTCCAGGCGTACAATTGATCGAGTGTGATTCCATGGGCAGCGGAAAAGTCCCAGCATCCTTGACCTGCGTCGGGGATGGCATACTTGTTGCAAGTACTGACGATACCAGTCTGCGTTGGTCCAGGTGGAGCTACTCCTCCTCGCGTGGTCGACGTAGTTTTGATGGAAATGATTGAACTGCTCAGACTGGAGGTAGGAGGTTTGGACGTGGCAGTATTGGTAGATTTTGTGTTCGTACGAGAATCCGTGACCGAAGTGCCCGTAATGCTGTTCGTTACAATGGTGCTCAAGTTGGTTGGCGGATGGGAATACTCATAGATGGTGATGTCCGAAATTGTAGTGTGGTTTGCTGAAGTCAATGACGAAGTATTCAAGCAAACGCCACGGCTCCACGACGCAACGGATGACTTGACCCAGTCAAAGTTTCCAGCATTGTTGACAGCGACACCAAAGATATGTGTCGAGGCCCCCTCCGTGGTACAGCGCTGAATGTACATCGACTCAGGTGCGCCTGTGTCGCTGTTGTTCGCCAAGGCAATGGCTTCGGATAATATGGACGACACTGTACCGCCATTGTCAATTGCTGCCCCCGAGAAGACTCCAACAACTGCTCCGAGACCGTATGAGAAGGTTTGCTTTAAATCGCAGCTAGTGCTCATGTAGGTCTTGATCTGTACGAGTGCATCCGCTGTGACCAAGGTGAAATTCATCCCGTCACCAGCCATGGCCACATCCAAGGAAACCTTATAAGGGCTGGCCTTCTCAACGCATAAAGACGTTGAAGTAGACAGTAATACATCCCGTGTACCAAGAGGCTGCAGGTCTTGCATCGAATCGTGCAGCCTGCACGCTCGTAACGGTCCCAGGTCCCCATGGTCACTTGCCTCCTCGTCGGTTGAAAACTCGAATACCATAGGCCGATCGCATAAAGCCAGTTGCCTAACATTGTTGTAAGATGTTGACGAGTCAGTCATGCTGCTATCGCAAAGGCGCGGGCAAGCTTTGCCAGAGTTGACAAGCGAGGACTCGTCCATTGTCGACGATCGGCAATTTGCGAGGTGCAGAATGGTAGCGAAAACCGCACTCATGCCCGGCAGAGAAATGTTCCCGCCAGACCACATATTGAAAGACTGAGGTACCAAGAAAGGTGCCTTGTAAAACGATGAAAGATGTAGAGGAAATTGTGAGGGCAGAAAGTAGAATGTAGGACGGTAAATGCCAGACTTCAAGAACCTTTGTAAACATCCTGACCTGCGAACATGTTGCTACAGAAAGGCTCTTTCGCATGATCATACAATAAAATGCTGACATCCGCAAAGAAGGGAGGTGATGTGTAGGTAAATGAAAGCGATCCATGAAGGGTTCATCGCCGGTACAAGATTGGAAGGTAAAGAACGCCCTATCTGTTGCTTACACTCCATGAAGGAGGATCATCACGTCCATTTTCCCAACTCTAGGCTGATCTGAACCACCTGAAATTTGATGCAATGAATCCTGTCAGCACTGGGGTCTTTGGGAAGTTATTCCGCGTTGTATTGAGATTGGAATGGCGATACATGTAAGACCGACTTATTTCTGTAAATGAAGTACCACGTTCAAGGGCTTGTACAGACAAGCGCATGAGAGCATGTCGCCCTAAAAAGACCTAGCCATGTCTTCATTACCAATAAAGGAAAAGTTCGCTGACATGACCGCACGCCTGTTTATTGACAGGACCTAGCTCCCGGGTTACGAACGCACATGAACGACACAGGATGGCCCGACTTTCATTTACAGTAGATTGATGTAGCCAGCGTCGGTGTGACGGTAGCTTCCACATGCAGTTCCTATTGTAAATTTGGGAAGCGAATGTTGCGCCCTTGCCTGGCATGGCCGCACCACAAGCTTTGGCGCTTCCACCGATGGAATAAGCTGCATGAAATGGAGGAAGCAATCGTTACAGTCAAGCTGGGTGTGCAGAAGACCCTGGCTAATGTTTTGGTCATGTCTTCTCGTACGTGCAGGACTCATTTGACTCACGGAATACGCACTTATATAAACTCAGCAATTGTAGACCGGGCGGGGCTACGCGTGTGAACAGGGAACTTCAAACCACTCTTGCTCATATAAACGGAGCCCGCAATCTTTTTCCTGTGCCATTCTGATTCTCCGATGAAGATGTTGTTGAGATTTAACGTCGTTCTGTTTGTGTTCCTCTTCTTCATCTCCTTTCATCATGTTCTGGCGGGATCCGAATTGGCTCATGCAACGGAAAGGTGTGTCCCAGCGTAATTCTCAGACACCTAAATGCTAAGAGTGAAATCTAGAGTGCTGGAATTCATGGACTACATGGCAGAAGAAGTGTTGGGTCCGCCTTATACTATCTCTCCCGGATGCAAGGGTAGCCTACCTGGTGGAAGATGCAAATTCTCTGAATTCCTCTCGTACAACTGGACCGGAAACTCGAAGACCCCGCCAACAGGTTACAAATTCTGGCCGAACCTTCCTTCGGATATAACAACCTTAAGCATCAAAGACGTGGCAGAGCGACTAATAACTGCCAAGTTCAACATTGCTACCAAGAAGGGTGTGGCCTTCAAGCCCACATCGGCGGTCGACCCGAAGAAGCTTCGCCCAGGCAGCCCGCAACCGGATTATCTCGGCGTGCGGACCATGTCAGGCTCGAGAGTCGCAGCACTTGCGGCGAAAACAGGCACGCTCCCTGGTCTGACCGCCCGAATTGTGAAGCTTGCAAGAGATGCTGGTGAAGCTAGTCATGAACTGCGCTACGAAGACAACGAAAAGTTCAGACTTAATTTCTTCAACAAGATACTCTCTTTTAGGCCATTGACTACTCCCTATACCATAAAAACAATGGGACGCACCTTCAATCGGCTAGATGCTGGCAAAACGGCTGGAATTAAGCCTGGTGCCTTGAAAGAGCTTGTCTCGGCACAGAAAAAGTATCTTGCGACCGACAAGATGGCCCTGTCGCACTGGACAATGACGAAGGCTTCGCTACGGACGCGCATTGGCTTAATATGCCGTATAGTGTTGAAGCCGTGAAACTATGATCGATGGAAAAGGCAAAGCTGCATGAAGTTGGCATGTGGTCACAAGCTTTGAACAAGCTTTGGCAATAGTTCGCAGGGCTGATAGGGCCAGGATATGGGGCGCGATGATCTTGATTGAATGTGAGCGACGAAGCAAGGGTCGATTGGAATGTATCATCTAAATGACTCGGGGTGCACCTAGCCAGCCAATGACATCATTTACCGACCAATCTCTTGCCTTGCTCAGTACCATCAACCGTGAGACCTCCTTCCTAGCTCTGCATCGGGCCACGGGATAATCCTCATACCGGTAGTTATCACAATCCCACCTTAAACAACAACTCTTTGTCAGATTGTCCTGCCTAGGTACTGACTGCATCCTTTAGCGTGACGCGCTAACTAGAACGCAGCCCTACCGGTTCACGCAGGCGCCCTTGACCCCCCATTTTCTCAAACTTGATTGCAGAAAGGCGCGACACGGGCGCATTCGCCAGAAATGCACAATGGTGGCACCAACTCGTGTGTCTCTAGTGCGTAACCTGATCTTTCCGCACATGTCCCTTAGTACTCGACCAGTTTTCCATCTAAACTCGACACGTACTCCTCGCCATTTGGAACAAAGATGGAAGTTTGCAAAAGCAGTTTCTCCTATGGTCACTGAAACACTGCATACGGACTCTTGTTGTCATTCGCAAACTATGCCCGGGAGTGGCGGATCGTTACACGAAGCTGCCTTGAGAGGAGACGTGGAAGAGTTCGAGCAATTCGCAAAGTCTGGTGTAAATGTAAATTCACTAAACTCAGTTGGACGCCTTCCGCTGCATACATTTTGCAGTGCGCCGTGGATGCATGATGAATTCGTGCTGGACAACCAAGTACCCAGACCGGCGACAGAATGGCTTCTCGAAAATACCAACGATATCAACTCGCCGGATCGGGATGGCATAACGGCACTCCACATAGCTTCTATGATGTCTCAATACCTGGTCAAGACATTGCTCGCAGCTGGCGCGGATCTAACACGTACAACTTGCGATGGCATGAGCGCCTTGCATCTTGCCGCACGCGCCCGACAGAGCAATATTGTGGATATGCTACTTGGAGGACTCACGAACGCACACAAGACACATCAAGAAGCCCAAGTAAATGCCGGGGATGACTTTGCGAGGACACCGTTGCATTACGCTTGTCGTTCCGGTCGCCCTGAAACTGTAGCCTACATGCTGGCTGCAGGCGCTGATCCCACTTCTATGGACATCAATGGACTGACGCCGCTCGATGCATGCCTTGAATTTGAAGAAGAGCAGGCATTATGGGCGGACTACCGCGAACTCGAGCTACCGAATTGGTACTGGCTCAACCGTGTTGACCTACCGTCCGATTGGGGGGCTTATGCGCTTGGTGGCGTTCGAATGCAAGATGATGATCGACCTTGGGTTCGGCCTAGTCGACAGCTGCAGCGTGCTCTGGACCGACTGCCTGGAGGGCCGTGGCCTGAAGAATTATTTCGCATCGCCTCAGTTCAACATACCGCACGTCTCGAGGAGATCCTGGATGCAGTCACAAAGGCCATGATGAGCAGAGGCCAAGGGACGCAGGTTATCCAAGGTCACATCGCAAGCTGCATCAAGCACTGCGAGATCAAAGGCTTGGAATACACGAAGTCTTGTCTGGTCAGTCTCCTATCGGACCCAGCGAAGGACAAGTACACGGTGGAAAAGCGCATCCAAAGCAGCCAATTCGACCTTGAGGAACGTTTCGGAAAAAGGCGCGATCAGCCTGACGATCACGTGCATCTGGCTGTGGTTGAAATGCTCTTACGTAGAAGACAGTACATTGAACTTGATCATATTCTGCGAGACGATGGATCGTTTCGGCCTCTCTTGGATTCGGATGTGCACGATATTGCAAGTTTGCTGGCTAAGAACGGATTCGCAACATTACTGGAAGTTCTCATCGATTCCAAGCATGGAACCCAACTCCGGTCAGAAAACAGAACGTCATCCACTTCTGCAGACCCATTGCTGATCGTGGCTGTCAAGAGGCAGCTTCCAAACATGGATGTTGTGCGCCTACTTGTAGAAAAGTGTCAAGTTGATCTCAATTGTAGAAGCAGAACTGGCGAGGATGCCTACGCGGACGTGGATGCACCGGGAGTTTGCTACGATATTGACGTCACTCAGCCTGGGCTGAACACCGCGATCCATGAATGCGCCAAGGGATTCAACTGGTGGCAGGTCAAATATTGTCTGCCCTATTTGCTGTCTCATGGTGCTGATAGTAGTTTAAAGAATGAGGCTGGCTTCACCCCGTATCAGATAACTCAAGCAGACTATAAGGAGACGTTTATGGATGATGCAGAGAGGATCCTCGAATTCACCCCTTAGGGGTCTTTGGAGTGATAGTAACTAGAAATATATCAACGTTGCTGCCGTCAAGACCTGTAACTAAGTAATGGAATGAGAGTGCTGGGTTTTATTGCTTCCAATGGTTGCTACCACAGAGGAAACGCCGAAGTAGTGGCGACTGCGACATTGGGCAGCGAAGTCTTATAGCTTGAGAAGAGAACGACTGCGGGATAACTGAGGTTTTATCTTAATTTGAAGGACTCATATGATACTCTTCGGCCGAAATCTTCAGGGTGAAGAATTGGTCGGAGTGAGGAGAAATATAGATTAGACTCCATAACTGACTCTTTACCAATATGTCTAAACAGCATGAGTCTGAGTAGTCTAGCTCAAGCCGCCTCCCCTGTGAAACCGTCTGTGCCCGTGGAAGTGCGTCGGCCTTGCGGACGGCGTAGTTGCTTCCCAAGACGCAATAGATGGTGTTGCCTGTAATGGGGCTGAAGGCGTGGCTCCAGCCGCAATCTGGGTCGTTGAGGTCTCACTAGCCGTGAGGACCATCTCTGGCTTCCGCTCATCGAAGTCGCGCAAAGATTCAATCGGCATACCCGCAATCATTATCGACGCGATGTTATCCTTGTTCTTCTCGACTTCATCTCTTCGCTTCCTATAGCCAACTACGTCCCGGCGCATGAACTCCCTTTCATTCATGCAGTGCGCGTCACGGCAAGCTTCGAGACCTAAGCTGTCGGCAATCTCTTCGGGCGTTGCTGCTCGAGTGACGTTGCCAGAGTCTACAACATACGCTACCGTATCATCAGGATACACGAGAATCTCCAGGCTTCGTCTTGTAGGTCTTGTACGACCCGCTGCAGGGCAAGTTAGCAACTTCAGATCGGTGACGGACGAGCTTGTCGGAATGGTTATTACCTGTCAGAGCGTCTGGAGGCTGCGCCTCATACTTGAACACATCGTTCTGATTCTGCCAATTCCAAGGATCATCTATGGCCAAAGCATAACCCGGGTCTACTGCGTTTCCCAGCATCTTCGGCCAGCATGCGTTGTCGGTCAAGAGGTCGGGATCGTTAGCAATAACCGGCATGGCTGTGAAGTCCATGGAGATCTAATATCGCGACACTGTTAGCGCTAGTCTGAGAACACGGAATAGAAACGCCCGGACGTACTGAGGTAACAGTGGATGTCCGATGTGACTGGATGTAAACTGTATCGGTCCAAAGGCCGTGGTTTGTACCCAAGTCTTCGACGCTTACGGTTTCTACGATGGGTATCGCGCCACCTGCGAAAGGTTAGTCCTTCACGATAGAAATGCAAATAGTGCCGTTTGGCACCATACTCACAGTCTCGTACGAATGAGACGCCTGACTCATGCCAATTAGAAGCGCCACCATTTTGCCCACCCGGAAGATACCTCACGTAGATGGATGCAGCACCAGGATATCGCGAGCCCCAAAGGTCATAAGGCGGCCACTCATCCACTTGGCATTCAGTAGGTCGGAGGATGCCACCGAGATACGGAGCCACCACCCGCTTTTGGATCCACTCCTGCCAGGCTGGATCGTGGTCAGAGTACCATTCATCTACAGCCTCGCGGGCAGGGTTGAAGAAAACTGGATGCTCCGGGCACGGGATGATCCTGTAACCATAGTTGGTCGCAATAGAGCGCCAATTTGCGCAGACCTGTGGGTAGCGATCTCCGGGGCACGTTTTGTAGTTGATGGCGTTGAATCTTGTTTGTATATCCGGCAGAATCCTGGAAGTTATCGTGACTTTAGATCGGGTGTGACCCCAGGTTTGCTGGTCGCCTTTGCTCCCGTAAATTATCTCATCGGCATAGATAGCGATGTAGCCAAGAGAGGCAGCTGGCGTAGGGAAACTATACTCGAAAGACGCGTCGCATGGGTTGTTAGCATCATAATTTAGATCTACACGTTTTTGCAGGCTTGTGCGGTCGGGTACGGTCGCGGCATTCTCACCCAAGTTCTGGGACTGTTCCTTGGGAGCCGCGGCTGGAAACTCTCGTTTCGCGCTTTTTCTCACAATTTTGAAGTCCTTGCTGCCAGCCCCCGATATGCCGCCTGAGAAGATAAGATCGGCCGAGTATTGGTTGGGGCACACATCCGAAAGCACCATCAAATCCTCACAACATACGGATATGAAGGACCCATGGGCACAATCCGTCTGTGATAAGATTAATCAATGTTTTATTAATGTGCTGGGGAGTAGCAGGCACATACCTTGTCTCCTGCTGGGTGTGTATTCTGAGTTAAAAATATAGTCCCCTCGGGACAGGTCTTGTCGCAGACTTTGCTCTAAGAATATGTCAGCCGATGGAACAGTAGGGTCCAAAGCACGAAAAGTTCTTACTCCGTCGGTTTTCCGGTTCCAGTTGCAGTTCTTTGCGACAACCTCGTTATTTAGGCACAATAGTCTGTTGTCTTTGCCATGGCATCCCGTGGACTGTTCGAATGCGTCCGAATCGAATGTCTTCCCATGACCCACAAGTATTTCATGGTAACCTACGATCCAGTATTAGTATAACCATGAAGATCCTAATTGTCGACGTGAACTCACCTCCAGGACAACCCTTTTCCTTCCGCGTCTTGTCAGACATGCATGGTGTCCAGTAAGCCAACTTTCCTGTCAGCGACTGCTTCTTATCCGCAACCTGCTTCTGTCGGATATATCCTTTACTATTGTCCATTGTGCCCCCCGAGTTGAGGTATTGAGCGGCTTGTGCGTCCTGATCATCGAGATCTAAGGCCCATACCACTGGTATGAGTCAGTCGATGCGTTCACGCGAATGCTGTGCACATTGAACATACTCAAACCTCCAAGCCCGAGATTGTTTGCAAAATCAGCCTTGAGTTTTAGCGTATCCGCGTCGTCATACGAAACCCATTGGTCAGAGTCCCAACTGATCCATTTCACCCCCGCTACCTTATCGAACTGTGGTTTCAAATTATTGTCAGCCATGATGCGTCCAATCTCCGCGTTGGACAATATGCCGGCTTCGCCAGTGCACTCTCCTGCTTTCGCGCCCGAGGCAAAAGGACACCTGCAATATATCGGCGTCAGCATGCTGTGCCAAACACAAATGTAGAAATGGCTAAATTTTCATTAGACATACACTGGTTTGTTACACGACGGATCCTTGAGGGTGAAAGATCGTCCATAGAATCCAAGACCGAGCACGACTTTGTTACTCGCCACGCCGTTTCTCCAAAGAAGGTCCAACCCTTCAGCAATTTCGGTGATGTTTGTATGCGGGTTGACTTCTTTACGTGTGTGTCTACAGTGGGGTTAGTGTTACGTTGGCGGTCATATCATGTAACGAACCGGTTAGCACCATCCCACGTTCCATGGATATCATAGCTCATGACGTTGAACCAATCGACATGCTCCTCGAGACCTTTCACGTCGAAGCCTTGGAGATACCAATAGCTGTTTGGCAAAGTGAGCGTGACGCCCAATCCTTTCCCAGCTTGACGCAGTTCCTTCATGAATGTAACGAAATTCGCGTAGTCTGCCTTATGACCTCCTCGATCGTCTGCAACAGGATACTCCCAGTCTATGTCAATTCCATCGAATCCATGGGTCTTGCAGAAACTGATAGAAGAGTCAATAAAGGCCTTACGATGGGCAGCTGAGGAAACCATGTCTGAGAAGATTTGTCCGCCGGCCGCCCATCCCCCGACCGCAATATAGACTTTGAGACTGGGACTCTGCATTTTCAGATCGATTACCTTCGGGTAGAGGATGTCGTCGTACGAGTTCATCTTGGCGATTTTGAACGTCTGCGGGTCGATCAATGCGAAGGCATAACTACAAGCTCCATTAGCTAGAAGCAAAGAGTTAAGAAACGAAGACCCCGTACTTTATATGCGTCCACATTGTAGCATCGATAGATTCTGGAGCTACCGCATCGCAGGGTCGTGCATATGACCAGCTTTCATAGTAGCCAATCGTCTTTGCACGAGCGCTCTGTCCACTACCAGAAGGTCTCTTCACCTTTTCGCAGCCGTTTTGACACCCATCGCCGCAGAATCTAAGTCGTTCAGTAAATATAGGAATGATTGTAAGGGCAGAATCTAGGCTCACGGTTCCGTAGTGCCACAAAATCCCTACTATAGTCAGTTCCTGGATGTGGAGGGGACATGCGTGCGACATACATGCTTAGAGCAGCACACGCCAAGAGGACATTTCTGCCCTGGTGTGGCAGCATATTGTCCGCATTCAGCTTTAGCATCGCAAGTGCTCGTACAGTTTCCTACACGGACAGATGAGCGATGAATGTGAACACTTCACCATGAAGTGCGTTCAACCTACCTTTCCCGCAGTAGGCTGGGCCAAATCCGCAAGAGCCACTGGTCGAGCAGCAACCAGATTCGCACTCTCGACCCGGAGCGCAGGTTGAAGGATCTTGGGCTCTGGCAATCAAAAGAATTGAGAGTATGACCAATATGGCCGAGAACAACGAATAAAAGCGACGCATCCTTACAGATTTTGGATGTGAGGCCGACAATGGGCAAAGAAGGGCTTCACTTGCGCACCAAACAACAGCGCAGCAAGCGGTCCCTTATCGTCCTGTTGCGTGATGCCTCAAGCACTGATGTATATTGTCGTCCACGGAGCTTTGACAGGCGGCAACCTTCTTGGTCTACTAACTACCGACCTACAGGGATAGTAATCGCGCAAATTTCTGCCGTTTTACCCCTGCATGAGGTTACCTTAACATGGCAGGTAAGTGACCCGCGGTCATTCTCGCATGGCAAATCCTTTTCCGAAATCTTATTCTAGACTTGCGATGTGAACGACAGGGCCTATTGACCCTGCATTAGGCCACCCGTGACCCGCAGCGGGTGGTATACTCTGCCGGCTAGAGCCTCGCTCTAGCGCGTTTTCTCACGCTAGCATACATTAAATATGGAGCCACTTTTTGAATGATTGGTTGCTGAGACTACGCCCGGCTGCACATGTCTTCGACCACTTGTCTAGTCAGCGAAACCCCTTCCTTTTTTGGCATTTGACCGCTTGTCTAGTCGGCAAAACCCCTTCATTTTTTGGCACTTCTTCCACGCAAAGCGGAACTGCCGACTCGAAGCGAGATGATAGTCAGTTGTCTGCCATATGGATTGCGTCCATATTGCAATTGTGGAGCGGATTTTATGATAAGCAAGAATTTCATGAAAGCGTGTTGACATTTCCGGTTCGCCGGCCGCACCTCACGCGTTCGACAAGAACCATCAACCATTATTGCCCTCACACATCGTCGAGTGCTCTTCGCCTCTGATTATCCCTCGATCTCCGTAAGGAGTTCTTTATCTAGCATTGGCTTTCGCTATTTATTATATCATCTCTCACCATTATGGTGTTAATCAAAGGCTCTTTTGGCTGGGCAATAGCTACGACTTATATTGCAACCTCCTCAGCTTCCACCACGATATTTAATGGTCGTCAGTCTAGCATCTTTCCGAACGGAACGTCGCAGGCATGCATGTCAAGCTTCGACTATAACCTCGATTGCGACGTGTCATTCGGATTGTTATATCAGCAGAATAACTGGGTTGATTGGAATAAAACGGGGCTGACCGCGTATGTTGCAACGCCCTAGTATTCTAGAAATCACTTCACTCTTCTGACCTTCTTTATAGGCTGTGTACAGAGAACTGTCGCACATCTTTCAACGCGCTCAAAAGAAGAGTAAACTCCGCTTGCACAGACCTTTCATTCGAGCTAGGCAGCGCGACCTTCGACGCAGAACGTATCGTCGACTTCTACACATACAAGTACAATCTTACCTGTTTGTCAAGCGGTTCTTCCTGGTGCCTTCTAGACGAGAAAAAATGGTTTCTTGACTACCTACCCACAGTTACGTGGCCGAAGTACACCAACAAGTGGTACCCGGATTGGTCCAATGATCCGGTTAATGGGACCAGCAGGGTCGACGAGAATGGCACGACAATCCTGCCATACAACACTATACCCCCACCCGCTCCCACGTTCGACTCCGGTATGAAGCAAGCGTTGGACTATCGAGAGCTTCCTGCGCCTGCTACTGGTACACTGAACCCTAACTCAACAATCGGTCTAGAGTACGACGAGTATCCGCTAGAGATTCAATGTTCCTCTTGTTTCCTTCAGCGATTCAAGTTAGGCTTCATGTCGAGATGGGGCGAAACCTATGATGATGTCAAAGGCCAAGCGTGGGACAATATCCAAAAGAACTGTAACTTCAAGGAAACTCTTACAGTTCATCCAGCCTTGAAACCCGAGCCTGCAAGTGTAGACTGGGACTGGAGTTCACCGAGCCTGTGTGAGCAAACGGTCACGTTGACTTCGCGGATGAATTGCAGCACCTTCTCAAGTATCCACAAGGTTTCCACTGCAGCTTTGAGAGATCTGAACAAGAATATCCGCTGTCAGGGTATGAGGACTGGAGCATACTGCCTGCCAGAATCGTGTGAAGTTGCAATGGTGAGATACGTCCTTTTCCTGTAGCAGCGTCAAGATCTCATTGCTAACTTGATGATCCTCGAATTAGCAATGGTACGAAGGTGGTACGACGGCGTTGGAACTAATCGGACCAAGCGGGCCATACAACAACATCTCATTCACTCAATTCGTCAAGTGGAACTCGGCAGCTCTTCACAATCCCGTGTTTCCTGGCGATTACATCTGCGTTGGTCCTCTTGGAGGAGCCTACGTTGCCCCTCTCGTTTCAGGAGTCGTTGGCGGTAAGCCAGTGTACACCACGACGGCATCGCCAGCTCATGAAACACCACCCGGTACGGCCAGGAACTGTGGGCGATACTACGATACTGTTCAAGATGACTACTGCCAGATGATAGCCATGAACTTCACGCTCACATTCGACGAGCTACGAGCGCTGAACCCCCAAATCAACGAGGATTGCACCAACTTATGGGCCAACGCATCGTACTGCGTGGCTACTGTCCAAGGAAGTACCATGACTCCGGTACCCGTAACCTTAACATCTACGTTAAAGCCTACCTCAACTAGGGCTGCAACAGTAGTAGCCCCTGCACCAACACAATCTGGAGCTTCAGCATCATGCTACGAATGGTACACTGCTGTCAGTGGTGACTATTGTTACCTTGTATATACAAAGTTTGGCATTAGCTTTGATCAGTTGCGGCAGTGGAACCCCGTATTGGATGAGGCATGTAGTAACATGTGGCCTGGCTACGCTTATTGCGTCAAAGCCTAGTTGCTACATTGTCTAAGCTGAGATCGCAACGATACCACTCGAATCTCCTTGCCGCAAGTTTGCAAGCTTGAAAGCCACTTTACACGGCATTTGCGCCCGCACTGACAGCCCAGAATGCTTCTTTTGCTACCCTGAAGTCTTCTCTCTGTGTTCCTGTCATACGTCGTGCAAGACGGCCTTGCCTATCCAGCTGCTTCAATCTTGTAAACCACTCCCTCCTCATCTTTGCGAATTCTTCCGGGTCATAGCCTTCCGTACCCCAACTAGAAGCTTGATACAATCTTTGCACAGATCTCCAGCGATTGATCTGTTCTCGTAATACAGACGCACTTTGTTCACCCGAATCGCGTCTGATTTGTGCCACGGCCAATGTGGGATCTGTTGGCAAAGGGGCAGCCCCAGGTACCATGTTCTGCAAGTAGATCGGGTTGTCCAAAATCTGACGTGTGCCTGGTGATGATTCGTCAAAGAAAGGTACCCAATCCAGACTTGTGAACTTTTGTAGTATCTCAACAAAGACTGCATCCGCTGGGCGACCGGAACCCTGATCCCACAGATGTGTGCCCAGGCGACTCCATTCTATTATGGTCCCTACGCAGAATTAGCAGGCGGACTCCCATGACAGCGATGAGTCAGACTTACGCGTTCGCGTGTCGTAAATCAAATCTGTTCCATATTGGCCTGGATACATTTGCCCAATCGTCAATCGCAGCATCCAAGGGGGAAGTAATTGGTGATTTGGTGACATGGTATGGTCGCCCCAGCGTAGATATTGAGTCCACTCGGAGTCGCGTTCGATAGCGTAGCTGACAACTTGCGACCGCGGAAGAATCTCTGTACCGCTTCTCTGCCAACCCCATGCTACATCGCCCCGGACAAAAGGCAAGAGCCTTATCAATTGCACAGTTTCGTCCTCGTAACCGAGCAATTGGAAAGTGTCATCCAAAATAGCTCGTGTGGTGTGCGGTGGCCTGACCATATCTTCTGGGCAGACGTAGCGCATTGCAATCAGCGTAGCGTAGACTTGGTTTAGGCCAGAAATCAGATGCGCATGCTTTGTCGCAATGGGATCCATTGCAAGAGAGTTGTCTTGAGCGCCGTGAAGAGACGTTGCGGTAACGGAAGGGTACGGAGTTGTTTGTGAAAGGCACGAGTTATGCGGGTAAGGAGCAAAGATATTTAGGTAGGCGTTTGCATAATTAACTTACGGCTAGACGTAAATCTACAAGCGTGCGCTAGCTAGCCAGAGTTAGCTACAAATTCTAGCTCTAGACTCTAATCTATTACGTTAATTTAATTTAGCTCTAAATTAAAGTATAGTTCTATTTTATTTAAACTAAAATATTATAGATTAAATATATAATTTTTAACTAAAAAAAAATTAGTTTTTTTTTTACTTTTTTATACTAAATTTACTATTTAAGCCTATTTTAATATAAAATACTATATAAAAGAATACTATTATACTAATTCTTTAAAAATAGCTATTAGTTTCTAGAGCTAGAATTATACTTTTTTATTATTAATATATTTTAATACCTAACCTATATAAAGCTAGTTATTTAGCTTAATATTTACTATAAATTTATAATAATTTAAAAATATAAAGTACTAAAAGGCGTGTAAATTAGTTTAAAAGTATATAGAAGTATATATAGATTTAAAAGCTAAATAAATTATAATTTTATAGGCTTTATATAAAATAATAAAAAAATTATACTTTTATAGTTCTATTAAAAAAGTAAGCTATATAGAATAGAATTTAGTAGTAGTTCTAGATATTTATAGACTTTTTTTCTATTCTCTACTATATTAGCACGTAGGTAATAGTAAAATAAAGATTTTTATAAAATTTAGACTAAATATAGTATAGAAGTAGTTTAGATAAAAATTAGTATAGTTTTCTATTTTTAATAAGTTAATATAAAAAAAAATAAAAGTAGTTTATAAAAAAACTTTTATAGCTAAAAGTTATTATTATAATAAAATATAGCTTTATTATATTACTTTTTACTTTAAATTAAATAGTTATATATTTAAACATTTTTTATATAGCCTCTATATAAAGTCTATTCTAGAATTATTATTTTATTAAAATAAATATAATTTTCTATTTACTATTTATTAATAATTATTATAATAACTACTAAATCTAGTAGTTACTCTAGTAGAATATAATAATTTTTTAAATATTACAATTTTTTTTTACTTTTTATATTCTATACTTTTATTATATATACTTTATTACTATTTATTATTACTTCTAATATAAATACTAAATAGCTTTTATAAAAATACTAATATCTATAGAATTCTTAATTACTAGCTGTAATTAACAAAAATGTAGCCCGTGCTTTTTTTTTAAAAATTGCTTTTTTTTACTTTAATTTGAATTCCCAATCCATGCTAAGATAGAAAAATAGAAATACTTAATAATAGACTAGTAGAAATAGAAATAGTCTTTTAGATGTATTATTCTATATATAATTACTCTCTACTAAGCCTAAAAGGGATATATTATAGCGTACTAGCGTAGTAGAAAATACTATAAACTTTTTTTTTAATGTAAATCTCTAATCTATACTAAAATAGAGAAATAGAAATACTAACACCTATAGAATTTTTAATTACAGCTAGTAATTAGCAAAAATGTAGCCTAAACGCCTACGCTAAAGTTTTAGAAAAAACTTAGAATCTATAGAAATATTAGTATTTAAAGGTTTGCTACTAAAAAGCGTAATAATAAATATATAAAATCTATATTAGTTATATAATTATAACGTTAAATAGCTACTAAAATTAATAAATAAAACTATTTTAGTCTAATATATATATAGACTAAGTACGTAATTATAATCTAATAGTTATACTAAAATTAGAAATTATAAAGCTTACTAACTATAAATACTTATATAAAAAAAGTTTTATATAAAAAAAACTTCTAGCTTTTTTTAAACTAAACTTTTTTCTATTTATTACCTCTCTATAATATGTCTATTAATAGCTTTATATATAATAACTAACTATAACTCTAGTACTATAGTATTATTATTTTTATTAGATAATAGCCTATTAATATTAGTATAATATAATATAAATAGATTAAAAACCTACTTTTTAAATAGCGCTAAATAACGCGTTCTAACTAGATAATCTAGCTTTTCTAAAAACGCAAACTTTATAGGTAGCTCTAACTTTTTTATATAAACTAAAAATAATAGCTCTATATTATAAACTATTATCTATATATTTATATTATATTTTTTTACTATTATAGCTTACTATTCTATCTAAACTTATAAAAAAGTTTTTTTAATAAAATTATTTATACCTTTTAGTAGTATACTAAAAATGTAAATAGTACTAAAATACTATTTAAATATATTCTACTATTTACTCTAATCTAAATACGTGCTAAACGTAATCTATTATTTAGAATTATTATTTTTAGTTAGTAAACGTTCTAGATTAGCTTAGTATATAGTTATAAATAAATACTTTTTTACTATTATTATATATTTATAACTGCGCATTCTAGTACCTATTTTTCTCTATTAAATTTCTAATTTAAAGTAACTAAACTTTTTATATAATTTATTTATTTTCTAGTAATATTATAGATAATCTATAATACTATTAATAGTAGTTTTTTAGGTATTAAAAATTTTTTTTTTAAATATTTTACTTTTAAGCGCTATTAAACTAAGCTTATTAATAACCTCTAGATTATTTAGTTTAGTTATAAGCTATATCTATAACTATATAGGCTATAACTAAATAAGCTACTACTTTTTTTAGGTACTAGATAGTAACTATAAGTTTATAATATCTGTTTTTATAATAGCTATACTTTAAAAAAGCTTTTTTCTATAAAAATTTTACTACTACTATATAGTAGCTATAGTATACTAGTTTTATATATAGTCTATTATACTAATAGCTAAGTCTATACTAATAAACTTTATTACTATATTTACTCTAATATCTAGTAGTTTTTTTATCTAATTCTAATATTATTATTATTTAATTATAACTATTTAATTTAACTATATTTTAATCTAGTTTTTATTACTTACTATAGTCTATATAAACACTTTATCTAGTTTTTTAACTAAACTTTTTTATATCTATATTATAGTTTTTTTTTTATATAGGCGTTTTCTAGATAATATATTTTTATTAATAGTTTCTATATTATTATTTATATTTTTAATAATTTCTAAAAAATTATTATAGAAGTACTATATAGCTTTAAATACTTTCTAATAGTTTATATATTTATAAATATATTATAACGCGTTTTTAATTATTAAAGTAAAAAATACTTCTATTAGTTTATAATTATTAGGTACCTTTATAAAAAAAGTATACTTTTTTTTATTTAAAACTTTATACACTATTAGAACTAGGTTACGCTATTAATAATTTTTAGAAATATTATCTAGTATAATTAGTAGCGTAATAGAGGTAGGTATAGTAAAAGTAAAAAAAAAATATAAAAAAAAAAATAATACGTAGAAACTATAATAATTAGTAGAGAATAGCTACTTAGTATATATATAATCTATTTATACTAGACTATATAGTATAATTTTAGCCTATTTTTCTCTAATTATAATTCTATAAATTAATTTAAATTCTCTCTAGTACAGTATATATTATATACTCTAGTAAAATAAACTATAATTATAATCTAGTAAGCTAGTTTAAATCTAACTTAGTTTATAAAAGATATTTTATAAAATTAGTATATTTATACCTAAATTAATAGTATACTATAACTAGACTATAATTATTACTATTTATTTCTAAACTTTAAATTTATTCTATAATAGATTTATATACTATATTATACATTTAAATTAATATTTAATATAAAGTAGTTATTTACCTATACTACTAATACTACCTAAATCTAGCTAGTATTATAGACTATTTTACTATAAAATATAGTAGCTATACTATAATAACTAAAAACGCTAAACTATAGATAATTATTAATAAATCTAGAAAAAACTTTTACTAAAAATATATAGATATCTAGCTTTTTTTAAACTAACTTTATCTAGCTATTTCTAACTTTAAAGTTTATAAAAATATATTTTAGTACGCCTAAAATAGATATAAGTATATAGTTATTAAAATTATATTTATAACTAATAATATAAAAGTATACCTTTAGATAGTATATAATATATACTTACTAAATATAATATATATATATTTTACTATATAGGTATAGTAGTTATAGTATTAAAAAGTTACTTTTAGTTAATAATTTTTTACTAAAACTAGTGTAAAAAATAGCTACGCTATAACTCTATTTAAAGTATTTATACTAGAGACTAAGTAAAAGTAGAAAATTAAAAATAATAGTAATAGAGAAATAGATATATACACGCCTAGTACTCTATTTACTTTAGAGTCTCTACATGTAGACGCTATCTAGGCTACTATTACTAGATTTAAAATATAATTTATAGCTAGATAAATAAAACTTATATACTTTTTTATAATATATAATTAAATAGCTCTAGCTGCGCTTAACTATTTTACTAATCTATACTTTAAATATATATAATTCTATAAATATATAGTAAAAATACTTTAAAAAATAGTATATAAATATATAAAGCTAAGTATAGTTTTAGCTAAACTTCTATATTTATATAAAATAGTAAAAAGTATAGTATTATACTATTAGTATATAGTAGTAGAAATATTATAATAAACTAGAATTTAAGTTATATAAAAGAATTAGAATTATATTCTAGCTATACTTTTTTTTTATTACTAAAAATTTAATTACTATTATAGTAATACTTTTAGTAATATTTTTACTTTTTTTTTTTTAATTATAACTAAAGAAAATCTAGTACTACTAATACTTTACTATATACTTTACTAAATTAGTATCTAGAATACTATTAACTAATACTTTATAAATATTAGTAAATAAATACCTAAAGTTAAATCTAAATATAAGTAATTAAAGTTAAATAAGTTTAAAACTTTTTACTATAATTTCTAGATATCTCTAATTAAATAAACTAGAATTTAATAAAATAATAAACTTATTTTAGTAACTGCGTTTACTTTTATTATAGTTAATTTAAAAGAAAATAAATTCTAAGTAGTATATAACTTTATAACTAATTTTATAGCTATAAAAAAAATAGCCTACTTTATAGTATACTAGAAATTTTAGCTTTTTTTAGAATATTATAATTTATTTCTAATTTCTATTTTAGAATATACTAAGTTTTTAAATAAAGTTAGAACTATAATTAATAAAATAGAGGCACTTATAATAGAATAATAATAAGTTAAAAAGTTTTTTTAGTAAAAAAAAAAGTGTAACTACTCTATTAGCTAGTAAACTAAAATATAAATTTACTAATATTTTATTTTTTTCTATCTAACTTTTATATTATAGATAATTTTAACTATATACTATATTAGCTAGTTTTAATATAGTAAAACCTTTAATACCTGTATATATTAGAAAGGTAATACTATTATAGTATATAATATATTAATAATATTTAAAAAAATACTAGTATAGTTTAGCGTCTATACTATAATATAGAAAAGCTATTATTCTAATTTACTACTATAAATTCTCTATATAAGCTTTCTATAGTACTTTAGAATTATATTAAATATAATGTATTTAATAGAAATTAAAGCTATTTTCTACTTTTACTAACCTAACTAGTATTAAAAAAAATACAATTAATTTATTATAAAATTTATAATAGTAGCTATTATAGTAAAATAGTTAAAAAAGTTAGTTTTAATAGATTTTACTACCTTTAACTAAATTAAGTAATATAGTAATTATATATAACACTTTTTTTAAATACTATTTTTACTTATATATTTTATAAATAAATAGTCTAGCTAACTTACTAAAGTTTTTAGCCTAGGGTTAGGGTTAGGGTTAGGGTTAGGGTTAGGGTTAGGGTTAGGGTTAGGGTTAGGGTTAGGGTTAGGGTTAGGGTTAGGTTAGGGTTAGGGTTAAAGAGTGACAGAGCCACTGAAGAGGAACTCGATTGGATTTTATTCTTTCTGTAAAATGAAGACTCTAAATATCTCTTGTGAGGAGATACTTTTCGTTTCTTGTTGGATCGACAGAAAGAAACTCGTCAGGAGCGACAGGAGAGCAGTTTATATACATCGCCTCGGGGGGATTCCCCCGATGAGTCTGCCTTGCCTCCGAGATAAGCGCTGGGCTTGTCTCAGAATACCGGTTTTACAGTGGGACCGGCGGCAAGCAAAGGATATCGTTCGCTGGGCTTATCTGTAGAGATGTTGGCCCGAGGGGAGCGTGTTGGTATTCATAGTTCTGGTTAACCGATTAGGGTTAGGGTCAGGGTTAGCGCCTTGGCGCTTGCCCTTCTCCTATTCCGTCTGTTTCCAGAAACCGCAATGGTCGACCTTAATCGAAATAACACCGAAATGACTTACCAATCTCCTCTCGTTCTTTCCCCAATTGTCCTTCTTCCCCCAACGTCAAAATGGCTGTAAGAGAATTGGGCAAATGATCTCCCGACTCTTCGCACAGTACTTTGTGTCTTCGCCGAGGCTACTAGCACGTTTCGTGTGGTACTAAGAAGGGGCAAACCATTTTCCAGGTTCCTCTCAAAACAACCATGTTGATGCTCCTTGAAGTGTGAAAGCTAGGCATGGTGCGTCGCGATACACAGCAAGGGTCAGGAAAGGTTCCAAATACCACTATTCACCCCTATCCATCCCTTCGCAATGCGCTTCAGTATCCGGGTTGCCCCTTCAATATTCACGGCTGACAGGCGAAGAGGTTTCAGGCGGGCTTCAGGTGGTGTGAGGTTCCTGGAAGGGTGTCAACGGCTTCAAGCATTACGCAGGAAGCAGCGCTCTGGTTTGATAATAGATGGCGCTCAGGTCAGAGCTTGAGGGGGCTGGTAGGGCATTTCTGTGCTTAAGGAAGACACAGATACCGACAAATCCTCGATGTCGATTTCTTCGATTTCCTTGGTAAGGATATTTCGATTTACCGCTCGCACAGAGTCCCACATGGACTTTGTACGTTTCTTGGCAACAAGAACATTCGGTGGGTATGGCAGGTCCGTAAGCCCATGACGGAACCATGCTTTCCTCATGTTCTCCCAGATAGCGGTCGAAGAAACCTGATCCCATACGGGGTTATATTCGGACACGGCAATGATTGCTTTCGTCCTTTCCCTTTTCTCCAGCCCGGAGCCGGGAAAGTAAGATCGCCATTGGACTTGCCGTGCCCAGGAGTGTAACACCCGATTTGGCCAGCCGCGCGCTCGGAGCCACGACAAAAATGTCGCCTTCCATGTCAAAAAGTATGACTCCTTATAGCATATTGCGCGGACCCGGCTGAGCTCGCCTTTGATCATCCCCTTCTTGACCGACAGGGGATGGGCGCTTGCCCATGGGATATATTGGTGGTGGCTAAGCGCCTTGTGATAAGGCGCGAAGCACACCTCCGCCGACTCGGGGTGCGTGTGGAAGCGTACGTCGAGGAACGGGAGTTCGTGGGCGGAATGCGTCCATTGGATCGAAAGTCCGGGGACGCGTAATCGATCTAGCGCTTCGTCCGAAGGGTCAAGGGCGAAGATATCATCAATGTATCGTCTGTAAAACAGAGATGGTGACGCGTTGATGAATCCTTGTTCGTAGAAGGCCATGAAAAGGTTTGCAAAGACTGGAGCGCAATGTAGCCCCATTGGCACTCCGTCTGTCTGACTAACCAAGTATGGTCCGAGCTGAAACAAGGCGCTAAACCAGATTCGTTCGGCAGCGTCTAAAATCCAGTTCCTGGTCTGCTCATCATACCAGTCGCCGGAAGATAAGATAAGCTGCAGGGCATCACGAAAATACCTCCATTGAATATTCGTGTACATGCCCGTCACATCTCCAGAATGGAGACGTGGAGAAGTTTCCAATCTCCTATTAAAATCTGCGACTTCTGAACACAGATTCCGACTGCTTTCACATATCCATGGGAAAGATCGTTGAACCGGTAAGAGAAGGGCGTGCAAAATCCTGGCCAGCGGTCCTAACACATAAGAATGCATAGGGACTATTGGCCGAATCTTCCATGGATTTTTGTGAATCTTTGGGATACCATGGAAGACAGGGATTGTCGTATTGGAATACGCTGAACGCCAGAATTTTTGTACCTTTTTTGAAGAAAGGAACGGAAAAACTTCGCCGTTGGGCATCTTGAGCATTCTACCGTTCAGGTCATTGACGCAACCCGTGAAGAAATCGGTAAAAGCTTCCTTTCCTTGATGCTGAACCTCAAACAGCGGACGGCGCTCCCTGGGAGGGAGATGCGCTGTTGAAGGTGATGGTAGATCCAAAAAGGCTTGGATTTGTTCCTCGTACCATTCACGAGTGACGACGACAATCCCCAGGTTTTTGTCGGTGATGAAAGCCAGAAGCTGAGCTTCCGACAGCCATCTTTGCAGGTTTTTTGGATGGACGGTCACATGAAAGAGAGCATCGTCCTTTACATCTCGTCGGGGTATAGATCGCTCATGGAGCGCATGACGCAGAGTCTTCCTCCCGTCAAGAATACCATCTGCAAACCAGTCGTCGTCAATGCCAGGGTCCCAACCGGAAGCGAGATACGGGATTGATTTCGCCCAGTCGGGGGTAACGTCATCTTGATCGTTACCTTTTTTCCAAAAATAGGTGAGGAGTCTGGCCTTGCGGCAAAGTTCCTCGAACCAATCTTCAGCAACCTTTTCCGAATATCGAATAGGGAAGAGGTGTTTCAAGTTTACACTAAGGGTGTACTCGATGTCCGGGGGAAGTCTGACACCATCGAGTTTGTGTACACCTGGTTTCCATGACATGAGAGTCTCAAACCAATGAGACGGCCATGTACGCCAGATGTACATGTGTTGTGCAGTGTTACTTGAGAGTTGGTAGAACTCCAAAGGCAGCTTGCCTGATGCAAAGGGAGCCGGTGCATCTAAGGCTTCTTGGGCTGCCTTCTGGAGGAAGAACCGCGTTTTCCGTTTTTTTGTTGGCGGTTCTTCTTCCCAATTTTGTTGGGATTCTTCTGGTTTTTGGTCTTGGAGGGACCAGCCCCTCTCCGACCTTTTCCCGATTTTTTCTTGTTGGCTTTGGCCTTGTCTTGGGCAGACTGCCTTTGCCGTTTCGCGATTTCTTTGACGAACACTTCGAGACTTTTGGAGTCCGTTGGCATGACGGCTGTCCCGTCTCTACGTGCTCTTTTAACTGTGCTAGATTTCTTTGCCCTAAGGCTCATCTGTTTCTGCGCAGTATTCTCTCCAATTGATATGGCTGATTGTACCAGGGACAGGGAGCAGGCGGGGTCGAGCAGAATAGCCGAGGCCTCAAAGCTCACCCCTTCCATCTGGGCGATGGGTAACCAGCTTCTGTGTAGTAAATTCGCCTGCTGTGTCTGGTTGCATAGACCGGTCAGGGATTGCACCTCAAGGTCCTTGATTTCGATCATGCGGGTGAGTGACAGCTTTTTGGCTTCCTTGAGAGATTCATCGAAATTTCGCGGGATGCTACCGCCGTGTTCAGCAAGCTTGCTGACCTGAATGGACGGAGCACGAAGGGATTTAAGCTCCAGGATAGAGTCGAAGTTTTCTTTAGCGATGCAATCTCTCCATTCCGCGAGGAGGGAGACTGCAAGCGCTTTCTTGACGTGTGCTTGCACAATGTTGTCAAGATTGACTCGAGTTCTGTCCTGTGCTACGGCTGGAACGCTAGACACCAGTTGTGCAACGCTGCGCGAGTTGACGATTTTCTTCAGAAAAGCAGAAACGACTTCAAGCCCGAGGGCCATTCGTCGATTATGCAATTCCGAATTGACGCTGGATTGGGTTTCAACGGGAATGGTTGACGAGTCAACCTCCATATCGTCTTGGCGGGGTGAGGGGCCCGCCCTGGCGCGGTTCTGCTGTCCTCGTTGAGGAGTGTGTGGTGAAGCGGACATGGTGACCAAAAGAGTTGTTGTTGAGGAGGGTTAGGGTTAAAGAGTGACAGAGCCACTGAAGAGGAACTCGATTGGATTTTATTCTTTCTGTAAAATGAAGACTCTAAATATCTCTTGTGAGGAGATACTTTTCGTTTCTTGTTGGATCTACAGAAAGAAACTCGTCAGGAGCGACAGGAGAGCAGTTTATATACATCGCCTCGGGGGGATTCCCCCGATGAGTCTGCCTTGCCTCCGAGATAAGCGCTGGGCTTGTCTCAGAATACCGGTTTTACAGTGGGACCGGCGGCAAGCAAAGGATATCGTTCGCTGGGCTTATCTGTAGAGATGTTGGCCCGAGGGGAGCGTGTTGGTATTCATAGTTCTGGTTAACCGATTAGGGTTAGGGTCAGGGTTA